>OY776111.1:255172863-256535363 GCA_963675035.1 Allygus modestus | reverse complement strand
TAAAATATCATCTTTTCTTGACTTAAATATGACTATGTGTAAATCATTATGAACAAGGTCTGTCATGTTAGTTATGTCACGACACTAGTTATTATATAGCTAAAATAAATTAAGCTGTTAAGCTCGTATGTATGGAATAACTTGTAACTTAAGTTTAAATGGCGCTCTGTTTCCCCGCTCTTCCTCAAATTCACACTTCTATATTTTAGGAACTTATATTTTACTGGCAACTATTATGTACTGCAAGTTTAGTTTCTAGGACTATAACTCGTTACGTGGCGTTATTAAATAGTTTTCTTCTCAGTGACCTTTAAATTAGCATTTCTCGACGAACAAGATACAGCATTTTAATTTTATCTTTCATATTCTATTTTCATACAACAGTATTTCCTTTTCGTTATACATTTTTTCACATGTTATATACTAGGTGTACGCTCATTCTTCCCGTAAGAAGTTGAACGAAGATTGAATAAACAAATATATGCATTTGAATACACATTTTACGTATATAGCTGTGTTAAAAAATACACAAAATGTGTATTAAAATATAGGCTTTTTACAACATATATAATACAATTACAATATACAAAATATCTAAATAATAATAATTTCTATTATATTTAAACTTACAATGAAAGCTCACAAATGTTAAGGATAAGAACTCACATTTTCCAACCGATAATCTTCTACTTATATAAAGCTTATATAAAGCTTCACTCACTTCCTGACATAAACTATGAGGCACTTCCCGTAATCTAACCCCCCTCAACGTCATACTTGGATTAAAGCTCTTGAAGAGAAACTGCTATAGAAACTGCCAAAGGTTAACATTTTTGAGCTTTTGAGGCATTTTTGGGGCGGGGATAATTCTACTTTTTCAATTTTTACACTTTGAGCGCGTTACCTATAGGCGAAATTCGCTAAAAAAGGAAAACACATGTTAATAATCATAAATAACATGAGTATTGCTTTGACAGTTCCCTGGTTGATTATTAACAGCTGTTACAATTCTGTTGTTTTGATTTGAAACTCCATAAGCCCAATGTTAATTTTGTTAACTTTTCATTTTAGTTTTAGCGAATTTCTCCTATAGGGAAGAAGCTATTACCGTAGTCGGCATGGTAAGACCTAGGCCCGGGACCATGATAACTTTTCGTTTTGAGGTCCCCAGACTCCAAAAACACCATTCGTTCGAAACTGTATATATATGTGTCCGTGAGCACGATAACTCTCGTAAAAATTATCCGATTTTGATGAAACTTGGTATAAACGTGTAAGGCAACATTTATGACTTTCAGTTCGAAAACCAGCCAGATCGCTCTATCCGAAGGGGTATTTTGGGGGGGTTTTGTACCCCAAAAATGTTTTTTTTTTAATTTTTTACATCTAATTTTTGAAAGAGTCAAATTTTAGTTTTCACCATTCGATTCAGCTTAAAAAACACACAATTTGGTACTTCGATCATTCCTCTACGTCAGTTGGTTACCGAGATATTGAAAGTGCTAAACACAGTACGTTGTCTAATGTTATTCTTATGGAGGAAAAGAAAATTTGTATATCTCGCTTATTTATGAACGTATACTGACGAAACTTGGCATACAGCTTCATCTCGTTGTGGTCTATTGATATTTGCTCAAAAAAAATTGTTTGCCAAATTCTCCCGTAGCAGCAAACCTGCGTACTCAGCCCCCATGTTATTCTTATGGAGAATAATTAAATGCTCTGTCTCCCTTAATTATGAATATAAATGAATAAATACCCCCGTAGCAGCAAACCTGCGTACTCAGCGAATTTCCAATGCATATATATGTATCTTAATACCACATAAAGCCACATACCAAGTTTCATCAATATGCATTCATAAATAAACGATTTGTGACATTTTAATTATTCTCCATAAGAATAACATGGCGGCTGAGTATGCAGGTTTGCTGAAGGAAGGAAAACCAAAAATGGGGTTTTATACAAATATCAATATAACTCATTTAGGTAAAGCCACATACCAAATTTCATTAATTTATTTTCATAATTAAGGGAGATAACACGTTACTTATTCTCCATAAGAATAACATGGGGCTGAGTACGCAGGTTTGCTGCTACGGGAGCCTTTGGCAAAAAATTGTTTTTTTGACCAAATATCAATGGTCCACAACCAGATGAAGCCGTATGCCAAGTTTTGTCAGTATACGTTCATAAATAAGCGAGATATAAAATTTGTATTTTCCTCCATAAGAATAACATTAGACAACGTACTGTGTTTAGCACTTTCGATATCTCGGTAACCAATTGACGTAGAGAAATGATCAAAATACCAAATTTTGTGTTTTTTTAAGCTGAATCCAATGGAAAAAACTAAAATTTGACTATTTCCAAAATTATATGTAAAAAATTCAAAAAACCCATTTTTGGGGTACAAAACCCCCCCAAAATACCCCTTCGGATAAAGCGATCTGGCTGGTTTTCGAACTTAAAGTCATAAATGTTGCTTTACACGTTTATACCAAATTTCATCAAAATCGGATAATTTTTACGAGAGTTATCGTGCTCACGGACACACACACACACATATATATATATATATATATATATATATATACAGTTTCGAACGAATGGTGTTTTTGGGGTCTGGGGACCTCAAAACTAAAGTTATCATGGTCCCGGGCCTAGGTCTTACCATGCCGACTACGGTAATAGCTTCTTCCCTATAGGGGAAATTCGCTAAAACTGGTATACAACTATACAACTTCACCTAGTTGAGTTATATTGATATTAGCATAAAAACCCATTTTTTGTGTTCCTTGTTGCATCAAACCTGCGTACTCAGCCCCAATGTTATTCTTATGGAGAATAATTAAAATTGTATATACCGCTTATTTGTGAATATATTTTTATGAAACTTGGTCAGTGGCTTTATGTAGTAGTAAGACATTTATATCTCCATTGGAAATTCGCTGAGTATGCAGGTTTGCTGCGACGGGGGTATTTTTACATTATTTGAATGTGTGGAGTAATAAGAAATGTGGAACCGCCTTTACTACGAAAACCAATTCAACTACTGAATAACACATATTAAAATTAGTTTTAATAATTACTAGAAATGAGAGAGAGCGAGAGGGAGAGAGAGAGAGAGAGAGAGAGGGAGAGAGAGAGAGAGAGAGAGAGAGAGAGAGAGAGAGAGAGAGAGAGAGAGAGAGAGAGAGAGAGACTACAAAAAGATCTTTGTGACTTGGGATTACCGTTCTTGCCGTAAAGCTTTACATGGCGAGATTCGTGCAAGCTCATTTACTTACATTGCAATTCAATCATTTTTGTGAAAAGAGTTAGTTGTTAAAAGATATAATCAAGGTGTTACATCATAACTCTCATGACATAGAACATTTATTAGACAAAATTATGTTTAAATTATGTATAACCGTTACTAAATTTGACGTACAGTGAATATTCTAATTTGATTTTTTAAATATTAAATATTTATAATAAAAATATTTATAAGAAATATATTACAATTGTATTATGAAAATCCAAAAGGAAACTCACATTTCAAAGTAAAATAAAAACCATGAAGGGAAAAATATCCATACAAATCTGATTATTTCGGATTTGAACCCATAACTTAAGTTTCTATGTCACAGCGCCTTAGCCCACCTCACCACCTTGTCAACTGAAAATCAAAAGATTCAAAATTTAAATCAAACCTTTTACTTAACAACTTTTAATATTACTTACATTTTGTTGATTATTATACACCGTATTAACAATTTCCCAAACTTAGTCTAAACAATATTTTCAAAAACAAGTAAAAAATATGATTTAAAAACGGACTAAATGTTTATAACCAATTTGCTAACACTTGTAGGCATTTTTTAATGTAAAAATTTAACACTGTTTTCATGTTTTCTTATTTGCTAATGTCAAAATGTCAAAATTTTACATTAAAAAAATCTTAGAAATTTGTTGGCTTGGTTAACTTTAGTTAACTTTTTAACGAGAAAATCCAACAAATTAGAGTAAGTTTAAGTATTATCAAAAAATAAATGTTAAATTGACATCAAATCTTTGACATTCGGAAATAATAATAAATTTTTATTTTTAATTTATGTATTGAGCTACAAAAACTGTGTAACTTTGTAAAAATATCGTTAAATAAGTTACATACTACTTGTATATAGCCTATTGTTAACACATTAAATATTGATTGAGTTCAGTTGCTTTTCAACACAATATGAACGATAAATTAATGTGAAATGAATGTTCGCGTATACCGTTTTGATAATTGAGTGAAATCAAAAACATGATATTTATTTGATGTCAAGTATATTCGGTGATATGTTGGAAAAATATGCAAAATCAAGCAAATCATATTCCGGGTCCCAAAAAATGTAAACAAATTTGTTTAAACATAAAAAAGAAAACTGTTCAAAATATAGTAAGTAAGTCAATTAGCAACGATAATCAGAACCCAATCCCCCTCCATGAAAGAAAAGATTGTTTACAACGGGTTAAAACATATTGCCATAAGAAAAAAGGAGATTAATAACTAACCCGATAAAAAGAGAAAAATTATGTTTTAAAATACAAATGATCATCACAGATTTATCCTCCACATATTAATAAGGTTCAATATGCAAGTCAAAATATACCTCCATAATCTCGAGTGCATGAAAGTTAAGCAAAAAAGATATTTAGTCCGCTAAAAAGAAAATTTAGCGAGATAAATTTGATAACGACAGTATATAATACTGACACTTAACTAGTTTCTAAGTGAATTTTGAAATACTAAAAGATTCATAAAACATTATAAATTTAAATGATATGTTTCAATTTAAAATATATTCAAATGAGAGGTATTTAAAATTCGTAATTTCCTTACTTAGATATTTTGAATATCAAATAAACGTCAAACATTTAATTTGACATTAATTTGATTTTTTGGCCTTTTATTAGAAGTGAAATTAATATGCGGTACAACAGAAAGAATTGTGTTTTTGGCATTTGAGGACCTCAAAATGAATAGTTAACATGGTCCCGGCCTTAGTTCTTACCATGCCACCTGCGGAAATAGCATCTTTTCGGTACTTTGTTGTAATGGAAAAATACACGCTAAAGGATAAATTAATTATATCCTTAAAATCGTTCTTAAATCCAAGTTTTATAATTTGTGAGCACCTGAGCCAAAGTAAAACGAGTTCGCACGCAGCACGCTGACGTGAGGGAAGTGAATTTCCACATAAAAAACTTTTAAAACTCAAAATCAGTGTAAAATCATACATTTGTCCGATTTTTATTGAAATCTGAAAACACTGATTTTTTGGCTGTTCTGATACTCATGGTTTCATTTGATTGCAGAGCTGGGAATACAATTTTGCGCATTATAAGGTTAGGAGAAGGTCCAGCCAAGCTTGAAAGCAGGCGTGAGGTTGCTGGGGATGATAAAAGCACTCTAACAAAGGAATAACAGGCTTTTCTAGTGTAAAACCCCCATAAGACAACGTACTGTGTTTAGTCGATACACATTTTCTTTAATAACTCGGTAAATATTTATGCTAGAATGACGAGAGAGGGCTTAAAACTTTCGCCTCTCTAATTCCCATTTTTTTACATCCATTGATTTTACATCTGGGGCTTCTCTGACCTTTTTTGGCCCCAAAAACTCGACATTTGAAAGATTAATCCCCAAAAAAAGAGGTTTAGAGTTTTTTTATTGTTTTGACCAACGAAATTGTCCAACTGATTACAGAAAGGAACGTCCCTCCCAAATTTGAAGTAAATCGGACAAAAGATGCGACCGCTAGAGTGCAAACACACACACACACACATATATATACATGTGTGTGTGTGTTTGCACTCTAGCGGTCGCATTTTTTTCCGATTTACTTCAAATTTGGTAGGGACGCTCCTTTCTGTAAACAGTTGGACAAGTTCGTTGGTTCGTTGGTTGATCAGTTGGTTGGTTCGTTGGTTTTATATATATATATATATATATATATATATATATATATATATATGTCTATATATATATAATTTTGAACGACCCCCCAAAACGTGTTCAGGGGGTCACGTTAGGAACTTCTATGGTGGTCCCGGGCTTAAGTTTCACCGTGCGGGTCATGCTAATAGTTCACTTTCCAAAGGAAATTCATTAATGAATGTATGTATTTATTGTGTGTTTGTTTATTCGTCAGCGGACACTGAAATCCAATAACTTGGCCATAACAACGGTTCATTTGACAACAATATAATGACTGTACTTTGCAAACAATTTATATTTCTAATTTTTAAGTATTCAGTTTTATTATTTTTTATGATAGGTCTAGTTTCAACCAGTGGTGCATTTGTTGTGTAGTTTATTTATAGATAACAAACAATATTTTAATTTTTTGCATTATGTTGTTGTTGTATACGTAATAAACGTCAAACTTAAATACAAATTATTTCCTTACAACAGTTCTGAAATCTGCGTCTTATAATTTGTGATCACGTGAGCTAATTGTGTTCCATGAAGTTTCATATGAACGGTTCAGGAAGTTCTGAACATCCATTAATTAAATAAAGTTACAAGTAAAGTTACTCATTTAATTTACAAATCAATATCCATGTTTAGGCTTTGTGTTTTAATAAAAACTTAGCATTAAAAGTAATTCAACCTCGTTGGTTCCTTACACGTACTTTTTTTGTTTGTACGTATAGCCAAATAAATTTGAAAGTGTAATTAAATATGAATGTACTATTAAAACCACTAAACTTTATTATTATTTAAAATAAGTTTAAGTCATTTGAAAAAAGATAAAGCACTAGTAGAATGTACCCGTTCTTCGCACGGGTTAGAAAGGTAAGTTAGCTTGAAACAGCTGTTCTTGCTTCTGCTCTTTAAGCTGTCAAATGGAAGTGTCCTCAGCTGTTCGCATTACAGTTTATGAATATTCACTTTCTTCAGAAATGTAAACATTGAGACTTAGGACGATCACGGGGCGTCGCCCGAGGGGATTTTAAGGAAGAGAATGGGCCTATGTGTTGCATGGGTTCAAGATCGACATATGTGTAAAGTTTCAGCCCAGTCGGTTCAGCAGTTTTTGCGTTCACCCGGAATATCAGACAGACAGAGGGACAGACAGACAGACAGACAGACAGACAGAAACCACCTCTTCTTTATAATATTATAGATTATTTTTAAGTACAGCCTAGAAGTTGTACAAGTTTAAAAATATATATTGATTTTTCTCATATAAATAACATATCTATTAACAATTAATTTCATTACTTTAATCATAAAATCAAATTAATGTTCTCCTATGTCAAACATAAACTTCATACCTTATGTCAAAGGTGTTACTGATTTAACTTAAACGATTTACTTTTATATTTGATAGATTTTATGTTCATATATGCTACGTACGTTTAGACTGCTCCGGTTTCTCGTGGCTTCACGCACATTGAACTTCAAAGCTATTATAATGACAATCTGGATCACAAGTATGGAGTATGAAAATGATATCCAGAGACCAGCCAAGACCGCACTTTTTATGGTTACAGTACCTGACACAGACCTGGGATTGAATCTAATGATTCTAGGAGACTAGCTACAACATAGGACCCGGTAGAGTTCTGGGATTGGGACTAGTGATTCTCGGAGGCTAGCAACAGATACTGCACCCGGTACAGTCCTGGGATTGGGACTAGTGGTTCTTGGAGACTAGCTACAACACAATACCCGGCACAGACCTGGGATTGAAACTAATGGTTCTTGGAAACTAGCCACGAGATAGTACCCGGCACAGGCCTGGGATTGAAACTAGACATTCTCGGAGACTTGCTGCAACACAATACTCGGCACAGACCTGGGATTGGGACTAGTGATTCTCGGAGACTAGCAACACATACGACACACGGTACAGTCCTGGGATTGGAACTAGTGATTCTCGGAGACTAGCTACAAAACAGTTCCCGACACAGACCTGGGATTAAAGATAATGATTCTTGGAGACTAGCTCCAACATAGTACCCGGTAGAGTTCTTGGATTGGGAATAGTGATTTTCGTAGACTAGCAACAGCGACATGCACCCGGTACAGTCCTGGGATTGGGACTAGTTATTCTCGGAGACTAGCAACAGAGACATGCACCCCGTACAGTCCTGGGATTGATTCTAGTGATTCTCGGAGACTAGCAACAGAGACATGAACGCGGTACAGTCCTAGGATTGGAACTAGTGATTCTCGGAGACTAGCTACAAGACAGTTCCCAACACAGATCTGGGATTAAAGCTTATGATTCTTGGAGACTAGCTACAACATAGTACCCGGTAGAGTTCTTGGATTGGGAATAGTGATTTTCGTAGACTAGCAACAGCGACATGCACCCGGTACAGTCCTTGGATTGGAACTAGTGATTCTCGGAGACTAGCTACAAGACAGTTCCCAACACAGACCTGGGATTACAGCTAATGATTCTTGGATACTAGCTACAACATAGTACCCGGTAGAGTTCTTGGATTGGGAATAGTGATTCTCGTAGACTAGCAACAGAGACATGCACCCGGTAAAGTCCTGGGATTAGAACTAGTGATTCTTGGAGACTAGCTACAAAGCTACCTGGAACAGACCTGGGATTGAAACTTGTGATTCTTGGAGACTAGCCACGAAATAGTACCCGGCACAGGCCTGGGATTGGAACTTGTGATTCTCGGAGACTTGCTGCAACACAATACTCGGCACAGACCTGGGATTGGAACTAGTAATTCTTGGAGACTAGCAACACATACGACACCCGTACACTCCTGGGATTGGAACTAGTGATTCTCGGAGACTAGCTACAAGACAGTACCCGACACAGACCTGGGATTAAAGCTAATGATTCTTGGAGACTAGCTACAAATAGTACCCGGTAGAGTTCTTGGATTGGGAATAGTGATTCTCGGAGACTAGCAACAGAGACATGCACCCGGTACAGTCCTGGGATTGGGACTAGTTATTCTCGGAGACTAGCAACAGAGACATGCACCCCGTACAGTCCTGGGATTGATTCTAGTGATTCTCGGAGACTAGCAACAGAGACATGAACGCGGTACAGTCCTAGGATTGGAACTAGTGATTCTCGGAGACTAGCTACAAGACAGTTCCCAACACAGATCTGGGATTAAAGCTTATGATTCTTGGAGACTAGCTACAACATAGTACCCGGTAGAGTTCTTGGATTGGGAATAGTGATTTTCGTAGACTAGCAACAGCGACATGCACCCGGTACAGTCCTTGGATTGGAACTAGTGATTCTCGGAGACTAGCTACAAGACAGTTCCCAACACAGACCTGGGATTACAGCTAATGATTCTTGGATACTAGCTACAACATAGTACCCGGTAGAGTTCTTGGATTGGGAATAGTGATTCTCGTAGACTAGCAACAGAGACATGCACCCGGTAAAGTCCTGGGATTAGAACTAGTGATTCTTGGAGACTAGCTACAAAGCTACCTGGAACAGACCTGGGATTGAAACTTGTGATTCTTGGAGACTAGCCACGAAATAGTACCCGGCACAGGCCTGGGATTGGAACTTGTGATTCTCGGAGACTTGCTGCAACACAATACTCGGCACAGACCTGGGATTGGAACTAGTAATTCTTGGAGACTAGCAACACATACGACACCCGTACACTCCTGGGATTGGAACTAGTGATTCTCGGAGACTAGCTACAAGACAGTACCCGACACAGACCTGGGATTAAAGCTAATGATTCTTGGAGACTAGCTACAAATAGTACCCGGTAGAGTTCTTGGATTGGGAATAGTGATTCTCGGAGACTAGCAACAGAGACATGCACCCCGTACAGTCCTGGGATTGATTCTAGTGATTCTCGGAGACTAGCAACAGAGACATGCACGCGGTACAGTCCTTGGATTGAAACTAGTGGTTCTTGGAGACTAGCTACAACACAGTACCCGATACAGACCTGGGATTGAAACTAATGGTTCTTGGAGACTAGCTACAACATAGTACCCGATAGATTTCTGGGATTAGAAATAGTGATTCTTGGAGACTAGCCACAAGACAGTACCCGGGACAGTCCTGGGATTGGAACTAGTGATTCTTGGAGACTAGCTACAAAGCTACCTGGGACAGACCTGGGATTGGAACTAGTGATTTTTGGATACTAGCCACGAAATAGTACCCGGCACAGACCTGGGATTGGAACTTGTGATTCTCGGAGACTCTCTGCAACACAATACTCGGCACAGACCTGGGATTGGGACTAGTGATTCTCGGAGACTAGCAACACATACGACACCCGTACAGTCCTGGGATTGGAACTAGTGATTCTTGGAGACAAGCTACAACATAGTACCCGGTGGAGTTCTGGGATTAGGACTAGTGATTCTCGGAGACTAGCTACAGATACTGCACCCGGTACAGTCCTGGGATTGGAACTAATGGTTCTTGGAGACTAGGTACAACACAGTACCCTACACAGACCTGGGGTTGAAACTAATGATTCTTGGAGACTAGCTACAACATAGTACCCGGTAAAGTTCTGGGATTGGGACTAGTGATTCTCGGAGACTAGTAACAGAGACGTGCAATCGGTACAGTCCCGGGATTGGGAATAGTGATTCTCGGAGACTAGCTACAGATACTGCACCCGGTACAGTCCTGGGATTGGAACTAGTGATTATTGGAGACTAGCTAAGAGATAGTACCCGGCACAGGCCTGGGATTGGGAATATTGATTCTGGGAGACTAGCTACAGATACTGCACCCGGTACAGTCCTGGAATTGAAACTAGTGATTATTGGAGACTAGCTACAACACAATACCCGGCACAGACCTGGGATTGGAACTAGTGATTCTCGGAGACTAGCTGCAACACAATACTCGACACAGACCTGGGATTGAAACTAATTACTCTCGGAGACACAGTACCCGGTAGAGTTCTGTTATTGGGACTAGTAATTCTCGGAGACTAGCAACAGATACTGCACCCGGTACAGTACTAAGATTGAAACTAGTGATTCTTGGGGACTAGCTACAGCACAATACCCGGTACAGACCTGGGATTGGGACTATTGATTCTCGGAGAATTGCTACAGATACTGCACCCGGTACAGTCCTGAGATTGGAACTAGTGATTCTCGGAGACTAGCTACAACACAATACCCGGTACAGTCCTGGGATTGGGACTAGTTATTCTCGGAGACTAGCAACAGAGACATGCACCCCGTACAGTCCTGGAATTGATTCTAGTGATTTTTGGAGACTAGCAACAGAGACATGCACCCCGTACAGTCCTGGGATTGATTCTAGTGATTCTCGGAGACTAGCAACAGAGACATGAACGCGGTACAGTCCTTGGATTGGAACTAGTGATTCTCGGAGACTAGCTACAAGACAGTTCCCGACACAGACCTGGGATTAAAGCTAATGATTCTTGGAGACTAGCTACAACATAGTACCCGTTAGAGTTCTTGGATTGGGAATAGTGATTCTCGTAGACTAGCAACAAAGACATGTACCCGGTACAGTCCTGGTATTGGGACTAGTTATTCTTGGAGACTAGCAATAGAGACATGCACCCTGTACAGTCTCGGAGACTAGCAACACATACGACACCCGGTACAGTCCTGGGATTGGAACTAGTGATTCTCGGAGACTAGCTACAAGACAGTTCCCGACACAGACCTGGGATTAAAGCTAATGATTCTTGGAGACTAGCTACAACATAGTACCCGGTAGAGTTCTTGGATTGGGAATAGTGATTTTCGTAGACTAGCAACAGCGACATGCACCTGGTACAGTCCTGGGATTGGGACTAGTTATTCGCGGAGACTAACAACAGATACTACACCCAGTACAGTACTGAGATTGAAACTAGTGATTCTCGGAGACTAGCTACAACACAATACCCGGCACAGACCTGGGATTGGGACTAGTTATTCTTGGAGACTAGCAATAGAGACATGCACCCTGTACAGTCTCGGAGACTAGCAACACATACGACACCCGGTACAGTCCTGGGATTGGAACTAGTGATTCTCGGAGACTAGCTACAAGACAGTTCCCGACACAGACCTGGGATTAAAGCTAATGATTCTTGGAGACTAGCTACCCGGTACCCGGTAGAGTTCTTGGATTGGGAATAGTGATTTTCGTAGACTAGCAACAGCGACATGCACCCGGTACAGTCCTGGGATTGGGACTAGTTATTCTCGGAGACCAGCAACAGAGACATGCACCCCGTACAGTCCTGGGATTGATTCTAGTGATTCTCGGAGACTAGCAACAGAGACATGAACGCGGTACAGTCCTAGGATTGGAACTAGTGATTCTCGGAGACTAGCTACAAGATAGTTCCCGACACAGACCTGGGATTAAAGCTAATGATTCTTGGAGACTAGCTACAACATAGTACCCGGTAGAGTTCTTGGATTGCGAATAGTGATTCTCGGAGTCTAGCTACAAAAAAAATACCCGGCACAGACCTGGGATTGGGACTAGTGATTCTCGGAGACTAGCTACAGATACTGCACTCGGTACAGTCCTGCGATTGGGACTGGTGATTCTGTGAGACTAGCTACAACACAATACTCTGTACTGTCCTGCGATTGGTACTGGTGATTCTCGGAGACTAGCTACAGATACTGCCCTCGGTATAGTCCTGGGATTATGTATACATCTACTACGGAGAGAATTTCGCTACACTCTCCTTGCTTGTTTTCCGGGTGCATAAGTGTTGAAAGTGGTATTTGTAACCCTATGATATCTTGAACCTAAACGGTTGATATAATTTAATTAACTTAATAACTACAAAATTCAAATTAGACCTTTGAAAGCAATTGTAGCGAAGCTCTATTCTATAGGTTGGGGAGTTGGAAGATAGAAATTTGCTTATTTTCACTTTTTAGTTATTAGCTACCTTCATACTAAATTTCAGCTAATTCTAGTCAACATAGTGATTGTCCACGAATAACAAACATACATAATGCATTTTACATATCAATGTTGTATGATTGTTGGATTAAATTACATTTACTTGGGATTTTAATAGTAGTTATCGGTGCTCTTTATATAATGATAAATTGTTTTTTATTTGTCAGCAGGTAGTAATGTTTTTATTTTATGACATTATCCCAGCTAATTAACTCGCTATCTATATTATTATAAGAGTTTATTGTTTTTGTTCGGCGATTTTAGACCCCTAAAACTGTTAATTTATAAACATATTTGGTATCGATCGAAAGCTCTCTCTCTAGATGTGCCTTTTGGGGTTTCCATGCTCTCTCGACCACGGGACTTTACCCTACAAGCTCTCAAAGTTCGATTTTAGCCCATAAGATTAACATGGGGAATAATTTGATTTGAATTGCAGCTGTTAATACGTTATGGACAGGTTATTAGCAATATAATATTTTTCAGGTAAGGAATCCATTGATCTATATAAAAAATACTCCCGTCACAGCAAACCTGCATACTCAGCGAATTTCCAATGGAGATATAAATGTCTTAATACTACATAAAGCCACATACCAAGTTTCATAAAAATATATTCACAAATAAGCGGTATATACAATTTTAATTATTCTCCTTAAGAATAATATTGGGGCTGAGTACGCAGGTTTGCTGCAACAAGGAACACAAACATGTTTTTTTTGCTAATATCAATATAACTCAGTTAGGTGAAGTCGTATACCAGTTTTTATTCATTTATGTTCATAATTAAGGGAGACATAGCATTTAATTATTCTCCATAAGAATAACATGGGTCTGAGTACGCAGGTTTGCTGCTAGAAGAGCCTTTTGCAAAAAAAATTGTTTTTTGAGCAAATATCAACCAGGTGAAGCCTTATACCAAGTTTCGTCAAAATACGTTCATAAATAAGCCAGATATAACATTGTTCTTTTCCTCCTTAAGAATAACATTAGACAACGTACTGTGTTTAGCACTTTCAATATCTCGGTAATCAATTGACGTAGAGGAATGATCAAAATACCAAATTTTGTGTTTTTTTAAGCTGAATCCAGTGGTAAAAACCAATATTTGACTTTTTCAAAAATTATAACTAAAAAATTCAAAAAAAACATATAACAAAACCTCCTTATCCTATAATTTAATTTTACCTAACCTAGCTTTACATAACCGTAGCCTAGATACTCAATGATTAGTCCAAAATACAATTACATCATAGTTAAATTTATTCAAGAAAACAATTTAAAATAGTGAACAAAATTACAGTTAGGGCCTATTGAATTATAGTTACAAAATTATTTTTACAAATATCTGCTCCGACTCTCAAATGTAGGCTATGATGACTCTTAATCTCAAGGGCGGTTCTTTGCCATGGCACATAAAAAATGATAATTATCAAAATTTTAAATAACCTTAAATAAAATATCTAATAAAACAAAATTGAGTTTCCTTTTTTAGCGGAAGCTACCAAACAAAGAGCGTTGCTGAGATGGATTTAACTTAGTATTTCCTCATGTTGAAATCTAATTTTCAAAAGTCTTTTTTCTTGTTTCAAAAGTTCTCTGGTTTAAATTTGGAAAATTTAGATAAATACAATTAAATTAAAGATAGTTTGCAAATAATTTAGATTACAATTTAAAAGATTCAAAAGGATTAAAATATGATTATTTGGTTCACTATATGTCTCTCTTCTTCAGCTTCCCATTTCACCACCACTTTAGATTTTGAATTTCTCTCACTTCCTTTTCACACAAGAATAACCACTGCACTCTAGATCTTATTCACTGCTATCACTTTTTCCATACTTGTGTCATACTATATGTAAACCATTTGGTAGCTGTTAATATCACGTTAATAGTAAAATAAATCAATAAAAAAAACAGTATTTAATTTTAATATATGTTACATTTCATATAACAAAATTATCAATTTGTGAGAGAAAATATTCACTTACAGAGTTTATATGCCTAATATAATTACGATTGTTATTTTTTTTGCCTTTACATTAAGTAACCTCAAAATTATGATTTCTTTTATACTATTAATTAAGATTCAAAAGCATTATACAAATCATATACATTATAAAAATACTCAGAGAAGTGACAAAAATGTGCTACAATATAACAATATCATACCTCTATGGTCTCTTTATGTTTTACATCCTATCCTCACTCTATTGCCTTCTGAATTGGCTCTGGCTGTCAGTTCAGTTTGAGAAAACATTTCACTTAAAACAGTCCCTAACCTAACATAATATTTTAGCATTTCCATTTCATTTCAAGCTTTAAATAAATAGGCCAATCTGTACCATTTGGGTTATTAACTTCTTCCCTACATATTAGAAACTGTTTTTATACTACACTGTCTTTTTAGTTTGTTGGAAATATAATTTGGCTAGTATGAAAGGCTAAATTTGGTTCTGACAGATTGATTAGATGGGTAGTCCTAGCTTGTTATGAAATACTTAATGATATGTAGGCTTAATGTTTCTTAAAAAAAATACATTTACATACATTCTAAGGTTATCTCTCCTAAACTGTTTAACATTTTGAAAAGAATAACTATAGGTAGGTACAATTTAAGGTAGGTACAATTTAAGTTAGGGTCTAAGTTTAGAAGCAGGTTTGTACATAGATTTTACATAAAGTTGTTTCAATTGTGTAGGCTAATTAGAAGTAAATACTTAAAGACATGTAGGCTATGTATGTACTGTTATAATGCCTCCTCATTTATTTGTAAAAGGAGTTTACGAATTGCACAAATAAATGATTAAACTGGTTGGAAAACTAGGTCATATCAATCTATACAGTAGTTCTTGCTGTAGGCTAATGTTTCATTTGTAACTATAACTCTATTTACACTAAACATTTATGGAAAGTAAAACATAATGGTAATAAACATTTGATGATAACATTACTAAATAAAAACTAACTTATTTACAAAATCTTGAAATAAACACTGCATAGGCTATGTCCTACATACTGCTGTTGTTAGGGTCAAATACCTTGTAGGCCTAGTCTTTCTTTTAAATGTTCACTTATACTGACTTCAATAATCCTTCATTCACTGGTGAATGTCTTTACAGTTTGCATTTAAATCCACTTTCACTTAAATAAGCGTCCTTTTATTTTTTAAACTAAAAACTTGGCAACTTGTTACACATGTAGGCTCATCTAACTCTACTTAAACATGATTGACTAACCAAACTAAACTAACTATTTACAATGTTCTGAATCTTTTAAGACTTGAAATATTGCAGGGTCCCTTCATACATAGGCTAAATTTATTATATAGGCTATTAAATTTTATTACACAGACTGAATTTATCTGAATTTATGTCTTTGTATCTATACAGCAAGTTTATTTAAATTTTCCCCTCTCATCAGAACTTAACTAAATTATTACTTCCATTTTTAATCTATTAAATTGTAATTTATTACTCCGTCTTCTTCATTGTCTTCTTGGTTTCGATTACACTGTTTCCAACTCACATCTTCTCCGAACAGCTATCATTCCAATCCTAATTTATTAATCTTCTCAAACTTAACTTTATTTTATTTTATCATTATTATTATTCTGGCTTTGCCTATCGCTCTGCGATTCATTACTATTTATATTTATTTCTTGCACACTGGCACTATTATTATTTGCACTAATATTACTCATATAAACTTTATCATTATTAATTATTATTATCTCTTCTTTAAAATTTAAATCAATACCTAACGCTTTCAAAGCATCCACTCCTAAAATAACTTCTTGTATGAGAGACGGAATAATCAAATACTGTAGTTCCTTTTCACAATTAAGTACACAGCTTTTTATTAAAATTGTCTTTCTAATTCTTTTGGACTTTTGGCCCGTTGCTGTGATTATATTCATGTTTGTAATAGGGAAAGTTTCATAGGGTTGTAAATTTATTCTATTTAATTCAAACCAGTCTTCGTTTAAACAATTTACGGTTGAACCCGTGTCGATTAATGCAGTTGCTTCTACATTATTTAACTTAATTTTAATTTCAGGGCAAGATATTCTTTTAATATTTTCAGTTTCACAATTTTCTTCATTTAAAAGCCAATCTTTGTCACACAATATGTTTGAAATTAGATTATTGAATGTAGCTTGATTATTTATCAAATTAGTATTATTTTCGGGATTATTATCATAATTTCGCGCCAAAGGATTCAATAATTACTTAATGAAGGTCTTTCAATATTTACAAATCCCGGTTCTGTGGAACCTTCAGCGCTTACAGGTTTCCCTGTGTCGGACTCCTCCTCTGAACTTGTCCTTGAGGTCTATTGTCGTGTTCTCTGTTAGGTGGTCTATTATTATTTGTAGGTCCCTCGGAGTGATTCCTATTGTCTGTAAATCTTGGGTTATTATTCCAATTTTGATTTTGCCTATTGTTTTGACGATTAAATTCAGGTCTTCTGTTATCGAAATACTGGTCATTATTATAATGTCTTCTCCTTGGTGAGTTTCTCCTGTCATGTCTCTCGTCCTGTCGATCGCTCCACATTCTGTCGTTCCTTTGGTGGTCTCCTTGGTTTCTGTAGCGCAATTGGCTGTTTTTTTCGTCTAGGTCTTCCCTGGCTAAAAGTTTTTCAAACCCTCTGACAGTACACACATTCTGTACTCTCCTGGCATCTTGTACACGATCGCTGAATTGTTCGCTCAGAAATTTGACAATTTCTTGTTCCTGCATTTGTGGAGTCATGTTCTTTAGAGTAAGTATCCTATCAATAAAGTACTCGGTTCTAGTGAGTTTTCCCCCAGTTCTATATTTTTCGAGTTCCAATCTACGTTTAATTCCCCGTTGTATGTCAGTGTTCCAATACTTCTCTAAAATAGCCTTTTCGAAATCGTCCAATGTCTTTATGTCAAATTTAATGACTTACCACCATCTTGCAGCACTATCTTCTAATACGTTTTCTAGACTGTCTTCAAACCTAACTTGATCTTTGCCTCTTCGGTTTTCCAATTTTTCGATGTGCCGTCGAAATTGATTGATAAATTCTACTGGGTTTCTTTCTCGTCCATTGAATTTTAAGTTAGGGTCGTTTGTTTCAGTTCCCTGGCATATAATGTAAATTTCTTTACTGCCCCCTAAGTTTGGATTCTGTGAATTCCTTTCAACCTTTTCTAACTTTTCTTTAATGTGGTTTGTGTCTTCTTTTAAGTTCTGAATGTCATCTGTCGTCTTAGTAACACCTTCCCTAATTTCTCTTAGATCGTGATTTATGTTTGTGAATTTCGCCTCAGTGAATTCTTTAAATTTTGTATGTTCGGAAATAGATTTTTTCTTTTCCTTTTTGCATGTTCCTACTTCTTCATGTAAATCCTTTGTAAGTGTTTGACATATGTTTATAGTTTCTTGGACACAATCTTCCTTGGTATTGTTGTAAATTTCCTGTTGCCTAGCCTCAAGTTCACCAATCTTTTGGTCAACAGTCTGGATTATTTTCTCATTGTTTGTTTCAATTTGTGCAACTATTTCCTGGTGTAGTTCTTGCGTGATGTTCGTTATTTTAGTTTGAATTTCGGCTAGCTCTAATTTTTGTGTTTAGAGTGTGCCTAAAATTTGATCTTGGGTTTGGTTTAGTTTTTGTTCCAAATTTTGTTGGTTTTGTTCAAATTTTTGTTCAATTTTCTGTTCCATCTGTTGTAGGAATTTTAATATGCTCCCCAAGTCTGAGTCGGTTTTATGTGATGTTGTTGGTGTTTGTGGTGTAGTATTAGGGTTTTCTGGGTAGTCTCCTCTGTCAAGTCCTGTAACGTCTGGGTGTTCTTCCGTTTCGGATGTGTGTTTTAGTTCTGTATTTTCGATCACAGTTGTGTTATCTGTAGTGTCATCTTTTCCTACGTATAATTTTTCTACGCCTAACCCATCCACGTTCCTATCTCCGCTCCTTTCACTAATTTGTGACCTAGTCCTAGCTTTTCTGTTTTATTTGGGTTTTCGCGCAGGTTATATTGTTTTTCTTTCTTATCAGCCATATTTTAATGTAAAATTGGTAAATAATCAAAATAATTAGTAGTTCAATTGAGGCCTAAACTTATTCTTAGATTAATTAAGCTTATTATTTCCCTAACTTGTCTTATTATACACAACTAACTTATGCTAATACTACTCTTAACTTAATGCTAAACCACATAAATTAATAGCCTACTCAAATGATTATTTTCTCTCTTAATTAAGTTACTACGTATTTTTATCTGCCTTGGCAAATCCCCTTCACAATGTGATATGAAATAATTAAATTTAGTTTAATAATATAGTATTAGTTAAAATACTATTCTGTTCTAGGCTACTGTCCCTAAATTTCGTGCCCCACGTTGGGCACCAAATATAACAAAACCTCCTTATCCTATAATTTAATTTTACCTAACCTAGCTTTACATAACCGTAGCCTAGATACTCAATGATTAGTCCAAAATACAATTACATCATAGTTAAATTTATTCAAGAAAACGATTTAAAATAGTGAACAAAATTACAGTTAGGGCCTATTGAATTATAGTTACAAAATTATTTTTACAAATATCTGCTCCGACTCTCAAATGTAGGCTATGATGACTCTTAATCTCAAGGGCGGTTCTTTGCCATGGCACATAAAAAAATGATAATTATCAAAATTTTAAATAACCTTAAATAAAATATCTAATAAAACAAAATTGAGTTTCCTTTTTTAGCGGAAGCTACCAAACAAAGAGCGTTGCTGAGATGGATTTAACTTAGTATTTCCTCATGTTGAAATCTAATTTTCAAAAGTCTTTTTTCTTGTTTCAAAAGTTCTCTGGTTTAAATTTGGAAAATTTAGATAAATACAATTAAATTAAAGATAGTTTGCAAATAATTTAGATTACAATTTAAAAGATTCAAAAGGATTAAAATATGATTATTTGGTTCACTATATGTCTCTCTTCTTCAGCTTCCCATTTCACCACCACTTTAGATTTTGAATTTCTCACTTCCTTTTCACACAAGAATAACCACTGCACTCTAGATCTTATTCACTGCTATCACTTTTTCCATACTTGTGTCATACTATATGTAAACCATTTGGTAGCTGTTAATATCACGTTAATAGTAAAATAAATCAATAAAAAAAACAGTATTTAATTTTAATATATGTTACATTTCATATAACAAAATTATCAATTTGTGAGAGAAAATATTCACTTACAGAGTTTATATGCCTAATATAATTACGATTGTTATTTTTTGCCTTTACATTAAGTAACCTCAAAATTATGATTTCTTTTATACTATTAATTAAGATTCAAAAGCATTATACAAATCATATACATTATAAAAATACTCAGAGAAGTGACAAAAATGTGCTGCAATATAACAATATCATACCTCTATGGTCTCTTTATGTTTTACATCCTATCCTCACTCTATTGCCTTCTGAATTGGCTCTGGCTGTCAGTTCAGTTTGAGAAAACATTTCACTTAAAACAGTCCCTAACCTAACATAATATTTTAGCATTTCCATTTCATTTCAAGCTTTAAACTAGGAGTACGCTCTTATATCGCGTATAAGGATTGAGTGATCGCGTAAAATACCAAAAAAAGTTTCAATTGACAATATACCTCATGGGCCCTCCATTATAACTGCAGCTTGACAATGACACACAAATCCAGAACATGACAAACAATGAGGCCTGAAATCTGTCAATCAGTCAGACAAAGTGCATATGAAGTAGTTACTCACCCCTCAGTCTCACTGAGGACTGTATCATCTAGGCCCTCATAATAATATTAGCTGAAGATTTTGATAAAATATAATATGTTGGCGGCAATAAAGGTCCCCAATCAGTGAGAGCACGTGGTTTAAAAGTAGTTATTTACACTTTGGTTCCACTGGAGGACCCATCAGGATATTTATTTTATTGTAGCTTAATATTGCTGTAAAAATCTATAAGTATAAGTACAGAACTTTATGAACAATACGTTTTAAAATCAGTCAATTGGTTTTGAATGCCAAAATATTTTAAACTCTAATCCAGAGGTTTTAATGTAACACATTAACCTTACTGGGGGGAGGGGGGCTGTGCCCCCCAGGCCTCCCATTGTTATTGTAGCTTGATACGGTTGTTCAAATACATAGGCAACCTATAAATGCAGAACTTAAAAAACAATAAGGCTTAAATCATTCAATTTTTTAAGAAGAATAAATTGCCTCATTTTAAAAAGAAAAGAAAAGTAGTATCTTATGTTAAATATAATCTAGGAAGAAATTAAAACTCTTTGACCCACTTCTTAGAATCCACGAGTCATTGTGTCAAGGTCCAAGATTTTGTATACATCTTAATATATAAATACCCCCGTAGCAGCAAACCTGCGTACTCAGCAAATTTCCAATGCATAAATATGCATATATATGTATCTTAATGCCACATAAAGCCACATATCAAGTTTCATCAATATACTTTCATAAATAAACAATGTATGACATTTTAATTATTCTCCATAAGAATAACATGGCGGCTGAGTGTGCAGGTTTGCTGAAGCAAGGAACTCTAACAATGGGGTTTTACACAAATATCAATATAACTCAAGTAGGTAAATTTTTTTGTGTGCAAAAAATAATGAACCACAACCAGATGAAGCCATATACCAAATTTCATCAGTTTATGTTCATAAGTAAGCGAGATATACAATTTTTATTTTTCTCCATAAGAATAATATTAGACAACGTACTGTGTTTAGCACTTTCAATATCTCAGTAACCAATTGACGTAGAGCAATGATCAAAATACCAAATTGTCTGTTTTGTATGCTGAATTCAATGGTACAAATTATAATTTGATTTAAATAAAATGAGATGTGGAAACCCGAAAAAACCCATTTTTGGTGTACAAAACCCCCCGAAAACCCCCTTCGGATGGTGCGATTCATATGGTTTTCGAACTCGTACAAATAAATGGTGCTTTACACATTTGCACTAAATTTCATTAAGATCAGACCTTTTTTACGAGAGTTATCGTGCTTACGGTCACTTATATATATAGATTGGAGCGAGTGGTGTTTTTGGCATCTGGGGACCTCAAAATGAAAAGTTATCATGGTCTCGGGCTTAAGGCTTACCATGAGACCTACGGTAATAGCTTCTTCCCCATAGGGGAAATTCGCTAAAAGAAAAATTGTATATCTCGCTTATTTATGAACATAAACTGACACAATTTGTATATGGCTTCATCTGGTTGTGGTTTATTGTTGATTCCACAAAAAACAATTTTTCACCAATGGTTCCTGTAGCAGCAAACCTAAGTACTTGGTCCCCATGTTATTATTATGGAAAATAATTCAAATGTTATATATCGCTTATTTATGAATGTATATGGATGAAACTTGGTATGTGGCTTCGCTAAGATGAATTCTATCGATATTTGCATAAAAACCCATTATTTTGTGTACCTTGTTGCAGCAAATCTGCGTACTAATGTTATTTTTATAGAGAATAATTAATATATAACATTACACAACGTACTGTGTTTAGCACTTTCAATATCTCAGTAACCAATTGACGTAGGGCAATGATCAAAAGACCAAATAATGTGTTTTTTTAAGCTGAATCCAATGGTGAAAACTAAAATTTGTCTTTTAAAAAAATTAAATGTGCAAATTTCTAAAAACCCATTTAGTGGTCCAAAACCCCCCAAAATACCCCTTCGGATAGATTGATCTGTCTGGTTTTCGAACTTATGTCATAAAGTTCGCTTTAGACATGTATACCAAATTTCATCAAAATCGTACAATTCTTACGAGAGTTATCGTGCTTTGTCATTCATTCCTTTGTAATATATATATATATATATATATATATATATATATATATATATATATATATATATATATATATACAGTAGAACCTCGCTAATTCGAATTTCAGGGGAAAGACAATATATTTTGAATCATGGGAACTTTGAAATAAAGAGGGTTTGAATTATAGAGGTCATAATAAATAAAATTTGAATTATGGAGGTCCCTGTTTTAAGTGTAGAGAGATTGAATTATAGAGGTCAAAATAAAATTCAAACTATAGAGGTCCAAGTTTATTTTTTAAAAGCTAGACAGAATAGTGTAGTTCAAACACATCTCTTGAACAAAATACTCAACAGGCGTGTTTTTTGTCCTGAATTCGAATTACAGAGGCTAACGGTAACGCAGTTCGAATTGTAGAGGTTGACTTCGAATTTTGGAGGTAACAGTTCGAATTACGGCAACAAAATTTTAATTGTAGAGGCTCGAGTATATACAAATTCAAATTTTAGAGGCTGCATTAAACGTAAAAATCACTTTGAATTATCTGTATATTATTTTTCAAATTTTAGAGGTTTTCTGAGGGGATCAGACAAACATTACTAATTATAGAGGTTTTTGAATTATCGATGTTCGAATTAGCGAGGTTCTAATGTAGTTTTGAACGAATGGCGTTTTTGGGGTCCGGGGACCTCAAAAGGAAAAGTTAACTTAGTCCCGGGCCTAGTTCTTACCATGCCGACTACGGTAATAGCTTCTACCCTATAGGGGAAATTCGCTAAAAACAAATTTGAAAATTTAAAAAATAAAATTTGTTTTATGGAGTTTCAAATCAAAACAAAAGAATCATAACAGCTGTTTATGATAAATAATTGAACTGTCAAAGTATATAGTGAACTCGCTTTGCTCGCTGGGGGCTCCGCCCCCAGACCCCCGCTTGGGGTCGCTCCAGTTGTTATTATTGGTCAATGACCCTTCAAGTATTTTTTACATAGTATACTATTTAGATTCATTATGGTTAAATCCACTCTAGATGTTTTCATTGTTCAATAGTTCTATAATTTGTTTATACTCTACCATGTGAAAGTTGCTCTGATAGGGTTTGGTGTTCTGTTTATTACGTATCAGTTTTCAGTGCGATAATTTTTACTTTTAGTTACAAGTTTTTATTTGATTTTAAGCCGTGTTGGTGTTCTGTAAGTAGGTTTTTGTTTGTACTTTTTGTTTCATTCTTCATTGTTTGTGATTTCTCCGAAATTTAAAGCAAAATCCTTGTTCAAAAAGAGGGTACATAACCCTAAAATTCGGATGATGTCCACAAATGTCAACACAGATGTAAACAATGTCAGTTCTATCACTAATAATTCTGAGCAATCAGAAAATTCAAGTGCAAATCAAGAAGATTGTCCGTTCATCTTCCCTCCTAAGCGTAAAGTTGCAAAACTACAATCATCTGATTTATCTCAGCAAGATCGCTATGTTCTAAATCCTTCTCAATTGTCCTTAGGGAACAGGTTTAACAGTCTTATTGATCATGACTATGCAATAAACTCTGACGAAATGCACACTGATTCGCCCGAGAATTCTGTTAAAAAGATCAAACTCCCTCCAATATTTTTGCATAATGTTAATAATCATCAAGCGATCGTTTCTGACATTAAATCAATTGTGAAACATGAATTTACTACTGCCCTTAGAGGTTCTTCTCTTAAAATTAATCTTGAAGACGTTGATGATTATAGAAACCTAACACGCTTCTATGACAATTCTAACGTGAAATTTCACACTTTCCAATCACCCCAGGATAAAAAGCTGGAAGTTATCCTTAGGAACGTCCCTCTTTCCTTAACTGATGAAGAAATTAAAACTGAACTACTAGATTCGGGTTTTCCTGTTATAAAAGTTGTTAGATTAATAAACAAAAATAAGTCTTTCCTTCCCTTATGTTCAGTTTTACTTGAAAACAATGAGAAAGGACTAGAAATTTTTAATCTTGAAAAACTCTATCACTCAATAATTCAAGTTGAAGCAAAACGTAAGAGTAAGGACATTCCTCAGTGCGTAAGATGCCAACGCTTTGGCCACACTAAAAACTTTTGCCGTCTTGATCCGAGATGTGTCCGGTGTACAGGTCAACATTTGTATTCTGATTGTACTCTGGCGAAAACGGTTGAACCTAAGTGTGTTAACTGTGGTGAAAAGCATACTGCTAACTACAGGGGGTGCAAACATTATCAAGATTTAAAAAGTAAAGTGCTACAAACAACCTATAATAAAGACAAACCTGTAAGGAAGCCTTTTGTCAATGTAACCATAGAACCTTTGGTTAATGCCCAACCTCAACATTCTCCTAGCGCGCCTTCTATGACCACAGGTGTAAGAGGAAGCTATGCTGCTATTACTAAAGGCAACGTACAAAAACAATCATCTCCGGTTCCTCTTCATGGGCCAAACCCTGAATCTGCTTCATCTAGTCAGGACTTATCACTTGACCTTGATGGGTTAATTATGAAATTAGTGAAGTCAATCATCCCGGTAATAAAGGAGTTTCTTTCCAATATTCTCAACTCAATGTTGTCACATGCCTCAGCCTAATCATTTAACACTTCAAAACTTAAAAGTCCTTAATTGGAATGCAAATGGTCTAAAATCCCAAAAATCGACATTTTCATCATTTTTAGTTCGACACAATATTGATATAGCTTGCGTGACTGAAACTCATTTCATTAATGCTGAGCCTTTTAAGATACTTGGATACGCTATATATAGAGAGGACAGGACGGCCCCAATTGCTTCGGGAGGAGTTGCCATTTTTATTAAAAAGTCAATCAGTCACCATTCTTTATTTTTGCCTAGATTGATGAATATTGAAGCTGTCTCCATTAAAATAAATTTATCTAATAACGAAAGTTTATCTATTATTTCCGCATATAAATCTCCAAACAAGCGACTTCAAGAAAACGACATCAACATCCTGTTTTCGCTAAACACTCCTACCCTTCTTGTTGGTGATCTGAATTGTAAACACCGGTTCTGGGGTTGCAGGATTTCCAACCCCAATGGCGAACGTCTGCTTCGAATCATGCCTGATTTTAACATCAATATTTCTGCTCCTGATAAAGCCACGTTCCATCCTTGGCAAATAAATTGCCAACCTGATATACTAGATATTGCTTTGCACACACAGTTTAGTGCTCCTATTCACCAACAGGTGTTGCCAGAGCTGGCTTCGGACCACCTACCTGTAGTTTTAAGTTTCTTTCTCCAACCTCAATTCTCTCCATTACCTAATAGACTAATTACTGGTCGTGTTGACTGGGCCATGTTTAGATCTAAACTCGATGAATTTCTCATTGTTCCTCAAAACCTTTCCTCGGAGGATCGGATTGATTTGGCAGTAGCACATTTTACAGATTGTCTCCAGAATGCCACAAAAAGTGCTATAACCAAGCACTTTGCCCAACGATCAAACTCCTTCCTGCATCCTCCTTTAAGGATTTTAAATCTTATTAAGGAAAAACATAAAACTAGAAGACAGTGGCAAAGGTATAGACAACCTTGGATGCGGCGAAGGTTAAATCAACTCATTCGGCAAGTTAAATTTGAGCTGGATAACTTCAAAATTAACTCTTATAAATTATATATACATGGTATTAATCCTAATGACTCAAGCCTGTGGCAGGCTACCAAACGTGTTCTTTGCCAACCGACGATAATTCCTCCACTCCAACAAGACGGGCAGTACTTCCAAAGTGATTCTGAAAAGTGTGAAGTTTTTGCAGACTTCTTTGAAAAAGCTTTTTCGCCTAATGATATAATTAACCAAGAAACCACTGATCTTGTTGACGCCTCCCTTCAAAACGTAACACAGACGGTTGAATTGCCAATACACTTTTCTTCCCCTGCGGAAATATATGAATTAATAAAAAGGCTCCCAATAAAGAAGACCCCAGGACCCGATCTTATACCGAACATAGTTTTGAAAAATCTTTCACGTAAGAGTCTTGCGATTCTCTCGTCCATCTTCAATGCCTGCATCTCTCGTGGGTATTTTCCAACTGCTTGGAAGGAGGCAGAAATTATGGTAATTCACAAACCAAACAAACCGAAGAATTCTCCTTCTAGCTACAGACCAATAAGTCTACTATCCTCTATATCAAAGCTGCTGGAAAAAATCATCCAGAAGAGATTATTACACTTCGTCGAGTCATCTGGAACTATCATCCCTCATCAATTTGGCTTCCGTCCAAAACACTCCACTACTCATCAAGTTCAGCGAATCACCGAAGTTATCTACAACGGGTTTGAAAGAAAAGAGCATTCACTGGCAGTTTTTCTTGATGTTGCCCAAGCATTTGATAAAGTTTGGCACAATGGCTTAATATTCAAAATTAATTCATTGGGTTTCCCGTTTTATTTGAACAATTTGATTAAATCCTTTCTCTTTAACAGAAAATTTCACGTAAAAGTAAATCATTCTTGTTCAACAACTCGTGGTGTCATGGCTGGGGTTCCCCAAGGCTCAATATTAGGGCCCATACTATTTAACATATTTATGACAGACATCCCCATTCCACTGAACGCTTCACTTGCATTGTATGCCGATGATACTGCTATTATAACTCAGCACTCTGAAATTCACACAGCACAACAAAATCTGCAAACTTCCGTCGACACGCTGGTGGAATGGTTCGACAAATGGAGGCTTAAGTTAAACGCTTCGAAATGTGAAGCCAAAATCTTTACTTTAAGGAAACCTCAACTTCCTCCTAATATTACTATAGGTAATACTATAATTGAATGGAATCCCTCTGACCAGTCTATAAAATATCTAGGAATTCATCTCGATCAAAAGCTGAATTGGAATCTACATGTAAATTCAAAATTGACACAAGCTTATTCTCGGTTATCAATCCTTTTTCCACTGATCAACAGGAAGTCTTCAATCAAACCAAAACATGGAATTTTAATATATAAAAGTATTTTAAGACCTTTAGTGATGTACGCTTGTCCTATCTGGGGATTATCAATCTCAAAAAGTAAATTAAATAAAATTCAAGTGTTCCAAAACAAAATCCTTAGGATCTGTACAAACTCTCCATGGTTTATTCGAAATAAGCAAATTCATGAAGAATTTGGTGTGGACTCGATTTACAATTTCATAAAGAAAAGCGCAACTAAGTTTCTCGACAACATTGGACTTGTTCCTGGTGCGCAATTTTTTAACATTGGTGAACCAACTGCCAACAGGCGGTTAAAATCAAGACTTGTCCAAGATCTTCTTTTAGATTAGATGTTGAACTTTGGTTTCAGGGTGTCTCCGAATGGAGCGATCCCAATAATGTTCCACTATATGTTATTTTATGAAAATACTAGTTAATACGTTCTGTGTATAATACTTGTTTTGTATTGATCCGGAAAAATAAAGAATAAAAAAAAAAATTGCTCTGACAGTTTACTGGATATTTGTTTACAGCTGTTACGATTTCTTTTGTTTTTATTTGAAACTCCATAAGCCCAATGTTAAAATATCCAATTTTCAAGATCAAAATTAGTGGTTTTAAAATTAAAAATTGTATATTTTGGCAATTTTACCGGGGGTTTCAAGGTACAAGCTACCTGCTTGCTAAATATCACGTTTCTAGTTCGTCTGGAAATGGTCTAGAATTCTTATGTCTGGTGTGTTACACATGGGGCTGTATATATATTAGACTATTATTGTAGTTTAAGTATTAACATGTGATTACCTCAAAGCAGTGACTAAAATAAGCTAAAATCATAAAATGAAGATTATATTAGAATGGCAATGTCATATCCAAAATTAATCAAAGGGACATTGAGCTATAATAACAACTGCAGTGACCTTAAATATCTCCAGAAAAGAGACAAATGAGCTAAGAAAATCTACTCATAAGTTGCGGGATGTGATGAAATATTAAGTCATCTAAACAAACTGACAGACCTTCCCCGAGCAAAGCCCGGCCTTCGGGTACTACTTCAACAACAACAACATGAGTATTACTTTGAACATTAACTCACAGATTATAAACTGCTGTTATTTACTTTGTTTAGATTTTAAACTGTATAAGCCCAATGTTAATTTTTTTAACTTTTAAAATTAGTTTTTTCTAATTACCGTATTTGATTTGTCCTGGGGATGAGACCTGTCTAGAACATATTTTAAAGTAGTTTGATGTGTTTTCAGAGAAGTACAAGTATTAATGAAATAGGCTATGATTCAATGAAATGATCATTTTTCAAGTTTTTAATTTGTTTATAGGATTGATTATACTGGTAGCCTATTTAAATTATATACTTACTCATTTTATGTTAGTTATTTTTACATTTAAAAACATGCTAGGGGGCCATACACATATATTACATAACACACTTAAGGGGTGGGAGGGGGTATGGCGTAGCGTTATGTAGGGGAGGGGTTATGTAACTCACACATATCAACCCTAAGAGCTGGCGCACTCCCACATCTATTGATAATGTTATAAAACTTTCACAATTAAAAGCTTATCTAATTGATATCTTAATCAAGGTTACAGTTAGTTAGTTCCGTCATACTATTTTACTAACAGTAAAACTAAAAACGAGTTCGCACGCAGCACGCTGAGGTGAGGGATGTGAATTTCCATATAAAAAACTTTTAAAACTCAAAATCAGTGTAAACACAGACATTTATTTCAATTTTTATTGAAATCTGAAAATGTTGATTTTTTTGCCTGTTCTGATGCTCCTGGTTATATTTACCTGCAATGCTGGGAATACGATTTTGCAAATTTTAAGGTTAGGAGAGGATCCAGTCAGGCTTAAAAGTAGTGTGAGGTTGTTGGGGATGAGAAAAGTACACCAACAAATGAATAACAGGCTTTTCTAATGCAAAACCCCCTTAAGACGACGTACTGTGTTTAGTCGATACACATTTACTTTAATAACTCCGTAAATATTTATGCTAGAATGGCGAGAGAGGGCTTAAAACTTTCGCCTCATTAATTCCCATATTTTTACATGCCTTAAATTTACATCCGGGGCTTTTCTAACCCTTTCTGGGCCCAAAAACTCAAAATTCAAAAGATTAATCGCCAAAAAAGGGGTTTAGAGTTTTCCGATTGTTTTGCCCAATGAACTTGTCCAACTAATTATAGAAAGAAACGCCCCTACCAAATTTGAAGTAAATCGGACCAAAAGTGTGACCGCTAGAGTGCAAACGTATATATATACATATATATAAATATAACATTTTGAACGACCCCCCAAAACGTGTTCAGGGGGTCACGTTAGGAACTTCTATGGTGGTCCCGGGCTTAAGTTTCACCGTGCGGGTCATGCTAATAGTTCACTTTCCATAGGAAATTCACTAATAAATACATAGCGTATTTTGAGTAAGTTTGCTTTAAACCTATGTTTTTTGTTGTTTTAGAGCGTAAAATCATGACTTGATACAGTACTGCACAGTGCTACCCACATCTTTAGTTTTTTAAGTTGTTTTGTGTAAGCCACAAAACAAATCACTGCCTGCGGCAATGGTTTTTTATTAAAATGGAAACTACAGCAAGGCTATCATTGACAATTCAAATTCAAGATCTTTTAAGAGGGGGTACCAGTTAATCCATGTATATTCCTAAATCCATAAGAGCAATGATTCTTTCAAGTTCCATCCAGCCTCAATGGGTGGTCGGATGTTGTTGATTTATAGCTTTTTGCAGGAGGAAAAAAAATAACAAACCGATTTCAGTGAGCAAAGTTTCAAATTTATTTTTTATTTCTATTTTTCTATCGAATTTAAAAATGCAAATCGAAAATGTTGTCACTGAAATTGCTAGATAACCACCAGCACATCATTTCTTCTAAATTTTAAAAATATATATTCACAAATAACACAGGACGGATTTTGAAAGTATTGGCCTAATGGGGGAAGCAGTTAGAAATGCAAAAAGTTTTGAGACTTTTCCATTCTAAAAACGCCACATGCATGACCCAGAGGGTAGCGCAGAATTGGACACGTCAGAAAGTGTTGCAGCGACGACTCCAAGCAGTCCTAAAGATTTGGTGGAGTGGTACATTCATGGAGTTCATACCCCTGCCGCCACCATTACTGTACTATTAGACCACGCCCTTTGACTAAGGTTGCTCCCTCCCCATCAGTGATGCCAACAGACATATAAGAAAATTGTCGTATACTCATAAAATATGACCATTTTAAACCATAACCTTGCCATTCTTTGGACGCTTTGAACATAATTTTACGTTCTTACGTAACTAATTAAGTAATTCAAAGAGTACATTTAATTTTTTTTCATGACCTTGTAAACTGAAAAGCATTGATTGAATAAAAGTTGAACATAACTTATTGAATTATAAATGAAAAGTAAACAATAACAGTTTTATGCAGGACTAAAACTTATGTAGCACGCTGCGGCGGTTGGGTTACATTAGGTTACTCTAATTTTACGTCCATAACACATAATTTATAAGGGACCCATAATTTTAAACTGTATGCTGGAAGTTAGCGGACCTGCTGTTATATGTGCAGAGTGAGAACAACCCCCCCCTCAGCTGCAGGGTGGGGGGCTGTGACAATTCTCCTGCCAAACATTTCTACTGCGCGTAGTCGTCGCTGCGACAGTTTTTGACTGAGGACTTTCCATTGTCTCACCTAGAGCATGACTTCCATTGTATTACATGTACCTAGTCGCATTAGTGATAGCACCTAGTTAATTACACTTGAAAACAGGAATGAAGTCCAGCGAGAAATGTAGGCCTAAATGAAAAATCTACTTACAGGCTTAAAGTGCTCAACTGAATCGTTTTTATGTGAGATTTAATATTTAAGAATACATTTTCAACAAATTTGGTGTGCAATACAGTCACATATCACGATAGGCTATGGCAATATGATGTGTATCGCGTCACCTTATACTGTATAATTTTAGGTGCACCGTATAATTTGAATTTAACTTATTTCCTCATATAAGGGACTTAAAAGACCCTTTATTTGAAGCGGCAAAGATAGCCTGGCTATAGTTTTCATTATAAAAAAAGCCTGAATTACTTTCTTTGAAAACTTTGTAAAACAAACTTTTTTTGATTAAAAGTCCAGCAAACTGTTTGCTGTGTGTGTGTGTGTGTCTGTCCGTGAGCACGATAACTCTCGTAAAAAAGATCCGATTTTGATGAAATTTGGTTTAAACGTGTAAAGCAACATTTATGACTTTAATATCGAAAACCAGCCAGATCGCTCCATTGGAAGGGGTATTTTATGGGGGTTTTGTACCCCAAAAAATGTGTTTTTTGATTGTTTACATATAATTTTCTAAATCGTCAAATTTTAGTTTTTCCCATTGGATTCAGCTTAAAAAATACACAATTTGGTATTTTGATCATTTCTCTACGTCAATTGGTTACCGATAGATTGAAAGTGCTAAACACAGTACGTCGTCTAATGTTATTATTATGGAGGAAAAGAAAATTGTTATATCTCGCTTATTTGTGAACGTATACTGACGAAACTTGGTATACAGCTTCATCTCGTTGGGGTCTATTGATATTTGCTAAAAAAAAATATTTTTTGCCAACGGCTCCCCTAGCAGCAAACCTGCGTACTCAGCCCCCATGTTATTCTTATGGAGATCAATTAAATGCTCTGTCTCCCTTAATTATGAACATAAATGAATAAAAACTGGTATACGACTTCTCCTAGGTGAGTTATATTGATATTAGCATAAAAACCCATTTTTTGTATTCCTTGTTGCAGCACACCTGCGTACTCAGCCCCAATTTTATTCTTATGGAGTATAATTAAAATTGGATATATCGCTTATTTGTGAATATATTGTTATGAAACTTGGTAAGTGGCTTTATGTAGTATTAGGACACTTATATCTCCATTGAAAATTCGCTGAGTATGCAGGTTTGCTGCGACGTGGGTATTTAGTATGTGGTTCTAAAAATCATGGCAACCCTATCACATGCCAAACATATTACAAGCCATCTTGTAAAACTGCGTGTTTCGATCTGTAAAAATGGTGTGATCCTTTGAAATAAATAAATCCCAATCATATAAAATTAAATTAACTTAGGTATTTTCCCCCTCCGTTAACTTGTGTTCAAAATATTCAGCTCTTTTTAGCGAATTTCCCCAATAGGGAAGAAGCTATTACCGTAGTCGGCATGGTAAGACCTAGGTCCGGGACCATGATAACATGATAACACAACGTTTCAACAGTGACGCGATACCACTTCAGCCATATCGCGAAATGTGACCATATTGCACATCACTACTCCATATTCTTTTCAAGTGGCATACCTATTTGTTAAAAATGTTATCAGCATATAGGCCTATACATACTATACACCTAAAATCAGTTCAGTTAAGCCTGTAATCAGTGTTTATACTCTATTTTCATTTAATTTAGATTATAAGTGCATTAATAACAACTATCAAAAGAATATTTGTATCATTTCCGTTAATTAACCAGCACAACCTTTTTGTTTTTTAGTTTTTTTGTCAAATAAACTTAAAATAAAAATGAAATAAATGTTACCCTACCAGTATTAACAAAATGATTTATTAACAAAACATAAAACTACAAAACGTAACAAATTTAAAAGGTTTCCAGGATACAGCTTTCTGATATACCGTACCGAGAATACATATTTAAGTATTAATGAAATCAATGTTTCTTATCTGGACAAATTCCAAGACAAAATCGTTCACATCTTTGAGACTGAACACAACCGAAACCAAAACCAAATAACCTAAATAATAGCTAAACTGTAACGAACAATTTCATTCAGTTTTTTATATTATCGCTTCATATCATTCATTCATCATTTATGAAAGTGTAGGTACCCAAAAGGAAAGTTTCTGATAAACACTAACCTTATTTGTGAATTCTACAGTAAAAAATCTTTCAGAAAAAATAAAACAGGCAACGTATAAGTTATTGGTCCAATACTTTCTATTTCAACCAATTATGAATAAGTATGCAACAGTTCAGGATAAGATAACGAAGTTTAAATAATTATAGAGCTCTTGTTAAAAAAGTGAAGCCTCATTGGAGGACATTTTTGTAAACAAAACATCTAGCCAAAGAGTAATAAAGACTAACATAAGTTGTGAAGAGGGTATTTAATTGGTTAACTTATTTGTTGCCATGGAGACCGGAGGTTATAAAGGGTCAAAATGGCGGTCAGCATGTAAGCAGAGTTTTTTATCCCAGACGAGACCTCTATAGACATCCTCGTTGGATAAGATAGGATTTGTTATTTCAAAATAACGTAACATAACCTAACCTAACTGCCGCAGCACGCTGTACAAGATGGGTCGTAAAAAACAAACGATACCATTTCACCATCGGAGGTCAGTCTTACCACTCTTGGGAAAAAATCAATGAGTTATAAAATATAGACAAAATAGCTAGGATACACTGAAAAATACCTGAAACTCATTCTGATGTAATATAAAAATAAAATTACGCCCCTGTATAGTCCCGACACAGATTAGCAAAATGTGTACGTACCACTAACTGTTTGTACATTGTCTTCAGTTGTTCAATTGATAAGTTAATCATCAAAAGTCCACATTTCTGATCCCATTCATGGCCATGACACCTCTAGCTTCCACATACAAAAACCCTCAAGTGCGAGGCCTTCATAGGCGCAAGGCCCTTGTGTGGGTGCACCTGTCGGGCCGCCCTAAGGACGGCACTGGGTACTTATCACATTAAGTAGATACCTTGGGTTAGGTAAGGTTTATATGACGGTTTGGTCTGTTGGATTCATTTAAGTATGTTTGGCCATTCAAAGTAGGCCTACAGTTTGCCTCAGCAAACTTAATTTTCTCACGAAAAGTAAATGGACATTTAGTAACTCGCAAATATAAATATAAGCTAGGCCTATCATAACATTCCCACTGTATAGACTACCAAGACAGACTTATGGTTAGAATAAACTTACAGCAAGGCTAAAATTTAAATAGTATGATGATTGACCAACTTGGGATGGTTGAGAAACTACAGTATCATTGGCCTACCTAAATTAGTCAAAAGGATACTGTCTGTTTTGGCGATTAAAACTTTGTAGACAGTATTTAAAGTTTATTAATAACATAAAAAGTTCGTTTTTAGTCACACCTTGTGCTATAATCATCCATGTTATGGCTACGACTGTAAGCTAATATACAAAACCTGAGTATTATTCGAACACAAACTATCTACAAAAGAACACAGACAAAACCTCCAAAATGTATGTTTGTGTTTAGTACTGATGTATAATGTTGGCATTCTCGCCGAAAACACTTTTAATCGTATTAAATCCAACTTGAACCAAAGTGCTTCACATAGGTTATGTGTATGGAACTCGCAAGGAAATAAGATTTACATTTGATTATTGCTACGGTATAACATTAATGAAATTATTATTGAACTCAAAAGAATGACACGTTTTGAATTTCTAACAGAAAGGTGTCTAGGTAGGTAGAACCACTAAGTTTTAGAACAAATTAAATAAATAAACCGCTCTGACCTGAACACAAACTTCAATCAACAAAATTACAGCAGCTGAGCTGATGTATTTTGACAGTTCAAACTTCAAACAACACGGTACTACAAAGCTCAAAATATGTACTGAAATAATGTTCAATGAAAAAACTGATAATTATTAAAATGTAATAATAATTTGCCAATTATAGTTTATTTAAAGCATTAAACCGTAAAAACGTTATCCTAAAAATTTCATGACAATCCATCAAACCGTTAAAATGTAGATAGCGTCACACTACTTCGAATTCCAAACTGAGTATAAGGATATCGTTTCACTCAATCCAATAAATAGGCCAATCTGTACCATTTGGGTTATTAACTTCTTCCCTACATATTAGAAACTGTTTTTATACTACACTGTCTTTTTAGTTTGTTGGAAATATAATTTGGCTAGTATGAAAGGCTAAATTTGGTTCTGACAGATTGATTAGATGGGTAGTCCTAGCTTGTTATGAAATACTTAATGATATGTAGGCTTAATGTTTCTTAAAAAAAAATACATTTACATAAATTCTAAGGTTATCTCTCCTAAACTGTTTAACATTTTGAAAAGAATAACTTAAGGTAGGTACAATTTAAGTTAGGGCCTAAGTTTAGAAGCAGGTTTGTACATAGATTTTACATAAAGTTGTTTCAATTGTGTAGGCTAATTAGAAGTAAATACTTAAAAACATGTAGGCTATGTATGTACTGTTATAATCATTTTTGGGGTACAAAACCCCCCAAAATACCCATTCGGATAGAGCTATCTGTCTGGTTTTCGAACTTAAAGTCATAAATGTTGCTTTACACGTTTATAACAAATTTCATTAAAATAGGATCATTTTTACGGGAGTTATCGTGCTCACGGACATATATATACAGTTTCGAACGAACGGTGTTTTTGGGATCTGAGGACCTCAAAACGAAAAGTTATCATGGTCCCGGGCCTAGGTCTTACCATGCCGACTACGGTATTAGCTTCTTCCCTATAGGGGAAATTCGCTAATATGTTATTTTTCCACATCGCTTTGAGCAGCGAAATTTTGTATGCAACGGAAATATTTAAATTTGTGTAATCATTTGTCTGTCTGTTTATAAACCAGATTTTTTCTGCGCTTTGAAAAAAAAAAAAACTGTCCTGAATTAAATGAAATATTTTGCCTATTTTTGTGTGAAGGAGGAATCCTTTTGGCTATTTTAAATCAGAGTACGTCATTAGGGTTATGCCCCTTTGTCCGGCACTGCTACAAATTCGATCTTAAGGGTACTGGTTACTTAATATTTCCCTACAGCATGAACCATATTAGTTCTATTGAGCATTTAGTCAGCTAATTATATTTTATCACAGAACGGAGAAAACACGTACTGCTTTACTACTCTACAAAGGTGTACTGAACCATTTAAAATAACGGCACGATAATAAATCATTGGCTATACAGAACACGTAAGCCCTTGCAACAAGGTATTTAAAGCTCAGTTTGTCGAAGTAGCCATTGTGATTATAATACCGAATATTTTATATGTTTTAGTCCATCTTCGTTAAGTCCAACATTGTACAGGAGTTATTGAGCAGATATTTGGAAGAAGATGGGTCCATTCTGAAAAAAAACAGTTATGGGGTTATTCCTGTTCCAATGAGACTAGGCTCTAACGCCCTTCAACATTACCATGCCAATTATATACTTACTAGACCGATTGAGCATACATTTGGTAGAACGACAGCAGGCAAGCACTATAGTCAAAAACAGGCCTGTATCCTATATCCTGTATGCTTTTTGGGACTTATCTGCTCCGTTGGCCTTTACAATTTTAATTTATTAATCACTAATGTTAGTAGTTAACTGAACCTCATACATTTGTTTGGAGAGTAGTTAATACATCAGAATAAAACCTTTGCCTACTCCTGCTCCAAAAATACTTTACCAAATGTTGGAACTATGAAATTTATGGATTAATAAATGTGTCCTTATCAGACCTCATCCATAGAAAAATATTGTATTGTATAGAAAGATACTCGATGCGCTGGCTGAGGGCTCCGCCCCTAGACCCCGCTTGGGGCCGCTCCAGTTGTTATTATAACTCAATGTCCCATCAAGTACTTTTGATATTGTATGCTATTTTGATCATTTAGGATATATCCACTCTAAATGGCATTTTTATTCATTGGTCCTATCATGTGTGTATACTCTACCATGGGAAAGTTACGTTGACAGTTTACTGGACATTTTGCTACAGCTGTTATGATTCTTTTGTTTTGATTTGAAACTCCATAAGCCCAATGTTAAAATTTACAATTTTAAATATACAAATTAGAGGTTTTAAAATTCAAAACTATAGCTTTTATTTTGTCAGTTTTCCTCGGAGTTTCTAGGTACAATCTTATCTGCATGCACAGTTTCACGTTTCTACCTCATAAAGAAGTGGTCGAGAATTCGTATACGTGAGTGAGTGAGTTACAAATCGGGCTGTATAGTTATTTAGATAGATGAGTGAGTGAGTGAGTGAGTGAGTTACACATCGAGCTGTATACAGTTATTTAGATTCAAACAACACCCGTTTGAAGAGACACTCAACACTCGATTTGCCTTTCCGGCTTTGAAAAAGGAATGTACAACATGAATTTGAAGTATGTAAATGCAGCTACTGAACTGTAACTTATTCAAGTTGTGTAATATATTTAGTTCTAATATGTTATTAAGTTTTACTCATTGTTCTCTACTGTTAAGAACATATTGTAAAAATAAAACATTGATAACAAAAAACAAAACAAAAAACTAACATTAAGTAAATAAAAACAGAAGTAGTAGTAAGTACTCTAGGCATTTTTAACAAACTGACTGGCTTTTCGAGAAAACCTCGGTCCCCCAGGTGCTTTAACAAATGGAACTAACTTCTCAAAGATAACATTTCAATGTGATCGCGAGCGAAGCCGCGACGGGCTTCTAGTTTTATATTATTAATTTGTTTATATTTGTCATGGTTTGATACATGGTTGAAAGGTGTATGTTGCAGTTACAATACACTCCGTTACAGCAAACAAAAGGCGATTTTACGCTCCAAATGTTGATTGGAGGCAGCGGGCGTTTTTGCAACCGATGTGAGCTGTGTGCGGTAAATTCTCCTCTATTTAAAGAAGAAATGCTTTTCCGGAAAACCCCTGAAAACATATTATTTAAATTTTTGATTACCAATCAACCATACATGGCTTTCCGAAACTGTTCATTTTATATTAGTCTGAAGTTTTCAATAATTTATTAAATACAACAGTTAGCATTGAAAATAATAATGTGTTAATACAATGGGTAAATATGAACAGTTCATAAATATTAAGGCAATTAACAATTAAGGCAATTTATAAATTAAATTAGTAAATTAAAATGATTTATTTCAATTTGTTTAGCTCAATTAATAGTCTTAGGATGATTATCCTGTAAACTTATAATTTAACCATTAATTTGTACTGAAAGCTATTGTCATTAGATTTTATAATGATATAACTTAGTATATATGTAATTGTTATGTAATATTATGTTACGTATGAATGGTAAGAAATATATTGTATTTGTAAATTTCACATCTCAATAAATATTAAAATGTGTCAGCCAGTAGCCAATAAAACCGTCGTTTAACTTAACATATTGCATGTAACCAATTAATCCGATGATATTAGTTTCGTCTTGCTCGGAAACACCCACAGACGTGTGCCCTTCAATATTTCCAAGTATTTCAGTAAGGTTTATCATACAAGTTTACGAGATTATACTCTCTAGTTTTACAATTAACATTGTTAAACACTTGCATTAATAGGTCAACTATACATATTTTTAATGTAAAATTATCAGAGTACCTTTGTAAATTAATTTTGTTAAATATAAAATAATTTATATGGTGGCTTGGTAAGTTCACTTAAAAAAATAACGATAGCAATAATAGCGAACTATTATTCTATGAAGTGTACTACAGCTAAACACTTTTTAATGTGGCCGTAAGCAGATAACCGTTTGTGGAAATGTATAACTCTAGTTTAAGTTAGTATAAGTTAGAATAGTGACGATTGTAACGCATTTCTAAAAAAATGTCTATTACAATAAAAAATTCTTATTCTTATAACAAGAAGTATATTATATCACAATTTATTTATTTGAAAAAGTTTTAACAGTTTTAAGGTGTTCAAATATCAGGGTAACAGTCTCGATTATTTTAATCACTTGTGTGTTTTGAGTTTCGTCTCTTAGCTTAAATTTATCACTGGAATCAACCAACAGCTAATTAATGTAAACTACACTAAACTGCAAGTGCTTTGAGGAAATTAATATTATAATAAGGCCTTCTAAAATTAACCTGTTTTCAGTATAATACCAACATGTTAACAACACACATTAAAACAACATATGATTTTAATATAATGTCATAAGTTAATTCCGTATTAGGATCATTATTAATTTAATGAATGTACATTTTCTGAATAAACTTTTATAATAATAACTAGCAGTTACCCGGCAGACGTTGTCATGCCTTTGACAATTACCAACTAAAACCAATATCACTAAGATCACCTGTTCAAGTAAACATGTCATTAACTTTTATATAAACAACAATATATTTCCATAAGGTTTATATGGGAACCCTTTTGGGCCTCTTGGGAGGAACCCAATTGAGTTAGGATGAAATGGATGGCTTAAAAACCCTCTCCGTGAAATTTTACTTATATATACCAAGTTTTATGGCAAACGGTCCAACGGTGTCCGAGTCCATAAACTTAAAATTTATATAAACAAACAAACCAACATACTTTTTTATAAATACAGATTATGAAATAATAATAAATACATTGTTGCGACTAAATATTTTTTTTATTTCTGCTTCTTGGAGAGCGAATTAGCTACGCCTATTTGCATTATCATGGTAAATTTCCTTCTCTGATTCCTCACGATAATTTTACTGCATGATTTTTGAAATGAACCTGTTGAAGTACACTATCACAACTAATGAACGCGCGACCTCTATTAAACTAAACCTCAAAATGCTAATCATAATATACTGTACACATAGCATCATAATGCTTTGTTTGAAATTCACTGTTGACGATGGTGAGTTATGTTATTTAAGAATGTATTGCGAACATAGGCCATCACTGAATGCATAAGTTCAGTAAAGGCAAATTTCCGCCATAGTTTCTTAAATAAGATAATAGAGTTGTCATATTAGTGAATGTACCTACGTAGTTTCTCGGACGGTGGTTAGTGCGTATTGCGTTACGCGTTAACGGTTGGATCTGGTTATCGGAAGTAGTGAAAAAACATGCAGGGGCGTAACTTTACTTTTGTTTTTATCTCAAGTTAATTAACTAAATAAGAGTGTACTAAGGCAGCGTATCAGAGATTGTAGTGAAACAGTTTTTGTATCATAGTAATGTATCAAAATGTTTGAACAATTATATAATGTTTAATCATATTTAATATAGTAGTTTTCTTTAGGCTTCAAAGATTGTAAAGAAGGAAATTTCGTGTAACGACATTTTGTTGAAGTCTATTCATGTTTACTGTGAAAATTGCAATTTTGTTAAATTTATACTTAAGATTAAATGTTTCCCGGAAGGTAGCTCTGAAACCGTTGTATCTTAATTGACGTGTCAAACAAGAGGATATGATATGTTACTGAACCAAAATAGTATATGCTTAGTTTTCTTCATACTACGGGCCAGTGAACTTACGAAATTTATATTTCGGAAATCTTGTCAAGTAGACTTTTGGTAGATGGTGAAACCTCATAAAAATAATGATGCCGAATGTTCCAAGTTTGTTATAATTAGCGAGGAGACCTTTCACTCCAACTTGAACTATCAGCTTAAATTATTACAGGGGCCATTACATGCTGCTCCAACTCCAGCAACGCTTTTTATTGTTAGGACGCATTGAAGAAGTGAGCCAAATAAACATGATTTTCTCTATACGACCTCAATAGATTTTTCTGACCAAATAAACTTTTGCCTCGCTTGTTTACTCTCTCGTTACCAAAGTTTCGCAATCACTTTCAAGATTTCGGCCTTCCTCCTCGGTGTTTTGTATTGTTTTGTGTGTTAGGTTCAACGCCAATATCACTTTTTATGTTTTGATAGAGATCGGTGCACAGTCTATTGTGTATTAAAAATTAGGATGTCATTTAAGTATATTAAATTATACACTTTTAGTAACACATGCTCTAGTTTTCAAACATGCTTTGTTATATCAACAATTGTTTTAAACTAAAGTGTATAAAAATTACTCACTTATTAGTGACCAGCGTGGTTAATATATTATTTTTTAAAATTTATTTGTACTTTTTAGCGAGTTTCCCCTATAGGGAATAAGTTATTACCATAGGTCTCATGGTAAGACATAAGCCCGAGACTATGATAACTTTTGGTTTTATATACCATACATATATATGTCTTTACATATGCTGTGTATATATATATATATATATATATATATATATATATATATATATATATATATATATATATCATATATTATATATATAAATATGCGTCCTTTAACTCGATAACTTTTGAAAAAAACATCTGATTTAGATGGAATTTGGCAAAAACGTGTAAAGCAACATTCATGATTTTATGTTCGAAAACCAGAAAGATCGGACCATGGGAAGGGGGTTTTTAAATTGTACAAAAATCAGTTTTTGAATTTTTTACCCGCAAATTTTTTAAACACTCTATTCTGGTTTTGACCATTTTATAGAGCTTAAATCCTTATAGACCTTTTAGCGAATTCCCCCTATAGGGAAGAAGCTATTACCGTAGGTCTCATGGTAAGACTTAAGCCCGAGACTATGACAACTTTTTTTGAGGTCCCCAGATGACTAAAACACTATTCCTTCAAATTTATATATATATATATGTATATGTGTCCGTGAATGCGATAACTTGAGTAAAAAAGTCCGATATCCAATTGAATTTGGCTCAAATTTGAAAAGTGACATTTATGACTTAAAGTTCGAAAATCAGAAAAATCGGACTATGGGAAGGGGATTTATGGGGTATTAAATTTTCCAAAAATCAGTTTTTTGCATATTTATCCTAATTTTTTTAAACACTTAATTTTGTTTTGGACCATGTTATACAACTTAAAAAATCAAATAATATGGTATTTTGAATTATTAACCTAGGTCAAGTGGTTGCGGAGAAAATAAAAAAAACCTGCTCATAAAATCTCCCATGTTAATCTTACGGGAAAAAGGTTTTTGGCTATTCCTAAGTTAATTTTAATGTAAACTTCACATTTGCTTTTACCAATCAACTCAGCTCCACAAAACAATCATTTTGGTGTTTAAATTGTGATTCTACGTTCATTAGCTGCAGAGATATTCAAAGTGCTAAACACAGTACGTTGTCCTGTTATCCTTATGTACAATAATTAAAATTTGATATCTCGATTTTTTATGAATGTATATTGATAAAACTTGGTATGTGGCTTCAACTAGTACTGGTACATTGATATTTTCACAAACAAATGATTTTTTTACTGTCCCCATAGAGCAGCAAATCTGCATACTCAGCCCTAATGTTATTTTAATGGACAATAAGTAAAGTTTTATATCTTCCTTGATTATAAACATAAATGATTAAAACTTGGTGCCTGCTTCACCTGGTTGAGTTATATTGATAATTGCATAAAACACATTTCTTATATTTCTTGCTGCAGCAAAAATGCACACTCTGCCCTAATGTTATTCTTATGAAGAATAAATAAATTTCTATACATCACTTATTATTCTTATGAAACTTGGTAAATGGCTTTATGTGGTAGTGAGAAATATATACATGCATTGGAAATTCGCTTAGTATGCAGGTTTGCTGTGATGGGGGTATTTTTAATTCAAATCGATATGATGTTATAAATCATAGTTGAGTCTCTGTAGCTTTGATAGATTGTATCACCATCGCTATCTATTAAATTGTTTTGCCAAATTTCAGCGTCATTCTCACATGGTGTGATGGAGACTTGGAAGTAGAGGATGAATATGAGGCAATGCAGAATTTAGAGTATCAAATGCCAGTGTCAACGCACTTTACACAGTAGCTTTGTTAACTTTGACAAACAACCTCAAGTCAAAAGGTTCATTCTTAAAAACTGTTTTTAGCTTACCTTTACTTTTATATCTGACGCAGGTATGCTGTCTCGGTGTTTCTTGTGCCGCTTTGTGTGCTCATCTACACTTACTTCTTCATATGCTGGTCACTGTGGAGGTAATTTGACGGTGTTTTTATTTGAGTGAGTAAACCTGTTATCATTTTGGTCAATAGCAAGGGCAAACATTAAGAGCAATTAAGGGCAAACATTTTCAATATGTCCGTCATTAAAATAATAAGTATACCAGAGAGTTAAGAGTCTCATCCCAACCATCTAAGCCACTATTTTTAAATAAACAAAATTAGTTTGCAGATAGTAAAGGAAAGAACGTTAGGAAAGGTAGTTCACAACTATGTTACAACTTTTAGTTAACAATTTTTATTGTTGAACAACTGCATAACCCGTCTATTTTAAACAAAAACACACCCAGCACCTTAGTATAGGTCCATTTGTAATTTCGATTTAATGTTTTGTTAATGGTAAAACTTGCCTGATTTACTATCTTTATATATTATTTTTCTTGGGTGATTTTTGTTGTTAGGCCATTTCTCAATACTTCGTCAAAACCAGTAATTGAGGTATCTTTTCGAAGTTTACCTTCACCACTAAATGCGAAAAATAAAGAAACAATTCGAAAACCATAACACTTGCAATGCAATGGGTTTTTCTCACTTATTTATTTGTCAACGAACTGTTGGCACCATCTTACGGCGACAATTTGAACTAACTAAAAACTAGTATTTCATCTCGCTAGAGGCACATGGGCAATTATTGTTAACTCTAGCAAGCTTAACAAATATATAGATTGTCAATTTTCTTTCGATTTACGTTTTAAACCGTATATGATCATTTGCTTTTGGGTTAGAGAATTCCCCGACTATTTCAGATTAAAAATTCTTAACGTATCCCGTAAATGACTGGCATTAGGGATTAGGTGATGACGAAAGTCAAGTACATAGTTTTTTAAAACACTAGTTTACAAAATAGTTGACTTGTAACTCGAGGTTAGACTGCAAAGAAACTACTGATGTCCCCAGAAGAAGGAATCACTGCGGCCGTTAGGTGATCTGTACAGACCAATACTTACCATCCTCACATGGGGGCCACCTCACCCCACCTCAACCCTATCCACCTCAAATTCAAGGCCTATAGCTAAATTTAATTGCATCCCCCCAAATGGCAACCCCCCCTTCTTTATGAGTCAGATTCGTAACTCCTGTTCTTTGAAGAGTTAAAATGCATGTGAGTTGCCTGAATATTCTTTTTGTGGTAGACGGACTGAAGATCCCCGGGTTGAAATTGACCTGGGAATTGTTTACCTGTTTTGGCGAGGCTTGACTGAAGATCCCAGCACTAATGAGGGGTCGAGCGGGGATCTTCGGTCAAGCCTCGCCCTTGGGATCTTCATCGAGTTTGATGAGGGTTGACAAGGGGCAACAATAACACCTCACACCTTGGGTCACTTAAATTTTGCAGTAATTGAAAATAAAATATTAATTAATGGCTTTAGTTCCTACCCTGTATTTCAGTACACAACAATACAAAGAAAACGGCTCTTTTTGACTGCAGTTATGACAGATTTTCCTTATATTTTCATTGTTATTTAAAACATGCTAATGTTCTATGTATGCTGACATGTAACATTAACATACATACCAGATAACGTAAACAAAGATTTTATAGTGCTGGTCAGGTTAATATTTGTAAAGTGGTTTAATTGTTCACGAGTGAAGCCGCGGGTAACAGCTAGTACATTTTTTATTACTAGAATGTTCTATGCGCAGCTTGCTCCCGTTTTGTGATGCGAGAATAGCAAATAGTTAAATAGTAAACAAAACAATGACAGTCTGTAGTTAGACACGATCCTTATGACAGCTGTTTATCTAATTGAATTGGAAAAAGAAAGAGCACATGTGACATAAACCGAATAAAACTCTCCTCCATATGAATAACTTGCAGGTCCCGTGGGGCAGAGCCTTGATGCCTAAGACGAAAATTTAAATCCAGTTTGCTCATCTGCACATCTAGACGCGCGTTTTAGTGTATAATAGTGGGGGTAACGAAAAAGCCTTATTGTTTAAAAAGTTGTCATGTAGCGTATTGATAATATAGATAGATTTCTCCATATAGGCTTTCCGGTTAACCATATCTACGGTAAAACTTCATAAAAACCAATAATTAGACAATAATTTTTAAGATTACCTTCACCGCTAAATGAGAAAAATAAACAAATAATCGAAACCATACAAATTATAATTTACTGGGCGATAATCATTTCTTTATTTTTCAACGTAATAGGGACACCATCCTACAGCGACAATTACAACTAAATCAAAACAGGTGTTTCAATGCGCGAGTTGCGCAAGAGCAATTCTAGTCAATTTTATTCTGTGAACAAACAATTGACTGTTAATTATTTATCCCAGTTTCTAAGACTTTTTAATAAAATAATCCATCTGCTTCTAACACTGCAGACGTCCCTACGACCTATTACACTAGCAACCAATCTTAATATTAATACGCAGGTAGTTTTTTATAGCAAGGGCGAAGTTTAAAGAGCTACTGTACTGATTTTAATGCTTCATGTGTTGATTAAAAAAATTCGAGGTGTATATTTGACGTAATAAGAATTGCGTTTATTTCGGGACTTAACCAATGGAATAGGCCTACGATCTCCGATTCATGATATATTTGAGGCGAGGTGATAATGCACGATTTGGTAAGAAAATAGTATGTAGGTTGATTTTGTATATAATAAAAATCTTGCATTTTTTATCTTTATTGAATAAAGTGCACGATTTATTATTACCAATTAGATTACTAGATGTGTTAGACTTAAATGTTTAAAATATCTCACTGATTTGTCGCTGGGTAGGTAAATTGCACAACAACTGTAGTATATTAATAACATTACATAAAACGTTCACTGAATACGCAAGTTTGTTGTGAGATAAATATTGTACAAGTGTAAAGAAAAATATAAGAGTGATTTTCGTGGAAAAAACATATTTAGGAAAGAAAATTATGTAATTTTTACTTTACTAAATTGAGTGAAAAGCAAATTGGGTTATATTTTTTCAGTTCTGATTTGGTGCGGTTATGCTTTCGCGGTTATATAAAGTTATACTCTATATCAATTTAACCATAGCCTAGTTGCTATAAAAATAATACATAGCCTACTTATTTTTTGGTCTGTTTTAAAATGTGTTCGATAAGTTTAATAATTCTGTTTTAAGTCTTGCAGAAAAACATAAAGTTTTAGCCTAAGATTTGCAATACAAATCCTACAACAAAACTGTGAGCTTGAAACTTTAACTCTATAATTACGAAATAGGAGATAGACAGGGCCGATGAGAACAGCTAGTCCCAGCGGTTCTCCCGCCTGGCAGGTAGAGGCGGAAGCCCGAGTGCCGTATACCTGTTTTTCGAGGCTTGACTGAAGATCCCAGGGCTAATGAGGGCTAGGGAGGGGATCCTGAGTCAAGCCTCGCCAAAATATTTTACAACCGACCCTTGATCGGGCTACCCTGGGATATTCAGTCCTACAACCTCTTTTTGTAAGCGAATACATGTAATTCCCAAAACCTTCCACTTCGTATTTTGCAATGTCTAGATATGCAGGGCTGCCGGAGAGCGTGTCTCACCAGCTGCTCATCTCGCGCGCCAAGATCAACACCATCAAGCAGACTGTCGCGGTGATCGTCATCTACGTGGCCTGCTCCTCGCCCTTCGTCTGTGCACAACTCTGGGCCGTCTGGGTCCCGCAACCGCCTCACTTCTTCGACGGTACGGTGACTAGCAATACACTTTAGTTCTGTGACAAATGCGAGTAATTCGTTTTAAAGTAACAATTACGACGGTCACTTTACCATCATACATTTGTTTATTATGTGAGACGAAAAAACATTATATATATCTCAACGGCCCTAGCATATATAGAGATGAAATTCAAATGTAATCTATGTTTTATTTATGAAACACTCAAGTGAGAAGAGCTTTACATTATAGACTAAAGCGTATAAAGAGTAATTGAGATCCACCGGCGTTGCTCAATTTACTTTAGAAAATCGCCATTTTAAGCTTTATATTTGACGCACAATGAAAAGATGGTATATAGGTAGCACACCTCTCACACCACTAAGGACCGGGGCAGAGCAGATCGAGATCCACTTCAAAACTGAGCCACCGCAACAGAAAATTAAATTAACATCGTTATATGATTTTTATAATTAGCAAAACAACTAGTTTGAAATCGATCATAATATTGATTGGTTCAGCAGGTGTGGCATTCACAATATTGACGCTATTGTCGAGCCTCAACAGCTGCGTGAACCCCTGGATCTACCTGACGTTCAACAGGGAGCTGGTGAAGTCGCTGTGCTCCTGGAGTCCTCGGCGGCGAGGCTACAGAGGCAGCACCTCCTCGGCCAGTCGCAGGGTCACCGCCACCGAGGTCACCAGCACCACTGACTCCCAGGGGATCCGTCGATGTGATCCCGTCGTCGTGGATAACTACCACGGGTTAGTTTAACGTCTTCCATATTTCATGCTTACAGTCTCTTAACCCATAATCAGGTTTGAATGGAAGTTTTCTTGAAGGCTAGGTTCATCAAAGCAGGTGTTGTTAGGACCGATGTAAAACAAAAAATAACAGTCAAATATTTCAAGCCGGCAATCAACCTTGAACCATCTTAACTTTCATAATCCCTTTAGGTCTCCACTCCACCGACTTTAAAAACTGCGATGTGAAGTGAATTCGACCATCTCGGATGCGATTGAGGGATTTCATACGTCTAATCGCGCCCCATCATCAGAACCTCGGGCGAAGCAGGTTATGAAATAGCTTATACAGCTTATTGCCCTGATTCTACGCTGTTTCCTTGATGAATAAGATAAATCAATTTGTTAAATTACCTTAATAACGTTAAGCAATCATCACTTTACTGTAAATGTCAATTTCTTTCAACCCTATATGATAGCTTATTGATAGATTAGTGAGTCACTATTAAGCCCGAAGGCCTTAAAATATAACTCGAAGAGGTCTCAGTTAACCTTTAAAAAGAAAGACAAACACACAAACAAACGAACATTGGACAGAAACACGATCATAGTCGTATGACAAAAATAAACTTCATGACTTGGTATAGACTGTCGCTTTAGCGACCTCTTCGGAGAGATAGTTTTTCATCTTCAGGCTTGATAATTAAACACTGAGCAGGGTCGAAAACTGTTTAACTGTGTATTTCCTGTGATGTGAAGATCGTTTAACACAGGTTATTTATCCTCTTGTTTTAGTGAACATTTTATCAATTCCTGGGGCATATGAAATACTAGCTGTTACCCGCAGGCTTCGCCCCACGAATTATTTATAATACCCCCGTAGCAGTAAACCTGCGTACTCAGCGAATTTCCAATGTATATACATGTGTCTTAACACCACATAAAGCCACATACAAAGACTCATCAATATACATTCATAAATAAACGATTTATGACATTTTAATTATTCTCCATAAGAAAAACATGGCGGCTGAGTATGCAGGTTTGCTGAAGCAAGGAACACAAAAAAATGGGGTTTTATAAAAATATCAATATAACTCATGTAGATAAAGCCACATACCAAATTTTATTAAATTAAGTTCATAATTAAGGGAGATAACACGTTACTTATTCTCCATAAGAATAACATGGGGCTGAGTACGCAGGTTTGCTGCTACGGGAACTATCGGCCGAAAAATGTTTTTTAGTGCAAATATCAATAGACCACAACGATATGAAGCAATATACCAAGTTTCATCAGGAAAAGTTCATAAATAAGCGAGATATACAATTTATCTTATTCTCCATAAGAATAACATTGGACAACGTACTGTGTTTAGCACTTTCAATATCTCTGTAACCATTTGACGTAAAGCAATGATCAAAACACCAAATTGTGCGTATTTCTAAGCTGATTCTAATAGAAAATACTAAAATTTGACTTTTTCAAAAATTCTATGTAAAAAGCTCAAAAAACCCATTTTTGGGGTACAAAACCCCCCCAAAATACCCCTTCGGATAGGTCGATCTGTCTGGTTTTCGAACTTAATACTGCTTCATAAGTGCTAACTTCATAAATGCTGCTTTACACGTTTATACCAAATTTCATCAAAATCGGATGAATTTTACGAGAGTTATCGTGCTCACGGACATATATATATATATATATATATATATATATATATATATATATACAGTTTCGAACGAATGGTGTTTTTGGCATCTGGGGACCTCAAAACGAAAAGTTATCATGGTCCCGGGCCTAGGTCTTACCATGCCGACTACGGTAATAGCTTCTTCCCTATAGGGGAAATTCGCTAAAAACTATATTTTTGTGTGCTGCATTCTGTGGTTAGCCTGTGGAACTACTACGAATCAAGATCAGCTGTTTATATTTTCATCTGCTCAAACAAAAATGAATGTCCATAAGGAATACATGGGAACTTTGAACCCCCGTGGGGCATAGCCCTATAGGAGTTTCACAACTTGAATATGCCTATATGTTACTCAGGGCTATCAAGTACCTCTCTGCAAAATTTCAACTCAATCGGTCACGGAGTTTTCACGTGATGGAACTTCAGAGTTACGCACAAACTTACGCACAAACATCCATACTTTCACATTTATAATATTAGTATGATAGTAAGTTACCCCAGCAGTCTGGTATTTTATTTTTCAGCAACTAATTTATAGTGACCTTTCCGTTTCAGTGGAAAAATGACGTTGTTGAAGACGACTCGGCCAGTAGATGTGAACGAACTTCAAGATCTGAGGTCCTCAAGAAGACACAAACCAACCAAAGAAGTGCGTTTGGGGCCAATGATGTAGGCCTAGAGACAACGAAAGGAACCCTAGGATTGTTTGAGACTCTTTTGGAGAAAATAACATCATTGTGGTTATAACTTGAGTTTTTGTTTGCAATAATTTCGTGTAGAGACATCGACACTGGATGGGTAGCGTAGTGGTTAGCGTGCTCGCTGGTAATCTGAGGTTCGACAACTTTGTAAAGGTTATGAACTGCACAGAAAAAAGTGTATTGTTGTTGCAACCAAATATTTTTAGTCATATTTATTTTGTTGAGGAAACAAAATATATTGTTAGTATTAACACAACCATTTGCTTGTAACAACAAAATGAAATTGTTTAAACATTTTCTCTTCCCAACAAAATATTTTGTTCTGATATATTTCTAAAGCTAAAATAGAAAAATGCCTATTTATGCCAATGGTAATATAATATCATATCTAAAACTTTATTAGTTTTAAGTCATCGTACCAACCAAACATTTTGTTCATTCAACAATATATTTTTTTGTTAGGATAAACAACAATGTTGTTGCTATAACCAAATAACATTCAACAAAATAATTTGGTTATTTCAACAAATATTGTCGTTGTCCGTATTTCAACCAAAATATTTTGTTGTTGCAACTATTTTGTTTGTTTTTGCAATAAAAACGTTTTTTCTGTGTGGGGTTCTGCCATTTGTCATGGGAATATTAATTTACGAGCTTTCTAAGAAAAGGTAAACGTTAATTGGTATCAAGACCAGGGTTTGGAACGTTCCCTTTAAAAACGTAAAAAATGCCACTGGCGTACATACAACCAATAAAAGAAAAATAAAAAGATGTAAACAATAGGTGAACTAAACATAGAGCTCTTAACATATACAAATTAAACTTCAAGTTTCAACAGAAATATTTGCTAATGGATTTTGTTCTTATACTAAAGTAACGTAAAACGAGTTCGCACGCAGCACGCTGACGTGAGGGAAGTGAATTTCCATATAAAAACTTTTAAAACTCAAAATAAATGTAAAAACATACATGTAATCCAATTTTTATTGAAATCTGAAAACATTGATTTTTTGGCTGTTCTGATGCTCCTGGTTTCATTTACCTGCAAATACTATTTTGCGCATTATAATGTTAGGAGAAGGTCCAGTCAAGCTTGAAAGTAGGCGTGAGGTTGCTGGGGATGATAAAAGTACACTAACAAAGGAGTAGCAGGCTTTTCTAGTGTACCCCCCATAAGACAACGTACTGTGTTTGGTCGAAACACATTTCCTTTAATAAGTCGGTAATTATTTATGCTAGAATGACGAGAGAGGGCTTAAAACTTTCGCCTCACTAATTACCATCTTATTAAATGCATTAATTTTACATAAGGGTCTCTTCTGACCCTTTTTGGGCCCAAAAACTCGAAATTTGAAAGATTAATCCCAAAAAAAGGGGTTTGGAGTTTTTTTATTGTTTTGACCAACGAAATTGTCCAACTGATTACAGAAAGGAACGTCCCTACCAAATTTAAAGTTAATCGGACAAAAATGCGACCACTAGAGTGCAAACACACATATATGTCTATATATATATATACATATATATATATATATATATATATATATATATATATATATATATATATACATATATATATATATACAATTTTGAACGACCCCCCAAAACGTGTTCAGGGGGTCACGTTAGGAACTTCTATGGTGGTCCCGGGCTTAAGTTTCACCGTGCGGGTCATGCTAATAGTTCACTTTCCAAAGGAAATCTCTATATATAATTCCGTAAGTCAAATTTTTGTAAAGAAATTGTGAGTGACTGGATGGCCGTAGAAGGATGGGAGGGGTATCATTTTAAAGGTCTTGACGTGAATTTTGAGGGAAAACTATTCATTTTTCTTATTTTTTACCATAAATTCGCAACAGAATAAAACTTTTCCCATTAAAACAACATGGGGTTTAATTTGTTTACATCTTTTGAAATTAAAACAGCTGTGCCACAGAGTTAAATTAGCCTTTGATATTGATACCAGCTGTACTTATTCAGTTTGTTTACTTTTAAACTACAGCAATGTATAGTTGTTTAGGAATGGACATTTTATTAAAAACATAAGACAGTATAATAATATTATATTATAATGCTAGAAAATCAGTGCTTATTTATAAATGACCAATGAAGGTTGATAAAAAATTTATGTATTTTGGTTTTTTAGGGGCTTTTGCCCCTACAAGCCCCTAGTTCACTAATAAATACAGTACCTCGTAAAATGGAAATATGTACACTACCATATGAAATATGTTGCAATAAATCTATATAAATAAAATTAGAGTTTTGTCTGTTTTGGAATTGTGAAATTTTTGCATATTTCCAAGTTTTACACGCTAGGAAAGCCAAAACAAGTCTTATCTCAATTTCTGTCTAACTGTCTACCTATCTCTCCGTCTATCTGTCTGACTGTCGGTTGTCTGTCTATCTGTCTGTCTGCCTATTTGTCGATACGCTCAAAGACGAGGTTTTGTGTGTTTTTTACGGAAAAACGGGTGCACTGACTTTGATAAAACTTTGTTTATTTGTTCTATACATGCGTGAGAAGGTTTTAGGCGACTAAAAACTAGCATCCACCTATTGGAAAAAAAATGGCGGCCATTCAAAAACGTGATTTCGTGTGGTTTTGGTCGTGTTTTGTTCTCTTTTCACAGGGAAACGGGTGCACTGATTTCGATGAAACTTTTTCTATGTTCTATATGTGCGTTAGAAGGTTTTAGGCTAATTTGATTTGTTGATACACCTTAGGACTCTGCCCCACGGGGTTTTAAAGATCCTATATTATTCTTAGTACCGAGGGACCGAGCCATGTTCGATGTTTGATTCCACAGAAGAGGAATTGAATTAGTACCAATGGGGTAGGTTTCTTATGGGGTTTTTAGGTTATTTTCAAATACTAGTTCGTTTCAATATGAGCTCGTTCGCTTCGCTCACTCGCCTATCGTAAAAAGAGTTTGAGTTGCCATTCAAGTAGTTTTTTATTTCCATTATGAGAGTTGCCATTCAAGTAGTTTTTTTTTTATTTCCGTAATGATAAACAGCTGTTTATAATATTTTAAGTTATAGATAAAATCAAACAGCTGATTTAATGGTTTGTTTTTGTTATTCATAGTAACCGGTGTTATGATTTTAAACTCCTTAAGCCTAATGTTAAAATTTTCAATTTTCAAATGAGTTGTTTAGAAAAATACGAGTTTTCCTGAGGTACTGGTTTTTACCGATCGATTTTTTAGACCCAAAATCACCTAATCCCAAACTTCCTCCACAAAAAAAAAAATCCACACCGCAAAATCCTTCCGCTACATCTCGAGATAAATTTTGCAAACAATCAAACAGACATAGCTCGTATTAGAGTATAGGATGGACGAAGCATTTATTTATATTGAATCAGATGATGACTTAAGAATATTTACTGTACAAAAGATGATATGTTCTTATTTAAAACATTGAGTGAAGATTGGTAATAAATAACATAAGTATACAGAGTGAATATGACTTAAGAATATTTATTCCATGACATATGTTGTAATTATTATTTGAAACTGTGAGTAAATATTGGTAATAAATAACATAAGTATACAGAGTAGATATATGATCTTAATCTATATTTATCAGAAGCATGCACTCACTGACATAATGATCATTTTATCTAAAAAACGACAATGCATTGAAGTTAAATTGTGCATGGTGGTTCACCTTACGCTGCAGATGTACAATAAGAATACGTTTGAAAAATTCTATAGGGCTCTGCTCTAATTTACTTTTATGGCAATTTTATTAGTATTAGCTGAAGTATTTATAGTCAGTGGTATAAGTATTTAATGGACCTTGTAAGTTGAAATTCGGTAGGGATATAACAAATACATCAGAACAAAAAGCAAGCCTATTCCCGTTAAAAAAATGTTTAAGAGGGGGCTCCAGTCCTCCTCGTCTACCTGCCTCTCCCATAAGACCAATGTTAACTTTCAAAGTCCGTCCCTCCTGAAAGGGTTATCCGGAATACATTAAATATGGTTAATTTTAAAGATCAAAAATATATCTAGCGATTTCAGTAAGCAGAATTCCGTTATCATAAATAGTTCGCGCATAAAAAATCGTAAACATTGAATATTTTAGAATTTTATTGATCGATTATCATTTACAATATCAAAATTCTGCTTACTGAAATCGCTAGGCATATTTTTGCTCTTTAAAATAAGCCATAAATTATCAATATCGAACAATCCGTTGAGGAGGAACGGGCTTTGAAAGTTAGCATTGGCCTTATGGGGGAAGCAGGTAGAAACGCGAAATGTTTCGTGACTGGAGCGCCCTCTTAAGGGGTTCACCCACGGATTTTCAAAATACAATATTTTAACAATTTTGCACCTACTACTGGACTGATGGAGCTGAAATTCGGTAGAAATTTAGCTGATAGCTCAATGCAGACATATATCTACTCCAGATACAAATATATTCAAGGGCCACTGAGCGTCTGAACTTAACAGTAAATATGAAAGTGTATTTTGGAGAAGATTAAGGAGTTGAGGAGTTCTCTTATGCCCTTTTAAAATTTGAGAATGGAACATTGAAAAACAAATTTAGTCTCATAAAAATATTTTCTTCACTCGGCACAATCGTTGAATCACAGGATTTACTGATCGACAGTTTTTACCGAAGTTCATAAACCGTTTAATTTGGGAAGTGCCTAGCTCTGTGATTGTGCCATCCTCACGTCCACCAATGAAAAAAAACGGAGACCAACATAAAGGTCTCTTCCAAAGCGAGGATCGGACACATACATTTTTAACACCGTTCATTTAGCCATGACCAAGCCGCCGTTCACTACCTGACAGAGTTCCTCAACTTAACAATAGTACCCTATCTGCCAGTATATTTCCTTAACTTTTATTTAATTGTACATTAAACATCTAAAATGTAATTTAAATATTGTAACATTATATGGGTTTTTATGTTCTTTAATTAATCTACTATACATACAACCCGTACGAAGATCGGGTACGCAGCTAGTTATTAAGAAGAATATCATTAATCTAATTGGAATGGTTTGTAATGGTACAACAAATGACATTGTTCAAAAATATGTTAACAATTCTATTTTCAGGTAAGTGTGTCGTTGCGTGATCGTGATCTGCATTTGTGATTAATGTTAATTAAAAAGATAAATGTAATAAAGTTTTCAAAACTACGATGTGATTGTATTACTGAAGCCCTTTTAGCAAATCTCCCCTATTACTCATGGTAAGAGTTAAGCCTGAGACCATGATAACTTTTTGTTTTGAGATCCCCAGATGCCAAAAACACTATTCGTTCAAATTGATATATATATATATATATATATATATATATATATATATATATATATGTATATATGTGTGACCGTGAATGCGATAACTTGAGTAAAAAACGTCTGATTTCGATGAAATTTGGCTCAAATGTTTAAAGTGGCATTTATGGCTTTAAGTTCGAAAACCAGAAAAATTTTCACCCTACAATTTTTAAAATACTTAATTCTGGTTTGGACCATGGAGCTTAAAAAGACAAATAATAGAGTATTTTGAATTATTAACCTAGGTTAAGTGGTTGCGGAGGAAATCCAAAAAAACCTGCTCATAAAATCTTCCATGTTAATCTTATGGGAAAAAGGGTTTTGGCTTTTCCTCAGTTAATTTTAATGTAAGCTTCACATTTTGTTTTACCAATCAACTCAGCTCCACAAAACAAACATTTTCGTGTTTAAATTGTGATTCTACGTCCAACCGCTGCAGATATTCAAAGTGCTAAACACAGTACATTGTCCAATGTTATCCTTATGGAGGATAAATCAAATTTGATATCTCCATCCTATATAATAATCCTATATAATAATAGCGTGTACAAGGCAACGTGTAACCACCTATTCCGAGTAAACTACTGAACCTAGAGAGGCCAGGTTGGTGTCAAAATATTTCCCTTAGGCCAGGGATGATGAAACAAATACGATATCCTACATTTATTTGGTTATCCTATACTCTAATATGAGTAAGGTTTGCTTGCTTGCGATACTAATCTCAAAAATGGCTCCAACGATTTCCTTCAAATGTTCGAAATAACTAATTTCTGGGATAAAAATAAGTTCTAGACAGGCCTCATCCCCAGGAAAATTCAAATAATGTAAAAAACACTAAAATGAAAAGTTAAAAAATTAACATTGGGCTTATGGAGTTTAAAATCAAAACAAAAGAATTGTAACAGCTGTTCATAACCAGAGAACTGTCAAAGTAATACTCATGTTGTTTATGATTATTAACATGCGATTTCCTGAGAGCAGGGATTAAAAGATTTGAGTGAAGATTACATATATAGAGTAGTAAAATAAATCAAAGGGACATTGAGCTATAAATAACAACTGGAGTGACCTTAAAACTGTTGAAAAGAGGCAAATGAGTTATACAAATCTGATTATCATTGGGGGAAGTGGTGAAATATTACCCCAAGTCATCTAAACAAACTGACTGGCCTTCCCCCGAGCAAAGTTCGGCCACCCAGGTACTAAGTTTGTAAATGGCAAAAAACAGTTTTTATTTTGGCAATTTTTCATCAATCATTTTGTTTACCGTACAGTACCATGTGTTCACTTTCCCTTCTTTGCATCCACATTCAATAAGACAGCTGAGTAAAGTTAGTATCAAAGAAAAGTTAATTTGTGAAATATGTTACAAATCAGCTGATATGTGACTTGTTTATTCTTACTTCCTTAATTGTTTGGTTTTGTTAGTTTTTCGTATTATGCATTATTTATTTCTGTAATTGAATAATTCCATTGTAATGGTAAACATTTATGACTAGAAATATCAAACTCTAACTGGTTATGGGCCCAGGAAACCTATAAAGATATTGTATCAGTATAATAATGGATGTTAAACCCTCGGCTGTAAAACTTGAAGAGGAAGATATTGCAACCTATATTTCACACCTGAAGAGAGTTTTCTCTGAAATTAATGATGAGCTCGAAAACTGTCAAAAGTTAAACTACCCGAAATTTTACTGATGAGTCGAATAATGAGTACGCTACCCTCAGAATATTTTGGGTTTAAAAATGTGTGGAGAGCATACCAATGTCCGACAGAACCATAAGTCTGTTACTTGAAAGGCTAAAACAATCAAGTGTTTTACATGCAATCAAATGGGTCATTTTGCTTCGAAATGCCCCTTGAAAAAATCCGTTGCTGCAAAGGCTGATATAAGTCTGCTGTGTTACACGGCCAAGAGTAATTTCCGTGATACTACAGTGATATACAGACAGTGGAGCTTCTCATCATATGACGTTCTGTAAGGACTGTTTCGAGACTTTTGAAGACTTTACGAGGCAACTTGAGGTAACAGTAGGTAACAATACTAATATTAAAGCTTATGGTGAGGGAACTGTTCGCGTAGAAATTACTGTAGGACATCGGAAGCGAGTCAAAACCATAGAAAAAGTATAGTATGTTCCTGAACTTGGGAAGAATTTACTGTCAGTCGGTCAAACTATGAGTAAAGGGTTCATCTTCAAGGCAAAGAGTGATAAATGTGTCTTTTTGCAGTCAGGTAAGCCGATATTATTTGGTATACGTAAAAATGGACTGTTTGAGTTAACGCTGGATGTCATCAGACCCTGCGATAAAGGTAAGGTACATGTGAGTACTAAAATTAGACACCCTTATCCTGGATTTGAAACAAATGGTCCTAAAGCACAGAATGAGGGAAAAATGACGACTCTGATGTAGACAACGGTGATAATCTTGAAGATGATGTCCAAGAAACAGGAAATGGTGAAAATAGAAAAGAAACGGTCACTACACGATCTGAACGAATCATTAATGCTCCAGAGTATTTGAAGCATTATGTATGCAGTGTCTCTGATAAAATTGACTGGAGTTATGCTATGAAGGAAGATATGCAAGCTCTTCGTGAAAACAACGTTTTTGAAGTTGTAGATCGTTCAGTGGGGAAGAAAATTATAGGTACGAAGTGGGTTCTAAAGGAAAAGCTGCGATCAGATGACTCGACAGTCTAAAGGCTAGACTAGTAACCAAAGGATTCTCACAGAGAGAAGGAGACTACGATGAAATTTTCAGTCCTGTTGCAAGGCTTGAAACTGTTCGCACAGTTCTGAGTGTTGCAGCTAACAAAAACTTCAGATGCAGCAGTTTGATGTCAAAACAGCCTTCCTATATAATAACTTTAAAGAAGAGGTGTATGTGAGTCAACCTAAAGGCTTTGAGGACGGTACCGATCGTGTATGGAAACTAAACAGAAGATTCTATGGGTTGAAACAAAGCCCTAGGTGTTTCAAACAAGAGACTCGACGATTTCATTAAAAAGCTAGGATTACAGCAGAGTAAATCAGATCCCTTTTTATATGTACAAAATAAAAATGAAAACAAATTAATAGTGGTTTGTTATGTCGATGATGGACTTATCGCCGGGACAAACTTGAAGGATGTAAGGGACTTAGAAACCGAATTCAAGATCAAAGATTCCGATCCAGACTGCTTCCTTGGCATCAAAATAGAACAACAAGAAAATGGAAACAAAGTTCTCTGTCAACGAGCCTATGTTGAGAAATTGCTATCAAAGTTTCGTATGACCCTGTTAAAACTCCAATCGAAGTAATTTGTGTAAGCGATGTCCCTGAAACGCCATTGGATAAGGAGGTGCCTTATCGTGAAGCAGTCGGAAGTTTAATCTACCTGTCTTCCGGTACCAGACCTGACATTGCATACGCAGTAAGCACGGCAGCACAGGATGTTGAGTATCCACCTGACCGTTCTTGGAGGAAATTAAAGAGGATCTTTCGATACCTGAAGGGGACCATGGACTTCAGTTTAACATACAGAAGAGGTCAGAAGAGGGAGCTTGTGGGATTCAGTGATGCAGATTATACTGCTGACAAATCCAGACACTCTCGTACAGGTGTAATTTGTGCTTACGCTGGGTGTACGCTTACGTGGCTAAGCCAAAAGCAGAAATGTATCTCTGTCTCTACAATGGAAGCCGAATATGTGGCAGCAAATGAAGCAGCCAAGCAACTTGTATGGCTGAAAAGACTTGTGTGGCAAGAGATATCGATGGGTGTAGGTAAACCTAAACTGTATACCGACAATCTAAGTGCAGTGCATCTTGCAAAAAAAAAACGTGTATTTCACTCCAAGAGCAAGCACATCGATGTAAGACATCATTTTGTGAGGGAGAAAGTGAACCTAGGAGAACTTGAAATAAAACATTGAAGGAGAAAGGCAACTCGCTGATATTCTCACGAAAGGTTTGCCCAATCCTCGGTTTGGGACTCTTTCTACGAGTGCCACTGATATTGCCCAAAATTAACTTTGAGGGAGTATCAACGAAAAGTTAATTTGTTAAATAAGTTACAAATCAGCTGATATGTGATTGGTTTATTCTCACTTCCTTAAATGTTTGGTTTTGTCAGTTTTTAGCGAATTTCCCGTTTAGGAAAGAAGCTATTACCGTAGCTTCTTTTTTCATGGTAAGACTTAAACCCAAGACCATGATAACTTTTTATTTCGAGGACCCCAGATTCCAAAAACACCATTCGTTCAAATGTTTATGTATGTATGTATATATATATATATATATATATGGACACACACATATATATATATATATATATATATGTCCGTAAGCACGATAACTCTCGTAAAAAAGGTGTGATCTTAATTAAATTTGGCACAAATATGTAAAGTACCATTTATTTGAACGAGTTCGAAAACTAGACAAATCGCACCAGCCGAAAGGGGGTTTTGGGGGGTTTTGTGCCCAAAAAATGGGTTTTTTGGGGGTTTCACATGTAATTTTTATTGTAATAAAATTTTAGTTTTCCAATTGAATTCAGCTTAAAAAAACAAATAATTTGGTATTTTTATCATTGCTCTACACTGACTATTATCTCTCATTGGTTGATGAGATATTGAAAGTGCTATACGCGGTAGTTCTCCAATGTTACTCTTATGGAGAAAAAGACAAATTTTATATCTCGCTTATTTATGAACACAAACTGATTAAACTTGGTATATGGCTTCATCTGGTTGTGGTTTATTGTTATTTGCACAAAAAATTGTCACCTATGGTTCCCGTAGCAGCAAACCTAGGTACTCGGTCCCATGTTATTCTTATGGAGAATAATTAAAATGTTATATATCGCTTATTTATGAATGTATGTGGATGAAAATTGGCGTGTGACTTCACTTAGATAAGCTCTATTGATATTTGCATAAAAACCCATTAATTTGTTCTCTTTGTTGCAGCAAACCTGCTTACCATCCCCCATGTTATTCTTATGGAGAATTATCAAAATGGTATATATCGCTAATTTATGAATGTATAACTGATGAAACTTGGTATTTGGCTTCACCTAGTTGAGTAATAATGATATTTACATTAAAAATCATAATTTGTGTTCCTTTTTGCAGCATACCTGCTTACTCAGCCCCCATGTTATTCTTATAGAGAATAATTAAAATGTTACATATCCCTTATTTTTATGAATGAATATTGATGAATGGTATGTGGCTTCACCTAGTTTAATTCTACTTATATTTGCATAAACACCAATTGTTTGTGTTCCTTGTTTCAGCAAACCTATGTACTCATCCCCAATGTTATTTTTATGGAGAATAATTAAAATTGCATATATCGCTTATTGTGAATATATTTTAATGAAACTTGGTATGCAGCTTTATGTGGTATTAAGACATATATTATGCATTGGAAATTCGCTGAGTACGCAGGTTTGCTGCGACGGGGGTATTGTATTATGCATTATTTATTTCTGTAATTAAATAATTTCATTGTAATGGTATTTATTACTAGAAATATAAAACTCTGTTAGCAAGTTGTGTTTGTAAAAAAACAGACAAATATTCTTAATTAAATTTAGGTTTTTGGATTGAAATTGGCAGGCAATAAGCAACACAAATTATATGCTGAGTAGAAGTAGAGTTTATAATACTAAGTGGCAGAAAAATTAATTGTAATTAAAATTCAGATTTAAGTATTCTATATTTTCTATTTAAACTTCTAATTCGTTTCCTTTAATGTTGCAGTAATACATGTGTTTTGTTACTGATAATATAACTAAAGATAGAATTTTTCCTTTGTTTAATCATGGGTCACGGAAATGTTTACGACAAAGCGGCATTATAGCAGTTCACATCTGGAATTGTAGTCTTTGTTGTTGTTGCAGTTTAGGCAGTATCTATGGTTTTGTGTAAATATGAACAATCAAAAGCTTTTTGTTAACTACGATGATGATAGCCATTTATCTTTCTAAAGTACGATTTGAATATGAGTATAAAAAACCATGATTAAAGGCACAAATACACGATTCAACAAAACGTAAATGGGGGGGGGGGATTATTTGTTATGCTGATGATAAAATGCGAAGGTAAAAGTTAAGGCAGTTTGTATAGTTCAATAAACAATTTTTAAGTCCAAAATTCAGTTTGATTTCACAGAGTCGTTCTCTGCTATATAATAATTACCTTCTTTGCTATATTGGATGAAATTGGGTAAAGGTAGATGAAACTCCGGTAATAAATTGTAATAAAAGGGATAAGAAAACTAAGGATTATGGACCTATACCACTATTAGCATTGAATACATACATTTTCATTCAGTTTAGCTAATTATGTGTTTTTTGTTGGTCTGTCTTTAGATATTTTGTATGTCAGCAGACGAAATACAATTAAGTGTTGGTAAATATGTAGACTGTGTTTATCTTTTGGTTATAAAAACAAGGAAAGGAGTTAGGTAAATTTGTATTGCATATTTGAGCCCAGAGGAAAAACATTTAAACATTTAATACAATTTTACTCCAGATTTTAAGGAACAGAATTTGGCTTGAGGTTACATAAATCTGCATCTGATTCAATATCCAAAACTAAACAAACAAAAAAGTTTAAACTATACCATAAAATTCTTCTTTTGCTGGGCTATTTTTTGTGCAGGCGTAATAAGACTTTCGTAAAGAGAATTTTGACACATTCTAATGAATATTTTAACATGCAATATGCTTTTTTACAATAGCATGTTAGAATTTCGCACGGCGATTTCCCATTACATGCATTACATGCATTTCAAAATTAGCGTTTTAAATAACTAACAGATATTTAGTTTTAGATTTATAAAGAACAATTTTGAAGCCACTACATTTATTTGATTACTAATGAAAACTATATGATTCGTGTTTTAAGCCCGTCATTTTTGACGGGCTAATAACAGCTAGTTATTTATTCTTTTAGAACCGGACTCTGGAATGCTAACGGCCTGGTTCAGCATAATCAGGATATTCAACTCTTTCTGTCTCAAAACAAAATAGATATTATGTTAGTATATGAAACTCACTTCACCGACGCCAGCTATTTTAAAGTTCCATACCGCTCAGTTTACTTCGAAAACATCCATCCAACAAAGCCCACGGGGGCAGCGCAATCCTAATAAAATCTAATATTAAGCACTATGAAGCTCCAAAGTACCAATTTGACTATATTCAGAGTACGTCTATAGTTGTAGAAGATTTTATTGGCCCTCTGACCGTGTCTTCCCTTTATTGTCTACCTAGGCATAACATATCAGATAATAAATTTACTGCATTTTTTAATACTTTAGGTTGCAAAATTATCCCTGGAGGTGGTTATAATACTAAGAACCAATTGTGGGGTTCAAGGCTGAATAACCCAAGGGGAAGAAGACTTTTACAATCTACTGAAGACAACAACCCCCAATATGTCTGATCAGGGGAGCCAACCTACTGGCCTACAGACCATCAAAATATCCCTGACCTGCTTGATTTTTTTATCATGAAAGTTATTTCTGACAATTACACGGACGTTACCCAATTTCTCGATCCGTCTTCAGACCGCTCACCTGTAATTTTAACAGTAAGCTCGACAATAATCACCAAAGAAGCACCCCCCACTTTGCATAACAAACAAACCAACTGGTTACACTTTAAGGACGTTATCAACAGTAGACTTGATCTATCAATTCCCTTAAAAACCAACGAAGATACAGACGACGCGGTTGAACCCTTCAACAATTTAATCCAACGATCTGCTTGCGAAGCAACCCCTACGTTGTCATCTCGACTACAAACTACCAATGGCATCAACTATCCTGTTCAAATAAAGAAACTTATAGGGGAAAAACGTAGGCTTAGGAGGATCTGGCAGACTACAAGGAATCAAAATTGTAAAACTAACTTCAATAGAGCTTCCCAAAACCTGGAAAGACTCTTAAAACGTATCAAAAAATGAATGGTTTGAGGAATTTACAAGTAATCTTTCTCCAACAGAAGCGACAGACTACTCTTTATGGAAGGTAACAAAGAACTTCAAGAGACCAAAATCAGCTATTCCACCTTTAGTAAAACCTGACGGTTCATGGTCAAAGAGCTCGGTTGAAAAATCAGAATTATTTACGACACTTCTCACAAGTATTTACGCCACATCCCAGTGCAACAGACTCTCCCGAGGTATAAGAGTATTTATATTATCCTAATCAACTGGATTTTCCAATTCAAAACTTCACTAAAAATTAAACTAAAAGGTGCATTATTCATGAAATCAGTTTGAATAAATCTCCAGGATATGATCGGATTACTATGCAAAGTTATTAAAAGAGCTCCCAAAAAAAGGTTTTCAGTTTCTTACTCTCATATTCAATGCAATTATCCGCCTGGAGTACTTCACGTCTCAATGGAAGGTTTCAGAAGTTATTGTACTACCCAAGCCTGGAAAACCCCCAAACGAAGTAACTACTTACAGACCCATCAGCCTCCTTCCAGTAGCGTCAAAAGTGTTTGAGAAACTTCTATTGAAAAGACTAGGCCCTCTGTTGGATGAACACGATGTTATACCCAATCATCAATTCAGTTTTCGTCAAAAACACTACTATTCAAAAAGTGCACAGACATTCGGACAAATTACGACAGAGCCTGAAGATTAAAGAGGATTGCTCTGCTGCGTTTCTTGATGTTAGTAAGGCGTTTGATAAAGTGTGGCATCCTGGCCTTCTGTATAAAATTAAACGTTCTCCCCATCACAACTATTTTCTGTTGCTCAAATCATATCTGGGAAACAGACATTTTAGGATAAAATATCAAGGCATTTACACCAACCTATGTGAAATAGAATCAGATGTGCCACAGGGAAGCGTTATAGGGCCACCGCTGTATCTTATATATACGTCAGACATACCAGAACATCCCAAATTTATTTCTATCCACCTTTGCGGATGACACAGCACTCCAAACCTCCCATGAGGTTGGGTTAATAGCTTCCCAAACACTACAAGATGGTCTTAATAGTCTCTCCACATGGCTGAAAAAGTGGAGAATCAAAGCAAACGAAAGTAAGTCCATGCACGACACGTTTTAGCGAATTTCCCCTATAGGGAAGAAGCTATTACCGTAGGTCTCATGGTAAGACTTAAGCCCGAGACCATGATAACTTTTCATTTTGAGGTCCCCAGATGCCAAAAACACCATTCGTTCAAATTTTTATATATGTATATATATATATCTATTTATATATATATTTATATATATATATATGTGTCCGTAAGCACGATAACTCTCGTAAAAAAGGTCCGATCTTAATGAAATTTGGTACAAATGTGTAAAGTACCATTTATTTGAACAAGTTCGAAAACCAGATGAATCGCACCATCCGAAGGGGGGTTTTTGGGGGGTTTTGTACCCCAAAAATGTGTTTTTTGGGGTTTTCACATGTAATTTTAATTTAAATCAAATTTTAATTTACACCATTGAATTCAGCTTAAAAAAACAAACAATTTGGTATTTTGATCATTGCTCTACGTCAATTGGTTACCGAGATATTGAAAGTGCTAAACACAGTACGTTGTCTAATGTTATTCTTATGGAGAAAAAGAAAAATTGTATATCTCGCTTATTTGTGAACATAAACTGGCAAAATTTGGTATATGGCTTGATCTGGTTATGGTTTATTGTTGTTTGCACAAAAAAACAATTTTTCGCCTATGGTTCCTGTAGCAGCAAACCTAGGTACATGGTCTCCATGTTATTCTTATGGAAAATACTTAAAATGTTATATATCGCTTATTTATGAATGTATATGGATGAAACTTGGTATGTGACTTCACTAAGATGAGTTCTATTGATATTTGCATAAAAACCCGTTATTTTGTGTGCCTTGTTGCAGCAAACCTGCGTACTCATCCCCAATGTTATTCTTATGGAGAATAATTAATATTTTAAATATCGCTTGTTTGTGAATACATTTCTTATGAATCCTGTTAAGTGTTATGTTATATATTCATTGGAAATTCGCTGAGTATGCAGGTTTGCTGCGACGGGAGTATTATAATTAACCTCCAGTCCACTTAAATTATGTACTTTTACCTCATCAGGAAGAAGTTAAGTATTTGGGCTTTCATCTTGATAGACGACTCATCAACGGCTGCCACGGGGAGAATCAACAAAAATCAATTTTTGTGCAAATATCAATATACCAATAAACGCGAAGCCACATACCAAGTTTCATCAATATACATTCGTAAATAACTAGCTGTTATTAGCCCGTCAAAAATGACGGGCTTAAAACACGAATCAAATAGTTTTCATTAGTAATCAATAAGTGTAGTGGCTTCAAAATTGTTCTTTATAAATCTAAAACTAAATATCTGTTAGTTATTTAAAACGCTAATTTTGAAATGCATGTAATGCATGTAATGGGAAATCACCGTGCGAAATTCTAACATGCTATTGTAAAAAAGCATATTGCATGTTAAAATATTCATTAGAATGTGTCAAAATTCTCTTTACGAAAGTCTTATTACGCCTGCACAAAAAATAGCCCAGCAAAAGAAGAATTTTATGGTTTAGTTTAAACTTTTTTGTTTGTTTAGTTTTGGATATTGAATCAGATGCAGATTTATGTAACCTCAAGCCAAATTCTGTTCCTTAAAATCTGGAGTAAAATTGTATTAAATGTTTAAATGTTTTTCCCTTGGGCTCAAATATGCAATACAAATTTACTTAACTGCTTTCCTTGTTTTTATAACCAAAAGATAAACACAGTCTACATATTTACCAACACTTAATTGTATTTCGTCTGCTGACATACAAAATATCTAAAGACAGACCAACAAAAAACACATAATTAGCTAAACTGAATGAAAATGTATGTATTCAATGCTAATAGTGGTATAGGTCCATAATCCTTAGTTTTCTTATCCCTTTTATCACAATTTATTACCGGAGTTTCATCTACCTTCACCCAATTTCATCCAATATAGCAAAGAAGGTAATTATTATATAGCAGAGAACGACTCTGTGAAATCAAACTGAATTTTGGACTTAAAAATTGTTTATTGAACTATACAAACTGCCTTAACTTTTACCTTCGCATTTTATCATCAGCATAACAAATAATCCCCCCCCCCATTTACGTTTTGTTGAGTCGTGTATTTGTGCCTTTAATCATGGTTTTTTATACTCATCTTCAAATCGCACTTTAGGAAGATAAATGGCTATCATCATCGTAGTTAACAAAAAGCTTTTGATTGTTCATATTTACATAAAACTATAGAAACTGCCTAAACTGCAACAACAAAGACTACAATTGCAGATGTGAATTGCTATAATGCCGCTTTTTCGTAATAATTTCCGTGACCCATTATTAAACAAAGGACAAATTAAATTAGTTAGATATTTAGTTAAGTTATCAGTAATAAAACACATTTTTTACTGCAACATTAAAGGAAACGAATTAGAAGTTTGAATAGAAAATATAGAATACTTAAATTTGAATTTTAATCACAATTAATTTTTCTGCCACCTTTATACAGTATTATAAACACTATTTCTACTCAGCATACAATTTGTGTTGCTTATTGCCTGCCAATTTCAATCCAAAAACCTAAATTTCATTAAGAATAGTTGTCTGCTTTTTAGCGAATTTCCTCTATAGGGAAGAAGCTATTACCGTAGTCGACACGGTAAGACCTAGGCCCGGGACCATGATAACTTTTCGTTTTGAGGTCCCCAGACCCCAAAAACACCATTCGTTCGAAACTATATATTTATATGTGTGTGTGTGTGTGTGTGTGTGTGTGTGTGTGTGTGTGTGTGTGTGTGTGTGTGTGTGTGTCCGTGAGCACAAGAACTCTCGTAAAAATGATCCGATTTTGATGAAATTTGGTATAAACGTGTAAAGCCACATTTATGACTTTTAAGTTCGAAAACCAGCCAGATCGCTCTAACCGGAGGGGTATTTTGGGGGGTTTTGTACCCCAAAAATGTGTTTTTTGAATTTTTTACATATAATTTTTGAAATTATCAAATTTAAGTTTTTACCATTGGATTCAGCTTAAAAAACACACAATTTGGTATTTTGGTCATTCCTCTACGTCAATTGGTTCCCGAGATATTGAAAGTGTAAACACAGTACGTTGTCTAATGTTATTCTTATGGAGGAAAAGAACAATTTTATATCTCGCCTATTTATGAACGTATACTGACGAAACTTGGTATACAGCTTCATATGGTTGTGGTCTGTTGATATTTGCTCAAAATAATAATTTTTGTCAAAGGCTCCCGTAGCAGCAAACATGCATACTCAGCCCCATGTTTTTCTTATGGATAATGACTAAATGCTATGTTTCCCTTAATTATAGACATAAATGAATAAAAACCGGTATATGACTTCACCTAGTTGAGTTATATTGATATTAGTATAAAAACCCACTTTTTGTGTACCTTGATGCAGCAAACCTGCGAACTCAGCTCCAATGTTATTCTTATGGAGAATAATTAAAATTGTATATATTGCTTATTTGTGAGTATATTTTTATGAAACTTGGTAAGTGGCTTTATGATGTAATAAGACATTTATATCTCCATTGGAAATTCGCTAAGTATGCAGGTTTGCTGCGACGGGGGTATTTTACAAACACAACTTGCTCAACTTGCTAACATTACTCAGCTGTCTTATTGAATGTGGATGCAAAGAAGGGAAAGTGAACACTTGGTACGGTAAACAAAATGATTGATGAAAAATTGCCAAAATAAAAACTGTGTTTTTTGCCATTTAAAAACTTAGTACCTGGGGGGCCGAGCTTTGCTCGGGGGAAGGCCAGTCAGTTTGTTTAGATGACTTGGAGTAATATTTCACCACTTCCCCCTAATGATAATCAGATTTTTATAACTCATTTTCCTCTTTTCTACAGTTTTAAGGTCACTCCAGTTGTTATTTATAGCTCAATGTCCCTTTGATTTATTTTAATACTCTATATATGTAATCTTCACTCAAATATTTTAATCCCTGCTCTCAGGAAATCACATGTTAATAATCATAAACAACATGAGTATTACTTTGACAGTTCTCTGGTTGATTATGAACAGCTGTTACAATTATTTTGTTTTGATTTTAAACTCCATAAGCCCAGTGTTAATTTGTTTAACTTTTCATTTTAGTTTTTTTACATTATTTGAATTTTCCTGGGGATGAGGCCTGTCTAGAAGTTATTTTTATCCCAGAAATTAGTTATTTTGAACATTTGAAGGAAATCGTTGGAGCCCTTTTTGAGATCAGTATCGCAAGCAAACAAACCTTACTCATATTAGAGTATAGGATAACTAAATAAATGTAGGATATCGTATTTTTCCATTATCCTGGGCCTAAGGGAATTTTTTCACACCAACCTAGCTTCTCTATGTTCAGTAGTTTACTCTGAATAGGTGGTTGCACGTTCCTTATACGTGGGGATGACGAAAAAAGGCCAAAAAACAGTGATTTTTGCCGATTGCAAACAAATAAATTTAGGATCTCGAATTTTTTCATCACCGTTGGCCTAAGGGAAATCTTTTGACACCAACCTGGTCTCTCTACGTTTAGTAGTTTACTTGGAATAGGTGGTTACAAGTTGCCTTGTACTCGCTATTATTATATAGGATATATATATATATATATATATATATATATATATATATATATAATTGAACGAATAGTGTGTTTGGCACCTGGGGACCTCAAAACAAAAAGTGATTATGATCTCGGGCTTAAGTCTTACCATGCCACCTACGGCAATAGTTTCTTCACTATAGGTGAAATTAGCTAAAAAGTAAAACTCGTGATTTACGAATAAGCTCAACTACATAGAATCTTCCGAATCGCGCGACACAAATGTTTTTACAGTTTCATTGGTGAATTGGGTTGTAAAAAAAGGTGCAAAAGTGCAAATCAACGTAAGTTACGGATGTTGCTAAAACATTTAGTTTACAACTCATAACGATCCTGGGACATAGAAAGGTTGTCAGTATATAAAGACTTTTCTAAAATAAATTTTTCTAAAATAATAAGGTTAAATTTATTGCCATACTACAATGTTTAAATTACATTGAAAATTACTCAAAGCTATATAACATTATATTATAATGCAATGTTTAACATTTTGTGCAGCACTCAGTATCACTAATTTAGGCTACTGTAAAACCTATTAAGGCAAAAACATAAAACCGAACTCAATTTTCTCTTCAAACATTAATAATTTTAAAAGCGTTCCTTTGACACAAAGGCTGCAACTCATTAGCGCGCAGGAGAGCTTTGAGCCCTCTGGTTCCCATGAGTCTTAAACCTGATGATCGACCGTGATGACAACTTTTCGTGTTACACTGAACATTCAGCAAACTGTAACTATTAAGTTACTTTTATGATACATTTTTAACAACGTGAAGCCTCATTTGTTGAGATTAACGTCTGCAGCGGCCTCTACATCTGCTCTGACCCAGTCTGTAGACCTTTCTCTTGTACAATACCTGTATTAATCATTACCCTGTGTTTAGGTGAATTTATTATTTGAATTGATTTATAAATTATTTTTTTAAATATTCATTTTATTTATTAACTTAAAACTACGGTATATCTAAATATTAATCGTATATATTAATATACTAAGGAAATTGTTGTGGTGCCAATTTCTCGGATATGCGGCATCGTAGAATTGTGAAACTTGGCACACATATTTAGTACTATTAGAGGATGTGACGAATGCAAATAATTTTGTGTTTGGGTGTTTAGGGCTATGCCCTTTTGGGTTTCAAAATTTACATGTTATCCTTACGGCAACATGCGTTATGCTTTTAGCGAATTTCCCCTATAGGGAAGAAGCTATTAGCGTAGGTCTCATGGTAAGACATAAGCCTGAGACCATGATAACTTTTTGTTTTGAGGTTACCAGATGCCAAAAACACTATTCGTTCGAATATATATATTTGTGTGTTTGTGAATGCGATAACTTGAGTAAAACGCGTCCGGTTTCGATGAAATTTGGCTCAACTGTGTAAAGTGTCATTCATGACTTTAAGTTCGAAAAACAGAAAAATCGGACCATGGGAAGGGGGGGTTATGGGGTTTTAAAATTTTCCAAAAATCAGTTTTTTGCACTTTTCACCCTGAAATTTTAAAAACACAAATTTTTGTTTAGACTATTTTATAGAGCTTAAAAAAACAAATAATATAGTACTTTGAATCATTAACCTAGGTTAAAAGGTTGCGGAGAAAATCAAAAAAACGTGTTCGTAAAATCTCTCATGTTACGAAAAATGGGGTCATGTCGGAAAATGGTATTTAGCTTTTCCTCAATTAATTATACTATAAACTTCACATTTGATTTTACCAATGAATTTAGCTCTACAAAACAATCATTTTGGTGTTTAAATTGTGATTCTACGTCCAACCGTTGACGAGATATTCAAAGTGCTAAACACAGTATTTTGTCCAATGTGACCCTTATGGAGAATATTTAAAATTTAATATCTCGATTATTTATGAACGTATATTGATGAAACTTGGTATATGGCTTCTTCTAGTACTGGTATATTGATAATTGCACAACAAATTGATTTTTTGTTGATTATCCCCGTAGCAGCAAACCTGCATACTCAGCCATAATGTTATTCTTACGGAAAATAAGTAAAGTTTTAAATCTCCCTTAATTATGAACATAAATTATTAAAACTTGGTATGTAACTTCACCTGGTTGAGTTATATTGATTATTATTTAAAAACACATTTTTTATCGTTCTCGTTGCAGCAAACCTGCGTACTCAGCCCTAATGTTATTCTTAGGGATAATAAATCAAATGCTTATCACTTATTTATTTATATATTTTTATGAATCTTGGTAAGTGGTTTTATGTGGTAGTAAGGAACATGTGCATGCATTGGAAATTCGCTGAGTACGCAAGTTTGCTGCGACGGGGGTATTTGTTATGCTTTTCATTTAATAAACCACTGCATTATTGAAATACCCCCGTCGCAGCAAACCTGCATACTCAGCGAATTTCCAATGAATATATAAAATAATACATTCAAACACTTAACAGGATTCATAAGAAATATATTCACAAACAAGCGATATTTAAAATATTATTTATTCTCCATAAGAATAACATTGGGGATGAGTACGCAGGTTTGCTGCAACAAGGATCGCCAAATAATGGGTTTTTATGCAAATATCAATAGAATTCATCTTAGTGAAGTCACATACCAAGTTTCATCCATATACATTCATAAACAAGCGATATATAATATTTTAATTATTTTCCATAAGAATAACATGGGGACCAAGTACCTAGGTTTGCTGCTACGGGAACCATAGGCGAAAAATAATTTGTTGTGCAAAAACAACCAGATGAAGCCATTTACCAAATTTCGTCAGTTTATATTCGTAAATAAGCGAGATATACAATTTTTCTTTTTCTCCATAAGAATAACATTAGACAACGTACTGTGTTTAGCACTTTCAATATCTCGGTAACCAATTGACGTAGAGAAATTATCAAAAGACCAAATTTTTTTAAAGCTGAATTCAATGATAAAAATTAAAATTTTATTTAATTAAAAATTATATGCAAAACCCCAAAAAACACATTTTTGGGATACAAAACCCCCCAAAAACCCCCCTTCGGATGGTGCGATTCATCTGGTTTTCGAACTCGTTCAAATAAATGGTACTTTACACATTCGTACCAAATTTCAATAAGATTGGACATTTTTTACGAGAGTTATCGAGCTTACGGACATATATATATATATATATATATATATATATATATATATATATATATATATATATATATATATATATGAAAAATAAGTAACATGAGTACCCTGGAGACTCATGTTACTTATTTTTCATCTATCATATAGTAGCCCTTCTATGTGAATTTAATTTGAGATATATATATATATATATATATATACATATATAAAAATTTTAACGAATGGTGTTTTTGGCATCTCGGGACCTCAAAATGAAAAGTTATCATGGTCTCGGGCTTAAGTCTTACCATGAGACCTACGGTAATAGCTTCTTCCCTATAGGGGAAATTCGCAAATTTATTTGTAGCACAACAGTAAGAACAGACGATTCATAAATAAGAAAATATGACTGACCAATGGAATGGTAACACACTTCTCTTTTCCGTTTTGACTCTATATTTAACAAAGTTCAACCATTTTGTGAGGGAGGAGGATGAGGGACGAGGAGAGTATGAGGTGGAGAGGTTTTAGGCATAAATACAAAGTCTACTGATGACTGGAATGGTAACGCCCTCCTGCTATCCGTTTTAACCGAGAGAGAGAGAGAGAGAGAGAGAGGTTTAAGGACACTAGAACTCGCTTTAAGAAAGGTGTTTTAGTCCATATTTAAACAGAGGAAGGCCAGAAATCCTTGTCTAACTTTTTTTTAACTAAAGAGATTTGCAATTTGGTTGCGAATTTTGAAGAATGATTTATTACCAATCTCAATGAAATATATAAATAATTTGTAATAACATGAATACACACCTTTCAACTCTAAGGTACGATATTTTCACAACGTACCATTAGCTCTAGGTGTTGAATGACAAATTGTAGAGCTTCGGATCGATAACCCAGAATGTCAACATAAGAAAACGTCAAGCTGAGGCATTAAGTATATAAATACCCCCGTCAAAGCAAACCTGCATACTCAGCAAATTTCCAATGCATAATATTTGTCTTAATACCACATAAAGCCGCATACCAAGTTTCATAAAAATATATTCACATATAAGCGATTTTAATTATTATCCATAAGAATAACATTGGTAATGAGTGCGTAGGTTTGCTGAAACAAGGAACATAAACAATTGGTTTTTATGCAAATATAAATATAATTTAACTAGGCGAAGCCACATACCAAGTTTCATCAATATTCAATCATAAATAAGCGCCATATAACATTTTAGTTATTCTCCCTAAGAATAACATGGGGGCTGAGTAAGCAGGTTTGCTGCAAGAAGGAACAAAAAAATGGGTTTTTATGCAATTATCAATATAACTCAACCAAGTGAAGCTACATACCAAGTTTTATTAATTTATGTTCATAATTAAGGGAGTCAATACATTTTACTTATTCTCCATAAGAATAACATGGGGCTGTGTATGTAGGTTTGCTGCTACGGGAATAATCAACAAAAAATCAATTTTTTGTGGAAATATCAATATACCAGTACTACATGAAGCCACATACCAAGTTTTATCAACATACATTCATAAATAATCGAGATATCAAATTTTATTTATTCTCCATAAGGATAACATTGGACAACGTTCTGTGTTTAGCACTTTGAATATCTCAGCAACGGTTGGGCGTAGAATCACAATTTAAACACCAAAATGATCGTTTTGTGGAACTGGACAGATTGGTAAAGGCAAATGTGAAGTTTACATTAAAATAAACTGAGGAAAAGCCAAAAACCTTTTTCCCATAAGATTAACATGGGAGATTTTATGAGTAGGTATTTTGGATTTTCTCCGCAACCACTTAACCTAGGTTAATAATTCAAAATACTATATTATTTTTTTAAGCTCTATAACATGGTCAAAACCAAAATTAAGTTGTTCAAAAATTTTAGGGTGAAAAATGCAAAAAACTGATTTTTGAAAAATTTAAAACCCCCATAAACCCCCCTTCCCATGGTCCGATTTTTCTGGTTTTCGAACTTAAAGTCATGAATGTCATTTTACACATTTGAGCCAAATTTCATCGAAATCGGACGTTTTTTACTCAAGTTATCGCATTCACGGACACACACACACACACACACATATATATATATATACACATATATACATATATATAAATTTGAACGAATAGTGTTTTTGTCATCTGGGGACCTCAAAACAAAAAATTATCATGGTCTCGGGCTTAAGTCTTACTATGAGACCTACGGTAATAGCTTCTTCCCAATAGGGGAAATTCGCTAATAGGGTGTTTGGAAAGGAACTCCCTATTTTCGAGAACAATTTTAATCGTGAAACATACTAAATCTTACATCTCTGAATACATATTGTGAAAGAGAATATCTTAAAGTTTTGGTTTTATGCTAGTAAACTTCAAGGTGCGCATCATTAGTTGCTCTACATATAGATCAAGACGATTTTCCACTTCTCGCCAAGTATTCGCCAACATTGCAGGTATGACTGATGCAACAGCTCCGATGATTCTTGGTTGTAAATGATCAATGACACGGATATTTTCAGCATATACTATATTCTTTAAATTTCCCCAAAAGAAAAAGAAAAAACCCATCAGGGTTAAATCTGGGCTTCGAGGTGGCCAGGACAAAGGATCGTCGGAGCATTTGCGACAGTCACACCTGCAATGTTGGCGAAAACCTGGCGAGAAGTGGAAAATCGTATTGATCTGTGTACAGCAAGGTGCGCCCATCGAAGTTAACGAGGACAAATCAAAAACTTGAAGATATTCTCTTTCACACTATGTATTCATAAATGTAAGATTTTGTATGTTTCACTATTAAAATTGTTCTCAAACATAGGGAGTTTTTTTCAAACACCCGGTATACCTAGTTCCGTTTATTCCCTTACGTAATATTTTATATTTTTCGATTTTTATTAAATTCCACCTAGACCGAGCATCTTTTGTCGCTCCAAGAACAATATTTTCACCGTATAAATAACATAACAACTTTCTAAGAGTTCTTGGGCCGAATCCTACGGTAGGAAAACGTATCCATACTAACAACGCGGTATGGTCCAGGAGGAGGTTTTAAAATCCATTTTCGAGCTGTTAAGAAGAGTAATACTTTATTTGTTTATTTTGTTACAATAAAAATGGCTTGTAACAATAAAAATATTTGCTTCCACTTCGTAACAATGAAACCTCTGTTGGTATTTCTTATTCGAAATCACTCACTGTTTGATTAGCAAGATGAAACTGAATTTACTTTATTTACTATTATTACTCAAAGTCAATAACTGTCAGAGACCTGTATAAGTGCGCTTGGCCCAAAACACTACATGGATCTCTGATAAATTGTGGGAAGTAATTAAACGAGTTCGCACGCAGCACGCTGACGTGAGGGAAGTGAATTTCCACATAAAAAACTATAAAACTCAAAATCAGTTAAAAACACACATTTATTCCAATTTTTATTCAAATCTGAAAATATTCATTTTTTGGCTGTTCTGATGCTCCTGGTTCTATTTACCTGCAATGCTGGTAATACAAATTTGCATCATTAGGTTAGGAGAAGGTCCAGTCAGGCTTTAAAGTAGGCGTGAGGTTATTGGGGATGATAAAAGTACATCAACAAATAAATAATAGGCTTTTCTAATGTAAAACCACCATAAGACAAAGTACTGTGATTGGTCGATACACATTTTCTTTAATAACTCGGTAAATATTTATGCTAGAATGACGAGAGAGGGCTTAAAAGTTTCGCCACACTAATTCCTATCTTTTTACATGCTTTAATTTCACATCTGGGGCTTTCCTGGCCCTTTTTGGGTCTAAAAACTCGAATTTTGAAAGATAAATCCCCAAAAAAGGGGTTTAGAGTTTTCCGATTGTTTTGCCCAACGGACTTATCAAACAGATTATAGTAAGGAACGTCCCTACCAAATTTGAAGTAAATCGGACCAAAAATGCGACCGCTAGAGTGCATACACACATATATATAAATATATAAATGTCTATATATATACATAAAATTTTGAACGAACCCCCAAAACGTGTTTAGGGGGTCACGTTAGGAACTTCTATCGTGGTCCCGGGCTTAAGTTTCACCGTGTGGGTCATGCTAATAGTTCACTTTCCATAGAAAATTCACTAATAAACAGTTTGTCAGAGATTGAATATATTCTGCTGCTAATAAACATACAGAAGGCAAATTACACTGAGTTACATATTTGGAGATCTGTAATTACTTATACTCGTAGTTGTTTCCTTAGAGGTGGCACTATTTTGATTAGCTTCGTGGCCTTTATTTGTTTTTAATGTATTTTATATATTTGAGACACAGTTGAGATTATGACATGGCAGTAGTATTTAATTCTATATTGATCAGCTGGATTTATAAGACTTATAAGTGGCTTCTAATAACAAGCGAAAGGTTGGAAATTACATTATGTATAAAATGACCTCCTAAGTACACCACCTGACCTCCAACCTTTCTTACCTCCTAATAGTGCCACAATATCTTATCTTCTAACGAAAATCTCAACCAGCAACTACCATTAACTGTGTCTAAATTATTCGTTTTGTTGAAACAAATCAAACCAATGACCGTCTATTGTTAAATTATTTTAAAAACACCTAGAATTTCGGTTGTCTCTCCAAATATTAAACTCGAACAATTATGCAACAAATGTAATAGTTTGACTTCATATTCAATATAACAAATAACAGCAATAAATCTCTATAAATTAAACAATTGTAAATATGACTTCTTCTGACAATTTCTTCAAAATACGTGGAATGTTACAGAAATATGACCAATAAATGCTACAATTTAAAAATACAGTTTACTTACAAATGCATGTTGGTTACCTTCACTTTCACAGATTTTACTTAATTAATAAAAAATGTTATAAGCTCTTTTACTACTAATTAGAATAAACTCTTTACCCAAATTGAAAATATTTAAAAAAAAAACAATAATCCCCAAGATAATTTAGTTTGCCACGTGGTCTTTCTGTGGAATCGTCTCGCGGAATTTAGAAAAGTTCGCATATTTAATTTAATTTATTCGATCGCGGTTTCGAGTGTCTTCCGGGTAAGATTCGCGAAATAGAATTACGATGGGTGTACACCCCGTAGACAAATCGACTAATTCAGGAAAAGCAAGAAAGTTACACGATTTTAATTTTGGAAAGAGTGATGTTACTTGACCGAAATTGTACCGAGGAAAAGACGCCTGGTCCAACGCGCGTGGCGCTTTTATGTTGACTCCGCATCACGTGACCACGTATGATTTTACTTCCGGGTTCGAGCCCAGAATCGCCTCGAAGTTTCGAGGAGGTTCTAGCATTTTCTCGTTCTGTTTCCTGTTCGTTCAGTTGGCAGCAAACTTGAAATACTTATTTTGAATTTTCTACTTGTAACAATTTATTGAATTAGCTCCTTAAGAATAACTTGGCAAGGCTTAAGCCAGTTGGGCGTAGTAGCCCTAAGGTGAAATTGTAAATAAAACATATTCAAATGTTATGGATAAATGAGAATTGGCTAAAATCCCGCCAAAAACAGAAAAAAATAACAGGGCAACATTGCCAGTGGGACGAAGCTCTAAGAAATGGGGGGAACCTATTTAATGTGGGTACATTTTTCAAGTGGTGCGGCTTTGTGAAACAAACGCAAATAACTATCACACGTCAAAACTGGATGTTGGGAAGTGATAGAAGAAGCCAGTAGGGTGGAACCCTGATGTCGGGAAAAAGTATCAGAAGTCTGTTGAAAAAGTATCAGAAGTCTGTTAGTCCCCCAACAACGTGGCATGGTGTGGGGACAGACTTTGGGACCGCTTTCAATCCATTTAGTTAACATTCTTTCTCCATAAGAATAACTTTTTTACGCTGCCATTAGAGCAGAGACCTGAGGTCTAGAGGAAAAAATAAAAAGTATCCAGAACTACTTTGTCCCCTACAACGAGGTATGGTCCAGGAGCAGCTTTGAGGAGCCTTTTTTGCAATCACCTGGAGTACTCTTTTCTCCATAAGAATAACACAGCAACATTTTACCCAGGGGGGTATTTATTTTACCCCTAAGTTTGGGATTATAAGAAGAGACATCCAAATTTTATAGATCAATGACAATTGGCTAAAATCATGTAACAAAATTAAAAGAATAACCACATTTTTCAGGAGGCGGAACCCTAATGTGGCGGGGGGCGTATCCAACGTTGGGGCTTCATTCAAGAGATGAGATTTTTTAACAAATCCAAGAAAGCATTAAATGTCTAAATTAGAGGTCGGGAAGTGAATTATTAATAACCTGTAAATATATTTTCTGTTTTAGTTTTAGTGTTTTTATTTTAGTTTCGCTATTTTATTAATAAGCTATAAATTAAAAAAGAAGTTGACATACAACAATATTATGTTTTCTATAAGAAACCTATTAAATAATACTATGGTTCAATTAAAGAACCAATTTTCTACCTGAATGGTATGTAACAAAAAAATAATATTTTGCATTATAAATATTATTTAATTAGTTGTTGTATCACGGAATTTTTAATTGACTCTTATTTTTGCACAAGAAACCATGAAATTACTAATTGTTAACCATGTAAATGAAGACGTGTAGCGTGTGTTTCTCATCGTCCCAAGTAGAAATACTATACATGATAAGGGACCGCTAAGGCTTTATGATTGAAGACAAGAAAGATTAAATTAAGTTTTGTAAAAAATAAGGCGCTATAAATGTATTAAAAAACTTGTTTTAATTTGAATACTTCAAGACTATTCTTATTTGAGTATATAATTTCCATGTTTTATGAAGTTTTGAAATGTAAAATGTGCTTAATCCTCATGAAAAAATATTCTTATTAAAATATCTAAAAATAAGGTAAAAGAATGTGTAACCGTGAACACCTGGAATTCTTTTCGGAATCAAATAGTTAATATTCGAGCTTTGTTTATAGTATTTTCACATCTACTCATTATGCAGGTTTAACAAAAGGACGATATCGAGGCATGGACGATATTTTAACCAACAATAAGGTTCTCATAGATCATCTAAAGACCCCTCAAACTATCCAACCGTACCGAGTATCAACACACAGTAATAATGTAGTAGATAGTACGACCTAAATACCCCCGTCGCAGCAAACCTGCTTAGTCAGCGAATTTCCAATGCATAATATATGTCTTAATACCATATAAAGCCGCATACCAAGTTTCATAAAAATATATTCACATATAAGAGATATATACAATTTTAATTATTCTCCATAAGAGTAACAAGGAACACAAACAATTTGATTTTGTGCAAATATAAATAGAATTTAACTAGGTGAAGCCACATACCAAGTTTCATCAACATTCAATCATAAATAAGCGCTATATAACATTTTAATTATTCTCCATAAGAATAACATGGGAGCTGAGTAAGCAGGTTTGCTGTAACAAGGAACCAAAAAAATGGGTTTTTATGCAAATATCAATATAACTCAACAAGGTGAAGTCATATACAAGGTTTATTCATTTATGTTCATAATTAAGGGAGTCATTACATTTGACTTATTCTCCATAAGAATAACATGGGGGCTGAGTACTCAGGTTCGCTGCTACGGGGATAATCAACAACAAATATTTTTTGTGAAAATATCAATCTAACAGTACTACGTGACGCCACATGCCAAGTTTCATCAATATACATTCATTAATAATGGAGACATCAAATTTGATTTATTCTCCATAAGGATAACATTCGACAACGTACTGTGTTTAGCACTTTGAATATCTCTGCAACGGTTGGACGCAGAATCACAATTTAAACACCAAAATGATTTTTTTGTGGAGCTGAGTTGATTGGTAAAAGCAAATGTGAAGTTTACATTAAAATTAACTTAGGAATAGCCAAAAACCTTTTTCCCATAAGATTAACATGGGAGATTTTATGAGCAGGTTTTTTTATTTTCTCCGCAACCACTTGACCTAGGTCAATAATTCAAAATACTATATTATTTGATTTTGTAAGCTCTATAACATGGTCCAAACCAAAATTAAGTGTTTTAAACACTTTAGTATAAAAAATGCAAAAAACTGATTTTTGGAAAATTTAATACCCCCATAAACCCCCTTCCCATAGTCTGATTTTTCTGGTTTTCGAACTTTAAGTCATAAATATCACTTTTCAAATTTGAGCCAAATTTCATTGAAAATCGACATTTTTTACTCAAGTTATCGCATTCACGGACACATATATATATATATATACATATATATATACATATATATATATATATATGTATATATATATGTACATATATATATATATATATGTATATATATATATATATATATATAAATTTGAACGAATAGTGTTTTAGTCATCTGGGGACCTCAACAAAAAATTGTCATGGTCTCGGGCTTAAGTCTTACCATGAGACCTACGGTAATAGCTTCTTCCCTATAGGGGTAATTCGCTAAAAGGTACATATCAATAATTAATGGTCTTAATTGTAATTAGTTTACTGTTTTAAAAAAAGGAAATATTCAACCATATGAGAATTGTATGAACATTTTAAAAATAAATCTTGGAAACATTCAGCAATCCGAATGTGTTTGGAGGATAAAATAAACAAGGTACAGCGTATTATCACCACTGGCCTTGGTTTAACACATCACACAAGTCCGTGTGATTGGGTCCTTGGATGTGATATCTCGGTTGACCGAACCACTGCAGGTAATGGATAACAATCACCTGTCTTAAACAGTATTTTCAAGCTCTCCATTTCTCAAGTTGTTGAAAATTTTGTTCCATCAAAATGATTTCCTTCTGATATGTTACTTAGTATCAATATCAAAAAAGGCTTTTTAAAAATAAACATTCTAAATTTTGCAATAAATTTTGGAGAAAGTTTTTAAAATTAATAAAATCTTTGAGTATGTTAAATGAGTTAAGGGAAAGCTAGAGCTTTAACCGTCTTAGTTCCTTGTGGTCTTAAAATTATATACTGCGTTTATTTCAAGTACAAAATAAACAGCAATAATGCAATTTGCAAAGACAATAACGGTTCAGCACGTTAGAAGATTAAACTCTTACTTGACACGGTAAGTCGTTTAACTGAAAAGCTCCTTATTTAACTGAGCAGTGAATGTAGTAGATTTCATTTGTCGTTCAGAACTATAGCCAACCCATAAGCTGTAACGATAACCTAGTCACATCTTTTAAGGTTTTAAGGTTTAAGGAAAACAAAATACTTAGGACCTATGTTTCTATGAACTTATTAATTGTTTTGACCCATAAAACCTTGCCACAATTTTTTAACGGAATTTACAGACAGCCTGTATAGGACTTTATTTACTCAGAACAACGTTTTTAATGAGAACAGTCAATTATTGTACATATTTAAATATGGTCATTATTAATTTTACATTCCAAGATATATATATTTAAATAAGCGTTTAGTAGTGTAGGTTAATATAGCAAAATAGCTATTAACTTTTAATATAAATTACTTCGATATTTAACTTTCTTATTCTTATTAATTTATATGTTTTCAATCATAACAGCGTACTATTTAATATATTTTTATTTATTTATAATGTTTGTTTACCTAACTAGCTGTTTACTGAAACAGCTTAAGTGACATTATGATGAACTAGTTTTGTGCGTAGTATACATTCATAATTACAAAATATATATATATTGATGAACCCTAAAACATGTTTTACTATACATCATTATTGTATTATATTTTATCTTGATATGAGCTAAAGTTAGTGAAGCCCATATTAAGCACGTCTTGGCGCATGTATCTAGCCTAGCTATGTGGGAATGAACGAGGTCCGAGTGGGGAAAGAGGCGTAGAATTATAATAAGGCGGCTAGTGTGCAAAACAAGCTTAAGCAGGGCAGCAAAAGTCATGTTACTCAAATAATAATTAGAAGGATAATATCTGTTTTGTCTAATTATGTTTTAAAGTTATTAATGAGTACTTAGTAAAGGCTGAGAGCAGCAGTTAAACCACAATATCCGACAGTCTGTCCGTACGAAGCTGTTATCCGAAAAGTTCCCTAACTTAAGAACAAAATTTATAGGACAAGATGCTAATATAAGTCTTGCCAGTGTTGACAAAATTTTAGTTTAAAATATCTATTTACTTATTTAATACACTAGGGGTTTTTTTGTGACTGGAACTCCTCCTACAGTTTTCAACCGATTTTGATATTTTTGGTGTCGTTAGATAGATTTTGGTCTGAAGTTGTTTGTGCATAAATATTTAGAAAGAACTGGCCTAAGGAAAGGACTCTAGCCGCCCTTAAAGTTCGTAATTTGTCCATAAGATTAACATTGAGAAAGAATTGTTTTGAATTGCATGATTGAACAGCTGAATAGAGTAAACACAGTTTATCAGCAAGAACACATGTTCACTACTGGAAAGGTAAAGCAATACTGTAAAGGTAAACGCAATCTTAATATATAATTCTGTAAGCGAAATTTTTAAGTCAAAATTGTGGGAGTTTAGCAAATCGCAGGATAATGGGATAGGGCTCAAATTCAAGGTCTAGATTCCAGGGACTCGAGAAAAATAGCAGTATTTCCAAAATGTTACCAGCAAAAAAGAAATAACGTAAAACCTCCCCCATAAGAAAAGCATGGGGATTTTAAAACGTCTGCTTTGTTTACATTAAAACATGAGATTAAGTGTCTACTTTGTTTACGAACTGACATGTGTTCCTACTTTCACTGTTTTTACTTGCCATTTAAAGAGATCGGAGTGTTGGAGCAAGGTTAGAGGCTACGGCCCCTTCAAGCCACTAGTATGTTTATAATTTTGTTAATGAAAGTTAGCATTAATCACATAGTGAGTTTATAACGTTTATCCCAGACTACAGCACGTGAACCTTAGTGTTAAATAGTGATAAATATATTCTTAAGGCTGAATTATTATAAAAAAATCACATTTAACTCTTTAATTTTTTTAATTTTTAATCAAACTTAGCACAGTATAGGTGATTTTCAAGTAATTATTTCTAGGAAACCCGTTGCTCGAAATCAAGCAATATTTCCCTGTGATGAGCATGAACTTTATAAATATTATAACATTTATAATATAAAGCGATTAATATAATAAGCGATTCTATATCGCTTATTCAATCCTTCTTGTTTCAGGATATTAATACATGGGCGTATGGCAACTCAGGTTTTTGGAATTACAATTGTGTATAAATGTTCCAAGTATATGACAACTCATTCTTTAAATTTGTTTACTTGATATTTGCTATTTTGCTTTGCTGGAAATACGGTTTAAAATATACCAACTCTCTAAGTTCTGGGTTTAGACCATTTCAACACATTTTGAATAAAGAAGGAATAATAAAAAGTCGCACAAAATTCATGGAATTCTAATTTTGGTTTACATTTGACCGAGACTGAAATTAAGGGTGGAATAATTTATGTCTTTCAAGACATTCATTCTGATTCTCAACTTGCTACATCTAATTAATACTTAGAGATCGGCTTTGGTGGTTTTTAATAATCTAACTTTATTCCCTTAATTCTAACATACAATCCAAAACCTGCGAATTATGAATCATTATTTTTAATTTGTTGTATTCTACCCACATAAAATACATGTTTTCATGATTGATGGCTTCTCCATATACCCCGTTTCTTAGGCTTATGTAGTCAGAAATAATTTTGTACTCCCCCGCTCCGCAAATTTTTCAGGGCTCTGCCCTCTTGACATTAAAAATACTTATTCCAACCATTCTGCACCTATTACTTGACTAGCGAAGTTAAAATTCAGTAGAAAGATAGCTGTGATGTGCAAGGCAGATATAGGCCTACCTCTGGTAATATAGTTTAGGACTTCGCCCCACTGGCCTGTAGTATAGCCAAGTTAATCATTATATACCATGACTGTAACAATGAAGCTGAAATTTGGTAGGGAAATAAATAATACACCAGGATAAAAGTAGACGTTCATTCAATCCAAAGATCCTTCGGGACTCCACCCCACTGGCATTTATGTTTACCATCTCGCACTTACTACTGGACTGACAGGGCTTAAGTAGAAGATAGAAAATTAACGGTAGTAAGATAGCTAATTAACTCAAATAAGAATAGGCCTACGACTGATCAAAATACTGTTAGAGCTCCGCACCGCAGACCTTTATTATTCCTATGTTAACTATGGCACACCAAACAACTGAACCGATAAAACTAAAGTTTGGAAAATAGACTATACTTAAGAATAAAATGTTGTGCTACTTATGTAATAAAACTCATATAGGGCTCCACCCCACTTGCTTTAAAAATTCAAGCTTATAACCTCTTATACCTACTCCTGGTATTATGGATCTGAAGTTCAGGTAGAAGGTAGCTAATATATCTGCCTTGAGCTATCAGCTACCTTTCTACTGAATTTTAACTTCGTCAGTCAAGTGATAGGTGCAAGATGGTTGGAATAAGTATTTGGAATGTCAAAAGGGCAGATCCCTAAAACATCTGCGGAATGGGCGGACACAAATTATTTCGGGCTACATAAGCCTAAGGAACTGGGGATATGGGGAAGCCTTCGATCACAAAAACATGTATTTTATATGGGTAGAATACAACAAATCAAAATGAATTATTTATATTTCACAGGTTTTGGATTGTATGTTAGAATGAAGGAAATACAATTAGATTATTAGAAAACCACTAAAGCCGATCTTGATCAGAATGTGTCAATCAGATGTAACAGGTTGAGAATTAGAATGAACGTCTTGGAAGACAATAAATTATCCCATCCTTATTTTCAGTCTCCATCAAATGTGAACCAAAATTAGCATGCCATGAATTTTTAGCAAAATATTTTACAACTTCTATATTCATAATGGCATACCCAAAATGTGTTGAAATGGTCAAAACCCAGAACTTAGAGAGTTGGCATATTTTAAACCTGAGATTATTTTAAGCAAAGCCAAATCTCAAATTTTTTATTTGTAAATTTATTTATAAAAAAAAGATCAAGGAAAAAATAAACAACGAGTTTTGAAAAAGAATGAGTTGTCATACATTTGGAAAATATCTGGCACATTTATACACAATCGGAATTCCAATGAGTTGCCACACGCCCATCTGTGTAGCCTGAGATGGCTTATCTATGTGATAGTCTGAGTGGTCTGAGACAAGAAGGATTGATTAAGCGATACAGATGATAATGTTTATAAAATACATGCTTATCACAGAAAAACATTGTTCGATTTTGAGGAACGGGTTTTTTAGTTTTTAGTGCCTGTATAGAGAAGAAAGGGGCTCTTTTGGAACAACAAATGTTTCACTGTATAATTTAACTATGATATTAACTGAGTTAAAGAGCTTTTGAAGTATGTCTGAGTATGGGGTATGTTTTTGGTAGTTTGACTCCGGGGGATACCACAGCAAAACATTAACAGTATTAAGATATGTTATATTCGTACTTGTGAAAAACATACGAATAAAAGGTCGTAAAGCATCAGAATGAATTGGCCATCTTATCTATTAATGCGCTAAGCAGAGAACTCCTCCGCTATTTCTGAACCAATTTTAAAGATTGAGGTCATATTCGTCCTGATTCGTAGTTGTGCATAATGGTATTATTTTTCAATATTTTTAATCTGAAGGGCACAGGCCGCCCTCAAAGTTTGTTTTTTGCCCATAAGATTAACATGGTGAATAATAATTTGATTTTAATTTCAGCTGTTAATACATTATGGATAGGTTATTAGCAATACCAGTTCACAAACTGACTGAACTTAAAGTTAGTTTTCATACTTTCCAAGTCAAACAAGACAGAGCTTATAGAGTTGTTCTTAAAAATATGCATTTTTCGACTGACTTGAATGACTTAAAACTGTCTATAGAGGAAAATGGTCATAAAGTGCGTAACATTGCAAACATTAAGCACTTTAAAACCAAAGCCCCTCTGTCAATGTTTTTTGTGGATCTTGAACCTAATGACAACAACAAAGAGATATATAAGACCCAATACCTATTAAACGCCAATATTGTCTTTGAACCCCCTAGGAAAAAATCTGAAATCGTCCAGTGCAAAAAATTTCAAAAGTATGGACACACGAAATCTTATTGCTGGTATCAGTTTCGATGTGTAAAATGCGGCCAGAATCATGACACGCTGGCTTGAAAAAAATCCCCTACAGAACCGCCAAAATGTGTCTTATGTGAGGGAAATCACCCCGCAAACTATAAGGGATGTGTCGTATATAAAGAAATAAAAATCAAATCGTACCCTCCCTTGCGTCAAAAATCTTTTGACAATCCAGAATCAAGTCTTACTGAGAATGTCCGAGATAGACGTCCATCTATACCTGGCTCTCGTTATCCCGATGGCCCTAAGGAAGGAAACAACACAATTTACCCTCCTTTGTATCAGAAATCACTTAATAAGTCAGCTCCTACTGAATGTGTCAAAAGTGAACGTCTGACCCTTGTGATCAAAATGACAGACCTCAAACATACGCTCAAGCTACAACTCGCAAAAATCACACACAAATGACGGACAATTGTACTCCAAGCAACCTAGAACAAACAATACAATGTTTCATCGATAAATTTGAAAAAATTGTTGCTACAACAGACTCAACAAATAGGTACTCTGATGAACCTACTAACCACTGTTATAAATAAATTAACATCAACTCTTTTCTAAGAATAGCTCTTTGGAATGCCAACGGCTTGGTAAATCATTGCCAAGAACTTAAATTGTTTATTGCTCAACAGAAAATAGATGTATGCCTAATTTCCGAGACTCATTTCACTGATAGAAGTTTTTTCAATATTTCAGATTTTAATGTTTACTGTTCTAACCACCCTGGTAATAGGGGGCATGGAGGTACAGCTGTGTTGGTTCACAAAAAATCAAACAATATGAACTTCCTAAAATCCAAAATAACTTTTTGCAAGCTAGCTCTGTTGTTTTAGAAGATGAAAATAACAGTTCTCTGACATTGTCGGCGGTCTACTGTCCTCCACCCCATATCATTGATAAAGATCAATTCAAAGATTATTTTTCGACTCTCGACTCAAAGTTTATCGCAGGGGGTGATTACAATGCCAAACATACGTATTGGGGTTCAAGGCTAATAAATCCTAGAGGAAGGACGCTTTTAAGAGCCGTATCAGAAGGCGGACTCGATTGTATTTCATCAGGACAACCTACATATTGGCCTACAGACCGAAACAAGATTCCAGATTTATTGGACTTCTTCGTTTTAAAAGGTATTTCACAAAACTATGTTCATGTTAAATCTTCCCTTGACCTCTCGTCTGATCACTCTCCTGTACTCATGACATTCAGTAGTTCAGTTTGCTTAAAAGAAAAGCCCCCCATCTCTTTATAACAAATTCACTGATTGGGAATGCTTTAGGAGAACAATTAGCAACAACGTTGAATTAAAAAAACCACTCAAATCCCCAAATGAATTAGAGGAATCAATTAACTACTTTAACACTACTATTCAGGCAGCAGCTTGGGAGGCAACTCCGAAATCGGAGGCTTTCAAGACAAAATGTTTCAACTATCCTATCTTCATAAAAAAGAAAATTGCAGAAAAGCGAAGACTACAGAGGATTTGGCAAAATACCAGAAGTCCAATCGACAAGAATAGATTTAACAATGCAGCTCAAACATTAAAAAGGAGTTTGATGAAGCTAAAAACGAATGGTTTGATGATTATACTAAAAACCTGTCTCCTACCGAAGCCACAGATTATTCGCTGTGGAAGTCTACCAAGTACTTGAAACGCCCTATACAACATATTCCACCTTTACAAGCAGGAAATGGTGCTTGGGCTAAGACAAACACTGAAAAGGCATCCATCTTTTCAGATTATTTCTCTGAAGTATTTCAGCCTTTAACGCCAAATCCCCCAAATGATGATAGTGAAATTCTTGAGTTTTTGGACTCACCTCTTCAATTATCTCTACCAATTGTGTAATTTACCCCTACTGAAATTTCAAATACAATAACTAAAGAAGTAAACTTAAATAAAGCTCCGGGTTACGATCTCATTACTGGGAAGATTCTTAAGGAATTACCAAGAAAGGGTATATTATTACTAACATTTATATTAAATGCAATATTACGTCTAGAATACTTTCCAATACAACTGAAAGTAGCACAAATAATTGTTATTCCCAAACCAGGCAAGCCACCAAATGAAGCTTCATCATATAGGCCTATTAGTCTGCTACCCATGGTATCTAAATTGTTTGAAAAGTTGATTCTAAAAAGATTAAATACTGCTATTAGTGAGCAAAATGTGATTCCTGATCATCAGTTTGGTTTCCGCAAGCAACACTCTACCATAGAACAAACTCATAGACTTGTAGATAAGATAAAAAATACATTTGAGTCCAAAAATGTCTGTTCTGCCGCTTTTCTTTATGTACAACAAGTGTTTGACAAAGTTTGGCACACAGGACGTTTTTATAAATTGAAGGTTCGTCCTCATTCTTATTTTAGTTTGTTACAATCATATTTATCTGAAAGGTTTTTCCAAATTAAATTTGATAATGTATTGACCGAACTAAAGCCAATTCAATCTGGAGTTCCCCAAGGTAGTGTTCTTGGCCCTATCTTGTGTTTGATATATACTTCTGATATTCCCTCAGGTGAAGACGTCACAGTCGCTACATTTGCGGATGATACTGCAATATTGTGTAGCCATGAAAACACCCAAACTGCCTCAGATAATTTACAAAATTATCTGAATGACTTTCAAGCTTGGCTAAAGATCTGGAGGGTTCGGGTTAACGAAGCTAAATCCACCCACATCACCTTTACTCTTAGACGAGTAGACTGTCCCCCCGTATTTATAAACAACGTTGCCTTGACTGAAGTTGAAAGTGTTAAATATTTAGGAATTCACATTGATAAAAGACTAAATTGGAAAAATCATACATGGTGTAAAAGACAACAAATGGAACTAAAAATTAGAAAACTCAATTGGCTAATCTGTGGAAAATCTAAATTATCATTGACTAACAAAATTACATTGTACAAAACTATGATAAAGCCTAAGTGGACATATGGTATACAGCTGTAGGTATTTTAATTTCAGCTGTTAATACATTATGGATAGGTTATTAGCAATACCAGATTTTACAGATGAGGATTGTATTTATCAAATCAAAACATCTTTATTTTACAAAATACATGCACAGTTGTACAATAATAAATAGCGTCAAGACTTAGCCTATCTATTTCAAATACAAACATAAATATTATAACTACTTTTCAGAGTCGAAAATTCAAAACCAGAATTCAAAAATACAATAAGTTGGTCCCATTAAAAGATAATCAGTTAAAATATTCCTCAATTGAATATAATGACTTCTCTATTAAAAATCTTATGGTATACAGCAAGCCAACCTAATATTGAAATTTTGCAAAGATTCCAGTCAAAAACATTGAGAAAAATTATCTGTGCTCCTTGGTTTGTTTCAAATAAGACTATTCATGGAGGTCTGAAAATTCCAACCATAAAAGAAGAAATTACACGAAAAAGCCAGATTTACCAAAGAAAATTAGAACAACATCCAAATTATTTAGCTGTTAACCTCCTTGACAATAGCGAGTTTACTAACAGGCTCAAGAAAAATGTTAAAATGCTTGAACTGCCATACAGATTTACTTAATATTTTAAATTGGAAGAATGTTTGACGCAAGATCTGTTATTGGACAGCAACTTGCCCATTTTATGTAATTTATTTTATCTTTTTTGCTGATTGTTCCATCCTTTTTGAACAGATTGTAAAATTACAAATAAAGTTAAAAAAAAAACATTTGGGGTTATGGTTCAGATTTTAAAATAAAAACAAAAGAATCATACCAGCTGTTCAATGAATTCTAATATAAACACTCAATTACTGAGAACCAGGTACGTTGGTATTATACGGATGCCACTATTTTTGGAGGTTAAATTTTTACCGGATACAAAGGATAACTACATAATTCGAAAAAACGTACTTTTATTGACTTACTGTACAAATTTTACATCATTCTGATGAGCGGTCTTTGTGTTGTGCCTCCCAAAAGACAGCGATGTCCGCTAGGATCGTGTTGAAAGCGTCACCACCGCTAGCAGCCACACCCGATCGCCACATGTACTCCGCAAAATATACAGCGCGCTGCGGCAGTTATGTTAGGATGGGTTATCATAATAATACGTACGGTTTCCTCTTCATTTCGAGGTAAATCCCACACCAGAAGAACGTCACTCATTATGAAAACAAATGTAACGTAGTGACGGCAATAAATCACTCATGACACTGACCCACATACAGGCGGTGACAGGTGATGCGCGCGCTCCGGTCAACGACCTGACCTTGGCCTATTTGGAGGGGGTTTGGCGGCCTGAAGTATGACTCATCAGGTATCATTCGATTTGTAACAAAACAAGGAAAGTCCTACAATCATTTTTATGATAACCCATCCTAACATAACTGCCGCAGCGCGCTGTATAAGGGTGGCATTCGTATAATACTAAAGTACCGAGAACCATTCAAACTGAAGATTGAATATAAAAGGATATGTCCAAAATTAAAAGAAACGAGCAAATAAGAAAAGCAATAATGCTCGCCTTGGTGAGGAACTGTGAATATAAGTACTCTAGGCATTTTTAACAAACTGACTGGCTTTTCAGCAAAGCTCGGTCCTCCAGGTGCTTTAACAAATGGTACTCCTGGTTTCATTTACTTGCAAAGCTAGGAATACAATTTTGCACATCATAAGGTTAGGAGAAGGTCCAGACAGGCTTGAAAGTAGGCGTGAGGTTGCTGGGGATGATAAAAGTACTCTAACAAAGGAATAACAGGCTTTTCTAGTGTAAAACCCCCATAAGACAACGTACTGTGTTTAGTCGATACACATTTTCTTTAATAACTCGGTAAATAATTATGCTAGAATGACGAGAGAGGGCTTAAAACTTTCGCCTCTCTAATTCCCATCTTTTTACATGCATTGATCTTACATCTGGGGCTTTTATGACCCTTTTTGGGCCCAAAAATTCGAAATTTGAAAGATTAATCCCCAAAAAAAGGGGTTTAGAGTTTTCCGATTGTTTTGCCCAACGAACTTGTCCAACTGATTACAGAAAGGAACGTCCCTACCAAATTTGAAGTAAATCGGACAAAAAATGTGACCGCTAGAGTGCAAACATATATATATGTCTATATATATATATATATATATAATTTTGAACGACCCCCCAAAAAATATAAGCCATGAAAAAGCCTTGTACATATATATATATATATACAATTTTGAACGACCCCCCAAAACGTGTTCAGGGGGTCACGTTAGGAACTTCTATGGTGGTCCCGGGCTTAAGTTTCACCGTGCGGGTCATGCTAATAGTTCACTTTCCAAAGGAAATTCACTAATGATGTTACTATTCATCATCGATATTTGTATAAACTTCGATGATGATTATAAACATATTTTTGTCTGTGTAATATGTACTGTGTTTTTCCGTTGCAATTTACACTTTTATTCGCTTGATATAGACCGATTCAAACCAGGCCTTGTTGCTATTTGAAGTTTTATTTTCTTAGAACACTTTAATTTGATTAATACCTAATAAAAAAACACATTTGAATCAATTTTTCGAATCTTCAAAAATGTTCAAGATTTTCCTCAGGATTGATACCACTGTAACTAATTGAGACGTCGACATACATTCGTGCGTATTTTAAGGCAAACCTAAGATTACTCGGCGAGCACTCTAACCTTTACGCTTGCCACACACACACACACACACACACGTACGCGCACGCGCACACACACACGCACACGCACACACACACACACAGATATGGTCACATAGATATGGGTGTTGGATAAGCCCCTATTTATCTTTTAAGACTGAACTCAATCACTAATATCACTTAGTATAGTATTTAATATTTATGTTTTTTGTTAATGTATTTTAATGCATACTTTTTTACAATGCCTAATGTTTCAAGATTTAAAACTGTTATTAATGTTAAATGTTAAAAACAGTTAATATTGCTTTTTATTCTTGAAGTGTTAACTAGTGTTTTTTATTTAAATATTCAGTCAACGAAGTATAATTTTATACAGTAAATCACTAGGAGACTCAGAATGCTGAAAGACGCTCGTTGTCTCAAAATTACAAAGATTTCTGATTTCTGAATCACCAAACTCCCACCAATCCAGCTCCTACTTGTTTGATCATCTCTTCCAGAATATGACTTATTCAAAGGTTGTGTAACGTAGGAGACTGTGGAGATCCTTATATAATACCACATTTAATATTGATTTTCTTTGTCCTCCCCTTTGAATGTTTTAGTGTTATGTCATCTGTTTGGAACGGTTTGATGCCTGATCGGCAATATTTTGGAACTGGCAAAGACTTTGAAAAGATAAATAGTTGTCTGTTAAACATTCTTGAAATACGCGACATAAATATTCTTTTAATTTGTAATGCCATTTAAATAGCAAACTTCTCTAAGACTGTTATCTAATCTGCTGTATGTTTCAATAATGCAGCGCCATCTCAGAAATGAGTATCTTACCTTGAAACTTATTTGGAAATGAGGAAAATAAACCAATTTTTAGAATTTTTTCATTTAAGGAAAACTTAACAACTTTAAACAAATTTAAACCTTGTAGGTTCCAGAATTTATCCCTTTTTAATGAAACACTAATAAAATTAGCTGAGAACGAAAGAGTTTGTTCGGCGCAGAAATTAAACCTTCCAATTTCTAGTTTTCCAACTAGCATTTTTCTCGGCCTCAATTATCAGTGTTCGTTTGAGTAACTATTATATAACAATCGTTATATCTATTTATATAACAATAATTATATGATTTTTTGTTTGGCTTAACAAAGGATTTACATGTTTGCTTAGCCACCTACTGAAATTGCTGCATATTTCGATTATAATATTATTATATCGTTAAACAAACTCTATCCGTGTGTGGACTTGGACTCTAAATGGAAAAAGCGTTATTTTGGACTATCTGTTTCAAGCAAATTAATTAAAAAGTAACTAGTTATCGATCCTTTATTAATTTTATGGGTTGTTGCGAAAACTCCTCTTAATAAAAATGTTTGTGATTTACCTACATTGATGTAATTGATGTTACAAGTAAATTTTGCATGGGCACTTGTTTTGTTTTAATCATTGTATTCATATAAATTAAAGTGTCAGGCCAATATGTAAATATCCCAAGTTCAACATTAAAATCTGAGAACAGAACTTTGATTTTGTCTTTGGTTTTTATCTGGCAGGATAAATATATAACTATACTGTTCTGATACAACAATCCGTATCTCCTAATGTCACATATCAATAATCATCCACTTCAGGATATTCCCTCTCACATTGTATGTCTTACCCATTATTTGAAGCCCAACTTGATCTGCTGCAGGCGATTTGCTGTCGTCTTCTCAATATGCAATTATCAGTTTTATTCAAATCAAAACTTAATAATTCCATTTTTTCATACCTTTTCATATATGTCACATATTACGATCAGTGCATAATTCAACGTGTTAGATATATGCAGGCATTTTCACCAACCTTTTAATTTATTGAAACTATATATAACGAATTCAAAATACCAACACATGGACAAAATTGTTATTTATGTATAGGACAATGTAAATTAAACAAAAAATAATAGTGATAAAATTTGAGATTTTGATGAGATTTTATGTAAAACAATGTCATATTGTTAAAAAATTCTGTTAGGGCATAATTCCAACCTGGTTATCAACACTTTAATTCGTAATGCAGCACAGTAATATTAGTATATATCAACCTGCAGTTATTATTAAACCTGCAATGTCATTCAATTCGGATGACTCTATTACTTGTTTAATTTAATTTAACATGTTTAACAGAGAGTTGAAAACTCCAAGGACAAGTTACTAATTCATGAGTTGCCATGTTTCTCTGCGATCTTCATAGAAGCTTCAAACTGGATTAATTACTTACATTAAAGTCTTCCATGACATAATTGTAATTACTAATGCTAATGTTTAAACAGTACAAATCCCTGCTAGTGTTTTTATAGCAGAAATATTTTGTTATTAATTCCCTGTGATAGGATTTTGAGAATTATCAATTGTTATGGCAGTTTATGTTAAATATTTTGTTATTTGTGTTCCTTTTAAATACCTTTTTTAAATAATATCTTACCCAGTGTATTCCAGTAAGTATCTAAAGCCTCTCAAATTTGTTAACATTTGTAGAAAGAATGTATATAAATGCCTATGAATAAGCCATACAAAAACTTTCTAATTCAACATAATTTATTTGTGTTTGTATTGAATTAATTGAATACAAATAAAAGATTCTATAATTGGTCAATATATTAATCACATACACTATAGTTTTTGTATAAAAATGGATTTATTTAAGTTGTTCAGCAAATATAAAAAGTAATTTAAATTCACAAAAATGTATTCATTCGAAACTAAACCAATTTGTTGAAATTTTCAAAGTTATAAAACTTATAAAAGAAGTATGAAACTTTAGTTAATGATGTTAGTTTGTCATAAAAAAACTATGTAAGTGTTAATTCAAGAAAAATTGTTAATGTTAAACAGAGTACTAATATGATGTAATTAAATCAATGTTGCACTTTTAAATTCAATTAGGGAAGCCGGTAATTATTTAAAACAATTAAAAATGACTTAAACGAAGTAGCACAGCTTTATTCTTAGAAAATATGTACAAGATCTGGAAAAAAGGCTTGAAAAAGAGTTAAAGGTTATTTTTAATGAAATTAATGAATATATTATATAAAGTCCAAATCACCATAATTCATATAAGGAGATTGTGGAAATTATATATAGTAATTATAGTTTGTATACAAATGGAGTTGATCTTATGTCTTAAATGTAAACAAAAGAATAATTCTAAAGATTTTGAGGTGATACAAAATTAAAAATAATCAAAGTTACAAGGTTTGTATGTAATTTTAACTAAAGTAGGTTTAAAAAATCTTCTCCCTATGATGTAAAAGATGATTTGATCTATTACCGTATCATCAAAAATCATTTTCAGTTTACTAAAAACTATTGTGATTGTTTGATGTTGATGTAAATGATATTTAAAATTTAAAAAAGAATTCATTTTGCTAAAATTTGGTATATATTCTTTAAAAACAAAAAGTGAACTCAATTGTAAATATTTGTAACATAAAACATAAGTAAACAAATTAGTCGGCTATTCTTTCTTTCAGTCTGGATGGAGACGTCTGGAGACCAAGACTTAACGGTGATGCTATGGGTGCCTACCTGTTGATCGACAAGTTATTTGGTCGGGTGCCTACCTGTTGATCGACAAGTTATTTGGTCGCAGGGACAGTTGGTAGGGTTTTAAAAAATAAATATTAATAATTAAATAAAGTACTGAAACGCACTGAACGACATGTTAGTTGCTCACAGGGACAGTTGGTAGGGTTTTAGAAGATAAGTATAAATAATTAAATCAAGTACTGAAACCAACTGATCGACAGGGTTCTGAAAAATGTGAATTAAATATTGAAATACGAGACTAAATTTAACATAAAAAACATCAAATCAGTAATATAATACTCTTCATATTTTACTGAATTTTAATTTTAAATTTACCTCTGTATCTGTAAGAAGTGGGCCTTCAAGAAATGAGTGATCAGATAGTTTAAAAATAAATTAAACTGTCAAAAATTGTACAACATCAATTATCGAGCACGGATTTGATTACAAACTATTTTAATTGTCAATTAACAGACCATATTAATCTAATTTTAAAATAACCAGGGCCGTATTTCCCTAAGGGTGCACGAGGCAAGTGCCTGGAGCCCCGAGGCCCGAGGGGGACCTCGCGAGGCAGTGTTTTAATTATGTTCTGAAAAAAGTTGTTTACTTCTAAACTCGCAATAACACAAATAATTTTCAGTTGTAAAGGGTGTACGTTCAAACAAAGTCTTCCGCTAATGATTGACTACCTTGTGCGGATTTGATAAATTTGCCCTAAACCAGTAACGGAATAGGCCAGGTAAGAGTTGAAATATAACTAACAGTATTGTAAAGAATCTTATGTTGCTGAGTATAAGTTGTAGATATTGTGTTTTTGCAGTAAATGATCTTGTTCTTGAGCCTGTCCTTTAACTCCATAAATTGTTTAATATCCGCCATGTTTTGCCGTCCTTGGAAGTTGCAGATTCCGTTCAAGCTGATGTAAGTTAATTTTGTTGTTCTTGTTGTACAGACCTCAATATGATATATTATAAAATATTAGGAACAAACAGCCAACCAGAAAGTAATCAAATAATAGTATCAAAAATATTATTGGTTATGAAAGTAAGTTAACGTGTAGAACACATTAGAGGAGTCATAAGTGTTTAAGGTTATCCTAGATATGATAATAATAATGATAGGATAGCTTGTAGCCTCTTTTTTGTGTGTTTTGTTTTTCCGTTTTATATTTCTGGATTTTATAATAGATTGAAGGTAAAGATGTTTTTTTTAATCAATTTATACTCGATACCATCAGCACTGCCCCAACGGTGAGGGTTACGGGATGTATGCTTATCATTTTTGTTGCCAACACTAAATTCTCCTTTTTACCCTCCCACACAATAGTGTGTTATTTTAAAAGTTAAAATAACGTAGGAAGAGAAGAGAGCCAATGATGAAGATAGCATTTCATTGTGTCATCTTCACGTAAACTTGAAATGTATATAATGTATAAACGTCTATGATATAACTGACTTTTTTTTAAATTTCCAAATATTTCAATCTCTTTAAGAATATTTTTGTATATAATAATATCAAATGTATCCGCAAAGATTTGTTTAAAGTTTAAACTGAAAAAAGTTACCCTTGAATTAGCATTAAACATTAAACCAGAGTGATTAAAAGCTTTAGAACCCTGAGTATAGAAAATGATATTCTGCGTTGTCTTGATTTGACCATATGATTAATGATTTGTCAGCCAACAAATTCAGGAAGGAGGGGTTTTTACTGCCCATACTGCATGAAATGTTATTTAAAGTCTCTCCAGCAGTTTGTTGATAAAAAAACTTTTAAAGAGTTCCTAATCAATGTGTATCTAATTCAAACATATTTATTTCACGTATGCTATGTTTTGTGTGTTTTACATTATCTTAGTACAATAATGTTTGTAGTAAAGCAATTACACGACATTTATTTATATTTATACATATTTGTGGTGTTATTTCAACTAGTAATAATATTTTTAGCGAATTTCCCCTATAGGGAAGAAGCTATTACCGTAGGTCTCATGGTAAGACTTAAGCCAGAGACCTTGATAACTTTTCATTTTGAGGTCCCCAGATGCCAAAAAACACCATTCGTTCAAATTTTAGCGAATTTCCCCTAAAGGGAAGAAGCTATTACCGTAGGTCTCATGGTAAGACTTAAGCCCAAGACCATGATAACTTTTCATTTTGAGGTCCCCAGATGCCAAAAACACCATTCGTTCAAATTTTTATATATGTATATATATATATATATATATATATATATATATATATATAATATATATAATGTATATATATATATATAATATATATATGTGTCCGTAAGCACGATAACTCTCGTAAAAAAGGTCCGATCTTAATGAAATTTGGTACAAATGTGTAAAGTACCATTTATTTGAACGAGTTCGAAAACCAGATGAATCGCACCATCCGAAGGGGGGTTTTGTACCCCAAAAATGTGTTTTTTGGGGTTGTCACATGCAATTTTAATTTAAATCAAATTTTAATTTATACCATTGAATTCAGCTTAAAAAAACAAACAATTTAGTATTTTGATCATTGCTCTACGTCAATTGGCTACCGAGATATTGAAAGTGCTAAACACAGTACGTTGTCTAATGTTATTCTTATGGAGAAAAAGAAAAATTGTATATCTCGCTTATTTATGAACATAAACTGGCGAAATTTGGTATATGGCTTGATCTGGTTGTGGTTTATTGTTGTTTGCACAAAAAAAATTTTTTCGCCTATGGTTCCTGTAGCAGCAAACCTAGGTACTTGGTCTCAATGTTATTCTTATGGAAAATACTTAAAATGTTATATATCGCTTATTTATGAATGTATATGGATGAAACTTGGTATGTGACTTCACTAAGATGAGTTCTATTGATATTTGCATAAAAACCCATTATTTCATGTGCCTTGTTGCAGCAAACCTGCGGACTCATCCCCAATTTTATTCTTATGGAGAATAATTAATATTTTAAATATTGCTTGTTTGTGAATACATTTCTTATGAATCCTGTTAAGTGTTTTAATGTGTTATGTTACATATTCACTGGAAATTCGCTGAGTATGCAGGTTTGCTGCGACGGGGATATTTATATATGTATATATATTTATGTATGTGTATATATTTATATATGTATATGTATATATATGTATGTATGTGTGTGTCCGTGAATGTGATAACTTGAGTAAATACCCCCGTCGCAGCAAACCTGCGTACTCAGCAAATTTCCAATGCATATATATGTGACTCATTACTACATAGAGCTATTTACCAAGTTTCACAAAAATACATCCATAAATAAGTGATATATAGCATTTTATTTATTCTTCATAAGAATAACATTAGGGTTGAGGACGCAGGTTTGCTGCAACGAGGAAGATAATTAATGTGTTTTTTCTTGCAATTATCAATACAACTAAACCAGGTGAAGCTACATACCAAGTTCACTTAATGTAGGATCATAATTAAGGGAGACATACAACTTTACTTATTCTCCATATGAATAACATGGGGGCCGAGTATGCGGGTTTGCTGCTACGGGGACTATCAACAAAAAACTTGTTTTTCTGCTAATATCATTATACCACAACTAGTTGAAGCCACATACCAAGTTTCATCAATATACATTCAAAAATAATCGAGATATAGAAATTTATTTATTCTCCATAAGGATAACATTGGACAACGTACTGTGTTTAGCACTTTGAATATCTCTGCAACGGTTGGACGTAGAACAACGATAAAAACACCAAAATTTTTTGTTGTTGAGCTAAACACATTAATAAACAGAAATGTGAAGTTTTTAGTGAAACTATCTGAGAAAAATCTAAAAACCTTTTTCCCATAAGATTAACATGGGACACTTTTTTTGGATTTTCTCCGCAACCACTTAACCTAGGTTAATGATTCAAGATACTAAATTATTTGTTTTTTTAAGCTTTATAAAATGGCCATAACCAAAATCGAGTATTTTTAACATTTTGGTGTCAAATTAGCAAAAAACAGATTTTTGGAAAATTGTAAACCCCCATAAAACCCCCTTCCCATAGTGCGATCGATCTGGTTTTCGAACTTAAAGTCATAAATGCTACTCTTCACATTTGTGCCAAATTTCATCAAAATCGGGTGTTTCTTTCAAAAGTTATCGCGGTAACAGACACACATATATTTATATATATATATATAAATTTGAACGAATAGTGTTTTTGGCATCTGGGGACCTCAAAACGAAAAGTTATCATGGTCTCGGGCTTAAGTCTTACCATGCCACTTACGGTAATAGCTTCTTCCCTTTTAGGGGAAATTCGCTAAAAACATCCGATTTCGATGAAATTTGGCTCAAATGTACACCATTTACTTGAACGAGTTCGAAAACCAGACGAATCGCACCATCCGAAGGGGGGTTTTGTACCCCAAACAATTATGTACGCAAACCTGCGTACTCATCCCCAATGTTATTCTTATAGAGAATAATTAATATTTTAAATATCGCTTGTTTGTGAATATTTCTTATAAATCCTGTTAATTGTTTTAATGTGTTATGATATATATTCATTGGAAATTCGCTGAGTGTGCAGGTTTGCTGCGACGGGGGTATTTTATTTAATATTCACTGAATATATTATTAGCTTATTGGATATAGGCTAAAACCATACTAAATCTTGCATCACGGAAAATTAAATAAACATTTTTATTTTGTGAGTTTTTAAGGTTTAGATAATAAATAAATATTTTTGATTTTCTTGTTTATTTGGTGTATTTATTAAACCCTAGAATATTAAAAATAATTGAGTTATAATTTTTATATTTATAAATTTGTGTTGTTATTTAAACTAGTCATAATGTTTTTAGCAAATTTCCTCTATAGGGAAGAAGCTATTACTGTAGTCGGCATGGTAAGACCTAGGCCCGAAACCAAGATAACTTTTCGTTTTGAGGTCCCCAGTTGCCAAAAACACCATCCGTTCAAAACTGTATATATATATTACAGTTATGTGTCCGTGGGTGCGATAACTCTCGTAAAAATGGTCCAATTTTGATGAAATCTGGTACAAACCTGTAAAGCAACATTTATGACTTTAATTTCAAAAACCAGCCAGATTCAATTGAAAGGATTCAAATTAAAAGGATTCTGCTCCGAACCGCGAACACACTCAGACACACGTTACGTTGTTGCTGTATTCCGAATCGGCGTTTTACGATTTCCCGTTAAGGTATAGTTAGCCTTTGGTTAAACTGAACCTCTTTTATTACACTGTAGTATATTATCACGTTTTAATCCTATAAAATCACTGTCACGCTGTTTTTCCGTATAATAGTAAATTCTTGTCACCGGACCGACCTGTTCCAGTCTGTCGGGAACAGGTCTGTTAGTTCTTTCCAAGTTCACATCTAATTATTTTAGTAAATTCTGATTAGTAATATCCATCCTAAATTAATCTCCGCCCAAATTGAACTTTTTATTCTAAAATCTGCGAATATTAAATAACGTTTTATTTTTATTCTTTCGTGTTTCGTTCATGATCGATCATGGCCCCGAAGACGATTTCTTAGAACGTTTATAACCCAATTAAATATAATTGGGTGAACCTCAAGTCAACGATACGGCGCTGATAATCCCGTTGAGATTAATCCGGAATCTCTACGATTCACTTCGGTGAAACTCTAAAACCCGATCAGCGAGTGTTAGTAGGGGTACTTAGGAACGTCGACGCCACGAGTGTATTTCAACACAAATAAGTCTCGCCCCGTTTGGCTACCAACCCTTATTTTACGGGCCTATTTCGCCGACATCTCGTTGATTATATTTTAGAGGGTAAATTTTGTTTAAGTCCAAGGTACCCATTTTTTAAAATTAAATTATTTTATTTTAATTTTGATTTCAATTAATTGGTTAAATTGGCCATGTATGGATTCTTTGATTGGTTCGTAAACTCTGCAGGATTTTTACTCACCTTCGCAAATCGTAAATACCAATAGGGATTTTATTGGAATATTTTGGAACCTTTATAGTTTTGCTTAGTAAATTGACTGTACCCAATAGATAACTTTAAAACGCGTCAACATAACCCCCCTGCAGAGTTGGTTTCAAAATTCTAGGCAAAATTAACAAAATTTTACGAGGGCGAGGATGAAGTAACATAACCGTCAAGTTTATTTGAAGACGATTTTCGTCACGGTTGCTGTCTGAGCCCTGTGTCACGCACAATTTCTCAACCTTCATTCTCAATTCTGTTTATCCGACCCCTGGAATAAATCCCGGCTTGTTTCTGAGTGAATTCCGAGGAACATCGATCGGTGGCCGTTTTCTAGGGGAGTCGTCACGATATTTGAATTTATTTCTTCCCCCCCCCAGAAAACGCCTCACAGTTATCTCTGTTAATTACAAACATAAATTAATAAAACTTGGTATGTGGCTTTACCTGGTTGAGTTATAGTGACATTTGTATAAAAACCTATTTTCTGTGTTGTATTCCTTGTTTAAGCAAATCTGCATACTCAGCCGCCATGATATTCTTATGGAGAATAATTAAAATGTCATAAATCGTTTATTTATAAATGTATATTGATGTAACTCGGCATGTGGCTTTATGTGGTATTAAGATACATAAATATGCATTGGAAATTCGCTAAGTACGCAAGTTTGCTACTACGGGGGTATTTTTATTTTTTATTAACTGAATATATTATTAGTTTGTTGGATATTGGCTTAAGAGAGCTAAACCATACTAAATCTTGCATCAAGGAAAATTAAATAAACATTTTTATTTTGTGAGTTTTTTAAAGTTTTAAAATATTTTATTTATTTAGTGTATTTATTAAATCCTAGAATATTAAAAATAATAGAGTTATGATATGGAATAAAAAAAATAACTTTTGTATGTTCAAGCTTGTATTTATGTTAGAGAGCCCCATTTTCCTATACGTCCGGACCCCAGAGGTTCTAAATACGGCCCTGAAAATAACAGGAGTTGACTGAGTTTAGGGGTTTTTCAATTTAATTAATGCCTATTCTTTGACCTCAAAAGAATTATATGTAGGTTATGGAAGATTTTGTTCATGAACTACAGAGATATCTTCAACTGGGCTTTGGCTCTGGAATGTAAAAAAACTATCAGCTTATTTCATAGTCTAAAAACTGAAAATATCAGATATTTTAAAATGGTTCAATGATGAAATGGACAAATAAGTTGATTAACTCTAAAAATTACACACATATAAATTTTCCCAGTTTAAAAAAGACATTATTTGTTTCACTTTTTTCCTCTAATAAATGGTTAAAACCTATGATATTGATAGAACTGATTGTAAACAGTTATCATTCATTAAGTAAACTACACTTGGCTTAAATGAACCAAATAATAAAAATATCTCAAAATGTTGATTTTGGAGATGGACATTGTACATCTGAATTTAAATTATGTATATATGTGCAGGGGCAGATCCAGGGAGTCACGTTGGAGGGGGGAAATTCCGGGGGTTTGGGGGGGTATGGAATACCCCGGAGGGGGTCCGGGAGTCCACCCTCAGAAATTAAAAAAAATTCCATATCAATAATTTTATTGGCCGTAAAAAATAGCCGAACACGTTTTATTGACCACAATGTGTGTTATCGGCCTAAATTTGGCCTGTTATTTCGGATAAAAAATGACAATTTGACCGCAAAAAGTCGCCGTAACTTTTAGACCGAAAACGGCAAGTGAACGTAGTTTATCGGCCAAAAATACCGTAATAGTTCATACCAAAACCGCAATTCAAAGGCCAAAGGCCAACACGCCAGCGGAAGTATCAAAGTACGTTATCGTTGAAAACAAAGATTTTAACTAAGATCGAAACAAATTTTATCGGCCTAAAATAGCAATATATTCTCATTTTGCCATCTAAAACGTCAATCGGGTCGCATTTTTAGCCTGAACTGTCAAACTGAGTTTATATACAAATTTACTGGCCGGGCATGTATTATCAGCCAAAATCGATAATTGTACCGGCAATTTTACAGCAATATTACCAGCCAAAAACTACGACCACAAAGTTTGTTATCGGCCGAAAATTGAATACAAACCGTATTTTATGCCGGGAATGTACTTAATCGCTCAAAAACGGCAATCGGACTGCATTTTCTCAGCAATAAATAAAGCCGGGTCGTGTTTTATATACCAAAAGCGAAGTCCAAAACGCATTTTATCAGGCAAAATCAGAGATTTGGCTGTGTTTTATCGGTAAAAACATAAATTTTGCCGCAACTTGGTAGTGAAAAAAAGACTGAATTTTTTTAGGAATAATGGGGGCTGTGTTTTATTGGCCTCAACCGGCAAGCAAGCCGCCTATTATCCTCGTAAATAGCAATATAACCTCGTTTTAGCGCCCAAAAAAGACAATTGACCGACAAACCCAAACTGCGGTTTGTAGGGCAAAAACATCGGGCACAATAAAATTAAGGGCCACATTTTACCAGCCGAAAAAGACTGTGTTTTAATAAAAAAAATACTGACTAAAAATTATTTGTTTAACAAAATAGGCAATTTCACTTCATTCTATTTGCCGAAACAACCGTTCTTCGCATTTTAAAGTCAAATTCAATTCAAATTCAAATTCTTTATTTGCCATCTTAATTTGTTTACAAATCATTGACAATGTCATATATCAGGTGAAACCTACGTCATGCAAGCCATAATACAAACACATTCATTAAACATATTGCAATTTCAAAATACACTGCTAAATAAAAGTTACCTTCAATGAAATACATGAATATTATGAGATTAAATTAATTAATAATAATATCAAGTAAAAGAAAAATTATTTAAGTGCCATTTCAAAAATATGAAACAGTATTAGAAACAAGAGTAGGGGACTCTGAATGCATGAAATGTCATGAATTGCCTTAAAATTAAATCTTTCTGATATTGAAAAATTCTTCTAGGCTGTAAAAAGGGTTGTTCAATAACCAGTCTGTGATCAATGTTAAGTCTGAAATCGACGGCCGCAATGTGTTTATTGACCCAAAATGACGATCCACAATATATGACAAAAATCACAATCTAACCGTGATTTAACATAAAAATTGGCAATTGGAACACATTTCCCCAGCGAAAAATAAAGCCGGATCCCGTTTTATAGGCCCGAATGACATCCGGAATGTATTTTTACGAATACAATCGGCGATTCGACCCCGTTCTATGGCCAAAGAACGCCTATTTTTTCGCGTCGGATGGGTCAAAAACAGGAATTTAGTTGCATTTAATGGCCTGAAAATATGCTCGGCAATGTTTCTTCTTGGCTGAAAATGACAACCAAAAATTCTTTGTTTAAAATTCATTGTTGGTGATGGTGAGTTTATGTTGTTTAAGAGATTATTGCGGTCATTTTCCATCACTGATTAGTAAAAACAGTTTATAGTTTTTTACTAATCAGTCCGCAATAAAACTTGCTTTATTGGCTGGAAACGACAACCGAGCCGCATGAACGAGAACGGCCAAAAAAGGCTTTTTAAACTAAATTAACAAATTTTCGCCGAAATTCCCGTATATTATCCGATTTTCTTGGAATTTCCGGTCTGTGGACACCCTGTAGTAGTATGATAGGCATATAAGTCTGACTGACGATGCATCAATCAGACGACAAGTCGAGATAACGCTGCCGGGTAGATGTAGCGCTTGTGCGGGGGTGCGCACGCAACTCCAACCTTTTGGCTTGGGAGGGGAGAAATTTCCCCCATTCTCCACCCGTGGATGCGCGCCTCAGTATATGTGACAATAAAAATAAGGGGGTCAATCCAGTGTTATATTCTTATGGAAATTCACTAAATACGAAAAACCAATCATCCCCCAGGCCAAACTGCTACAAATCCAACCACGAAATTTGGCATGTATACTCACTCCTTCCATTACGTAGGTAACCACTAAGGAAGGATTTAAAAAATTCCCATAGGGCTTTGCCCCACGGGGAGTCAAAGTTACAATCCAGTGTTATTCTTATGGACATTCACTTTGGTTTGAGCTGATGAATATTCAAACATCTGATCATAATTCATAGTAATTCCATGGGTTAACCACAGAATTCAGCACACACCGAAGGTTTTATTCCCGGGTGAAACCAGGTACGATAGCAGTTAGTTTTTTTATATATTTAAAAATTGTTTTGCATGTTGGTTATTTCTTTTAATTTTAAGCTTAATTTTCTTTTAAATGTATATCATTTGTCTAAAGATTATTTCAAATTTACCGTTATTGCTTTAAGATACTATTATGGTAGTTGAACAAAGATTTTAGATTATCTTACCTACTAACATATATTGGTGACACTATGTATGCGGTCAATACTTCATCTGCTTGTGGTCTATTGATATTTGCATAAAAATATAATTAACAGTTTGTGTGGTCCTCGTGTTTGTGTGGCAAACCTGTGAACTCAGCCCTAATGGTATTATGGGGAATAAATAAAGTGTATTATCTTGCTTACTAATGATTATATTTTCAAGAAACTCAGTAAGGTGCTAAAGAGTTACGAATGCATTGGGAATTCACTGAGTACACAGGTTTGTTGCAAGGGGGGTATTTTATGGTTTAAAGGTTAAAGGAGGACTGTTACAAGGAGAGGAATACTGTACATCATAGTAAAAGAGCAAGATTGACTTAGAAATTAAAATCAAAATTATAATCATGATTATAAATTGTATCTGTATAAATTGTAAATTGTATTGTTTCATATCTATTTTTCGTCCTAAATATTATACACAGTATGTACTGCAAGCAAAAAATCTAAAAATTAGACATGTAATGTCTCAGAATAAAATTACATCCATAACTGATACAATATCAGAAATAAAGATGTTTAAAACAGACAAGATGATGTTAAAATGTTGAGTGTTCACATGGAAGTGGACATTTCAGCTAATAGTTAGTGTTGGTGACATCAACTGAGTCACGTCTGTATCAAGTAAATTATACCTTTTCTAGTTCGTTACACAAAATTCCTCTTTAGTTTAGCTCAATTTATATATATATATATATATATATATATATAACATTTTTTTAAATAAATATTTCTAAAACCCCTGTGTTCTTAACACTCACAATTAATGATGTATATTTCAGCAAAATGCAAATTTAAAATTATTTTAAGTATTTTAAACTATTTTAATTATTTTAAAGTTAGATTATATTCTAAAAGGACTTAAGCCCTTTTAAAATAAATATATTCATATTTTATAATTGTCATAACAATATGTTTGAATTTACAGATTTGATACAAAATTCGTACTTATGGCCATATACTCGGTTGAATATGTTAAGAGAATAGTTATTAGACAAGGCGTTTATCTCATTATCATGCTAGAGGATGATATCGAGGCATTGTCTCTGGATCCTAACCAACAAAAATGTCTTCCTAGCTAACAGTGCTTGTAGATCAATGAACTACTGACTAAACAGGTTTGCTCAAGTCACCTAATGTTAATAGCCTAACTAATTAATATGCTAACCTAAACTAATAAAGCTGTTAATAATGTTGAAAGTTATATGATACACCACTAAAATACATTTTTCTTCATAAACAGTTATATTTTGTTGAACCTTTCCCCAAATAATTTTATAAAAATATCTTTCTAAAATATGGCTATTCAATGATAAAAAAGAGTATTGAGTATTGAGAGAGATATTTCTCCCCCCCCCCCCTTCTGGTCGATGGAATGTACAAGGCCTAATACTATCCCCCAAAACATTGGCGAGATAATCTTTGCATACATTTGACTTTAATAATATGATTCACATTTTTGTCTGTGGCTCCGTGCGTCCGTCCGTCCGCGGCTGTTTCTCGAGCTGTAATGGCTCCCAAGCTACAAAAAGATATTTTTCAGGGGTAATCGAGGTCGGGGAAGCTGCAAGATATTGAAAAGCAACCTTATTTGAGTTACGGTAGCTTAAAGTTTTATTTTTTTGGGCATTTTAGCATTTAGTATATTAACGGACCCGGGAGTATTCAGCTGTGGATTTATATTTCTACAAGCTTTGTCCCTGAAACAGCTGATTATTTCTTGCGGTCGCGATAGTGGCCGTCAATACTAGTCTCTATATATAATTCCGTAAGTCAAATTTTTGTAAAGAAATTGTGAGTGACTGGATGGCCGTAGAAGGATGGGAGGGGTATCATTTTAAAGGTCTTGACGTGAATTTTGAGGGAAAACTATTCATTTTTCTTATTTTTTTACCATAAATTCGCAACAGAATAAAACTTTTCCCATTAAAACAACATGGGGTTTAATTTGTTTACATCTTTTGAAATTAAAACAGCTGTACCACAGAGTTAAATTAGCCTTTGATATTGATACCAGCTGTACTTATTCAGTTTGTTTACTTTTAAACTACAGCAATGTATAGTTGTTTAGGAATGGACATTTTATTAAAAACATAAGACAGTATAATAATATTATATTATAATGCTAGAAAATCAGTGCTTATTTATAAATGACCAATGAAGGTTGATAAAAAATTTATGTATTTTGGTTTTTTAGGGGCTTTTGCCCCTACAAGCCCCTAGTTATATGTAATTCTGTAAGCGTAATTTTTAAGTCAAAATTGAGGGAGATTGGCAAATTGCAGAATGCGGCTTATTGGCTTGCAGTGTTATTGGAGGTGAGCTCTGTCGATTATTCGAATGGCCTTTATTATGAGAAAAAAGATTTTCCACAGATGAATATCGCTGGCTCCTCCCAAAAGGATATAGTTTAAAATCTCAAAGTGAGATGTAAAGAGTGCATTTTAACATTTTTGCAATAGTTAGGTCGGTGATTTATCTAATTCTCCTCAATGGAAACAGAGCAGTTTTTGTGAAGGTTTTCCAGGTGTGGTAGCCAATTTAAATTTTCATCCAATTTTAAACAAAGAAATGTTGAAGTTCTTGATTTTAAAATGGTACTATTGTTGTTGAGGTGGTCGCAGTATCTTCTGTAGATATGGAGGTGGTGGATAAATTAATATTGATTGTTTTGGATTTGTTGATGGTCAGGTTCATGTATTGGCAGATGTTACTGGCTATCTAAAGGTGTTCTATTTGATTTTTGATTGGTGATTTGGGTATGGTGACAATTGTGTAGTCAGCGGAAATAATACATGTATTATCTTCTGGAAGGAGCCTAGGGAAGCCGTTGATGTATGCTAAGAAAAATAGTGGTCCGAAAACAGACTCTTGAGAGATTACGGTAGTGATTTATTTGATTTTTATCTTGATTTGGTTGTTGTGTTATTTAGGTTGTTATTACATATATACTCTTTTGTAGAGCATAACAAACTAAATCATTTAGTATTTTATAACCTAGGTTGAGTGGTTGCGGAGAAAATAAAAAACTGTTCAAACAATTTCCCATGTTAATCTTATAGGGAATAGGTGTTTAGATTGTTCATATTAAATGTTAAGAAGTGTACCTATAGCTCGAAATCGAGCAATATTTGCTTTTTATAAGCATGGATGCAATACACATCCCTAATGTTATCCTTATGAAGAAGATAGAAATTCCATTTCATGCTGGTTTAAATATAGATTTGATTTACAACCCTATTGCTTCAAACCTGCGTAGTCACCGAATTTTCAATACGTATACCTCACTACCACAAGAATCATCTTGACAAGGGTCATTAAAATATATTCATAAATAAAAGATATATATAAAATTAGTTCATACCTCGTAAGAATAACTTAAGAGATGTGTACATAGATACAGAAAGCGCAAGATACAGGTGTTTATGCAGTAATTATTAGACCACAAGTACATTAAGCTAAATACCAAGTTTCATCAAAATATGTTCATAAATAAGCTAGGTACCTTATAACATGTTATTTATTCTTCATGTGAATAACGTTAAACAACGTTCTGTGTTTAGCTCTTCCCAATAACTCGGCAATGGATTGACGTAAAAGCAAAATTGAAAAATCTTATTTTAAGCTAAATGAAAAAGGCAAAATATTCTTTTAAGCTACATTAGTTGGTAAAATAATGTATTAATTCTTTATTAACACTTACTGTGAAAAATCTGGATACCTATTCCTCGTAAGATTAACATATATAGGGAATTTCTTGAACAGATTTTTTAGATTTCTTCCGCAACCACTCAACCTAGGTTATAAATTCAACATACTAAATTATTTAGTTTGTTATGCACTACAAAGTGTCTAAGCCAAAACTTTGGGTTTTAAAAACATGAATAAAATATATAAAAAATGTATTTTAAATCTAATTAAAACACCATAAAACCCCCCTTTCCTCTGATGTAATATTTCTGGTTTTCGAAATTGTGACATTAAATACTGTCTTAAATGTTGAAACCGAATTTATTCAAAATCGAAGGGTTAGTTCAAAAGTGACATTGTAAACAGCCTCGAATCCAAAAAAAATTATATGTCATATTCAAAATTACAAATATAAAAATTCCAACAAATATAATTCATTGTACTTAGGTTGGTTTTCTTTAAAATAATTCCTTAAAAGTCAAAATCAAGCAACGGTATAGGAGTTACGAAGTTTAACGCATACACTGTAATGTTTCTAGTCCGTCATCTTCATGACGTCATTACAGGGTGTTAGGGAGCTCTGTGAGTGTTTCTATAAAAGCTAGTCTGATGATGAAACAATGTGCAAAATTTAGTACTGGTAAATAGAAGTGAAATATTTTCGACCTAACGATGCCGCCAGCGCCGGTGTTGCGCCGGTACGGTAGCTGCTGCATATCGAGCGTCAAGGTGCGCGCATTGCATTTCAGTGTTGCACGCACTTTTATTAAAAACTTGTTGTTAAATGAACCTTTGGAATTTTTCTTTCTAAAATTTAATTGATTATTTACATCACAACTACACTGAAATATATTATTCAAACACTATACAATATACAACGGTTTGCTACTGGAAAAATATTTTTATGTAAAAATCAGCTCTCAACCATAACCCATGTGCTATGTAAGAAATTGATAAATAATATCTTAAGTTAGATAGTATTTTTACAATATCAAAACAGGCTACTTGATTATTGCCAGTGATATTCAGCCTTAGAACGTGGGTGGCGAACGTGGCACGGCGCGATTGCCAAAATTCCGCCACCACTGTGGTGTCGCAGTAAGTGTATGCGATGTGTTGAGCCTCTTTAGTTACGTTTTCATTGTTGAAACTATAAAAATGTATATACCATTTTATGCGGAATATAATTTACTACAACTTTTATTCCAAATATTTTCTGGAAAACTTGCGTATTTATATTTTAGAGAAGAAGAATATTAAATAGTATTTTAAAATTTTTGAATATTTATTATTATAATGTAAATATCTACTGAACCGTTCGTCTGAGCTAATTTAGTGACTGGACTTTATTTGTAGATCATTATGTAGGCAATCAAACGAAAAAAGAAATACGAAGCTACAATAAATATTAATGGGGATATGAGCGTTTTTGTAAATGCTTGCAGGAAGGGGGGCTAGAGGGGTTTAAAGGGGGACTACGAGATAAGCACTGGGGGGAATTTAGGGGTCTTTTGGGTTTTTTACCTCTAGGTGGGTACTATCGACTGGTATATGTTTCAGTCTGTTACTAATTTCTTCCTGCATTTGCTCGGTTTTTACCTTCATTGCCTGGGCTATAAATATAAACATATCCTGGCATATCCTCAACACGAAACAACTTCATTTGAAAAATTACCGTATTACACTGGGATGCGCTTGATAAATAAATTACCCAATGAATTAAAGGTTGAAATGTCTTTAAATAGTTTCAAAAATAAATTAAAATAATATTTATTAACAAATTGTTTTATTTGATTGACGATTATTTGAACTGTTCATAAATTTGATTTCTAATTTTTAAAAATACCTAAGTTGAGTTTTTATAATTGTAATTAACTGCAGGAAAAATTGTATTATAATTGTATTTACCTTTACTTTACATGTCATATTGTTAAATTTCATTATTATTTTGTATTTGTTTATATTGACTAAATTTATGTAACACCTACTTACCGTTACTTGTCATATAAACATGATGTTATGTACGGTAAATGACTGAATAAACAATAATCGATAAATCTTGTATGATAAACCATATATTTAATTTATGTTAAACAAATGTTTTACTGAATGCTGGAAGAGCGAAATTGACAGAACCGTTTCCTCAAATTTCTCCCCTTACTTATTATTTCAACTGACAAGACAAGCAATGGTTAACTTTCCTTCAACATTTGTTATAGTTTTGTTTTTTATAATGAATTTCTTAGGGTTTTACTAAGTAAGTAAAACATATTAAAGTAATGAAAATATACATTTATAAAAAATATATAAAATGAAATATGCAATATTCAATTATAACATCATATACAAATTTTACCACCATGCTAACTTCCATGTCAATCTCTTTATAAAAGCCTGGTACAGTAATGGTCTATTTTTTTATATAAACGTAAAGAAAATGCCTTAAAATAATCAATTTCATCTCAAAATAATTATAACAATCCTGTGAAAAATCAAATAAAGCTATCCATAACATGTATATTTAAATTATCATAAATTTTTAAAATATAAATAAATTATGAAGTTTTATATTACTCACCCTAAAGCTACGTTTTATTTAAGGGTGACTGAACAAAAGTTAATTGGAAAGTATCAATCACTTACTCACAAAAGGAATACTAGGTACCTAGCTACCTATATTTAAACTATTTCCAAACTAATGTGGGTAACTAAAACAATTGAAATGTTAAGTCAAGTAATTAAATGCTTAAATTGAATAATGACACATTTTTAAACTAAGGTGGCTAAATAGTTGAATAGTTCCACAGTATGCTTTGTAAACTTTAAGTGTGCTGTGTGTGTGAGAGCGATCGACCCATCGCCAGCCGTACTCCTTAGCTGAAACTTATACAAACTAATCCAACCCCCAAATACCAGCGCTATCTTTAATTGTATTTTGATTTTCCCTTCTATTTCTTGTAACAGCACTTGCTTCTCCTTTGGCCAAACTTCTTTGCCTTGCAGACATTCGATTTCTTTTTTCCAGGGCTTTTTTCACTCTCTGTTGAATGATTTCTGGGGGAATAGTGGATGTAGTCGATACACTTCGAACACTGTGAAGATTTGTTTCTGCATCACTGTGATTCTCATCAGAACTACAACTGGACGAACTCAGTAATATGGCAGATTGTTCTTTACTTGAGTGAAATGATAAATTAGGTTGCTGAGCCTCACTTACTGTTTTATCAGTTTTTGACTTGCAGTCATAATTTATTCCTTCATCTTCCAACATACTGTGTTCCAGTTCTTCTCTTAGGCTCTCAATATCTTCCTCTTTACCAATGCTATCTGAAATGCTCTCTTCTGTTTCTCCTTTGGTGTCTTCACTCCATCCTATTTCTGCCAGCAGGTCCTTTTCCATTTGCCGGGTAAATCCACTAGCACTTACTTCAGCATCCAAAATATCTTCCCTCCTGAAAAAATTGTTAAGAACTAAATATGCATAATTCAAGTTTCTTAACTGACATAGTTAAAAATTGTTAGTAAATTCATCTACCGAATGCCAAACTATTTTAGTATTTATGTATTGAAATCTCTTGTAAGGAGCCATACACATATTATGTAACACATTTTTTTTTTTCATTTCACACCCCACCCCCTCCACCATGTAACGCACCATAACACTTGACCATACCCCCCTCCCATCCCACGAAAGTGTTATGCAATTCAACTGTAGTAGGCTTTAAAACAGCTTATACCTTTTAAACATTGTTTTATTAGCAATTTGGAATATGGATTTCAATGAATCAATCAACTTTAAATGACTAAATATATATAAATAAACTTGTATATAACTACCTGTAACCTTGATTTAGATATCAATTTGATATTTTTTTAATTTTGAAAGATTTATAACAGTATCAATAGATAAGGGAGTGCGCCAGCTCTTATAGTTAATATGTGTGAGTTACGTAATGTTGATCCAAATCCCCCCCTTAAGTGTGTTGTGTAATATGTGTATGGCCCCTAAACAACATTATGTGTATGGCCCCTAAATACATAACTTTTAAAAGAGCCTGAAAACCTCCAGATTCCACAATTAGCCTCTTCTAACAACCTTTCTGATAAAAAAAACCATTTGGTTCAAAAATGTTGTGCTAGGAATATTATGTATATCTATAAAAATGAACTAATGTCGATACAGGTTTCAAATTTGATTAATTTTTTCCTGTGCTCAAAAGTTGCCATGGTCCTTTAAAATCACACTAATAGATATTTAAAAAATAAGATATTTGTTTAGGTATTTTAAAATCCCCTTATCCTTGTTCAAACGAATCAATGCTCTTGTTCTGAGACATTTGAAATATTGTTATTTGCCAAAAATGGCTGAAAAACTCCTTCAGTATTTCACACCAACAAAAATGAGATTTCTCTTGAGATACTTTATCCTTGAGAGCTGTATCCAACTTAAGATAGTACATTGGGAAGGAGAGAAAACATATCAAATCAGACAGACCTATGGAGAGTTTTATATGGAATAAAACCATAATTTTAAAATTTAATTTGATTTAACAAAAACTAAATTTGTTTCTTATTTTTAATGGCTCATCTGATCTTATAGAAACTAAATTTGCCAATGAACTTTTGAAAAAAGTATAGCTCAAACCTCTTTTAATCACATACTTAATATGATCGTCTAGATGAGAAACCTCCCAATGCCTTTAAATGGTGTAATGGCATGTTTAAGGTAAAAATCTAAAATATATAACCAATGTTTTTTTTTAAATCTGGTGGTTATATGTTTGGTTTTACATAAACAGTTGTAGCTGAGTATTATATCTGGACGAAACAATGAGCCACCTTGTGTAGTCTACTTTTTATTTTCAGATTACTTTCCTTTGAATGGCATAGGAAAAAAAACAGACTTGAACAATTTAAATTATACTTTAACTTTTGCCATCAATTTCGATCAATAGTAAGTCAATTTGCAATAAACTCACCCTGCAGTGAAAATTAAAATTCTTTATTAGCCATTAAACAACATATATTACAACAGGCTTCATCAATCTCAACAATGCAATAAAACAATTCAACATAAGATAAAATAATAAACAACAATATCACAATTTGGTAAAATCCACAAGCATACATCACAATCAGGTATGCATGTTTAGATGCAGCTCGAATCTAGGATAAAGTTTTAAAATTTTATTTTGTCAGTGTTTGAATTTTAAAAATCAAAAATTTTATAAAAGGCATGTGAGACTAACAAATTACCAACAACTTTCTTAAATTTATTCAAAATTACATCATGGCCCTCTTTCTAATTTGAAATACAATTAGTCCTTTTATTCGTTGAGAAATGACATTCGATGCTTATTCAATCCTTCATATTTGTTTATCTTAGTGCATTCATATTTAAACAAATATTATTTACTAGTAAATTTGTTAGGATATTTGATGAATTCCGGGTTTTTGCGTTTATTACTGGGTGAGCTCATAAATTGAGTGGGTACAGTAAAATTAATTAAAGTATAGTATTAAAGTTATAGTAAAGTAGTTATTTTGGTAAAGAAAAGAAAATATTTTATGGAAGAAATTAGGATACACCAGGGCTATATACGAGGGCTGTTCAGAAAGTAAGTTCAGTTTGGGTGTAAAAAAATACTCAATGGATCTAAAAAAAAATTATTATATACATCTTAAAGAGTGTGTCTTAAACTATTTTTCAACATAATTCCCACTAACATTTAAGCACTTATCATACCTAGGAACAAGCTTTTCAATTCCCACTGAAAAGAATACTGCCGCCTGTGCACGTCCCACCCGTTGACGCCATCTTTCAGCTCGTCATCATTCACAAAGCGCTGTGACCCAAGCCATTTTTTCATGTTGGGGAACAAGTGAAAATCACTTGGCGCTAAATCAGGACTGTAAGGTGGGTGGTCAAAAACATCCCAACCAAAATGGTCCAGAAGCTCACGAGTTTTCGCTGCAGTGTGAGGACATGCGTTGTCGTGAATGAAAACAACGCCACCGGTCAACATGCCGCGCCTTTTGTTCTGGATTGCCCGCCTCAGTTTCTTTAACGTTTTACAATACACTGTTGAGTTAATTGTAGTGTCCCTTTCTAAATACTCAACCAATAGAACCCCTTTCCTGTCCCAAAAAACAGTTGCCATGAGTTTTTTCTTTGAAAATGTTTGTCGGCATTTGATGGGCCTACGCGGTGACGCAGTGTGACCCCACTCCATTGATTGTTTTATTTTTTGTTCAAAAATCACATAAGAAACCCATGTTTCATCGCCTGTCACTATGTGATCAAGAAGTTCATTGTCTTCTTCGTTGTATCACTCCAGAAATGTTAGGGCAGCGCCCATTCTGTTCATTTTGTGATCAGTTGTGAGAAATTTCGGCACCCACAGAGCACAAAATTTGTGGTAACCAATATTTTGAGTCACAATGTTGCACAGACGAATGTGTGAAATTTGAGGGAACACTCCGAGAGGTCTGTAATAGTGAACTTCCTGTTCTCTCTAACCTTATCATTAATTTTGTCCACAAGATCGTCAGTTACCACAGATGGCCGGCCACTTTTCTCTTCATCATGAACATTCGTGCGTCTTTCGTTAAACAAACGGCACCATTTCCGAACTGCACTGTCACTCATTATGTTATTTCCATAAACAGAACACAGTTCACGATGGTTCTCAGCAAGTTTAATTTTTTTGCCCACAGAAACCGGATAACGGAACACACTTCACAGTCAGCAGGGTTGTCAATTGCGGCGGCTGGACTGACGCTCGCGGTGTCACCAGAGCCGGCGGCACTGGCACTTGCGGCGGCCATTTTGAATTTAAATTGCAGCGCGCGGACAGACGCCTATTGAGCCAGACTACCCAACGCCGTCACGGTCACACCTCTACCCCCACTCCTCTACTCGCTACCCACCAACGGAACTTACTTTCTGAACAGCCCTCGTATAATTATAAGCATCCTCATTCATACCTAAATTCAATGCTTGAGCTGCTAACTAGAGATTCAAACTATAGTGTCTTTGCACACGACAACTCAAAAATGCCTCCACAGATTCACTTAAAAAGCAAAATTATTTAGTACAAAATCTGTCAAGTTTTTAAATGGAATTACATTTGGATGGCATTAATAACATTATCTTGGATTTCATAATATTAACATTGGTAGACATTTTAGTGGTACTTAAGTCGTTGATATTCCAACATAAGTATTGTACTCGATCATATTTGTGTTAGGACTGGGTAAACAAAATTCATAACTTGAAACACACAAAGTAAGATTAAAATCTTATTTGTTTCTAAGATAGTATGTATGTATAATTATACAAGAAGCATTATGATTTTTGTATCTTATTATAATAAACAGTGTTGGGGAGTAGCACGCTACAAGTAGCGAGCTACTTTTTTTGTAGCGTCGGCTGTAGCTCCGCGACTTTGGAAAAAAGTAGCTTTTGCTGTAGCGCCCTACATTTTTAGAGTAGATGTAGCGGATTGGCTAGCTACTTTTTCGCTACTTTTAGAATCTTGATGTAATTATGTATACATACTTTACCTGACCCGAGTACAAAAGTTTAGTTACTGACTTATGGAAAGCTTTTACTGCATTCATTTATGTAGTTAGTCAGCTGTTTATGTTATTTTAGCTTTTATGTTCAACTGGTTTTTTTTTCAATCCCCTGCCACCAGGCGGGCGCTTCAAATTCAAATATCATAACCAAAACATAACCTCAATCTCTGACCTTATCCTTTTGCAAAGTTAAAAACTTGCAATAAAATAACATGTAGATGTAGGCTGCATTTACTATAAATATATCATACTTCACAGGGTACTTTGTTTTCTATTTTTATTTTGTTTAATTTATTATGACAAAGGTTTATGAAGGTTAGGTTAAGACTTACCTAACCTTTGTCACATTTTTCATGGTTTATTTAATATTTACCTAAATGATATTTTATGCCTCACCTGTTCATATCTTAGATGTATGTATTTTAATTAATTTCAACATATTATATTTTCTGTTACTAATCTGGTTACATTAACCAAAGGTTTACAAAAAAAGTGTTAACATGTTCATAAAAAAACTAAGACTAAAAAACAATAAAATAAGGTAGGCCTGTGTATTTGTGAAAATTCATGACTAAAAAACTAGAAATGGGTGAGTGGGCAATAATACACCATTAAAGAAAATAGGGACCAGACTGCAAAATTAGCTAAAATTGTAGCTTAGCTACTTTTTACTGGTAGCTGTAGCTGTAGCTAGCTACTTTTTAAAAACTGTAGCTGCAGCTGTAGCGAAGCTATTATTTTATAAATGTAGCTGTAGCTGTAGCTAGCTACTTTAAAAAAGTAGCTTCCCCAACACTGAAATAAATAACTTTACTGGTACTAGTGGTACTCTGTGTAAACTGTCAAAACAGACTGCCAAAACAGTATATATACTGGGCGCCAGATAAACAACTGAAATGGAAGATAACAAAGAGAAAAATTCTTAACCATTTAAAGTTTAATTACAGTTACTTATGTATAAAAGGACACTTTCACTTGAAATAAATACAAAACAATAGTTTGTTCTAAAAAATCCATAACAATAGTAAAACACTCAGTAACCACTTGAAATTTACCACTATTTTTCCAGCCAATCTTTCTTTCCCGCATTCCTTTTTTGGGTTAGACTGCTAACAAATTCACATATACATTTTGTATTAAACAAAAATTAAAATGTATTATTAGACTCCAAAATTGCAAAAAAATTACAAAATTTGCAAACCAGTCCTTTTTTGATGATTCATCTCAGTTAATTAGGTAAAGGCCTACGTTTACAGCTAGCTTTGTTCATTGCGAGGCCCCAGCTTAATTGTAATTCTAAACTGAATATGAACAAAATATTGATATAAATCAACATTTTGAAAAACTATTTGTAAAATGTGGTTGTCGTTAGGGGTGTGCGAGTAGTGATTTTTTTAATCGAGTCGAGTAGTGCCAATTATTTTCGAGTTTCGAGTATTTTCGAGTGAGTATTTGTCATCAGTTGGTAGTTTAAAATAGTATAATGGGATTTGGATACCACCCTAGATTTGATAATCTAAACATGGTTTCTAACTAAAGCATTACTAGCAATAGCAAAGTTTTGGCCAGTACAAGCAAACTGGATTATGTATTGACAAACACAGCACGGTTTGACGCGGTTAGATGACAAAGCCGTTAGTTACGGCCAATATTAATTAGCCCGGTCGCCACCTTTGCTAATATTATGAATAGTGTCGTCATTTTCGGCCTTTTATTACGTGATCCAGTCGTAATTTTTGTTCGATATTATGTTTCCCATCGTCATTTATGGCCGAAATTACGCGGTCCGATCGTCATTTTCGGCCGATTTTAATGTGATGTGATCGCCTTTTGCGGCCATTACTACGCGTTTTGGCCGGTTGCAATCGTTCGCGGTCGACATTTTCGGCCAATTTTACGTGATGCGATTGCCTTTTGCGGCCGTTACTCCGCGTTTTGGTCGGTCGCAATCGTTAGCAATTGCCCGGAAATCGGCGGGAAATACTCGCTCAAACTTTTGAGTATTCTTCAAAACTTTGAGTCGAGTTCGAGTATTAAAATACTCGGCCAACAAACTCAAAAGTTTCGAGTACTTGTACACTCATAGTTGTCGTCCACATTGACCTTAGGCCAGCCTATAGGTTAACCTTAAACAGGCCTGTTATTTGATTCATTTACTTTTATAATAATTTATTTATTATTTATTTTTGTTTGTAATGATAACTGAAAGCCCCTTACACGTTTTCAAAATAATAATCATCAATTATCGCTAAAATGGATTCTTTTCGAATTACATCCTAGAAAGCACTGATTGATTATAAGACTAATATTAAAACTTACGAAATATCTGCAAAAGTTGGATGCAAGGAGCTTTCATAAGAAAACCTCCTCTTGAAAAACTCTCGAATACAATTTACATCTCTGTCAAAAAACCTGTGAACAATAAAATAAAACCATTTGAAAAGCTGTCTAGTATTTTAACAAGGAGGTTTACTGATGAATCAAGAGGTGAATATTAGAAGAGAAAATTAGAATGGCAACTAATGTTAATGTTACGTTTGAAAGGGGATTTCTGGAGACTGTTATATGTTGTTGCTCTAGAGCCTCAATAATCTCTCAAGTCCACAAAGTGTCAAATTTGTGAGAATATACTGTTGTACATCTATACCACTTTTCTGGCTGGGTGGCTAGTGTGGACACAAAACAAGTAAGATACATGTATGTGAAACAATGTTTATCATATAGACTTTAGGCTATATGATATGCTTAATTTTTTAGGAAGTTAGTTTAATATACATCTCAGCTAATTAAAAGAATAAAAATGCCAGTTTGAAAGACAATAAAGAATTATTTTGGGCAAGTAAAGAAAAGATAATATTTTATGTAAGAAATTAGATGCACCATGGCTATATATAATTATAAAATAAAATACCACAAATACTTACATTTCAGCATTAGTATGACAAGTTGATACCATTTGAGGAAAATCTATGATGATTGGTTTGCCTTCATCTGTTATCATTATGTTGAATTCATTGAAGTCTCCATGGATTACACCATAGTTGCCTAATCGAACAATCAAATCCATCAAATCGTCGTATAGAGCTTCAACATTTGGAACTTCACTTATTCGGCACCTAAACATAAATTTTTACATCACCAGTAAGAACAGCCAAACACAATAACAGAGAATAATCATAGACGGGCACACGTTGTTGGCATACAGAAAAGGAAAATAAACCAAAACAAAAACTAATAAATAAATAACGAATGAACCAAAATCACCACAAAGCAGCTACCATTAATTTGACAAACCTTAAAAAGAAAATAGGTGCATACCGTATCCCCGAACAGTACTATTGACAATAAGAAAAACAGTCATAAAATAATACAGATGCCCTTAACCGTCATATTTCCAGGAAATGACTCATTTCCACCCCAGCAGACATCCCAATACTGTACCGTGAAAAATGTCCAGGTCACAAGTCAATCCATATGTTGTTTTCATAGTTATTCAAGTACAGCATCTTGCTCAGAAGTTATTCTCAATATTTTGTCTGGTCGGATGTGATTTATAATTATTAATGTAGTGGTTTGCATAGTTCCTGTAATTAGTTTTGTGATGAGTTATTTTACAACAATAATTTTAGGATATGTTTTCTTTAGCTCAACCACACCCCAATAGTAAATGTACTGTCATTCCACATAAATTCAACCAAAAATAAATTACTTTCTCACCCACCATCTCAGATTTTGATGAAACTTGATTTATTTGTTCTACCCACAGAGGTAAGTAACCATGAAAAATTTTAATGCTCTACCTCTCTTCGTTTACATTCTATAGGCTTTTAAATTTTTGCATTTTTGGCAATTCTAACCGGTGGATATAGCAAAACGAAACACGCTTACATTTAAAAAATAATCGATAACTTTTTTTATTTACCATCCAATCTTGATGCAAATTTATAGTTTTATTCTTAAAAAAAGAGGATTCTAGAAAAAAATACATATTACCCCAAGGTTTGTTATCTCAGCTCTGTCTGTTTCTGGTGATCCTTGATGAAACATTAATTAGGTGTACTTAATAGTGTGGTTTATTTACAGTATAACTTTACATACTGTATTATTAAGTTAACTGTATATGACATACACTACTGTTTCATATATATATGAATGTAACAGTATGGGGATTTAAGATTAACTGAATGCTACAAAACTTGTTTCATAAAAAATAAGGGTACACTCAATTTAAGTAATTTATCTGAAGAAGAAATCAATCTAATTAAACTAAAAACTGGAAAAGAGGATGATGGTGGAACAATTTTTTTAAAATTTTTTTTCCTTATTTGTTGAAGGAATATGAACTTTTACAAAAGAAATTTGCGATCCATACAAGCAACATAAGAAATCCATAAAAAAATCACTGCAAGTAGTTAATTTGCAGCAAAGCAAAATATCAATTTCGAAGGAGTTTAAAATAAAATCAGGAGAAAAGTTATGTGCCTTTTTTCGTAAACCTTGTTTAAAACTCAAGACTTCAGACTCATGCACTGTGCATCCAGTAATAATTAACCTAAGCAGTGGAACAGGTGAACGATTAGTCTTGTCTCCCTGTTATTTCTGCTGACATGAAATATGATGTTTCTATGGTCTACAAAATTCAACAAATTGTGACAGAGTTCATTTAAGATAATTATTCACATGTAACAGAGATCCACTACTTCCACAGTGATGGCTGCGCAGGCCAATATAAAAATAAATTTAATTTTACTAACCTTTGCCTGCATGAAGAAGATTTTAAGATCAAGGCGCAGTGGTATTTTTTTGCGACTAGCCACGGTAAAACTGAATGTGATAGCATAGGAGGCACTGTGAAAAGGTTAGCAAGAAAGGAAAGTCTACAGAGGCCTCTTGAGAATCAAATACTGTCTCCATTACATTTGTTTGAGTTTTGAAAATCAAACATTACGAAAGTTTATTTTAATTTTATTTCTCAAGATATGTTTAAGATACGTTCTGAATGGAAGAAACAGTTTGAAGACGAACAAATAGTTCCAGGAACCAGAAGTTTCCATAACTTTAAGCCAATAGACTGTTTAAGAAACTTAGAAAGAAGGAGGATCAGTAGTGATAAGAAACCCGCTCTAACGTTTAAATTAAGGAACAAGAGAGCTTCATTTGTGAGAGAAGAAAATTTGAACCCATCATGCTATGTGTCTTGTAAATATGACAATCTATGGTACTTTGGAATCATAACTGAAGTGAATAAAGAAGAAGGTGATGTGACAGTTCAGGGATATGAGAAATGTCATTGAAGAGTTTCAACATGACCAATCAGTTGCCTTTTCCCATTTTGCATCTGCAGATTTTGAGGCAGAGAGGCACACGAGTGCTGGAGTTCCTACTACTTTTTAAGCAACAGTTTGGAAAGCCTAAAGCTTCAGATTATGTGAGGGATCATTTAGCTTTCCAACAAATCGATGGAGGCGCTGCTATATACAGCCTAGTGACAAAGCCAACTTTCAACTCCAAACCATCAAAATATGATTATGATTCAGCGTTTCAGCAGCTCACTGAAGAATTCCATAAAAGAAAATTAAAACACCTTGTTTGCTCTCCGATGGGATGTGTTCGTGATAATGTTTCACTACAACATTTCACAAAGAACATTAAATATTTCCACCAACATACCAGAGCAGCTGTGACAGTTGTTGTTTAGAATGAGAAATCACAAAGACGTCTGAGAAGTGGCTTGAATCATGAAACATTTCTACAAAAACTGAAAGAACTGTTACTTGAAGAAACTGAATTAATTCAAGAACAGCAGTTTCAAAATGAATTTATAGAACAAACACAAATTCAAGAACATCGCGAAACTTTGAAGGCAGCATCAATGAGAACAGAACAACAGTCGACACGTCAAGCAGATGTTTTCGCACAATGTGAAAGCCTGAACTCTACACCTTTGTCTATACAGAGCGTGGAGTCATTCCCACGCCTCCTGTGAGATGCAATAAACTGACTGTAGTCGACAGCTCAATTTCACCACGACAGGGAGTCTTACCGAAGGAAGCTGAGGATCCAGCAACCAACAGCAGACACTCGTCTTTGGACTCTTTTGACTCTAATATTGATCTGGAACCATGTAATGAAAAGCATGTTTTGCCTTTGAACTCCCTTCAGGATTTTCCTCAGCCTCCAATTTAAATACAGCATCTTGTGTCAAAACTTTAACAAAATCAGCTTTACGATCTTCCAAATATAACCAATTAAAAGTTGTTCATCAAAATATTCAAGGTTTAAACAGTCGTAAAGAATCCCTAGAAATAGTCTTAGACGAGATAAAGCCCAATGTTTTAATTTTAACTGAACATAATATGACTTAACCACGGAGTTAAATAAATTCCACCTTACTAATTACTCAATCATAAGTCAATATTCTAGAACAACAACTTCTGGGGGAGGGTTGTGATTCTTGTGGAGGGAGGTTTGAAGGCAAAGCAATTAATCTGTAATGAGGTTGAATTTTTGTGTCAAGATAAGTTCTTTGAGTGCTGTATAGCTACATGTTAAATATATCTTGTTTGGTTATTTTGTGAGTATCTAAAGAAGTTACGAATTAACTGAATGAGTAATAGAATGAATAAGTTGAAGAAATTTCTGTTATTTCCTAGTTTAAAAAACCAGTAAAATAATGTATAACTGACTTGATTCACATTAATACAGATTAATTGATTAATATTCAATATAGCCTACTCACTGACAATCAGCCCTAGAGACAAATGTTCGTGTTAAAAGCAGTGAAGCAGTACTAGCGCTACTTTTAATAAGAAGAAAATCCTTCATCAAAGGCCTAAAAATCCCCTCTTATACTTCATCAAAACATTAATTTTTACACCAACGCATTGACTACTAAAATTATAATAAATAACCTATAATTAAGATATGATGACTCTGTAGCCTTAAAATTCGTAATTCGGACCATTAGCCTCAAAAAACACTACACATTTTCAAACACTTATTCTAGTTTCACCTCCATGATGTTGTAGATCCAATGCATTGCAATATAATAACTATGGGAGTCACTACGTGTCAAATTACCTCCAAAAAGCGTGCAGTCATATTTGGTATTTTGTCCTGTTGTGGTGTCAACTTGTTGGTGGGACGGTATCATTCGATGTACAAGGCGGCTTGTTTTCAACACTATTTCCAAAGCCATATTACAACGGTGTTTTCATTTAACTCAAAACATAACTTTGCTTCGAGATAAACAATAAAATTACAGAAATTATTAAGTTTAATAAATTGTTAAGTTTAACATCATGATTCGCCTAAAATGTGAAAAGATATTAATTTAAAGACTTCGAATATCACAGTTTTTCATTTAATGAATTGGAGATTTTGACACCGTCCCACCCAAAATATATAGTGGTCTCGCCTGGAATAAAAAACTGCAGCCTACATGCTGACCACCATTTTGACCATCTGTCAACTATGCTCCCATGGCAACAACCAATCAAATCCTCTGTTCACAAATTATGTGTTATTCTTTATTTTTCTTTGGTCAGATGTTTTGTTAAAAAAATATACTCCAGAATCAACGATTGTGTGTGGTAGCCTTTGATGGTAAATATACGTTGGCTGAAATAACTTTCTTTGTTACCTGGAGTTTTAAAATGAATCGACAATATTTTTGTAGTCTAAATTTTGATATTGTCAGATCTCAAATTCGATTGTTGTAACATTTCTCAGCCGTGTGCCCTGGTCATTATTGATATTGTGTAAACAATCATTTTAATGCTATGCGAATGTACGGGTAAACTTGGAAGTCCGTGAGTTGGACATAGACATAGTGGCGCAGTGCCTGATGAGCGGAGGGGAGAAGTTGAATTAACTGTAGTTCGTGGCTTGCCGCCCTTTCTCTGTAGCGTAATCGTCTTGTCGCTAGCACGGATGAAAGACAAATGCATTTTGACTGCTTTGAGGAACTGCAGTGTAAGGTTCTGCAAGCGTTATACATTAGTCTCTGGTTACTATCTTTACCTTTAAAAGGGCGGCACACCGTCATTGTCATCCGTTTTCGTCAAAATGTTCCCTGTTTCAACATTTATTTTGTTAACAACTTATTAATTTTCTGTAAATTTGCCGCCCCTAAAAAACTTGCCGCCTTGGGCTACAGTCCCTATAGCCCCCCCCTAAATCCGCCACTGGCCGTCGCCGCGCCGTCGTGTCGCTGTCCCGACGCGGGACACGGCCCTGGGTGGTGGCTGAAATAACAATCCTAATGTAAAACAATTTCAGTGGGCCGTGAGGAAATTAATGTTTAGGAACGCTGTCACTCCCAGCTCAGGTGCAAATTGTGTAGAATTGAGCCAACCATACAGGCAGCAGTGCTAAGCAACCATGAAGCACAACGTTGTGCCATGGACAGTGCTGATGATCCCATGTTAATCTTAGACCTAAGTAACATAAACATTACTTATTACCAGAAAAATGTCTTGTATTACATTCCAGGATTTATTGTAAAAAGCTTAGTAACACGCATAAAATGCCATGGTTGCTTTTCAGAACTAACTAAACAAACTGCTTTACAAACTACTGATGTTATGGACTTTTTAAACGAAGTTAATAGTGGTAAGCTATGTAAAGCATCTGATGATGTTTTTAAAGTAGTTTTTTTTTCACAAAACACTGAAACACTCCAATGAAAGTAAATCGTGCGGCATTCATACATTTGTAAACAGTGTAATAAATTACTTTGGTGGCAACATTTTTGTTTCCATCCGATCATCTCCCCTGACGATGATCGGCATGAGTTACAGTTTGTGAAAAAGATTTGCTATTTGTTTTTCAAAGTGCGATGCCATGATTTAGCTCGGACTTGATCCATGGAAGAAAATAAAGCATCAATGGGCCTAAGGCAGAAATTGAATAAGTTAATTTTATTTAATCACACTTAAGATGTCTAAGAGCAACTGTATAGTCTTATATTGTATTAAAACATCCTTTAAAATTGGGTTTCAAATTAATTTTGAATATTAACCTGTTCCCTGTGTCATTTTACATGCTACCGTATATGTTGGTTCCACTTGTGATTCAGTTTATTTAATACAAAACAGCGGCAATGAAACAAATATCTATTTCCAAAATAAAAACAAGAGTGGCTACCATAGACCACTTACTGCCTGTAAAATAATAAGTCATAGTTCAGCTTGTTAATACAATCAAATTTGTGTTATATAGCAAAGTGTCGCGTCAGTTAGCTGGAATGAGTGCGGCGCGAATTGGTTTGAGCGCGGGAAACGTTAATACCTTCTTTACAGAACAAATAAATCAACTAATGAAAAAAAAGTTTGGGATAAAAATTGTGGATCAACTAATTATCTACAACTTTTCCGCTGGAATTTTCTTTTCAACCCCAAAACAAAAAAAGTTTACGCTTATATATATATGTGTCCGTAAGCACGATAACTCTCGTAAAAAAGGTCCGATCTTGATAAAATTTGGACTTTTTCGTGTCACACTTTTAAAACACTAAATAGTTTTCATTACTACAAATAAATTAAATTACCAAACTACAAGAAGTTTATACTGTTAGATTCCGTAGTTCATGCAGATCAATAATATATCCACTTTATTGTAATTACATGAATATGGCGAGGCGCAAAAGCGTGTAAACGATAGGGCGCACAATGCTGAAATCCCCTGAGCGACTGTGAGTGCCTAAGAAGGGGTGGGGGTAAAGACCGATTTCTTGACACAGCCCGAGCATTCCAGGTGTATTAATTCTATGGTACCACCAGAGTCAAAGTTGACTTGTTCATCAATCAATTTATCCCTATCCTTAAATTTGTCCTTAAAAATAAACAATTCTTCCCATGCATTCATTACATTTCCTTTTTTAGCGAATTTCCCCGGGAGCGTCTCAAAACTCCGAGATTTCATAATTCCGAGGTCTGTAAAAATCAATTAAATGTTTAAAATATCATAACTCCGAGGTTTCATAATTCCGAGGTCTCTAAAAGTCAACTAAGAATTAAAATTATCATAGTTCCGAGGTTTCAAAACTCCGAGGTTTTTATAAAATCAGTTAAGTATTAAAAACATCACAACTCCGAGGTTTCATAATTCCGAGGTCTGTAAAAATCTGCTAAATATTAAATTTATCATAACTCCGAGGTTTCATAATTCCGAGGTCTGTTTAGTTTAATATAATATTGCACTTTATCACAATTCCGAGGTTTCAAAACTCCGAGGTCTTTAAAAATCAACTAAATGTCTAGAATATCATAACTCCGAGATTTCACAATTCCGAGGTACAGTCTGCGCCACAAGTGAGCATGCCACGCCGGCTGCCGCGCTGTGGTCGTACGGCGCTGGAGCCTGCAGCTTCGTTGTTGTGCAAACATTTACTTATCAATTGTGGGGTAGTATAAATTTAAAACCATAAAAATAAACCATTTTATCCTATACTTATATCCAATAAATGCCTTATTATTTGTCTGCAAACTGCATTTGTTCAGCCATAGATGATGTTTATTATCCCTTTAGATTCGGCATTTTTGTACTAGGCGAAATCCTAAAACCTATAAAAACTTAAATGTTCCTAAAAAATCTAAACGAAAATTTATCATTTAGCTTAACACATAAATTTATTGGTTGATAAAAAAACCGCGTATGTGGTTAAATAGTCAGTGTATTGTTTAAGGAGCAACACTCAAAAACGTTTTGAATATCAGCAAGTGATTTCACCCAAAACAAGACCTAGAACGTTTGATGGAAGTTCATACATTTAGTGGACATATACAAATTGGATAAAAATAACTTATATATGATAGCTTATATATAGGCTAATGTTAGTGAACGAGTCAGTATTGGGGGAGAGTGAATATGTCACCGTATGGGTTTTATTTGGAATATATTTGGCATATACTTTTATAACTACCTATTAGAAATTAAATATATCTTTTACAGCACTTTAAGTATTAATTGTAATGTACTGTTTAACTAGGTGTGGTTGTGTTTTGTTTTTGTTTCATAATAAATAAGAAACTAGTGGCTTAGGGGAATATAGCCCCTAACATATGGTTTTTGTGTAAGTGGATAATCACAGCTGATCATTAGTTTATTTTGCTTATTAATAAAAACACTGTAGTGACATTTCCATAAGAAAATCATTGGATCTTTAAAGTCCAGTGGGGCGTAGCCCACGTTATTTTTAACATTTCTGATATTTTCCCACCGTCCAAGGCCCTCAAGCTATAAAATTAATCGTCATAACCTAACTTAACATCTTCCTAGCTCAAGATATTTCGTGGGGACCGATTCGCTAACGGAATTAAATATATAGATAACGTGAAGAATGAGAGAATGCAACTGTTGTGACTACCAAGGGCTATTGTGAGTTATCCAACGGCCGAATTTTAGTTGGTTAACCCAAGAGTAAATAAATTAGGCAAAACTGCCTTAAGGGGGGGATTAACGTTCCCGTCGTTCACTATTGTGATGTTTCTCCTTCATGTATTAGTAGACTGAGTGCAGCATGGGAGTGTGTTTAATTGCTTGCGTGCAATAAACACAAGCCAAAGGAGCCAATCACCATTATTAGTGAATTTCTTTGGAAAGTGAACTATTAGCATGACCCGCACGGTGAAACATAAGCCCGGGACCACCATAGAAGTTCCTAACGTGACCCCCTGAACACGTTTTGGGGGGTCGTTCAAAATTTTGTATATATATATATGTGCAGGCACTTCGCATTTTTTGTCCGATTTACTTCAAATTTGGTAGGGACGTTCCTTTCTATAATCAGTTGCACAAGTTCGTTGGGCAAAACAATCGGAAAACTCTAAACCCTTTTTTGGGGATTAATCTTTCAAATTTCGAGTTTTTGGGCCCAAAAAGGGTCAGAAAAGCCCCTGATGTGAAATTAACGAATTTAAAAAGATGGGAATTAATATGGCGAAACTTTTAAGCCCTCTCTCGTCATTCTAGCATATATATTTACCGAGTTATTAAAGGAAATGTGTATTGAACAAACACAGTACGTTGTCTTATGGGGGTTTTACATTAGAAAAGCCTGTTAATCATTTTTTGGTGTACTTTTATCATCCCAAGAAACTCACGTCTACTTTAAGCCTGACTGGACCTTCTCCTAACCTTATAATGCGCAAAATTGTATTCTCAGCATTGCAGGTAAATAGAACCAGGAGTATCAGAACAGCCAAAAAATCAATATTTTCAGATTTGAGTAACAATTTGAATAATTGTATGTTTCTAACTGATTTTGAGTTTTTATGGTTTTTTATGTGGAAATTCACTTCCCTCACGTCATAACCATAAAAATAAACCATTTTATCCTATACTTATATCCAATGAATGCCTTATTATTTGTCTACAAAATGTATTTGTTCAACCATAGATGATGTTTATACCTTTAGATTCGGCATTTTTGTACTAGGCGAAATCCTAAAACCTATAAAAACTTAAATGTAGCTAAAAAGTCTACACGAAAATTTATCAGTTAGCTTAACACATAAATTTATTGGTTGATAAAAAACTGCGTATGTGGTTAAAATACTCAGTGTATTGTTTAAGGAGCAACACTCAAAAACGTTATGAATATCAGCAAGTGATTTAACCCAAAACAAGACCTAGAAAGTTTGATGGAAGTTCATACATTTAGTGGACATATACGAATTGGATAAAAATAACTTATAAATGATAGCTTATATATAATGTTAGTGAACGAATCAGTATTGGGGGAGAGTGAATATGTCACCGTATGGGTTATTTACCTATTAGAAATTATTAGGATTGGGGTAGGAATTGCTACCTTTTTGTAATTTGTTTGTTCTTCATATTCGAAAACTTTGATAAAATATATCTTTTAAAGTACTTTAAGTATTAATTGTAATGTACTGTTTAGTTAGGTGTGGTTGTGTTTTGTTTTTGGTTCATAATAAATAAGAAACTAGTGGCTTAGGGGGATATAGCCCCTAACATATGGTTTTTGTGTAAGTGGATAATCACAGCTGATCATTAGTTTATTTTGCTTATTAATAAAAACACTGTAGTGACATTTCCATAAGAAAATCATTGGATCTTAAAGTCCAGTGGGGCGTAGCCCACGTTATTTTTAACATTTCTGATATTCTTCCCACCGTCCAAGGCCCTCAAGCTATAAAATTAATAAGTGTTTAATTGCTTGCGTGCATATGAAGGAGCCAATCACCATTATTACGAAATGCAATGAAAAAGACGAGGGCATAATCTTATACAGTAGAAACTCGCTAAGGCGACCCTCGATAAGACGAAAACCTCGATAATGAGTCTGATTTTCTAATCCCCGTGAATCTCCCATAACACTCAATGTTATAAATACCTCTATAACACGACTCATTTTCAAATAAATACCTCGATAGCACGTCTTTTTGTCATTTCATATTACTAATAAATAAACCTCTATAGCGCGTCTTTTTAAAATAACTGAACCTCTATAGCACGACTCCCACCTCAATAACACGCTTTATTGGGTAAGTGAACCTTTATTTCACGACTCTAACCTCAATAGCGCGCCGTTTTGCGTTACGGAACCTTTATAGCACGACTCAACCTTTCTCACGCATAGTTCCCACGGTTAGATCGGATGTTTTGAAGTAAACAACAACGTCTTGGGCTCAGGTCTCAACCGGAAAACCCCTGCTTCCCTATCCCCCCTCCCCTACCGGCCTTTCCTTATCTATCACGGGTCAAATCAGTATTTCACAATAGGTTAAGGTACTGTAATTTTTAGCTTATTAACTCTATACTTTAGTGAACTGAGTCGGTTGATTTTTTTCTTACTGCCGTAAGTTCTGCATAGTATTTTATTGAATAAGAAAACTTATCACAGTAGTAGGCCTACAATGAACAATTTACGGTAATATTAATTTTCTAAAATGAATATTACAGCCTAATTATAAACTTTACTAGGCCTATTATTTTTCAATCAATTTTAATATTGTAATTGTATTGTTATATGGCAATCATAAAGAAGTTTGTTTTACTTGTACGTGTGTTCTTTTATTTATGACTGATTTATACGGCAATTTTCTGCTTAAAACAAAATTAGAAATGTTTCATAAAAAATGTGCTTGGTATAGCAAAAAGTCTGTGACCTCGATAGCACGTCTTGTTGTGAAAACAACCTTGATAGCACGACTCTCAATTACAAGTGCACCTCGATAAGAAGACTATTTTAGAGATCCCCTTGAGAGTCGTGTTATCGAGGTTCTACTCTATAGCTAGGTTATGATTTTAAATGTCTCCATTCTATGAACTTAACAGAAGAAAGTACAAGAATGGAAGACGCTTTAACAGTAATAGTTATTTGAAACAGTAGTTTCTACAATTATAGATTTATTTTTTACTTAAATGACAAAAACTATTTCTTTCGCGGCGCAGGCATTGTAGTATAGGTATATATATGGAGTATATAATATAGTATATATGGAGCATATAATATATATTATATATTATATATATATATATTTTTATATGTTTTTTTTTGTAGATTTTAAAGCTGCGTTCGACACAATTACAGACATTCTATGGTGTCCCTAAAATTCATAATTCGTTACATGGCATAGGCCTAATCAATACCTTTTAAGGGATTACAAACTTCCAATGTTAGTTTATGGGTGCTTTCATTTGGGTTAATTGAATACAGCTTAAGTCTATAGGCATATTTTTCTTAAGTAGAAACTTGGAGCAGGTTTTAAGCTTTCAATACCTAAACATTATAGCACAGAAAAAGTCTGCGATTATAGTTAGGCCACAGTACTGCAGTATGAGAAAATGCATGAATACAACAATACCGTTGCATGTAGTTTTGAGATTCCAATGTTTTAAATTTAGAATATTCGAATAATGATAAGTTGTTATTAACTTCAGGGGGTTTGGTATCTTATATTCATTTATTGAATAGGTAAAAGCATTTATTATTAATCATTCTTATTCACGTTATTATTGTTTCCACCTTTAAACAACATGACAAACCGTAACTGAGCTAAGGGCTTAACACGTTATTCATTTTGGAGAATGCCCTACATAAGAAATAACACCAGTTTCTTCGCTGCTAATGTCAGACCAAAGGCCTACTTCTAATAAATTTAAAGAATCACTGTAATAAATGAGCTTACTCAATTACCACACTTTTAAAATAAAAAGTTGTTACTTTTAGGAAATTAAGAAGAAAGAGTTAGGGGAATAATAATAAGTAATTTTTGGGCAAAAACTGCCCTAAAGTAACAGTTTCCCATCATACTGAATATAATAACAATATTGAAACGTCTCTTTTAGGCATTTCTATCAGATTTGCTAAGTAATATTTTTCCCAACATAGCTACTGTTTACATTGTGTTTACGTTAATCTAACAATTAGATTAATAAAAACAGCTGATTTCTAATGCAACGTGTCAGAAACTTATAACAGTGCGGCAAAAATCACCAGATTTTTTACGGCACTAGGTTAGTGCCGTAAAAATCTGGTGTTTTCTACACCGTGGCACCGTGTAGAAAAGTGCCACGGTGGTTACGTCTCGAAATCACCAAGCCTGAAAATGGTACAAAACACATGTGTATTTCCGATAGCATATTTTAGAGGATAACACTGTACTACCTTTTGGTATTTTTAGTTTTTTTTAACAGTTTACAGTTTTATAGGTATTACGATTTTTAAGCAAGCAATTGCTTCCATTTTGAAATGGTACAAAGTAGAAAATTGATACTCAACATTGAAATAGTTGTCATATATGTACAAGGTTTGAAGTTGACACCTTAAGAGATTATTAACATATTATTCATTATGTAAAAAAACATATGCAGACAGACAGACGGAAAACTAAGCGTTTTGGTTATAGGACCCATGTTTACAAGATTCTTTTCTTGGCCCAAGAAACCAAAATTCGAATAAAATATTATTATTTGGGAAGAGTATTGACCTGAATAGAATATTGTTGAGATACAAATATATCATAACAAAATAAAGCCAAATACCAAGTTTTATGAGAATACAGGGTGTACCTCAGTAAGTGGCCAAATCCAATAACATTGAAGAATCATCCAACAGACTTTCATTTTGTTATGAAAATCTAGAACATATCTAATCAAATTAAACTCTTTATTATTAAAGCTTATAAGATTCAGGGATTTAACAGTCCTCCCTTTTTATTCCACTGAAGTCTATTAAAATTGATCAGTATTCACAGCCTAGTTTTGCTGGTTTCCTTTTTCTGGCCGACCATCTTACAGACAGCGATTCTGGTAGTTCAGGCGGAGCTGGCGGATTCTGGTAGGTCAGCGAGTCTGGTATGAGTTTTAAACACATGATTACAACTTATAGTATTCAGGGATATAAAAAATAATACCCTTGTCGCAGGAAACCTGAGAAACATGATGTATTTCAAACCAAACCAGGTGTATAGCAGCGGGCAGGCTCGTCGCGACGCGACGGCGACGTGGAGCGGTCCCGAGCGCTGTGATGAGACAAAAATCTTCCGCTTCAACCTAAATTATATCCTGAACCGTTAATCGCATTTTCCCCCAAAATTCTACGGTGACGTATGAAATATTTATCTAAAACTTTGTCAGTGACAAAAAGTTCTTAGCCTAAATATACAAAACATCCTGGCTTAATAACTTTGTTATGTTACGATCACGGATTTCAATAATTGGTTTTATTTTTTTAATTATCATAACTAAAGAAATATATATTTTTAATGTTTAAATTAACTATCAGTTCGGAGCACTGACCATGATTCACTGTGCAAACTTTCATAAATTTCAAGTAAATTATAAGTGGGTATAATCACAGTAGATTTGAAATTAGAGCATACAATTTTCATATTTAATTTTAAATACGAAGATTGGTGAATTGACAATCTATTGGTTTTGTGTTTAACGTTTTTAAGCCGTTAAATATTAATGTACAATTATATTAACACGCATATAATGTTTTACATTTCACAACTAGTAAACAAAACTGGAAGGATTGTTGAATTGTTTGCGATCTGCCATCTACTACGGGCCCACGCGGAGTCGGCAAGCTGCTGGCGCGGACTGTACCTCGGAATTGTGAAACCTCGGAGTTATGATATTCTCAATATTTAGTTGATATTAAGAGACCTCGGAATTATGAAACCTCGGAACTGTGATAAACTGCATTTTTATATTTAAATAAACGGAACTTGGAGTTATGAAACCTCGGAACTATGATAATTTTAATTCTTAGTTGACTTTTAGAGACCTCGGAACTATGAGACCTCGGAATTATGATAAACTGCATTTTTATATTTAAATAAATGGAACTTGGAGTTTTGAAACCTAGGAACTATGATAATTTTGATTCTTAGTTGTTTTTTTAAAGACCTCGGAATTATGAGACCTCGGAGTTATGATATTTTAAACATTTAGTTGATTTTTACAGACCTCGGAATTATGAAATCTCGGAGTTTTGAAACCCACCCATTTCCCCTATAGGGAAGAAGCTATTACCGTAGGTGGCATGGTAAGACTTAAGCCCGAGACCATGATAACTTTTTGTTTTGAGGTCCCCAGATGCCAAAAACACTATTCGTTCAAATTTGTATATATATATATATATATATATATATTTATATGTGTGTGTGTCCATTACCGCGATAACTTTTGAAGAAGCGCCCGATTTTTATGAAATTTGGCACAAATGTGGAGAGTAACATTTATGACTTTAAGTTCGAAAAGCAGATCGATCGGTTTATGGGAAGGGGGTTTTATGGGGGTTTAAAATTGTCCAAAAATCAGTTTTTTGAACTTTTTACCCTAAAATTTTAAAAACGCTAGATTTTGTTTATAGCCATTTTGTAGAGCTTAAAAAAACAAGCAATTTAGTATTTTGAATCATTAAGCTAGCTTTAGTGGTTGTGGAGAAAAGTCAAAAAATGTGTCCATAAAATTTCCCATGTTAATCTTATGGGAATATGGTTTTTAGATTTTCCTCAGATAATTTCACTAAAAACTCCACATTTCTTTCTACCAATCAGTTTAGCTCTACAAAACAATCATTTTGGCGTTTTAATTGTTGTTTTACGTCCAACCGTTGCAGTGATATTCAAAGTGCTATACACAGTACGTTGTCCAATGTTATCCTTATGGAGAATAAATAAAATGTTATATTTTGATTATTTATATATGTATATTGATGAAACTTGGTATGTGGCTTCATCTAGTTGTGGTATATTGATAATAGCACAAAAAAGTTTTTTGTTCATTTTCCCGGTAGCAGCAAACCTGCATACTCGGCCCCCATGTTATTCATATGGAGAATAAGTAAAGTTTTATATCTCCCTTCGTTATGAACCTAAATTAATAAAACTTGGTATGTAGCTTCACCTGGTTGAGTTATATTGATAATTGCAAAAAAACACATATCTTATCTTCCTTGTTGCAGCAAACCTGCGTACTCATTTATAATGTTATTCTTATGGAGAATAAATAAAATGCTATATATCACTTATTAATGAATGTATTTTTCTGAAACTTGGTAAGTGGCTCTAGGTAGTAGTGATACCCACATTTTTGCATTGGAAATTCGCTGAGTACGCAGGTTTGCTGCGACGGGGGTATTTACAAATATGGAGAAGATTCAAATTGTCTTCAATTGTTCCCAATGAGTAGCCATTTTCCAGGAGGTGTTTTGCGACATTCGATCTTTCCGGTTTTCGGTTCTTCCATGCTGAAACATGATTCTTGTATCTTTTTACAAAATTAACAGTTTGACAAACATAAAAATTATCACAATCATTACAACTGATTTTATATACACCGGACTTATCAAACTTATCACAATCTTCTATGTTCGGATGCAGAATTTTACTTATAGTGTTTTGTGTCTTGAAGGCTACGGATACTTCATACTTCTTAAATCAATTTGCAATATTCTGTGTTGTATTGCCAGTGAAGTTAAATGCAACATATCTCGTACTCTCCTTCTCCCGTTCGTTGCTCAGAGTTGTCATATTTCGGAGCCGTTCTTGGTTTTTCATCTTCTTCAATATCTTCGCCCCCATTTCATCAATGAGTGTAGATTGGTATCCGTTGGCTCGAGCTATAGATTTTATTGTAGCTATTTCCTTTCTTCTACTTGTTTCACTTAATGGGATCTTGTAGGCTCTGTACAACATTGAACGAAATGAAGCGGTCTTGTGGCTTGATGGATGTATGGACTTGCTGTTGATGGTTGTATTCGTTTGTGTTGGCTTCCTGTAGATTTCGAATTCCAGCTTATCTTCTCTTCTCATTAGTGTTAAATCCAGGAAGTTAATTTTTCTTTCCTCTTCAAGTTCGCTTGTATAAGTCAAGTTTCTGTGGTGGTTGTTGAATATTTGCATCATATTATATGCTTTACCATCCTTGGTTTCACTACAAATTATAAGGACATCATCTACATATCTAACGTACATTGCTACTTCATGATATTTGTTCAATCTTTCCAAAATACATTCTTCATGATGTTGCAGGAACACTTCTGACATTATTGCGGAAAGTGGACTCCCCATAGCTAATCCATCAGTTTGTGCATAAAACCTATTGTTGAATTTAAAATAATTCTGTTTCAGTACAATTTTTAACAATTTTACAAAAGATGATCTACATAAACTTTATCCAATCCGTTATCTATGAGCCTACATTTAATCAAATTAACCGTTTCCTTGACAGCTACATTTGTGTACAAATTAGAAATATCAAAAGAAACTAATCTACTATTTACTATTACCCTTTACATTGACATGTTTCACTTTATCTACGAAATCATAGCTATTTTTTACATTATACTTGTATTCTAATTCCAAGTCCTTGTTTAATCTAGCAGACAACTTTGAAACATTGTATGTAGGTGCACATTTAAAACTTACAAGAGGTCTAATGGGCACATTTTTCTTGTGGATCTTAGGAATTCCCTTCATTACTGGAGCTTTAAAGTTAAGGATGTTCATTTTCGGTCTACATTCTTCTGTAATCACTTTGGTACACTTCTTCACAGCCTCGGTCAGTCCTTTTTGGTATTTTTCTGTTGGGTCTCTCTGAAGCTCCTTGAAGTTATTTTCTTTAATAAAATCTTCCATCTTCTTGATATAGTCCTCTTTGTTCATAATTACAACGGCATTGCTCTTGTCAGCCTTCAGGGCGAGTGAGTTACTTTCTTTTAATTTCTTCTTAATTCCGTTACACTTATTCAGGTCTTCTTTTTTCTCCTTATTTAGTGTTTTGCTGTTGACTTGAACATCTTTGGTGATCTCCTGTCGCACTCCGCAGTGGTCAACTTCTTTCAACATCCCGACGTTTGCTTCAATGTCCGTCACCATCAGATCATTCATTTTCTTATTGCTGACGACAAAATTATGTTTTAGGCCGTATTCTAGGACTTCGACTTCTTCTTTCTCGAACTGCACATCTGTCATGTTGATAACTCGTTGGAATTCATGTTGATTTCTTGTAGGCTTTAAATCGTAGGCTTTTATTGCTTATTGTAGTACCTTTCATCATACAACCTTCTTTAAATTGTATTAGAATTAATTTAATTTATATTTTGATTTATACTATTTATTTACAAATGTCCTTAAATAAATAAATCAATCAATTGAAACATTTATTAACAAAACATAGGATACAAATACACAAAAGTAAAACAAAGCAATATTTTATAGAGACCTTATGTTTATAGATTTCTTATTTGTTTTACACCAAGGCCTCCATTCATCTCTTGGCAAAAATAAAGAAGGTTTTCAAGTGACATTCTTGCACTTTAAATGGTTTTGGGTCAAAGGTCTGATCAAGGGAAAGTTGGATTTTCCCACTTTGTGCCTGATTTCCGGTAAGGAAGGGAATCTTAGCAGTATAAATAGGCCCAACAAAATTAATACATTTTTTCCTGGCCATAACATTAGATTAAATAAACATTGAGAGGTCTAGTTTGCGGCATTCTTTTTTTTTACCTCTTTAAAATGATATGCAACTTGTTAAGAGTTGCTATTTGAAAAATAAAAACTAAACCCAACAACCCCTATTTGTGGTGAGGGTTAAAACCCTTAAGCACTTAAACAAATACTTTGACTTATGGTAGTAACATTTACCAACGATTTTTTGAAAATTTACATAGTCGTTCAACAATTAAGAGGGGGGACCTTTATGGGACACCTGGTATGTTATTAATTATTAACGTAGGAATATATCTATATTAATTGTTTAGTGTTATCACTAAATTATGAAACTTTTATTGATTAATTTATTTTAGCGAATTTCTACTATAGGGAAGAAGCTATTAAAGTAGGTGGTATGGCAGACTTAAGCCCGAGACCATAACTTTTCGTTTTGAGGTCCCCAGATGCCAAAAACACTATTCGTTCAAATTTTTATATAGGCTATGTATATATATTTATACATAAGTGTCCGTAAACACGATAACTCTCGTAAAAAAGGTCCGATCTTAACGAAATTTGCTACAAATGTGTTACAAAGTACAATTTATTTGAACAAGTTCGAAAACCAGACGGATCGTACCATCCGAAGGAGATTTTTGGGGGGGATTTTGTACCCCAAAAGTTTTTTTTTAGGATTTTCACATGCAATTTTTATTTAAATAAGATTCTAGTTTGAACCATTAGATTGAGTTTAAAAAACAAACAATTTGGTGTTTTGATCAGTGCTCTGTGTCAATTGGTTACTAAGATATTGAAAGTGCTAAACACAGTACGTTGTCTTAATGTTATTCTTATGGAGAAAAAGAAAAATGTTATATCTCGCTTATTTATGAACATTCACTGCCGAAACTTAGTATATGGCTTCATCTGGGTGTGGTTTATTGTTGTTTGCACCAAAAAAGTTTCTCGCCAATGGTTCCCGTAACAGCAAACCTGGGTACTCGGTCCCCATGTTATTCTTATGGAGAATAATTAAAATGTTATATATCGCTTATTTATTAATGTATATGGCTGAAACTTGGTATGTAACTTCATCTAGATGAGTTTTATTGATATTTGCATAAAAACCCATTATTTTGTGTTTCTTGTTGCAGCTAACTCATCCTCATGTTATTCTTATAGAGAATGATTCATATTTTATATATCACTTATTTGTGAATACATTTTTTATGAATTCTACTGTAATATGTTATTATGACATATATATATATATATTAGAAATTCGCTGAGTATGCAGATTTGCTGCGATAGGGGTATTATGTTTAATACTCCTTTACATTGTGTTTTGCTTATAGAAAGTTGTTAGATTTTACTCATACCATTGCAGAAAGAATAAAGATATTTTGTTTTGGGTATGACATGTTGCTTTTAGGCCCTCCTATTTTTAACATCACCATACCAGTTTATCATAGAATAAGTGATCAAAATACTGCTCATTTGAGTAACTAGGAATATTTTGTGGTCTTGGATATTAATCATGAATCTTTTGAGGAGGTGCAGGGATGTTAACTTAACTGTTGTGGAATAAGCGGGTAGGCTAAGAATGAAAAATATTTTTGACTTGAACCTCCTCTTAAAAATTTTGTTTAGGCCCAATACACTCAAACACTCAAAAAGAGTGGATTGAAATTTTAACTGAATCAATACGCTTCACTTCCCTCACCTGAAAAACAGCTTTAGATCGCTTACTCTGCAAAATTATGGGAGGCCTGGTTATGAAATTAATTTATGAAAGGTGTTGACCTAATATTTCATGAAATGTTAACATAAGCTGTTGCTTTTTCAGATGATGGTTACAGGCTAACAAATTCTGGATACGACTACTTGTCATTAAAAAAACTACACAATAAAAATACCAAAACTTGTTACCTGATCAGTCCACTGGCTTAACAGTAACTAATATGTCATCAGTAAGAGATAAGAAAGTGGCCGCTGCTGGTCTACTCCCCGCCTCACCACGCCACGCGCGCACGCATCCTGACCTCAGGTACAACAACTAATTAAACTGTAATATACCTCTTTGGCGCACCTGGATGCAGCTAGATTCAAATTTACCTGTTAGAATACACTTTCGAGGAATTAGGAAATGCATATTTTATGGATTCGGAAGGCTTCGTTTTTTTCGTATGTTTATTAGTTTGGAAAATGTATTATTTTTTTACATAGGCCTAAAGGATGAAAATAGTACAATAATACTGAAACTGATGTATAAATTAATTACAGAGTGATTACATTTTCTTATTTTAAGCAAATTAATAGAGAACAAAAACGTTAAGGTATACAATTTCAACAATTAATTAGAAAACGTGAGAAAATAAAACATTAAAAATTCAGCTTCTAAACAACTGTCGGAAATTGCCTAATAAGGGGTCTATCTCTACTATACATATATATTACTTTTTAAGTCAGGCAGCTACATAATAAGTTTCTAAAAATGTTTTAGATAATATTCCCAAAGTGTTATGACCCAATGCTGGATTTTAATTTTGACGTTTTTCTCACGTTTTTGGCGATTTACACCACTGTGCGCCAGTAAGAGGTTAAGCTGCTGAATGTATGCAGCCAGGCTAGTAGCGCGCGGCCAGCCTTTCCCACACCACTCCATCCCCCCTCATCACTACAGACTCCCCACCCCATGCTCGTGCTGGGTTTTCACTCATGCAACTAGATATATTAATGAATCTCCTAGAAGTGGTCGCATCTTCATATTCATCTGACATAACAGCTTGACCCAGCAACAGCCAGTAGAGACACTGACAGCTCAACCTTGATTGTCAAACCAAAACATTGTTGTCACTGTACTATCCCGCTATTAGGAGCTACATTTTAATATTTTATCTGTAGCTCAATCCTATAACAGATTACTTGCAGGGTTCAAAATGTATAAACAAATCAAAACAATACAGTTAGCCTAGCAACCTCTTACAGCCTAGTCGAATTAGTAAAATAACAAAATCAAAGGTCAAACAGGTTTTTTTCAGTTAGCTCGCTATGAATTCGCTGTTTACATAAATTGAAAATACCCCGTCCCGACATGGCTGGTAGCGACTGTGCATGTCCCAACGTAGGTGTATTCTCAATTTGCTAAAACGCCGGAGAACAAGTTTACTTTAGCAGTTGTGCAAATCAGTTGTGTGTAATCAAATGTATGTATTTTGCTTTGCCTAAAGTCTGAATAGAATGTGTGTTACAGCGTAGGTGTTTCGCTGTGCACATAACGTGAGATGTGTACAAATTTAAATACACTGTTCAATTTGGTGTTTGAGAATAACATACATAAACACTAAAAAAAAAAAAAAAAATCAATATGAGACGCTTACAGAGGCTCTCCTTGAATCAACTCCATGACAACACAATGTCTGTTGCAGTCGATAGGCCGTGGAATAGGGAAGTCCCGATTATGGAGGGCTTTCATGTAAGCAAATTCTTTAGCTGCCGAAATTCGGGACAGATAAAGCCACCCCGCCTTGTGTCTGTGGGCATGATAGTCTCGCTTCTCTTTCAAGTTGCGGAAACAAGTCCTGCCTAATCTGCAACGTAAAATGATATGCTTAAGAGAACTACAGAGATAGCACTTCAGCTTGTTTTTTTTGCCATTATTTAAAATATATTACAAATCAATGTTTCAAAATTATTTAAATCAAAAATGCTTATTTTATTTTCTTATTATAGAAAATATTACTACAAACTAATGAGTTGAAGATATTAAAATAATACTCTAAAGACAACATGTATTTCCTTTCCCAAATGGTAAATTTTTAAGTTTGAGTGTCAGCACTAAGTTATTCAAACGGAATATAGGTCAAACTTAATCTTGCTTCATATTACCATACAATTTAACTTTCAGGCATAATGAAAATAAAAATACTATGCTTCTGGCTACTGGAGTGGCAATGCCCTTCTGTTATCTTTTTTAACTCAACATAAAAAACAATTAAAACTGTGGGAGGGGAGTTTGGGATGGGGATGGGAAGGGATAGAGATAGAAAAACAGGACCCACTACAGTCCAACCAGATAGGGAAGGAAGAGACTAACGCCACCGCTCGAGCTCCCAACAATAGCTTGGGACCGGCCGACCGCCCGCGCTAATGAGGTGCGAATAGCACTCCACTATAAAAAATGATCACATAAAAGTAAGCATAATTTGTAATTTTTTATTACAGTTATGATTTGTACGTATGATTTCATGAAAAACTAGTCCAAACAAGACGGAGTTATGAATTAGTTATTAGTGGTTACAAGAAATTGCATTTTACGTTATTTTTGGGTTTTTCTGACTATGTCCCCTTGAGTTGATGAAAATACAATTTTTATGTTATTTGGAATAATAATATTAATATCATATAAGATTAATTACCCCTCCCTTGTAAAATACTGACCTGTGCAGTTTAAGACAGAGAGCCTTGCCTTCCTCATCTGCTACAACATAAATGTTGGACTCTTTTCCAACACCAATCTGGTTTCCAAAAGAAGCAACGACACCACGTGAAGTCAAGGTTTTTAATGACAAGTAGTCGTATCCAGAATTTGTTAGCCTGTAACCATCATCTGAAAAAGCAACAGCTTATGTTAACATTTCATGAAATATTAGGTCAACACCTTTCATAAATTAATTTCATAACCAGGCCTCCCATAATTTTGCAGAGTAAGCGATCTAAAGCTGTTTTTCAGGTGAGGGAAGTGAAGCGTATTGATTCAGTTAAAATTTCAATCCACTCTTTTTGAGTGTTTAAGTGTATTGGGCCTAAACAAAATTTTTAAGAGGAGGTTCAAGTCAAAAATATTTTTCATTCTTAGCCTACCCGCTTATTCCACAACAGTTAAGTTAACATCCCTGCACCTCCTCAAAAGATTCATGATTAATATCCAAGACCACAAAATATTCCTAGTTACTCAAATGAGCAGTATTTTGATCACTTATTCTATGATAAACTGGTATGGTGATGTTAAAAATAGGAGGGCCTAAAAGCAACATGTCATACCCAAAACAAAATATCTTTATTCTTTCTGCAATGGTATGAGTAAAATCTAACAACTTTCTATAAGCAAAACACAATGTAAAGGAGTATTAAACATAATACCCCTATCGCAGCAAATCTGCATACTCAGCGAATTTCTAATATATATATATATGTCATAATAACATATTACAGTAGAATTCATAAAAAATGTATTCACAAATAAGTGATATATAAAATATGAATCATTCTCTATAAGAATAACATGAGGATGAGTTAGCTGCAACAAGAAACACAAAATAATGGGTTTTTATGCAAATATCAATAAAACTCATCTAGATGAAGTTACATACCAAGTTTCAGCCATATACATTAATAAATAAGCGATATATAACATTTTAATTATTCTCCATAAGAATAACATGGGGACCGAGTACCCAGGTTTGCTGTTACGGGAACCATTGGCGAGAAACTTTTTTGGTGCAAACAACAATAAACCACACCCAGATGAAGCCATATACTAAGTTTCGGCAGTGAATGTTCATAAATAAGCGAGATATAACATTTTTCTTTTTCTCCATAAGAATAACATTAAGACAACGTACTGTGTTTAGCACTTTCAATATCTTAGTAACCAATTGACACAGAGCACTGATCAAAACACCAAATTGTTTGTTTTTTAAACTCAATCTAATGGTTCAAACTAGAATCTTATTTAAATAAAAATTGCATGTGAAAATCCTAAAAAAAAACTTTTGGGGTACAAAATCCCCCCCAAAAATCTCCTTCGGATGGTACGATCCGTCTGGTTTTCGAACTTGTTCAAATAAATTGTACTTTGTAACACATTTGTAGCAAATTTCGTTAAGATCAGACCTTTTTTACGAGAGTTATCGTGTTTACGGACACTTATGTATAAATATATATACATAGCCTATATAAAAATTTGAACGAATAGTGTTTTTGGCATCTGGGGACCTCAAAACGAAAAGTTATGGTCTCGGGCTTAAGTCTACCATACCACCTACTTTAATAGCTTCTTCCCTATAGTAGAAATTCGCTAAAATAAATTAATCAATAAAAGTTTCATAATTTAGTGATAACACTAAACAATTAATATAGATATATTCCTACGTTAATAATTAATAACATACCAGGTGTCCCATAAAGGTCCCCCCTCTTAATTGTTGAACGACTATGTAAATTTTCAAAAAATCGTTGGTAAATGTTACTACCATAAGTCAAAGTATTTGTTTAAGTGCTTAAGGGTTTTAACCCTCACCACAAATAGGGGTTGTTGGGTTTAGTTTTTATTTTTCAAATAGCAACTCTTAACAAGTTGCATATCATTTTAAAGAGGTAAAAAAAAGAATGCCGCAAACTAGACCTCTCAATGTTTATTTAATCTAATTTTATGGCCAGGAAAAAATGTATTAATTTTGTTGGGCCTATTTATACTGCTAAGATTCCCTTCCTTACCGGAAATCAGGCACAAAGTGGGAAAATCCAACTTTCCCTTGATCAGACCTTTGACCCAAAACCATTTAAAGTGCAAGAATGTCACTTGAAAACCTTCTTTATTTTTGCCAAGAGATGAATGGAGGCCTTGGTGTAAAACAAATAAGAAATCTATAAACATAAGGTCTCTATAAAATATTGCTTTGTTTTACTTTTGTGTATTTGTATCCTATGTTTTGTTAATAAATGTTTCAATTGATTGATTTATTTATTTAAGGACATTTGTAAATAAATAGTATAAATCAAAATATAAATTAAATTAATTCTAATACAATTTAAAGAAGGTTGTATGATGAAAGGTACTACAATAAGCAATAAAAGCCTACGATTTAAAGCCTACAAGAAATCAACATGAATTCCAACGAGTTATCAACATGACAGATGTGCAGTTCGAGAAAGAAGAAGTCGAAGTCCTAGAATACGGCCTAAAACATAATTTTGTCGTCAGCAATAAGAAAATGAATGATCTGATGGTGACGGACATTGAAGCAAACGTCGGGATGTTGAAAGAAGTTGACCACTGCGGAGTGCGACAGGAGATCACCAAAGATGTTCAAGTCAACAGCAAAACACTAAATAAGGAGAAAAAAGAAGACCTGAATAAGTGTAACGGAATTAAGAAGAAATTAAAAGAAAGTAACTCACTCGCCCTGAAGGCTGACAAGAGCAATGCCGTTGTAATTATGAACAAAGAGGACTATATCAAGAAGATGGAAGATTTTATTAAAGAAAATAACTTCAAGGAGCTTCAGAGAGACCCAACAGAAAAATACCAAAAAGGACTGACCGAGGCTGTGAAGAAGTGTACCAAAGTGATTACAGAAGAATGTAGACCGAAAATGAACATCCTTAACTTTAAAGCTCCAGTAATGAAGGGAATTCCTAAGATCCACAAGAAAAATGTGCCCATTAGACCTCTTGTAAGTTTTAAATGTGCACCTACATACAATGTTTCAAAGTTGTCTGCTAGATTAAACAAGGACTTGGAATTAGAATACAAGTATAATGTAAAAAATAGCTATGATTTCGTAGATAAAGTGAAACATGTCAATGTAAAGGGTAATAGTAAATAGTAGATTAGTTTCTTTTGATATTTCTAATTTGTACACAAATGTACCTGTCAAGGAAACGGTTAATTTGATTAAATGTAGGCTCATAGATAACGGATTGGATAAAGTTTATGTAGATCATCTTTTGTAAAATTGTTAAAAATTGTACTGAAACAGAATTATTTTAAATTCAACAATAGGTTTTATGCACAAACTGATGGATTAGCTATGGGGAGTCCACTTTCCGCAATAATGTCAGAAGTGTTCCTGCAACATCATGAAGAATGTATTTTGGAAAGATTGAACAAATATCATGAAGTAGCAATGTACGTTAGATATGTAGATGATGTCCTTATAATTTGTAGTGAAACCAAGGATGGTAAAGCATATAATATGATGCAAATATTCAACAACCACCACAGAAACTTGACTTATACAAGCGAACTTGAAGAGGAAAGAAAAATTAACTTCCTGGATTTAACACTAATGAGAAGAGAAGATAAGCTGGAATTCGAAATCTACAGGAAGCCAACACAAACGAATACAACCATCAACAGCAAGTCCATACATCCATCAAGCCACAAGACCGCTTCATTTCGTTCAATGTTGTACAGAGCCTACAAGATCCCATTAAGTGAAACAAGTAGAAGAAAGGAAATAGCTACAATAAAATCTATAGCTCGAGCCAACGGATACCAATCTACACTCATTGATGAAATGGGGGCGAAGATATTGAAGAAGATGAAAAACCAAGAACGGCTCCGAAATATGACAACTCTGAGCAACGAACGGGAGAAGGAGAGTACGAGATATGTTGCATTTAACTTCACTGGCAATACAACACAGAATATTGCAAATTGATTTAAGAAGTATGAAGTATCCGTAGCCTTCAAGACACAAAACACTATAAGTAAAATTCTGCATCCGAACATAGAAGATTGTGATAAGTTTGATAAGTCCGGTGTATATAAAATCAGTTGTAATGATTGTGATAATTTTTATGTTTGTCAAACTGTTAATTTTGTAAAAAGATACAAGAATCATGTTTCAGCATGGAAGAACCGAAAACCGGAAAGATCGAATGTCGCAAAACACCTCCTGGAAAATGGCTACTCATTGGGAACAATTGAAGACAATTTGAATCTTCTCCATATTTGTAAATACCCCCGTCGCAGCAAACCTGCGTACTCAGCGAATTTCCAATGCAAAAATGTGGGTATCACTACTACCTAGAGCCACTTACCAAGTTTCAGAAAAATACATTCATTAATAAGTGATATATAGCATTTTATTTATTCTCCATAAGAATAACATTATAAATGAGTACGCAGGTTTGCTGCAACAAGGAAGATAAGATATGTGTTTTTTTGCAATTATCAATATAACTCAACCAGGTGAAGCTACATACCAAGTTTTATTAATTTAGGTTCATAACGAAGGGAGATATAAAACTTTACTTATTCTCCATATGAATAACATGGGGGCCGAGTATGCAGGTTTGCTGCTACCGGGAAAATGAACAAAAAACTTTTTTGTGCTATTATCAATATACCACAACTAGATGAAGCCACATACCAAGTTTCATCAATATACATATATAAATAATCAAAATATAACATTTTATTTATTCTCCATAAGGATAACATTGGACAACGTACTGTGTATAGCACTTTGAATATCACTGCAACGGTTGGACGTAAAACAACAATTAAAACGCCAAAATGATTGTTTTGTAGAGCTAAACTGATTGGTAGAAAGAAATGTGGAGTTTTTAGTGAAATTATCTGAGGAAAATCTAAAAACCATATTCCCATAAGATTAACATGGGAAATTTTATGGACACATTTTTTGACTTTTCTCCACAACCACTAAAGCTAGCTTAATGATTCAAAATACTAAATTGCTTGTTTTTTTAAGCTCTACAAAATGGCTATAAACAAAATCTAGCGTTTTTAAAATTTTAGGGTAAAAAGTTCAAAAAACTGATTTTTGGACAATTTTAAACCCCCATAAAACCCCCTTCCCATAAACCGATCGATCTGCTTTTCGAACTTAAAGTCATAAATGTTACTCTCCACATTTGTGCCAAATTTCATAAAAATCGGGCGCTTCTTCAAAAGTTATCGCGGTAATGGACACACACACATATAAATATATATATATATATATATATATATATATATATATATATATATATACAAATTTGAACGAATAGTGTTTTTGGCATCTGGGGACCTCAAAACAAAAAGTTATCATGGTCTCGGGCTTAAGTCTTACCATGCCACCTACGGTAATAGCTTCTTCCCTATAGGGGAAATTCGCTAAAAAAGGAAATGTAATGAATGCATGGGAAGAATTGTTTATTTTTAAGGACAAATTTAAGGATAGGGATAAATTGATTGATGAACAAGTCAACTTTGACTCTGGTGGTACCATAGAATTAATACACCTGGAATGCTCGGGCTGTGTCAAGAAATCGGTCTTTACCCCCACCCCTTCTTAGGCACTCACAGTCGCTCAGGGGATTTCAGCATTGTGCGCCCTATCGTTTACACGCTTTTGCGCCTCGCCATATTCATGTAATTACAATAAAGTGGATATATTATTGATCTGCATGAACTACGGAATCTAACAGTATAAACTTCTTGTAGTTTGGTAATTTAATTTATTTGTAGTAATGAAAACTATTTAGTGTTTTAAAAGTGTGACACGAAAAAGTCCAAATTTTATCAAGATCGGACCTTTTTTACGAGAGTTATCGTGCTTACGGACACATATATATATAAGCGTAAACTTTTTTTGTTTTGGGGTTGAAAAGAAAATTCCAGCGGAAAAGTTGTAGATAATTAGTTGATCCACAATTTTTATCCCAAACTTTTTTTCATTAGTTGATTTATTTGTTCTGTAAAGAAGGTATTAACGTTTCCCGCGCTCAAACCAATTCGCGCCGCACTCATTCCAGCTAACTGACGCGACACTTTGCTATATAACACAAATTTGATTGTATTAACAAGCTGAACTATGACTTATTATTTTACAGGCAGTAAGTGGTCTATGGTAGCCACTCTTGTTTTTATTTTGGAAATAGATATTTGTTTCATTGCCGCTGTTTTGTATTAAATAAACTGAATCACAAGTGGAACCAACATATACGGTAGCATGTAAAATGACACAGGGAACAGGTTAATATTCAAAATTAATTTGAAACCCAATTTTAAAGGATGTTTTAATACAATATAAGACTATACAGTTGCTCTTAGACATCTTAAGTGTGATTAAATAAAATTAACTTATTCAATTTCTGCCTTAGGCCCATTGATGCTTTATTTTCTTCCATGGATCAAGTCCGAGCTAAATCATGGCATCGCACTTTGAAAAACAAATAGCAAATCTTTTTCACAAACTGTAACTCATGCCGATCATCGTCAGGGGAGATGATCGGATGGAAACAAAAATGTTGCCACCAAAGTAATTTATTACACTGTTTACAAATGTATGAATGCCGCACGATTTACTTTCATTGGAGTGTTTCAGTGTTTTGTGAAAAAAAAACTACTTTAAAAACATCATCAGATGCTTTACATAGCTTACCACTATTAACTTCGTTTAAAAAGTCCATAACATCAGTAGTTTGTAAAGCAGTTTGTTTAGTTAGTTCTGAAAAGCAACCATGGCATTTTATGCGTGTTACTAAGCTTTTTACAATAAATCCTGGAATGTAATACAAGACATTTTTCTGGTAATAAGTAATGTTTATGTTACTTAGGTCTAAGATTAACATGGGATCATCAGCACTGTCCATGGCACAACGTTGTGCTTCATGGTTGCTTAGCACTGCTGCCTGTATGGTTGGCTCAATTCTACACAATTTGCACCTGAGCTGGGAGTGACAGCGTTCCTAAACATTAATTTCCTCACGGCCCACTGAAATTGTTTTACATTAGGATTGTTATTTCAGCCACCACCCAGGGCCGTGTCCCGCGTCGGGACAGCGACACGACGGCGCGGCGACGGCCAGTGGCGGATTTAGGGGGGGGCTATAGGGACTGTAGCCCAAGGCGGCAAGTTTTTTAGGGGCGGCAAATTTACAGAAAATTAATAAGTTGTTAACAAAATAAATGTTGAAACAGGGAACATTTTGACGAAAACGGATGACAATGACGGTGTGCCGCCCTTTTAAAGGTAAAGATAGTAACCAGAGACTAATGTATAACGCTTGCAGAACCTTACACTGCAGTTCCTCAAAGCAGTCAAAATGCATTTGTCTTTCATCCGTGCTAGCGACAAGACGATTACGCTACAGAGAAAGGGCGGCAAGCCACGAACTACAGTTAATTCAACTTCTCCCCTCCGCTCATCAGGCACTGCGCCACTATGTCTATGTCCAACTCACGGACTTCCAAGTTTACCCGTACATTCGCATAGCATTAAAATGATTGTTTACACAATATCAATAATGACCAGGGCACACGGCTGAGAAATGTTACAACAATCGAATTTGAGATCTGACAATATCAAAATTTAGACTACAAAAATATTGTCGATTCATTTTAAAACTCCAGGTAACAAAGAAAGTTATTTCAGCCAACGTATATTTACCATCAAAGGCTACCACACACAATCGTTGATTCTGGAGTATATTTTTTTAACAAAACATCTGACCAAAGAAAAATAAAGAATAACACATAATTTGTGAACAGAGGATTTGATTGGTTGTTGCCATGGGAGCATAGTTGACAGATGGTCAAAATGGTGGTCAGCATGTAGGCTGCAGTTTTTTATTCCAGGCGAGACCACTATATATTTTGGGTGGGACGGTGTCAAAATCTCCAATTCATTAAATGAAAAACTGTGATATTCGAAGTCTTTAAATTAATATCTTTTCACATTTTAGGCGAATCATGATGTTAAACTTAACAATTTATTAAACTTAATAATTTCTGTAATTTTATTGTTTATCTCGAAGCAAAGTTATGTTTTGAGTTAAATGAAAACACCGTTGTAATATGGCTTTGGAAATAGTGTTGAAAACAAGCCGCCTTGTACATCGAATGATACCGTCCCACCAACAAGTTGACACCACAACAGGACAAAATACCAAATATGACGGCACGCTTTTTGGAGGTAATTTGACACGTAGTGACTCCCATAGTTATTATATTGCAATGCATTGGATCTACAACATCATGGAGGTGAAACTAGAATAAGTGTTTGAAAATGTGTAGTGTTTTTTGAGGCTAATGGTCCGAATTACGAATTTTAAGGCTACAGAGTCATCATATCTTAATTATAGGTTATTTATTATAATTTTAGTAGTCAATGCGTTGGTGTAAAAATTAATGTTTTGATGAAGTATAAGAGGGGATTTTTAGGCCTTTGATGAAGGATTTTCTTCTTATTAAAAGTAGCGCTAGTACTGCTTCACTGCTTTTAACACGAACATTTGTCTCTAGGGTTGATTGTCAGTGAGTAGGCTATATTGAATATTAATCAATTAATCTGTATTAATGTGAATCAAGTCAGTTATACATTATTTTACTGGTTTTTTAAACTAGGAAATAACAGAAATTTCTTCAACTTATTCATTCTATTACTCATTCAGTTAATTCGTAACTTCTTTAGATACTCACAAAATAACCAAACAAGATATATTTAACATGTGGGTAAACCTGGGCGGCGAAAAGGACAAAAATTATAGTTGTGGAGGGGGGTGAGGGCGGCAAATTTCCTAATAGCCCTTAGGCGGCAATTGCTTAAATCCGCCACTGGCGACGGCGTGCGGCGGCGGTGGCGATGTTTAAAGCGCGCGTTTAACCTTTAAATGTAAGAAAACTACAGAGTATAAAAAAGTTTTGAATAAAAGTTGTTATTCAACTCATTTCCAACATTTTTCTGCTTGAAGTTAGTTTCTATCTCAAAAATAAAAAAAGTTCACGCTTAGTAACTTTTTCATGTTCCAATTTGACTAGCTGATTATATTTTGTATTTTTATAAATATGTAAACAAACAAATCTGTGCGTTGTTAACTCCAATGGAATCCTCAATTCTTCCAGATAAGAAATATATAAGTTTATTTACAATCCGGTGATTCCTGTGCGATGGAGGAGGGTGTTAATGAGTGTGCGTATTAAAATATTTTTTGGCAGAAATCGCTCAGTTGACGAAGTTGCCCAAGAAGTGGAGGGGGAAGGACCGTTTTTCGCATCAATAACTCCACTGCGCTAGCATTCCAGGTGTATTAATAGAGTTCTATTGGTGGTACTTATCGCAACTTGTTTCCAGAACTTCCAGTAGCCAATAGTATATAAGCTGTTCGCCATCTTGTTTCTGTCATTCTCTGATTGGGCCTGATGATGACGGATGTAACTGGTTGAAATCGATCGCCTTGTACCATCTTTTGTGTATGTATATTTTACCGTCTTGTATATAAGTACAGTAAAAGTGTAAATATACTTTATAGTGTTGTAAGACGTATTTTATTCATCCTGTTTAAATAATTTGGCATTTTCAAGATATTACCTTAGAAAAAATTGTAATGACCATCAGTTTGAAACAATAAAAGTTGGAAATGTCAAATTCAATACCAAAATAACCTTAAGCAAGTATAATGCACGTGCTGTTTCAATTCACTTACTCACTATAGCAGGGTTCTCAACCTTTTTTAAGATGCGCACCTGTTACTAATTGATTTTCATCAATTGTACTCCCAAACAGGACTATTTCTTACCTAGTGCAACCAGTAATGACCAATCGGTAATAGGTAGAATTTTGCAATCAATCTTACATATAAAATATTATAGGTAGTATATATTTAAAATTCAAAAATGGAAAATAAGTTACAACTATTGATTATTACAATAATATTCTTTTAAGTAAGTTTATTTTGAAACCATAAAAACTGTTGTCTTTTTTAAATACCTAGAAATTGTTACCAATGGGGGCCCTTGCTTTGTTGCACATTGTTTTTGAAAGTTAGGTTTAAAAGAAATCAGACTTATATCCAACTTTTTTCTGTGTATTTATTTTATGAATTTGTGCAATGAAAAAGCTTTTTTTACCAGATTAGCATAAACACCTAAATTCCCAAATAAGACGGATTTTAATATTCCCTGTAAGGTTCAAACAAAAGTTGTAAAAGGTTTTTCATGAAAGCTAGTTTTCAAAGTGTTGCGATAGAAATAGCAATAGTATGCTGTGACAAACCGACTTTTGATCTCAGAAATTCTGATAATTTTTGGACATGTAAATAATTGATTTATTTGGATGCTTTTTTGTTAGCTTACAAGTTATTTGTGTAATATCCACCACTACACTCTTTCTCTCTGCGAATCTCTGCGAACCCCAGGTTAAGAACCGCTGCAATATAATGTTTCTTCCACTGGCTATTTCTGTCAGATAGAAGGGACATTAGCTGGGCTAAAGAGTACACGTTTAAAAAAACCAAAGTCAGACTGCCCCTTTATAGTCAAGCTATTATACTGTGTGTTCCTCAATCTGCAATGCCCCATGGAGAATGGGTTCGTTTCAAGGCTTAATGAGCTTGAGATCACAAAGATGAATTATGAAATATCAGTGGTTAGCTTCAATTAAAATACATGAAACCAGAAATTGTCAAAGGATTATTACAGGTTTCTTTGATAACTTACAGTGTTTTCCTCTCTCATAGCTAACCAATCTATGTTTGCATAGTTCTTTTAAAAGCTTGTGAACACCACCATGACGGAGATTTGCTATAGAAGCTACTAGAGACCCGGGAACTAACTCATGATTTTTCATTCCCATTTCAATCTGAAACATAGTAATAGAAACTATTATTAATAGAAACTATTATTAAACACTTCAAATATTGCTCTCACAAATCTACCGACTATAGGTACTATGTTACAACTTTTAAACACCGCTACCGGTACACAGAAAAAAAATCCTTGAAAAACCTTGCAAGTAGGTCAGATTTCCAAAATCACCTTATCTCAACTAAGGGGCCATGCATAAATTACGTTACGCTATATTCAGCCTTTTTTGACCCCCTCTCCCTCCTCTGTCATGCTCTGTCACACTGCTCATAACCTCCCCCCCTCCCCCCTGTCATGTTACACTAATTAATTATTAAGTATTGGACTGTGGGTACGGTATTTCATCACTCTGTAACTAACAATTTCATAGGTTTTAACTCCATCAATCGTGACGCGTCAAGCAGCCCTTGACCCCCCTCCCCCATGTCACGGTCTGTCGTGATGTGCCGCAGCCCTTCCCCCCCCCGGGGAGGCGTGACGTAATAAATGAACGGCCCCTGTCACTGATTTTTGTTAAATAAAAAAGAAACGGAAGATCAAATCCCATTTTTGTTTAGAATACGATAGAGCTAGTGATGTGGGCCAGTGTACCCAGTGGGTAGGTAAATAAAAAATGGGTATTCACCTGGGTACTTACCCCAAGCCCTGGGTAAATAACCAAAACGTGGGCATTTATGATTTTTATAACATTTAGGGGATTTTTACTAGGTTCATTGAAATTCCCATGCTATAAAGATTAAAAATGATGATAAAAACTGTTTTGAAGAGAATAACATGGTTACCACACACATTTAACTACCAAACAAAATCAAAATAAATACCCAGGACTGGGTATTTACTAGGTACTTTGATGGTATTTTGGAGGGTTTAATAAATTTAAAATTTTGGAAGAAAAGAATTGAAATACAATTACATTGTGATTTGGTTCTGTATTTGTCCAATTACAATTAATTGCATATTTTTAAATTTGTATTTGTATAGCATTTTTTGTTTGTTAAAATTGCGTATTTAACAAGTTCCTTCATAGTTTGGCAGTGGTGTGGTTTGTAAGCTTGACAGGTCTTTTTACAAAAATGTCCATGCTATTGGTATTTATTATGCTAATTATTGGTAAAATAATTAATAAATGTAATCAATAAAAAATCCTCAAAGTTATACATTAATAATAACAAGGGTAGTAAGGGTAGATATAAATTACATTGGCGTTTTTACATAAAATATCATAAATACCCAAAATACCCGGGTATTTATGAATTTTGGGTATTTAACCGGGTAAATACCCTGGGTAATTACCCCGAGTTTTAAATACCCGGGTATTTTACATCACTAACTATCAATAAATATAGTACCAAACTTGAAATTATATTAGGTTTTAGTACTACAAGAAGAAAGGAGTTCGCACGAAACACGCTGACGTGAGGGGAGCGAAACTCTGTACTGAAAACTAAACAAAAAAAATAAAAAATAAAAGGTGTTGATACCTAAACTTGTGCCAATTTTTTGGGGAATTGGAAAATATTTTATTTTTTGCTGTTGTAGTCCTCCTGGGTATATTTATATGCAATGTTGGGATAGCAATATCATGCATTATAACGTTAGAAGGAGGTCCGACAGCCAGGAGTGAAATTAGGTACCGGTATGTGGGTTGCAGGGATGATAAAACAAAGTCAAGATATGAAAAACTGCCTTTTCCAATATAAAATCTTGTCTACTGATCCTCCTGGGGCCTGTTTCATAAAGGTTACTAGACTAGTATTTCTAGTCCACAGACTAGTATTACAGTGGAACCTCGATAACTCGAACCTCAGGGGGGAAATCAAAAATTCGAGTTATCGAATATTTCGAAATATCAAAAACTGTATGTGGGGTATGTGATTTTCCACAGACTTTGACTTATTGAGGGTCACGGTAACACAATAGATGGATCATGAAAGGATATAATCCTTACATACGTTCGAGCTATGTATAAAAAATAATCATACCGTATAATAATAATTATTAAATTAAAATACATTTGAACTATTTTAAATGTCTAAAATAAGCCTGGAAATACATTGTAAAGCTTCTTTGGTTAACGTAGTAGAGGACAAAATACTTCCTTCAGTGAAAATATTGTAGAGGAGGAAAGTAAACAAATGACTCACAGTTTGGTATTTTGGTGATGTTTTTTCCGTTCTACCACTTCCTGTCTATTTTCTAGACTTTTTGCTCACTTCTTATCACCTGCCCCAAACAAATCCCTCCTGCTTACGGAAGTCAGTTCTGACCAACTACGCATCAATTTCATTTAGCTGAACATTAATGAACTGTAGGCTGTTAAAATAATTTTCAAAACTAAAAAGGGAACCAAACATGATAACAGTTAAAATTGCAGAGCATTGTTGGAACTATGGTGAAGCGGTACAACACTTTTTTTGTTTTCAAATTGTCGACACTGTTCACTGGTGTTCCAAATTGCTTCCTGATGTCACTGTTTTTATTTCCTGTGTCAATAGCCTCAAATAGTCTTGAACTTCTCCTCATGGGGTAGAGTTTTGCCAACAAGTTTTACCAAACTGCAAACACTTTGTAAAACACAACCTAAAAACTACGTTTCACGTACTACATCCAGAACCTCTGAACTCACACTAACTAACGACTAAGAACACAAATCGAATCAAATTAAAACCATTTTATTTAAAAAATATATATCATTAACAACAATATGAGACTGTTCCTTAATTATGAAATGAAATCCTCACATAGGTGAAACCCGTGCGTGAGGATGAGTGTGTTTGATATGCGTGTTGCTCATCAACATAAATTTGTCGGTTGTTTTACCGACACCAGGAGCACCCCGGGAAAGAGATTTAGTGGGGATGGAGGGTTGAAATTTCCGGCTGCCAAGTCACTGGAGGTTTGATGAATCAACAATTTCGACTTATAGAGGTTCTTTAGTCAATACTTTGACTTAAAGAGGTACGGCAATTGCACATATTCGAGTTATAGAGGTTCTACAGCTAAAACTTCGACGACTTATAGAGGTGCGGCAACAGGCTAAGAATAGTGCAAAAATTCGAGTTATCGGGGTGTTTGCTGTTAACCCTTCGACTTATAGAGGTAAAATAACATAGCATTAGGTAGGCAAGTTCAAGGGGAATGACAAAAATTCGAGTTATCTAGGAATTCGACTTATTGAGGTTCGAGTTATCGAGGTTCCACTGTACAGTATAAGTGTATTTTACAAGTGTACATTTCATAAACTTACAAGAGTAGAATAATAGTTACCAGTGTAGGGACTAATATTACTAGTGGTATTTACCACTGTAGACTAGATTCTGTTTCATAAACCCTCTACACTCATATTTTACACTAGTAAATACCAGTGAATTCCTAGCAACCTTTCTATGTTAATAGTTGCAGAAAACTATTATTTTTAGTAATAAACTGAAATTTGCTGCAAAAATAGGTGTTTTGGCTTTTATTATGTAATGGTTTGTATGAAGGCGAACGTTAAGTTGTTATTGCTAACTAAGACTTTTAAAACGTATTAGCAACTCCTATGCAAAATTGCTGATTAATCTATTAGCTCCATAGTAGTAGCTAGCTCCTAATCATAATACTACCAAATGGTAGGCACTATATAAGTGTTTGTATTAATTGTATATTGTGGATTTTAATTTAAGTAACATTACTCTTAATTGTTTCAATATTTAAAACAAACATACACAACACTGTAACTAACAACGCTCTGTGATCAAAATTGTTATAACAACGCCGAGACAATGTCAATTTTCAAAACCAGCTCTTGTTATAACAACGCCGAGACAATGTCAATTTTCAAAACCAGCTCGAGTTGAGCAGGGACTGACTGTTAATTATTGGTTTCCTTCCAAACCAATACTAAGTTTGAAGAGCCTGTAATAATAGATACCGGTATTCAAACTAATGTTACATTGCTTCATAAATTAATGTGAATGGTATAAAATAAACCTGATTAAAATACAATTTTACAATTTTGCCTTAAAATAATTTAAAACCTATGAATGTACTTATTAACACTTAACAAAAATCAAAATTTAATTTGAATAATAATTTATTGTATACATTGTTACAATAATTTTATATTACAACTATTTAACTATTTTTTTATTTAACTATGTTAAAAAAAACAAAAACTATAGTATAACATCAAAAGAGCTGAGTCAATGCGTATGATTTGAGTAGGCTAATTTACATACAGCATACAGTTAATATATTGAACAAATGGCATTCATGATAGTGTGGACAGTGGCCACGTTTTTATTTGATTTATACGTAACTATTATATAATACAATACTGTCATATATGTACGATTATTACCCAACGAGATGGAATAAATAGAGCTCTCGTCTTGTGTTAAAAAAGTGTAGCCTCACTGGAGGATATTTTGTAAACAAAACATCTGGTCAAAGAGAAAGAAAGACTAACATAACTTGTGAAGGGAGCATTTCATTGGTTTAACAATGTTAACATATTTGTTGCCATGGAGACCGGAGGGTATAGAGGGTCAAAATGGCGGAAAGCATGTTGGCACAGTTTTTTACCCCAGACGAGACCTCTATAAATATACCTATACCTCGTTGTTGTTATCTAGATAGACAAAAGTAATTATGAGGATGATTCAATTTTGATATTCGTTTAAATAAATAAATAAAACAATCCTATTCAATTTAATAAAAAACCTGCAAATAGGGTTATGACAAAATATTTGAAACAACATCTAGTTGCTGACTAGTAATTTTGATCACATGACTTGTAAAAACCACTGATATTTTTAATATTAGTAGAAAAACGTTTATGAAACAGAAAATATTAGCACTTGTAAAATAAACACTAGTAAATACTAGACTCGTAACTTGTAAACTAGTAGTTTTATGAAACAGGCCCCTGCAGGGTAGGCTACACTAATATAAATATTAAATTAACATGAACAGAGACTAAATTGACTAGATAGACACAAAAAGGGAATTTATTTCCCTGGATATGGCTGAAAGTCTTGACAATGGAAGTTTTTTTAATGCACTTTTTGTAACATAGACCTAGCTGTCTATGTTGTTTTGTCTTATTTTTTGGGTACTTATATATAAAGTCTTAACTAATTTTCCATTTACGGTTCAGATTTTTGTAACTGATTCTTCATCTTGCAGCTACTTTAAATAATTTTCAGGAGTCTAATGGTCTAATTATTTTGAGATAATTCACAGTAGCCTCGTTCATTTTACTTTAGGTAGGCCTGTGGTAACTTAAATGAAATGTATACCTGTACTCTATTTTGAAATTAATAAAAAACAAAATCTGGGACTGATTGCTATAAGCTATGTATCAAAGTGTGAAAACATTAATAGTTTTACAAATGGTACATACTCAAATGAAGCTGCAGCCATATAATAGGCTAATTTAAATTTTTCGGTACCTATGAAATCCTAAGAAAGACGACTTTCAGCCATCTTTGAAATGTGACACACAGTAATAACAACACTACAAACACAATGATCTGTGACGACATGTTACTCGTCGGTCACTACCTACTTAAGTACCTATTAAAACCTGGCCAGTACATAATACTTATTGGCTGTAAATGATGATCAAACTACTTGAATTCTACAGAAAATGACTGAAATCACTTAGACCTAAGTTTAATACTAATTGACTCGGGAACCACGGTAATATCAGTTATAAACAACCAACGTAACCAAATTTGGAAAGGACTTAAACCATGACTGGACCACGAGAGTTTAGCCAAATAGTGATGTGAGAGAAACTTCTTGAAAGTTCAGGTAGCACAATCCTCCAGCGCAAAACCCCCACCTATGGACTCCCTTTATACATAGGACATTCTCAATGACAAAGTGAACAATCAATAGGCTTCTCACTGACATGTACCTATTTTCAACAACTCGGTGTTTGATGTGTCATTGACCATTTTGATGTTTTATTTCTAAATTAAAAAGTGATTTTAATAAAAGATAGACCAAGGTGAGATACAATTACTAAGAGACATAGACCTATCTGTTTTTTTCTATAGGCTATGGGCCTAGGGGATGCATGAACCTCCAAGTGCTGAACGCCGCGATTACAATCCATTTTCGCTACGTGTATAGTGCTTACGTCGCGATTGCGATCTTTTCTTCACAGTATGATCCATCGATACCTCAAACCATTTTGGATTCAGCGCCATATGATTCTGCATCTAACCCTAGGCCTGCCCTTGCCTGATTAGTGCTAATTAGCTCAGTGCTCTAGCAATTTTAGCCATTTTGCATAGGTTTTTTAACAATTCGCAGTGCCCAAACTACTTTTGATAACCTAGCCATATTCAACCTCGTTTTGTTGAGAAAAAGAAGATTTTGAATACAATAAAATAAAACAATTCCCTGTTGGTGGATTTTTGCAAAATTTTAAAAACAATTAATTTTATAAAATGTTTGTAATTTTTGTAATGTTTGTATTGTAAGTAATTTTCGAAAGTAGAGTACTAGTATTTTTACACAATTTTCTTACAGACAATCAAAGCTATACAAATGTAGTTAATTTATATCCCTAAGGTACATGGAAATGTGTTTGATTTTTACTAGAAACATTTTTTTTACCCAAATTAACTTACGAAAAGAAATACGAAAACCGGAAAAAACCACAAACTTACGCTGTACATTTTAAAAATATAAATAAAATAAAAAGTATAACAATAAGTTAATATACCAATAATATAGTATAAAAATAATATACCGTATATTACTAGGTAACAATAAAATTATTGGAAATAATGCACTTCTGTACAAAGTAATAACTGTTTTTATGACTATATGAATTGAACCAATTTTTTTTTGCTGAAAGCCAAAATTAGTTAGGCCTACCGTATTCGAAGCTCAAATTTTTGAACTCTATTATAATATAATAAATGGTACAATAAATGGTATCTATAACGAGTTCGCACGCAGCACGCTGACGTGAGGGAAGTGAATTTCCACATAACAACTTTTAAAACTCAAAATCAGTGTAAAAACATAAATTTGTCCAATTCTTATTGAAATCTGAAAACATTGATTTTTTGGCTGTTCTGATACTCCTGGTTTCATTTACTTGCAAAGCTGGGAATACAATTTTGCGCATTATAAGGTTAGGAGAAGGTCCAGACAGGCTTAAAAGTAGGCGTGAGGTTGCTGGGGATGATAAAAGTACTCTAACAAAGGAATAACAGGCTTTTCTAGTATAAAACCCCCGTAAGACAACGTACTGTGTTTAGTCGATACACATTTTCTTTAATAACTCGGTAAATATTTATGCTAGAATGACGAGAGAGGGCTTAAAACTTTTGCCTTTTTAATTCCCATCTTTTAACATGCATTGATTATACATCTGGGGCCTTTCTGACCCTTTTTGGGCCCAAAAACTCGAAATTTGAAAGATTAATCCAAAAAAAAGGGGTTTAGAGTTTTCCGATTGTTTTGCCCAACGAACTTGTCCAACTGATTACAGAAAGGAACATCCCTACCAAATTTGAAGTAAATCGGACAAAAAATGTGACCGCTACAGTGCAAACACATATATATATATATATATAAAATTTTGAACGACCCCACAAAACGTGTTCAGGGGGTCACATTAGGAACTTCTATGGCGGTCCTGGGCTTAAGTTTCACCGTGCGGGTCATGCTAATAGTTCACTTTCCATAGGAAATTCACTAATAAATATATTTCTGAACAATATATATATATATATATATATATATATATATATATATATATATATATTATATATGCACAGAAATATGAAAAAATTATTTTTGAACATACATACATTTACACCGCTCATAGCCTTTCAGCAAAATCTGCAGAGGTTACTTCAAACTGTCTCTGTGTCCAAAACATATAAAAGATATCCCTATCATATGCATAACACTCCTTTTGTTCAGAAAAACAGAGAGGTTGAATAAAAAAAACCAATAAAACATGACTGGGTATATTTTTAGATACCCAAAGTGAAAAAAGTGAACATTTCGATCCCCGAGGGGGCTTCTCATTGTGATCTGAAAAACACTCGACATTTTCAATAAAGCACATTTAAACATAAATAATAATATTCACCCGTAGTAATATGGATAAATATTACTAATAACTCACCACAAGCGTGCGCACGGTGGGTGCCGTGGGTGCCGTGGGTGCCGCGGCACCCACGGTAGCTACAACCAGGGCTTGAGGGGGGCGCCAAAATAGACAATTAAATAAATGTTTAGATGTTGGTATGTTAAAAAATGTATGTTTGATGTAAGAAATAAGTACAAAATAATATGTACGTTTTTGCTTAAATAGTAAGTAATACTGGGATTGGGACTTTTATTGTAAAACAACTAGAGGTAGTATTTAGAAATTCAATTAAAATCTACGTCCAATACATGAACTGACATCTGACTTTTCGCGTGACGATTGACAGATTCTTTGGAAACCAAGTGCCGGATTTAAGTACAATACCAATACCTAAAGATGGCCACACACTTCTGGGCTTTTTCCCGAACAAGACATCGGACCGAGCAGAATTTAGGGTCGAAGGGAGAAAATCTGGTAGTTAGTGGGGCCTCCGAACCATACACTAGCGAAAATTACACCGAACCGAGCCCCAACGCAAACACTGATTTGTTCGTGGCGAACTTCGTGGTGAGGTTTACGGTGCCTTTTGAAAGAAACTAGCCCCGAACCTAACACCGAACCAAACCTCGATGTGAATATTTTCGTGCGAACCACAACTTTCTCGGTCAGGCGTTCCAACTGATGAATAACTAGCTGCTGCGGCTTACATCTACATCAGCCATGTTCTTCGGAAGAAGAGGTAAGACCGTCGCTGGTAGGAAACCAAGCTTCTCCAACAAAGAGAAGAGATGGAAGTGTAACTCTGTTGGGACAAATAAAGTTTCAGCAAGTGAGTGGACACTATAAGAACTTCACGAGAATGTACCCTACAGATTTTGAGTTCTTGATCAATCTTATAGAAAGTCAGTGCGCTCGAGGAGGCACGAAACTGGTACCGGTAATGTAGTAATGTATCAAATTCCACAATATTGGCATCTTATTGTAGCACTCTATGGGAAGAAGATGGTCATCTTCAGACCACTCTACGTTAAGACTCCCAATAGGCACTCACTTCACTCAATAAACACTATTAACTGGACACGACATCACTGCCAGGTAACAAAAACCACTGTCATTGGAACCAACGAAGGAACTGACGCAGGCAAGCGTTGGGCCGCAGCGGCCAGTGTTCGCAGGGATGTTCGGGAGTCGCCATACACTACCGAACCCCGACGCGAACATTTCTTTCATGTGTCGCCAGAAAACCGACTCCAGGTGGTTCGCCCCGAACCAATTTTTGTTCGCCCAGAAGTTCACGTCGGAGTTCGGAGTCCACCTTACACTAGCGAACGTTCGCGCGACGGTTCGCGTCGGGGTTCGGTTCGGCGTAAGCTTCGCTGGCGAGCTTACTTCGAACACAAGACTTCGGACCGAACTCCGACACTCTCGAGGCGGTTTTTTGAGGAAAGATCAAAGAAAGATCGGTCTGATGTCTTGTTCGGAGTTCGGAAGTGTGTGGTACCTCCATACGCTGCTACGAGCGCCGTCACGATCCCCTCGGCTAGCACTCCGATGGTGAGGTTGCAGTCTTGACTGTTGTCATTTTAGTTTCAGTTCACTAGTTTATGTAACTTAGTTTGCACGATGGAGTGGTCTGAGGTCTTGTTTATTTCCGAGTACAAAAATTGGTAAGTTTTGTGGGACTTGTCCCATCCTCTTAACTACCAAAAAGTGAAAAGGAATGACGCTTGGAGAGAAGTGGGTGAAATCGTTGGATGGTCAGTGAAATGGGTGGATGGGTAAATGGGTGAAATATACACACAAATACACGGCCGACCTGCAAAACGGCAACTAAAATCATCCCCACAGTTTTTACCCAAAAAGTCTGTCCGATCCCCACTATCTTGTTTGAGGTCTTGATCGGGAAGAAGTTCGGAGTGAATTTAGCTACCTTTGTGCTCCCTGCTCCCTGTTTAAACCGATATCTTGTTCGGGAAAAAGTCCGGAAGTGTGTGGCCTCCTTAAGTTGACCAGAGATGTCCCGTTTTCAACGGGACAGTCCCCTTTTTGTGACTTGTCCCGTTGTCCTGACCAACCCTCTCGGGGCTTTAATTATTTTACCTCCTCTACTTGGATTTTGTCGTTCTTTTACCTTTTCCATATTAAATTAAAATATAGTAAATATCTGACAGCATTGAGTTCATCCCAAATTCCATGTTCCAAAGCAAGCATGCTCAGCAGTTTCCAGCATTGCTCATGCACGATCGGACTTTTCGGACAACTCCAAACTCCGGCATCCCATCCGACGCGACCAGACAACGACAGCTGTCACGCAATGATCGGTTTCCATCGGTTTTTGGAATTAATAAAAGAGAAACTAAATATTTTAGGAAATATTCCTTCTTCAGAAAAGTTGAAAAGTAAGCATAATAATAGCTAAACGTAGGCTGTGTTTATGTTTTTGTCTTAAAACAAAACTTGTTGCCTTATCTTTTGTTAACAACATATATAACATTTTACTTACATTTGTGAAATAATTTGGTTTATTCCCAACATTGTCTTATTAGGCTATGTCGTTGTCTTATCCATCGTCTTAATTTGAAATCTTAGTAAATAAAATACTACTACAGAAGAATAAGTTTGGCTATGATTTCTTTGATTACATCCCTTTATTTACTCTGGCTTCCTAACCCCAAAACCAACTACTGTAGTCCCATATCCAAGTACAAATTAAAAGTAACAGTTTTAATAGTGAAGTAGAATAAGATTAGCCATGATTTCTTTGATAATATCCTGTTGTTTTCTCTAGCTTTCTAACCCCAAAACAAACTACTGTATCCAAGTACAAATTAGAAGTAGCCTAACAGTTTTAACAATGAGTTTGAATAGCCACACAGCTTAAAAAACTACTAAAGTTCCTCAAAACAGACAAAACCCCAATATTTTGCCTCTCATTTCCCAAGATTTTTCACCGCACCCCCGATTCCATCCATCCCGTTTTCATAGAATCCAAATATGGTCACCTTTTTACCAATACCCCCGTCCTTTTATTCATTGTTAGGCGGAGATTTATAGGAAAAGTAAATGTCATAATAGTTTAAATTTGGAGTATAAATATCAATAATATACTTTCATATCGCTGTTTATTTTACTTTTCACTTTGAGTGCAATGGGCAAAATAAAACAATATAAATAATAATTTAATCGCTATCATCAGTTGGATATAGTACAACAAAGTATATTTTTCTGAGGAATGATCAATTCTGTGATGATATTATCTTCTTGCATTTTATCGATTTTAAAAAGTGCTTGGTACCCTATTTCAATTCACTGCTAATTACTATATTGTTTTAAAAACCTTTAAGATACACTATTTTACCGAGAAATCGGAGTGACGTGCAGCCGTCCGGCCTGAGCGTAATCTAATTATTTTAGAAGGTAATACAAAACCAGTAAAATTTTGATATAATATTATATATGTATTTGTTTGTAAACCAAATATACCTATGCAGATACAATATTTAATGCATTGAATAAGATTAGCACTTATTTGTGTCAAGGAGGAGTTAACTATTAGACTACATACAATAATAATTGATGTATTCAATTATTTGGCAGATAATTAAGTTCTTAGAGCTGCAAGATTGGTGGGGGGGAGGGGTGAGCGGTGGGCACATTTTTCGGCTCTGGCACCCACGCTAACCGGACTCTGCGCATGCCTATGTAACTCACACACTACACGACAGTACACTTCTTTATGACTAAAACACTAAGATTCGATAATAACCCACCCGCACTAAAAACCGCACATTGCCTCTGGCTAACAGAAAGAATCACACTCGTATTTCTGGCTACTTTATGAGTCACGTGACGCTCCATAGAGGAAGGCAGCGCTAAAGAGGAAGAACTTTTTCCTGGCGACAGAGGTAGGGTTTATATCACGCTAAATCAATTATCGATCTATTTATTAGTGATTTATAATTCGTTGTATTTCCAGCCACTGGGGCAAATGACGGGCTGATTTCAAAAATTATTTCTCATACTTTCTGAAGTCGTGTGACAAATTTCTCTTTATGAAAAGAAAGACCAACTAATGATGTTTCCAAGGGTACCAACCGCTTCCTGTTTGGGCCAAAATACACACACTATGATTTTTTAAGAACACGTTTTACGAGATTTCGCCTCTCACGAATCAAAAACGTTCCGCACGCTAAATTTCATTAATATTATAATAGCAATTATATTGATGTGTTACTGCTACGAGGTTCGTTTATACATGAAAATTAAAGTTTAGAATCTCCTCTTTAGAAAGGTATCAATATTAACTTATTACGTTTGTGGATAATTTTCAATGTGTTAAAAGCAGTTAAAAAAAGACCCAATACGCCGGATTCTGGGTATAGGCTATTCAGTGCGCCCATGCAATCGCCGGATATCCGGCGTCGGACAGTCCTATAAGGTTAATTTGTAACAAATCGATCAGGACAATCGGAAGTAGCCATTTCTTTCGGGTGTTTTTTGAGATTAACAATCGATTACAAAGTTTTCAGTTATGTATTTCCTTTGTTGATGCCATTTTGAGTGTCTCGTTCAAGGGGTTATGCATTTTTAACATGAAAATAATAATTGATATCCCAAAAAAGAATCTATTTTTACAATCTGTGAAACATTTAGCTCCTTTTAGCTTTATCTTGAAATTGTAAATTACATATTTTTTGTAACTACGCCTAGGATTGTTTTTTTCCTTCCAGGGTTCATTTTTTTAAATTTTGAATTTTTTGAGTTTGACTCTGTTGTGTAAAAGTGTCTCATTAATCATTTAACCCTAGCCGTGGCCATTCGACCAATTTGATCGAACTTTTATGTCGCCTGTTGTGGCCATCGACCAAATTGGTCGAACTCTACAGAAAATTTTGTAACATTAATAAACCAATAATAATAAACTCAAAAGTCATCAATATATATATCATTCAAAAGATCACATTCTGAACTTTCATTTTATTACATAAATGAACCGTGTAGCAGCTGTATAACAATGTTACGACGATTAGAAATTGAATGAAGTTTTGGCACAACGCAATTGCTGCAGCCGACGCTCTGACAATGGCAAAACACGATACTTTTGAAATTACCCAGATCGGGTAATTTTTCTCGCAAGAAGATGCGGTTGGTACCAATGCACAGCTGAAGAGTTGCGCTTTATTTTGGTATTAATTTTTAGAATTAAATATTGATTGGACAGGTTATATGATTTTCTGAAAACAGGTGTTTTTGTTTTTCTTGTGTTATGGCCAATTCGACCAAATTGGTCAAACTATAAAATCGTGTTTATATGCATTGTATGTTATAGTTACTAGTCAAATAATATGTTATTTTGAAGAGGAAGAAATGTAGAGTAATTTAGTTTTGCCGTTGGCATCACTGCTCCTAGCAGAACACCTGTCAGATACTCAACAATTCGTCATATGTTTTGATCAGTTGTTCCCATTGCGGTATTGGTATATGCATTTCTAAGCATTAGATGATTTTTATCTGCGAATCATTTATGAATTAGGTATTATTTCGGAGTTTTAGTGTTAGTGAAGTGTTTGTGTGTATATAACAGTAACCTTTATGCATAAATATTACTGAAGTGCGTTAGAACAATTATTTCGTAAACCCCTACATAGGGCTATTGACCGCAAGTTATCTCGTATATAACACGCCACTACCCTATGTATATGTAAATATATATATATAGGTATATTTGATTGTTTATAAATACCTGTAGTAATAATAAATAGATATAATATGACATTATCTATGTTTATACAGATTACAAAGATCTCATTGAAAAATACTACTTTTCACAAGTTTGCCAAGTCCGCGACTATTTGTTTGTTGCTACATAACACATATACAAATAGTACTTTACCCTAGGTACCTATACATTTATATTTAGGGAATTGAATGTACTATAACATGTTTATAATGGTTTAGGGGTAATAAATTTGGTAAAAGAGTTATATACTAAATATTGTGAAATATTTGTTTAAAAAAACGTAAAAATAGCGAAACATTCTTTTATTTGCATGTATTTATAAGTGATAATAATATTTTACCATCAACTATATGACTTTTTTGGATTCCTTACTTCATTAGCTTTACAAATATGTATATATATATATTAGTATATACATATATTACATGACTTATTTACAACACAATATAACACTGTACAGTTTATGCTTTTTTCGGTTTTCCGTTTATTATTATATTATGCCCCTAATACTTACAAAAAAATTCTTTTCCCAACATGTTATATATTTCTATGTAGGGAATTAGATTGTCTACAAAATGTATATAATGAATTTTCCATAAAAAATCCGTAGAAAAAATTTCACCGAGGCTGTTTTTGAAATTTATAAAAAAAAATTATTTTTTTTTTATTTTTTTCACTTTACCGAAAAATTATTTTCCTGAATCTTTATTATTTTAGTATTTCTAGATTCTCCTGTTCTTTCCAGTCAAAATGAATATGAGGTTGGCTAGGTTTACTTGTACGGTTGAATTTATACGAATTTTCAAAAAAAGGTCTGCAAAATCGCCAAATCTGCTTGGCCATTTCCCACTTCAACATTAGGCCACTGCTAGGGTTAACAAGTTTTAGTTTTTATTTTAATTACAAAAGCATTAAAGATATGTTATAGAAGGTTAAGGTGGGCTCCAAACAAACAGGATTCGGCATTATCACTCAATTGGTGATTTGCGTGATCAAGCTCTGAACCTTATGGAACAAAATTATTATGGTTACTATTTAACCTCTACAACAGGCCTTGGTCTATGTTAACGCATTCACTGCGTTAATCATGAATATTCAGGATAATTGCATTTGTTTCCTTGTTTGGCAACCGCCGAAAATCCGTCACGCCACACTGAACGTATTAAGCAATGTTTAAGGCCCATTTCATATCGAGTTTTTTGTAACTTAGACCTAGTTATGAAATAAACTCAAACTTACAGCTGTAAGAACCCTGAAGTCTTCTTTGGTAAGATATCTCAACATAGATACATTAAGTTTCCCCATGTTTGGGGAATATATATTTTTCCAAACACTTAGACTATTATCTTCTGATACAAAGAGGGCTAAAGTTTCTTCTTGCTGAACCTCCACTCCTCACTCCACTTCAAAGGAAAACTACACCTACACCACAAATGACAATATCTTAAGATCACTAATATTAAACAAGTACGCTGTTAAAATACTTCCAATAACTACAACAAGTCTGGTTGCTTAACATATGCACATTTTAACAACATTTAGGCAGCGGCAGCAACGAATTAAATAATTAAATATTAAATCAGCATGAGGATGAGGATTACTAGGATTTTGAAGGTTAGGACATGTTATTTTTGTCTGTTTTCTAATGTGGATGTGGATACTGGATAGCAGTGTTGCCACCAGATAGATGAAATTTTACCCTAAACGAGTGATGAAATTACCCTAAACTTTTTGTAAATTACCCTAAAATTACGCTAAGAGTGGATTTTCTTCTCTAAAAGCTCAAAATGCACCCGAGATTGGTTTTAAAACATGATTAAGGCATATAAAGTAAGGTAACATAGCACTTAATACTCGTATTTGGCCCTATATCACACATAAAACTAAATATGTATTAAACAATTCAAATAAATATTCTGTAGTTAGTCTATGCTTTTACTTAAGGCAGAGGCTACGTACACGTCCGACTTGAACCGCTACTGTTCACGTCCGTTCCAAATTATGCACCGTACGTTACTTTTCCTGTAATTTTTAAAACAGATTGAGAGCCAGAAAACCTCCTAACCTAACCTAACGTAACGTAACCTAACCTAACCTAACCTAACGTAACCTAAGCGGTAGCGATGTGAATTTGCCCTTACATTGGACGTGTACGTAGTCACTTTGTTTACTTAATGTGCTGGTGTCGCCGATAATGGAAACTTGTTGATACATGTTAATTATTAACAGTTGTTGGGAGTACAGCACTTCATTGTTTTATAAACTTATTTCAGTTGTAAAAATTTGTTAATGTTATTTTTTCTAAATAATAATGCCCAGATAATTAATATGTTTGTCATCTTATTATTATTTGATTAGATCAATAGGTTTCATTGCAATACACCAATCACACAAATTTACACGTTATGCCTTGTTGTGATGTTTTTATGTATGCACTCACTTGGCGCACCATGGAGATTTCACAGGCACAAAATACAAATTAGTTCATTCATACAAATATGTGTCAAAATAGAGACCTTCTTCTGTAAACATATTTTCTGCAATAGCGCTGCAACCTTTTTGGCGCCTGCAAGTTTTGTAACAACCTATATTTAACCAAATTAATCCGATATATTTTTACTGTTTAGGGTTTTTTTATATTATTATGTTGTGCTCAATTTTTGACACACAATGTGCCTCAATTTTATCTGTTCGAAAATTAAACTTCGTGTTCTTATTTGTGATTACATGCATCTTTAGCCTAACACTGAGTAGGATAGTTTAATGCGCTTAAAACCAAATTTCCAATGTCATTTATAAAAAAAATAAGCTTACAAACAAAAATATTTATTTATGAAAACTATACCTTCGGTATTATAAATTGTTTATGTCTTGCATTAAAATGTTATATTTCAGGTAAATCTCATTTAAGTGTTAAACTCTTACATAAAATGTTTAAAATCAGCAAAATAAAGTCAGATCAGATAGCCTAGAAGTTCGATGGAAAACAAAGACCGTTAAGTAGCTTTCCGAACCTAAACGCAACAATCTAATTTGCAACGAAATTTTACAAAGTTTATAAACGAAAAACTAAACTAATTGTAGAAATTATAAAACTTACTATTAAAAATAGTTTTTATAATATTTCTAAAACATTATTTCAGAACAAATAACTCGTTATAGGTTTCAGTTAGTATTTGAACCCTAAAGTTAAAGTCCTGCTCCTGTGAAAATAAAAACGTTAAGCTCTGGTAGGAAAAACGTATAAAAAGACAAATATTCACTACCCAAAAACTATCTGTTCATAACCAGAAAGATAACTAACTGATGGGAAAATATAAGAATAGATTGTAATACATTTACCCTAAAATACTCTCATTCAATAAATATACATAACCAAACTAATAAATGTATGTTAAAATCGTATTAATTGCGTAATAGAAATAATAATCTGCCAATCTGGAAGTAGTGATCGTTATCAAGAAGTAGAAATTACAAGTTCGAAATAGAAGTTAAACTGCCAACTCTGCCAAAGAAATATGTAAAAAGTAGCTTGCCAATGACTGTAACCAATATTAGAAGGTTGGAAAAACTACACTAAAGTAACAAAAAGATAGGTTGGCAACTCTGCAAAAGAAAATTTCACAACGTAAGGTTGGTGACACTGTGAAACATCCAGAAGTTAAGTAGGAAACTCTGCACAAAAACCGAAAAACATAAAGCTAGGTTAACAACTCTACGAAACAAAATTTCAAAAAGCTATTTTAGCAACACTGCAAAAAAGATTGAGACGTTATGTTGGCAATATTATGACAAAAATCAGAAATTGTAGTGGCAGCATTAAGAACGAAAACATACAACATCTAGGTTGTCCACTTTGAGAAAGAAAGAACACAAAGTATTTAGGTTGGCAAACACTGCACAAAATAAAATTATGTAAGTAAAGGTGTGAAAGAGAATGTAGAGAAGGTTTTGTTGGAAATTCCTTGAACGAAAAACTACAGAAATACACCGCGAAATCAAAACACAACATTTAGGCTGGCAAAAGCAGGTATGAAAAAAGTTAAGTTGGCAACAGTGTCAGATTAAAATATTAAAAGTTAGTTTGGCAACATTGGCATAGACAAATTGCAAAGATTTTAGGTGGCAACATTAAGAATGAAAAATTTGCCAATGCCTTTACAAATTATTAAAAGGTTGGAAACACTACACCCGAGTTAATCAAAAAGGTAGGTTATTGGCAACTCTGCAAAAGAACATTTCAGAAAGTTAGGTTGGCAAAACTGTGAAATATTTAGAGTTAGGTAGGAAACTCTGAACAAAAACCGAAATCCAAAAAGTTAAGTAGCAACCTTCGAAACAAAATGTCAAAAAGTTAAGTTGGCGACACTGTGAAAGACAGATTAAGACGTTATGTTTGCAACATTAGGACAACAAATCAGAAATTGTATTGGCAGCATTAAAAACGAAAATACACAACAGCTAGGTTGACCACTTTGAAGAGTGAAGAATAACCCCACACTATTGATTGAACACGCCAAAAAGCTAGAAACGTGCACTGCAAAGTATCCCATAACGCGCGTGGACGTTAAGGCCTTTACTATTCCAAGTGATGTGCTGGGCAAAACTATAGACAATGTATATCTGGGGCAGCTGCCTAAAATAATCGTATTAGGGCTAGTGAGTAACAACGCCTATAATGGAAGTTTAAAGCACAACCCTTTTAATTTTGTCCATTACAACGTAAACTTTCTGGCCCTCTACGTTGCCAGAGTACGTAGCCCTCTACGGACCTGCTAAAGCGCTTCAGCCAGACTTTACAAATCATCAATTATACATCAGTTGCTACAACACCCTATTTTCGGGATGTGGGATTCATAACAAGAACCAAGGCAACGGTACCTCACGAAGAATGTACCCCAACGGCTACTGTCTGTACGCGTTCGATTTGACATCGGATTTGGCGGCAGCTGCGTCCCATTGGAACCTTGTCAGAAGAGGCAGTTTTCGCATAGAAATCAAGTTTGGCGTTGCCCTCACGGAAGCGGTCAACTGCATCGTCTTTGGAGAGTTTTGCAACATCATCGAGGTAGACAAGTACAGAAACGTTACTGTATACTACAACTAAGCACTACATTGTGGTTGACAAGACTGTTGCCTAACATGATTACGTTTTATTAATATAAAATTACATATTTTAGAGGTGTAAATGGTTTTAGTTTTCCAAAAGAGTTGATTTTAGTTTCTGAAAGACATTGTAGCGATAGGAAAAATGGTATTTTGTTTAGTAGATTCTTTAATTGATAAAATGGTTACATGAGTAGTTCACATGTTTGATATTTATTTACTTAATGCATATCACTTGTGTACATAAGCGTATTTGATGTGCAATAAAAGTGTGTGAGTAGTGTGGGTTTGCGGGTTTTGCGCCGGAAGTGACGTCACATCCGGTCAGTGACCGGATGCGCTGAGTGAAAAAAATACGTCATCTGAGGCTGAGCCAGTGACGTAGGCGGTTTTGTGACGTAATGAGGTAAAGTTCAAAGTTCAAGGTCACGGTGAAGTTTTTTAAAAAAAATCTACCTCGCACTCGTAAAATCGATTGTGATTCGATAGTTAATCGATAAGAAATATCGAATGAAAACCATCGAATGAAGCAATCGAATGATACGAGTGCGAGGTAGTACTATTACAAATATTACTTTATTTTATTTACAATAATTCATGTTTACAATAGTTCCCCGTTATTTGTTGTCATCGATGTTGTTGATCCGGACGAGTTGCGGCCATCACTTCGCTTTCTGATGAAAGACGGTAGATACTTCGATTCCTGCGCAGAGTCCATGTTGTGTTTTTAACACCTATCTGTTCTGTTAGGTGTTTGCATTTCATTGCTGTCAGGTGGAAAATAATACCTGACGGCAATGAAATAGAAACATCTATCAGATCTTGAGTGAAATAATATTGTTAGTTTGTGAAGAGCTCGATGTTCACCGGTCGAGAGCCGGAGGTGTACTGACTATTCGCTAGCTAGCGTTCTGGTATCAAAAAAATGGTGGGGGTAAAGGTGTAGTAGAACGAAGCAGATGGCGGACGGCAGATGGCTGGCGGCAGGTGGCAGGCGGCAGGTGGCAAGTGTGCGGCAGATGGTAGTCCCCCCACTACACCAGTCCCCCCACTACACCAGTCCCCCCACTACACCAGTCTCCCCACCAAGTTTTACATCGCACAATAACTAGTTTACATGTGTTAGTAAGGGTTTAGCTCTTAGACTGTCAAGACCTTACCTCCGTAACTAAAAACTTCAATAATGTTTGCGCTTCAACGCTGTATAAGTATAACAGCTACTATGATCTAAACCGGTGCATGTATTCATATGGTTGTTTTTGCGTAGCAAACAACTGGCTAAAAGTGTTTCAACCTCGATTATTCTTCGACGAAACCGCTCATTGTCCACTAAAAGTGTAGACCTTCTGTCTTCATTGTCAGGGAAGTAGAAAGTAGTGTCAAGGGGACTACTGAAGGTCACCTTCCTCATGTTCCTGTAAAACTGCGACATTTTTCAGACCCTCTAGGTAGATGTTCATCCGTCAAGAGCTGGAAGAATAATGATGTAGCGTTATCGTGTATGATAGGCACCTAACCCCCACCACAACGTTACCTTATCCTTCAAACCATCGTTTTTACGCTACTGATGCTATACTGTTGGTTAGATTTAAATTTAGATTGCACCTTCTTGTTTGTTTTGTCAAGCCGCGTAATTGAAGTACCCACATGTTATACTTTGAACCAAAAACAAAGAAGTTATTTAGGTTTGTCCTTGAAAATAGTTGTTTTTTCGCTGTTGCTGCCATACGCTTTGTCGGATCTGAATTCTGTTTGCACCAACTTGTTCGTCTGATCAATCCACGTAATGTGAGTACCCACTTAATATAATTTAAACCGTAAATAAAGAAGTTATTTAGGTTAGTCCCTCGAAATAGTTGTTTTTAGCTATTACCACTAAACCCTTGGTCCGATTTGAATTCTGTTTGCACCAACTTGTTCGTCTGATCAATCCACGTAATGTGAGTACCCACTTAATATATTTTAAACCGTAAATAAAGAAGTTATTTAGGTTAGTCCCTCGAAATAGTTGTTTTTAGCTATTACCACTAAACCCTTGGTCCGATTTGAATTCTGTTTGCACCACCTTGTTCGTCTGATCAATCCGCGTAATTTGAGTACCCACATGACATACTTTGCACAAACTTTATAACCCCCCCCCCCCTTTTTTGGGTCATGTTCAAGGTCAAGGTCAAGGTCAAGGACCTTGGGACTTAGAAATTTTCACAAAGTGGGCTGCACACAAACATAAGACTAACAGTCTCCTGCCTATGTACAGGCCAAGTCCCTAACTTCATATGCTTAGGCGGTCCTTTTGTTAAAAAGGACCTTTTGTGGGAGGGGGTGGGACAAGGGCTTTATTGGACAATCCACTTTACTTTGCCTTCTTCTTTGACCAAAGTCAAAGTCTGACGGTAGCCTACTTCTGGTGGTGCCGGAATCGATTGCGCTAAATCGACCTCGAATAGGACGTCGCCGGATGATAAATAATATGTTGATTTGCTCTTTTGAAACACCACTGTGTAGGAGAAGTTTTTCCTTAAAAATTTAAATTTTGTTTTAACAATGTCAATTGGGGTGATTAGTTCGTCTTCCTTCAAGGTCTTCATTTTTTCTATCTTCCTCATTACTGACTTGTGTGATATTTTTGGTGATGGTGATGGTGAAATTGGTCTTGAAGAACCTTGGACTGGAGGATGTTGTGCAGTTGATGAATGTGAAGATGGCGTTGAAGAACCTTGGACGGGCGGATGTCTTGCAGCTGATGAAACTTGTTTGAAATAAAGCGGGTGATTTTGAAAACTTTTCTGTATTCTTGACTTGAACGACGACGGTCTTTTAAATCCACTTGTCTTTGGAGGCGACTTCTTCATAGAATCCTTAATCCTTCTAAGTTTTTCAGCAGTCAATGGAGAAGACATATTAAAACAGAGATCGAGTTGACCGTTCCAGGTAAAGGTTGAAGCTGGAATGAGGTACCAGACGGAGCAAAGCGGGTCGCCAAGTGTAACCGTGACATTTAAGGACCGGTCTACATCCGGTTCCCCTTCCCCCCATGACGACACAACTCCCCCCCCTGACGTCATGGGGCGGAGCCCCCCCCCGAGGTCAAAGGGCGGAGCCCCCCCCCCCGAGGTCACGGGGCGGAGTCCCCCCCCCTGACGTCACGGGGCGGAGTCACCTTCCACCACTGACCGCCGCCTTTATAAGCGGAGCAGTCCGCGGTCTCTTCGCAGTAGCTTGCCGCCCTTTACGGACCAACGTCCGACTGGGTTGCATTCTGCTGCAGCGTAGGTCTGTTAAGTGTGCGTTGGGCCCGACGCGCAATTAACAGATCCGCGCCCTTGCATGTGTTTGTTAGTTTGTTATGCATGGTAGATTGTTAGATTAACGCTTGTAGTTTGCTAGTAAATGTAGTTAGTGTTTGTAATTAATGTTTTGGTGTTGGTTTTTGAAGTGTTTTATTTACTAATATGTACCTTCCCTACAGCTCCCTTTTCTTATGGACATTGATCCAAACTGGGTAAAGTGTCCCTATTTTTATCCGTGGGGTTTAACTTGTAAATATAAAATCAGTCCTTGTAATTCTACCTTGGTCAAAACTTGGGTTCGCAGTAGATTGGCGCCCGTTACTGACCCACGTCCGACTGGGTTCCAGTATGCTGTTGACCTTTGTACAACCGGCCTTGGTTGATCTTTGAAAAATAACTTGTAAATATAAAATCGGTCCTTGTAATTCTACCTTGGTCAAAACTTGGGTTCGCAGTAGATTGGCGCCCGTTACTGACCCACGTCCGACTGGGTTCCAGTTTGCTGTTGACCTTTGTACAACCGACCTTGGTTGATCTTTGAAAAATTAACTTTAACTTTAACTGTTCCATTTGTTTAAATATTTGTGGGTAAAGTCTTTATTTTCAAAGTAATGTATCTTGCTTCTCATCCTTTTCCTAACCCCTCTAAGGTATGGCGCGCAAACCGACCTTGTGTCAATACGGCGCGTAAACCGGTTGACATTACCCATCTTAGCCTGAGAAACCTTTGTAAAATATAAAGTCAGTCTCTTGTTTAAAATCAGTCTCTTATTTGTTGACTTTTGCCCCCCTTCCCAAATACAGAGCGAGGAATAGAGCAGTATGTTATGCTCTATTCCCCGCTTTGGCTTCACGTTCAGATGACCTTGACCTACTAAAGGGACTTAGAAAATCTTCGTTTGGTAAAACATTACAACAATATTTCTTCCCTAACCCCCCCCCCCTTCTTTTCCCTTTCCCTTACTACAACTGGGTATAAAAGGAGGGTTTCCACCAGTGATAAAATCATTCTGCTGCTTACACATCACGAGTGCAATTCTGTTCCCGAGATATCTGACCGCAGGAAGCAACTTTTGCCAAGGAAGGTGGAGCACTCTTCACCTGCTCCGTCATCTGCTCCGCCAGCTCCTTCCATCCTTCGGCAGGCGTTGATTTTATCGTGTATTGTTTCTGAGGAGCCTGCACCACGACCGCAACCACTTCAAGAAAACCTCGTTGCTCCCTCGTCAGCTTCTTCATCTTCTTCATCTTCTTCATCTTCTTCATCGTCTTCATCTTCGGCTACTTCTTGCTCACCTTCTCCATCACCGAGGAAGGATGAGCAAACACCTGCACCATCTTTGGCTTCACCAGCTCCTTCGCTTCTTCAGCAGGCGCTGGCAAGCATTCTTCCGCCTTCTACACCAGGCTCTTCAACACCATCTGCAAGTCTACTTCCTTCTTCTCCCACCAAACCTTCTATATCTTCTTCAAGTGTTCCTTCCCGTCCTTCAGTAATCTGCATTAACAACGAACCTCCTTCAGAGAAATTTAAACAATTAAAAACCTTGAGACGGCAGTCTATACTTCCTGCACCAAGATGCAGCTACAGTTTTAAAAAAGGTGCAAGGAAAGGGGAACGTTGTGCTAAGTCTTGTGTTTTAAATGAAAAAGAATGCAGATTACATTTAAAACAAAACCACAAGGGTACCGTTTCTCTTTCTACACCGCATCCAACAGTGAGACCGACCAAAACTCGAATTAATAGGCTTTGTAGAAATAAACGATACATTTTTGTTAAATCAAAGGGCTTTGCAAAGGTGGTGGTTCAATGTGAAGGTAAATTGTACTATGTAGAGTTGCCTAGAGCCATGGACCTCCACGTCAAAGAACTTACCAAACAGGACTATTTAATTCGAAATGATTCAGGTTTCACTGTGTGGAAAACATTAAAATAAAAAAAGATCAAAAAAAGTGTATTGCAAATTAAAATAGTTTTTTCCAAATTAAAAAAAAGTGTGGACAACCTATTTACAATCTGTAGCATATGCTGCAGAGTGTAAATAGGTTGTCCACACTTTTTTTTACAATGTTACAACGACCTTGACCTAGATAACGGACTTAGATATTGTACACTAAGTCAAAGATAAAACTTAAAAGGAAAAGGAGAAATATTATACTAAAAACATTATTCAACAGTAAAGAGGGGAGGGGGTAAGCGGGTATTTAAGCGAGCGATTCGGAATATAACTATTAGTTGTATCGTCATGAGCGTCAACAGCAACACATGGGGAAAGCAAATTAGCGAAGAGGAGTTGTACGCGATTGCTGAGGCTGCTGAAATGACTGAGGTTTATAAGATTGATAAGGTTGCGGAGAATGGGGCTCAGTCTCAACCGCAACAAACTACATCATCGATGCAGTCTACAACGCAACAACCAAGACCCTATCATGTTATCCTGGAGGAGTATAATGAGGCGATGAGGTACACCTTTACAAAGTGGTGTGGTCAACCGCGTTCTCCTGAACAATGGGAGGAGCACGATGCAGACTTTCGCCTGGTTGCAGACTTAGAACTTGAGCTTCAAAGAACAAAGGCTGCTCAATAGTGAGAAGAGTTATTGTTTACTTTAAAATACAGAGCGGGGAATAGATCAGTTTGCGGTCCAAGTGAGAACCACTTACTGCTCTATTCCCCGTTTTGGCAACTTGTTCAGATGACCTTGGGACTTAGAAAATTTTCGTTTGGTAAAAAACAACATTGAAATATATATATATATTTCTTACTAAAATATCTCCTCCCTAAAACTTGCACCCCCACCACTTCCATTGGGTATAAAAGAGACACCTTATCGATGGTAAAATCAGTCTGCTGCTTGTATTCGCCCACCTCAGACACCATGGAGCACATCAGAAAACCAACTTCTGCCGCCTCTTCATGTACTGTTTCATCTTCTGCTGCCCCATCGATACTTGTCCAGGCTATGATTCTATCCCACATTCTTCCAGAGACTGGTAATACTTTGCCAAACTTAAACTCGAGATCTCTCAAAACCGAGAGAAACAATGCTAGTTCTCGGAAAATGAGAACAAGGATCGCTGACCGTTATAAAGTATTAAGAAGCATATTACCATCCTCCAATCCGTATGATTCTAAATTAACCACTATACAAAAGACAATAAAATACATTGCAAACCTTCAATCGCAGCTTCAAGAACCGTCCTCAATTCACAAAGAAGTCTTACACAACCCTCCACCTTTTGAAGCCGTTTTTCTTAAAGAGGATAAGTTAGCGGACCAACATTTTTTCGCTGAAGAACCTTCAGCTTACAAACAAATCTTCCTCATGGATGAAGATCAGGACGAGTAACTATCTTAAAAAAAACTAAAGTCCTTTGAAATACAAAGCGGGGAATAGATCAGTTTGAGGTCAAAGTGAGAACCTCTTACTGCTCTATTCCCCGTTTTGACAATATGTTCAGACGACCTTAACCCACTCACAGACTTAGAAAATCTGCGGATAGGATAGATATGTTAAATAAAACTTTCCTTCTCTACTACCTACCCCCACTCTACTACCTACCCCCCACTCTACTACCTACCCCCACTCTAATGGTATAGGTAAGCGGGGTATTTAAGCGACCGCTCCAGAACTTAGTAATTAGTCAGCTATGGACAGTCAAGCTGGATCATCCAACTTACATAGAGAGCCTAGAAATGTCCGAGAGCAGAAAAGGGTGCTAAAAGTAAATAAAGCATACAAGATACTACATTCAAAACTACCATTTGTTAATCCAAAAATGTCAAGATTATCAATTATACAACACGCGACAAAATACATTAAAACTTTACAAATGGAGTTGGAAAAACCATTGACTTCGCCTCAACTGCCTGATCAACCAATCTCCAACTCAACTCTTAAAGAAGTTTTTCTTGATGATGGTGATGTTGCAATAGAAAAAATTCTTAATGAAATTCTAAGATTCGAAATTGATCAATTTGTTTCAACTGACTAAAGATGGTTTGGAAATACTGAACGGAAGAATACAGAACGGGGAATAGATCAGTTTGCGGTCAAAGTAAGAACCACTTACTGCTCTATTCCCCGTTCTGGCAACAGGTGTAAATGACCTTGGGACTTAGAAAATATTCGTTTGATAAAAAATAATGAAAGATCTTCTTATTTCTTACAACAACAATATCCCTTCCTAACCCCCACCACCACCTAAACTAAGTATAAAGGAGGTTCTCCATCGTTGGTAAAAATTAGTACTCTGCTGAAAATGAGTGCATCCACTCCTTCTATCTCTGCAGCAACTATAATAGTTAGCAGACGGGTCGAAAACATTGATCAGTTGCTTGCTGTAAGGAGATTACTGCTACGGTATCTTGATATAGAGGTTAGTTGTCAATTGTACATGTGGAGACCAACAAGTGAAGTTTATAGTAGCGAAAATGAAGCATTTGAAACAAACTATAGTAGAAAGTTATATAAAATCTTTGGCAATATGGTAAGGTTAGTCGATAATGGATGGAAGATTAACATAACATTTTATATTGTTCCAAACCTGTAACTAAAGCAAAAAAAAAAAAAAAAAAAACGATGGGCATATAAGCCCGATGTTGCAGAGACAATTATCACTTTGGTTCTGAATTGCATCAAGAGAGCATCTACCATGGTATACCTCCACTATATTGACTCTACTGCTAAAGCGGATACTTTTATCCAGCGTGTTTACCAACTGTTAACGGAGTACCAACATGTTCAGGTCAAAGGATTGGGTATTCGTGGAACAGAAGAAGTAAAAATAGATGTAAAACCAATCCCTTTGAAGAAAAAAATTGACCAATTATTACGAGAAGGCTACATCCTGTGCCTTTATTACACAACCTCATAAACTACATAAAAGGCCAAAGGGGGGAATACAGAACGGGGAATAGATCAGTTTGAGGTTTGAATAAGAATCTCTTACTGCTCTATTCCCCGTTCTGGTAATAGGATAAGGTGACCTTGACCCACTTACAGGACTTAATCATTTGTGTTACAATAATACCTCTTCCCTATACTTTTCCCTACCACTTGCACTTTCAACATTTACCCCCACCACCACCAAAATCAGGTATAAAAGGTGGTTTCGTATTAGTGGTAAAATCAGTCTGCTACTTGGAATCATGTCGCCCAGAGATAACATTTTCCCTTCTAGGAAGACTATACTGGAATTGATTCAAAATATTCCAGTAAATATAAACGAAGATGAAGACGAAGACGATTCAGAGATGGAAGATGAACTATTTAGCGATCTTGAACTACTGAGTGAGTTTGATAGCAGTGAACCATATCTTGGAGAGATGGAGCTGTTGGAGCTGTTGACTGACGACGACGACGACGATGATAATGAACCAGAATGTCATCATCAGTTGCTCTGTTTGGAGGAAATGGACCTTGTTGATAGTGAAACCCCTCCAAGCAGTATTAATATCGATGATGTAGTTCTAGATCCAATCACAGGGAACTTTTGTGTTCGTCGTCGCTCATTTAGTGACATGAGCTCATCATCATCATTATCATCGGAAGAATCTGAATAAGTCTTTGTTGTCTTCAAATAGTTTACTTTAAATACAAAGCGGGGAATAGATCAGTTTGTGGTTATAGTGAGAATCACTTACTGCTCTATTCCCCGTTTTGGTAATATCGTTGTATGACCTTGACCCATTTACATGACTGAAAAAGTGGGGTAACTTATACATTTAATGGTGGGGGAACGTCTACTTAAAGACGATGCAACAGTGTATATTTATCATATCGGCATTATGAACCCACCAGGAAACTCCGTTTGTTACAGCTTTCCCCTCCTCGATATCGATGATGTGATAAAACTTACATCAATAACAAAACGGTTTGAAATCGAAAGGCGACTAATAAAAGTCGATGTAATTCCACATGATCTTCGTTCTGCAATGTTGACCATCGAATATGTTAAAGATGAATCTACAACTGAAGATCCCTATTGTTTTATGAAATTTTTAGTTGATCGAGATGCAATGTGTACAATCCGACTTCACATCCGAGTTTAAAAACTATCAAATGTTCCTGTTGGAGAAAATTGTCTTAGTTAAATACAGAGCGGGGAATAGATCAGTTTATGGTTTGATATGAAATCATTTACTGCTCTATTCCTCGTTTTGGCAAATATTTTCAATGACCTTGACCTAAATACAGAACTTTGTAGCCTTCAGCTACAATAGTAAATATAAAATGCAAAAAAATAGTAAACTTAACGTAATACGTACCCCCACCACTTTTGCTAGGGTATAAATAGAGGGGCATTTGCAGTGTTGTTCATTATTGCCTTAACCTTTGTGGAGATCGCACCTACATTATGCATCGCTGCGATATTTGCAAGTCTTCATTTAAGGATGAATTTCTTTTAATGATTCATAATGAACTAAAACATAACAACAACCAAGATGAAAAATATGAAGAAGAAGAATTGAAAGAAATAAATCAAATGTTAGCTCAACACCAACATTCCAGACCAACTGTAATTCAATATGCACCATCAACATCGACTTCTACCTCTGCTCTGTCTACACTTCACCTTCCTTCAACATCATCAGCTGCATCGACTTCTACGCCTGCTCTGTCTACACTTCATCGTCCTTCAACATCATCAGCTGCATCGAGTTCTACGCATGCTCTGTCTACACTTCACCGTCCTTCAGCATCAACAGCAGTAAATGTAGAACTACATGCCCGAGCACTTCCGGGTAATGTAGTAACCCACTTTAAAATTGACAATGCAAAATTACAACTCGAAGAATTTTTAAATAACGCAAAAGGATTGGTAAGTAAAACTCTGCAAAATGAATTAAAAAGATTAAATTTTATCAAATTTGGCCTATTACTAGATGGTTTATTTACAAACATTCAGAATGAAACTTCACCGAGAGGGTTTTTAACAAAAAACCGAACTATTATGTTTTCGTCAGATATTGATTCAATCGTATCTGAATGTTTTGAAGAGCTAATGACAAAAATACAAGAACATGAAGGAAGAGGCTCTGGATGGAGTTTGTTAAGCATCACAGGGCTAGACTTAAGAGTACACAAACACGGCTATGGAATTCGAGGAAGTAGCTACATCCCTCTACCAACAAAGATAAGAAATACCTTATCCTGCGTCAACGTACAAAATCAAGATACTGAGTGTTTTAAATATGCTATGTTGGCCAAATATGTAAAAATTCATCCGGAAAGACGAAGTCACTATTATGAAGAAGTACAACATAGATATAATTTTCAAGGGATGACTTACCCTGTTGCTATAACAGACGTTTCAAAATTTGAAAAACAAAATCCTTCAGCTTCCGTCAACCTATTCGGATTGGATTCGTCAAACAATGTGTACCCCTTGCGTATAACACCAAATGAGCGCAGAGATCATACCGATTTGTTATTGATTACTAAAGGTGATATTTCACACTTTGTGTATATCAAAAAATTTGAAAGTCTTGTTTCTAATCAATTATCTAAGCATAAAAGAAAGATGACAATTTGCAAAAGATGTTTTTGTCACGTGAACAAAGAACTAAGAAGGGGAGGGTCTGATTGGCTAGTAGAACACCAGCGGTTATGTAATGGAAACTATGAAGTAAGAATTAAATTGCCGCATCCTAGCAGAGCGCAGATAAAATTTGACAAAGTAATACAACAATACCGTGTACCTGTTGCTGTTTACGCTGATTTCGAGTCTTCTTTACATCCGCTTGAACAACAAGAAGAGGACGTTACAACAAGAAGCAAATACCAACTTCATTCACCAAACAGTTATTGCATACTAATTAAATCCACGTTGACTGAAGACCATCTTCAAAAATATGGACTATCATCTTCTCCAAAGATTTATCGCGGTGAAGAAGCAGCCAAATACTTTGTCGATGATCTGTATGACATAGCTGCAAAGGTAGAAGAACTGTATGGAACAAATGTGCCCATGTCACCTATGGAAGAAGAAGAGCTTCAACATTATGATTCAACAACAACGTGTTATCTGTGTAATAACACCTTTACACCGGATAACGTTAAAGTTCGTGACCACGATCATCTTACGGGAGCGTACAGAGGTGCAGCCTGTAACGCTTGCAACTTGAACTACAAACTACCATATTTCATCCCCGTAGTTCTGCACAATCTGAGTGGTTATGATTCGCACTTCATAATCCCCGAACTAGGAAGAGATAATGGAGCAATAGACGTTTTGGCTACTACAATGGAAAAATTTATAAGCTTTTCAAAAAAGGTGGGTAAAATTAAATTAAGGTTTGTTGATTCATTTAGATTTATGCCTTCAAGCCTCATGAAATTATCTGAAAATCTAAGAAGAACAGATTTGATAGAAACAAGCAAAATTGTACCCAATAGTAAAATGGATTTGGTTCTTCGAAAAGGAGTCTTCCCCTATGATTACATCGATGGACTGCATAGATTTGATGAAACATCACTACCTCCACCAGAACACTTCAGAAACAAACTTAATGATTCGGAAATATCACTTGAGGACTATCAACACGCACGTCGAGTATGGAACGAGTTAGATATGAAGACCTTAGGAGATTACTCGGACTTTTATGTCAAACTAGATGTAACTCTTCTTTGTGATGTAATGGAAGAATTCCGAAACACCTGTTTTGCTGCATACGGTTTGGACCCTCTACATTCGTATACTTCACCAGGATTAGCTTGGCAAGCCATGTTAAAAGAAACAAAATGCAAACTCCAACTTTTAACAGACATTGACATGGTTTTAATGGTTGAAGCTGGAGTAAGAGGCGGATTGACCCAAAGTGTTACCAGACATGTCAAAGCCAACAACAAATACCTTCCCGATTACGATGAAACCAAACCGTCGACCTATTTAGGATATTTCGATGCAAATAACCTGTACGGATGGGCTATGTCAAACCCACTTCCTTTTGATAACTTTAAATGGATTAATCCCGACTCTATTGACGATATTTTACAAATTCCGAAACATGGTGACACTGGATATATTTTGGATTGCGATTTTGAATACCCTGAAAATTTACATGATCTTCATTATGACCTTCCACTTCTTGCTAAAACAGAGATTTCACCAATTGGAAAACACCCCAAATTAATGATGACATTAAATAATAAACAACGCTACGTGGCTCACTTTTGGGTAGTTCAACAAGCTATCGAATTAGGACTACGTCTAACAAAAATTAATAGAGTTTTGGAATTTTCTCAATCATGCTGGTTGAAACCCTACATTGATTCAAATACCATCAGAAGAGCAGCAGCTACATCAGACTTTCAAAAAGATTTCTTTAAATTAATGAATAATGCGATATTTGGAAAAACATTGGAAAACAAAAGAAGACACAAAAATTTTAAACTTGTTACCGACGCAAAAAAATTACAGAAACTAGTACAGCAGCCAAATTTTGGAACATCTATAATTATTAATGAAAAACTTGTAGCAGTGTCCATGAAGAAGACGAGTGTGAAGATGGATCGTCCTTTGTATATAAGCATGTCAATCTTGGACATTTCAAAAACACACATGTACGATTTTTACTACAACAAAATGGTGGCGTTCTACGGAAGAGAAAATGTATCTATTACATATATGGACACTGACGCTTTCATATATCGCATAGTAACATTGGACATGTATAAAGATTTACGTACATTTATTTACAAGAACGACTTTGATTTCTCAGATTATCCAAAAGATCATCCAAACTACGATAATGACAGACACAAAAAAGTACTAGGCAAATTCAAGGATGAGGCTAATGGTGTTCTACTTGAAGAGATTGTTGCACTGATGTCTAAACTATATTCTTTGAAACTCTATAATGAAAAAGAAGAAGAAGAAAAGAAGAATAGCTATATTAAGAAAGCTAAAGGTGTAAAGAGTTTATATTTAAAGAAGAAAGTGCATTTTGAACACTACAAGCAATGCTTATTTGAGGATAACATCATTACAGCTAAATTCAACACCATCAGAAGTTTTAACCATCAGCTGTACAGCGTGACTGAAGTTAAAAAGGCGCTATCCTGTAATGACGACAAAAGACAAACCCTTCCAGACAACATCCACACTTTACCATTCGGTCACTATTCCCTCAACCCTATTGACTAATAACCCTTTCATCGTCCTAGATCCTCTATCCTTTTCCTTTCCGTAAAAAAGGGGAAACACAGCAATGTTAAGCTGTGTTTCCCCTTTTTTTACACAAGTTTTGAATGACCTTGAACTATTTGTATATATAAGCAGATTTATACAAAAGAATATTTAATACCATGTAAGCTGCCTTCGTGAAACCATCATGTCAGACCTGAAGGAGAAGATTATTAATGAACTACACAAACCTGCAAGAATAAAGTTTCCAGGAAGAAATACTGTTATAAAAGGGATAAATGATCTATATCAAGCGGATTTAATTGAAATGCGACCGCATAGCAGAATAAACAAAGGATTTAAATATATACTCACAATTATTAATTGTTTTACAAAAGTTGCAGACGCTTTGCCTCTAAAGGACAAGACTGGTAAAAGCGTAACAGAAGCCATGGAAATAGCCATAAAAAGAGATAAAAACAAAATTAAACATTTACAAACTGATGATGGAACAGAATACTTTAATACAAACTTTGCACAGTTAATGAATAAATATAAAATAAATCATTATTCTACAAATTCAGAGAAAAAAGCAGCTATTGTAGAAAGATTCAATAGAACCTTAAAAGGAGCACTGTATAAACAATTTTCAAAAAGAGGTTCTTACGTATGGTATGATGTTTTATCACAATTAATAAATGATTATAACAACAGGTTTCATAGAACTATCGGTATGAAACCTAACAAAGTAAATAGAAGAAATGCAAAAGATGTATTAAAACGCATAAAGAAAAATACAAAGCCTAAAGTAGAAAAAATGCAGCCAAGAAAATTTAATGTAAGTGATAAAGTACGGATTAGTAAATATAAGGGAGTGTTTACCAAGAAATACCTTCCCAATTGGACGAATGAAGTTTTTACAGTGTATAAAGTGCAACCGACTGTACCTGAAACGTATATCTTAAAAGATAACAAAGGAGATTTGTTGGAAGGTGCTTTTTATGGACATGAAATGTTAAAGTCAACAGTAGGTGATGTATATCTTGTTGAAAAAGTGTTACAAATAAAAAAGGACGCAGTTAAAGTGCGGTGGTTAGGGTTTAACAAAACTGAGGATTCATGGATACCTATAAAGGACTTGGTTTAATGCAAGCAAATCATTTCATCGTTAACCTTTGAGCAGGATGGAGATTATTCACCATAAAGATCGATTCAATATTAATAACATAGATGATTTAACTGTGGATAACGTTAAAATCAACAATGGTAAACACGGTAGTTTACTTCCAAACACTGTTCGATGTATAGTAAGTGGCCCCTCAAACTGCGGAAAGACCAATGTTGTCTTTAATTTGATCACTAATCCGCAGGGATTAAGGTTTATAACCTATATATTTTTTCAAAGTCTCTACATCAACCAAAGTATCAATTGCTGGATAAAATCCTATCTGATGTGTCTGATGTTAATTTTTACAAATTTAACGCTAGTGATAGCATTATGCAACCAAACGAAGCGAAACCGTATTCTATATTTATATTTGACGATGTATCTTGTGAAAATCAGGATACTATTAGAAACTACTTTGCCATGGGAAGACATAATAACATCAACAGCATATATATAGGACAAACTTATAGCAAAATCCCAAAACAACTTATTAGAGATAATGCAAATATTCTAATTGTATTCAAACAAGATGATACTAACCTAAAACATATATATAACGATCATGTGAATGCGGATATGCCATTTGAAAAGTTTAAAGAGCTTTGCGGAAAAGCATGGGCGGAAAAGTATGGATTTTTGGTTATTATGAAAGATCAAGCTATAAAAGATGGTCGTTATAGAATAGGTTTTGATAAATTTGTTTTAATACACTGATTAGCGGTATTACTGTACAAGTCGTCAAGGTGTGAAGATGGTTAACCAGGAAAAGCTATTAAAGGAAATAAAATCACTTAGTGATTCTATTAGACAAAAGAACCGAGCTTTAAAATCAGGTATAAATGAAAGAGAGCAATTTTTAGAAACAACATTCAAACCTGTTACTGAACCTTTAAAGCGATTAGCACAAAATATGGAAAAACCTTCAATTCGCTTCGAAGGAGACAAAATGCTACCAATTTCCAAATATGAAGAAGAATTTCAGAATGATGAAAGTTTTGGTCAGTTACAAACATCTGAAGAAAGCGACGAGTATGAAGAAAGCGGAGATATAGAGGATTTAAAGGAAAAGGACATTGCAGAAGATACAAGTACAGAAGATACAAGTGTAGAAGATACAAGAGCAGAAGAAGAGGATATTAACCCATCCAACTTAAGCAAATTAGGCACTGATATTATGTTTAAAGGAACACTTGGAAGAACATATACGTTAAAAATGTTACACGCCGCACATGCTAATCGAAATTATCATACCTATGGAGCTAGAATAGAGGATAAAGGATTAATGATTGGAGATAGCAAGTTAGATATAAACGAAAATGATGATATAGTTATTGGAGATAAGAAATATAAAGGTACTAAAGGTTTGTTTGAACTCATCTTTAAAAATAATCCTGGTAAATATACTAAAAGGGATTTACAATTGTTTAAAAATATATTAGAGTATACAAATGCACATAGAAAGAAGTATTCCAAAGACCTACCTATTCATAGAAATCGGTCAATAAAATATACAAGTATTATATCTAGTCTTTTCCCCTCAAAATCAAAAAAAGCTCAAATTAAAAGAAGAGCTTTATCTTCTGCTGAATTAAATGTTTTGCATAAAAAGAGAAAAACAACTGATCCTACCACATCTGGAAGGGGATTATTGAAAAATTTGTATAAAACTAATATAATATATTACAACGATATAAATAAGTTAGTTGATCGAATGAGGTTATTACATGAAGCTATGGAAGCCGGGCATACTGGTTTAGAAAACGAATGGGTAGCTTTGGTTGATGAACTGCGCAAACAAGGAATAATTGTTCAGTAGACGTATATATATATAATAAGAACCTAAACGATAGCGATTCAGTTACATCATGAGTGTGGACAAGTTTGGACGGTATTCCGAGTTTGGAGTAAAATCTGGATATAGTGAAAAAAGAGCTGGGTTTCCGTTAACACCTGACGGAAACTATAATTTTGAAGGAAAAGTAATTCAAAATGTTGGTGATCCGCTTTTGTCTTCTGATGCGGTTACGGTAAAATACATGGATAAAAGAACCCCAACTGTACACGAAGATCATTGGGGGTTTTCCGGTAAAAGGTTAAGCAATATACAACATCCCGTTTATGATGGGGAAGCAGTAAATTTCGCTACTCTAAAATTGTTAACGATTTACAAAAGGAATGAAACTGACACAAGCTATGATGTAAAAAAATTAAAATTATCAAATGTAGGTGATTGTGAGCAGGATGGAGCCGCTGTAAATAAGAAAATGTTTGATATTGTACACAAGAAATGGACTACGGAATATGAAAAACATTTGGAAAGGTTTGGTGCAGCTCTATTCCATTATATCCATCGGGCTTCAGGAAGAGATGCAGCTTCAGATGTTGACAGTCACAATTATTTAGACTGGAAAAATATACACAATCCAGAGAAACTTAATCAACGAGATAAACCGTCTGAGCCTTCTAAAGTCAAGACATTAGGAAAGGGGGATAAAGTGAATGTGATTAATGAACCAACAGAAAACAATGAAGATTACATAAGAGAAAAAAGAATTTAAAATACACCCATGATAAGGGATAAAGCATCAGTCATATTCGAGAGACGATACAGAGAGGATGATGGAATCCAATATTACTGCGTGGAGTTTAATATCTCAAGAGCCGAGATTTCCCCAAGGAGTGTTGACAGATGGTTTTGTTCAACGGTTTGATAGATATATGGATTGGGAACAACTTTCCATACATTACCTCTTCACAATGACTATGTTAAGAATTTATTTTCACAGAGTTAACTGGATCCATATTTTACAAAGACAACAGTTTTCAGAAGACTTCCTCGTAGAGATGACATCAAATTTTAATAACTGTTGGGAAGTAATAAGTAAATATCAAAATCTCTCTGAGAATTACATTGACAATTTTAAAGATAAACTATACTGGGATGTGTTATTCAATTACCAACGATTTAGTGGCAAGTTTCTAAGGAAACATGGCAACTATTTAAAGTTTATTCATTTTACCGAAGACAACAATACCATCACCAGCGGAGAAACATCTGGAACATCTTCAATTACACCTTATTTCAATTTTTACTACTTCTATTTAATATGTCTACATTTAATTAATAAATCCATTTCTATATAATAAATGGATTTTAAACAGTATATAATACAAGAAACCAAAACTGATATTACATTCATTGTAAAACATTTATAGAGTGCACCTACTGATTGTAGGTTTTGCTATAAATAGTCATGTCGAGGGTTAAACGCATCAGTCATAATCGAGAGAGATTACAGAGAGGAAGGGGAATAGCATCAACAGCATTTTCTCTATTAAGTAAACCGGTTGGAGCTATAGTTAACAAGGCGATTGATTTATTACCTGTGGAATTACATTTACCTGGAGGATATCAATATTGTGGTCCTGGAACCAAATTAGAGAAACGTCTTGCTAGAGGAGATCCTGAAATAAATAAGCTCGATCAGGCTTGTAAACAGCACGATATAGCGTATTCCAAATTTGGTGATACTAAAAATAGATCAATAGCGGATAAAGCACTTGCTGAGAAAGCTTGGCAAAGAGTAAAATCTAGTGACGCGAGTATTGGTGAAAAAGCAGCGTCTTTAGCAGTAACAGCAGCAATGAAAGCAAAAACTACGTTTGGAGGAGGAAAGAGAAGAAGGCGTGGGAAAAAACCCGCTAAGAAACAAGGAGGTAATATCAGAAGAAAACGTCGATCTACCAGTGGTAAAGCTAAAAAGAAACCAACAATATGGTCAATGATAAAAAAGGGAGGAGGATTATACCTAGGACCGTATCGTGTGTATTAAATAAGGAAGAGCAATTAATAATTAAAAACAAAGAATTAACCAATGAAGAACTGATTACATATGCTTCTTGTTTGAAAATCCCATTTTTTAGAGGAGTATTTATGAAAGATGAATTACCGGTTAAAATGTGGAAAAATGAGACTGGTATTGTAAATTTGGATAATAGTGAAGGATTAGGCACTCATTGGGTGTGTTTCAAGAAACTTGGTAAAACCATTTATTATTTCGACAGTTTTGGAGACCTTCCACCACCGAAAGAACTTCAACGATACTTTCGTGCGGCAGAAAATGTTTTTTACAATCATACAAGAAAACAACCTGATGATACATCCATTTGCGGTCATTTATGTTTAGACTTTTTAGCTAAAAGTGTTAGTCAACTTTAAGATGTCCTCGTATACAGTGTCATTAACCGGTAACTCATGTACTTTGCGCAGTATTCTGTTTCCAGCGCTACGTTTGCAAAAAGGAAGACTATGGGAAGCCGCATTATTGGATTTAACAACATATAACTCTATTCCAAACGTTAGTGAAGGAATTAATAACAAAATACATTATTACAAGACAAAAGATGATAAAGGAAAGTATTCAGCTTTGGAAGAATTCAGTTTACCAACAGGAGCTTATGAAATTGGTAATATAAATGAAGTTATACAAAAACATATGGGAAAAGAAAATATAACGATAAAAGGCAATAACAATACAATGAAAGCCGAAATTACTTCTAAGTATTATATTGATTTTAGTCAAGAACATTCAATTGGTAGTTTATTGGGGTTTTCTAAGGAAACTAAAGTATTAGAACCTAATAAAACTCATTCTGGGAATAAAACTGTGACGATCATCAAAGTTAATAGCATAGACATTACATGTAACATTATACAAGGATCCTACAGAGATGGAGAAAATCGTCATATATTACACACATTCTACCCATCAGTTGCACCGGGTTTCAAGATAGTAGAAAAGCCTCAAAACCTTGTGTACCTACCGTTAAACACCGGTTTCATTTCAGACATCGTGCTGAACATAGTGGATCAAGACGGAAACCTTATTGACTTTAGAGGAGAAGCTATTACTGTAAGAATACATATAAAATCATCCGCTTAGACAATGGGGTTATCATTTAAAAAGAGAGAGCCAACCAGCAAAGAGGTCAGTAGCTTATCAGCTGTAGAAGGATTAACAAGTGACAACATTCGTTTTCTAGAAGAAATTGGATTAAAGGTCATTAACAGTGGATATACTGGATATAGCGCAGGGTCCAACATTCGACGAAACCTTATGGGAAAAGGAATATCACACGCACAACCCTTACGCTTCGTCCAAATTAAACAATAACGATGAAATTAGGATTCCTATACAACAACAAGACATTTATACTCTTCCATGCGAAAGTTATTTATATATTGAAGGAAAAGTAACAAAATCTGATGGTACTGCTGGAACCACTGTTCCGTTCATAAATAATCCTATGGCATTTTTGTTTGACGAGATTAGATATGAAATTTCAGGAGTTACAGTCGATTCAACAAAAAAGGTTGGAATTTCCAGTACATTGAAAGGATTAGCATCTTTAACACCAAATGAGAAGAATCTGTTAGCTGTTGCAGGATGGGTTGCACCTGACAAAAGTACAATCGCTCCTGACTCTTCGGGAAACTTTGATTTCTACGTACCTTTAAGATTACTCCTAGGATTTGCTGAAGACTACAGAAGAATAATAATAAATGTAAAACAAGAACTAGTTTTATTAAGATCATCAAACGATAATGATATTATTAAAGCAGCTACTGGAACAACTGATGCCAATTTAGACTGGAAATTAACATTAGACAAGATTGTTTGGAGAGTACCACATGTGCGACTAAATGATGAACACAGGATTACATTATTAAGAAAGTTAAAATCCGATCGAGACATTGTAATGCCATTCAGAAGCTGGGAGTTTCATGAATACCCCGTTTTACCTACAACACAACGACATACATGGACTGTAAAAACTTCTACTCATTTGGAAAAAGCGAGATATGTAATATTTGGATTACAAACGAAGAAGAAAAGTATAATAACTGAAAATGCTGGTGAATTTGACCATTGTAAATTAACAAACTGTAAAGTGTTCCTGAATTCACAATTCTTTCCCTACGACAACTTTAATATTTCTTTTGATAAAAAAAGGTACAGTGTTTTATACGATATGTACGCTAGGTTCCAAAATTCATATTACGGCAAAACAAATACACCTCTACTATCTCCCGTACAGTTTGAATCGAAAGCTCCGATTGTTGTAATTGATTGTTCCAAACAAAATGAATCTGTAAAATCGTCTAGTGTTGATATAAAAATAGAAATGGAATTTCAAGAAAACGTACCTGCAAATACATCTGCGTATTGTTTAATTTTGCACGATAAAATTGTTACATACACACCGTTGACCAGTATTGTAAAGACAGTATTGTAAAACGTTGTACCACCACCGGCACCGCCACTGTCGCTAACCTATAAATAGCGGAGCAACAATGCAGGTCTTCAGTTGATCGTCTATCGTCGCATGGGTAACATCTTCTACAAAATGAGTTCTCCATCTGTTGTACAAGGTGATGCAGAGGTAGCACCGTTATTGGAACGTGATAATACTAGTGAAGAAGAAATCATCAAGGAAATAACTGCATTTTTAAAGTTTGGTAAAAGAGATAGAGATGAGGAAAGTAATGCAGACCCATCAAAGGTAGTACCAAAGAGGAAGAAGAAAGTTGAAGAAAATATTCCTCCTCACATTTTAACTGAAGTTTTTTTGCGAATCTTTTACCCCATCTCAGCATGCATCAGTAAAAGTGTATCAGTTGGATTGATGAAGTCATTGGATTATTCCCCTACAGTAATACTACACCATGGAACAAAAAAGGTTTTATTTTCGCAAAATGCTTGGGAGTCATTTTTGAAACATGTACATTTAATAGAATGTTATTTAACTAACAGTTTGTGTGGAAGGAAAACACATATTCGACTTTTGGATTGTGACAATGAAATCGATATTGTTAAACATCGTGGACAACTACAAGTGCGAATTAGAGACTTGACTAAACATGAAAATAAGATTCTACTGTCACGTGAAGAATTCTACGTTTTAAACTACGCAACAGAACCTATTACAAGGTACATGAGACAGTTGGTATTTGCAAGCGCTATTATTAAAGAACATTTGGTCGATACTTTGGAAAAACAACCTGATAGCACCATCGTGTACGGACCTGTGGATACATCTATTTTTAATAGAATACCTCATGAAGTTTGCATGTGGAGAAAGTTAAAGGATTTTGAACCACTTGTAGAAATCGCTACAGAAGCTACAGAAGAAACAACACAGGAAGAAGAAACGGAGAAACAAGAAGAAGAAGAAAACGAAACACAAGAAGAAGAAGAAGTTAAAAAAGACTAAAGTTTGGCTTAGTAAAGAAGAACACACGTGGGGTAGGCCTATTGGGGACGGTGCCCACGTTAAATATACACCAACGCGCCTGCAACTGTACGGCCTGGTATTTAACCTACCGTGGTGTGGAAAACAGTTTAGTTGATCGCTAGGTGCCATGATGAGCGGAGGGGATGAAGAAGTGAGTGTAAAGCCTTGTGTAATAGAATTTCAAGCATTTCGAAATAATGATGATAGGTTTATTATCAAGGAATTAGTAATTTTAGACTTGCTTACATTTGTAGCCTACCCATTCACGTTTGATGCTCCTTTTTCTTTTAACAAACTTAACACCAAAGCAAAAAGTACAAACAAATGGATAACAAACTACTTTCATCACATACATTGGTATGAAGGATTTATAAGCTACAGTAATCTGCACAGTATTATGTTTAACTTTTGCAAACAATATTCACATATATACACAAGAGGATTAGAAAAAAAGAACTGGATACAAAAGTACACGCACGGTGATGTTTTCGATATAACTATCAGTAAGGACTTTAACATTAATCTCGGTAATATTTGTGTCGCTGCAAAAGATCTTAAACACGGCCAAACAAACTGTGCATTGTACAACGCGTATCGTTTGGCTGCTTACTTGAAACAAACGCAGGAATGTGGTGGGGGTAGCGGAGAACAGAAATGTGGTGGGGGTAGCGGGGCCTATAAATACGAGGAGACAGCACCGCTCCAGCACGAGTATTATTCGAGACTCCGAAGAGGCAACATCACAGAAGACACCACAACCACCACTGACGAAGATGGCATCAAAACAGTTTCTACAAACACTGGTTGATCAATTCAACACTCATTCAAAATCCGACCTTCTGCTAACTAAAAAGTGTTCAGAACTAAAAGAACAAAAACACTACATTATTCATAACATCAAGAAAGTGGAAACCACACATGGAGAAGCAATTCTAGTTTCATTGAGCGAAGGACCTTTCACTCCAGGAGATGAGCCGAAGTTTCAAGTATTTCTTCCAAAACGATTTGTTCAACTGCTACAAAATGAAGATTTGCGAGATATTCAACCGGGGACGTTGTATTTGGTATCACACGGTGTAAGCGGCAACAACTCGACGGAACTCACTTTGCACATCACGCGTCCTTGTACATAATGTCTTTGTTTGTATTTTTCTGTTTGTATTTCTAGTCATCAATGTTAGACTTAAGCTTATTGTATTGTAAGATGTTTGTTTAATAAAGAAAATATAAAAAAATATAAAAAAATAAAAAAATAAAAACAGCAACACAGCAGTATATTATTTTATATACTGCTGTGTTGCTTTTTTTAAATTCAAATGGATGACCTTGAACTTTCATTCAGGGTTAACTTATGAAGAGGTATAAAAGAGAGGGAGCAGTGAAGTTAGTCTCAGTCTTGTCTAACACACGCTGCAGCTAACATGTCGGTGCCACCTATGAACAATTTATTTTTCGATAACAATTTGAAGACATATTGTTGCGAGTTACAATGTTTTAAAATACCAGGCGATCAAGTTGACGGGAAAGCTTGTCGTAAGTGCAAGTGTTTTAGCTATTGCATATGTAGATGTAAAACGTATCAAATGAACCGACAAGATAAAATACAAGAATTACGCCGAAGGATTGCATTACTGTGGCGGCGAATGTAGTAGCAACCATCTGCCTCGCACCAGCTGCCACCTGACGCCTGCCATCTGCCGTCCGCCATCTGCTCCGCCCCACCACACTTTTACCCCCACCATTTTGTTTGATACCAAAACGCTAGCTAGCGAATAGTCAGTACACCTCCGGCTCTTGACCAGTGTACATCGAGCTCTCTGTTGAAATGTCCATCAAAATTAGGTGTATTCATTATGACTCTATTCATCTGGCGACTTTCCAAGACCTCGAGGTTTTTAATGAAGAGTTAAGACTTCTCATTGCGTCCGGCTACGATTTATCTTTGGAACTTTACGCATCAAAAAACAACATGGACTCTGCGCAGGAATCGAAGTATCTACCGTCTTTCATCAGAAAGCGAAGTGATGGCCGCAACTCGTCCGGATCAACAACATCGATGACAACAAACAACGGGGAACTATTGTAAACATGAATTATTGTAAATAAAATAAAGTAATATTTGTAATAGTACTACCTCGCACTCGTATCATTCGATTGCTTCATTCGATGGTTTCATTCGATATTTCTTATCGATTAACTATCGAATCACAATCGATTTTACGAGTGCGAGGTAGATTTTTTTAAAAAAACTTCACCGTGACTTTGAACTTTGAACTTTACCTCATTACGTCACAAAACCGCCTACGTCACTGGCTCAGCCTCAGATGACGTATTTTTTCACTCAGCGCATCCGGTCACTGACCGGATGTGACGTCACTTCCGGCGCAAAACCCGCAAACCCACACTACTTGTGTGTCTTTCTTAAATTGTTGTTATTTCTTGTTCCTGCAATTGATGTCTGAAAAGGCACTATGTAGTGGGGGTAGCTACCGCCTGCTCATTCTAGTGCTGGCCTTGGGCGGTGGCGGTCATGGAGCTGTTTGCCGACTTCCAGGGGTTTAAAGACTCGCACAATGAGTTTGTAATTAAGGAGTTTGCTGTCGCCACGGCTGACAGTACAGTTCTACAACACTGGACAGTGAGATCCCGTGTCCATACGCTACTCTAGACTTAAAAACCAAGAAACAGTGCACATGGGTCACCAACCATTATCACGGCATACTGTGGCAGGACGGTGATGTCACCATTCAAGCGCTACACAGACAATTGTGTCTCATTTTCAAAGATTCAGTGGTGTATGTGAAGGGACTAGAAAAGGTATAATACATTAGTGAATTTTTTGAAACGAGTCTGGTGCTGGACTTGGAAAACTACCCGTCCTTAAAGACTCTCGCCAATTCGCCAGTGTTCTGTTTTTACCATGGGAAAACAAAATACCCCCGTCGCAGCAAACCTGCATACTCAGCGAATTTCCAACGAATTATAACTTAACACATTAAGCCACTTAACAGGGATTCATAAGAAATATATTCACAAACAAGCGATATTTAAAATATTAATTATTCTCCATCAGAATAACATTGGGGATGAGTACGCAGGTTTGCTGCAACAAGGAACACAAAATAATGGGTTTTCATGCAAATATCAATAGAACTCAGCGATGTGAAGTCACATACCAAGTTTCATCCATATACATTCATAAATAAGCGATATACAGTATAACATTTTAATTATTTTCCATAAGAATAACATGGGGACCGAGTACCTAGGTTTGCTGCTACAGGACCCATAGGCAAAAAATTGTTTTTTTTGTGCAAACAACAATAAACCACAACCAGATGAAGCCATATACCAAATTTCGTCAGTTTATGTTCATAAATAAGCGAGATATACAATTTTTCTTTTCCTCCATAAGAATAACATTAGACAACGTACTGTGTTTAGCACTTTCAATATCTCGGTAACCAATTGACGTAGAGCAATGATCAAGATACCAAATTGTTTGTTTTTTTATGCTGAATTCAATGGTGAAAATTAAAATTTGATGTTAATAAAAATTACATGTGGAAACCCCAAAAAACCCATTTTTGGGGTACAAACCCCCCCCAAAACCCCCTTTCAGATGGTGCGATATGTCTGGTTTTCGAACTCGTTCAAATAAATGGTACTTTACACGTTTGTACCAAATTTCATTAAGATCGGACCTCTTTTACGAGAGTTATCGTGCTTACGGACACACACACACACACACATATATATATATATATATATATATATATATATATATATACATATATAAAAATTTGAACGAATGTTGTTTTTTGCATCTGGGGACCTCAAAATGAAAAGTTATCATGGTCTCGGGCTTAAGTCTTACCATGAGACCTACGGTAATAGCTTCTTCCCTATAGGGGAAATTCGCTAAAAGGGTTGTGCCCTGAATAACGTGTTGAAACTTGTTCAGTATCATAATCAATAATTCCTAAGAGACATTCCTTTAATGCTGGGGGAATGGGGTTTTCCCCCACTTTACTGGTATAAAAGGCTTACTCGCAGAAGTTCTTCATTCTATCAGCGACAGTGGTAGCAGCACCATCTTGAACCTACAGCTACAATGGACATGAGCAATCTGAAAGGACGCCTCAACAACTGTAACGCTCCTCGATTCACCAGACTTAACGATCTCCAGCCTGGTACTCTGTACGAGATTACCAATTTTGCAAAAACAAATTCACGCTACGGCGAGGCTGTCTGCGCAACCGTGAAAGGAATAGAAGGCGACGATGTACTATTGAACGTCTATCTACCACGGCGATTCCTCATCATCCTCACAGAAGCCGCCATCGAGAGTTACAACAAAGGAGATGCTGCCAGGATGTCTCTATATAGTGTACCGCGGCAACGGTAAAGGAATAGAATTTGTTTAAGAAGACTATCATTTTGTTAATAGTTCTAGTACAAAATGTATCAATAAACGTTTTGGTTTGTAATTTATTACTTATTATTTTCCCTTGTTTGCATAGTTTAATATTGGACTTGCGCAAGGTACAATTTAGATGAAATTAGTTTTAAAAAGCATATAATGAAACAGTTTTACAAGTGAAAAAGGTTTGGCATAGCAAATAAGTTATAGAGCTCTATAGGAGTCATATCTACTGAACAAGTAGTGACAGGTCTGGACAAGTTGAAACAGGAGTGAAGAACCTGATAAGGGTATAATACCCCCGTAGCAGCAAACCTGCGTACTCAGCGAATTTCCAATGCATATATATGTATCTTAACACCAAATAAAGCCACATACCAAGTTTTAGCGAATTTCCCCTATAGGGAAGAAGCTATTACCGTAGTCGGCATGGTAAGACCTAGGCCCGGGACCATGATAACTTTTCGTTTTGAGGTCCCCAGACCCCAAAAACACCATTCGTTCGATACTGTATATATATATATATATATATATATATATGTGTCCGTGAGCACGATAACTCTCGTAAAAATGATCCGATTTTGACAAAATTTGGTATAAACATGTAAAGCAGCATTTATGACTTTAAGTTCGAAAACCAGACAGATCGACCTATCCAAAGGGGTATTTTGGGGGGGGTTTTGTACCCCAAAAATGGGTTTTTTGAATTTTTTACATATAATTTTTGAAAAAGTCAAATTTTAGTTTTGACCATTCGATTCAGCTTAAAAAAACACACAATTTGGTATTTCGATCATTCCTCTACGTCAATTGGTTACCGAGATATTGAAAGTGCTAAACACAGTACGTTGTCTAATGTTATTCTTATGGAGGAAAAAAAATTTTTTTATCTCGCTTATTTATGGACGTATACTGACGAAACTTGGTATACAGCTTCATCTCATTGAGGTCTATTGATATTTGCTCCAAAAAATTGTTTTTGCATAATTATCCCGTAGCAGCAAACCTGCGTACTCAGCCCCCATGTTATTCTTATGGATAATAATTAAATGCTCTGTCTCCCTTAATTATGAACATAAATGAATAAAAACTGGTATACGACTTCACCTAGTTGAGTTATATTGATATTACCATAAAAACCCATTTTTTGTGTTCCTTGTTGCAGCAAACCTGCGTACTCAGCCCCAATGTTATTCTTATGGAGAATAATTAAAATTGTATATATCGCTTATTTGTGAATATATTTTTATGAAACTTGGTAAGTGGCTTTATGTAGTATTAAAACATTTATATCTCCATTGGAAATTCGCTGAGTATGCAGGTTTGCTGCAACGGGGGTATTATCATTATACATTCATAAATAAACGATTTATGACATTTTAATTATTCTCCATAAGAATAACATGGCGGCTGAGTATGCAGGTTTGCTGAAGGAAGGAACACAAAAAATGGGGTTTTATACAAATATCAATATAACTCATTTAGGTAAAGCCACATACCAAATTTCATTAATTTATTTTCATAATTAAGGGAGATAACACGTTACTTATTCTCCATAAGAATAACATGGGGCTGAGTACGCAGGTTTGCTGCTACGGGAGCCTTTGGTAAAAAAATGTTTTTTTGAGCAAATATCAATGGTCCACAACCAGATGAAGCCGTATACCAAGTTTCGTCAGTATACGTTCATAAATAAGCGAGATATAAAATTTTTCTTTTCCTCCATAAGAATAACATTAGACAACGTACTGTGTTTAGCACTTTCAATATCTCGGTAACCAACTGACGTAGAGAAATGATCAAAATACCAAATTGTGTATTTTTTTAAGCTGAATCCAATGGTAAAAACTAAAATTTGACTATTTCCAAAATTATATATAAAAAATTCAAAAAACCCATTTTTGGGGTACAAAACCCCCCCAAAATACCCCTTCGGATAAAGCGATTTGGCTGGTTTTCGAACTTAAAGTCATAAATGTTGCTTTACACGTGTATACCAAATTTCATCAAAATCGGATAATTTTTACGAGAGTTATCGTGCTCACGGACACATATATATATATATATATATATATATATATATATACAGTATCGAACGAATGGTGTTTTTGGGGTCTGGGGACCTCAAAACGAAAAGTTATCATGGTCCCGGGCCTAGGTCTTACCATGCCGACTACGGTAATAGCTTCTTCCCTATAGGGGAAATTCGCTAAAATTATCCACAAGGTATGATTTCCACCGTAAAGAGAAATCACTACATACAAATATCAACTTTTATTTTATAAATGCATAGTTTTTATTTCAGTCTGTTCTGATACACCTTGTACTACTTCATATTTTACTAATATATTTCAACAGAAGAAAGGTATTCTATTAAAAAATATATAAACAGTGTGAGGGGGCCAATTGTAGCAAATGAAAATAGCGTGATGTAATACATATATATACATATAACAAGCAGTATAACTTAGGGTGACTTAATCTTTAAAAAAAATAGGTTGGCAGTACTACACAGAAAAAAACCAGGCTGGCAACACGGTCCTAATGTAGGTTAGGTAAAATGATAGGAAGGGGCCGGGAGGGGTGGGGAGGGGTGGGGTGGGGGAGTGGGCTCCAATCTGCGATAAAGGTCAAAGGTCAAAAAGGACTGTGGGGGGGTCCATAGTTGTCACATGTTTATTATTCTCCATAAGAATAACATTATAGCTGCTGTGTACGCAGGTTTGCTGCCATGGGGACCACACAAAATGAGTTTTGTATGCAAATAGCATTAAAACCCAACCATATAAAGCCACACATACCAAGTTCCATTAATATATGTTCATTAATAAGCGAGATATACAATTTTACTTATTCTCCATAAGATTAACATTGGACAACGTACTGTGTTTAGCACTGTCATAATATCGGTAACCAATTGACGTAGAGCGATGATCTAAATACCAAATTGTTTGTTTTTTAAGCTGAATTTAATGATGTGAACCAACATTTGGGCTTAAAAATAATTATATGTAAAAAGTTCAAAAACTCCATTTTTGGGGTACAACCCCCCCCCCCCAAAACCCCCCTTAAAGTAGAGCGACCTGTCTGGAACTCGAACTCATGAAAATAGATGCTGCCTTACACGTTTATACAAAATTTCATCAAGATCGGACCATTTTTACGAAAGTTAGTTGTCTTGCCTACGGACATATTTATATATTCATTTAAGAAATTAAAACCATTTCGTTGCTATATTTCGATATAATATCTTTATCAAGCACAAAAATGAATGACAAATAAAATATAAAAATACCCCCGTAGCAGCAAACCTGAATAGTCAGCGAATTTCAAATGCATATTAATTTATCATAATACCACATACCAAGTTTGATCAATATACATTCTTAAATAAACGATTCATGACATTTTAATTATTCTCCATAAGAATTACATGGCGGCTGAAGATGCAGGTTTGCTGAAATAAGGAACACTAAAAATGGGGTTTTATACAAATATTAATATAACTCAACTAGGTAAAGCCACATACCAAGTTCTATTAATTTACGTTCATAATTAAAGGAGATAACACGTTACTTATTCTCCATAAGAATAACATGGAGCTGAGTATACAGGTTTGCTGCTACCGGAACTATCGGCAAAAAATGGGTTTTTGTGCAAATATCAATAGACCACAATGAAACGAAGCAATATACCAAGTTTCGTCAGGATAAGTTGATAAATAAGCAAGATATACAATTTTTCTTATCCTCCATAAGAATAACATTGGACAACATACTGTGTTTAGCACTTTCATCTCAGTAACCAATTGACGTAGAGCAATGATTAAAACACCTAATTGTGCGTCGTTTTAAGCTGATTCCAATGGAAAAAATTTACTTTCTCCAAAATTATATGTAAAAAAACTCAAATAACTTATTTTTGGTGTACAAAACCCCCCCCTAAATACCCCTTTGGATAGGTCGATCTGTCTGGTTTTCGAACTTAGTCATAAATGCTGCTTTACACGTTTGTACATAATTTTATCTAAATCGGACTTTTTTACGAGAGTTATCGCACCCACGGGCACATATCTATGTCTATATCTAACTATCTATGTATATATATATATATATATATATATATATATATATATATATATATATATATATATATATATATATATATATATATATATACACACACAGTTCCAAACGAATGGTGTTTTTGGGGTCTGGGGACCTCAAAACGAAAAGTTATCATGGTCCCGGGCCTAGGTCTTACCATGCCGACTACGGTAATAGCTTCTTCCCTATAGGGAAATTCGCTAACAATGGATCAGATGTTATTTACACATTTGGTTAAGATCAGATGATATGGAATAAAACTATTTTCATACTGTAGAAATAATAAGGAACAAAACATTGTAAAATTAACGACTGTTGATGTGTGTGGTCCCCAGAACCCAGAAACACCATTCGTTCGAAACTGTAGATATATATATATATATATATATATATATATATATATATATATATATATATGTGTGTGTGTGTGTGTGTGTGTGTGTCGTGTGTGTGTGTGTGTGTGTGTGTGTGTGTGTGTGTGTGTGTGTGTGTGTGTGTGTGTGTGTGTGTGTGTGTGTCCGTGAGCACGATAACTCTCGTAAAAATGATCCGATTTTGATGAAACTTGGCATAAATGTGTAAAGCAACATTTATGACTTTAAGTTCGAAAACCAGCCAGATCGCTCTATCCGAAGGGGTATTTTGGGGGGGTTTTGTACCCCAAAAATGGGTTTTTGAATTTTGTACATATAATTTTTGAAATAGTCAAATTTTAGTTTTCACCATTCGATTCAGCTTAAAAAACCACACAATTTGCTATTTCGATCATTCCTCTACGTCAATTGGTTACCGAGATATTGAAAGTACTAATCACAGTACGTTGTCTAATGTTATTCTTATGGAGGAAAAGAACATTTTTATATCTCGCTTATTTATGAACGTATACTGACAAAACTTGGTATACAGCTTCATCTCGTTGTGTTTTATTGATATTGGCTCAAAAAAAGTTTTTGCCAAATTCTCCCATAGCAGCAAACCTGCGTACTCAGCCCCCATGTTATTCTTAAGGAGAATAATTAAATGCTCTGTCTCCCTTAATTATGAATATAAATGAATAAAAACTGGTGTACGACTTCACCTAGTTGAGTTTTATTGATATTAGCATAAAAACCCATTTTTTGTGTTTCTTATTGCAGTTAACCTGCGTACTCAGCCCCAATGTTATTCTTATGGAGAATAATTAAAATTGTATATAATATATCGCTTATTCGTGAATATATTTTTATGCAACTTGGTAAGTGGCTTTATGTAGTATTAAGACATTTATATCTCCATTGGAAATTCGCTGAGTATGCAGGTTTGCTGCTACGGGGGTATTTTGAGGATTAATCATTCAAATTTCGAGTTTTTGGGCCCCAAAAGGGTCAGAAAAGCCCGTATGTAAAATTAATGCATGTAAAAAGATGGGAATTAGTGAGACGAAACCTTTAAGCCCTCTTTCGTCATTGTAGCATTAATATTTAAACAACTTTTTTATTAGCATATTACGTGTTGTTATTTCTTACGGGATGTAATAAAAGACTAGTTCAGTTCATAAAAAATGATCATAAAAAAAATGAATGTAATAAAAGATCAGTTCTCTCATTGGCCTGATGATGACTGGTGTGACTGGTCGAAATCGATAGCCTAGTACCAACTTTTATATATGTTTACCGTCTGTATGTGAATCAGTATAAGTGTAAATATATCTTAAGTGTTGTAAGACGTCATTTATTATATCCCGCATTAATATTTACCGAGTTATTAAAGAAAATGTGTATCTACCAAACACAGTACGTTGCCTTATGGGGGTTTTTCACTAGAAAAGCCTGGTATTCCTTTGTTAGAGTACTTTTATCATCCCCAGCAACCTCACGCATACTTTCAAGCCTGTCTGGACCTTCTCCTAATATTACTAGGTGTACGCTCATTCTTCCCGTAAGAGGATGAACGAAGACTGAATTTTTAAAGATATGTAGGCAGGTACTGGATTGGTAACACTCTTCTATTATCCGTTTTAACTCCACAACAGCAAGAACAGATAATTAATAAACCAAACATTTTACTAACGGAATGGTAACACCATTCCCTTATCCGTTATAACTGCACAACGGCAAGAACAGATAATTTAGGACTAATGTAAATAAAAAATAATACTGACTACTGGAGTGGTAACACCCTTCTCATATCCGTTTTAACACTACAGTACCTGGGGGCCGAGCTTTGCTCGGGGGGAGGCCAGTCAGTCAGTTTAGATGACTTGGAGTAATATTTTATAACTTTCCCCTACTGATAATCAGATTTGTATAACTCATTTGCCTCTTTTCTACATTTTTAAGGTCCTTCCAGTTGTTATTTAAAGCTCAATGCCCCTTTGATTTATTTTAATACTCTATATATGTAATCTTCACTCAAATCTTTTAATCTCTGTTCTCAGGAAACCACATGTCAATAATCATAAAAAAAATGAGTATTACTTTAACAGTTCCCTGGTTGATTATGAACAGCTGTTAAAATTCTTTTGTGTTGATTTAAAACTCCTTAAGCCCAATGTTATTTTTTTTAACTTTTCATTTTAGTTTTTTTACATTATTTGATTTTTCCTGGGAATGAGGCCTGTCTAGAACTTATTTTTATCCCAGAAATTAGTTATTTTGAACGTTTGAAGGAAATCGTTGGAGCCGTTTTTGAGATCAGTGTCGCAAGCAAGCAAGCAAACATACAAGCAAACCTTACTCATATTAGAGTATATGATACCTGGGGGCCGAGCTTTGCTCGGGTGAAGCCCAGTCAGTTTGTTTAGATGACTTGGAGCATATTTCACCACTTCCCCCTACTGATAATCAGAATTGTATAACTCATTTGCCTCTGTTCTACATTTTTAAGGTCACTCCAGTTGTTATTTATACCCTTTGATTTATATCCCTTTGATATCCCTTTGATTTATTTTACTACTCTATATATGTAATCTTCTCTCAAATCTTTTAATCTCTGCTCTCAGGAAACCACATGTTAATAATCATAAACACCATGAGTTCCATGTGGTTCCATAAAATCAGATAATAAAACCTTTGAATGAAGATTACATGTAGAGTGGTCATATCCAGAATGACTCAAAGGTACATTATAATAACAACTGTTGTGACCTCAAAAATGCTCGTTAGTAGGGTACATGGTGAAAAACTACTCCAAGTCATAAACAATATTGACCTTTCCCTAGCAAAGCTCAGCCCCAGGTAGTACTTAAACTATATGAGTATAACTTTGAGAGTTCGCTGATAGATTTTGAACAGCTGTTATGACTCTTTTGCTTTTATTTTAATCTCCAAAAGCCCAATGTGATTTTTTTAATTTTCCATAGTGGCTTTTTACATTATTTGATTTTTTTGGGGATGGGACATGTCTAGAACTTATTTTTAACCCAGATATCAGGTTTTACAACACAAGTAGTTGGAAGGACACATTAGTTATTTTTCAAGAAAATCGTTGGAGCGGTTTTTGAAATCAGAGTTGCAAGCAATCAACCAAGCAAGCGAGCATGCAAACGTTACTCATATTATAGTGTAGGATAGGATTGAATCAAAATAATTCAGCATTTGTATTAATTGACTATAACATATTTTTACTCTTAGGCACATAGAATGTACACGAGACAGGGACAATGATTCTGGATTTTTAGCATGTTTGAAGTTCTGCATACAGACGGCCAGGGCTGAATTTAGGGTCTGTACAGGCTCTGGTCTACACCCTAAATGCAAGATCGGGCCCTTAAGGCGGTCCCACACTACTCGCGAACACGCCCTTACATTCGGCCGAACTCCGAACGTTCGGAGTATTCGCGAGAAGGCGGTCCCACACTACTCGCGAACACGTCTGAACATTCGGCCGAACATTCTCCAGAACATTCAGCCGAACATTCTACCGAACATTCACTGAACGTTCGTCCTGATGAAGCTCCCACACTTCTCGCGAACACCCACCGAACATTCGGGGAAATGTTCGGGGGAACATTCCCTCGAACATAAATAAATTCCAATCAGCTGTTTGCGCATTGTCCGTCGTGTCCAACGAGCATTGTCGTGAAAAAATGGACAACTCTACTGATAATGTCACTGTTGTTGCATCTACAGTCGTATTTTTTCTGCAATAGCAGATACACCCCTGTTTGATTTTGTTAATCAGCTGGGTATAAACAATTGTTGGAAATCAGCTGTAATAACTGCTAGTTTGGGCGTTGACGCGGCGATCGTCCATCGTTGACCACTCTGCCTTCAGTGTTCACAAGGAAACGCTTTGTATTTGACTTGTTTATAATTAATTCATGATAATCATATTAATAACAATGTTTTCGTTTGTTGGCAATTAATTAACATCGAGTAAATATGTCTTCTCCTGATGTAATAAATTATAAAAGGTGTAGAATTTATTCGTGTAGAAGAAACCAACGAAAACAGGAGAATCCTATTTTTTACGAAGTAAAAAATCAAATATAAATATATCAAGTACTAGCTGATACCAATATTTTGCAGAGCTGATTAAAATCCTACTGTAAACATCTGTTTAAGTACTCACCTGAATCATTAAACCTATTGCCCATAAGAGGAACGTTGTAACTTTAAGGGTGATTGGGGCGAAGCCCTAATTAACGGATTGCTAAGATGGGACGTTGAAACGGAACAGACAAGTCGACAGACAGTCACCATCTTTATTTTATACATGTATAAGATAGTATAATTCATTTTAAAAAAAGGTTAACAAACATTGGACATTATTTTATTATCCGGCATAAACATTTATATATTAAGTTTATTAACAGTCAAGCTTTTAAAAGTTCTTACAATAAGGAATATACTGAACAATAATATTAGTCAAGAGATAACTCAAAAAACTATTCTTTTCGGGAAAAATTTCAACGTGGGAATGACAGACTGGTTGTGCACCTGTACCACGCCGCCGATGCGATTCTTACCCCGGCGATGCAATTTTCTTGGAAACTTCTTATCTCTTGTTAAATACTTGAGGTAAATTAAATCGATTCCACTGTCATTTACTCAACTTAGATGACAGACTTATATTAATTTGAAAAAAAAGATACGTTTGGGTGTTGTGACCACAAACAAATGTTTTTTTCTCCTTGAGTAGTTGTCCCCCCTTCACCACTGAGACCGGCTCTGATTTTGGAGAGTGGAAGAAAATCAACTACTATTTAAATAAAGGATATGTAGGGACAATAATTAAGGGTTCCGTATTAAAGGATTTATTTGTATCTTCTATAATCAGTTAATTAAAATGTCCATTATTGAGGTTGGCGTCAATCTGCTGTCGCGAAAACGCAAGTGATTGTATGAACTGAATGATTTGAAACAACACATTGCCTCAACACACTGACAAAATAGTGCAGCTGAGTTGAAGAAGTGACTCAAGCCCTGAATCCTGCAGAATCCGTCGACAGTATACTAATAAATGTCAACCCCCTGTGCCTTAAAACAAAACTTAAATTTACACAATTTTTTTTATTTATAGCTATAATTATAACTGACATACGCATAGTATCTCAGTACAACTAGAGATTGACTATTCATTACCAATGACCACTTAAGTGGTATTCAATAATTACTTGAAAGCACAACAAATAAATACGGTACCATACAAATAAATACGCATGTTTTATAGTATTGTCTCAGTAGAACAAGATCGATGACTATCAATGATGCAGTGATACAATAATGCATGTTCGCGAACAGTGTGGGAGCCTGCGGAATATTCGTTGGAATGTTCGGCTGAACATTAGCCCGAATGTTCACTGAACGTTCACTGAACATTCGGTCCCGTATTCAAAGTTCGCGCAGCTCCCACACTTCTCGCGAATACTCCGAACATTCGGAGTTCGGCCGAATGTTCGGGCGTGTTCGCGAGTAGTGTGGGACCGCCTAGAAGTGTGGGAGCTGCGCGAACTTTGAATACGGGACCGAATGTTCAGTGAACGTTCAGTGAACATTCGGGCGAATGTTCAGCCGAACATTCCGACGAATATTCCGGAGGCTCCCACACTGTTCGCGAACATGCATTATTGCATCACTGCATCATTGATAGTCATCGATATTGTTCTACTGAGACAATACTATAAAACATGCGTATTTATTTCTATGCGTACCGTATATTTGTTGCGCTTTCAAGTAAGTATTGAATACCACTTAAGTGGTCATTGGTAATGAATAATCAATAATTAAATGTTAATCTCTAGTTGTACTGAGATACTATGCGTATGTCAGTTATAATTATAGCTATAACTAAAAAATTTGTGTAAATTTAAGTTTTGTTTTAAGGCACAGGGGGTTGATATTCATTAGTATACTGTCGACGGATTCTGCAGGATTCAGGGCTTGAGTCACTTCTTCAACTCAGCTGCACTATTTTGTCAGTGTGTTGAGGCAATGTGTTGTTTCAAATCATTCAGTTCATACAATCACTTGCGTTTTCGCGACAGCAGATTGACGCCAACCTCAATAATGGACATTTTAATTAATTGTTTATAGAAGATACAAATAAATCCTTTAATACGGAACCCTTAATTATTGCCCCTACATATCCTTTATTTAAATAGTAGTTGATTTTCTTCCACACACCATAATCAGAGCCGGTCTCAGTGGTGAAGGGGGGACAACTACTCAAGGGGAAAAAACATTTGTTTGTGGTCACAACACCCAAACGTATCTTTTTTCAAATTAATATAAGTCTGTCTTCTAAGTTGAGTAAATGACAGTGGAATCGATTTAATTTACCTCCAGTATTTAACAAGAGATAAGAAGCTTCCAAGAAAATTGCATCGCCGGGGTAAGAATCGCATCGGCGGCGTGGTACAGGTGCACAACCAGTCTATCATTCCCACGTTGAAATTTTCCCCGAAAAGAATAGTTTTTTGAGTTATCTCTTGACTAATATTATTGTTCAGTATATTCCTTATTGTAAGAACTTTTAAAACCTTGACTGTTAATAAACTTAATATATAAATGTTTATGCCGGATAATAAAATAATATCCAAAATGTTTGTTAACATTTTTTTATAATGAATTATACTATTTTATACATGTATAAAAGAAAGGTAGTGACTGTCTGTCGACTTGTCTGTTCCGTTTCAACGTCCCATCTTAGCAATCCCTTAGGGCTTCGCCCCAGTCACCCTTAAAGTTACAACGTTCCTCTTATGGGCAATAGGTTTAATGAATCAGGTGAGTACTTAAACAGATGTTTACAGTAGGATTTTAATCAGCTCTGCAAAATACTGGTATCAGCTAGTACTTGATATATTTATATTTGATTTTTTACTTCGTAAAAAATAGGCTTCTCCTATTTTCGTTGGTTTCTTCTACGCGAATAAATTCTACACCTTTCATAATTTATTACATCACGAGAAGACATATTTACTTGATGTTAATTAATTGCCAACAAACGAAAACATTGTTATTAATATGATTATCATGAATTAATTATAAACAAGTCAAATACAAAGCGTTTCCTTGTGAACACTGAAGGCAGAGTGGTCAACGATGGATGATCGCCGCGCCAACGCCCAAACTAGCAGTTATTACAGCTGATTTCCAACAATTGTTTATAATCAGCTGATTAACAAAATCAAACAGGCGTATATCTGCTATTGCAGAAAAAATACGACTGTAGATGCAACAACAGTGACATTATCAGTAGAGTTGTCCATTTTTTCACGACAATGCTCGTTGGACACGACGGATAATGCGCAACAGCTGATTGGAATTTATTTATGTTCGAGGGAATGTTCGCCCGAACATTCCCCCGAATGTTCGGTGGGTGTTCGCGAGAAGTGTGGGAGCTTCATCAGGGCGAACGTTCAGTGAATGCCTTTACCAGCCCGGCCAACTTTCCTGTTTGATTTATATAATATAACCTACGCTTATATCAGGCTCTACAGATGGCGTTGTGCAATTACTTAAATTTCAAATTGCCAAAATCCGTATTGCTGCCTAGTGTATATTAATTAACGTTGTCATGGCAAGATATTACTAGGTGTACGCTCATTCTTCCCGTAAGAGGAGGAACGAAGACTGAATTTTTAAAGATATGTAGGCAGGTACTGGATTGGTTTACACTCTTTTGTTATCCGTTTTAACTCCACAACAGCAAGAACAGATAATTAATAAACCAAACATTTTACTAATGGAATGGTAACACCATTCCCATATCCGTTTTAACTCCACAACGGCAAGAACAGATAATTTAGGACTAATGTAAATAAAAAATACTACTGACTACTGGAGTGGTAACACCCTTCTCATATCCGTTTTAACACGACAGTACCTAGGGGGCCCAGCTTTGCTCGGGGGAGGGCCAATCAGTCAGTTTAGATGACTTGGAGTAATATTTCATCACTTTCCCCTACTGATAATCAGATTTGTGTAACTCATTTGCCTCTTTTCTACATTTTTAAGGTTCCTCCAGTTGCTATTTATAGCTCAATGTCCTTTTTATTTATTTTACTACTCTATATATATAACCTTCACTCAAATCTTTTAATCTCTGTTCTCAGGAAACCACATGTTAATAATCATAAAAAACATGAGTATTACTTTGACAGTTCCCTGGTTGATTATGAACAGCTGATAAAATTCTTTTGTGTTGATTTAAAACTCCATAAGCCCAATGTTAATTTTTTTAACTTTTCATTTTATTTTTTTTACATTATTTGATTTTTCCTGGGGATGAGACCTGTCTAGAACTTATTTTTATCCCAGAAATTAGTTATTTTGAACATTTTAAGGAAATCGTTGAAGCCGTTTTTGAGATTAGTGTCGCAAGCAAGCAAACATACAAGCAAACCTTACTCATATTAGAGTATATGATACCTGGGGGCCGAACTTTGCTCGGGGGAAGGCTAGTCAGTTTGTTTAGATGACTTGGAGCTTATTTCACCACTTCCCCCTACTGATAATCAGATTTGTATAACTCATTTGCCTCTTTTCTACATTTTTAAGGTCACTCCAGTTGTTATTTATAGCTCAATATCCCTTTGATTTATTTTACTACTCTATGTATGTAATCTTCTCTCAAATCTTTTAATCTCTGCTCTCAGGAAACCACATGTTAATAATCATAAACAACATGAGTTCCATGTGGTTCCATAAAATCAGATAATAAATCCTTTGAATGAAGATTACATGTAGAGTGGTCATATCCAGAATGACTCAAAGGTGCATTATAATAACAACTGTTGTGACCTCAAAAATGCTCTTTAGTAGGGTAAATGGTGAAAAACAACTCCAAGTCATAAACAAGATTGACCTTTCCCTAGCAAAGCTCAGTCCCAGGTAGTACTTAAACTATATGAGTATAACTTTGAGAGTTCGCTGAAAGATTTTGAACAGCTGTTATGACTCTTTTGCTTTTATTTTAATCTCCAAAAGCCCAATGTGATTTTTTTCAATTTTCCATAGCGGCTTTTTACATTATTTGATTTTTTTGGGGGATGGGACATGTCTCGAACTTATTTTTAACCCAGATATCAGGTTTTACAACACAAGTAGTTGGAAGGACACATTAGTTATTTTTTAAGAAAATCGTTGGAGCCGTTTTTGAGATAAGAGTTGCAAGCAATCAACCAAGCAAGCGAGCATGCAAACCTTACTCATATCATAGTGTAGGATAGGATTGAGTCAAAATAATTCAGCATTTGTATTGATTGACTATAACATATTTTTACTCTTAGGCACATAGAATGTACACGAGACAGGGACAATGATTCTGGATTCTAGCATGTTTGAAGTTCTGCATACAGACGGCCAGGGCTGAATTTAGGTCTGTACAGGCTCTGGTCTACACCCTAAATGCAAGTGCGGGCCCTTACCAGCCCGGCCAACTTTCCTGTTTGATTTATATAATATAACCTACGCTTATATCAGGCTCTACAGATGGCGTTGTGCAGTTACTTAAATTTCAAATTGCTAAAATCCGTATTGCTGCCTAGTGTATATTAACGTTGTCATGGCAAGATATATTATTAAGTGATTTTCATTATCTAATACATAAAACAAAGTCGGTGAATTTAATACATAAAACAAAGTCGGGATTGTATGTTAGTTATTTAGTTTCATCAAACAGCTGTTATAAGGATGATATCTAAACATACTTGAAAAGCATATAAACATATGTTTATTATAGACATAATAAATCTATTTGAATAGCAACTCATTTTCAATACTGAAGCAAGCTCTATATAAACATAGGCAAGTGAGCGTAGCTAACGAGCTCATCTTGAAAAAGAACGAGAATCTTTGACATAAAACAAATTCAGTGACATTAGGATAGAATAATGTCTGTCTGACCAGCTAGTAGTACTCAACCCGAATGCTGACCCGAACACCCGAACGCTTACCCAAGGATCATCTTTCCTCCATAAATTTAACAAGGCAACTTTTAAAGCCAGCGAGGCGGAGCTCTAAGGTCGGGGTTAAAAGAAAATAACAAAAATTTTTTGTATAATTGAAAATTGTCTAAAATTACTAAAAAAGGTGTAAATAATAACAAAGAAAATTTTCCTGTGCGGTGGAGGTCTATGGTTGAGTAGGGCGGCGTATCAAACGCGGGGACATCTTTCAGGAGATGCTGCTAACAAAACAAATCCAACGAATCATACGTTAAAATTAAAAGTTGGGAGTGATAGTAAAGACAGAGCCCTGAGGGAAGAACAAAGAGGTATCCAAAATATTTTAGTACCCAACAACGTAGTATATAGGTCTGGAGCAGTTTTGAGGAGCCGCTTTCGAAATCTTTGGATTTTTTATTTGGCGGTTTATATTAGGTTTCTAATAAAATATACCACCTGATTTTTTAGAAAAATTTGGGTTCAGAAATTACAGGGCTTAAGAGATCCCAAACTTCAGTTTTTTACCTTTCTTAGTACCATAAACTTTAAAAATTTTTAGCAGGTTTCAACAGTTTTATCTCATTGCCATAAAAAGCTCTAAAAGATAAAAAATTAGTACTCCAATCCACACACGGTTAAATTAGTATTTCGTTAGTAGGCTATTCGGCTAATGGTTGTGGAGAATATTTCAATTTCCATTCAGCAGTAAACTAAGTATATTGTCCGATGTTATTCTTATAAGAAATAAAAAACATATATCTCTTGTATACTTATTAATGTTATTAAAACTTGGTGTGTTAGCATTGACCAATAGAGAATATTCGTCCCAGGACAACCTTAAAACTGGTCTATACCAGTTTGGATGCTGACATTGGGTACAGCAAATGAAATTGTCATTACATATGAAGTTTTTTGGATGTCCATTATAACAAACTTCCCTTTCACCTTTGGTCCCTCCACTTGCAGCGGCTCGGGGCGGAAACTCAGGGGTTGGTCCCCAACCTGAGAATGTATGGTCCCAGGCTGTTGTACATGGATACCCCATCCGTTGAGTTGGCCAGTTGGAGGGCAGAGCGGGTCCACATTGAGCCTGATCACAGCTGTCACAAGGCACGGGAGTTGGTACTCTGAAAGGCCAATTTGGCTGCCTGTCCCATCCCACCCTTTCCTTTCCTGCTATATCCTAACCTTCTGGTAACCTGCGCAAAATTCCTGCTTATGGAAAACGTGCCTATAGCAACTATGCTGGGGTTTCCTAATCTAGCAACAATGAATAGAGAATATGCGGAATACGTTTCCATCTAACCCTGGAGGGTGAGGTGGAGCAATTAACCTCTTAAAACCACTGTGTGTACCTAGCAAATTAGATTAAACTGATTGCGTTTATTTGGTCACATGTCCTAGCTCCTGTTCACGCTTTTTTAAGACTCGGCCAATGACTAATATATTTTTGGTACCGGATGGTTTTCGACGAGTTTTAAATATATAACCTGAGAGAAAAGTTGCCAATAATTATTAGACCTATTAATTTCCAGCTCCAAAATCAGGGGGTTACACATACAGAAATATACTTGTTTTAAACCCATTTAATGTAAAAAAAGGTATTCAATGATTTATTTATATAACAGTATCTTATAAAATTCATACCTTAAATTTAAAAATGTTTACATCATTAATATATGTTAGTTTGTATTTAAACACACAAGCTACTGAAATCGCAGCACGAGAGATTTAAAAGCAAAATCCAACATCTACATTAATGACAATTTTTCAGGAGGGCAATCTGTCTACATCGTAATTAGTTGAACAATGTAGACGGTTGGGATTACGGAGTTTTGGACATCTTGATTGTTTATGAAAATCAATATTAACCACAGAAAATGCAAACAAATATAAACTGTAACCAGACTATTTTACTGACCGGTAGATTACAAAACTTTAATCCCATGTCATTAGGTGACAGTGAGGCTTATTTGGTACATTACATGTAATAAAGATAGTTTGCACGTATGATAGTTTAGTAAGTCTGCCATCAAGTAATTTGTTCACAATGTAAAGAAACTACTATAGGTCTACAACACGCTTGATTATCAATCACAGTCAGTCGTGTTACAGAGTTATACTGTCCCAGTAATTCAAAAATTCCAAAACCTATTGTATTAATTTATCATCACTAGTCCAAACACTTAGCTTTTACATCGAAGTTTTCCAGTAAAAAATAAACTGATAATAAATCTAAATAGATACAAGCATTGTTTTAAACACGACAAAACACTATTAATTTACATAACACTCACATTTTAAACTATTTCGAAATAAAAAAATTGATGGAACAAAACATAACCAAATCCATAGTTTTGGTTATGTTTACATTTGAGTAATTTATAAACAAATATGCAGTGTTTCCACTCTACGGTAAAAATATGCCACACACTGATACAAAAAAATCCCACTTTATCCCAGACTCTCCCTTACAGTATCCCTCGTCATATCCCACACTTTCCCACTGATTTGTTAAACATTGCAACACAATTAATGTTAAATATTATATGATTATTGAATAATGTATTAGTACAATATTTATATCGTTAGATAGAGCTTATTTAGATCTACTAATTACCTATAGGTATTTTACATTTTAGTACCTCAAAAGATTGTTAGCAATGCGACATAGATTAAATGATACGGTGAATTAACTAAATTAAATAATTTATTTACGTGAGAGGTACTAATATTTTTAATGGTAGTACTAAAGAGTACGAAGTAGGTACTAAATAATGGCAAATAGTTTGCTTGTTAATTCCAACATGGCTCGGCCAGCGAAATTGACACGATTCAGTGTTCGTTCTGTGACGTTTATAAAATCATAATAGGTGCGGACAGCGAGGTTAAAAATGGGAAACCCCGCAACTGCCAGTACGGCGAGAAAATCCACTAGAAGTGCTACTGCTAAGGTGCTCTGGTCGTAAGTTGTAAGCAAACTAGCAGACGTAATGCCGATTTCAAAAAAATCCCACTTTATCCCACAATCCCATTTTATCCCACAAGCAGTCAAAATATCCCATATAGGGGATAAAAATCCCTCAAGTGAAACACAGACAAATCCCAGCTGACATTTTAAAGACAACCATAGTCAATAGCTTACTACGAAAACCAATTCAACTACTGAATATCAAAAATTAAAATTAGTTTTAATAATTATTAAAATCCAAAATAAAATACGAATGCTGTGTTAAAACATCCCTTTGGTATCCCAAATGACTCCTTCAAAATTTCATTAAGAAATGTTTTACAGTTATTTAGTATTTCGATAACACACCCACACACACACACACACACACCCACACACGGCCACTGAAACTTCTTCATCAATACAGTGATTCACTTCGTTCATCAATTAAGTGATTTTCATTATCTAAATACATAAAACAAAGTCGGGATTGTATGTTAGTTATTTAGTTTCATCAAACAGCTGTTATAAGGATGATATCTAAACATACTTGAAAAGCATACAAACATATGTTTATTATAGAAATAATAAATCTATTCGAATAACAACTCATTTTCAATACCGAAGCAAGCTCTATATAAAAATAGGAAAGTGAGCGTAGCTAACGAGCTCATCTTGAAAAAGAACGAGAATCTTTGACATAAAACAAATTCAGTGACATTAGGACAGAATAATGTCTGTCTGACCAGCTAGTAGTACTCAACCCGATCGCTGACCCGAACTCCCGAACGCTTACCCAAGGATCATCTTTCCTCCATAAATTTAACAAGGCAACTTTTAAAGCCAGTGAGGCGGAGCTCTAAGGTCGGGGTTAAAAAATAACAATTTGTTGTATGATTGAAAATTTTCTAAAATTACTAAAAAAGGCGTAAATAATAACATAGAAAATTTTCCTGTGCGGTGGAGGTCTATGGTTGAGTAGGGCGGCATATCAAACGTGGGGACATCTTTCAGGAGGTGCTGCTTTAACAAAATAAATCCAACGAATCATACGTTAAAATTAAACGTTGGGAGTGATAGTAAAGGCAGAACCCTGAGGTAAGAACAAAGAGGTATCCATAATATTTTGGTACCCAACAACGCAGTATTGAGTTTAACTGCTCCAACGCAGTCTGGAGCAGTTTTGAGGAGCCGCTTTCGAAATCTTTGGATTTTTTATTTGGTGGTTTATATTAGGTTTCTAATAAAATATACCACCTGATTTTTTTGAAAAATTTGGGTTCAGAAATTACAGGGCTTAAGAGATCCCAAACTTCAGTTTTTTTACCTTTCTTAGTACCATAAACTTTAAATATTTTTAGCAGGTTTCAACAGTTTTATCTCATTGCCATAAAAAGCTCTAAAAGATGAACAATTAGTACTCCAATCCACACACGGTTAAATTAGTATGGCGATAGTAGGCTATTCGGCTAATGGTTGTGGAGAATATTTCAATTTCCGATGTATCTCTATATAGTCCGATGTTATTCTTATAAGAAATAAAAAACATATATCTCTTGTATAATGATTAATTTGATTAAAACTTGGTGTGTTAGCATTGACCAATAGAGAATATTCGTCCTAGGACAACCTTAAAACTGGTCTATACCAGTTTGGATGCTGACATTGGGTACAGCAAATGAAATTGTCATTACATATGAAGTTTTTTGGCTGTCCATTATGACAAACTTCCCTTTCACCTTTGGCTCCTTCACTTGCAGCGGCTCGTGGCGGAAACTCAGGGGTTGGTCCCCAACCTGAGAATGTATGGTCCCTGGCTGTTGTACATGGATACCCCATCCGTTGAGTTGGCCAGTTGGAGGGCAGAGCGGGTCCACCTGTTTGAGCCTGATCTCAGCTGTCACAGGAGCACGGGAGTCGGTACTCTGAAAGGCCAATTTGGCTGCCTGTCCCATCCCACCCTTTCCTTTCCTGCTATATCCTAACCTTCAGGTAACCTGCACAAAATTCCCGCTTGTAGAAAATGTGCCTATAGCAGCTATGCTGGGGTTTCCTAATCCAGCAACAATGAATAGAGAATATGCGGAATACGTTTCCATCTAACCCTGGAGGGTGAGGTGGAGCAATTAACCTCTTAAAACCACTGTGTGTACCTAGAAAATTAGATTAAACTGATTGCGTTTATTTGGTCACAGGTCCTAGCTATGGCCAACAGGCCTGGTCACGCTTTTTTACGACTCGGCCAATGACTTTAATATATTTTTTGGCACCGGATGGTTTTCGACGAGTTTTAAATATATCACCTGAGGGAAAAGTTGCCAATTATTATTAGGCCTATTAATTTCCAGCTCCAAAATCAAGGGGTTAAACATACAGAAATATACTTGTTTTAAACCCATTGAATGTAAAAAAAGGAATTCAATGATTTATTTATAACACAGTATCTTATATCCTATCTTCATACCTTAAATTTAAAAATGTTTACATCATTAATATGTAGTTTGAATTTAAACACACAAGCTACTGAAATCGCAGTACGAGAGGTTTAAAAGCAAAAACATCATCTACATTAATGACAATTTTTCAGGAGGGCAATCTGTCTACAACGTAACTAGTTGAACAATGTAGACGGTTGGGATTACGGAGTTTTAGACATCTTGATTGTTTATGAAAATCAATATTATTTACAGAAAATGCCCACAAATATAAACTGTAACCAGACTATTTTACTGACCGGTAGATTACAAAACTTTAATTCCATGTAATTAGGTGACAGTGGGGCTTATTTGCAGGGCCGTCGCGTGGGCGGGGCGACTGGGGCGATTGCCCTGGGCGCCTCGGCAAGAGGGGCGCCGCGGCAGGAAAAAGTAAAACGCAATAATTGGAAAAAATTAAATTATTTGCAAAAAACATATTTTTAAGTTAGGTCAAAGAGAAATTTGAACAATACGTTGCATTTTTGTTTGTTTGAACAAATAAATATCTGACACTAATAACTTTAAATGTGCTATTTATACTAAGTTATCCCAAAATAAGTATTTGCTCTAAATTGAGCAGCTGGATTTTCTCGTATACTCAGGGCCGGATTTAGGACCCCAGCTTAATGAGAGCCCCTAGGTCCAACCGGTGGCACGGGTCCTTGCTGCTGTCCAGCCAGGTTGGTGTTTTTTCGTATGAGTGGTTTTTGTATGTGGTTTTGTGTGGTGCAAGTTCCCTTTGTGGTGCGGGCCCCTAGGCGCGCGCTCATGTAGCCTATGCTTTAAAATCCAGCCCTATGTATACTGTTATTATTAATAGCCTAATAATGAACTCTAATATGTAGTGGGCACCAGCTCTTTACTTTTTTATTATTATACATCAATATTACCAGTTAGTCTATGATATTACATAGTCTGAAAGCCCCTATCCATGCACACACTCTTTGCCGTGTTGCGCGGTTCTATTATTACACCCGATCTGAGGATGCTGACTCTTGGTAGAGACACTGACTTCACATCCTCTAGCAACTTACCCCACGTACCCCTTCAACCTCTCGCGTCCAATTGCCACTGTCAGTCTATCACAGTGATTTCGCATTCGTGAGTTACGTGAATTGTACCAGGGTCCAAAGTGGAAAAAATGCTGTCTGGAGCTCAGCGGCAAAAAATAAATATGGAAAGTGAATTACCGCGTGAAGTGTTACTGTCCAAATCAGACCAGATTTAGGAGCTGTAGGCCCCTAGTTTCAACCAGTGGTGCGGGCCCTTACCGGTCAGGTCAGCAAGCTGGTGACCTTTTTTTTTGCTAGTTTGAGTGCCAGAACTAACTTGCAAAACACAACTTTGCAAACGAACATCTAGACGCGATGCGGCTTTGAACTTATCCCACCACCTCCAAGTCGCGTTGCTCGTTGCAAGGCCGAATTTAAGCATAGGCTACATAGGTGCTAACCTAGGGCCCGCACAACAGAAAGCCTTATACACAGGGCTGTACTCAGCTTTCGCGGGCCCCTGGGCAGGCCTGTTGGTGTGGGCCCTTGTTGCCGTCCGGATCCCGTGTTGACTTTTTTTAGACATCAGGGTCGTAAATGAGACACCGGGTCCCCCTTTTTGGGCCCGCGCCTCCCTGACAGACCCAGCCCCCAGGGCAGTTGTCCCCCCTTCCCACCATACGAGTACGGCCCTGCTTATACATTCAACAAAAATGTCACCAACTTGGACCTGGATGGCAACAAGGGCCTGCACCACTGTTTGAGCCTAGGGGTCTACAGCTCCTAAATCCGGCCCTGGCTTGTTGTTTGTTTTACCGTATCTGTTTATATATGTATTTGATAGTGTCACTCGCTGTAGCGTAGCTCTTTGTCGCGTCGATCGTTGTATGTTTGTGTTTTTTGTATGAATCCTTACATATAGGTTTAATGTTGGGTAGAATTGGGAATGAATTGGTTTAGGGTGGGCGTCTGACGAAATCTCGCCCCGGGCGCCAAAAAACTACGCGACGGCCCTGCTTATTTGGCACATTACATGTAATAAAGATAGTTTGCACGTATGATCGTTTAGTAAGTCTACTATCGAGTAATTTATTCACAATGAAAAGAAACTACTATAGGTCTACAACACTCTTGATGTCTTGATTATCAATCACAGTCAGCCGTGTTACGGAGTTATACTGTCCCAGTAATTCAAAAATTCCAAAACTTATTGTATTAATTTATCATCACTAGTCCAAACACTTAGCTTTTACATCGAAGTTTTCCAGTAAAAAATAAACTACTAATAAATCTAAATAGATATAGGATAAATATTGTTTTAAACACGACAAAACACTATTAATTTACATAACACTCACATTTTAAACTATTTCAAAATAACAAAATTGATGGAACAAATCATAACCTAACTTCAAAGTTGAAAACCTGTTTACATTTTTTGTGATTTGTAAACAAAGATTCAGTGTTTCCACGCAGCAGTAAAAATATCCCACGTGCTGATACAAAAAATCTCGCTTTATCCCACACTCTCCCCTATAATATCCCTCGTCATATCCCACACTTTCCCACTGATTTGTTAAACAATGCAACACAATTAATGTTAAATATTATATGGTTATTGAATAATGTATTAGTACAATATTTATACCGTTAGATAGAGCTTATTTATATTTACTAATTACCTATAGGTATTTTACATTTTAGTACCTCAAAGGTTTTGAGCAATGCGACATAGGTTAAATGATACGGTGAATTAACTAAATTAAATAATTTATTTACGTGAGAAGTACTAATATTTTTAATGGTAGTACTAAAGAGTACGAAGTAGGTACTAAATAATGGCAAATAGTTTGCTAGTTAATTCCAACATGGCTTGGCCAGCGAAATTGACATGATTCAGTGTTCGTTCTGTGACGTTTATAAAATCATAATAGGTGCGGACAGCGAGGTTAAAAAATGGGAAACCCCGCAACTGCCAGTACGGCGAGAAAATCCTCTAGAAGTGCTACTGCTAAGGTGCTCTGGTCGTAAGTTGTAAGCAAACTAGCAGACGTAATGACGATTTCAAAAAAATCCCACTTTATCCCACAATCCCATTTTATCCCACAAGCAGTCAAAATATCCCATATAGGGGATAAAAATCCCTCAAGTGAAACACAGATAAATCCCAGCTGACATTTTAAAGACAACCATAGTCAATAGCTTACTACGAAAACCAATTCAACTACTGAATATCAAACATTAAAATTAGTTTTAATAATTATTAATAATCCAAAATAAAATACAAATGCTGTGTTAAAACATCCCTTTGGTATCCCAAATGACTCCTTTAAAATTTCATTAAGAAATGTTGTACAGTTATTTAGTATTTCGATAACACACCCACACACACACACACACACCCACACACGGCCACTGAAACTTCTTAATCAAATACAGTGATTCACTTCGTTCATCAATTAAGCGCAAAATTGTATTCCCAGCTTTGCAGGAAAATGAAACCAGCAGCATCAGAACGACCGAAAAATCACTGTTTTTAGTTTCCAATAAAAATTGGAATAAATGTATGTTTTTACTGATTTTGAGTTTTAAAAGTTGTTATGTGGAAATTTACTTCCCTCACGTCAGCGTTCTGCGTGTGAACATGTTTATGTTTGAGCTGATGAAAATACAAACAGCTGATCTTGATTCGTAGTAGTTCCACAGGCTAACCACAGAATGCACTGAATGCAGCACACTTAACACACACAACTTTCATAGTTTTTATAAATCTTTTGCGGGCGAAGCCTGCGGGGTAACAGCTAGTTATATATAAATATATTACTGTCAAGCATTATTGTTATGCGTAAGTGAGTCGCAGTCATAATGAGAAGACAAACTTATGTTCCAAACATTTACGCAAAAAAGCAAAGTGTGAATAGGGCTGTTGCGCTATTGGTGAAGGTCCTGAAGTTACCCTCTGAATTTGGCCACCAAAACTAATTTAAAGTGTCACTACTTTACTAATAACCTATAATTGGTATTGCCCCCCCCAAAAAAAAATATATATATATATATATTATCTATATTTGTCACTGACATTAGGAGATTACATTTCAGAGTTTTGAAACATTTTTCTGGACAAAAATGCCCTTAGCGAATTTCCCCTCAATCTTGTCCAAAAACTGCTCACCCCATAGTTAATACCAGCACCGTCTAACCTCACTCCCAGAAAGTCAACTCCATTTTGTTGGTTCAAGATCATTCAGTTTCGCCAAAAAAATGTTGGGAGTTTGAGAAAGTTTTTAATTGATTTTTGATACATTTTAATAAAAACACAATTTGTTTTGTTCGAGTTAAATTTCAATACGTTTTCGATAAATAATTGTGCTGCTTCATTTATTTTGATGTTTGATTCGACTTCCAATTCCTTGAGGGTTTTTTTGTGGTGATAGTCGCATCATCTCCAGGGTTTTTTGTGGTGATAGTCGCATCATCTCCAGGGTTTTTGTGGTGATAGTCGCATCATCTCCAAAAATGAGCAAGTTTCTCTCTGGATTTTGTCTGGGAGATCGTTTTAATGTATACCTAAAGCAGTTTGATCCTTTTGGAACGCCGCAAGAAATCAATTCCGGATTAAACAGGAACTGACTAGATTATAAATTTTTACTCGTGCTAAACATTCATTAATAATGTTTCAGGCTTTCTTGGCTTTGGTGTCTGAATCCATTCTACTGCGTTGTGCCACTCGCTTGGCATTATTTATTCTAAATCTACGGTCAGAAAGGGCCCGTTCACATCTGGCTTTGTTAGTTTCGATTTTATAGAGCTTCAAAATGTTGTACTCATTTAACATTCTGTCTTTAAGCACCAAAAATTATATTGTTATTCCACTTCCTATTTTTATATTAAATAAGAATTTGGTTTCTTTAAAGGGCAAGCTATGTTGAGATGGTGAACAAAAGTGTGGATGTGAAAGTATCATATTTTGAATTGTTATATATATGACGTCATAAAATTCAAACCGTGTACATTATGCACAGGTTTCAGTGGATAGGCTAAACATTAGTTCATAAAGACTACTATCGTTGATCAGCGCTTCTCAGTGGCGTAACTGCCGGGCCCGCGGTGCGGAGAGCCCACGGTGCGGAGGGGCCCACTGGCCTTAGGGGGCCCGCAAGCCTAGGGGGACCACGAGCCAAAGGGGCCAGCGGACCGAGGTAAAAGCTCTGGCGGGCCCGCATGATGGTATAAAATTGTAATATTTAATTTGAATAAAGGATAATAACTTTTCTAACATTTTCTAAACAAATTCGGAACTACCATGCCCAAGAAAGGCTTATAGGGCTAAGTCACAGAGAAGTAATATATTACTTCTCTGTAGCTAAGTCTACTTAGTTTAGAAAACGACGGGGCAAGGTCAATTAACTGATGTGAAAGTGCTGAGGTTCCGGCAGTTAGGCCTACGTCAATGCACGTCGCATCAAAACCTGCGTACCCAGTGAATTTCCATAACCAATACATGAACTATAGTTTACCCCTTTTATTGAAATTCATTGATATATTAGAGAGATATAACATGTTATATACTATTAATTGTTGGTGATTGTGAGTTTATGTTATATTTAATAAATTATTGCGGGCATAAATCGGCGGCACATAATAATATCCGAGTCAAAACCTCAAGGTACAACCGTAAATGCTATGGCAACGATTTTAATCCAAACCAACACTGGATCCACTCAAGGCCCCACTAAAAAAATTGATCCACTCCAAACACTTTTTCCACATTTAGACAGAAACAGAGTGAGTAACTGACCTGGGTCCTGGACGTTATGAAACTTTACGTTATGAGACTCGTCCATTTAATTCTTAGGTATTTTATACTACATTGATGATATGAAACTTTATTAAAAACATTATAGCCTAAATAATAAGTTAAAGTAAACTATACTGGAACTGTCATTATGTATTTGGAGGTTAGGAAACGTCCTTGGCTCACGCAACCTCATCTCAGGATCTAGTCCTAATGGATAGGTTTAGGATGAAACTGTACGATTGTGTTATGGGGGGCAAGAAAATCAGTTACGCCACTGTCGCTTCTGGTAAAATTGTTCTTGAATTTGTATTTTATTTACGTTGAATTTGGTTTGCGGTGAACATCTTACACTACCATCACCACTCAAGATGTTGTTCTTAGCATTGTTCTGCATGTTCTGATTGTCTGTGATTGTTAGCATGTTCTGCAATAAGAAGTTAATCAATATGATATCAGATGGAGGATTTACCTGCGGAGCTAAACTGGTCAAATGTATTTATAATAAAATCTACTAATGCGCACAAGTCATGTACTTGATTCTGAAAGTAATCTAGTTGAAATTGAAATTGTAGTATAAAGGGCAAAACTATTTAAAGTGTTAAAAAATGTGTTGATTTTATTACCTTTGTTCAAAATATTTATTTTGAAACCATTTACTATTACATAGTTGTTTTCATTTTTGGCTCTTATTCTCTGGTAAGAAAATCATTTAATTATTCCAAAATAAATTCTCTAAATTTACACACAGACAGCAGTTATAAATTTGTGATTCTCTACTTTAAAATTGATTCCTCAGCATTCCAAGCAGATTGATCTTCCTCAGATTCCTCTTATTTTCCCTAAGATTGATACAAACATTTGTGATTTTAGGTTTCCAATTTGTAGTTTTCAACTTATAAATAATGACAACACTGCTCATACATATTTTGGATCTTTCACAGGAATAAAACAATGCACAATAACTAATCTGTATCATGATCAATTTATCATCGTATAGGCCTAATCCATGTTCACTGATAAGGAAGAAATCAGAATTTTCCCAAGAAAAGGAATAAATCAAATACCCCCGTCACAGAAAACCTGTGTACTAAGCGAATGTCCAATGTCTTAATACCACATAAAGCAGCATACCAAGTTTCATAAAAATATATTCACAAAAAAGCTACAAATACAATTGTAATTATTCTCCATAAGAATAACATGGGGACCGAGTACCTAGGTTTGCTGCTACGCGAACTATACGTTTTTTACGTGAGAATTTTTTTGTGCAAACAACAACAAACCACAACCAGATGAAGTCATATACCAAGATTTGTCAGTTTATCTATCTATACTTATTTAATAGGCGAGCAGGTTTTTTGTGACAATCACTCCTCCTAAACTACAGAACGGATTTTCATATTTTTGGTGTCATTGGAAAGAGCCTAACGTGAAGTTGTGCAGGAAACTTTTTTTATAGATACATAATTTGTGAGGGCCCCTTAAAGTTGAGTTTTCCCCATAAGCTTAACATTTGGAAATAACTATAAGTTTTAAGCAATCAGCTGGATAGAGTAAACACAGTTAATCAGCAGGCCATGTTGGCTTTGGAACGGCATCACAATACGGGAATGTCAGTATAATATTACGTTGTGATCGCGAGCGAAGCCGCGACAGGCTACTAGTGTTCATGAATAAGCAATATATAAAATTTGTATTTTTCTCCATAAGAATAATATTAGACAACGTTCTGTGTTTAGCACTTGCAATATCTCAGTAATCAATTGACATAGAGCAATGATCAAAATACCAAACTGTTTTTTTAAGCTGAATTCAATGGGATGAATTAAAATTTGATTTAAATCAAATTTGCATGTGAAAACCCCCAAAAGAACATTTTTGGGATACAGACTCCCCCCCCACCCCATTCGGGTGGTGCGATTCAACTGGTTTTCGAACTCGTTCAAATAAATGGTACTTTATACATTTGTACCAAATTTCATTAAGATCGGACCTTTTTTACGAGAGTTATCGTGTTTTTGGTATTTGGGGACCAGAAAACAAAAAGTTGGCAAGACCATGAGACCTACAGTAATAGCTTCTTCCCTATAGGGGAAATTCGCTAAAAATACACAATTTGACCAATTTCGTCAGTACAGTAATTCCTCTAAAACTAAGATATGCAAGTTTTAGTTTCAGATTTTTGAATTTCTGTGATTTTGATTGTTTTGTTGGTTTGTTAGGCCTATGGTGATTTATTATTGAACACCTTAATTTTTTGTTGATGAGTAGTTTTTTATTGGTCTGATCTGCAGGTTCTGCTATGAGATAAGTAGATGAGGTTGTTCTCTTCCCCAGTCGCTGTTCGAATAGGACGAGCTACGTTGATCCGTAGGCCGCGCAGTCCTTTTACAAGTTGGTCATCCTAAAATCTTCAGCGATTCGCCAGTAAACCACATAGGAGGTCCTTAACCAGTAATCCAGACAAATTTAAACAACACTAGGCTTAATTTTAATGGTCTTCATAAAATAATGTATAACTTTAAAATGATGTGTGTGACGGCAAAAATTAAAAATGATTTTACTACCCTGAAATCACCCAATTTTGGGAACATGAGAAAAGTTTGTATAATGCAAAACAATTATATTTCCCTTCAAAGGTAAAGCTTAGTATACAAAGCACTGGTTATAAAATAGTGAAAAATATGAATAAATAAAAATAATGCAATGCCTACTTGTAAGTAGTTTCTCTAACTAAATATATGCTCGTCGGTGTACAATCATAACAATTTTAATTGGGCAACATTTTGTACTGGCTCTAGTTTAAAACCTCTAATTTCACCATTCTTATTCTTCAACATGAGGTATCGTTCAATGGGGCTTTAACAATTTTTTTACTTGGGCTGCCCGAAAAATTCCCCGTTTTGGAGGCATGGGCGAAGTTGTGGCACTGATCAAAAGGTGTGTTTTAGCGAATTTCCCCTATAGGGAAGAAGCTATTACCGTAGGTCTCATGGTAAGATTTAAGCCCGAGACCATGACAAATTTTTTTTTTTAGGTCCCCAGATGACTAAAATACTATTCGTTCAAATTTATATATATGTATATATCTATATATATATATATATATATATATATATATATATATATATATATATATATGTGTGTGTGTGTGTGTCCGTGAATGCGATAACTTGAGTAAAAAACGTCCGATTTCGCTGAAATTTGGCTCAAATGTGTAAAGTGACATTTATGACTTTAAGTTCGAAAACCAGAAAAATCGGACCATGGGAAGGGGGGTTTATGGGGGTTTTAAATTTTCCAAAAATCAGTTTTTTGCATTTTTTACCCTAAAATTTTTAAAACACTTTATTTTGGTTTAGACCATGTTATAGAGCTTAAAAAAAAACAAATAATATGGTATTTTGAACTATTTAGCTAGGTTAAGTGGTTGCGGAGAAAATCCAAAAAAACCTGCTCATAAAATCTCCTATGTTAATCTTATGGGAAAAAGGTTTTTTGCTTTTCCTAAGTTAATTTTAATGTAAACTTCACATTTGCTTTTACCAATCAACTCAGCTCCACAAAACAATAATTTTGGTGTTTAAATTGTGATTCTACGTCCAACCGTTGCAGAGATATTCAAAGTGCTAAACACAGTACGTTGTCCAATGTTATCCTTATGGAGAATAAATAAAATTTAATATCTCCATTATTAATGAATGTATATTGATGAAACTTGGCACGTGGGGTCACGTAGTACTGGTATATTGATATTTGTACAAAAAAATTATTTTTTGATGATTATACCCGTAGCAGCGAACCTGCGTACTCAGCCTCCATGTTATTCTTATGGAGAATAAGTAAAATGTAATGACTCCCTTAATTATGAACATAAATTAATAAAACGTGGTATGTGGCTTCACCTTGTTGAGTTATATTGATATTTGCATAAAAACCCATTTTTTTAGTTTCTTGTTGCAGCAAACCTGCTTACTCATCTCCCATGTTATTCTTATGGAGAATAATTAAAATGTTATATAGTGCTTACTTATGATTGAATATTGATTAAACTTGGTATGTGGCTTCACCTAGTTAAATTATATTTATATTTGCATAAAACCCAATTGTTTGTGTTCCTTGTTTCAGCAAACCTGTGTACTCATCACCAATGGTATTCTTATGGAGAATAATTAAAATTGTATATATCGCTTATATATGAATATATTTTTATGAAACTTGGTATGCGGCTTTATATGGTATTAAGACATATTATGCATTGGAAATTCGCTGAGTACGCAGGTTTGCTGCGACGGGGGTATTTCTTTATTATAAAGATGTGCTGAGATTTTTCTCATCACGAGCCGTTGAAAAGTTAACAGGGGGGTTTCACACTTTTTCCTGACCCTGTATATATTTAAAAAATGTCCAATTACTTATTTCGGCTCCTTGATTACTAGCTTGGTCCCCGATAGCAATATTGGCCAAAAGAATACTCATTACAATTAATTGCTAACGGTTAATTGAAATCTTCTCACATCTGGCAGAAACTCCGTTACACTAAAACGGCATGGCACTCTAAAACAAACGTTATCCTAAGAAACACGATCACAAAAGGGAAGTCACGGACACATTGACATAACAGATCTAATGACGACATAAACCAAAGGCCCGACACACCCGCACGGCGTCGTGACGTCGCGGCGGTCCTGTTAATGAGAACGTGAACCATAACTAGTGAAACCGAAGAATCGAGCGATAATTACTCCAAACTTATGACAACTTTATGACAAGCACCGATCTTAAACCTTTATAAATTATGAACGATCGTGATAGAAATATAAAGATAAAAGTAATAGATAATCGGCGTCACCATCAGCGCACCGCAGCGCGGACGTGGCGCGGCGCGGCGACACCACTCTCAGAACTTGTTACGATTGATTTGACCGCTGCTGGTGACGTGTGATTCACCGGGAACTGGAAACAGTAAATGACCACATTAGCAGGCCTCCGAATTTGCATCACACTTGGAAGTAGAAATACTAAAATGGTTTAACTGTGAGGCCTCGTATCTCCATTTTTTCGAATTTAGGATTTATTTACCAACTTTTAGGATAAAAATCCCTGCACCTTAATATTGATATCTTTTAAAACGAGAAAAATATACTTAAAGGGAAATTTTTCTTTTAGCAAATTTCCCCTATAGGGAAGAAGCTATTACCGTAGGTCTCATGGTAAGACTTAAACCATGATAACTTTTTGTTTTGAGGGCCCAGATGCCAAAAACACTATTCGTTCAAATTTATATATAATATGTGTCCGTGAATGCGATAACTTGAGTAAAAAACGTCCGATTTCGATGAAATTTGGCTCAAATGTGTAAAGTGACATTTATGACTTTAAGTTCGAAAACCAGAAAAATCGGACTATGGTAAGGGGGGTTTATGGGGGTTTTAAATTTTCCAAAAATCAGTTTTTTATTTTTTTACCCTAAAATTTGTAAAACACTGAATTTTGGCTTGGACCATGTTATAGAGTTAAAAAAAAACAAATAATATAGTATTCTGAATTATTAACCTAGGTTAAGTGGTTGCGGAGAAAATAAAAAAAACTGCTCATAAAATCTCTCTTGTTAATCTTATGGGAAAAAGGTTTGTGTCTTTTCTTAAGTTAATTTTAATGTAAACTTCACATTTCCTTTTACCAATCAGTTTAGCTCCACAAAACATTCATTTTGGTGTTTAAATTGTGATTCTACGTCCAACCGTTGCAGAGATATTCAAAGTGCTAAACACAGTACATTGTCCAATGTTATCCTTATGGAGAATAAATAAAATTTGATATCTCGATTATTTATGAATGTATATTAATGAAACTTGGTATGTGGCTTCACGTAGTACTGGTATATTGAGGTTTGCACTAAAAATATAAAACCGGGGGGAAGGGGGGCAAAAAAATATAAAATCGGGGGAAGGGGGAAAAATATGAAATGGGTGGGGGCAAAAATATAAAATGGGGGGACTTAAATACAAATATAAAATTGAAGAGGGGGAGCAAAATATAAAATCCGGGGTGGGGCAAAAATAAAAATCGGGGGGGGAGCAAAAATATAAAATCGGGGGGGGGGGGTACAGGAAGTATCGGTAAAAATTGTTTTTTGTGCAAATAAGATTAGACCACAACAAGATGAAGCCACATTAATATTATAGATTAATAGCTAGCTGACGTACCCGTTCTTTTGACAATGCAATTTACATTTTAATTAGCTTGAAACATCTGTTCGCATTACAGTTTCTGAATGTTTACTTTATTCTGAAATGCGAACATTGAACCTTAGGACGTTCACGGGGCGTAGCCCGAGGGAATTTTAAGGAAGTGAATAGGCCTATGTGTTGCAAGGGTTCAAGATCTACTTATGTGTAAAGTTTCAGCCCAGTCTGTTCAGTAGTTTTTGCGTTCACCCGGAACATCAGACAAACAAACAGACAGACAGACAGACAGAAAGACAGAAACCACCTCTTCTTTATAATATTATAGATCATGACAGACTAGGTACTACCAAAGTTCTTGGTTGATCTTCGTATAAAGCCAATGTTGGCAATATGCTCCTCAGGACTAGGTGTCAAATGATCCCCAAGTCTCTATCATCGTTTGTAAGTTTTGACCTTTCAATAGAATAGTAAAAAATATATTCATTTAATCTACGTCTGATTGACATGACTTGACATTTACAGATATTGAGAGACATAGTGTATTATTCATGGAATTAAGCCTCTTTAACCTTTAGGTTTGATAGTTACCTAAGAACTCGGGCCTTCGTGTTCTACTGTTGTAGCGACGACGGATTAAGTTTAGTAACCTTTTGTACAATTTCTTTGATTTAAAGCGCAACCCAGGATTTGGGAGCTATAACTTTAAATATTTGGCATCACTCAAATTAATTATTGTTATACTGTATTTAACAATAATTAATTTCTTCAACTGTATCCTACAGCTTCATAATTTGAAATATTATATATTTCGACTAGGTACTCAAACAGACTTTAAATATGTATCAATCAATAACTTTTTTAGCAAATTAAAAAATGTATTATACTTAGAATAGAATCCATATATTAATAGACAGCACATATACAGTAACGCTTTTCTCATGCATGCCCTTAAAAAGGTATTGTCGTGTAGATTGCTTAAATCCCTTGTAATTTACATCAGTCCTCAGGGTCAAGCCTCATCACAGCCCTTCAAATTTGCCATGTAAATCTCATAGACAAATAATCAATTAATCTTTAATTGCCCATGCGCAGATTGGGCATTGAAACGCCTGTTTTCTTGAACTTGTCGCTGTAAGATGGTCGCTGCAAGACCCCATTACGTTGACAAATAAATAAGTGAGAATTATTAAATTATGATTTTTATGTTTTTAATATATTGTTTTTCCCATTTGGTGGGGAAGGTAATCTTAAAAATAATGCCCCAACAATTAGTTTTGATGTGGTATTAACTGAGATATGACCAATTGATGAACTTGTATTGGTCTTAATTAATTAATGGCTTTTGGTACTTGTAAGTTGGGTTTAGTTTACAAACAAATCCTGAGTTATATCTACTTAATTCAGGAGGTATATACCATAAACAAACTGGGAAAATTATATCCCAATCATATGCCACTCCATTACATCTATATATATATATATATATATATATATATATATATATATATATATATATATATATATATATATATATATATATATATATATATTTAAATCCGTAAGCGAATCGGTTCCCACGAAATATCTCTAGCTAGGGAAGAAGTTAAGTTAGGTTATGACGATTCATTTTAAAGGTTGAGGGCTAAGGACGGTGGGAAAAATATCAGAAATGTCAAAACGTACGTGGGCTACGCCCCACTGGAATTCAAAGATCCAATGATTTTCTTATGGAAATATCACTACGGTGTTTTTATTAATACCAAGATTAACTAATGATCAGCTGTAATTATCCACTTACACAAAAACCATATGCCTGCCCCCTGCTATAGCCCCTGTAAGCCCCTAGTTTATTATTAACCAGTATTGCAGAACAGATTAGTAATCTAGATGCACTCTGGACAATCTCTATTGCACTTACAAATTGGCCTTTCGTGACTTCATCTCAATATACAGTATATAAGAGAAAAAATTAATTTAATTAATGTATTTTTACAAGTGGAACAACCTGAAGTTGTTGTGCTTAGTGAACATGGTCTAAGGAAAGAAGAGTTGTACTGTATAAATATTCATAATTATAAAGTAGTTTGTGATTACTCTAGAACTAAATCCAAAAGCAGTGGTGGCATAGTTATCTTGACAAAAATAGTTTAAATGTAAATGTAATACATGCTCATTCTTTTTCTAAGGAAGCTGTATTTGAAACAGCAGGGATTGAAATTGTTTTAGATAAAACAACAAAATTTAATTTATTTGGTATTTATCGGCCACCATACCATTCAAATTTAGATGGGTTCTTTAAAGCTTTTTACCGTATGTTGTCTAAATATCTTTTGAATAAAAACAGTGCCTGATTGTAGGAGATTTGAATATAGACTGGCGGCTTAAAAAAGAAAGTGATGCATTCATAAGTGATGGACTTAATGAATGAGTTTAACTTGAACCAATTTGTTGTTTCACCAACAAGAGTAACCCCTCTTCTACCCTAATAGATCATGTTTTGTCTAATGTGGATTCTAAAGGCTTGCAGGTGGAGGTAATAGGCACAGGTTTGTCGGATCACTTTGCTCAAACTATAGAGTTCACTTATTACACCTTCCCCTTGCGCACATCAGCCCAAAAACACAAGACTAATTTTGAACCTGTGCATGTCACGTCCCCAAGTAACCTGAATACTTTGAGCTCTCTTCTATCGGCAGAAAGATGGAATTTCTTACACGAATCTTCATCACCTGAAAATAAATTCAAACGTTTTTATGATGTATTTCAATTTTATTTTACACAAGCATGCCCTTTAAAAAACAAATCCAAACCTAAATAAATAAATAAAAAGCTATGGCTTACAAAGGGTATTCGAGTGCCGTCACTTAAGATTAAGGAGCTAGATTTACAAAAGAAGTTTAACAAACAACCTATTTTACTGAATACTATAAAAAATATACCGTCAAGTTATAAAAACAGCAAAGGCAATACATTTGTATGAGCGGCGAAGCAGGAGTGACAACCTCGCCAAAGATGCTTGGAAAATAATAGACGAGGACAGGAAAACGCAACATGTTGGTTTACCCGACAATGTGCCAAGCCCTGAAGTTTTCAATGTATATTTTTCAAACTTAAGGAAACAAAAACAATCACTGAACCCTTTGTACAGCCATCCACTAATGTCAGCTGTCCAAACACACTTTGTCTATAACCTACTGAACCCCGGGAAATTTATAAAGTAATAATGAATCTTAAAAATTCCAATTCAGCTGGTTATAATGGCATTACTCATAAAGTTGTTCGTCACTGTGCTAATTACATTTCCTATCCTCTTTCCGAAATTATAAATTCATCAATCTCAGAAGGTATATTTCCGCAAGATTTAAAACAAACCATTATACGCCCAATGTTTAAAGACGGAAATTCTAGTTTGTCAGAGAGTTGGCACCCCATTTCAAATGTTTCAACATTTTCTAAAATATATAAACACATTTTCGCACAAAGGCTGGTCAATTTTTTGTCTCATTATAACTTTCTTAGTAAGGAACAATATGGATTTGTTCAGGGGAAAAATATCACTGACGCTATGGTTGATTTCGCAACGAAGGCTACTCTTGCATTGGATGAAAAATGTAAAACTGTAGGTGTATTTTTAGACCTACAAAAAGCATTCGACTGTATATATCATAAATTCTAATCGATAGATTGTATGGCCTTGGAATGCGGGGTCCATCCTTAAACTGGATTGTATCTTTTTTAGAAAACAGAATTCAAAGAGTTCAGATAAATAACCAGCAATCTAAAAATTCTAAATTAAATTTTGGGGTTCCTCAGGGCTCGGTTTTGGGACCTGTGTTGTATATTTTGTATACAAACAGCCTCACAAGCACATTGTCTAACCTAACAGTAACTATGTACGCGGATGACATAGCTTTACTGCTCAAACATAATTTGACATCACACTTGGAAATTGATTCGTTTTTGAAGTTAACTAATCTTTATCAATACCTTAACAGCAGTAATTTACATGTAAACCCAGGAAAGACTTCATGCTTATATTTCTCGAGTCGTAGACAGATAACGCGTGATCCTTTGATCGTCATGAATGATCTCGAGCTGCCCTTCTTTTCTGAATGTAAATATCTTGGGTTTATATTTGATAACAATTTATCTTGGGACCAGCACATTAATGCGTTATGCTTTAAATTATCGTCTCAATTATTTGTATTAAGTAGATTTTCTAAATTCCAAAATATATTTTTGATTAAACTGATTTATTTTCGCTGATTGATACAAGAATAACATACGGCATTGTGCTCTGGGGTTCTGATCCAACTCACATATATCACACGTTTTTAAACTACAGCAATTCGAATCATGACAGGTGAACATCTTGTCGAACATTGTTTGTTAAATTTAACATTTTAACAATGGCATTCCACTATATATTTCAAATGATTCTTTTTTATAAATTTAAATATTCTTCATTCCAAATCGGCGCAGATGTACATCACTATAACACAAGGAATAGACTCCACCACAGACAAACCTCCCATCGATTGAATATGTCTGCTTCCCTTCCACAAAACATTGGCCCAAAACTTTTTAATAAACTTCCAGATTATATAAAAACAATTCAAATTCAAAGAACTTTTAAAAATATGTTAAAAAAGTACCTGATAGAGAGAGCTTTTTACTCTGTTGACGAATTTTTGGCTGGTCAGTTTGTGTAAGTGCGTTTTGTTTTGATGAATTTTTATTTGTTTACTGTAGAGTAGTAATATGTAAACATGTAATGTAAAGTAATGTAATATGACGTTTGTAATACAATTATGTAAAATTGTCTTGCTACAGATAAATAATTTGAATTTGAATTTGAATATAATTTATTATTTTTTAGATTTAGATAATAAAGCACATTTTTAAACAATTTATAGCATACTGTGTCACCATTATTATTATTGGGGACGATTCATAACGTCAAGGTGCATAAAGTAAAGTAGCTATTTTTTACAGTTTTGTTATGTAGCGATTTCAAATCGTAAAGTTTCAAAACGTCCAGTTCATAATTATAAAGTGTTAAATATATAGTGTTTCACAAAGTAAAGTTCCATAACGTAAAGTTATCAATTAATATAGTTTAATTTAAAATGCGTTTCAAAACGTAAAGTTTCATAAGGTAAAGTAGCTATTATAATTTAAATAAAATATGTGAGTGTTTCACAAAGTAAAGTACCATAACGTCCAGTATTTAAATTTTAGTTCTATTCGGAGATAGATTCTCATAAGGTAAAGTTTCAAAACATAAAGTTTGTATTTTTAAAAACCACCTGTTTCAAAACGTAAAGTTTCATAACGTCCAGTTAACAAACTCACTCCAGTTCGATCCAATTTCAGTACAAGGGAATGTTCCAAAAAGTCGAGTTTTAAAACATTGAATTTAATTTAGTAGACTATTTCATAACGTAAAGTGACACAAGGTAAAGTACAGTCCGCTCCAGACATTGTACTGCGTGTTGCCTTCCACAAGTTGCAGGCGGTCCTGAGCACGTGTAAATTGTTGCGTGTTGCCTTCCACAAGTTTCAGGCGGTCCCGAGCACATGGAGATCTGTCGACAGCGCTCGGCGCCAGCGCGGCGACCGCGCGCGGCGTTTGTAGCCCAGTCAACGAATGTTTTGTGTCTGAACTCTTTTTGGTAAAGCTGATCTTTTCTCAGTTGATAGACCATATTGAAAGACGTGTTTTCTCAAAAGTCCCCTAAAATCCGCATTGTGCTTCCCCTCCTACCCTTCCCTCAAAGCTCGAAATCGTAGACTTTAATGTTATCGAGTATAACTTTTTAACAAAACGTTGTTTAGGGTTAACTCTTTTTAGTTCTTTTTGTCGATAAATGTGCTATCATTTTTATAGAGATACTGTTTACGATAAATTAACTAAATAAATAAAAAAAGTTATTTTTGTTGTTTCAAATTTAGGTTTTTGATGTTTATTTTGGTTATACGTATAATAAATGAAAAACACTTCCTCTAAAACCGTTTGCACACACTTTTCTGAACACATTTATATATGAATATTAATGTTTTTAAGAAGTGAGGAACATGCGTAACTGTTAACTACGGTATGTTTGGAGCGCGAGGGCGGCAGAGCCTGGGCTAGCGCGAAAGATACATTATCTACTTATCTACTTGTTTTAAATCCCTTATGTTTAATCATTTCTACACTTACAAAATGTAGTGGTGTTTTATAGTTTATTATTGTTATACCGGCCTATAATACTATGATAACGTAGATTTATCATATATATCATAGATTTATAAATCTGTCCAAAGGGCTCCGACCCAGAGGGCATACAAGGGTGCAGTGTCAGGTTTTAGAAATTTAGTGTTTACAAAATTAACAGCTGTAATTAAAAAATTCAAAGTTTTGGGCGCAGCAACGCGCACAGAGTAACTGCTAGTCTAAATATATAAAAGAGGAAGTATGTATATATATATATATATATATATATATATATATATATATATATATATATATATATGTATGTAGCCTATGGACTCCGAAACCGCTCGACAGATTGAAATGAAAGTTTCAGGCATTATTAAGCATTATTCGAGGATGGTTTGTGTGAAGTTTGGTGCAAATCTGTCTAAAGGGCTCCGACCCGGAGGCCATACAAGGGTGCAGTGTTAGGTTTTAGAAATTTAGTGTTTACAAAATTAACAGCTCTAATTAGTAAACAACTTAATTTGGGAGCAGCAACGCGCGCCGGGAAACTGTTAGTATCTTATAAATTGAAGACAGACAGAATACTCTGGAGCAGTTTCCCCGAATAATTTGAAATTTGTTGTAATATATAAAAAAAGTCACGATATAATCAATAATTACTATAATTTTGTCGCCCAAACAAAATACTCAAACCACGCTTATGGCCGTGATCCTGAATGGCGTTGTTTTACTGGAGGACGGAGGCCGCTGCGTCGCGGGGTCTGGGCTTGCGCTGCGAGGATGTTGAAGCCGCGCCAGGCGCCAAGCACGCACACTACTTTGGAGGGTGGGGGCAAACGAAACGGCAAGCGGCAGGTGGTGGCGGTGGCTCTCCGCCGACAGCTTTTAGTTCGCCCAACGGCCGCCGCTAATGGAAATACGGTATTAGTGCGTTTGAAGGCGCTGAAAATAACCCATATTCGCCTTGACTCATGCCGGCTCTTAAATACCCATTGCGGCATAGCCCTAAAGAACTGTTAAAATTGAGAACACAACTGATTTTTTATTCTGATTTGTAAGATATGTTCATGGTAAATTGAAGATAATTTTCTCATCTGGTTTTTGCGTCATGAAGTCACCCACAAAAAAACGAACATTCAGATTTTGAACATTATAAGGAATAAGGATAAATAAACACACTCTATGTTCGCACTCTATCGGTCATATTTGTTGTCCAATTTACTTAAAATTTGATTGCTAAACTTTTCCCTTTAACGAGTTTTAACAATTCATTGGGAATAAATACCGGAAAACGCTTGACCCCATTATGGAGTTGTATTACAAGTTTTTGACTCTTTGAGCTCAATAGGGACAAAGATGTCCCTGTGTAGTTTTTGTATAACAAAATAGAAAGCTTCAATACCCCCGTCGCAGCAAACCTGCTTACTAAGCGAATTTGCAATGCAAATATGTGGGTATCACTAGTACCTAGAGCCACTTACCAAGTTTCACAAAAATACATTCATTAATAAGTGATATATAACATTTTATTTATTCTCCATAAGAATAACATTATAAATGAGTACACAGGTTTGCTGCAACAATGAAGATAAGATATGTGTTTTTTTTGCAATTAACTCAACCAGGTGAAGCTACATGCTAAGTTTTATTAATTTAGGTTCATAACTAAGGGATATAGACAACTTTACTTATTCTCCCTATGAATAACATGGGGGCCGAATATGCAGGTTTGCAGCTACAGGGACTATCAACAAAAAACTTGTTTTTTGTGCTAATATCAATATACCACAACTAGTTGAAGCCACATACCAAGTTTCATCAATATACGTACATAAATAATCAAAATATAACATTTTATTTATTCCCCATAAGGATAACATTGGACAACGTACTGTGTTTAGCATTTTGAATGTCACTGAAACGGTTGAACGTAAAACAACAGTTAAAATGCCAAAATGATTGTTTTGTAGAGCTAAACTGATTGGTAGAAAGAAATGTGGAGTTTTTGGTGAAATTATCTGAGGAAAATCTAAAAACCGTATTCCCATAAGATTAACATGGGGAATTTTATGGACACATTTTTTGACTTTTCTCCACGACCACTAAACCTAGCTTAATGATTCAAAATACTAAATTTTGTTTAAGCTCTACAAAACGGCTATAACCAAAATCTAGTGTTTTACAAATTTTAGGGCAAAAAGTTCAAAAAACTGATTTTTGGAAAATTTTAAACCCCCATAAAACCCCCTTCCCACAAACCGATCGATCTGGTTTTCGAACTTAAAGTCATAAATGTTACTCTCCACATTTGTGCCAAATTTCATAAAAATCGGGCGCTTCTTTCAAAAGTTATCACGGTAACGGACACACACACACACACATATACATATATATATATATATATATATATATATATATAGAGAGAGAGAGAGAGAGAGATATAATAAACAAAAAGTAAATAAACTTGAGTACCCTGGTAAAATCATTTTAATTACACTTACTTATTTTAATTAAACAGTAAGTCAAAACTACTTTAAATTTAACTCAAAGTTTTTTAAACAAAAATACCCCCGTCGCAGAAACCCTGCGTACTCAGCGAATTTCCAATGCATATATATGTGACTCACTACTACATAGAGCTATTTACCAAGTTTCACAAAAATACATTCCTAAATAAGTGATATATAGCATTTTATTTATTCTCTATAAGAATAACATTAGGATTGAGGACGCAGGTTTGCTGCAACGAGGAAGATAAGTAATGTGTTTTTTTTGCAATTATCAAAACAACTGAACCAGGTGAAGCTACATACTAAGTTCTCTTAATGTAGGTTTATAATTAAGGGAGATATACAACTTTACTTATTCTACATATGAATAACATGGGGGCCGAATATGCAGGTTTGCAGCTACAGGGACTATCAACAAAAAACTTGTTTTTTGTGCTAATATCAATATACCACAACTAGTTGAAGCCACATACCAAGTTTCATCAATATACATTCATAAATAATCGAGATATAGAATTTTATTTATTCTCCATATTCGCTCCGACCAAAAAATGATATTTACATCTTGAGTCCAATAATAAGGAAAGTAGTTAGTATAGTTTTTATTATTAAAATATATTTATTCCAGATATTATATAATAATTACATTATAAATTTAAGCAACCGTTATGTGCACAACGGGAAGGAGGAAATGCTATATTTACTTAGAAAGCATTTTAATTTTGGTTTGCTTATACATTTGTATATATTACTTAATAATTAAAGCTATTATTAATAGAATTTTATTTATTAATCGTATCAGTAACTATAGAAACTATAAACTGTAACTGTGATCAAGACAATACTGGTACAGTATCCATGTAACTACTTTGTAGAGCTGAAGTTAGCCGCACCTTTTATGCCTTCATAATGTGAGAAACAGCAAGCGTTACATCAATGTATTGTTTGCTGCAGCCAGCCCTACGAAATTCTGAGTTCGACTGTACTTGACTTTTTGAAACTTTACGTTATGAAACAGTATATTTTAAAAATGTTTCCAAATATTTTATTATTGAATTCGATTCAACAACGGACTGGAGTGAACTATCTTTGGCGTTTACGGTTATAGCTTTACAATATGAAACTTTACTTTGTGAAACAACCATTTATTAAATTTGTTTTAAATCAAAGCTTTACGTTTTGAAACTTTACGTTATTACATCTGCTTTAGATTAAATTCAACAAAATAACACCTTTACTTTATGCCACTTTACTTTGTGCAACACTACATATTTACTAAATTATAATTCTTTCACTTTACATTATGACACTTTACGTTTTGAAACACTTATAAATTTAATCTGTATTAAATCAGTCACTTTACCTTTTGAAACTTTACGTTTTGACAACAGCTTTTATTTCATTGTATTAAATGACAACTTTACTTTATGAAACTTTACGTTGTGAAATGCTGCTTTACAAAAATAGAACTTTACGTTATAAACCTTGACGTTGTGCAACGGACCCTTATTATTAGAGAACTAGCTGGCCCGACAGACGTTGTCCTGTCCTAATGTCATTGAATGTTTGTTATGTAAAATGTTCGTTCATTTTCAAGATGAGCTCGTTCTTTTCGCTCACTCGCCTATTTTTATATAGTGCTAACTTTGGCATCGAAAAAAGAGTTTGAGTTGCCATTCAAGTACCGTAGGTTTGTTATTTACAAAATGAACATATGTTTATGCCGTTCAAGTATGTTCAGATATAATCCTTGTTAACAGCTGTTTGGTGTAACTAACTGAACTTTGATCAAATCAATGGGAACTTTGAAGGCCAGTGGGACAGAGCCCTTAGGTCGGATTATAAGTTTTCTTTTATAAAAACCTTATTCTGACATTAACGAACTCAAGAATTATTCAATTCATTCTCAAGTTATGGTGTTACCAAGGGGAATAGGGATTCATTTTAATATATTAAGATTAATAATTACGTTTATTGAATATAAAGCACAATGTGCTGAGTAAACCATTTAAATAAGTATTACAATGAGGCTTATGCTGTTGAATTTAAACTGTCTATAGCGTATTATGAACTAACAGGAAATAATTGGCTTTTATGCAAACAAACAAGTAACAAATATATTTTGTAACATACCCAGAGGCGTTGTGCGTTTTCAACACTTCCATCAATTGGATATTTTATGAGGAATCGTTGGAGGGAAATCCCTAATATGTTTGGTTATTTGATCAAGAATACCAATATGTCAGCCATCGTTCGATTAAAGGTTTTAAGAGTTCGTACGTTTTAGTAATGTTTTATAAAATACCCCCGTCGCAGCAAACCTGCGTACTCAGCGAATTTCCAATGCATATTATATGTCTTAATACCACATAAAGCCGCATATTAATTTTCATAAAAATATATTCATATATAAGCGATTTTAATTAATCTCTATAAGAATAACATTGGTAATGAGTACGTAGGTTTGCTGAAACAAGGAACACAAACAATTGGTTTTTATGCAAATATAAATAGAATTTAACTAGGCGAAGCCACATACCAAGTTTCATCAATATTCAATCATAAATAAGCGCTATATAACATTTTAGTGATTCTCCATAAGAATAACATGGGGCTGAGTAAGCAGGTTTGCTGCAACAAGGAACAAAAAAAATGGGTTTTTATGCAATTATCAATATAACTCAACCAAGTGAAGCTACATACCAAGTTGTATTAATTTATGTTCATAATTAAGGGAGTCGTTACATTTTACTTATACTCCATAAAAATAACATGGGGCTGAGTACGCAGGTTTGCTGCTACGAGAATAATCAACAAAAAATCAATTTTTTGTGCAAATATCAATATACCAGTACTACGTGAAGCCACATACCAAGTTCCATCAACATACATTCATAAATAATCGAGATATCAAATTTTATTTATTCTCCATAAGGATAACATTGGACAACGTACTGTGTTTAGCACTTTGAATATCTCTGCAACGGTTGGGCGTAGAATCACAATTTAAACACCAAAATGATTCTTTTGTGGAACTGAACTGATTGGTAAAAGCAAATGTGAAGTTTACATTAAAATAAACAGAGGAAAAGCCAAAAACCTTTTTCCCATAAGATTAACATGGGAGATTTTATGAGTAGGTTTTTTGGATTTTCTCCGCAACCACTTAACCTAGGTTAATAATTCAAAATACTATATTATTTGTTTTTTTAAGCTCTATAACATGGTCAAAACCAAAATTAAGTTTTTTTTAAAATTTTAGGGTGAAAAATGCAAAAAACTGATTTTTGTAAAGTTTAAAACCCCCATAAACCCCCCTTCCCATGGTCCGATTTTTCTTGTTTTCGAACTTAAAGTCATGAATGTCATTTTACATATTTGAGCCAAATTTCATCAAAATCAGACGTTTTTTACTCAAGTTATCGTGTTAACGGACACACACACACACACACACATATATATATATATATATATATATATACATATATACAAATTTAAATGAATAGTGTTAATAGCATCTGGGGACCTAAAAACAAAAAGTTATCATGCTCTCGGACTTAAGTCTTACCATGAGACCTACGGTAATAGCTTCTTCCCTATAGGGGAAATTCGCTAAAACACATAAAATAATTTTAATTAAAACTAGTTTTCGAGAACTTCGTTTTACCGACCGTTAAAGTCTCTTGAGCGACAAGAGACACCTTAAATTACGAACATCGGTGATGTTAATCATAAGGCCTAATTAAGTTTATTTAGGTGTATACTGTTTCTATTTGCCTCCATATTCCATTTACATTAACATCATGTTTTTATAATTTTCATTCTATCAATGGGTAGTTGTCTGAAGTGAAGATAATACTAACCAACAAATAAACTCCATTTGAAAGAAAAACACACCATATATCTTTGTAATGAAATTAAATAAGACATTTTTTTAACCATATTAAATTCGCGAGCAGCGTTTTACTATACAACAGTTTTCACTATTTAATTTACCTATAAAGCGCCTCAAGATCTTGAGTAAGGATGTATCTTCTCTATGTGTATTTCGCTACAAGTTTCGGCATCTCTAGCGAATTTTCACTAAAACTAGTCATTATATTATACTAAACAATTGTATGTGCAGTAGTTGTATAAATAAAAAAAACTCTTTTAAATCTATTCAAACAACCTTGTATAGTACATAGTGAATGGTTTAGGGAAAAATTACCCATGAAAACTTTGGGCCTAGCGGCAAAAAGTACATATAAAGGAGAAATTCCTATGCTTAAAGGGTATTTTCATGTTAAATTAATTAGTATTGAAACTAAATCTTGACATTGGGGTTTTAACATAGTTTTCATATTTTACAAATTGAGTTAGGAGTGATTTTTCAAATAGTTATTGTTAAAAACGATATATTAAATGTTTTGCTGAGAATTGGGCAGTTGGTTTTATTCACAACTCATCGTTGAGACAACACATAACCTGATAGAGGTAACTTTAAATTGCTGAGTACAATTTAATCCTGGGAGAACATTGTATAAGTTTCTGATCTAAGTTTGACCTTTTCTCCACATATACAGTCTTACTTCACGTCGTTATATCTTTAAGTGTGTTTAATAGACTTATCAGAAAAACACGACTGTGAAACGAGCTGGAATGCATAAATAACTGTCAACAATAATCGGATCAACTTTATTTGTTGCAGGCAGTGAGAAAACTGCCGAAAATCGAGCAGGTGCATTTGATAGGACTGTCGATACATGTTCCATGATTGCCGGGTAAAATTCCTTAAAATCTAGACCTTGACTGATGTAGGTCTAAATGCCGTGAACCGCTGAATGTTCCCCACGCAGTACAGGGATATTCTCCATACCGCGTGTAATTTCCATATGTAGTTAGTTTTTCGTTGTGATTACAGATTTGTCGCCTGAATTTTCTAGCTAACGGGAAATTCATAGTCTAGTAGTGGCACAGTTCGACGAAACCTGAAAGTGCGGTTTATTACACGATTATTATACTCTAAAATTGACGAACAATAGAATCGCCCGAAAACAATAGTTCATCTGACCGCTATCGCTCTCGAATTATAAAACCTCTCCTCTCTATAATAATTTTCATGAAATCATGCTCTAAAAATCAGTTTAGGATTAACTGTTTTAAATTAGAGAAGACAAGAGTTGATGATAGGTTTAGCATTGACGCGAGGCCGACTCTTGGCGGAGACTGTACCCGGTCAGGAGGGGGGAGAAAGCTGTTGTGAAGAGAGGCCGAGTCCAGTCGAGTGGCCTACAGCTAGAGTCGTGTCGGTCGACCAGGAATGCGCCTTCCGCTAGCCGCTCGCGCTACCGTCACCGTGTGTGAGACCGTGTCTTTGTGGTGGCGTCTGTCATGCATGCTCTACCCCTAGTGAGGATTACTCCATCATGACATGGGAGCTATGGCGTACCGTCCGTCGCATGTAAGTACACTGCTACAGTAGTAACACACCATCTGTCCGAGCTGTAGCTGTAGCTGTAAGCTGTAGTCTAGCTCTCGCTCGCTGCTCGCAGCTAGCTACGGCTACGCTGCACTCCGCGTTCCCAAGGTGAACTCCTCATTAAAATGACAAATAACTGGCATATTTCTGTCCGACGGATCCTTTTGTGGCATCTCGAGATTGGAAAGCGAAACGTGATGCCTAGGATAGGCGGAGTGCGCTGGATTCCGAGGGAGACACCTTAGCAAAAGTGAGCCGAGATACAAAAGGGTCAGGTACTAACGTCACTTTCACACCTAATTGTGGCCAGCTGGTTGAATAATTACTGGCCACAAACACTGCCCTCGCCTGTACACCGCTGTGTGTAGGGCTATAGACATTCGAGTTAAATGAAGGCTTCACGCGTTGACCTTATGCAAATTTGCAATTCCACGATTGGCAAAATGAACGCTTTTATTTCATGGATTCCGCACAAAATAGTTTACACTAAAATCAAGGTTACATAGACAAAATGAAAATTAGCTTAGAATGTTATCAGTTTTGAATTTCAGATCGAGCAAAAGTAAAACAAAGTTACATTTTGTTTTTGTTTGTTCAACTACTTCAATTTTGTTTGAACAGTTCCTAAGCAAACGCAACTTCCCTGAATCCCTTCTCCATTTGAGTAGAAATGTACAACTTCTGTGATTCGTGTCTTACATTAGTACTAACTTATTAAAAGGGTTATACTGCAACAGTAAAACAATTTTGTTTCTTAAACATTAATCGTATAAAATGATACTGTTAACGGTTTTCTTGTTCACATATTACAACTCGTTATCGATTGTAACAATTATTTTTCATACGGTACATAAATCATTGTTGCGACATAATCAAATAATTGTTTTAGCGAATTTCGCCTACAGGGAAGAAGCTATTACCGTAGTCGGCATGGTAAGACCTAGGCCCGGGACCATGATGATAACTTTTCGTTTTGAGGTCCCCAGGCCCCAAAAACACCATTCGTTCGAAACTGTATAGTATATATATACATATACAGTATATGTGTGTCCGTGGGTGCGATAACTCTCGTAAAAAAGGTCCGATTTTGATAATATTTGGTACAAACGTGTAAAGCAACATTTATGACTTTAAGTTCGAAAACCAGGCAGATCGACATACGAAGTGATATTTTTTTTGGGTGGGGGGTTATACTCCAAAATTTTTTTGAAGTTTTTACATGTAATATTTTAAAAGTCAAATTTTAGTTTTCACCATTAGATTCAGCTAAAAAAACACAATTTGGTGTTTTGATAATTTGTCTACGTCAATTGGTTACTGAGATTGAAAGTACCAAACACAGTTCGTTGTCCAATCTTATATATTAATTAGCTAAAGAATTTGTTTTTTTTGGCCTACTACGTCTTTATTTTTTTACCGATTTGGACAATTGATTTAGTCATTTTAAAGGGTTTACACTGCAGATTAACAGAAAATTGTAAAACTCAAAAATATTTTTTAAAGAGCTGTAGTTTTTAAAACATTGACAGTTAAAAAATTGGTCCATGTTACATGGGAGAATATTTTTAAAGGAACTCGACCTTAGTTTGAAAATACCAGGCGACGTGTAGTCATAGAATTTGTACCAATTTGAAGCTTAATCATTCCGATGTTCCCCAAAATTGTCAGATTTATCAATTTCTTCCTCTAAGTTCGTTAAATGATAAGAAGTATAAAGTCCTACTATTTCTCCATGTTAATCATACGGGAGAATTTTTACCTATGATTCTGAGGAACTCGGCAGTGGTTTGAGACAAAACATGAAGTCATGGAATTTGTTCTAATTTGAAGCTTAAACATTCCGATACTCCCCAAAATTGTCAGATTTATCATTTTCTCCCTTTAAGTTCGTTAAATGATACAAAGTATTAAGTCCTCAAATTTCCTCATGTTAATCTTATGGGAGAAATTTTCACCAGGAACTCGGCCTTAGTTTGAGAAAACCAGGCAACTTATAGTCATGGAGTTTGTACCAATTTGTAGCTTAACCATTCCGATACTACCCAAAATTGTCAGATTTATCATTTTCTACCTTTAAGTTCGTTAAATAATACAAAGTACAAAGTCCAAAAATTGCTCCATGTTATTCATATGGAAGAATTTTTGAAGGGACTCGGCCTTAGTTTGAGAAAACTAGACAACGTGAGGTCATGGAATTTGTAGCTTAAACGTTCCGATACTCCCCAAAATTGTCAGATTTATAATTTACTCCCTTTAAGTTTGATTAATGATATAAAGTATAAAGTACTTAAATTTTCCCATGTTATTTATATGGGAGAAATGTTTACCAGGAACTCGGCCTTAGTTTGAGATAACCAGGTGACGTGTGGTCATTTGAAGCTGAAACATTCCGATACTCCCCAAAATTGTCTGAATTATCATTTTCTCCTCCTAAGTTTGTTAAATGATACAAAATGTAAATGTCTACAAACTGCTTTGGTGGGATTTGTAGTAAGTTTTGTTTACAACAAACAGCTGATTATAATCCTGACTGATTTTCACAGCTGACAGCTGACCAGCTCATGAATCTTTTGATTTATTTTTGTGTATTATCTATATTAATAAAGAAGTTGTGCGTGTGTGTCCCAAGTGATTTAGAAAACGGCGTTGTAGAGGACCAACACATTTTAGCTATGTATTTTTTTTGTTTTCTCCCTAAACCTCAGGGTTGCGCCCCAGTGGCACCAAAAGCTGCCATGTTATTCTCATGGAGGAAAGGTTTTCATAAATGGCTCAACAACGTCTCTTTAAATCTGCTCCCGGACGATTCCACGTTGTTAGCGGACTAAAGATCTTTGAAAAATTTTTATCGCGGCCCCACTGGTCTGGCATAAAAATGTGAGTTGTTTTTAAGCCGACCCTTTAACCCTTCGACCCTTTGAATTTAAAACTACTTAATGTTTTATATTGTTTTTATTTGTATAACTTGTTTAGACATATATATATATTTTTTCTTTTTTGTTTTCCTTAAAGTATTAGGCCTATGGTTTTATTGTCTGTTCATCTTTGTTTTTTTTAGCGAATTTCCCCTATAGGAAAGAAGCTATTACCGTAGTCGGCATGGTAAGACCTAGGCCCGGGACCATGATAACTTTTCGTTTTAAGGTCCCCAGACGCCAAAAACACCATTCGTTTGAAACTGTATTGTATACACTGTTTATATATACAGTTTCAAACGAATGGTGTTTATATATTTATAAATATATATATATATATATATATATATGTGTGTGTGTGTGTGTGTGTGTGTGTGTGTGTGTGTGTGTGTGTGTGTGTGTGTGTGGGTGGGTGGGTGCGATAACTCTCGTAAAAATGGTCCGATATGGATGAAATTTGGTAAAAACGTGTAAAGCATCATTTATGACTACCAGACAAATCGCCCCATCCAAAGTGGTATTTTGGGGGGGTTTTGTATCCCAATAATGGGTTTTTTGAAGTTTTTACATGTGATATTTTTAAAAGTATAATTTTAGTTTTCACCATTAGATTCAGCTTAAAAACACACACAATTTGGTGTTTTGATAATTTCTCTACGTCAAATGGTTTTCATAACCATCAGTAGAGAACTTATAAAGTCTTTAGCTTAGATATTGAAAGTGCTAAACACAGCACGTTGTCCAATGTTATTCTTATGGAGAATAAGAACAATTTTATATCTCGCTTATTTATGAACGGATACTAATGAAACTTGGTATACGGCTTCATCTGGTTGTGGTCTATTGTTATTTACACAAAACAGCAATTTTTACCGATTATTCCCGTAGCAGCAAACCTGCGTACTCAGCCCCATGTTATTCTTATGGAGAATAAGTCAAATGTAATGTCTCCCTTAGTTATGAACATAATTTAATAAAACTTGGTATGTGGCTTCACCTTGTTGAGTTATATTAATATTTATAAAAACAACAATTTTTTGTGTTCCTTGTTGCAGCAAACCTGCGTACTCATCCCCCATGTTATTGTTATGGGGAAAAATCGAAATGGTATATATCGCTTATTTATGATTGTATATTGATGAAACTTGGGATGTGGTTTCACCTAGGTGATTTATATTGATATTTGCATGAAAACCCATATTTTGTTTTCCTTGTTGCAGCAAACCTACGTACTAATCCCCAATGTTATGCTCATGGAGAATAATTACAATTGTATATATCGCTTATTTGTGAATAAATGTTTATGAAACTTACTATCCAGCTTTATGTGGTATTAAGATATTATTATGCATTGGAAATTTGCTGAGTATGCAGGTTTGCTGCGACGGGGTTAATTTTTTTATTTTTATTATGAACCTTAGTTTGCAGCTTGGAATTAATGTATGATTTGATTTTGTTATACGTAGTAGTATATATATGTTAGTGATAGTTATGTTAGTGTTAGTATATGTAAATTGTTGATGACAATAAAGTGATTGATTGATTGACTTCCCGACGTTCAATTTGGACGTGTGATCGTTCTTTGGATTTGTTTTATAATGCCGTATGTCTTGTATGATATCCCAACGTTGGATAGTCCCCCCCCACAAACCTTAGGGCTCCGCCCCGCTGGCAAAATTGTCGTGTTATTTGTCCCGTTTTTTTTTCGTGAGTTTAGCCAATTGTCAAAGATCCATTACATTTGGGTAGGTTTTTTATGACCCCGACCTTAGGGCTCAGTCCCAGTCGCTAAAACATTGCCTTGGTTATTCTTATTCTAGGGTTTTGCAAAAAGTGCTCTTTAATTTTCTCCCGGGCCATAATATGTTATTAGGGGACTAAAGGTCTTCAAACAATTTTTTTCGCGAACTTAGGGCTCCGCCTCACTGGCTTTTTCTATTACATTCTGACGTCCAATTTGGAGGTATTATGTTTCTTTGGATTTGTTTTACAAATCTACATGTTTTGAATGATGTCCCAACGTTGGACACGTCCCCCCACAAACCTTAGGCCTCTGCCCACCTGGCAAAAGTGTAATGTTATTCTTTCAGTTTCTTTATGTGATTTTAGCCAGTTGTCATTAATCCATAACATTAGTGTATCATAGGTTTTTTATGACCCCGACCTTAGCACTCCGCCGCAGTCGCTAAGTTTGATAAAACATTGTCATGGGTATATGGAGGAAAAAAAGAGTACACTCCAGGTTATTGCAAAAAAGGCTCATCAAATCTGCTCCCGAACTATGCCAGGGGACTTAGAGACTTCGGAAAATCTCTTCCCGACCCCACTGGCATCTTCTATCACTTCCCGACATCCAACTTTGATTGGTGATGGTTCTTTAGGGAACTTTGATTTGTGATGGTTCTTTAGAATTTTTTTACAAAGATTCATGTCTTGAATGATGCCCCAACGTTGGATGTGTACACCCCCCTTCCCCCAAAATTTACTATAATTTTGCCATGTTATTGTTATGGAGAACAGAGTACCATAAAACAGAGTCGATTGCGAAAAAGGCTCCCCAAATCTGTTTCCGAACGATACCAGGTTGTTAAAAGGATAGCAAACGTCGGATAATTTTTCCAGTCATCAGGGCTCCACCTCACTCACTGGCTTTTTCACTTCCCGACCTCTGATTTTTACATGTGACATATGACATGTGGTTATTTGGCTTAATTTTACAAACCGCATTTCTTGAATGAAACCCTGACGTGGATTCGTCCCTCCCAGCATCTTTAAGGCTCCGCCCCCTGGCCAAGTTCATATGCCTTTTTTTTATTTTTTGCCACGATTGTAGCCAGTTGTTATTAATGTATGACATCCGTCGAATTTCAACGGGCACCAACTAGTAATATTCTTCTGGAGAATAAGACAAAAATTATATCTCGATTATTTATGAACGTATACTGACGAAACTTGGTATACGGCTTCATCTGGTTGTGGTCTATTGTTACTAGCACAAAAAAACAATTTTTAGTGATAATTCCCGTAGCAGCAAACCTGCGTACTCAGCCCCCATGTCATTCATATGGAGAATAAGTAAAATGTAATGTATCCCTAAACTATGATCATAAATTAATAAAACTTGGTATGTGGCTTCACCTTGTTGAGAAATATTAATATTTGCATAAAAACCCATTTGTCGTGTTCCTTGTTGCAGAAAACCTGCGTACTGATCCCCCATGTTATTCTAATGGAGAATAATCAAAATGGTATATATCGCTTATTTATGAATGTATATTGATGAAACTTAGTATGTGACTTCACCTAGTTAAGTAATATTGATATTGACATGAAAACCCATATATTTTGTTCCTTGTTGCAGCAATCCTGCGTACTCATCCCCAATGTTATTATTATGGAGAATAATTCAAATTCTGTATATCGTTTATTTATGAATTTATTTTTATGAAACTTGGTATGCGGCTTTATGTGTTATTAAGACATATATCATGTATTGTAAATTCGCTGAGTACGCAGGTTTGTTGCGACGGGCGTATTATTTTATATTTGTATAACAAATTGTAAGTTGACATTGTTTGAAAACAGTACAGTACTGAAAAAACACCAAATTCTCAAACTATCGTTTGCATTTTATGTTAAAAATACAACACTTTTTAAAAGGTTCAGTTACAATTTAAAATTAATAGCCTATATTATTCCTAATGCATTTTTATTTCGTTTAACTTTTGTGTTTATTTTGTGTTGTAACTTCATTCTGTTTAATGATTTGTGCATTAGCATTACATTACACGGATCATTATAATGCTTCACTCTCACCTTTAGTATTATTTCAAAGTGAAGTTAACCCACGGTGCAATGACCTGTGCATAAACAATCTCACCTGCACCTCTAATGTCATTTCAAATTAAAGTTAATTAACTCACCTATTGCAAGTAAGCAAGTGCTTGTCATTTCACATCTTAATTGGTTTACTTCACACCCAATTACCTTCAAACCATAAAATACCCCCCTCGCAGCAAACCTGCATACTCAGCGAATTTCCAATGAATATATAACATAACACATTAAAACACTTAACAGGATTCATAAGAGATATATTCACAAACAAGCGATATTTAAAACATTAATTAATCTCCATAAGAATAACATTGGGGATGAGTACGCAGGTTTGCTGAAACAAGGCACACAAAATAATGGGTTTTTATGCAAATATCAATAGAACTCATCTTAGTGAAGTCACATACCAAGTTTCATCCATATACATTCATAAATAAGCGACAAATAACATTTTAAGTATTTTCCATAAGAATAACATGGGGACCAAGTACCTAGGTTTGCTGCTACAGGAACCATAGGCGAAAAATTGTTTTTCTGTGCAAACAACAATAAACCACAACCAGATCAAGCCATATACCAAATTTCGTCAGTTAATGTTCATAAATAAGCGAGATATACAATTTTTCTTTTTCTCCATAAGAATAACATTAGACAACGTACTGTGTTTAGCACTTTCAATATCTCGGTAACCAATTGATGTAGAGCAATGATCAAAATACTAAATTTTTTTTAAGCTGAATTCAATGGTAAAAATTAAAAATTGATTTAAATAAAAATTACATGTGAAAACCCCAAAAAACACATTTTTGGGGTACAAAACCCCCCAAAACCCCCCTTCGGATGGTGTGATTCATCTGGTTTTCGAACTCGTTCAAATAAATGGTACTTCACACATTTGTACCAAATTTCATTAAGATCGGACCTTTTTTACGAGAGTTATCGTGCTTACGGACACACACACACACACACACATATATATATATATACATACATAAAAATTTGAACGAACGGTGTTTTTGGCATCTGGGAACCTCAAAATGAAAAGTTATCATGGTCTCGGGCTTAAGTCTTACTATGAGACCTACGGTAATAGCTTCTTCCCTATAGGGGAAATTCGCTAAAATGAAAAACTAATCGTATTCAAGCAGCCATATCTGTACTAATGCTTATACTGTTCCAATAATGTCAGTCCATCTGGCCAATCTATCCAGTCGATTTGTTTTAGTATTTTTATAATAGATTATTAAAGTTTTGTCCAGATATATAAAAAGACATTTATCTATCTAGCTATTAATATTATAAAGAAGAGGTGGTTTCTGTCTGTCTGTCTGTCTGTCTGTCTGTCTGATGTTCCGGGTGAAAGCAAAAACTACTTAACCGACTGGGCTGAAACTTTACACAAAGGTAGATCTTGAACCCATGCAACACATAGGCCTATTCACTTCCTTAAAATCCCCTCGGGCTACGCCCCGTGAACGTTCTAAGTTTCAATGTTTACATTTCATAAGAAAGTAAACATTCAGAAACTGTAATACGAACAGCTGAGGGCACTTACATTTGACAGCTTAAAGAGCAAAAGCAAGAACAACAGCTGTTTCAAGCTAACTAAAATGCAATTTGCATTGACTATAGAACGGGTAAGGAAAACCCCTGTGCGAAGAACGTGTATATCAAGTACAGTATATATATATTTATTTCAATATACCGTATAATTAATCTATATAAATAAAATTATAGCTTTGTCTGTTCATTGCTTTGGAATTATGAAATTTTTGTATATTTTCACGTTTTACACCCTCTGTCCCTAGGGAAACCAAAACAAATCTTATCTCAATTTATGTCTGTCTGTCTGTCTGCCGGTCGCTTTTCACTAGAAAACGGGTGCACTGACATTAATGAAACTTTGTTTCTTTGTTCTATACATGCGTGAGAAGGTTTTAGGCTACTATAAACTGGCATACGCCTTTTAAAAAAATAATGGCGGCCGCTCAAAAACGTGATTTTGTGCGGTTTTGGTCATGTTTTGTTCGCTTTTCACAGGATAACGGGTGCACCGATTTTTATGCAATTTTTTTTCTATGTTCCATATGTCTTGTGCGTTAGAAGGTTTTAGGCTAATTGGATTGTTTTAAATTATCTTAGGACACTGCCCCATAGGGGTTTAAAGATCCTATGCTATTCTTATGGACAAAGCATTTATTTATATTGAACCAGATGATGGCATAGTTATTCTATAAATAGGTTTTTTGGTTCTTTTTTAAAACGTTGAGTGAAGATTGGTAATAAATAACATAAGTGGATATATGATCTAAATCTATATTTGTCAGACTCATGCACTCACTGACATAGTGATCAGTTTATCTACGAAACGACGATGTCTATTGAAGATAAAATTTTGGATGGTGGTTCCTGCTGCAGATTCACAATAAGAATACGTTAACAAAATTCCTATAGGGTTCTTCGCTAATTTACTTTTATGGCTATTTGATGAGTATTAATATTTACTGGACCTTTGTATGTTACATTTCGGTAGGAACATAACTAATTCATCAGAAAAAAACGCAAGCCTATTCCTGTTACGAAAATGTTTAAGGGCTTCGCCCCCCGGAATTTCAAAATACAATATTTTATCAATCTAGCACATACTCTTGGACTGATGGATCTGAAATTCGGTAGGAATGTAGCTGATAGCTCAGTGCAGACATTTACCTACTCCAGACACAAATATACTCAAGGACTCTGCCCCAATGGCCTTTAATATAAGCGTGTTTGTCATAACACACCAACTACTCAACCAGTAGAGCTGAAATTTGATGCCTTAAACGAAATAAGACACAACATCATGGGGAGTCACGGTGTTGTTCTCTGGAGATTTCACAAAGACCCTTTGTCGTAAGTGAGACATGAGTGGACGAGTCTACGCCTCTCTAAAAATATATTTTATGTAGCCGACCACTGAGCGTCTGAACTTAACAGTAAATATGAAAATGTATTTTTGAGAAGATTAAGGGGTTGAGCAGTTTTCTTATGAGCTTTTAAAAGTTGAGATTGGGACATTGAAAAGATTCATAAACAGTTTAATCTGGAAAGTGCCTGGCTCTGTGATTGTGCCATCCTCACGTCCACCAATGAACAAGCAACGGAGATCAACACAAAAGTAGGTCTCTTCCAAAGGGAGGAACGAACATATACAATATTTAATACCGTTCATTTAACCATGACCACTGTTAGAACAGTTTTTATATATTGATTTACATTTATTTAAATAAAATCAAGTTAAATGTTTTAAAACATGTGATTTTTCCAAGTTTAAATTGTTTATTTACAATTATAATGAAAACAGGACCTGGCAAGAATGGTGATTTTAAAAGTGGTTTGTCAATGTTTTTAAAGTTTAATGTTTCGTTGCATTACTTTTAATTTATTGTAATGTAAAGATTAATGTATCAAAGTATTTAAAATGTTAAATTAAACAGGGTTAATATTTTGTTGTACTTGAGTTCTTTTATTTCTAAAATCGAATCCAAAGTGTTACGTGTACCGATTTGGAGTCGCAAAAACCACACCGCTCACTACCCGACAGAGTTCCTTGACTTGGCAGCAGTACCCGAACTATCTGTCATAGTATATTTCGTTAACTTGAATTTAATTCTATAAAAGTGTAAAATGTAATTTTAATATTGTAAAATTATGTGGGTTGTTAATTTTTTTAGTTAATCTACCATTTATATACAACCCGTACGAAGGACGGGTACACAGCTGGTAATATAATAATTCCTTTGGCCTACGAACCATTGACACTCAAATTACCCATATTAAGCTTACAAACATTGAGCTGTGTACTGGTAATGATAACCGTAATACTTCGTCCTTATTATGACCCTCTGTTAATCAAGAAATCACTTTTTATTTACGGTACTGTGTGTAGAATATAATGTAGGTACGGTGATAGACTGTAATACAAAGCTTTCTAGTAAAGAAATTGTTTCAGAAAGGTTCCTTTCATTGGAAGCAAGTCAGAGCCTTTAGAGATGAGCCTCAGAGCCTCTGAGGAAGTACGTTAGTTGTCAAACAACTTACCAGAGGGGTGGGCCGCCTTTGAGGGATACTTTTTTGTGTTATAAAATGTATTAAGATAGGCTAACTTATGTAACTGATAGGCCTACTGGCGTGCTTTTATAATTAGGTATAGGCGTAATTCGGGGGTGGCATGGGGGTGGCGGTTGCTCCCCCCCTAATAATTTGGAGAACACATTATTGCAACAATGAAAAGACAACAACGAGTTCGCTCACAGCACGCTGACGTGAGGGAAGTGAATTTCAACTTAAAAACTTGTAAAACTCAAAATCAGCTCAAAAACATACATTTATTCCAATTTTTATTGAAACCTGAAAATATAGATTTGTTGGCTATTCTGATGCTACTGGTTTCTTGGCTACTTGAAATGCTGGGAATACAATTTTGCATGTCCAGTCAGGCTTGAAAGTAGGCATGAGGTTGCTGAGGATAAGAAAAGTACACCAACAAATGGATAACAGGCATTTATAATGTAAAACTCCCATAAGACAACGTACTGTGTTTAGTCGATACACATGTTCTTTAATAACTTGGTAAATAGTTTTGCTAAAATGACGAGAGAGTGCTTAAACTTTCGCCTCACTACGTCACATCTTTTAAAAGCATTAATTGTACATCAGGGGCTTTTCTGGCCCTTTTTGGGCCCAAAAACACAAAATTTGAAAGATTAATCCCCAAACATGGGGATTAGGGTTTTCCGATTGTTTTGTCCAACGAATTTGTCCAACCGATTATAGAAAGGAGCGTCCATACAAAATTCTAAGTAAATAGGACAAAAAATGCGACCACTAGAGTGATACACACACACAGACACACATATATATTTATATATATATATAATTTTGAACGACCCCCCCAAAACGTGTTCAAGGGGTCACGTTAGGAACTTCTATGGTGGTACCGGGCTTAAGTTTCACCGTGCGGGTCATGCTAATAGTTAACTTTCCATCACTAATAAGCACGATCACGACAATATTTGCCCCTCCAATCAAAATACTTAAATTACGCTTATTTAATCAGGCCTACACAATCAGGAATGTTTCAACTTCGAAGAATGAGCTTCAGCAATATCCTCGTGCGGGTACGACGACGATTGCAGAAGAATCTGCCGAGTCGATGCGTCATGGCCGAATTTACAAGTTTTCGACGAGAATAGGAGTAACGCGCGACCCGAGTTTTTGTGAGACGTCGTCGTGATGGAACAAGAAAGAAGTGAAAAACTGTTGTAAAAAGAGCATTGTCCATGACATAATGGGAAAGGGAGAATAGAATTCCTGACTTTTTGTTTGAATCTTCGTATCTTGTACACTCCCAGATTAAAGTAATAACTAGATGTTTTGTGTTATTGCAATTTATAGGATGTTTCCTTAATAAAAATTCCGTATAAATATTTGATAGTTCGTTTGAGGATTTCACAATGTACCAATAATGACAAATTTCACCATTAAAAGTGTAACAAATATTTTTATTTTCAAAACGTAATTCTGTGGGAACAGACATTATGAGTCCATTGATAAATTACTTAAATTCAGTATTTGTCTTTTGGTATCTGCATATTGTTTTACAGATTTTTTAGTAGCTCGCTAAAATACTAGGATAATAAAAAAATAACTCAAAATGACATAATGTTATGATAATGTTTTATTTAGACTGTATCTTGACATTCTAAGTACGTTGCGGGAACTGCTTTAACATCAAACACATACTTCATGCTTTTCAAATTGTAATTATATCCGCATGTGAACGTAACAGCTCCACTGCATTTTTTAAATACCAATTTAATTACAATACATGATTTTAAAACGAGTTCGCACGCAACACGCTGACGTGAGGGAAGTGAATTTCCACATAAAAACTTTTAAAACTCAAAATCAGTGTAAAATCATAGGTTTATTCCAATTTTTATTAAAATCTGAAAACAGTGATTTTGTGGCTGTTCTGATGCTCCTGGTTTCATTTACCTACAAAGCTGGGAATACAATTTTGCGCATTATAATGTTAGGAGAAGGTCCAGACAGGCTTGAAAGTAGGTGTGAGGTTGCTGGGGATGATAAAAGTACTCTAACAAAGGAATAACAGGCTTTTCTAGTGTAAAACGCCATAAGACAACGTACTGTGTTTAGTCGAAATACATTTTCTTTAATAACTCGGTAAATATTTATGCTAGAATGACGAGAGAGGACTTAAAACTTTCGCCTCACTAATTCCCATCTTATTACATGCATTAATTTTACATACGGGGCCCTTCTGACCCTTGTTGGGCCCAAAAACTCGACATTTCAAAGATTAATCCCCAAAAAAGGGTTTAGAGTTTTCCGATTGTTTTTCCCAATGAACTTGTCCAATTGATTACAGAAAGGAACGTCCCCACCAAATTTGAAGTAAATCGGCCAAAAATGCGACCGCTAGAGTGCAAAAACACACACACACACACACACACACACACACACACACACACATATATATATATATATATATATATATATATTAGCGAATTTCCCCTATAGGGAAGAAGCTATTACCGTAGTCGGCATGGTAAGACCTAGGCCCGGGACCATGATAACTTTTCGTTTTGAGGTCCCCAGACCCCAAAAACACCTTTCGTTCGATACTGTATATATATATATATATATATATATATATATATATATATATATGTGTGTCCGTGAGCACGATAACTCTCGTAAAAATTATCCGATTTTGACGAAATTTGGTATAAACATGTAAAGCAGCATTTATGACTTTTAGTTCGAAAACCAGACAGATCGACCTATCCGAAGGGGTATTTTGGGGGGGTTTTGTACCCCAAAAATGGGTTTTTTGAATTTTTTACATATCATTTTTGAAAAAGTCAAATTTTAGTTTTAACCATTCGATTCAGCTTAAAAAAACACACAATTTGGTATTTCGACCATTCCTCTACGTCAATTGGTTACCGAGATATTGAAAGTGCTAAACACAGTACGTTGTCTAATGTTATTCTTATGGAGGAAAAGACAATTTTTTTATCTCGCTTATTTATGAACGTATACTGACGAAACTTGGTATACAGCTTCATCTCGTTGAGGTCTATTGATATTTGCTCCAAAAAATCTTTTTTGCATAATTCTCCCGTAGCAGCAAACCTGCGTACTCAGCCCCCATGTTATTCTTATGGATAATAATTAAATGCTCTGTCTCCCTTAATTATGAACATAAATGAATAAAAACTGGTATACGACTTCACCTAGTTGAGTTATATTGATATTAGCATAAAAACCCATTTTTTGTGTTCCTTGTTGCAGCAAACCTGCGTACTCAGCCCCAATGTTATTCTTATGGAGAATAATTAAAATTGTATATATTGCTTATTTGTGAATATATTTTTATGAAACTTGGTAAGTGGCTTTATGTAGTATTAAGACAGTTATATCTCCAATGGAAATTCGCTGAGTTTGCAGGTTTGCTGCGACGGGGGTATATAACATTTTGAGCGACCCCCCAAAACGTGTTCAGGAGGTCACGTTAGAAACTTCTATGGTGGTCCCGGGCTTAAGTTTCACCGTGCGGGTCATGCTAATAGTTCACTTTCTAAAGGAAATTCACTACCAAATTTGAAGTAAATCAGCCAAAAAATGCGTCCGCTAGAGTGCAAACATATATATATATATATATATATATATATATATATATATATATATATATATATATATATATATATATATATATATATATGTCTATATATATATATATATATATACAATATTCAACGACCCCCCAAAACGTGTTCAGGAGGTCACGTTAGGAACTTCTATGGTGGTCCCGGGCTTAAGTTTCACCGTGCGGGTCATGCTAATAGTTCACTTTCCAAAGGAAATTCACTAATAATCGACAGTATTCAAATCTACTAGGCCATTACCTATTTTAGTGCTCGCGGACACTTCATGAAGTGCCCAATTTATTCTATTGTGGCCACAGCACAAGTCCATAATAATTTACTTCTTAATTCCCTAAGGATTTGTTTGTGTGGTCTTTGTTTAATGACCAATGTATACGATTGAGGTTTCAAATTAGAGGGATTCACCACAAGAAGTTTCGAAAATAATTTATCTTACCCTCATTTCTAAGGGCTCATCTCTCTGGCCCTTAAATTTCGCTCGTTATTCTTGAGGAAGAAAATATGTTATTCGGTGCACAAGTGCTTTGGTTATTAGTGAATTTCCTTTGGAAAGTGAACTATTAGTATGACCCGCACGGTGAAACTTAAGCCCGGGACCAAAATAGAAGTTCCTAACGTGACCCCCTGAACACGTTTTGGGGGGTCGTTCAAAATTGTATATATATATGTGCAGGCACTCTAGCGGTCGCATTTTTTGTCCGATTAACTTCAAATTTGGTAGGAACGTTCCTTTCTGTAATCAGTTGGACAAGTTCGTTGGGCAAAACAATCGGAAAACTGTAAACCCTTCTTTTTGGGATTAATCTTTCAAATTCCGAGTTGTTGGGCCCAAAAATGGTCAGAAAAGCCCCGGATATAAAATTCGTGCATGTAAAAAGATGGGAATTAGTAAGGCGAAAGTTTTAAGCTCCCTCTCGTCATTCTAGCATAAATATTTACCGTGTTATTAAAGAAAATGTGTTTCGACTAAACAGAGTACGTTGTCTTATGGGGGTTTAACACTAGAAAAGCCTGTTATTCCTTTGTTAGAGTACTTGTATCATCCCCAGCAACTCACGCCGACTTTCAAGCCTGCCTGGACCTTCTCCTAAAATTATAATGCGCAAAATTGTGTTCCCAGCTTTGCAGGTAAATGAAACCAGAAACATCAGAACAGCCATAAAATCAATGTTTTCAGATTTTAATAAAAATTCGAATACATGTATGTTTTTACACATATTTTGAGTTTTAAACTTTTTTGTGGAAATTCACTTCCCTCACGTCAGCGTGCTGCGTGCGAACTCGTTTTCATTCAAATAATTAGCTGTTAAAAGAAACATGTCTAACTGCAGACTGTCTCTATGTTGTTTACAATTTAAGTTTTTTAACTGAATTGCAATTATGTATGTGAGATTCCCGTGGGGAGGCCGGGACACAGGCTAGTTATGATGTTATTTGTACAAGATTAAATTACTTACATGAAGGGAATTTGGTCAGGGCTGATATAGTTAACAAACGTATAACGCTTGATTTTGAAAATTATTTTTAATGTTTTAATTTGAATCTGGTATCAACTAATAACTAGTTAACCTAAGTCTTATCAAGTCAAGTATAATTCTGTTTCTCAAAATATATAATACATAATTGTAAATAACAATCACGCATTAGCAACTTATAATTTTACAGTTCATTATAATTAATTGGCTTACTACATGTCGGCAGCCACATATTTTGGCAGGCATCCCAACATTCTTCTTATTGAAAACTGGCTATTTATCATTGTGGGAGGACGGCTCGTCACGAAAGTCATGCAATTTTTACACGTATTCATAAATTTAGTGAAACCTTCTTTGAAACAGTTTATTAATCGTCCAAGTTGCATCCATGTTCCTAGTTAACTTAGACAAAACTATATCCTTTCCAAGTTGGTTTGCTTGCGTTAAGTTTAAATGATAGGATTTTTAATATGAGCTCTCCTTTTTACTCTCGGACTAAACATATGTCTCTATATTTAATATTTACGATTGTTTGTGTTCCTTATTAGTGAATTTCCTTTGGGAAGTGAACTATTAGCATGACCCGCATGGTGAAACTTAAGCCCGGGACCACCATAGAAGTTCCTAACGTGACCCCCTGAACATGTTTTTGGGGGTCGTTGAAAATTGTATTATATATATACATACATATGTGTGTGTGTGTGTGTGTGTGTGTGTGTGTGTGTGTGTGTGTGTGTGTGTGTGTGTGTGTGTGTGTGTGTATACACTCTAGCGGTCGAATTTTTTGTCCGATTAACTTCAAATTTGGTAGGGACGTTCCTTTCTGTAATCAGTTGGACAAGTTCGTTGGGCAAAACAATCGGAAAACTCTAAACCCATTTTTTGGGGATTAATATTTCAAATGTCGAGTTTTTGGGCCCAAAAAGGGTCAGAAAAGCCCCGGATGTAAAATTAATGCTTGTAAAATGATGGGAATTAGTGAGTCGAAAGTTTGAAGCTCTCTCTCGTCATTCTAGCTTAAATATTTACCGAGTTATTAAAGAAAATGTGTTTCGACTAAACACAGTATGTTGTCTTATGGGGGTTTAACACTAGAAAAGCCTGTTATTCCTTTGTTAGAGTATTTTTATCATCCCCAGCAACTCACGCCTACTTTCAAGCCTGTCTGGACCTTCTCCTAACATTATAATGCGCAAAATTGTATTCCCAGCTTTGCAGGTAAATGAAACCAGGAGCATCAGAACAGCCAAAAGATCAGTGTTTTCAGATTTAAATAAAAATTGGAATAGATGTGTGTTTTTACACATATTTTGAGTTTTAAAATTTTTTTGTGGAAATTCACTTCCCTCACGTCAGCGTGCTGCGTGCGAACTCGTTTCGGTTTTTGGTGGTGTACATTACATCTTGAGATATAAATTTGCAACCTTAATTAACTAATTACATAAGTTACTCTTCGTGCAATCAGCAAGTTCATGGCAAGAGTAAGTGTAATTCCATGTTTTAATGGATGACTACATTATTCAAGTTTAGTAATGTTTTAGAAATGCATCCGTGTGTACAAATTGTCAGGAGGGATTCTTAAAACTTTTGAGAGTTCAGATTTGTGCACGATTTGATTGAAAAGTGGTAAAAAATGCTAGAAATAAAAATTGAATCCTTTTTTTACCTATCGTTGTAAATTCATTTTGTAATAAGACGTTATGTCGGTTGCACCAAGCCTAACTTAGCCCAATCTAAAGGAGGATTCCGAGATATTTCTACTTATAGTGATGGTTTTACAAATAATTTAAGTACCCATACTCATAATTTAGAAAAATGTTCTCATTAAATCCCATGTTAAATTTAGCTGGATGATTCAAACTCTAATCACCTAATTAATTGTTATAGAAGGCGTTTGGAGTTGCTTTTTGAGCTGTTGCGTATGCCATGGACTCGGTTACTTTGTACCGGTACCAGTTGGCACTGAAACGGCAACTTTTTTCTGCAACCAGACCGCCCCCAAAAGTGACTGAGTTTTACTGTGATTTATCACACGTTTTATTTATATTAAAACCCTAACTTTGCGAATTAAAATAAATGTATTAAGAGCAACATTATCTTTATTAAACTGATTTATGTATATCGGATACAATGTGTATATTAAAATAACAACTTAGGTGAAAAACTGTGTAAAATGCAAGTATTTTTGACAAATACAATAATTAGAAACACTATTTCGTATCAACTTTATCGAATTTGTATTTGTTATCTATGGCAAAGAACGTTTTGATTGAATACATATTTGCAGAATTTACGTTGCAAAGATATATTAAGTGTATAATTTACTAAGTTTCGAATTGTTGAACATAACCGAATGAATCCCATTACCTTTTGTCACCAAAATATAAAAAACCATGTAATACCTCAGAAAGCATTTATCGATTGTGAAAGCTCGCTATTAGTAGAAGTTTATTACGTGGAAAATGTAACGAAATATGTGTCATTGTTAATTGTTAATTATTTATTACAAATATACTTAATTAAGTATTTTTTCTAGCGTAGCAATGATAAAATGTTTCTTTTACAAACTACCGCTCTTAACAAAGTTCCGCCTGGTCCCAGGCCCATGTGGTCCATCGTACAGTCATTGGCACTTCTTAAAACGAAATCAATACTCAATGTTACAAACAACGTTAGTCATCTGTAGGTCGTCAAAAGAAATGTTGAATATTTCCCCGTTGCAATTAAATGCAAACGATTAAAGTAGCCGACTGCGCCGTCGCGTCGCCAGCTCGGTTTGGAGGATGGCACCGACGTTTTTGCCGGCCGGTCGAGAGACCTCGCCCAAGTCGTTCGCTGAAGATATTTTAACGACCTCGCAAAGCTCTCAACTCGCGCCACTATCCAGAAAGAACATTACCGGAAATGTGCACTGCACTTCCAAGAACTCTTTTTGCGGCGCATTTCATTTTATGTTTTATGAGGAATATGCGAACGTGATTGGTGGCCTTCTCACGGCCGAGTATTCTTTCTCAACAATCAAAATTGAGGATCGAAATCTTAAGTGGTACATATAAAGTGTTCAGTCATTTTCGAATTTTCGAATGTGGTTATATTTATATCCAGTTATCTTTGCAACCTATCCTATACTTCAATATGAGTGAGATTTGCTTGCTTGTTTGCTTCATTGCAACTCTGATCTTATAAACGGCTCCAACGATTAAATCAAAGTGTTGTGATTAAGTAATTTCTGGGATAAAAATAAGTTGTAGATAGGTTTCATCTCCAGGAAAAATCTAATAATGAAAACAACAAATTTGAAAAGTTTAAAAAATTAACATTTGGGCTTATATAGTTTTAAATCAAAACAGAAGAATCATAACAGGTGTTTATAGTCAGTCACTGAACTGTCATAGCAATAATTATGTATAAGTATTAACATGACAAGTGGTTTTCTGAGAACAGTGACTAAAACCATTGAATAAAGATTACGTATAGAGTGGTCATATCCAAAGTTAATCAAATGTGCATATGATCAAAATACTACCTGAAGGGAAATTTAGCTACAACAACTGGAGTAACCTTAAACAGGCAAAAAAGAGGCAACGTCATCTGGGGGACATGTGAAACAAACTGACCGACCTTCCCCAAGCAAAGATTGATCTCAAGTACTTACCTTTTTTTTCAACGCCAACGGCATTTTTGATAATAGAGTACACAAACGCTTTTAGGGAAAGCGGTCCAAACCCCTCAAATTGTTGTGGACACCCCAGGATTTGAACTCTTGACCCCTTGAACCGAAGTCCAAGACGCTAACCGTTAGGCTAGCGAGATGCCTATTACCTATTACAATGTTAGAAAGATAAAAATGTAGTTAACTTAAAAAAAAACAATATAAAATATATCGCAGATGCTCACATTTTTGTTCACACATTCAATACCTTGATCAGTGTTTGTGTTCTTCTTCATAACGTATACGCTTGCTCATCTCTAATTAACCCCGCTGATTTGTCAATTTCACTTAAATTTCTCTTTTGTAGCGTAATCAAGAAGTGGAATGTGTCGGGTCTGTTTTATGTTAAGTCCAGTGAAGATGTTGATGTTTAATAAGGTCTCAATATCTATATTTTTTCATCATTCTGTTTTTGTTTTTTTTTACTAAAAGGGTGGTATTATCTGTAAAAGATCAAACTCATTCACGTCCCCGTATTGAGACCATGTTTTTGCTCATAGATTGTTTAAATATTTTATTTTTATTTTTAACTGAAGTTGGATTCTAGTGAACTGTTAGCATTCTGAAAGGAAGGGGGCATTCTAAGCATTAGCATTCTAAGTGCTTAGGGGCCATACACATATTACGTAACGCACTTAAGGGGGGAGGGGGTATGGCGTAGCGTTATACTGCGTGGGGAATGGGGGGAGGTTTGGATCAACGTTACGTAACTCACACATATTAAGCCTAAGAGAGGGTTAATATTATTATGTACGCAGTTCCGTATCTATTGATACTGTTATAAATCTTTCAAAATTAAAAAAATAATCAGATTGATATCTAAATCCAGGTTACTGTTATATACAAAATACTTCCGTGATACTATTTTAATAACAGTTAAACTTAAAATAAATACATACCGTGTTTTGAGTAAGCTCTGTATTGCTTTACACCTATGTTTTCTGTTGTTTTAGAGTGTAAAATCATGACTTCATACAGTATTTTGCAGTGCAACATACGTATTTAGTTTTTTAAAGTTGTTTTGTAGTTGTATTAGTCATATATTAAATTTGTTACGTTTTAGCTGAGATAGTATATTTTGTTGTTTATAATTATTAGTAACAGTCTTGTTTGATTGTATACGTTTTGCTTAGAAATAAGCTGTTAAAAAATGTTGTTAAAAGTAAGTCATTTAAAGTTTAATGATTAATTGAAATCCATATTCCAAATTGCTAATAACACGATGTTTAAAATGTTTAAGCTGTTTTAACGCCTACTACGATTGAATTACGCAACAAATTGGAGTATGTTCAAGCGTTATGGTGTGTTATATGGGGGAGGGAGAGGGTCTTAAATGACGAAAATTTGCGTTACGTAATATGTGTATGCGTATGGCCCCTTATGTCTTCATCACTAGTGTGATCAACTTACACAACATACTTGGTCAGCCACATTGAGATCGGATTATGCGCTTCCGGGACCATTTATATATTCGATGTTTATACTCTCCAAGTCAATAAGTGTCGATCTGGTGAATTAGTTTTTTCGATCTGGTGAATTAGAAAATGGTGGAGCGAGGGCTATGGAACTAAAGAACAACAGTTCCCCAAGAACACCAAGTGTTTATAGAAACTCCCTAATACTCAGGGAGGCATTAATAATGCGAGTCAGAGTTGCGGCAATATCATGATGATATTTGATAAAATCATGTAAAACTATGGGAGGAAATTTGTTGAGAACCTTTGAAAAACAGGTTCGGAAACATTTTAGAATATGGAAAACCACTGGTCTACTCAAGGCAAATGGTTGTTTTACATTATCAGACAATTTTATGATGTGACCAAAAATAACAAAATACTGATGCTTCACCGGGATCGTAAGAAGTGTTATCAGTTGTATTATCTAGTTTTATTACTAACTTTTTACAATATCAAAACCTCACTGCAGGAAATACTTGATTGATCTCCTGTTTCTTCGCTGTTTTTGCTGGCAAAGGTGTTTTCATCCAGTTGGCCTTGGCTTGTTGTATGAATCTAGAGTTGTCATACCTGATGTCTTTTCTTATGTTTATTAATGTTTTTATACTTAATATTTTATTAAAATACTAGCTGTGCATCCTACGTACGGGTTGTATGTATAAATAACTAGTAGAATGTACCCGTTCTTCGTACGGGTTAGAAAGGTAGGTTAGCTTGAAACAGCTGTTCTTGCTTCTGCTCTTTAAGCTGTCAAATGGAATTATCCACAGCTGCTAATATCAATATACTAACTCACCTAGGTGAAGTCGTATATCAGTTTTTATTCATTTATGTTCATAATTAAGGGATACGGAGCATTTAATTATTCTCCATAAGAATAACATGGGGGCTGAGTACGCAGGTTTGCTGCTACGGGAGCCTTTGGTAAAAAATATTTTTTTAAACAAATATCAATAGACCACAACGAGATGAAGCTATGTACCAAGTATCGTCAGTATACGTTCATACATAAGCGAGATATAAACATTTTCTTTTCCTCCATAAGAATAACATTAGACAACGTACTGATAGTCAATGGTACTGTGTTTAGCACTTTCAATATCTCGGTAACCAATTCACGTAGAGGAATGATCAAAATACCAAATTCTGTGTTTTTTAAGCTGAATCCAATGGTGTCAACTAAAATTTGACTTTTTCAAAAATTGTTTGTGAAAAATTAAAAAAAAAACATTTTTGGAGTACAAAACCCCCCAAAATACCTCTTCGGATAGAGCGAGCTGGCTGGTTTTTGAGCTTAAAGTCATAAATTTTGCTTTACACGTTTATGCCAAGTTTCATCAAAATCAGATAATTTTTACGAGAGTTATCGTGCTCACGGACACACACACACACACACACACACACACACACACACACATATACAGTTTCAAATGAATGGTGTTTTTGGGGTCTGGGGACCTCAAAACGAAAATTTATCATGGTCCCGGGCCTAGGTCTTACCATGCCAACTACGGTAATAGCTTCTTCACTATAAGGGAAATTCGCTAAAACCCAATTAATTTTACAATTTTTAAATTACATTTTACATGTTTGATGTACAACTCAATAAAAGTTAACGAAATATACTGGCAGAAAGTTTGGGTACTGTTGCTAAGTCAAGGGACTCTGTCGGGTAGTGAACGGCGTGGTCATCGTTAAAAGAACACGGTGTTAACAAAATTTCTCTTTGGAAGAGACCTAGCTTTGTTTTGCTTGTTCTTTGGTGGACGTGAGGGTGGCACAATCACAAAGCCAGGCACTTGCCAAATTAAACTGTTTATAAACCCCGGTAAATAAACGCTCGATCAGTAAATCCTGTGATTCAAAGATTGTGCCGGGTGAAGGAGAGATGTTTGATGAGACTACATTTGTTTTTCAGTGCTCCTTTCTCAACTTTTAAAGGGCATAAGAAATCTCCTCAACACCTTAATCTTCTCCAAGGTACATTTTCATATTTACTGTTAAGTTCAGACGCTCAGTGGTCGACTACATGAAATATATTTTTAGAGAGGCGTAGATCTCGACCACCCATGTATCACGCATGACAAAGCGTCTGTGTGAAATCTCCAGAGAACAACACCGTGTCTCCCCATTACAGTCATGATGTTGTTTCTTATGTTCTTCAATGTACCAAATTTCAGCTCTTTTGGTTGAGTAGTTGATGTGTGATGATTAACACGCTTATATTAAAGGCCAGTGGGCCAGAGCTCTTGAGTATATTTATATCTGGAGTAAGTTTGCTTTTCAATATATGTCTACATATTGGTCTATATATGTCTGCATTAAGCAATCAGCTATATTGGTGAAGCTATCTTATATATTATTTCCCTAGCCTGTTTTTCTGTCAGTCCGCGAGATCTTCCTTATTCCTTTATCAAATTCCATGATTTACCCCTCATTTTAAAGCTTATCGTGCCTGCTGTTGACGAAGAAGACTCACGGGCTAAAAATGTATCGCTTCTCGGAAATTTGAATAATATGAAAGACAAATATAGGGAATAGTTTGTTTTGACAGGAGCGAAGATGTAAACAAAAGAACATCTGATCACCGGTTCGCAGTGCGGAATTCCGCATGGTCGACTAGTACAGCTATAATGGTGAACCCGTTTCTCTGTGAAAAGCGAACAAAACACGACCAAAATCACACGAAAAGGCTCACGCCAGTTTTAAGTGACATAAAACCTTCTCACACACGTATTGAACAAAAAAATAAATTGTCATCAAATTCTGTTTACCTATTTCCCCGTGAAAAGCAAACAAAATCCTTGAGCGTTACCGATAGACAGACAAACATACATACAGACATAAATTGAGATAAGACCTTTTTTGGATTCCCTAGGGTGTAAAACATGACAATATTCAAAAACTTCATAATTTCAAGCAACGTACAGACAAAACTCTAATTTTATTTATACAGATAATGTTATTTATATAGATTTGCGACTTGATTTGAACAGCCTCCGGGGAAAACCATTGGTCTTTTAAAGATGTTGTGATTATAACTATTTTATGGGGAATAAGATATTTAAGTATTCATCAGGTGAACTTTGCACCCCTATCCGCCCTTCTATTTGAAGTATGTGTTTTAGTTCCAAAAGTTCATGTCCCTTTACTCACCTTTCATTGGCTCCGATCAAATTAACTTCGGATTTAGGCATGGTACATATATGTGACTATGTTATTGTGGTTAAATTCCACTCGGTTTGAATTAATTAACTTTGGTGATAAAGTTCTCTACAAGCATCAAAAGGGTTTCGTTAACTCAAGTATGACGGTATTCTTAAAACCGGACTTGGTTCAAAATGTATTTTGGACCAGTTATCAGTGCTTTAAGTTACCAATTTCGTAATCACCAGCAATGAGAGACTGCATCGAAGATTCATGTCTTATGCCCATCGTGGATAAATCGGTAATAATTTAAGCACCGCCTTTTAATACAAGCTGGATTACTGTTTTACTTTAACAAGCTGAATTACTGGAGACTTTAACGAAAGGTGAGACGAATGCTGCAGTAATACACTATCAAGAATTTTTTCTTGAAGTAAATTTTTGTATTTAATGTTTTTCGTCAACTATTTTACGGTTTTATTGGTTTACTCTAACACTGTATCAATGTTGAGATGATTTGTGCTGTAAGCTGACAAATCAATGAACCTCGGTTGAACAATTCACCACAGGCCTCACTGGTTTCATACAACATTTCAACAACAAATTTCTCGATAAGCGAATCAACGTTGGTATCGGCTAGAACAACAGTAATCATTCGGCAATACTGCTAGAAGTTGGTTATAATACCATCGAAGAACAGCTATTAACATTGAACTCCAAAAAAACTTTAAGGTCCTGGATTTAGTTCTAAATATTCTGTTGGTGATTTGTTTCGTTTAGTTGAGGTTAAAGTTAAACAATGAAGTATTATTTCTTAACTAGCTGATGATTCTTGTCTAATCCAGAAATAGTATTTATTCATTACCTAAAAGGCAAACATTTGTTCGTTCATTCTGTTATTTTAACTTAAAGGTAGAGAGTGAACTAGCTACGTCATCAACCTCAGGTTACAACTGAGAGTAGCTCTCCCGTCATCTCTGCGCATGATTGATTTGAATCGCAAATTCATGATTTATGAATGAACATCGATACAAAAATAGTTTCATTTAATTACTTTCCTGAGCTCGAAAGGTAAATTATTTTTGCTATTAAAATGTTTGAGACTAAATTGTAGGTAACTGGAGGGTCGATCTTTGATTGGGGAAGGTCAGTCAGTTTGTTTAGATGACTTAGAGTAATTTTTCACCACGTCCTAAACTGTCAGATTTACTTAGTTCATTTCCTCTTTTCTGCATGTACAAAGGTCAATCCAGTTGTTATTATAGCTCTATGTCCATTTGATTCATTTTGGATATGACAATACATGACCACACTGTGTGTAATCTTCATTCAAAGGATACCACATGTTAATACTTAAACTACATTACTTTGATAGTTCACTGACTGTTTATAAACATCTATTTTGATTATTTAGTTTTGATTTGAAACTCCTTAAGCCCAATGTTAATTTTTTAACTATTAAAAATAGTTGTTATATATATATATATAGATTTGTCCAAGGGATTAGACCTGTCTAGGATTTGTTTTTAATTCAGAAATTAGTTAATTAGAACTTTTTAAGGAAATCGTTGGAGCCGTTTTTGAGATCAGAGTTGCAATCAAGCAAGCAAGCAAGCACATAAGACAGCAAACCTTACTCACATTGAAGTATAGGATAGGATAATACCCGGGAAAACCATTGATTTTCCAAAGATTTTTTAATTGTGACTATTTTAATGGGAATGAGATATCTTAATATCTCTTTAAGACGCCGACTATTATTCATCAGGAGATGAACTGTGAACCCCTAGTCGCTCGTATATTTTAAGTCTTCGTTATAGTTTGAAAAAATCATGTCCCTTTATTGTCCTTTTATTGGTTCCAATAAAATTAACTGCCGATTAAGAGAAGGTACAAATATAACTATGAGATTGTGGTCTAATATCTCACTCGGTTTGTATTAATTAAATAACATTGGTGATAAATTTCTCTACAAGCATCGATTGGGTTTTGGTAACTCAAGTATGTTGGTATTCTTAAAACCAAACTTGGTCCATGACTACTGAAAATACTTTAATTTGAATAATTCTTTAAGTCATCAATTTCGTAACCACCAACAATGAGAGATTGCATCGAGGATTAATTTCGTATGCTTATCGTGGATAGATCGGTAACAATCTAAGCACCGTCTAATACAAGCGGAATTATTATGAGAGACTTTAACGCCTGGAGAGACAAACATTTTGAAGAAATTGTTCTTGAAGTATATTTTTGTATTGAATTTGTTTTTTTCGTAAAGTAGTTTGCTGTGTTTTAGGTTTACTCTAAAACTGTATCAATGTTGAGATGATTTTTTCTGTTAGCTGACAAATCAACGAACCTCGGTTGAACAATTCACCACAGGCCCAGTTGGTTCATATTATATACATTTCACCAACAAATTTATCGATAAGCGGATCACTTCGTTATTGGTTAGACCAACAGTAAGCACAAGCTATTATCATTGAACTTAAAGAAAAATTCAAGAACCTGGGTTGGTTCTAAATGATCTGTTGGTGATTTGTTATGTTTAGTTGAAGTTATAGTTAAACAACGTTTTATATTCTAACACACATATTCAACGATGTTAAATAATGTTAAACATTTATTTATTATGTAAAAGACGAGCATTTGTTCGTTTGTTCTGCATTTTTGACTTAAATGTAGAGAGTGAACTAGCTACGTCATCCACCTCTGGTTACAACTGAGCGTAGCTCTCCCGTCATCTCTGCGCATGATTGATTTGAATTGCGAACCCACGATTTATTAATGAACATCGATACTAAAACAGTTTCAATTATTTACTTTCCTAAGCACGAAGGGTGAATTTTCGTTGCTATATTTTTAAACTAATCAATCCGCTTCAGTTGTAAAATTACTTTATTTTTCTATAAGTAAAATTGCCAATTTAAATACTTAAAATATCAAATATATCTTTATTATCGACTGTACTAACTAAAATCTTATTGAGCTTGGTCAAATTACAGGAACCGCAACCATTGGCACAGCCCGGCCAGGAGCGACACAGTACGTTAATTGCGGTAGTAGCTTTAATAACACTTGTTGTATGAACACTAGCCAAAATGTTATTCAAATTGTTCCAGTTTCCACAAACCTACTTTATTTATTTTGCACAATTTCTACACGCTAGCAACTGTCTAACAAGATATGTTCGTAGTTATGTACTTTAACTAATATTTTCGAGTTACGGCAAGCCTTGTAATCCAGTCTTGCTGGTGTAAAGCCTTGTTTGCCATATCGATCCTGAGCAAAATCTTTGAATTTTGTGAAGGTTCAAAGTGGACCCAGGTGCCATTTTTGAGCTTCTAAATGACGCTTTCTATCAAAAGGTCGACGATATGATGGTTACGATGGTTTCATGACCATGATATGGACCGTTCCCTTTCAAAACGTTAAACAAATGCCATTGGCGATGACACACACGTCATCTCCAACTCTTCTAGTTTTAGAGTAACATATTTGCCTTATTGTTGAATTTTGTCATCGCTTGTCAGTGTTTCACATCGCTCCACATTCGTGACGTCTTGGAGCGAACGTGAAAAACCTTGGGCGAATAGTGTCAAGAAGAGAAGGGCGCTGAGCACTGTTCACTCGTTGATTATACCACATTAATAAGTTTAGATACATTGTGTTCCTACTCGGTTATCATTCGGATACTCGTCCGAAATTGTATGCAGCTCCAAACTGAATAATTCGTTCAATTACTATTAGTAATGTAAAACACTATTATTTTGACATTCACTTGTCGTGTTTTGCAAAAAATAGGAAATTCGTCATGATTGGCACTGTTGTGATTTATAATAATTAATACCGCATATTGTATGACATTATGATCTGGGGATCCACTAATCTTGTTTTTTTATAGATAACAATTTCTGCCCATCACATTCAATGCCGCTTCTAGGCAACAGTCGAAAACTGTGCAAATTCGCGCGAGGACCCGAAAACAAAATAAATCACAACTAAGCAATGCAGCTAGTGTTCAACACATTGTGATATAATGTTTAGTGCGTGAACAGATTGTGTTGAAAATTTTAGGCACAGTTTAGAAATACAAAATGCGCTGTTTTAAGGTTGAACCTGACGAAAACAGTGAGGAATATTGAGTTTTCCGTTTACACAAGTTTGTTTAATTTTTATTTACTATGTACTTCGATATTGTGGTTATTTCGAAAACCAAAACTTTATCGCTTGATGTAGAATTCAAATTGTTAAGGTACACATGTGCGACATCGATGGAACAAATCGATCTTGCGAAAACGAAACTGTAGTTGGTATTAAATTGTTAGAAAAATATTGGTTTTATGTTCAAGCATCAATATTTTTTATTTTCAAGATCGTGGTTTGCCAGCCAGTATGTACGGTTTGCCTGTCAGTCGCACTCGACATGTCTATCTGGCTGTTGGGTTATTAACGCCGACGTGCCTTCCGTCCGCAGCGCCGCCTCCGTGGGGAACATGCACCTTCGCCTCGGAATTATAATAAATATTTGGCCCGCGACGGGACCGAGGGATTATTGCCGGCCGGTCCCATGACGAACGGTCACCGGAGTCCCTTGACATTTCCAACATAATATCACACACGTCGTTTTTCGGCTCTTCTTTATTTCACGTATGATATATCTCGTCCCGGAGCCCTGTGGACCTTATCTCGACGCCCCATCTCGTCTGGGCAGCAGTCGACGTGTAGTGTGTAGGCCTCTTGACCTTGTCGTGGTCAACTCCAGTTTATAAATTGAGCTTTACAGTCGCGTTGGAAGGTTATTCAGTCATGCTTGTGTCACATTGTGTCTGCGTAACACAATCAATTGACAACTTTGCCTCCAAAGTATACAACTCAAGTAACTCGTTGTTTTATGTAATTTAATTCTCTTTTAGCGAATTTACCCTACAGGGAAGAAGCTATTACCGTAGTCGACATGGTAAGACCTAGGCCCGGGACCATGATAACTTTTAGTTTTGAGGTCTCCAGACCCCAAAAACACAATTCGTTCGAAACTGTATATATATATATATATATCCGTGAGCACGATAACTCTCGTAAAAATGATCCGATTTTGATGAAATTTGGTATAAACGTGTAAAGCAACATTTATAACTTTGAATTCGAAGTAAGACAGTACGTTGTCTAATGTTATTCTTATTGAGGAAACAAAATTATATCTTGCTTGATTATGAACGTATACTGACGAAACGTGATATAAGACTTCATCTGGTTGTGGTCTATTGATATTTGCTCAATAAGGTTTTTGCCAAAGGTTCCCGTAGCAGCAAAACTGCGTACTCAGCCCCCATGTTATTCTTATTGAGAATAATTAAATGCTATGTCTCCCTTAATTATGAACATACATGAATAAAAACTGATACGCGACTTCAACTAGTTGAGTTGAATTAATTAAACTCCTTATGGAGATTAATTAAAATTGTATATACCGCTTATTTGTGAATATATTTTTATGAAACTGGGTAAGTGGCTTTATGTAGTATTAAGAGATTTATATCTCCATTGGAAATTCGCTGAGTATTCAGGTTTGCTGCGACTGGAGTATTTAACTACTACAACTGATCACTATATACCCTAATATCTCTTTTGTAGCGCAAGCCTAGAATAGCTGCAAAAGTAGCATTTAAACTTAAAGCCGCCGCATTAACGTTGTCATTTATTGTAATTTTAATCAAAAATGTAATATATAGTCATAAAATTGAAAAAATATAATGTAATTTTGTAAGAGAACATGTATAGTTTCCACGTTGATACTAGGTTGATACTAGGGTTAAAATACTATTATAAAAGTACACTGTATGTATACAGATAACTTCACAAATAATTTCCCTAGCATAAATGTTAAGTGTGGTTTTGTTTAGTTAGGACCAGAATCAATTCTAATATGAAAGTATAAGGTGTGAGAATACGTAACTCCACGCTGTGTACAGCCACTTCCAGACGACCAACATGATGTAGAAGTGTGAAACTGTAGTTGTGTAGCCGTAGTGTTGCGACCAGTGACTGCGAGACCTCGGCTAGGCTGTCGGAGGTTACGAACGGGAGGTAAGGTACCGAGTCTGACTGTCTACAGCTGATTGATTTACGATAATCGACTCGGCTGTGATCCGCAATCCCCGGTTGATTGGTACAGCCGAGTGGGCAAGCCTACGTGCTCGTAAATAGGATTACTGCGCTCCCCAACACACCATCTGACCGATCCTATGGCGCTTTCCACCGTTACGTTAACAGTATTAAGACGATAATACTGTATAAGCGAGTTTCACACATTCGTTTCCAGCTGCTCGGTCGAGAACGGTGTAACTAATAATAAGGACACGGAAATTATATTACTTTGTGATCGGTGAAAGTGAGATTGACAGTTATCCATTTTAAGGTAGCAATAAACCTGTCCGTAGATTTCCGTACTAACTCCCTTTCCCTTTACGGGAGTAATTTCCCCTTTAAGTTTTATTTTAAAAAGATTAAGATGCAATTATAATTTTATTTTTTATTTAGGTACGACGGAAATAATATAGTACATCTCTTCCTGAAGCATCACTCCTTTCCCATACCGCTTCTCCTCATTTCCTCCCTCCTCCCATTGTCCTTCAGAGGCGCTAAATAATTGCAAATAATGTGTTTTTGGATCTCGGTTTCAACTAGCTTATACTCAACATTGAAATAGGAACACAATTTTGATTTCGCAGACAAAAAAAATGAAATGGTTATGCATTTACTCTAAACTAACGGTAATATAAACTTAAGATAATATAAATGAACTAAACATGTTGGGTAACTTATAATATACCTATATTCTTATATTACTACAAGTCCTAATGTTTCTTTATAGCCATTACCAATTAATAAGAGGTAAGTGAAAACGTCAAAGTGATGAGTTAACCATGAAAGAATATCCTATAGTTTATTTTAGGCCGACTTGTTTTATAGGAGCAAAGTTTATAGTGCTTTTCCGTAGTAGATTTAACATTTATTTTCGATACATTTATTTTCTAGGCTCTATTCTCTGTTTTAGTTTGAAAGGTAACAGATTACTTCCCTTATCCCGCATTGCCTACAAAATAAATAGAAAGCTCCGATTTAAACATATTAACTTGTATTATAATAATATAAAACATATAGGTCAGTTACATAAACAACTTATCTTTCTATGTTCTCCCACTTTAAACCCCACAGTTGAAAACTTCCAGTTTCAATTTAAAGACCTGACAGTTCCATCCTTCAGTCAGATGACCTTTTATGATCACAGTTGTCGCAAGAGCTGCGTTATTACCACAGGGTTTCCGTTCTCTTCACCAGGTATCATAGATGCATTCTCCAAGACCAGCCTCTTAGGTACACCCACACGCTTCAAGGCCAGACGGGTAGGTGTCGCAAAATCCCCTTATAAAGCGAACAAGCCGGTTTTCAAGGGTGTTACAAGGTTTTCGCTTTCGATCTGTATTTCACAATGGCCAGGAATGCGTATGTCAGGGCCGGGCAGAGAAAGTGCCCTGCTGATGCTGATGCAAGTATCGACTTTCTCGTTTGGCTGTCACGATAACCGCCCCATTGTCCTGTTTCTCGGGTTTCGTCCATATTTCAAACCGGATATTAAATCCCATGACGTAAATATATAAATTTAGTGTTATTATTCGAGAGAATTCTAGACTACGTACGACCATTTTCATAAAGTCAACGTATCGTAAAGGGGAAAAATTGGCAAAAAATAATTTTAAAATGTGCAAATTACCTCCCTTAACATGCAAATAAAATAAACTCGTTCCCATTAATAACATGCATCCATTCAATAATCATTTCTTGTTTTCTATTCTACTAGTTGGTCACCTTTTGTGGATCAACTTTGCCATGCACTTTTTGTAAATCCACACAGTAAATTGCTTTAAATATACCTAAGCTTTTGTTACTTTCATTTTCTCAGTTTTATAAATCTATAAAAAACACATAACATTTGACTTGATTAGACAATACTCATCGTATGTCATTTTCAAGGTCCAACATTGACAGAGCATCGCGGGCTTTCTAGTATTATAGTTTTTATAAAAACAATTTATTTTCCAAAATTTCAGCAATCATAAATTTATAGATAAGAGATCAACAAACAAGATACACTATGAAAAATAAAAAATATCATTAAACGAACAAGATCAGCTGTAGCATATCAAAATGTTCGTTATGATTCCTAGATGGTCAAAATTTAGATAATATTCCAAAATGTTTAGGGCTTTGACCATTTGTCCTTAAAGTTTGGTGGTTTATCTGTTGCGCACGCTGATTATTTTATTTGGCCAAGTGATTATTTAAACACATATTTGTAATTAAATTCCCCCGGTGTAGCTGGGATTGTCAGGCCTTGTCTATATTTCAATCGCTAATTTTTAAATGCATTTAATCGAATGGGAAATCTGCCGCACCAAGTTTGACGGTGTTATTGCGACAACACCTTATTCTATAGCATATAAAAAGGTTCGCTATAATTCCTGTGTGTATAAGAATAAAAAAAATCATTTAGGGCTTCGCCCCTTTGGCCTGTAATGTTTTAATGCGCACACGATGATTTTATCTGGTCGGGTGGGTATGTTAGTTAATATTTTCCCAAATCACTGGGGTTGTCAGAACTAGTCTGTATGATTTAAATTGTTTAATGCATGTAATAAAATAAAAAATCCGCCGTTCTAAATGTGAAGGTGTTTTCTTAAAAAACACCCCGTTTAATTCATTTTACAAAGTTCGATATTACTCTTACGTGTATCGAAATTCAGGAAGTAACAAAGATTCCCTCAGGGCTTCACCCCACTGGCAATAATTCAATGTTTAGCTGTGGCAGATGATGGTATTATTTGGTCTGGTGTTATATGAATATGTGTTTGTTGGTCGTAAACGTTATTTTCTGTTTATAATAACGCAGCACAACGTCAGTGACGTCGTTGGTATAACTGGGATCGTCCGGCCTAGTGTCCTCAAACGGGTTTGTTCGCTTCGAGTTTGAGACGAACACTACTACCCTTTAGCTATGGCCACACTTGTGCGATCCTTCGCGCTAGACGCAAGCCTCAGCGCATGACGCAAAACAAGACTCACGCGTTGCAGCTACAATACCAACAATTCCGAAGAAACCCACAATATCTGTGTGGCATACCAGTAGGACACGCGTACGGTGAAAATTGTTGCAAGCAAGTACTTACTCCCTCCATGTTTCCACCGGGGTTGCATTTCATGTGATTTCACAGTTGGCACTCGATTGTTTGGGCTTAGTTAACGTTTAATATGTGCTAGTATCCGTAATACATTATATTATATTGTTACTCGTATTTGTTTTTGATCAATCGCATAGAATTATTGTAGCGTAAAAAGTGACTTTTAAATCAATTCTAGCAACATTCAATAAATGTATTTATTTGTTGTTAATAATTATCATTACAACGAAACACAATGAGTGTCTTAGTTTACACTGCAATTATTAAAACTTATAATATTCTGTCCACAGAAGTGACTTTATTTAATGAATGTTTGTTTGTCTGTTTATTCTTTATGCGCTACTATACTACTCTTATGATTGTGATGAAACTTTGCTTGGTAAAAGTCCTAGGACTTAGGGCTTTGCCACACCGTACTTATAAATTATCAATGTTAACTTATTACATTAAAGTTTCCATGGTAACAACATTTTAATAATAGGAAAATAAATGGAAATCAGTGACAGTCACGAAAAACACGCGAGAACGAAGAACGAAGTCGCGCCGGGTACCAACTAGTGTATATTAAAAACAAACACACACACACACACAAATTATACGTTTTTACAATGTAGACATGATTGAAAACGAAACAAGTGTTACCGCTATCAGGTAGCCTATACCGGTCTGTATATCGTCGGTGGACGCATGCGCTTGACGAATATGATGTGGCAAGCCAAAACAAGAGTTGAATACGAAATTGAAAACGAAATCGCCTAAATGCGGATTTAGCTTTGACAGGAGAGAGAAGTACAAGGTGATTTTCGAACCTGCTGGCCAAGTACCTTCATATTTTAACAATATAGAAATAACGCGAAGAAGCTTTAGGGTCAGCACATTACTTATTAAGTAAATAATAAATTCACAAGAATGATTTGCTTGAAGTGACAAGAATCTAAATGCTCATGTCAGTGTTATATGAATTTCCTGCGTAAAGAGACAATTTAAAGATGCAGTTTGAACCTTCTTGTCAAAATTACAGTTACAAGGAGCATACCACAAGTAAACAGATGTGATAGAGGTTATGAGCAAAGAGCAAGAATATTCATTTCGACCAGCAGGAGGCCACAGGTGCTGTAAAAAAAACAAACTAAAACCCAAATCCTGAGCAACGGATAAATTCCTTTCGTTTTTATCTCTCCGAAACAAGGCAATAAGTCATGGGCGCAAAACAGGTGGCTTAAACATTGCAGTTAATGAATGCCGTCCAAAGCCACGATGCCACGATTAGGCACATTCATTAACTGTATTATGCCTCATCCCAGGCCCAGGGTTCCCACTGCGCCCTTCCCAACATTCGACCTCTCTGTGGTCGAGTACTACATTTAAACAACAAATAAACGTTTGTTCATCTTACTTATTAAGAACTTAAAACGTTATGATAAGATTTAACATCAAAGAACGAATTCTCAACGAGATCTTCAAGCCATCCTCGACCGCAAGCTTAGAAAAACTGGTTTTGGAGATTATGGACAGCAACCTCTTTATAACCACTATAACCAAATTTCAGTTTCTGTGGAGTCTGAAGACTTGTGCATCATGAAACTATTTCTGCATTTGAAGCAACCTACTAAATCATAAGTTGTTAATCAATCATTTAAGAGTCAGTACTAAAATCAAGAACAGAAGTGAAATTGTATTTTAGGAATTTAGATTTTCAAACAGCAACATGATTGCGACATGTCAGCGAGCCTGACAATACTAATGGTCCGAGTTAGCTTATATATGTCTTATTTTATTTGTAACTACCTCTATATGTGTCATCAGACATTGAAACAAATTTAATACCTTATTTTCTCTTTTCGATTAAATTCTAAAACATTAGAAATACTATAATTACAATTTTTATTTTGTATAGTGTATTCAAATTATAGAAATTAACATAAGGGTTTTCATAAAATTAGTGAGCGGAGCGAGCGTAGCTCTTATACTACACTCTGGCTTTTTATTTCCACGTACTCCTCCTGAACGGCTGAAGTGATCCGCACGAAATTTGGCACGGTCATAGCAAACAACTATGAAAAGGTATAATCTGAAATGGTCCAAATCGGACGTCAGGGTTCTGCCCTACGACCCTTTAAAGTTACTATGCTATTTTAATAGAAGAAATATTGTATTTGGTTTATTTACTGTGTGTTGATTATACAGCTATTATAAGGATCATATCTAACTGCAGACTGTTACTATCAGCTGTTTGTAAATACAGTATTTTGCTGTGCAATTGTTGTTTTAAGTCAGTTTTTTTTACCTTAAATAATTAATTATAACAAATGTATGTGTTTGTTCTTACCTAAATGTCACGTTTACGCAGAGGAGGTGCCAATCTTGTATTTAAAAAAATACTTCCTCCGTTCAATATTGCAAGCAGACAACTGCATTGCATACCTAGTATTTAAACTGCCTGATAATTATTATCAGCTGATTATTATTTGTTTTGAAGGTTACTGTGGCATACTTTTAAATATCAGCTGATAATTTAGCCATACTAAAAAATATTTGTACCCCAATCTCCCTTCACAAATCTTTCATAATCTTCAGATTTATTAAAAACAAATAAATTCAATATGAAGTCTTCCTTATTATGAGCAAAGCAAGCAAGCGGCGCTTTGCGCTGCACGGGGGTACTCTAGTATTATACTATATTTTATTCATATGTTAGTAAAGTGTTACCATCCCCAGATTCCCATCAATCCTGACTGGATCTTCTCCTGACCTTGCAACTTTGTTTTATTAGCTTTACAGATAAATATAACCAGGAGCAACAAAACAGCCAATAAATTCAGTGTTTCCAGAATTCCTAAAAAAACTTTAATAAGTCTATGTTTTAAAACCCCTTTTTTGCGGAATTTTGCTTCCCTCACGTCAGCGTGCTGCGTCCAAACTCGGTTTTTTTAATTTTGCCCCCGGTTTAGAACATGTAATAGCGCTGATTTATTAGAACCTGCCTCTCCTTCGCCCCATTGAGCGCCCTATTGTATGCATAACAACTTCAAAAGAGTATGTTTATAAACAAAAAAATAATAACTGGGACTATTTCCGATTATCATCCTATCTAGACCTGTCAATTTAGTTTCCATCTGTCCTATTATTTATAGAAAAATATATTTTGTGAAATTGTACACATATGTGGGAACATATATAACATTTTATAATTGATAGGGATAACTTATGATATGTTTATTTGAGAGAGTTGCCAGTTAGAGGTTTAGACGTACTGCATTGTTAAGCTGCACACCAGCTGGTCGGAGTAACATTCAACTGATTTTTTTATGACAAAATGGCAACAGTGACAGCGTACAACCATGCTATTGGCTGCAGCCCAACTGCAACTCTCTTGTCCGCTATTATAGAGCTCTCGTCTGGCATAAGAAAGTGAAGCCCCACTGGAGGATATTTTTGTAAACAAACCACAGATAACAATGGTTTCCAGCAAACATAAGATCAAAAATATGATTAACATACAAGTTTTATTTTAAAAGAAAATATTTATTTTGTTCTACTTGTGTTACACATATAAATTAACGATTTAAATTATCTAATCTTGAAACACTTTAAATTTAAATTATCTGGTGTTCAGGAAAACCATTTATTGCTTTCTGTATGGTAATCGGTTTCACAGAAATTGCAAACTTCATAGTTTTATAGTGGTTCGTTGTGTTGCCATGGGAGCGGTGGGTGCAGAGTAGAAAATAGCGACTACCGTTTCTTGGAGATTAACATGTTCCCTAGATGTGTTAAGCTCGTTTGTCGACACTAATAACTATACCTAACAGCTGAGGTAAGACAAGAGTGTTTTTATTGGTTAGTTAGCGATGCGAGTGTTATCTACTGAAGAGCTGTCGATACTATTCTTGGCTTCCTTTGGGAGTAAAATAAGTAAACCCCACACGATCATAGCGATTCTTTTACATCACCTCGTCGGATAAAGCAGGTTGAATTAGAATATAGCTGACAGCCGACCAAAGATTAGAAAGCCAGCGAGCGGCCTATTGAACTAAGTAGGCCTAAAAGCAGAACAGATCGTCGGCCAGATTGCAGTGAGCTTATCGGAATGCTGGAGCAGTAGCCGCAGGCTAGCTCTGCCCGCCACTATAATTATATCCATTGTTGAAACAGATCAAATTTTCAAATCTGGAGTGGCGGCATTGTTACTGGCTATGCCAGAGATAAGCCAAGAAGTTCTGTTCACCTCGTCCTGACTACTGCCTACTACACCCTAGATCTCGGTGCCAACCTCCCACCTCGTCCTGACTACTGCCTACTACGCCCTGGACCGCAGTGCCAACCTCTCAGCTCGCCCTGACTACTGCCTCCTACGCCCTGGACCTCGGTTCCAACCTCCCACCTCGTCCTGACTACTGCCTACTGCACCCTTGACCTCGGTGCCAACCTCCTACCTCGTCCTGACGACTGCCTACTACACCCTAGACCTCGGTTCCAACCTCCCACCTCGTCCTCACTACTGCCTACTACACCCTTGACCTCGGTGCTAACCTCCCACCTCGTCCTGACTACTGCCTACTGCACCCTTGACCTCGGTGCCAACATCCTACCTCATCCTGACGACTGCCTACTACACCCTTGATCTCGGTGCTAACCTCCTACCTTGTCCTGACTACTGCCTACTACATCCTAGACCTCGGTGCCTACCTCCCACATCGTCTGACTACTGCCTACTACACCCTAGATCTCGGTGCCAACGTCCCACCTCATCCTGACTACTCCCTACTACACCCTATATCTCGGTGCCAACCTCCCACCTCGTCCTGACTACTGCCTACTACACCCTTAACCTCGGTGCTAACCTCCCACCTCGTCCTGACTACTGCCTACTACATCCTAGACCTCGGTGCCTACCTCCCATCTCGTCTGACTACTGCCTACTACACCCTAGACCTCAGTGCCAACCTCCCACCTCGTCCTGACTACTGCCTACTACACCCTAGATCTCGGTGCCAACCTCCCACCTCATCCTGACTACTCCCTACTACACCCTATATCTCGGTGCCAACCTCCCACCTCGTCCTGACTACTGCCTACTACACCCTTAACCTCGGTGCTAACCTCCTACCTTGTCCTGACTACTGCCTACTACACCCTAGATCTCGGTGCCAACGTCCCACCTCATCCTGACTACTCCCTACTACACCCTATATCTCGGTGCCAACCTCCCACCTCGTCCTGACTACTGCCTACTACACCCTTAACCTCGGTGCTAACCTCCCACCTCGTCCTGACTACTGCCTACTACATCCTAGACCTCGGTGCCTACCTCCCATCTCGTCTGACTACTGCCTACTACACCCTAGACCTCAGTGCCAACCTCCCACCTCGTCCTGACTACTGCCTACTGCACCCTTGACCTCGGTGCCAACATCCTACCTCGTCCTGACGACTGCCTACTACACCCTTGACCTCGGTGCTAACCTCCAACCTTGTCCTGACTACTGCCTACTACATCCTAGACCTCGGTGCCTACCTCCCACATCGTCTGACTACTGCCTACTACACCCTAGATCTCGGTGCCAACGTCCCACCTCATCCTGACTACTCCCTACTACACCCTATATCTCGGTGCCAACCTCCCACCTCGTCCTGACTACTGCCTACTACACCCTTAACCTCGGTGCTAACCTCCCACCTCGTCCTGACTACTGCCTACTACATCCTAGACCTCGGTGCCTACCTCCCATCTCGTCTGACTACTGCCTACTACACCCTAGACCTCAGTGCCAACCTCCCACCTCGTCCTGACTACTGCCTACTACACCCTAGATCTCGGTGCCAACCTCCCACCTCATCCTGACTACTCCCTACTACACCCTATATCTCGGTGCCAACCTCCCACCTCGTCCTGACTACTGCCTACTACACCCTTAACCTCGGTGCTAACCTCCTACCTTGTCCTGACTACTGCCTACTACACCCTAGATCTCGGTGCCAACCTACCACCTCGTCCTGACTACTCCCTACTACACCCTATATCTCGGTGCCAACCTCCCACCTCGTCCTGACTACTGCCTACTACACCCTTAACCTCGGTGCTAACCTCCTACCTTGTCCTGACTACTGCCTACTACATCCTAGACCTCGGTGCCAACCTCCCACCTCGTCCTGACTACTGCCTACTACACCCTAGATCTCGGTGCCAACCTCCCACCTCATCCTGACTACTCCCTACTACACCCTGGACCTCGGTTCCAACCTCCCACCTCGTCCTGACTACTGCCTACTGCACCCTTGACCTCGGTGCCAACCTCCCACAATATCCTAACTACTGCCTACTACACCCTAGACCTCGGTGCCAACCTCCCACAATATCCTGACTACTGCCTACTACACCCAATACCTCGGTGCCAACCTCCCACCTCGGCCTGACTACTGCCTGCTAGGTTTTATTTACATTTATGGTTGCTATGATAAAAATTGATGTTATGATGGAATAAACTAACTTAAATTGACTAAAACTGAACTTTTACTAAAACCAAGGTGAAGACTTTGGCTGGCTTTGTGAAAAGAATAGAAGACATTTATGAACGACTGGAGCAAGAACCAAATTCTGATAAGGAAACTGCAGGAAAAGAAAAAGGTGAAAATAGAACAATTTCATTGGTACGATGATGGACTTCATGAGGTGATGGCTAAACTAGAGGCGAGATTAGATAGTCTGACGATTACCAAATCAAAAACTAATGAAGAAGCAGGCAATTTCACCACATCCACATCTTCTCTCCCAAATCAGTCAATAAGGCTTCCAAAATTAGCAATGCCCACTTTTAATGGAGATATATTGCGGTGGCAAGAGTTTTGGGACTCTTTTGAGTCTTCAATTCATAATAATCCTTCACTTAGTAATGTCGACAAATTCAATTATTTAATTTCTCTATTGGGGGGTGAAGCTAAATGTTGTACAGGAGGACTTCCTCTCACAGCGCTAAATTATCTCATAGCTATCAATCTTTTTAAAGAAAGGTTTGCCAATACAGATCTTAATTAATTCACACTACAGTGCCTTGATGGAAATAGCACCCTTAAAGTCAAATGACACAACTAAACTTAGGAAGGGCTACGACATGATTGAAAAACATATGCGATGTCTTCATTCTTTGGGCGAGGACATCTCCTCAAAATATTTCGTCTCTTTAATAGTTAGCAAACTTCCTTATGGGGTCGTTTTTAAAACTGAGGAAATGATTAACACAGAACAAAGGGATGTAACAACATTGTGTAGTTGTATTAACAATATAATTTCAGCCCGAGAAAGATCGGAAAAACTAACTGGTTCAATTCTCACTTTAAGTTTAATGTTTCTAAACTATTTCCACAATATCCTCTAGAACGTGACGACAGGTTGTCTACTACACAGGCTCTTGTAAGAATTGAAAATGTGTCTTCTATATTTTGTAATGGTGAGCACTGGAGTGCTCCAAATACCAAACTGCAGAAAATCGGAAAATTAAAAATTAAAGGTATGTGTTTTGTATGCTTAAAGAAGGGATACTCTGTAAAACAATGTAATGTAAACAAAATGTGTATTTACTGTAAACAAATAAATAACCACCATAGAAGCTTGTGTACCAAACAGTTTCCTTCCGATCAATTACCTAACAAATCATCAGATTGTAAAAAGGAAGAAACAGGACCAACTGTCTCTGCGAAGACTTTGCCTATTTGCAGTACGAACACAATTATATCCGGACAGGGTAGTTTATTAAACAGTAATTCGCTGTGCTCACAAGATGAAACATATCTCGGTTCAGTAGCCGATCAAGTCATTCTAAACTGCTCAAGTGAACACAAAGAAAATGAAGATACAGACTCATCTCATTTACTGGAAGTTTGGAAACAAGAAAACAATAATCTGAACAACTTCTGGAAACTGTGGGAGAATGACTAATTCTTAAATTTAAACGAAAGAAACTTCCAGTAATTGAGATGAATATGTATCTTCATTTTCTTTGTGTTCACTTGAGCAGTTTAGAATGACTTGTTCGGCTACTGAACCGAGATATGTTTCATCTTGTGAGCACAGCGAATTACTGTTTAATAAACTACCCTGTCCGGATATACTTGTGTTTGTACTGCAAATAGGCAAAGTCTTCTCAGAGACAGTTGGTCCAGTTTCTTCTTTTTTACAATCTGATGATTTATTAGGTAATTGATCGGAAGGAAACTATTTGGTACACAAGCTTCTATGGTGGTTTTTTTTTATTTACAGTAAATACACATTTTGTTTACATTACATTGTTTTACAGAGTATCTCTTCTTTAAGCATACAAAAAAAACCTTTAATTTTAATTTTCCGATCTTCTGCAGTTTGGTATTTGGAGCACTCCAGTGCTCACCATTACAGAATATAGAAGACACATTTTCAATTCTTACAAGAGCCTGTGTAGTAGACAACATGTCGTCACGTTCTAGAGGATATTGTGGAAATAATTCAGAAACATTAAACTTAAAGTGAGAATTGAAACCAGTTAGTTTTTCTGATCTTTCCCTGGCTGAAATTATATTGTTAATACAACTACACAATGTTTTTACATCCCTTCGTTCTGTGTTAATCATTTCCTCAGTTTTCAAAACGACCTCATAAGGAAGTTTGCTAACTATATAAGAGATGAAATAGTTTGAGAAGATTTCCACAAAATAAAGGATAGATTAAACGTATTATCAGCTGTTCAAATATTTGCATTTGGCAACACTCCCACCAAATTTATTTGCTGGGCCCATTCTTTAATCCTTCCATCTGCTTTTACAGCTGCTTTTCGTCTTTCTCGTTTTTGTTCAGCTGATTCAGTTTCCTCTTCTGTTTTCTAGTCTGTCAAGTTAACTTCTATTGGATAAAGCTAGTTTATTGGTCTTTCTATGTATCTTCCGCTTCCTAGCTTGACTTTAGTTATCACTTCTTACATTTCAATCTTCACTAGCATACGGGACATCTATTTTGGCGATTATCCACCTTCCCCTCGGCAAGTTATCTTGAACATGTACAATTTCACCTACTTTAGGAAACTCCTTTGACAAAACTCGTCCTTGTTTTATCGACGTTTTTGTTTTTTCTCTTAAACTTAAGAGATAGTCATTCTTCCACAGTGTCCAGAATTTGTTCAGATGATTGTTCCCTCCTTTCCAAATTTCCAATAAATGAGATGATGTTAAAGGAATGAATAGTCTCAGTCTTCTTCATTTTCTTTGCTTTCACTTGAGCAGTTCATAATACCATTTTTACCATGAAAATTTAGAAAGTAACCAGGAGTTATTATGTTGTCATTTAAACATAGATCATTCGATTTTACATCAGTGGTCTATAGTTTAGGATAGCCTCTATTTCAATAATTACAGTGTCAATTTGAGATTTATTTAAAGTCATTGAGCCAATAGTCTTCCTGAGGCATCTAAGCAAGGATGTTGTCAAAGGAATTTCCTAAAGTAGGTGACATTGTACATTTTCAAGAAAAATTGCCGATGGGGATGTGGCGAATCGCCAAAATAGATGTCCTGAATCCAAGTGAAGATGGAAATGTAAGAAGAGCTAAAGTCAAGCTAGGAAGCGGAAGATACATAACAAGATCAATAAACTTGCTTTATCCAATAGAAGTTAACTTGACAGACTCGAAAACAGAAGAGGAAACTGAATCAGCTGAACAAAAACGAGAAAGACGAAAAGCAGCTGTAAAAGCAGATGGAAGGATTAAAGAATGGGCCCAGCAGATAACTTTGGCGGGAGTGTTGCCAAAAATGCAAATATTTGAACAGCTGATAAAATGTTTGAATTTATCCATTTTAGCGAATTTCCCCTCCAGGGAAGAAGCTATTACCATTGACTATTGTCAATGCTCTTACCGTAGGTGGGTGGCATGGTAAGACCTAGGCCATGATAAATTTTCGTTTTGAGGCCCCTAGATGCCAAAACACCATTCGTTCAAATTCATATATATATATATTTATTTATTTATTTATGTGTGTGTGTGTGTGTGTGTGTGTGTGTGTGTGTGTGTGTGTGTGTGTGTGTGTGTGTGTGTGTGTGTGTGTGTGTGTGTGTGTGTGTGTCCGTAGGCACGATAACTTTCGTAAAAATGGTCCGATCTGGATTAAATTTGGTATAAACGTGTAAGGCAGCATCTATTTCAATAATGAGTTCGAAAACCAGACAGATCGCACTTAAATGGCGGTTTTGAGGGGACTTTATATCCCAAAAATGGGTTTTTCGAACTTTTTCCATATAATTACTTGTAAAACCAAACTTCGGTTTACACTATTAAATTTTGCTTAAAAAACAAACAATTTGGTATTTTGATCATCGTTCTACGTCAATTGGTTACCGAGATATTGAAAGTGCTGAACACTACGTTGTCCAATGTTAATCTTATGGAGAATAAGTACAATTTTATATCTCGCTTATTAATGAACATATGGCTTCATATGGTTGGGGTTTACTGATATTTGCATACAAAATACATTTTTTGTTGTACCCATGGCAGCAAACCTGCGTACTCAGCAGCTATAATGTTATTCTTATGGAGAATAAGAAACATGTGATAACTTGCTTGTTTATGAACATAAATTGATAAAACTTGGTATGTTGCTTCATCTTGTGGTGATCCATTGGTATTAGCATAAACACCAGATTTGTGTGGTCCCTGATGCAGCAAACCTGCCATGCTCAGCCTTAATTTTTTTCTTATGGAGAATAAATAAAATATCGTATCTCGCTTATTTATGACTATGCTTTGATGAGAGTTGTAAGTGGCTTCATGACTTAGTGAAGTACCATTTGAAATTCGCTGAGTATGCAGGTTTGCTTCAACGGGGTTATTTTTGTTTTATTTACATTTAAAGTTGCTATGATATAAATTGATGTTATGATGGAATAAACTAACTTAAACTTACTAAGACTGAACTTTTACTCTAACTTTACTTTTAATTTAGTTAAAACTATAAAATTATGTGCACACTTCCAACCACAGTCTCCCATGCTCATCGAAAATGTTGTCTAGTAGAATGAAGCAGTTTAAGGGTGCGCCCTACCCAGATTGAATTCATTGTTGTTTAGCGCCGCGCCGGCGCCGCCAACAAGCAGGGCCATGCATATTTACGCTTGAAGACCATTTTGTTCTCCTCGATCACACTGTTATTTTACAGATTTCTACCAAACTATTTGCAGTTTCACACTTTTCAGATCCCAATCTAGGGATCATACGGTTCCTTTTCTCCAAAATAATTTTTCTCCATACGTTAGGAATCTTTAGAAAAACGCTTAATTTGAGAACATTACTATTGGCCTACCACTTATTTTGAATTAAAATCACGATTTTTAAATCGTATGATCTCTAGATGAACATTTATTGAATTAAATAACATCAAATTATTTTTAATTGGTTAACAATTTAGCCTACAATGAGGGAGATGCAAACCCCTTACTTGAGCGTGCGGAAGGGAGGTACGGCGCACCCCTTCATCACCGGAAGTTGCTAGACGCTATCTTGGAGTTTTGCTCCATAAGGCCAATGTTAACTTTGTGCCTCCATTACTCCTCACCTGATCGTCACATACAATAACAAATGTATTTGACACATTTTGACACGTTAATTTGACACATTTTGGTGTCAAATTAACGGTTTCGCCGTCCTCTAGGGAAATACAATATCGAATTTTTTAATTTGGGTACTATAGTCGCATGATAAATAGTTTAATTTTGAACTGAAACACTGTACATGTTCTCATTAATTTGTAACAAAATCCAAATTCGACTATTGTATTTCCCTAGAGGACGAGGAAACCTTTAATTTGACACCAAAATTAATTGTTTGTGACGATCAGGTGAGGAGTAATGGAGGCACAAAGTTAACATTGGCCTTATGGAACAAAACACCAAGATGGCGTCCGGCAACTTCCGGTGATGAAGACTCTTAAATGATTCAGGGTCACCAATCTTCTACAACACCAGTTAAATTTACAAAATATTTTTTAGAACTTGAAATGATCTTGTTCGACATATACACTTTAGGCGTCTTAATCAGTTGTGAAATTAAATGGGAACCATATATTTGGAAATTAATAAAACTATCGAGACGTTCCACCAACTGAAGTAAAAAAGAATTTACCCCAAAGTTTTTTCACAAGTATATGTATTTTAGCTTCAGGAGCTACGAGGATGTCAAAACTGCAAAACTTCCAGTTTGTGAGTGTGTAAAATATTAACTAATCGAGCCTTTTACAGTGATTTACCTATGGCCATAGATATGTGCCTCTAGTAAATATCAGCTGTTTAAGTACATCGCTTAATTTGAGCGTCCAAATCATCGAGGTAAATATCTATAGAGGTCTCGTCTGGGGTAAAAGACTGCAGCCTACATGCTGGTCACCATTTTGACCCTTTCAACTCTGTCCCCAAGGAGGAATCAATTAAGGGACTAATCAAATCCTCTATTCACAAGTTTTTCCAGTCTTTATTACTCTTTGGCCAGATAGTACCTTCGTGAAGACAGATGGTTTGTGTACAAAAATATCCTCCACTGAGGTTCCACTTTTTAACACGAGCGAGACCTCTTTAGATATTTAACTCATATGTCTTTATGATATGTATATCTTAAAATAAATCACACGTTTTAGAGCAATACAATTTCACTAGTTTCAGAGTCATTTGATGGGACCCACTCGATGACACTCGAGGGGCGGACTCCTTTGGCACAGGTATAAGGGAAAAGCCTATTTGTCCGCAGTTTATTTATTTTCACAATTCTATTAAAGGATGAAATAGTCGGACAGCCGTTATAAAGTTTTAAACGGACATTTTAAAATCTGATATTACGATCAGTTTTTTTTAACATTCCTAACCACTTGAGCCAACCTAAAACCGAAGAAAACTAAAATTAGTTTGGAAGCCTATATAAGGCGGTGGAGACTGAAATATGATTGTTCCAAATTTTAACTTAACCTTACCAAATCAATATATAAATTATTTTAGAGGGAACAACAAATATTAAAATTAGGCTATGTTTCATTGTTGTTGTGTGAACCAAGGGATAACTCTTGGATCAGACGGCGGACTATCAGGTACGTTAACATTTTTTTTAAATTATGTGTTTTTATGCCATTAAAGGAATTCTAAACTGTCTAACTGAATTATATACTGTATTATTAATACCATCCGATTTTTAAAATTATACAAAAAGCATAATAAATCAATAATATGTGTTCCGGGAAAATATGTGCGTGTGTGTTTAATTTAAATAACACTAAAATTCCATCTGACCACATTTTTGCAAAATGCAACAACGCCATATTTTTATTTTAACTACAGATCACCCAGTGGTCGAAATTTGACTAAAAAATTCAGTTGATCTGGACCCAATTAGTTTAAAAATATATTTATTGTTTTTTTTATTTGTTTCATTGCGCTTATTTACACAGTACTGTTCTACAATATTTGTGTATTTCTATGGTGGTCCCGGGCTTAAGTTTCACCGTGCGGGTCATGCTAATAGTTCACTTTCCATAGGAAATTCACTAACAACGTGAGTATTACTTTGACAGTTCCCTGGTTGATTATGAACAGCTGTTACAATTATTTTGTTTTAATTTGAAACTCCATAAGCTCAATGTTAATTTTTTTAACTTTTCATTTTAGTTTATTTACATTATTTGATTTTTCCTGGGGATGAGACCTGTCTAGAACTTATTTTTATCCCAGAAATTAGTTATTTTGAACATCTGAAGGAAATCGTTGGAGCCGTTTTTGAGATCAGTGTCGCAAGCAAGCATCCAAACCTTACTCATATTAGAGTATAGGATTTTATGAAAATACTTATGTTAATTTCTATTATTTTATTTTAATACACTATACGAAATAAAAATTTTATACTATTTCTAATGTTTTCGAATTCAATAGAAAAGAGAAAATCAGATATTAAATTGTTGTCAATGTCTGATGACACATATAGAGGTCGTTACAAGTAAAATAAGACATATATATATATATATATATATATATATATAAGCTAAATCGGTCCATTAGTGTGGTCAGGCTCGCTGTCATAAACTTTTGGCCCGTTTGTACTTAGGTCATTGTAATAAATATCTCTAAGTCATCCCCAAAGAAGTTACCCATAATTGCCTCAAAATGAATCTACACATATTTCTGAACTAAATGAGCCATGTGGGGGTAAAATCGGTTGGGTAAATTGGCCAGAAGGACTGGTTTTGTTCTCTTTCCAAAAAAATCGGCAATAACAATAAAATAAGCGTAACGAAAAGCCAAGTGAACAAAATCTTTTTTCAGTGTCTGATGACATATCTAGAGGTAGTTACAAAAAATGAGACATATATCAAGTAAATCGGTCCAGTAGAACAGTCAGGGTCGGTGTCTTTAGTTTTGGCAAAAAGTTTTTAATATACAAGAAAGATGATACTAAGAAAAATATAAACACCTGTAGATAGGATACAAAAAAAGGAGTTCTATTTTTTGCTGCATTATTCTTTAGCAAACCTAATGAACCCTCTTACTTAATGAACATATGTTTTAAGTAATCATCTGATGTAAACAAACTTCCTCCATAATATTAACATGGGAACTTTAAGAGCCACTGGGGCAAAGCCCATTGACGATATGTTAGTTTGGATGGGTGATGACATATCTAGGCATAATTACCTGTCATTTAAAAAAAAGAATCATTCAAATCGACCCAGTAGAACGGTCAGGGTCGCTGTCTTTAGTTTTTCATATATAAGCTCCATAAGAAGAGCCACTGGGGCAAAGCCAATTGACGATATGTTAGTTTGGATGGGTGATGAGATATCTAGGCATAATTACCTGTCATTTAAAAAAATAATTATGTAAAGGTCAGGGTCGCTGTATTTAGTTTTGACAAAATTTTTTTAATATATAGGATTGATCTTTTTTTGTATTCTGATCAGCAGAATTGAGACCGTCATAAAGTGCTTTGAAAAATGCTTTGAGTTAATGGCAGTAAAACAATTTTGCCTTTATGACAGCATGACGTGAATGCCGTTGTCTCGCGTTGGATAACTTCTGATTGGAAATGTTTAGCATTAAAAAAATTACACTTTAAACTCATATTAAGTCCAATATGAAGACTATCAAAATTAGATTGAAACATTCTTAAAGTAGATTTAAATTCATCCCTTAAATTATTATCTACATTATTTACATTATGTCGAAGTGTATAATGTCACACTCTATCTCAATGTCTTGCAACCCGACCCGTTAAAGTAGGCACTATATATAAAATACCCCCGTCGCAGAAAACCTGCATACTCAGCAAATTTCCAATGCATAATATATGTCTTAATACCACATAAAGCCGCATACCAAGTTTCATTGTAATATATTCCCAAATAAGCGATATATACAATTTTAATTATTTTATATAAGAATAACATTGGGGATGAGTACGCAGGTTTGCTGCAACAAGGAACACAACATAATGGGTTTTTATGTTAATATCAATAGAACTCATCAAAGTGAAGTCACATACCAAGTTTCATCCATATACATTCATAAATAAGCGATATATAACATTTGATTTATTCTCCATAAGAAAAACATGGGGACCGAGTACCTAGGTTTGCTGCCACAGGAACCATACACGAAAAATTGTTTTTTGTGCAAACAACAAGCCACTACCAGATGAAGCCATATACCAAGTTTCGTCAGTGTATGTTAATAAATAAGCGAGATATAAAATTTTAATTTTTCTCCATAGAATAGCATTAGACAACGTACTGTGTTTAGCGTTTTCAATATCTCAGTAACCAATTGACTTAACGTAATGATCAAAATACCAAATTTTTGTTTGTTTTAAGCTAAATTCAATGGTATGAATTAAAATTTGATTTAAATAAAAATTACATGTGAAAACCCCCAAAAAAAACATTTTTGGGGTACGAAACCCCCCAAAACCCCCCTTCGGATTGTGCGATTCGTCTGGTTTTCGAACTCGTTCAAATAAATGGTGCTATACGCATTTGTACCAAATTTTGTTAAGATCGGACCTTTTTTACGAGAGTTATCGTGCTTACGGACACACACATATATATTCTATATAAATAAATCACAATCCCTTTTTTTGACGTGACTCCATAACTCGAGAACGAGGGCACCAAATTGGACGATTCTTTTTTTGTTGTGTTCCTTAATGCCAGGGGAAGGTTTGTATGAAAGACAATTTTTAATCCACCCAACCATTATTTAGTAATTTGACTTTAAAAATTGTAAAAAATGCCTTTAAATTAACATTGGTGGAAAATGCTTTTATTAAACTGTGAGATACAACAGAGATAATTTCCAATTACAAAGAAACTATCATGATTAAATATCAATCAAATACATTTAATGAAACATAACGTACTTAGTATATAGTGAAAGGTTTTCCCCAAATGAGAAAAAGGGTTTATATTTATAATTCGTGAACAAATAAATCATTAATATAAGAATTTGAGGGACAACGTTCTCCTGTAGACTTATCCCAAACCATTAACAATTTATCCCCTAGATGGCAGCACCTGATATTTGAAAATTTCCAATGCCATTTGGTTTGATCATATGTAATCAATACTAAGATTTGAATGAGTTAAAAAACATGTGTTTATTTGTTTACATTTTGGTTTTAGCGAATTTCCCCTATAGGGAAGAAGCTATTACCGTAGTCGGCATGGTAAGACCTAGGCCCGGGACCATGATAACTTTTCGTTTTGAGGTCCCCAGACCCCAAAAACACCATTCGTTCGAAACTGTATATATATATATATATATATATATATATATATATATGTGTGTCCGTGAGCACGATAACTCTCGTAAAAATTATCCGATTTTGATGAAATTTGGTATAAACGTGTAAAGCAACATTTATGACTTTAAGTTCGAAAACCAGCCAGATCGCTTTATCCGAAGGGGTATTTTGGGGGGGTTTTGTACCCCAAAAATGTTTTTTTTTAAATAAATCACAATCCCTTTTTTTGACGTGACTCCATAACTCGAGAACGAGGGCACCAAATTGGACGATTCTTTTTTTGTTGTGTTCCTTAATGCCAGGGGAAGGTTTGTATGAAAGACAATTTTTAATCCACCCAACCATTATTTAGTAATTTGACTTTAAAAATTGTAAAAAATGCCTTTAAATTAACATTGGTGGAAAATGCTTTTATTAAACTGTGAGATACAACAGAGATAATTTCCAATTACAAAGAAACTATCATGATTAAATATCAATCAAATACATTTAATGAAACATAACGTACTTAGTATATAGTGAAAGGTTTTCCCCAAATGAGAAAAAGGGTTTATATTTATAATTCGTGAACAAATAAATCATTAATATAAGAATTTGAGGGACAACGTTCTCCTGTAGACTTATCCCAAACCATTAACAATTTATCCCCTAGATGGCAGCACCTGATATTTGAAAATTTCCAATGCCATTTGGTTTGATCATATGTAATCAATACTAAGATTTGAATGAGTTAAAAAACATGTGTTTATTTGTTTACATTTTGGTTTTAGCGAATTTCCCCTATAGGGAAGAAGCTATTACCGTAGTCGGCATGGTAAGACCTAGGCCCGGGACCATGATAACTTTTCGTTTTGAGGTCCCCAGACCCCAAAAACACCATTCGTTCGAAACTGTATATATATATATATATATATATATATATATATATGTGTGTGTCCGTGAGCACGATAACTCTCGTAAAAATTATCCGATTTTGATGAAATTTGGTATAAACGTGTAAAGCAACATTTATGACTTTAAGTTCGAAAACCAGCCAGATCGCTTTATCCGAAGGGGTATTTTGGGGGGGTTTTGTACCCCAAAAATGGGTTTTTTGAATTTTTTACATATAATTTTTGAAATAGTCAAATTTTAGTTTTTACCATTGGATTCAGCTTAAAAAAACACACAATTTGGTATTTTGATCATTTCTCTACGTCAACTGGTTACCGAGATATTGAAAGTGCTAAACACAGTACGTTGTCTAATGTTATTCTTATGGAGGAAAAGAAAAATTTTACATCTCGCTTATTTATGAACGTATACTGACGAAACTTGGTATACGGCTTCATCTGGTTGTGGACCACTGATATTTGCTAAAAAAAACCATTTTTTGCCAAAGGCTCCCGTAGCAGCAAACCTGCGTACTCAGCCCCATGTTATTCTTATGGAGAATAAATAACGTGTTATCTCCCTTAATTATGAAAATAAATTAATGAAATTTGGTATGTGGCTTTACCTAAATGTGTTGTATTGATATTTGTATAAAACCCCATTTTTTGTTTTCCTTCCTTCAGCAAACCTGCATACTCAGCCACCATGTTATTCTTATGGAGAATAATTAAAATGTCATAAATCGTTTATTTATGAATGTATATTGATGAAAATTGGTATGTGGCTTTATGTGGTATTAAGATATATTCATTGGAAATTCGCTGAGTATGCAGGTTTGCTGCTACGGGGGTATTTATTTTGTCAAGGATTTAGAAATTGTACTTAGTTCAAAGCTTTTTTAATAACCAAAGTAAAAAGTGTTATAATTTGAGCTGGAATCTTTTCATTTAACTGTGCTATAATGTGAACCAGAATCTTTATATAACTTTCAAGTTTTAGTTTTGTAAATATTTGTTGTGTACAGTCGTTTTTAACCACAATGACAATTACAATAAACGAGTTTGTTTTTTTATATATTTATTGTTATTTATTCCATTTCACATTTAATATTCACATTAAAGACAGGACAACGTCTGTCGGGTCATCTAATATAAATATAATACATATATACAAATTTGAACAAATGGTATTTTTGGCGTCTGGGGACCTCAAAACAAAAAGTTATCATGGTCTCGGGCTTAAGTCTTACCATGAGACCTACGGTAATAGCTTCTTCCCTATAGGGGAAATTCGCTAAAATAAATAAATACCACTTAACACTTATTTGTACACATAATTTAAACATAATTTCGTTTAAAAATGCCAAAATAGAAATAAGCTGTTTTCAATATGAAATATTTATGTTGTATTTACTTGAAATATATTTTGTTGATATAAACGTTTTCTATTCCTATCTCAGTTTTACTTGTATTAATGGTTACAAAGGATAATTCTTCGGTTACACGTTCCATATTGTGTTTTAATGATCTCATAAATAAACCTTGGGTTGCCATTTCAGATGCATTTTTATTTACATTATGCCTGAAATACCTGTTCTTCCTGTTTTGCTAGCATTTGTTATGACAACAGCTGTTAAAATATAATGATACAATCAATTACCGTTCTTCCATAAGATTAACTTTGAGTCCTTGAAAGCTTGTGAGGCGTAGCTCTGAGGGCTGATGTAAATTGTAATGGGTTTCTGCTCATCTACAGGACACTACGTCTCTAACGGTTTGCGCGAATTTCTCCTACGATGCACACAAGCTGAGAAAAAATTAGGATACGTTTTGTGCTTGCTTATTAATATAAAGACATATAATTAATAAATATATAATTATTTTAATAACAGGCTAATAATAATTATAATATTTACTGTTCGCTGTCAATAAAGCATTGTCCAATTATTTTCAGGTAGTTGGCTGCAATGGCATACACCTCGCCAGATCGGCTGTCGCCCATGGTATGTCCCCTGGCTAAACTAGGCCGAACGTCCCCGTCGTCGCCCGACCAGCGCTACCTGCGAGCGTCCCCGGCGTCCATCGACCAGTCGTACCACAGCCCCAGACTCCAGCCGCTGTCCCTTGGCAGCTACAGCGGCTACTCGCCTACCGACACCCACACGGCGTACGCGCAGCATGTGTCGCTGCTAGGGCGCTCCTCGCCGTGTCCCGACCAAGGATACCATACCCTGGTGTCCCCGAGCCCCCCGTGCTGGGCCGAGACGGCTCTGACCAAAGGGAAACGCGGACAGACTCGGACGAGCAGTTTCGACCGACTCCCGGACGATGTGGTGCTCAAAGTGTTCTCGTGGCTTTCGAGCAGTGAGTTGTGCGTGTGTGCCCGGGTGTGCCATCGATGGGAGTCGCTGGCGTGGGACCCGTCGCTGTGGCGCACCATCACCCTGGCCGGCGAGGGGGTGTGCGGCGACAAGGCGGTGCGCGGCGTGCTGCGGCGACTCTGCGGCCAGAACAGGACCGGCGCGTGTCCGATGGTGGAGCGCGTGTTCATCAGCGAGGGCGCCAGACTCTCGGACAAGGGGCTGACGCTGCTGGCCCGCCGCTGTCCCGAGCTGACCCACGTACAGCTGCAGGGCTGCTCCACCATCACCAACACCGCCATATTCGAACTGGCCACCAAGTCGACGAATTTACAGCATCTGGATATCACTGGTGAATATTCTCTTATAATCATAATACAAATAATCATAATTAAAAATCATTATTTATGTTCTAACTATAGCAATTAAATTACAATTTTAGAGGTTTTAGCGGAAAAATATACAATTGAGAATAAATTGTAACGTAATCGTTTTGTATCTTAGAACTATCATTAATTTAGTAATATTAAAAAAGTTTATATTACCATTCAACTTTGCTATTGGAAAAATAGTTGCTAAATAACAATTTTAAAAACATAATATCAGTACCAAGTTTTATAATATTGTATGGGCTGTTTCGCTTTACTTTTGTCTTTGATCAATCCTATGCACCTGCCACCATTTCATCTGAAATGATAAGGGTGATGTCATGTGCAGTGCAGTGCAATAGTTCAGTGAATTTAGAGATAGCGGGGCAGGTTTGGTAAAGTAATAGATAAGTCCCCGGGGTGAAGTGATAGCCGCTAGAGCTAGAGACAGAGTAAGATAATGCAGTTCCAACGAGAATCAGTTAATGTCATAATGGTTTTAAATTCTGCATTATAGGCTATTATATGCCTTTAATTTCAACATACAGCATACCTGGAACTAACCAAACTACCCATAGATTTGTTTTACACTTTTAAATTTAATTAACATTTTAATAAATGTTATTGTAATTTTGAACATAGAGTTGTATTATCTGGAAACTATAAAACCCTTACCATAAAATCAACTCAAATTGTAACAACAATTCTTTGCAAATTTAATTGAGTTTTTTAGCATAATTTAAATCTTATGTATCACTGAAGTTTTCTCATGATATGGCTATTTAATTAACAGTAATTAAACATGACAAATATAGGCAGAACAAAAATAAATATATGCCCAATTACAAATAGTGTAGAGAACAACAGCGAGACAATTCAGATGATGACGTGTCAGAGATGGAGAGGTTAACTATTGTGAAATGCGTCAGCTACAGACAGAGCGGCAAATTAAGGCGAGATTAGTCCAACTCAAAAGAGTAGTAAACTATGGCGAACTGAAAAGTGTCAGATACAGATAGGGTAACGAACAATGGTGAAATGTGACGTAAACTGTTAGAGCGGCGAACGATGGTAAATTGTGTCAGATATAAATGGAGAGGAGAAAATAATGAAATATGTCTGAAAGTCTGATACAGATGTAGCAGCGAAAAATAGTGAGATGTGCCAGTCACATATAAGGGAGATAAATAGAACAATATAGATGCAGATACAACAAAGTAATAATAATAAAAACGTGTCAGTTACAGATAGGGCAACGAACAATGGTGAATTGTGTCTGATACATGTGCTAAATACTTATAAGAAAAAGCAAGATAACTTATATAGCTGCATATAGAAAAGAGAACAACTAAGAAACGTACCATATACTTATAGAGTAACAAACAATGATAAAACGTACAATATACTGATAGAGCGGCGACCAATGGTGAGTTGTGTCTAATACAGGTGGGGATGAGAACATAGTGAGATGTGTCAGATTCCGATAGAGAGGTGATCAATGGTGAATTGTGTCTAATACAGGTGGGGATGAGAACATAGTGAGATGTGTCAGATTCCGATAGAGAGGTGATCAATGGTGAGTTGTGTCTAATACAGGTGGGGATGAGAACATAGTGAGATGTGTCAGATTCCGATAGAGAGGTGATCAATGGTGAGTTGTGTCTAATACAGGTGGGGATGAGAACATAGTGAGATGTGTCAGATTCCGATAGAGAGGTGATCAATGGTGAGTTGTGTCTAATACAGGTGGGGATGAGAACATAGTGAGATGTGTCAGATTCCGATAGAGAGGTGATCAATGGTGAATTGTGTCTAATACAGGTGGGGATGAGAACATAGTGAGATGTGTCAGATTCCGATAGAGAGGTGATCAATGGTGAATTGTGTCTAATACAGGTGGGGATGAGAACATAGTGAGATGTGTCAGATTCCGATAGAGAGGTGATCAATGGTGAGTTGTGTCTAATACAGGTGGGGATGAGAACATAGTGAGATGTGTCAGATTCCGATAGAGAGGTGATCAATGGTGAGTTGTGTCTAATACAGGTGGGGATGAGAACATAGTGAGATGTGTCAGATACCGATAGAGAGGTGATCAATGGTGAGTTGTGTCTAATACAGGTGGGGATGAGAACATAGTGAGATGTGTCAGATTCCGATAGAGAGGTGATCAATGGCGAGTTGTGTCTAATACAGGTGGGGATGAGAACATAGTGAGATGTGTCAGATTCCGATAGAGAGGTGATCAATGGTGAGTTGTGTCTAATACAGGTGGGGATGAGAACATAGTGAGATGTGTCAGATTCCGATAGAGAGGTGATCAATGGTGAGTTGTGTCTAATACAGGTGGGGATGAGAACATAGTGAGATGTGTCAGATTCCGATAGAGAGGTGATCAATGGTGAGTTGTGTCTAATACAGGTGGGGATGAGAACATAGTGAGATGTGTCAGATTCCGATAGAGAGGTGATCAATGGTGAGTTGTGTCTAATACAGGTGGGGATGAGAACATAGTGAGATGTGTCAGATTCCGATAGAGAGGTGATCAATGGTGAATTGCGCCTTATAGCTGTAGAGCGTAGGACAACGGTGAAATGTTTCGGATATAGAAAGAGAAGAAACAAATTATGAAACATTAAATACAAATAGAAAGGCGAACGATGGTGAAATGCGTCAGGAACTGATAGGGGTGCGAACAATTATGAAACTTGTCAGATGAGATGGAGAGGTTTGTTGGATAAAGATAGGTGAACGTCAGTGTAATTTGCTGTATAAAGACAGAGATGAACTTTAATTAAAAGTCTCAAATAAACTCAGGAAAATTCTCAGTTTAATAATTTATTTCCAGTAACATACAGTGGAAAAATATACATAAATAATAGAAAACTACTAGTCGAGTCGAACTACGACAAAACACGTCAGCCTCAGACAAATTGCTTCAGAAGCGTTTTTGATGGAATTTATATACAAAAATTGTTTATTTTAACATATTATACTACAAAATTAATATTATAATACAAAATCCAACCATGGAAAAACTCCTAAATCTTGGATTTAAAATGGCTGCTCTTTCCTAAACAATTTTTATAAAAAGTCGATAAATAAGTCACACAATAGTTTTATATCTATATATATTACCGACGGACACTAAGCACTTGGTAGACTTTAATCCAATTTGAATAACTATATTTTACTAAAGGTTTTAGCCATTTTACTATTTTTCAGTGACGTCCCTCATAGGAAATCGTGAAGGTTTTAGTGTAGGCATAGGCCAACATATAGTTAGTTTTAGACGTCTTTGATTAGGTTGATAGTTTGATTCGGTGAACTCATTGCCACAAACCCAACCTTAAACGGACAATCCAGCCAAAAATGACAACCCGTCAAAGTTGTAATCAAAATGTCTTAAGAGAATTTGTAATAAATCGAATTACAACATTGATGAAATTGAAATTAATCAATATTAAACCGAACCAACTATCAGGTAAGGGTTTGGAGGTCGACAAAAACTTATCTATATGCTACAGAATAGCATTGGTTCATTGAAGATAATTCCTATTACCCCACGGTATCCAGTTTGCCACTAGTGCCAGTATGGCTGTAGAAAATTATTTATTGTCCCTGTAAGTCGAAATGCACAACAAAGTGATACGGATGTAAACAAAATGGCTTGTCGTTTGCAGCATTTTGCTGGGAGTGTACATGGAGGTAGTATCACGAGAAGTGTGCCTGTTCGCCAGAAGTGTGGGACCGCCTTTAACATCTTAAAAGTTGTGTATTTTTTTCTTTAAAATAATTGTATGAAGACTTTAACTATAGTATCATAAATAACTGAGAAATTGTGGTTTTTATAAGTTAAAACATGATGTTTTAGTACAGAAATGGCAAAATACATGTTTTAACTTATCAAAATCACAGTTTCTCAGTTATTTATGATCCTATAGTTATGGTCTTCATACCATTAAGGCGGTCCCACACTCCTCGCGAACATTCGGCTGAACTCAGAATGTTGGGAGTATTCGCGAGAAGTGTGGGAGCTGCACAAACTTTTGAATACATACGGGAACATGCGGGACGGAATGTTCAGTGAACATTCGTGAGAATGTTCGGCCGAATATTCAGGCCTGTTCGCGACAAGTGTGGGACCGCCTTTATTTTTAAGACAAAATGAGCTGCTCCCCCGCAATATTTTGCGGATATAATCCTTATAACAGCTGTTTATTGATTCAAGAAAAAAACACATGTAACATAAACCAAATAAAATTCTCCTCCATATGAATAACATGGGAACTTGGAAGTCCTATGGGGCAGAGTCCTGAGGCCTAAATCGAAATTCTGGCTCGGTAGTTACTTAGAAATCGAAATTATCTTTTAAATAAAAAAAGAATCATCAAAATCGGTTAAGTATTACCTTCAGTAAGTGGGTGAACAAAAAGCAGGAATTTGTTTAAATATGTAGATTACACAACTTTACGATACTTACAGATTTTTCCTAAATACTACGGTTTTTTGTTAGGTCACAAACCATGAAGCTGGAATTTGGTATGGTAGTCCCTTCTTATGGAGTAGATGTGCAATAAGGCTGGGTTTAAGTGCATTAAGTGAAGACTGGTAAATAGAAGAACCATTTACAATGACATCTTACCTCAAGGAGTTCTATTGGTAATACTGGAGGCAACACTGATGAACAAAATTGCGCGAGTCGTTCTTTGTCAAGTTTTGGTGAGGCAAAGAACTACTCGCTGAAATCAAACTAGTCGACAGAGTGAATTAAACAAGTGTCTATCCACGACTTTAAAATCAATAAACTTGTATTTGTGTTTTTGCTCATAATTAATCATACGGTATTTCACGGCAAGTTTAGATAGATAAATCAAACTAAAAAATTAATTTGTTCCAACTTGTATTACTGTTATTCCAGTGATTTGCTTGCGTAGATTTCCTAATAGGAATAAATAAACCAATCATGACAGTACAAAGAACGATAAATTTGCCTCACCAGTGTACCAACCTGACAAAATCACTGGAATAAAAGTAATAAAATATGGAGTAAACTAATTTATTTCCTTTGATTTATGTATCTAATCTTTCAGTAAAACATGATTAATTATCAGGAAATAAACAAATACAAGTTTATTGAGTTTAAAATCATGGATAGGTAGGCCTACTTGTTTGATTCACTTTGCCGACTCGTTCGATTTCAGCGAGTATTTCTTTGCCTCACCAAAATTTGGAAAGAACGGCTCGCAGTTTTGTTCATCAGTTTTCTCCAGTTATACAATAAACCTCCATGTATTTACCAAATAGACTGACTTGGTGATCTCTGTATCTCAAATACCGCCGTAGCAGCAAACCTGCTTACTCAGCGAATTTACAATGCGTATAAAGGTATCTTAATACCACATAAAGCCACATACCAAGTTTCATCAATATACATTCATAAATAAACGATTTATGACATTTTAATTATTCTCCATAAGAATAACATGGCGGCTGAGTATGCAGGTTTGCTGAAGCAAGGAACACAAAAAATGGGGTTTTATACAAATATCAATATAACTCAAGTAGGTAAAGCCACATACCAAATTTTATTAATTTATGTTCATAATTAAGGGAGATAACACGTTACTTATTCTCCATAAGAATAACATCGGGCTGAGTACGCAGGTTTGCTGCTAAGGGAACTATAGGCCTAAAAATATTTTTTAGTGCAAATATCAATAGACCACAACGATATGAAGCAATATACCAAGTTTTATTATGATAAGTTCATAAATAAGCGAGATATACAATTGATCTTATTCTCCATAAGAATAACATTGGACAACGTACTGTGTTTAGCACTTTCAATATCTCTGTAACTATTTGACGTAGAGCAATGATAAAAACACCAAATTGTGCGTCTTTTTAAGCTGATTCCAATAGTAAAAACTAAAATTTGGCTTTTTCAAAAATTATATGTAAAAAGCTCAAAAAAAATTTTTTTGATACAAAACCCTCCCAAAATACCCCTTCGGATAGGTTGATCTGTCTGGTTTTCGAACTTAAAGTCATAAATGCTGCTTTACACGTTTCTACCAAATTTCGTCAAAATCAGATTATTTTTACGAGAGTTATCGTGCTCACGGACACACACACACACACACACACACACACACACACACACACACACACACACACACACACACACACACACACACACACACACACACACACACACACACACATCTATATATATATATATATATATATATATATGCAGTTTCGAACGAATGGTGTTTTTGGGGTCTGGGGACCTCAAAACGAAAAGTTATCATGGTCCCGGGCCTAGGTCTTACCATGCCGACTACGGTAATAGCTTCTTCCCTATAGGGGAAATTCGCTAAAACGACAATGTCTATGAAATTGACATTTTGCATGGAGGTTCGTTCCCCTTATGCAGCAGATACATAATGGTTGGGTAACAAAAAATGATATAGGACTTGTATTAATTGGACTAACGGGTTTTAACTTTTCAAAGAAATGTATATTGAATAAGAACAGTATGTATATGATCTGGATACTATTTCTTTCTATCCATTATTACATTTTTTACATTATAAACAGTCTTTGTTGTTGTGTTTCTTTGTTTGGTGTGTGTTTGTGTGTACTATTTCTGAAGTATAAGTCATGGTAGTCTTCTGTCTTTTTACTTTTTAGTTTATTCTCCATGGTATTGTTTCATAACAATTTACTTTGAGTTTGTTATACCACTCCTCTTTGTTTATAGTATACGTATCTGTCTACGTTCCTTGTTCCTTGTTGTATGTTTTTTTCTAGAAAATCTAGAAAATAGCTTGTAAATTGTAATAATTTGTCATTCAACTAGACCTTTATTGGGAGATGGATTTGTTTTGCTGGAATCAAGGGAGAGTATGAGTTGGTCTAGGGAGAACAGCTATATGACCTATTTATGAATTTAAGCTCCACTATATCTCTATTTAAGATGCCAACCGAATCTCCAGGCATAATGGCGAAACCTATATCCTATACTCTATGAGTAAGGTTTACGTGCGTCCGGCTGAGCTTGCTTGCAACTCTGATCTCAAAATCGGCAAATACGATTTCCTTCAAATGTTGGAAATAACTAATTTCTGGGATGAAAAAATAAGTTCTTGACAGGTCTCATCCCCAGGAAAAATCAAATAATGTAAAAACGAAAATGAAAAGTTAAAAATATTAGCATTGGGCTTATGGAGTATAAAATCATAACAAAATAATTGTAACAGCTGATCATAATCAACCAGGGAACTGTCAAAGTAATACTCATGTTGTTTAAGTACCTGGGGGGCCGAGCTTTGCTCGGGGGAATGCCAGTCAGTTTTTTTAGATCACTTGGAGTAATATTTCACCACTTCCACCTACTGATAATCAGATTTGTATAACTCATTTGCCTCTTTTCTACATTTTTAAGGTCCCTCCAGTTTTTATTTATAGCTCAATGTCCCTTTGATTTAGTTTACTTCTCTATTATTATGTAATCTTCACTCAAATCTTTTAACCTCTGCTCTCAGGAAACTACTTGTTATTTTTGTTTTTTAGCGAATTTCCCCTATAGGGAAGAAGCTATTACCGTTGTCGGCATGGTAAGACCTAGGCCCGGGACCAAGATAACTTTTCGTTTTGAGGTCCCCAGACCCCAAAAACACCATTCGTTCGAAACTGTATATATATATGTGTGTGTGTGTGTGTGTGTGTGTGTGTGTGTGTGTGTGTGTGTCCGTGAGCACGATAACTCTCGTAAAAATTATCCGATTTTGATGAAATTTGGTATAAATGTGTAAAGCAAAGTTTATGACTTTAAGTTCTAAATCCAGCCATATCGCTCCATCCGAAGGGGTATTTTTGGGGGGGTTTGTACCCCAAAAATTGTTTTTTTTAAATTTTTTACATGTAATTTTTGAAAAAGTCAGATATTTGTTTTTACCATTGGATTCAGCTTAAAAAACACACAATTTGGTATTTTGATCATTCCTCTACGTCAATTGGTTACCGAGATATTGAAAGTGCTAAACACAGTACGTTGTCTAATGTTATTCTTATGGAGGAAAGGAAAAATATTATATCTCGCTTATTTATGAACGTATACTGACGAAACTTGGTATAAGGCATCATCTGGTTGTGGTCCATTCATATTCGCCCAAAAAAAAACAATTTTTTGCAAAAAGCTCCCGTAGCAGCAAACCTGCGTACTCAGCCCCCATGTTATTCTTATGGAGAATAATTAAATGCTATGTCTCCCTTAATTATGAACATAAATTAATAAAACCTGGTATACGACTTCACCTAGTTGAGTTATAATGATATTAGCATAAAAGCCAATTTTTTGTGTTCCTTGTTGCAGCAAACCTGCTTACTCAGCCCCAATGTTGTTATTATGGAGCATAATTAAAATTGTATATACTGTACCGCTTATTTATGAATATATTCTTATGAAACTTGGTCAGTGGCTTTATTTAGTATTAAGACATTTATATCTCCATTGGAAATTTGCTGAGTATGCAGGTTTGCTGCAACGGGGGTATTTTTTACAATAATTTATTTCTGGTTCAATGTTACATGTCATTATTCACAGAATTGTTAACATGCAATGATTTTACGAACAACTATTTACATTATCGGGGTCGTCCTAGTTAGGATCACCCTGGAACATGAAAAAAGAGGAAATATTTGAAACAAAACATCAGGCATGAACTAAACAAATACAAAAGAAAACATAACAATATTCTCCATCCATTCTGAACAGAATATCTTGAGGAAGTCTCGCTCGTACCCTCCTGTTTATTGTAATTTGTCCAATGTTGAATGTCACAGCACCAGGAACAAAGTCCAAAGTTTTGAGGAGTTTTTGAGAAGATTTTTCTATAAATTTTAATACTAGTTCGACTCCGAGCTCTTCATGAATGTGGTTATTTTTAACGAACCAGGGAGCATTCACTGCGATTCTGAGAATTTTGTTTTGTAGAACTTGAATGTTGTTAAGTTTATTATGAGATACAGCCAAACCCCAGACGGGACAGGCATAAATAACTAAAGGCCGAATTATTGTTTTATAGATTAATTTTGCACACTCTGGTTTTAAAGTTGATTTTCTGTTTATTAAGGGAAAAAGTTTTGCTAGGCGAGTATAGCCCTGAGTTAACTTTTTATTAAAATGAAAGTTCCAATTCATTTTCTTGTCAAGCCAGACTCCTAGATATTTTACAGCCTGGTCGTCAGGATTCCATGGTAAAAATTGTCCATAAATTTGGATTTGTTGAGGTAACACATTCTTTTTTAGAGAAAATATTTTTGCCTCACATTTTGTAGGGTTGAGTTTAAATTTCCACTGGAAAAACCAATCAGTTAGAATATCTATGGACGACTGAAGAGAATAAGCATCCTAATAGATCAGAGTTTTGACATAATATAGCAGTGTCATCTGCATAAAGAGCTAGTGAAGCATTTTCAGGAAGATGAATGTCAGCCATTTATAGATTGAATAGTACAGGGCCGAGTATGGATCCTTGTGGGACACCTGCCCCAGTCGGTCGAGATGTTAATAGAGAGAAATTTATCTTCACAGTGAATGTTCTTTGATGAATAAATGATTTGATATTTACTATGTACATTGGGAAACCAAAATTTATTAGTTTGAACACAAGACCATCGTACCATACTGTGTCGAATGCTTGTGCAATGTCAAGGAAAGCCGCCACTGTGTGCTCTTTTCTTTCGAACCCGTGTACTATTGTTTCACATATATTCCTAGAATTTGATGAACTGATGAATGTTTTGGTCGAAATCCGAATTGATGTGGAGGGATTATATTTGCAGCGTTTATATGCCACAACATTCGTTTTAAAATGATTTTTTCAAAGACTTATGATAATATTGAGAGTAAGCTGATGGGTCTGTAACTTGATGGGGATGAATTAGGCTTGTTGGGTTTATGAATGACAGTTATTGCTGCATGTTTCCAAACGACTGGAAAGTAAGTTTTAGACAAGCATGCGTTAATTATAGAAGTTAATCTTGAAAGTCCTTTATTAGTAAGATTTTGTAGGACAATATTCGGGATAAGATCGTAGCCAGGTGATTTTCGAAAAGGATGTTTTTTAATTACCGTCTTTAATTCAGATTGAGAAGCAAACTTTATAGGCAGCTTAGCTGACAAAATGTTTGCACTCACTGTCTTTGTTACCATCTCCTCGCATTCAAGATCAACCACGCCATTAGAGTGAAAAGCAGAGGAAACCACTTGTTAATAATCATAAACAACATGAGTATTACTTTGACAGTTCCCTGGTTGATTATGAACAGCTGTTACAATTATTTTGTTTTGATTTGAAACTCCATAAGCCCAATGTTATTTTTTAACTTTTCATTTTAGTTTTTTTACATTATTTGATTTTTCCTGGGGATGAGACCTGTCTAGAACTTATTTTTATCCCAGAAATTAGTTATTTCGAACATTTGAAGGAAATCGTTGGAGCCGTTTTTGAGATCAGTGTCGCAAGCAAGCAAGCAAACCTTACTCATATTAGAGTATAGGATTGTTAACATGTGGTTTCTTGAGAGCAGTGATTAAAACTGTTGAGTGAAGATTGTATATATAGAGTTGTCATATCCGAAATAGTTCAAAGGGACATGGAGCTATAAATAACAACTGGAGTAACCTTAAAAATGCAGAAAATAGGCAAATGAGCTGTAAAAATATGATAATCAGTTAGGGGAAGTGGTGAAATATTCTCCCAGTCATCTTAACAAACTGACTGGCCTTCTCTGAGCAAAGCTCGGCCCCCAGGTACTAATATGTGAATTGTGAATGAAGGATAGTAAGATGTCTAGTGTAGCATTGTTTTAAGAAAACTATTTCAATATTCAGTTTGAAAATCATGTTTGCCATAAGCCAACATATGACAACAACTATGGCATGTTTAAACACTGGAAAAATAAGAATACCGTATTTAATATTTTAATCTAAATATGTATAAACAATGATATTCATATAATTGTTTTAGTGATGTTTATGCCTTCAATACCATTCAACCTATTGTGATGAAACTTTGCATGGACATTCAGGTTGACCCGAAATAGGTCAGTAATGTTTATAGCCAGTAATCAAAGTCCCACCTTTAGGACCTTTAGGACTATGTCCCACTGTTCTTTAAAGTTACGATGCTATTGTTATGGAGGAAAGATTTATTATGATTTTCACACATGACTAATTAAAAATATTGTAAACAGCTGACTATTTATTTAGGTAGTGAGCTGTAATGTAAATATTATGAGTGAAGATTTTTCAACCCAATTCTTGAATGTAGCAACGTGTGCCGGGAACCGATAGTATGATCTAAATACACACAGGCAGAAATTAAATTAATGAAACAAGAATGTTAAACATATTTTGACTATCTCCCCCTATACGTAGTATATATGGAGAAAATATTGTTTCGACAACATTTTCAAATTTGAGTTATCAGTGGAAATATGTATTCGTTTTGGTGCTTCCTGGATTAATCTGTTTTGAAACTTGTTAATGGAGTACCCCAAAGGTCAATTTTAGAGTCTACTCTTTTTATTTTATATATTAATGGAGTATCGACAGTTTCCAAATTCTCCAATCCAACACTGTACGCTGATGATATTTCTTTATCTTTTGTGAAGCTGGACAACATAAAATTATCAACTTTTGAACAGGATTTTTTTTTAATAAACAATATTGTACAGTATTTAGCATCAATCAATCTTTCATTAAATGTTTCTAAAACAAAAGATCTGCATTTTTACTATGTACAGTCAAGAAATTTGATTGATTTAAACATAATGGTGGACAATAAATAAATCAAATATGGAGGTGAGTTTGAATTCTTTGGTCTCTACTTAGATTTTAACGTAACTTGTAATAGTTAAACTGAATTTATATGCACAAAATTAAACTCCTCAAAATGTTTTATTTAGAGATTATCGGAGATATGCAGTAAAATGGTACTACTATCAGTAATACAATCGGCAGTGTTGGGGAGTATCGCGCTACAAGTAGCGGCGATACAGTAGCGAGCTATACTTTTTTAGAGTAGATGTAGCGGATTATGTAGCTCCTTTTTTCGCTACGTTTACAATCTTGATGTAATTATGTATACATAATCATGTAACTTACTCGAGTACGAATGTTTCGTTACTCATTGAAAACCTTTACTGCATTCTTTATATAGTTAGTCAGCTTGTTTTAGCTTTTCTATTATAGTTGATCAACTGTTTTTTTTTTCGATCCACTGCCTGCCACCAGGCCACCAGGCGCTTCATATTAAATTCATAAGGCAGAGACTAGAGAGACTACGTACACGTCCGACGTGAGCCGCTACTGTTCACGTCCGTTCCAAATTATGCACCGTACGTCGTACGTTACTTTTCCTGTGATTTTTAAAACAGATTGAGAGCCAGAAAAACCTAACCCAACCTAACCTAAGCGGTAGCGATGTGAATTTGCCTTTACATTGGACGTGTACGTAGTCACTTCGAATTCGTAATCATAACCAAAACATATCCTCAATCACTGACCTTATCCTTTTGTAAAGTTAATAACTTAAACTTTCAATAAAATAACATGTAGATGTTGGCTGCAAATACTGTGCATAAATCATACTGCACTGGGTAATTCGTTTTCCGTTTTTATTTTTCTTAATAAATTATTGCTAGTAAAATCAAAATTGACGATGACATTAATGTTGATAAAGAAGCTGGTTGATAAAGAAGCTGATGGAAAATAGATTTTGTAGTACTTTTCCTGTGATTTTTAAAACAAATTGAGAGCCAGAAAACCTCCTAACCTAACCTAACGTAACCTAACCTATCCTAACCTAACGTAACATAACGTAACGTAACCTAACCCAACCTAACCTAAGCGGTAGCGAAGTGAATTTGCCCTTACATTGGACGTGTACGCAGTCACTTCGTTAAACAAACTAGGGATTGGAATTTTCGTTCACCTGGCGGAGTCGTTCACTCCGGAGTTACCGACCTATCGGAACTAGTTCCTTGGAGTAGTTCCAACTCCGAGCGATAAACGAACTGAGTTGCATTGGACCGGCGGCGTTGTGAACTTAACAGTCCCGCCATCCAACCACATCTCCGTTCCTTCGTTCCTGGTATCATTAGTTTCCCTCGCTTTTCATGTTATAAGAGGCCAAATATTGAAATATCCATCCGCAGTTAATTTACGTTTCTTGCAATTACAGCCTGTAGCGTAGTAAATGGGGTTAGTTTTACTGTAGCGTTTATTTTTGAATATTCAAACAAATTTCCATTTTATTTCATATTTTTAAATGAATTTAGTGTGTACTTTTTAAATTGTAATACATATTTTATAATAATGTATTATTTATTTCCACCTTGTTTCCCGATACCTCCAATAATAATGTTTTGTAAATAATTTTACCTAAGAAACTATACTAATTCAGTAAAACTCAACATGGCAACTACATATATAGGTGTATCAACACCTCCAAACTGAGTTATTTAGTTCCTACAGATACTAGGAGGAAGTGGGAACTAGCCGTTCCGGTCGTTCCGAGTCGGAGTCGGAGTTGACAGAGTTGAGTGGGGCCAGTGGGGGTATCGTGGTATGACAGTATGGCCGAAAAATCTTCCAATCTTTGTCTCAGGTCTCGTTCCACACTCATTTGGTCACATTTTAACTTGTACTTCTGTTTTAGCGACTTGTCTTAAACAGTTAATAAACGTCATACGGTGATTAAATGTTCATTAACTAACTAAAGCGTTTATTTTATATAAACTACTTCTTTGCCATGTTAGTTCCTTTGGAACTAACTCCGGCCAAAGTGTGGGAGTTGGAGTTATCGTTCCGGAACCCGGAGTAGTTCTTTCGGAGTCGTTCACTCCGGAGTTACACACCTCTAAAACAAACTATGAAGCTACATATAGACAGGTTAATTATTTTACAATTGTTACCTAGGCCAAGGATAAGTTACTTAGGATTTGTGAGAAGTATGTCCAATAAATTATTGCAAAGGCCAACGTTTTTCAATACCCGGTAGGCATTACGAGTACAAGGTCCGTAGTGCTTTCAAACCAGGTGTGCTTATTTACATAAGAGCAATGTTCGCAGCAAATATGTCTTACGAGGTCGTCCAGCTGATTCATAAATCAACAACATACCATAAAGTGTTACCAACCTTAAGGGTATAATGGTACAGCAATTTTTAAATTGTCACTGGACATGCAGTAAAGAACATTTAAAACCTTAATCGATTAATATAATAATACAGATAAATCAAAACAATGTATTAGTTTCATAAAATAACAGCTTATCATAGAATGTAAGCAGTTAAACAATGTTAATTCTAATTACACTGATGAGGAAAATATGGTACTCGTACGATAAATATCGTGTTTCCAGCAACACTGCAGATTGGATTGGTGATCACGTGACCTTCCAGCTGTTTTTACGAGGTCTCTTCCGGTAAAGAATAAAACCTTAAATAGATCGACTCAGCACACCTTGTCTGAAAGCTCTACGAACCTTGTTACAAATAGGCCTATGGGCCTAGTATTTATATAATTTAACCAGTCTAGATAATGAAACCAGTCTGATGTAATTAAACCCTTCCACGACCAAGTACTTTTATGTCTATAGTCACTATTATTTTTACTAAGAAAAAAATTAAATTTTGATTAAAATTTGTTTGTACCAATATATGTAGGAAATACATAATGTGTCAATAAAACTTGTGAAATAATTGTTTGCAACATTTTATGGAAAAACACATTTTTAGCGAATTTCCCCTATAGGGAAGAAGCTATTACCGTAGGTCTCATGGTAAGACTTAAGCCCCAGACCATGATAACTTTTTGTTTTGAGGTTCCCAGATGCCAAAAACACTATTCGTTCAAATTTATATATATATATGTGTATATATATATATATATATATATATATATCCATATAGTGTCCGTGAATGTGATAACTTAAGTAAAAAACGTCCGATTTCGATTAAATTTGGCTCAAATGTGTAAAATGACATTCATGACTTTAAGTTCGAAAACCACAAAAATCGGACCATGGGAAGGGGGGTTTAAGGGGTTTTTAAATTTTCCAAAAATCAGTTTTTTGCATTTTTCACCCTAAAATTTTTAAAAAACTTAATTTTGGTTTTGACCATGTTATAGAGCTTAAAAAACAAACATGGTATTTTGAATTATTAACCTAGGTTAAGTGGTTGCGGAGAAAATCCAAAAAACCTACTCATAAAATCTCCCATGTTAATCTTATGGGAAAACAGTTTTTGGCTTTTCCTCAGTTTATTTTAGTGTAAACTTCACATTTGCTTTTACCAATCTGTTCAGTTCCACAAAACAATAATTTTGGTGATTAAATTTTGATTCTACGCCCAACCGTTGCAGAGATATTCAAAGTGCTAAACACAGTACGTTGTCCAATGTTATCCTTATGGAGAATAAATCAAATTTGATATCTCGATTATTTATGAATGTATGTTGATGAAACTTGGTATGTGGCTTCACGTAGTACTGTTATATTGATATTTGCACAAAAAAATTTAGTTTTTGTTTATTATTCCCTTAGCAGCAAACCTGCATACTCAGTCCCATGTTATTCTTATGGAGAATAAGTCAAATGTAATGAATCCCTTAATTATGAACATAAATTAATACAACTTGATATGTAGCTTCACTTGGTTGTGTTATATTGATAATTGCATAAAAACCCATTTTTTTGTTCCTTGTTGCAGCAAACCTGCTTACTCAGCCCCATGTTATTCTTATGGAGAATCACTAAAATGTTAGATAGCGCTTATTTATGATTGAATATTGATGAAACTTGGTATGTGGCTTCGCCTAGTTAAATTCTATTTTTATTTGCATAAAAACCAATTGTTTGTGTTCCTTATTTCAGCAAAACTACGTACTCATTACCACTGTTATTCTTATGTAGAATAATTAAAATCGCTTATATGTGAATATATTTTTATGAAACTTGGTATGCGGCTTTATGTGGTATTAAGACATATATTATGCATGGGAAATTCGCTGAGTAAGCAGGTTTGCTGCGATGGGGGTATTTACAGATATATATCCGTCAATGGTCCTATAACAAAGTAAGGAAAGACGGATATATCCGTCAATGGTCCTGTACAAAAGTAAGAGAAGACGGAGATATCCGTTCTATGTCCGGAAACTAGTAACATAAAAATAACTTTTTTGTTTTTCAGGAAGTTTAAATAAAACAATGTTTTATATAGACTTTACATGTATTTTATATATAGTTTGTCATGTAAAAATGGCATTTAACTTATAAATCCTTAATTTGTAAAATAAAAATAAAATATAGCCTATTCTTGTGTACAAAGTAACAAATAAAACAGTAAGTTTCTAATAAAAAAAGATATATATATATATATATATATATATATGTATATAATCTATTATTTACAATAAAATACTTTCAAGTCTTATATGTATATAAGAGTATTATGACAGAAAAAATTAAATATATGAATTTCAAAAAAGGACTAAATAATTGGTCTAAAATAACACAACAGACCAACCAAAACTACTGGCTGAAGGTCTTTACTCCCACCGCTTGTCATCTACATCTTTGCCAACATACCGCAGTAAAATTCCTTACAACAAAAGGAGTCTCGATGACAGGCCATAATATTTTTGTAGGCTTGCTTCCTTACCGTCCTACCAACGGGGTTCACTATCTTGGCCTACACATTCTATGATAATTGTACTGTTAAAACTATTCGTAGCGACCCGTTATAGGGGAAGCTCCGTTTTGTAGAGCATCGCCCAGTAGGTAAGACATGTAGGTGCAAATAATGTATTTGCAAATATTGAAAACAAAAACTAGTTCAGCGATAGACAGAGTCACACTATTACCACTGACTATACACCTGTATAGTTACGTTCAACATTGCGTGCGATGGTGGCGATTTCTATCCAGTGCTGTCAGAACTACGTGGAGAATCCCGCCTCTTTTGTTTTCATTCCATAAGGCCCATAAAGTTTTCAGTCTAGTAGTCAATGAGTCAATGCTATTACCCATTAATTAAACATTTTCTGAGTCCAAGGGGGGGGCGCGCGCCCCCCGCGCCCCCTGGCTGGATCCGCCACTGGTTGGTTATTGTAACATGGTATTTTACTAAATACCCCCGTAGCAGCAAACCTGCGTACTCAGCGAATTTCCAATGCATATATATGTATCTTAAAACCACATAAAGGCACATACCAAGTTTCATCAGTATACATTCATAAATAAACGATTTATGACATTTTAATTATTCTCCATAAGAATAACATGGCAGCTGAGTATGCAGGTTTGCTGAAGCAAGGAAGACAACAAATTGGGTTTTATACAAATATCAATATAACTCATGTAGGTAAAGCCACATACCAAATTTAATTAATTTATTTTCATAATGAAGGCAGATAACACGTTACTTATTCTCCATAAGAATAACATGGGGCTGAGTATGCAGGTTTGCTGCTACGGGAGCCTTGGGTAAAAAATTGTTTTTTTGAGCAAATATCAATGGTCCACAACTAGATGAAGCCGTATACCAAGTTTCGTCAGTATACGTTCATAAATAAGCGAGATATAAAATTTTTATTTTCCTCCATAAGAATAACATTAGACAACGTACTGTGTTTAGCACTTTCAATATCTCGGTAACCAATTGACGTAGAGAAATGATCAAAATACCAAATTGTTTGTTTTTTTAAGCTGAATCAAATGGGAAAAAATAAAATTTGACTATTTCCAAAATTATATGTAAAAAATTCGAAAAACCCATTTTTGGGGTACAAAACCCCCCCAAAATACCCCTTCGGATAGAGCGATCTGGCTGGTTTTCGAACTTAAAGTCATAAATGTTGCTTTACACGTTTATACCAAATTTCATCAAAATCGGATAATTTTTACGAGAGTTATCGTGCTCACGGACACATATATATATATATATATATATATATATATAGATAGATATATATATATATATATACAGTTTCGAACGAATGGTGTTTTTGGGGTCTGGGGACCTCAAAACGAAAAGTTATCATGGTCCCGGGCCTAGGTCTTACCATGCCGACTACGGTAATAGCTTCTTCCCTATAGGGGAAATTCGCTAAAAAGTAAGGTTAAATGAGTTATCCTATTGGTTTTATAAAACACAACGGATATATCCGTTAAAAGTCCCGAACACGAAAAACCACCTACGGATATATCCGCCTTTTGACCTGCTACAGATAAAACATAGACGGATATATGGTTTATTGAATATTTACCTAATGCCTCAACTGTTTATTTCTTAGATGTATGTATTTTAATTAATTTCAAAATATTTTATTTCCTATTACTAATCAGTTTACATTAACCATAGGTTTACAGATAAATTTGTTAACATGTTCATACAAAAACCAAGACTAAAAAAGGTATGTATTTATGAAAATTCATGACTAAAAATCTAGATATGGGTGTGTGGGAGACTGCAAAAGTAGGTAGCTAATTTTGTAGCTTAGCTACTTATTTTGACTGGTAGCTGTAGCTGTAACCAGCTACTTTTTAAAAACTGTAGCTGTAGCTGTAGCAAAGCTGCTATTTTGTAAAAGTAGCTGTAGCTGTAGCTATAGCTACTTTTAAAAAGTTGCTTCCCCAACACTGACTATCGGTATACTACGCTTACTGTTTCAGTTACATGTTAAGTGGTGTACTGTTATGGGGGAACTCATCTGTGAAAACACAAAAAAGAGTTTTCAAAATTCAAAAAAAATCATTTGCGTTATAGCTAAATTAAAACAAAAGGATAATTGCCTTCAGGGATTCTAAAATGTTAACATTTCCTAGAATTTATTTATATTTATTACACAATAGGATATTGCAGACAGAACTATTACCCCCAACACTCATATAACATAAGACATATTGCTCTCAAAATATGGGATTTCATTGATTATTAATACATGATAAACTACCCCTAATTGCAGGAAGAAATGTAATTAGCTAATTACCAGATTAAATCAAAAATATAAATGAGCTGAACAAATTTATAATGAAACAACAAAATACCTTATTGAGAATGCCTTTAATTCAACCCAAGAATTTATTTTATGAATTAACATTTTACCTGTCTTAGATTTAATGTGTATTGCATTAATTACCATTTGCCTATTGTTTCATATCTGAAATATGGATGTTCTTGCTTAGTCTTGAAGGAGAAATTTATGATTTTATGTAAACTGTTTTATGTGCTGCAACAGTTCATAATTCATGTACAAACCCGGATTAGGCCCCTATAAAATATCAATGTGCCCTTATAAAAACCCATTAGACCTATCCATATATATGTAATTAAGTTGTATATAACAAAATTATTTCTCTAAGTGTTTATAGGATAAATGTATTACTCACCGATGTAACCACCTTGTATTAGAAAATAGTATAAACTACTTCAAACACAAATTTTAATTATCACCTGACCTTAAATACATAGATTACTGGCCAAATTTTATATAGTAATAACAGTGAAAATTCAAAGTGAAATTGTCATGTGTACTGAAAACCTCAAGAATGAAAATCATATGTGAATGCATTGATGGTGTGGTGAATTCAACTCTCTTCCCTTCTTCTAAAATGGACCGGCCTTGGTGTTTGACCTAAATTTTTGAGCATCATTTAAAATTAATAAATTCCCATTTAAACAAGTAAATCGGACAGCTCTTAAGTTCGATATTTTAAAATAGGAGAAGAGCCAAACCATCACGAGCGTTCCCCTTTTATTTATTTGAGGCCAGAAGAGATGGTTTGGTGAAGAAGATGCCATTGGTAACAGGACTCAAACTTATCTAGCCTAGAGACAAAAATTGAATCAGAATCAGGCGGACCGAGCAGCTTGATTACTGATTACCTTCAAGTTTATTTATCAATAGACATTTTAAATTCAAATTTTGTAAAAAGAGAACTTTATTTGTTATTAACGACAGTGAAAATAGGACAGAAGTCATTAGGCCTAGAACATTTTACTCAAAATCATGGCCGCCATTTCTGGATGATGCCAAACCAAAATTGATCCCTTGAACATTCAAACAACTTCATACTTTACGATCAATAATCAGATTTGAAAATTTTATTATAAAGAAAATCAAATTTAATTTGAAAAAAAGCAAAATCTAGAATTAAGGAAGAGAGTCACCACACGAATCCATTGTAACGGCCTGAGATAGAGACTTTCATGCCATCCTCAGAACGACGCCGAGGCACATTTCATAATTTTATAAAGTAAATCATACAAATTTCCCCCTACCTTTGTAATACAGACCCTAATCCCTTGTAATTTTAATATGCTGAAATGTAAATTTTGTAAATAAATAGTTTTTTGGTCAATTGTCAATTTGTTAAACTTTATTTATCTGAGGCAGAAATCGCCATCTTGTTTTATGTCACCTAGCAACTTTAGTTTAGAGCTAGGAGTGTATTTACCACATAGAGTATACAAACACATAGACGAGAGTGTGTTTTTCAGCGCCCAATGCTTATCAGTTGTATAAGTTTATGGAAATAAAGGAATTTTTGACTTGACTTGAGGACTGCACAGAACCAACCAAATTTGTCCTGCATAGGAGCACCACCTATGTATAGTATTTACATCTTTCTATTCTTGCATAAGATTAAAATTGGGACTTTAAGAGAACAGGGGGCAAAGCCCTCAATGTGGATGTTTTCCAAAACCCCAAAAGGCACATCTAGACACCAAGGGCTTTCAAATAACCCATAAACCATCATTCAAGACATAATAGTTTAGCTAGTATCGTGCTCACAAAAATCGCCTTATTTGTTTAATTAGATGATGATATTAACAGTAATAAATAAACCTTTAAAATGTACTGAACTATCATATTGACGGCTTGGATGATGTTGTTGCAGGATGCGTGCTGGTATCATGTATCAGTGTGACGCCAGGCCCTGCGCCACCCCGCCGTCTGCTGCTGCAGTACGTTGACTTGACAGACTGCGCCGCCGTGGACGATGGGGGCCTCAGAGTCATTGTGCGCAACTGTCCACACCTCATCTACCTGTACTTGCGCAGGTGTTCCAAGATCACTGGTCAGTATTGCCAACTCAGTTATTTTTGGCACGAACCTCAATCAAAGGTTTAAAATTAAGACAATCTACCGATTAATTATTTATTTGTTGCATGGCACATTTTTATATGTATGACAATTTAACTCTTTCAGTACTACTGTCCAATATATCGGCTTTGGTCTTACTCATGAAAAGTTCTAAGAACCGATATATTGGCTCGTGTGTTTCATCCAAAAATGCCCAGAGCCGATGTGTCGGCTTGCGTAGATTTTCGTTACTGTGGATTTAGATGGGTATGGCGGTTGATTGAGTTGTTCTTTCAAAACATTAAAGATTCTATTCAACTCCCCATAAAATCAAGATCTGGTATATCAGCCCATAGCACTCTTGGATTGTAAAAGTTACATTTTTCAGATTTTTATTCTTGCGTAGTAGACTCTGCCCACCTGGCTGCCCTAGCACTTGTCATATGAATATTGTAAAACCACTAGCACTTTTCAAAAGATAATTTAAAAAAACTTAGCACTGATGAAAGGGTTAACAACCATTGTTATCACACATGAAAAACTCATCCTTATAGGATGTTACTCCTTAAACTAACGATAATTTAAAAGTTGTTTTCTTATTCTTTTTATAGTATCAATATAGGCTACAAATAAAGGACATATATTTTATAGATACCGAAATAGATGGTTCAGCAATCATCATTAGATGGTTTTCATTTCCGGTTGAAACGTTATGCAACTTTATCAAGTTTGCGGTAAAATGTTATAAACCTTTGCTCCAATGATCAGAGGCTTCTTTTAATTTCTTACTGAATTACTTTGACTGTGTCCTGCATGAAAATTGCTTTGCTTGCACATGTAGGAGAGGATAACCCAGACCCCACCCCCTCTCCTAGGTATAGCTACACGGGATGTAGCTACTAGAGTACTAGGTGTCAGTGGCTTCGATAGGTCTTTGTCAAGGGGGGGAGGATATCTCATTAGGGAATAAAAAATAAAAAAAACTGTGTTCGTGACTAGAACTTATACCGATAAACAAAATTGAAGACATCATTGAACTGTACCTTACATTCATAATTATTGATAGACCTACACATCCAAGACATAAACCATTGAAACAAAGTTATCAGTATTATTTTAACCAGAACCAGGACTAAGAAGTACTTGTATCAGTTGTATGTAATCAATACTGGAAAGTAATCGTTAAGCTAGGGTTGCCAAGTCACCAGATTTCCCTGGAGATTACCGGAGTTTTAAGGTAAAAATTAAGCTCCGGGGGATTTCCGTGAAAAATTAAAAATCTCCCCTAATTGAAATTTTTCAAAACATGCGTTGAATAACGCAAATTTCGTGTTGAAATCCTATCTGTGAACCAAAATGTATTTACGTTTGCGACTTCATCGTCAAGCAATGATTGCCAAATAAGCTAAACCCTTGTTTCCCTACTCACTCTAACCTAACCTCTATTATTTGTTACTCCTTGGATTTATTTCGTCGGAAAATATCATTGTCTTTTATATATATTTGCCGTTATAGAACGCTGAAAATAAGTACGAAGATTTATGGCTCCCTGCATTTTATTAAATTACAAATCTAATATGGCAACCGGCGTAAGTTAAGCACATCACTAAGACCGTCTAGACGTGAAAGTTAAGGTCAGGTGCACAAGTTGACGAACTGGCTGCTAGGGGTGAGGGTAGACTGTTCGGTGACTCACGTCCCACTTGTGGCACGCAATTATCGTGCCGCGTGCCCATTCAGTTCATCTGCTACCATTTATCGTACGCGAAAATATTCTAAATATCTGAATAAGATATTTTGAAAATATTGCACACACATTTTTTGTTTTCCAGTAACAGCATTTATTTTTAATCAAAAGGCATAAGCTTGATTTCAGGAGGATATAGCCTAAATTGTAATTTTTCCAAGTTACAAGAGGGAGGATGTATCCCCCTGATCCCCCCCTATCTACTGCTAGGAGTTAGGGTAGTGTTACCTAATTACTGTTCATACATAACCTGCAATGGGAAAAACCAAGTGATGGGCTATCATATTGTTTTTGTTTATAACTGTAATGACATTTACTGCAATTTGAATATTATATCATCTCTCGGGCACCAAATTTTGCTTACAAAGGTTGTGATTTAAAAAATGTATTTTCCTATAACAAGTAACAGATACGAAGAAAACTCACCTGTAGATCTAGCAAACCAAAAAATAACTATGAAGCGTATAGTTAAATAACTCGCTTCGCTCGCTGGGGGCTCCGCCCCCAGACCCCCGTTAGGGGTCGCTCCAGTTTGTTATTAAAACTCAATGTCCCTCTCAAGTATTTTTTATATAGTATACTATTTTGATTCGTTTGGGAAATAGCCAATCTAGATGGCATCTTTTTTCATTGGACCTATCATTTCTTTACACTTTACCATGTGAAAGTTTTATTGACAGTTTACTGGATATTTTTTACAGATGTTATGATTTCTTTTGTTTTTATTTCAAACTCCATAAGCCCAATGTTAAAATTTTCAATTTTCAACATAAAAATTAGTGGTTTTAAAATGTAAAACTGTAACTTTTGGCAATTTTTCTGGAGGTTACAAGGTTAAATCTACCTGCATGCAAAATTTCACGTCAGCTCATCTAGAAGTGGTCTAGAATTCGTATACCTCAGTGAGTCAGTCAGTTACACAAGCGGCTGTATATATGTTAGATTAACAGTATATAGTAATAAAATAGTTATTAAAAAATACATTATTTGGCCTATATGGCTAGTATACAAAAACTGTTGTTGGTTAAGTTCCCTCTCCTTCTTATTCCTACAATATCTCAATATATCCCCATTGCAGCAAACCTGCCTACTCAGTGAATGTCCAATGTGTCCTCTTTAAGAACAACATTAGAGCAGGTTTGTTGCAATACAAAACAAAATAAAACACTGTTTCTATACAGAAATCAGAAATCAGTCTTTATTGTCATCCGACTTTTACAAGCATTGACAAACAAGCATTGCCAAAGTAGCATTGACAAACGTCATATTTCAGTGGACCACAAATATGTATGAAGCCACTTAAAAATTGTAATATAATGGATGATTATCACTTATTTATTTGTCTACATAGCACCATCTTACAACAAGTTCGACTATCTTAAATCAGGAGTCTCAATATGCATACTGCACATGGGTAATTCTAGTTTTACCAATAAATACTGCACTATGTTATACATGTTTAAACATGGAAATCTCATATGTCTCCACATTGAGCTATGGCCCAATTCTGGGCCACCTGCACGGAGTGTGTTAAATGATGAATGTAACATAATTTGCCGCTGTTGTGCTGTGATTTATTAATACAACAATAGCTGTGAAATACTGCTAAAGCATTCAGAAAGTGATCCTGAGCCGTACTAATAAAAAATGTAGCTGTTATGAATATTCAATTCAATTAATTTCTATTCTACATGAAATTTACATTGAAACTCAGAAATAAGATGTTTGATTGAATCTACACTTCAACCATTATTATTAATATGTCTGGCATGAAAATCCTATTTTGTCTGATTCAGCATCCCCAGATATATATATATATATATATATATATATATATATATATATATTAACAATAATAATCATACTTTCCAGTCCATCTTAATTTGTTCATATGTCACATACAGTGGTTTTACCTAGTCTACATTATTGTGTTCTATATTCACGTTATCCTAATTAATAATTAAACCACTCACTGGTAGTCTGTGCTAAGTATATATATAGGCAATAAAATTACAAAGAAGGTTTTTTTTCAGATGCAGGGATAAAGTTCATCCCCAGCTTCTGTTCAACACTGCGGGAGCTCAGTGTATCAGATTGCCACCAAGTAACCGATTTTGGATTGTACGAGTTAGCTAAGCTGGGAGCCACCCTGCGCTACTTGTCAGTAGCCAAGTGCGTGCAAGTGAGTGACGCTGGACTCAAGGTGATCGCGAGACGTTGCTACAAACTGAGGTATCTGAACGCCCGAGGTTGTGAAGCTGTTAGTGATGATGCGATCACAGTTTTAGCTCGTTCTTGTCCCAGGTTAAGAGCCCTGGACATAGGTAAATGCGATGTCAGTGATGCTGGACTGCGTGCTTTGGCAGAAAGCTGTCCCAACCTAAAAAAATTAAGTTTGCGACAGTGTGACCTAGTGACTGATAGAGGAGTGCAGTGTGTTGCTTACTACTGCAGGGGTCTTCAGCAGCTGAATATACAAGATTGTCAAATATCACTGGAAGGTTATAGAGCTGTTAAAAAATACTGCAAGAGATGTATCATTGAACATACAAACCCAGGATTTTTCTGATTTACTAGTGATATCTAGTTTGTGAATTGTCATCCACCTGTACCTTGTTATGTTTAAGTCTAAATGTCAATGCTTGTCAAAAATTCAGCTTTCATAAAAGTAATGCGTAATGAAACAAACAGTTTTATGGTACATTAAAGTAAAAATTAATAACATGCGTCTCTTTTGGGACACCATCTCACCATATGATTGGATAGCAGCAAAGCCCCTTCGCTACAGATTCTCTTATTCTTCTCCATGGATGTTATTTAGGCATGTGATAAAAAAGAGTATTCAGGAAAAAGATAAAGTCAGAGATTCAGTTGCTACTCTATTCAAAAGATGAATTATCTATTACTTGTTAAAACATCGTTCCTGTTCCTGTTCCATTTGAATGTTACGAATATAGTTTAACAATGTTTAACTGGTCTTGTACAATAGTTTAGCATACGCATAATATATTAAATAAGTAACTACGTAAATATTTATTTGGGTAAATTGAAAAGCTTAAATATAAAAAAATTTTCTCCAGGAGAATTTATTTCATCTGGTCAATTTTTTGAAAAGTATTCTCAAACTATCGACTGTACGAGATAACTTGTAAGTAAGTTACAAAAAAATGACAAAAAAGCACACATAATTTTTTTCCCAGAGGATTTTTTCCTACCTCATTCCCTGCTTCCCTTATCCAGGAGATGGAACAATTTGTATCTGTATTTTTTATTTCAAGATTTAATTTCAGTCAATGTTTACATTGGATCGAAGGCCTCTTAGTTGGCCGAGCTGTTTGAAGTACTAGTGGAGGGGGTAACTCTCCACCTCCAGCCTTTCACATGCTTTCAAGACATCTCCTTATGTTTTGTTACTTCAAGAGTCTCATGGTGTATTTTTGTTAAATATTTACACCAAAAACTATGCAGAAATTTTTTGACGAATATTTATGAATAGTTTATTGTACTGATAGGAATTTATAAATATAGCTCTAAAGACTCTCTTCAACTTAGATTTTATTGCTCTCCTTCAGGCTCAAACTCTTTTTAATATTTACAATTTAAGTAATTGAAAATGTTAAATAATCATACCATTAAAACTCTTATTTTAGGACAGTCATCCTTAAATAATAATAATTATATTGTAACTGAACAAAAGGCAATAGCCATGGCCTACCACATCGCTTGTAAGAAACCCAATAATTGCACAAGCACGAATTAAATACTGACAGTGTAACTTAACTTCAGTTAATGTGATTTCTACATTAAATAGAACAATGTCTCTTTAGCAACGATATTTTACTTTTACAAGCAATTGATTTTTTTTATTTAATATTCTTTTTGTATTCACCCAAGAGCCCAGTGCAGAGAGGAGAGGGTTGGTTGGTTGTGACCATTATGTTCAAATCACTCCTTCATACACTATAATTTTACTACCCAGATTAATTTTACTTTTCCACAATTTTTATTTTTATTTTTCAATATTTTTTTGGCCAAAATTATAATACTTTATTTTTCATATTATAAAGCAAAAATATGTAAGTTTGTTAAAATTTAATATTCTTTTAGGACCCATTTTTAAGAAATGTGGAAGTCACTGGATTTGGTACAAAACTACCTATAGCGGGACAACAAATTAATTTAATAAACCAGTTTTAGATATATTATTATTGTTATTTACTTTTGGTTGTTATAAATATTTATTGGTTATTGATAATATCGTTAAAAGCTAGTGTGTGAGAAATTATGGATGCATAAGAGACACATAACACTAGATGAGGAATTGTGAGGGCTGTTACCACCAAACAATTATTAAAATATTCAAGAAATATTGTCTCCAAGAAGAAATATGATAGTATTTTATTGCAACCCCTTCCCCTGTCCAGCTCTTTGACTTTTTACACGTCACAATATTGATGAGTGACCCATGTATCTCCGCCACTGCTTTACAAGTACTTACTATTTTTTTTTAATCATTCCTTAACTATTCCGTTGCAGATAAAATATGTTAAAAATTTACATTTTTACTTTATTTATTTTTGTATATTATTGGTTATAAAGTTCTGTACAAAATAAATTTTAGATATACTCGTAATATCCATGTTATACATATTTGTAGAGAATTTGTATTTTTTGTACATACGTATATACGGGATTATTTTATAGAGGTTTGTATTAAATTTATATTTTTTAAATATTTGTTAATTACTAGTAAAATTATTGTTGAATATGAAATGTTTTATGTATCTGTAAATAAAATATCTTGTGAACATATATATTTATTTGTCAAGTTTTTGTTATAATATTTTGTTCAAATCCCTGTCCATGAAAAAGTATTTCCATTCTTATATTCCTACCTACATATAAACAATTTTTGTTAATAATTTAGTTTTGAATTATAGTGTTATTTGTAACTTTGTATATAATAACACTCCTAAATATTATACACTTTAGTTCAATATTACCATAAATTTACAAAATGATGAAGGTTGACAATGACAATGATATATTTTACTGTACAAAACATAAACAATGTTCAAGGTACATCTATTCTAATTTAAATCTGTATTATGCGTGAATACAATATGTACTCATGAACGTAAATAACAGTCATCAATAGTCTTATAAATAAAATGTAAAAAATACAAAATCTGAATTCTTACAAAACCAATAAAAAGTTAATGTACTGTACATTTATTTGCTTTTGCATTTTCAGTTTTTTCCTGACTTGGATTGGACATTAATATATCTTCTTGTCAAAACAGGTTCTTTTCTGTCACTCAAGTTCTCAGAATATGAATTAGTCTGTTCTTAAGGGTTCTGCCCACTGAGCTCTATGTTGTATCTGGAGTAACTACTCTCTGCCTAAATATTTTCCAAAAACGTGCCGTCAACACTGACGTTTTCGTTTTGCTTTATTGTGTTGTCACCTTACCGTTAACTGGACCAATCGAAATGTATTGGGTGGACGATGTTAAAATTTCAACCATACGAAATGAAATAACTATACCGCCAAAACGTCAAAAACACACCTGGCCAACATAACGACCATAAACACAGCGGCAGGCTTTTCCACCACGGAGTGGTGACTCCAGATATAACATAGAGCTCAGTGGTTCTGCCCGGTGATCGCAAAAGATCAATAGATGGATCACAGCTGATAAAATGCTATGTAGGAGGTGAAGCCAGTTTTAGAACAAGAAGATGGCGGCAGCAGAGATGATTTATCATAGTTATCCCGTTTAACATATATGAAAATAGCTTAAAACTTGGAAGTTTTCACCAAGAGTGGCCAAATGGCTTTTGATTTATATTCCTAAACAAATTTGAGATTATAATACCAAATATCATCATATTTGTTCAGTTTATTTTTAATAAACCGAACAATAAAATACATGTATTATAAAATGCCCCCGTCGCAGCAAACCTGCGTACTCAGCGAATTTCCAATGCAAAATATAAGTCTTAATACCACATAAAGCCGCATACCAAGTTTCATAAAAATATATTAAAAAATAAGCGATATATCAAATTTGAATTATTCTCTATAACAATAACATTGGGGATGAGTACACAGGTTTGCTGCTACAAAAAACAACAAATATAGGGTTTCGTGTAAATATCAATATTACTCAACTAGGTGAAGCCACATACCAAGTTTCATCAATATAAGTTGATAAATAAGCGATATATGCCATTTTGATTATTCTCCATAAGAATAACATGGGAGATGAGTACGCAGGTTTGCTGCAATAAGGAACACAACAAATGGGTTTTTATGCAAATATCAATAGAACTCAACTAGGTGAACCAACATTCCAAGTTTTATTAATTTATGTTCATAATTAAGGGATACATTACATTTTACTTATTCTCCATAAGAATAACATGGGGGCTGAGGACGCAGGTTTGCTGCTACGGGAATTATTGGTAAAAATCAGTTTTTTTTTGTGAAAATAACAATAGACCACAACCAGATGAAACCATATACCAAGTTTTGTTAGAATACGTTCATAAATTATCCAAGCTATAATTTTTTTCTTATTCTCCATAAGAATAGCATTGGACAACGTACTGTGTTTAGCACTTTCAATATCTCTGTAACCATTTGACATAGAGCAATGGTCAAAACACCAAATTGTGCGTCTTTTTAAGCTGATTCCAATGGAAGAAACTAAAATTTGACTTTTTCAAAAATTATATGTAGAAAACTCAAAAACCCATTTTTGGGGTACAAAACCCCCCAAAATACCCCTTCGGATAGTCCGATCTGTCTGGTTTTCAAACTTAAAGTCATAAATGCTGCTTTACACGCTTATACCAAATTTCGTCAAAATCGGATTATTTTTACGAGAGTTATCGCACCCATGGACACATATATATATATATATATATATATATATATATATATATATATATATATATATATATATATATATATATATATATATATATATATATATATATATACAGTTTCGAACGAATGGTGTTTTTGGGGTCTGGGGACCTGAAAAACGAAAAGTTATCATGGTCCCGGGCCTAGGTCTTACCATGCCGACTACGGTAATAGCTTCTTCCCTATAGGGGAAATTCGCTAAAACATTTGATTTGTAGTCATTAATTAGGTTCCTTGGGAATATAAGAAGTTTTTCCCAAAATAAACTCCATTCACATGGTTTGATCTCACTTATTTTTAAATTGATTTATTTGGACTTTATTCATCGCTTATTGTGTTTGAAACTACACTAAGTTTGTGTAAGGAAACTCCTGTTATCAAGTGAACCCCACTTGTATATAAATATCCAATTATTACACCTACCTAGCCAACAATTTTTATTTCCCTACATTTTAATTTACACAAAAACAAAACTAACACACGTACAATAACAAACAAATAATACTAATATAATACACTAACATAAAATCAATTAAATAAATGAAAAACTGAAAATATGAGGCATGTTTTAATAGTAGCCCGAGATCTTGATAAATTTTTGTTTTGAGGTCCTCAGATACCAAAAACACTATTTGATCAAATTTATATGTATACATTTATATGTATATATATATATATGAGTGTGTGTGTGTGTGTGTGTGTGTGTGTGTGTGTGTGTGTGTGTGTGTGTGTGTGTGTGTGTGTGTGTGTGTGTGTGTGTGTCTGTTAACACGATAACTTGAGTAAAAAACGTCTGATTTCGATCAAATTTGGCTCAAATGTGTATGTGACATTCATGACTTTAAGTTCGAAAACCAGAAAAATAGGACCATGGGAAGTGGGTTTTATGGTGGTTTACAATTTTCCAAAAATCTTTTTTTGCATTGTTCACCCTCAAATTTGTAAAACACTTAATTTTTGGTTTGACCATTTTATAGAGCTTAAAAAACGAATAATATTATATTTAAAATCATTAACCTAGGTTAAGTAGCTGCGGAGAAAATCCAAAAAAACGTGCTCATAAAATCTCCCATGTTAGTCTTATGAGGGAAAAGGTTTTTAGCTTTTCCTCAGTTCATTTTAATCTAAAACACAAATTTGCTTCTACCAATCAGTTCAGCTCTACAAAACATTCATTTTGGTGTTTAAATTGGGATTCCACGTCTAACCATTGAAGAGATATTGAAAGTGCTTAACACAGTACATTGTCTAATGTTATCCTACTGGTATATTGATATTTGCACAAAAAAACAATATTTTGCCGATTTTCCCCGCAGCAGCAAATCTGCATTCTCAGCCCCCATTTTATTCTTACGGAGAATAAGTCAAATGTAATGTCTCCCTTAATTATGAACATAAATTAATAATACCCCCGTAGCAGCAAACCTGCATACTCAGCGAATTTCAATTGCATATATATGCATCTTAATACCACATAAAGCCACATGCCAAGTTTCATCAATATACATTCATAAATAAACGATTTATGGCATTTTAATTATTCTTCATAAGAATAACATGGCGGCTGAGTATGCAGGTTTGCTGAAGCAAGGAACACAAAAAATGGGGTTTTATGCAAATATCAATATAACTCAAGTAGGTAAAGCCACATACCAAATTTGATTAATTTATGTTCATAATTAAGGGAGATAACACGTTACTTATTCTCCATAAGAATAACATGGGGCTGAGTACGCAGGGTTGCTGCTACGGGAACTATCGGCCGAAAAATGTTTTTTAGTGCAAATATCAATAGACCACAACGATATGAAGCAATATATACCAAGTTTCATTAGGATAAGTTCATAAATAGGCGAGATATACAATTGATCTTATTCTCCATAAGAATAACATTGGACAACGTACTGTGTTTAGCACTTTCAATATCTCCGTAACCATTTGACGTAGAGCAATGATCAAAACACCAAATTGTGCGTATTTTTTAGTTGATTCCAATGGAAAAAACTTAAATTTGGCTTTTTCAAAAATTATATGTAAAAAGCTCAAAAAACCCATTTTTGGGGTACAAAACCGCCCAAAATACCCTTTCGGATAGGTCGATCTGTCTGGTTTTTGAACTTAAAGTCATAAATGCTGATTTACACGTTTATACCAAATTTCGTCAAAATCGGATCATTTTACGAGAGTTATCGTGCTCACGGACACATATATATACATATATATATATTCGTTTCGAACGAATGTTGTTTTTGGGGTCTGGGGACCTCAAAACGAAAAGTTATCATGGTCCCGGGCCTAGGTCTTACCATGCCGACTACGGTAATAGCTTCTTCCCTATAGGGGAAATTCGCTAAAACCTGGTGTGCAGCTTCGACTGGTTAAGTTACATTGATAATTGCATAAAAACACATATTTTGTGTTCCTCGTTGCAGCAAACCTGCATACTCGCTTTCAATGTTATTCTTATAGAGGATAAATAAAATGCTATATATCACTTATTTATTCGTGTATTTTTATGAAACTTGGTGAGTGGCTTTATGTGGTAGTGAGAAACAAGTACATGCATTTGAAATTCGCTGAGTACCGTTCGCAGATTTGCTGTGAAGGGGGTATTTGAATTCTGCCATTGTTGAGCTGCGGTTGGCATTCTTGCATGATGCGCTGTGTACCTGCATCTATTGGCAAGCCTGGAACGCTACTTCGGCAAAAAATCTACTGGATTTTTATTTTTTTGTGAGCAATCAAAATGGCGCCAACAATTAAGGTCCCTGCCAACTTTGAAGTCGCACACTGTGATTCAATTTCTAAGTGTTAACAGTGTGAAACCGACTGAAATCCAGGAATAACATAGGGGCTGAATAGCTTAGTACACAGGTTTGCTGCAACAAGAAACTTAAAATAATGGTGTTTATGCAAATAGCAATAGAACTCAACTAGGTAAAGCTACAAAGTTCTTATAATTTATGTTCATGATTATGGAAGTCATAAGATTATACTTTTTGATTTGTATTTATTTGTCTACGGCAGTTTAATTACGTAGCTTGATGACACATATTGTAATGGATGACTGGATGGTCGACAAATTGACAAATTTAAATGCACAATAAATTACTATCAGCTAATCTCACAAGCTAAACAACCTAAAAGTAACAATATGAATGATGTAATGTTAACTTTTTGTGTCTCTAAGAACAATTTTTCATACTGAATAATAAGGTGGTAACATGTATATGATTTAAAATAAATAGGTAACTATAACAAAAACAACAATGCATTGTGTTGTATAAATTATTGTAACGACAGTTATTGTATGCTCTCTAAAGTCCAGTAAAATGATGTCCCGACTTTTCCTCTATGAGAATATCATGGGAGCTGAGGACACAGGTTTGCTGCTACGGGAACCATCAGCAAAAACTGTGTTTGTGCAATACCAATAGACCACAACCAGGTGAAGCTGTACACCAAGTTTCAAAAACAGCTATTTATAAATAAACAATTTTTACATTTTAATTTTTCTCTATAAGAATAACATGGGGCAGAGTCCGCAGGTTTGCTGCAACAAGGAACAAAATACCCCCCGTCGCAGCAAACCTGCGTACTCAGCGAATTTCCAATGCATTGATATGTTTCTCACTAGTACATAAAGCCACTCACCAATTTTGACAAAAATACATTCATAAATAAGTGATTTATTACATTTTATTTATTCCCCATAAGAATAACATTAGGACTGAGTACGCAGGTTTGCTGCAACGAGGAAGATAAGAAATGATTTTTTATGCAATTATCAATATAACTGAACCAGGTGAAGCTACTTACCATGTTTTATTAATTTATGTTCATAATTAAGGGAGATATAAAACTTTACTTATTCTCCATAAGAATAACATTAGGGCTGAGTATGCAGGTTTGCTGCTACGGGGACAATCAACAAAACATTTATTTTTTGTGCAATTATCAATATACCAGTACAACATGAAGCCACATACCAAATTTCATCAATATACATTCATAAATAATCAAGATATCAAATTTTATTTATTCTCCATAAGGATAACATTGGACAACGTACTGTGTTTAGCACTTTGAATATCTCTGCAACGGTTTGACGTAGAATCACAATTTAAACACCAAAATAATTGTTTTGTGGAGCTGAAGTGATTGGTAAAAGAAAATGTGAAGTTTAAAGTAAAATTAACTGAGGAAAAGCCAAAAACCTTTTTCCCATAAGATTAACATGGGAGATTTTATGAGCATGTTTTTTGGATTTTTTCCGCAACCACTTAACCTAGGTTAATAATTCAAAATACCATATTATTTGTTTTTTTATGCTCTATAACATGGTCTAAACCAAAATTAAGTGTTTTAAAAATTTTAGGGTAAAAAATGCAAAAAACTGATTTTTGGAAAATTTAAAACCCCCATAAACCCCCCTTCCCATGGTCCGATTTTTCTGGTTTTCGAACTTAAAGTCATAAATGCCAATTTACACATTTGAGCCAAATTTCATCGAAATCGGACGTTTTTTACTCAAGTTATCGCATTCACGGACACATATATAGATATATATATATATATATATATATATAAATTTGAACGAATAGTGTTTTGGACATCTGGGGACATCAAAACAAAAAGTTATCATGGTCTCGGGCTTAAGTCTTACCATGAGACCTACGGTAATAGCTTCTTCCCTATGGGTGAAATTCGCTAATATAGGGGAAATTCGCTAATCCCTATAGGGGAAATTCGCTAAAAAAGAAGATTTTTTACGCAAATATCAATACAACTCAAGTAGGCGAAACTACATAAGTTTGATTAAATTATTTTCATAAATATAGGAGTCATGACAATGTACTTATTCTCCATAACAATACAATTTGGGCTGGATAAGCAAGTTTGCTGCTACATTGATAATACACCCGTCACAGCAAACCTGCATACTCAGCGAATTTCCAATGAATTATAACATAACACATTAAGCCACTTAACAAGATTCATAAGAAATATATTCACAAAGCGATATTTAAAATATTAATTATTCTCTATAAGAATAGCATTGGGGACGAGTACGCAGGTTTGCTGCAACAAGGAACACAAAATAATAGGCTTTTACGCAAATATCAATAGAACTCAGCTAAGTGAAGTCACATACCAAGTTTCATCCATATACACTCATAATTAAGCGATATACAGTATAACATTTTAATTATTTTCCATAGGAATAACATGGGGACCGAGTACCTAGGTTTGCTGCTACGGGAACCATAGGCGAAAAATTTTTTTTGTGCAAACAACAGTAAACCATAACCAGATGAAGCCATATACCAAATTTCCAAATGGGTTTTTAGCGAATTTCCCCTATAGGGAAGAAGCTATTACCGTAGGTCTCATGGTAAGACTTAAGCCCGAGACCATGATAACTTTTCATTTTGAGGTCCCCAGATGCCAAAAACACCATTCGTTCAAATTTTAGCGAATTTCCCCTATAGGGAAGAAGCTATTACCGTAGTCGGCATGGTAAGACCTAGGCCCGGGACCATGATAACTTTTCGTTTTGAGGTCCCCAGACCCCAAAAACACCATTCGTTCGAAACTGTATATATATATATATATATATATGTGTGTCCGTGAGCACGATAACTCTCGTAAAAATTATCCGATTTTGATGAAATTTGGTATAAACATGTAAAGCAACATTTATGACTTTAAGTTCGAAAACCAGCCAGATCGCTTTATCCGAAGGGGTATTTTGGGGAGGTTTTGTACCCCAAAAATGGGTTTTTTGAATTTTTTACATTTAATTTTGGAAAAAGTCAAATTTTAGTTTTTCCCATTGGATTCAGCTTAAAAAAACACACAATTTGGTATTTTGATCATTTCTCTACGTCAATTGGTTACCGAGATATTGAAAGTGCTAAATACAGTACGTTGTCTAATGTTATTCTTATGGAGGAAAATAAAAATTTTATATCTCGCTTATTTATGAACGTATAGTAACAAAAATTGGTATACGGCTTCATCTGGTTGTGGACCATTGATATTTGCTCAAAAAAACAATTTTTTACCAAAGGCTCCCGTAGCAGCAAACCTGCGTACTTAGCCCCATGTTATTCTTAAGGAGAATAAGTAACGTGTTATCTCCCTTCATTATGAAAATAAATTAATGAAATTTGGTACGTGGCTTTACCTACATGAGTTATATTGATATTTGTATAAAACCTCATTTTGTTGTGTTCCTTGCTTCAGCAAACCTGCATACTCAGCCGCCATGTTATTCTTATGGAGAATAATTAAAATGTCATAAACCGTTTATTTATGAATGTATATTGATGAAACTTGATATGTGGCTTTATGTGGTATTAAGATACATATATATGCATTGGAAATTCGCTGAGTACGCAGGTTTGCTGCTACGGGGGTATTTATATATGTATATATATATATTTATATATATATATGTGTCCGTAAGCACGATAACTCTCGTAAAAAAGGTCCGATCTTAATGAAATTTGGTACAAATGTGTAAAGTACCATTTATTTGAAGAAGTTCGAAAACCAGATGAATCGCACCATCCGAAGGGGGTTTTTTGGGGGTTTTGTACCCCAAAAATATGTTTTTTGGGGTTTTCACATGTAATTTTAATTTAAATCAAATTTTAATTTATACCATTGAATTCAGCTTAAAAAAACAAACAATTTGGTATTTTGATCATTGCTCTACGTCAATTAGTTACCGAGATATTGAAAGTGCTAAACACAGTACGTTGTCTAATGTTATTCTTATGGAGAAAAAGAAAAATTGTATATCTCGCTTATTTATGAACATAAACTGGCAAAATTTGGTATATGGCTTGATCTGGTTATGGTTTATTGTTGTTTGCACAAAAAAACAATTTTTCGCCTATGGTTCCTGTAGCAGCAAACCTAGGTACTTGGTCCCCATGTTATTCTTATGGAAAATACTTAAAATGTTATATATCGCTTATTTATGAATGTATATGGATGAAACTTGGTATGTGACTTCACTAAGATGAGTTCTATTGATATTTGCATAAAAACCCATTATTTTGTGTGCCTTGTTGCAGCAAACCTGCGTACTCATCCCCAATGTTATTCTTATGGAGAATAATTAATATTTTAAATATCGCTTGTTTGTGAATACATTTCTTATGAATCCTGTTAAGTGTTATGTTATATATTCATTGGAAATTCGCTGAGTATGCAGGTTTGCTGCGACGGGTGTATTGTATAAATATCAACAGACCACAACCAGTTGAAAGACAAATCATGTATAAAACACATACCACTAGAGTATGGTTAAATTTTGTATTAAAAGGTTCAGCAGTTAATAGGAGGGGGGGAATTGTTAGATTATTTTTTATTTGGTTCCAAATTGGCCAGGAACCTATTTAAAGTTAGCTTGGGTTGAAAGTTTTCTATATAGTTCTTCTGAGTAATTATTACTTCTATTAAACATAAACCACTAAGAAATGCTTAATATCAGTTATTACCTGATCGAGCACTAAATTAGGAACATGAATAAATAGTTCTGTTTATAAGCACATTTTATTGGCAAGGAAACTAATTAAAGAGAGGATGTGTTGAAAGATTTATGTAATTGTTCTAAGTCTATTATTACATTTAGAAAACATATTCCACTGGACCATGGTTAAATTTAGTATTAAAGGTTTCAGCACTTAATAGTGGAAAAAACCTTTAGTTTGTTTGGTTAAATATCTATTAGGTCAGGAGCTAATTTTTAAATGAAGTGTGGGTTCAAAGATTTATATAAGTACTAGTGGATTACAGGGGCTATAGCCCCTAACATATGGTTTTTGTGCAAGTGGATAATCACAGCTGATCATTAGTTCATTTTGCTTATTAATAAAAACACTGTAGTGATACTTCCATAAGAAAATCATTGGATCTTTAAAGTCCAGTGGGGCATAGCCCACGTAATTTTTGACATTTCTGATATTTTTCCCACCGTCTTTGGCCCTCAAGCTTTAAAATGAATCCTCACAAGCTATGCTACCTTTTTTCGAGCTCGAGATATTTCGTGGGGACCGATTCGCTTACGGAATTAAATATAAAGATTCTTAGTTATATATTTTGTATTAAAAAACAACACTCAAACATGGTTAAAATTGGTATTAAAAGTTAAAAGTTGGTCTTAAAGTTAAAACAGTTGGTAAGCAACATGAATTAGTAATTTTTTGGCCATAATCACTTTATATTGGGCAGTAACCTAATTCAAGTGAGTGCAGGTTGAGATTTTTCAAAATATGTTTTTTATTATTAAAATTTTTACTTAAAAAATAAAAAACTATTATACTTAAATTTGGTATTACACTGTTGAGCAACTCACTAGGAACACGAATAGATAGGCTATTTGGATAAGCAATCCCGATATTGTCCAAAACCGTAATTAAAGTGAGGTCATGTCAAAAGTTGTAAATAATCCTTCTAAGTTTGAATTCCATTTACTAAATATTTATATGATATATCTGGTAATATTTGGTATCAACGTCTTGAGAATTTAATAAGGAATACGAATCAAAAAGCCATTTGCCCAAAAACCAATTAGCTTGGTGGGATTTATAATTCAACTAAGGGTGAGATGTGTTTTTCCCTATCTTTTCCATGCTGAACGGGAGCGCTTTTGCCATCTTATTGACTCGGTTGCCATCTTATCGCCAGTTTCGAGGGGGCACGCCTGCCTTCATCGGCCCTAATGTTAAGGCATTGGTAGTTGTCCTCTCCGGTAATACTACCTCTATGTATATGTACTATGAACCACTGGTATATGTATTGTTTGTTGTTCTAAATCCTATCTTTGTTGTATTGAGAGTTCATCTGTTGTTGTAATAACTCTTATAATAGCGGAAAAATAAATTGCCTGTTGAAGGCGTGGTTTGCCGAGCTATCAACCAAGATCAGCCAATATTAGACGTGCTGCTTTGCCAAAATTCCACACCAGCTGATCATAATTACATTCGAGTGATATTTTTCTATGAAAAAATGGCAGCAGTGACACCGTACAACCACAGACAAGAGAATATAGATTCGTTTCTCTGTGGTACAACCATGCTGTTGGCTACAGCCCAACTGTCAATTATTTGTTCGCTATCATAGTTACTTATATCTGTTTAGATTTTAGGATTATTTCGTAGTACCTAGACCAAGTGCCTTTCGTCGCTCCAAGATCAGTTCTAAAAAAGTTGAACGGGGGTTCTTTTTCTTCTGAGAAGGTTGTAATTTTTCTCGAATAGAAATATTCTTCTTTTGACCTATTATGGATGTTTCTTCCTCATCCTTTCTTATGATGTTTTCATTTGGGGATATGACAATTAAAAGACCAAATTAACGTTTCAGACTAAAAGGCAGTTTTAGGATTGTATGTGGACTTGAAGCAACCTTTCAACTCTTATTCTATTTACATTCTGATTCTTTTTACTTTGTTTAATAATTTAAAACATATTAATTTTTACTTTCTCCCCTTATACATAGTATATGGAGAAAGTAATGTTTTCGTAAAAATTTTCGAATTTGAGTTGTTAGTGGAAATATTCGTTTTGGTGCTCCCTGAACCCAAAAAAGTGGTTTTTACGTGATGTCTGTCTGTGTGTGTGTCCGTGTGTGTGTGTGTGTGTGTGTGTGTGTGTGTGTGTGTGTGTGTGTGTGTGTGTGTGTGTGTGTGTGTGTGTGTGTGTGTGTGTGTGTGTGTGTGTGTGTGTGTGTGTGTGTGTGTGTGTGTGTGTGTGTGTGTGTGTGTGTCTGTGTGGATGTGTACAGAGCTACAGCCTTAACCAATGGGCCGATTTTTATGAAATTTGGCATGTAGGTACTAATCCATGATATCTCCAGGCATTTTTTTCATTTTTTTGAATTTTTGATTTTTAAGGGTAATTATCCCCCCAAAACCGCCAAAAAACATGAAAAATAAAAATTTCTCAAAAACGGCTCTAACGATTTTCATTAAACTTTAGTCGTTTGTAGAACTTTAATTTTCCAACAAAATGGCACCACCCGCATTCCTGTAAAAATTCGGGTTCAGAAATTACAGGACTTAAAACACCCAAAATTCAGTTTTTTGGATTTTTCATAAAAAGACATAAATGTAAACAAATATTACTATTCACCATTAAAAAGAGCTCAAAAAACTAAATAATTTAGTATTTTGAATTACTATTCTACGATTGCTGGTTTCGGAGAAAATTGAAATTTTCATTTTGCGGTAAACACAGTACGTTGTCCAATGTTATTCTTATGGGGAATAAAAAAAATACTATTTCTCTCTTATTTACTGGTCAATTTCATTCAAACTTGATATGCTTGTCAAGTTACCATTGACCAACAGAGGAAATTCGAAATATGTTGCCCTTAATAACCCTGGGGGGGGGGAATAGGGGGCATTTCCCCTCTTAAAACCACGAGTGTAGCAATGGATTCTGTAGTGCCTCCAAAGCAGGGATTTGGGTGGATGTTTTTTTAAACAACTTGTTTACAAGATTTTCTGTACATTCGACCGTGCTTTGTATTTTATATGTAGTAAACAAAAAGTAATTTATTCATTAAAGTTGGGCTAAAAGGGAGAAAGTATGTGTCAGTTTCCTGATACCGTTTATTACATATATGTAACTAATAATTAGCATTTTTCACCAAGTATCCTTTTAGTTTGCATATATAAGAAAAACTGAACACAAATTGTAGAGTATAAAATCTAAAGAGTTTTACCTGAATATTTTAAGAATCCTTCTCAGGAATCAATAGCAGTGTTTGCTGCATTTTCCCTAAAGCTCTCAGCGCTCAGTCGCGTGATGGCTCATTGTCACGGCCGTCCAGTTCCAGTTACGTCTAGTCCATAGTTTTATATTATCTATCTCCAGATTATGCTTCGTCTTGTAAGAAAGGTCGCTTCGTTGTACAAAATTAATACGATACATAAAGTAAATAACAGAATTGAGAGCGCTTAGCAATAATGAGAGGTTTACTACTAATCACTTGATTGGAGAGTTTAGGATCAGAAATAATTTAATGCTACGTTTCTGATGAATAACAAGTATAATATAAATAAAAATATACAGTTACAATAATTTTATAATTATGAAATCCTGTGAATGTTTTCATAGATAATTAGAATAAATTAGTATATATTATTAGTATTATTATTGGTATTAGTATAAATTTTTTAATGTCTTAACTTTATGAATGAATTAACTATGACAATTATTTTATATAAATACTAAAGACCCCATTCTGCTCTGCAGTATCAGTCAATGTTGAAATTTGAAAGTGACCTAGTTGATGAGTATTGTCAAATCAAGTTAAAATATCATGGCACTTTATACATATCTTCCCATGGATTGTATTTACGTAAATTGTTCCACTCCACATCAAGTTAACAGTTAAAATATCACATAATTTCAAAATAATAATACCCCCGTAGCAGCAAAACCTGCATACTTACCGAATTTCCAATATAAATATATGTATCTTAATACCACTTAAAGCCACATACCAAGTTTCATCAATATACACTCATAAATAAATGACTTATGACATTTTAATTATTCTCAATAAGAATAACATGGAGTCTGAGGATGCGGGTTTGCTGAAACAAGGTTCACAAAAATTGGGTTTTTATGCAAATCTCCTTTTATAATTCAAGTAGGTAAAGCCATATACCAAATGTTATTAATTTATGTTCATTATTAAAGGAGATAACATTTTACTTATTCTCCATAAGAATAACATGGGGCTGAGTACGCAGGTTTGCTGCTACGGGAAATATCGACAAAAAAATTTTTTTTCGTGCAAATATCAATAGACCACGACGGTATAAAGCAATATACCAAGTTTCGTCAAGATAAGTTGATAAATAAGCAAGATATACAATTTGTCCTATTCTCCATAAGGATAACGTTGGAAACAACGTCTACTGTGTTTAGCACTTTCAATATCTCAGTAACCAGTGACGTATAGCAATGATCAATACCCCCGTCGCAGCAAACCTGCATACTCAGCGAATTTCCAATGCATATATATGTGACTCACTACTACATAGAGCTACTTACCAAGTTTCACAAAAATACGTCCATAAATAAGTGATATATAGCATTTTATTTATTCTACATAAGAATAACATTAGGGTTGAGGACGCAGGTTTGCTGCAACGAGGAAGATAAGTAATGTGTTTTTTTTCAATTATCAATACAACTGAACCAGGTGAAGCTACATAAAAGTTCTCTTAATGTAGGTTCATAATTAAGGGAGATATACAACTTTACTTATTCTCCATATGAATAACATGGGGGCCGAGTATGCAGGTTTGCTGCTACGGGGACTATCAACAAAAAACTTGTTTTTTGTGCTAATATCAATATACCACAACTATTTGAAGCCACATACCAAGTTTCATCAATATACATTCATAAATAATCGAGACATAGAATTTTATTTATTCTCCATAAGGATAACATTGGACAACGTACTGTGTTTAGCACTTTGAATATCTCTGCAACGGTTGTACGTAGAACAACGATTAAAACACCAAAATGTTTGTTTTGTTGAGCTAAACACATTAATAAACAGAAATGTGAAGTTTTTAGTAAAACTATCTGAGAAAAATCTAAATACCCCTGTTGCAGCAAACCTGCATACTCAGCAAATTTCCAATGCATTTCCTATGTCTTAATACCACATAAAGCCGCATACCAAGTTTCATAAAAATATATTCACATATAAGTGATTTTAATTATTCTCTATAAGAATAACATTGGTAATGAGTACGTAGGTTTGCTGAAATAAGGAACACAAACAATTGGTTTTTATGGAAATATAAATAGAATTTAACTGGTCGAAGCCACATACCAAGTTTCATCAATATTCAATCATAAATAAGCGCTATATAACATTTTAGTGATTCTCCATAAGAATAACATGGGGGCTGAGTACACAGGTTTGCTGCTAAGGGAATTAATCACCAAAAACTCAATTTTTGTGCAAATATAAATTTATAAGTACTACGGGAAGCCACATACTAAGTTTCATCAACATACATTAATAAACAACCGAGATATCAAATTTTATTTATTCTCCATAAGGATAACCATTGGACAACGTACTGTGCTTAGCACTTTGAATATCTCTGCAACGGTTGGGCGTAGAATAAAAATATAAACACCAAAATGATTTTTTTGTGGAACTGAACAGATTGGCAAAAGCAAATGTGAAGTTTACATTAAAATAAACTGAGGAAAAGCCAAAAACTGTTTTCCCATAAGATTAACATGGGAGATTTTATGAGTAGGTTTTTTGGATTTTCTCCGCAACCACTTAACCTAGGTTAATAATTCAAAATACTATATTATTTGTTTTTTTAAGCTCTATAACATGGTCAAAACCAAAATTAAGTTTTTTTAAATGTTAGGGTGAAACGTGCAAAAAACTGATTTTTGGAAAATTTAAAAACCCCATAAACCCCCCTTCCCTTGGTCCGATTTTTCTGGTTTTCGAACTTAAAGTCATGAATGTCATTTTACACATTTGAGCCAAACTTCATGGAAATCGGACGTTTTTTACTCAAGTTATCGCATTCACGGACACACATATATATATATACATATATATAAATATGAACGAATAGTGTTTTTGCCATCTGGGGACTTCAAAACAAAAAGTTATCATGTTCTGGGGCTTAAGTCTTACCACGAGACCTACGGTAATAGCTTCTTCCCTATAGGGGAAATTCTCTAAAACCTTTTCCCCATAAGATTAACATGGGACACGTTTTTTGGATTTTCTCCGCAACCACTTAACCTAGGTTAATGATTCAAAATACTAAATTATTTGTTTTTTTTTAAGCTATATAAAATGGCTATAACCAAAGTTGAGTGTTTTTAACATTTTGGGGTCAAATTTGCAAAAAACATATTTTTGGAAAATTGTAAACCCCCATAAAACCCACTTCCCATAGTGCGATAGATCTGATTTTCGAACTTAAAGTCATAAATGCTACTCTCCACAGTTGTGCCAAATTTCATCAAATTCGGGAGTTTCTTTCAAAAGTTATTGCGGTAACGGATATATATATATATATATATATATATATATATATATATATATATATATATAAGTATAAAAACATGAAAATAACCATGAGTACCCTGTTAACAGGGTACTCATGGTTATTTTCATGTTTTTATACTTATCTTATAGTAGCCCTATTCGGTGAATTTGATTATCTAATATATATATATATATATATATATATATATATAAATTTGAACTAATAGTGTTTTTGGCATCTGGGGACCTCAAAACGAAAAGTTATCATGGTCTCGGGCTTAAGTCTTACCATGCCACCTACGGTAATAGCTTCTTCCCTATTAGGGGAAATTCGCTAAAACACCAAATTGTTTGTTTTTTTAATTTGAATTTAATAGTGAAAACTAAAATTGGATTTAATAAAATATTATACCCATGTAAAAAACTCAAAAACCCATTTTTGGGGTACAAAACCCACTAACTACATGGCTTAGGCTACTTCGACGTGCACTTAGGTGCCTGCACCGCACATAACCCCATTCAAAAGCCTTATATAATCAAGAAAAAAAGGTCACCAATTTGGAACTGGATACAAGGACAACAAGAGCCCGCACCACTGGTTGAGCCTAGGGGCCCATGGATACTAAATCTGGCCCTTACTAAGTGCTAAGATTATTAAAACTGGCATTATTTCGGGTATACTAGTTAATTTCCGGGTAATCATCTGGCAATTTCCAAGAAATTGCCCGGTTTTCGGGGATTTGAAGCTCAAGAGTAGGGTTCGCGAGAGATGGGCCGTAACACGGGGTCTTATGGGCCTAAATCCAGGAATCTGATTGGTCCAATTAGGTCACGTGATTCAAGATGGCGGCGCCCATGGTGGCGTTCCCGCCAAATTTGCGCGCCAAAAAAAAATTGGCGCCAAACCTAACCTCACTTTTCATCCCTCCAAAGTGTTACCAACTTAGCAGAGCTAATGTACCATACATAATTATATGTATCATATATAATTGCATGTACCATATATAATACTACAGTATATAATCATATATGTACCATAATAGCGTATAATATACCATCACCTAATTATATGTACCATACATAATTATATGTACCATATATAACGCTACAGTGTATAATCATAAATATATATATATATATATATGTACCATATATATATATGTACCATCACCAGAAAGGTAAGTGAAATAATACTCTGTTAACAACTCAGTTTAGTTAATACAGAGAAACTCAATACACATTGTCGTCGGTCGTTCGCGCTCGCGTGCCAAGATTGCCTAGCCACGGCACGTCCTGAGCGGTTACACGTACCGCGAGCGGAAGCCGCCGCCGCCGCACGTACAACGAGCGTCTTTGAGTCCGTGATACACCGCTCATCCTGAATAGCCAATGAGGCAGTGAATCATGCATAATAAATGCTCTGATGTCCGGTGTGCAGGGCTACGGACTGTCGGGCTGATAGTCTACATTCATGTTCGGTGATATGTTCACACTCCGCTTCTCTTTGCAGGGTGAGTAAAAAAAACAATTCATTTCAAATAAACTATATTTATTTCTTTAAAACCAATTAAATACTGATTCATTACTGATTCAAAGAAAACAATTTTATAGTAGAAACAATATTAATACCGAATGACCTTTCATCTTCACTTGTTAAATAAACCAACCGCTATTAACTCAAAACATACATTCTTTAAAAACGGTTAGTTACTTTATAGATGAAAAACAATTACAGTTAAGACAGTTTCAATATTATCTCAAAAAAACAGTGACTTTAAAAACATTTACTTTACAAATACAAAACAACTACCTTTAAAAAAAAATATGAAGTCTACTTATTATCCTAACCCGACAGAAGGGACAACTATATACACGCAAAGAACACCTAGGGCACAAGGTCAGCGTCATCCATAATTTGATCTAGGTAGTACCCCGCAACGTTCTGAAAAAAATTTATAAATATAATAACACTGTAGTAAATCAAACCCTACCTAGTTAGCCCAACTAAATACACTACAACTCACTTGCGGGAGATGATGAAAGGCTGGCAGTGTAGGATGGGCACCCTCTGGTCCGAAATATGACAGTTATAAAAGTGTTGCATCTCCCGAACATTATGCTGAAACGATTGACAGATCCGTTAGTTTGTTAATTTATAAACAAACCTAAATTATCATATTAGTATTAAGTTAGAATATATTAAACCTACCAATACAGGTCGAGGCTCCATACGTCTTGCAGGGCCCGCAGCAGCTGGCCCATCCGCGCCAGCATAGGGTTGCTCAAGCCTTTCCACCAGTGCCGCCACCCTCGGAGACAAGGGAACTCTTCTCTTCAGAGCTGTTCATCCTTGCAGAGCTGTTGGCTACGTTCGGCACCTGAAAATTATATAATTATTATTATTATTAAAATAATACTACTACTTTTCAATCTAAAAATGCAAATATTATCCTATCTTAATTAAACCTTACTTTATACTTACATGATTTTCCTGCCGAAAGCCACGCTGCCGCCAAGCGGTCATTTAGGCAGGAAGCACCCTGACCCGATCATGAGTGGTAGCCTCTTGCCGTGCCGCCCTGAATGATGGGAGCTCCATTGGCTGCGACCCCGGGGTTGGAGTGTTAGGGCGAGCAACTGGAGAGCGCTCCCTAACCTGAAAACAAAAGGTACATAAACTATATATATGTATATACTAACATATTTTTTAAGTAGCCATTTTAATTTGAAACCGAATGCACGCCTATTGTAAAAAAACAGCCTTAAAAAGTTTTGCAAACACTGTAATTTACTAACCTGAGATAGAGGTCGCAGCTCGGTCAAACTCGCTGTAGAGCTACTGGCCTAAAAAGGAAACAAATAAAATATATTAATATATGAATACGAATCAATCAATATTAAAATAAATACTTAAATAATAATGTCAACTCAAAATCAGTGTAAAAACAATACCTGGGAAAGGTGGTGAAGGTCCGTAATAATGTTCAAGGAAACTGCAGTTCCACTCTGAAAATAAACAAATAAATGTATAAAAACATAACCTCAGCCCAAATAACAGCAAACAATCTATAAAACCCCAACACACACACACACACACACACACACACACACACACACACACACACACACACACACACACACACACACACACACACACACACACACACACACACACAATCACTCTGCTCCTCTCTCAGTCGTTCGTCATGTCGCCTCCGAGCCTTACTCAACTTTGCCTTCAGCAATATTGTTTGAAATTTAAATTCCTACATGAAATCCAAAATTTAAACCTTCCGTTCCTAATCAGACGACAGTTAATATTTGAACACAGAACCAACTGTTACTCAATACATCACAGTGGGTATAAACTTGGGCTCAGAAAACGATATTGTTTTGATTGCTTTATGGTAAGTACGGTAAGGTAGTAAATGATATTTGTTATTATTTAATAACTGCTGCTTATCTTAATACTGTTTCTTTGTTGTACAGATATACATACCCCAAGGTGGATGTTACGACATCGAAGCCCATGAAGTCAGCTTCTGGGAGCCGCTCGGGTATTCCACCAGCCCGCCAGACCATCCACGGCCCCTGTACTGTAGGTGTGGAAGACCAACAACTTCTGGACCGTTGACCACCTGCTCTTGTGTGTGAGTACAATTAGTTACTTATTTATTTGCCTATAATATTTTAAATGTCCCGGCACTGCTCCGAGTGCGGGAGGTTCCAAGGATCCACGACGACCCGAGAATGTTCCTGTTAATGTAAGTTATGTTTATTTCTCGGTTATTTACTTTAGAGTCAGGTAAAAAATACTTAACCGGGGTTACATTTAACTGGACCGTAGCGTTTTAAACTCCTCGGTCATGCCCCCCCTCCCTGCGCTATCGCGTGGAAGCGGTTGCAATTATCTGGCGCTGCTCGCTGCTCGCGCCAGTCAGTCAGTCGCCATGCCGCTTAACAAGTGTGAAGGCTGTGATAAGGAAGCGCACTGCGTTATTATGGTGTTTTTTGGGGCAAAGGGCTTTGCCCTTTGCTGTTCCTGCCAGCATCTATCACTGCAGGAGCTGGATGAGAGGCCTCCACGCCTCCTCTTCTGTGACCATGTCGAGCTGTAAGTACGCAGAGTAACATTTTAACCTAGATACTCCAAATTTTCGGTAATATTCTCATGACCCTCGGTCTTTCTATTAATTAGGGCTAGGCGGGAACCTGTCAAAGTTTTAAGCCATTTATGTCTAATTCCCCCGGTAATACAATTTCTCGGTCAAGTTTATTTTATCATGCGGAAGTGGTTGCGATTAGCTCACGCTCTTGGCACTGCTCAGCGGCAGCCTTATATCTCAAGGCCAGTATTTTATCATGCGGAAGTTGTTGCGATTAGCTCACGCTGCTGGCACTGCTCGGCGGCAGCCTTATATCTCAAGGCCGGTATTTTATCATGCGGAAGTTGTTGCGATTAGCTCACGCTCTTGGCACTGCTCAGCGTCAGTCGTAGCTATGGAGCCCTGCTGTATTGAGTTCCCAGTGCTTTCCTCCCGCCTCATGCCTTTGTGGGTGCATGGTGTTTGTGATCGGGGGCACTTGGTACAAGCGACCCCGATTATAGAGATCATGTACCACTACTGCATATACCCGAGGCTGCACGCGTGGTTGAAACATGAGTGGCGTATCTTGTATACATGTCACTCATGTATGTCTAGTGAAACCACAGATTCAAGTAAGTACACTTTTTACGTTACATAACCGCAACATCCGCAACATTATTTGTCAGTAAACCTTCCGTTACCTGTTAAAATACTGTTCTGTGATTGGCCGGAATAAGCTCGCACCCCATTGGTTGTAATTAGGCGTCCTGCTCTCTGATTGGTCCAGACACCCGCAACAAACAACACTATTGCATCAGCCAGCTCCCCACCACCCCCAATTACCGCTATTTTCCTCTCACTTTGCTCTCAGCTTTCATTACGATCAGACGTGTCCCCGTGTTGCTCCGTTAGCTGTGTCTTGCAAAGATAAACTTGAGCGTTTGCTGACCCTATCTTACGTGTAACATAACCTTACTTTTGATTTGTATTATATATTTTTGAGTAACATAACCTCACTTTTTAATTTGTATTATTGTATTCTGTGTAACATAACCTCACTTTTGATTTATATTATTGTATTCTGTGTAACATAACCTTACTTTGTTCTATAGTAATCCTTCCAAAATGGCTGCAAATCCTGTCGAGATACTCAGTTCTGACGATACTTATGTAAAACACTTTAGACTTTACGGTACAAGAACAATTTTCAAATTTTCTAATCCTCCTCCTGAAACTACCGAAATTGATTGGCTACGACAAGGTTTTGCTAAAATTGTGAATGAAATGAAAGAGCGGGCCCATGAAAACGATCAGCTTGGTTTCACCTTGCACAGTTTAAACCTAAAAAGTAAAAAACCTGGTTTTGTAGCTTTCCGGCCCGCGAACGAAGTAAATGAAGACATTCTTTGGCAAATTTTCGGGGGTATAGTTCAAAGTAACTCAGAATCAATTAAATCCGCTGATACGTTTAAAGTTGAATGTACCCGAGTTAATCTCCCTGTAGGTTCTGGAAAAGTAAGGCCTGGCTTTTACAATACGTTTGATGAAGAGTGTAAAGCTAGACGGGGAATAGTTGTAATCAATAACAAAGATAATTTGTGTCTCCCTCGGGCTTTGGTGGTGGCCATAGCAAACGTAACTAAAGACCCTCAGCCGTGGCTAAAGGCAATACGCCAGGATATGGGTAAAAGACAAACGTTTAGGGCCAGGGAACTTGTTCAGCGGGCTAGGGTAGAGATCTCAGAGGAAGGCGCCGGTATCCCCGAATTGGAAAAGTTTCAGGATTTGCTAAAAGATTTCAAAATTACAGTCTACAACTATGACAGAAAAGGCCGTGATGTTTACTTTGAAGGGGCTGTTGAAAATCCTAAATTTAAAATTAACTTGCTTTTTCACAATCGGCATTATAACGTAATCAACAGTTTGACCGCGGCTTTCGCCTGTGCTTATTTCTGCGAAGCTTGCCATGTCCCTTACGAACACAAAGCATATCACAGATGCTCAAACATCTGCCCTCAATGCCAAACCATCTCGCCTCCCTGTAAAGAGAAGCATGGGGGAATAGTTTGCCCGGACTGTAACATGACTATGAGAAACCAGCACTGTTTTATCGCCCATAAGGTTGACAGATGCAAAGCTTATAAAAAGTGTCTTGACTGTGGAAAATTGATTAATTTAAAAGAGAGATCAGGACCTCACAGATGCGGGGAAGTTTTTTGTAAACCCTGCAATGCATTCAAAGATCCCAATCATAAATGCTACATGCAACCCAATGAAGGAAAACCTAAAACTAAAGACTACCTTTTCATTTTCTTTGACTTGGAGACTCGCCAAGACGAGTCTCTCCCCTCTGACCCTGAACAAAAAGTACATCAAGTTAACCTGTGCGTGTCACAACAATTTTGCTTTAATTGTATCGATGGTAAATTTTGTATGAAATGTAGAAACCGTACAAGAGTCTTCAACTCTGACCCGGTTCACCAATTCATGGAGTATGTGATGCAAGTTCGTAAACAGTTTAAAAATGTCTGTGTAATTGCCCACAACGGGCAGGGCTTTGATTTTCAGTTTTTACTAAAACATATAATGGAAGAAACAAAATTCACGCCTGAGCTGGTAATGAGGGGAACTAAAATTATTTTGATGGAAATGGACAATGTCAGATTCATTGACTCCCTAAGCTATTTCCCCATGGCCCTCTCTGCGCTCCCTAAAGCCTTCGACCTGCCTCCCGAGAAAAAGAAGGGCTACTTCCCGCATCTTTTTAATACATTGGCAAACCAAAATTGTGTAGGCCCTATGCCCGACAAAAAATACTACTGCCCAGAGTCTATGTTTGAGAAACCACACAAGGCCTTTGAGATTTGGTACGAGGAACAAGTAGCGAGTAACTATATTTTTGATTTTCAAAAAGAAATCCTGGAGTACTGTATTTCGGACGTAGAAATCCTAGCTCAGTCCTGTCTTAAATTCAGAAGTATTTTCTTGAAAGAATGTAACGTAGACCCTTTCCTCGAGGCCGTAACTATTGCCAGTGCCTGTAACTTGGCCTTCCGCCGCAATTTTCTAAAACCAGACACAATTGGCTTGATTCCTAAAAACGGGTACAGACTGACTGACAACCAATCTACAGCGGCCCTTCAATGGCTAAGCTGGGAAGAGGAGGAACGTGGAGTGAGGATTGAGCACGCTGGCCGGGGTAAAGAAGTTAAAATTAACGGGCTAAAAGTAGACGGGTTTGACGGTGAGAGAATTTATGAGTTCCACGGGTGTTATTGGCACGGGTGTCCAAAATGTTTCCCTTACAATCGAGAGGCTCCTCTGAAGGAGGATCCCTCAGATTCACTTAATTTAAGATATGAAAGAACTTTGAAAAAGATGTCAAAAATCAGTGACTACGAAGTTGCAGTAATGTGGGAGTGTGAGTTCCGTAAATTAAAGAAAGATAACAACCTTAAACACTTGAACAGCTTGCCGATCCTCAACAACCTTCCCCTTGACCCTAGACAAGCGTTCTTTGGAGGCAGAACGGGCAATGCAAAAACGTATTGTAAATGTGAAGGGGGAGACACAATCCAATATGTAGATGTTTGTTCTCTCTATCCATATGTTTGCAAGTATGGCAAATATCCTTTGGGCCACCCCACAATCTATGTGGGAGATAGGGAGTGCAGGCAGCGAGGACTAAATGTAGATGGTTTGTTGAAATGTAAAATCCTACCGCCTCGGGATCTCTACCACCCCGTACTCCCTGTTAAAATGAATAATAAATTGATGTTTGTTTTATGTAAAACTTGCGGGGAAATTCAAAACCAGGGGGATTGTGAACATGAGAGTAGTGAAAGGGCGTTAGTTGGGACATGGACTATGGATGAAATCAGGAAAGCCGTAGAGAAAGGATACGTTGTGCTGGACATGTATGAGTTGTGGGAGTACGAGGTAGCCACATACGAGAAAGGGGGATTGTTTACAGATTTTATTAATAAATTCTTGAAAATGAAGCAGGAAGCCTCAGGCCGCTTGGTGTAAGACAGAAGAGGATAAAGATAAATACATTTCAGAGTATTTCCAACATGAGGGTATTAAATTGGACAAAGACAGAATCGTTAAGAACGGGGGTTTGAGACAATTGGCAAAATTAATGTTAAATTCATTCTGGGGAAAATTCGGACAGAGGGAGAACCAAACTAAAGCAACAATTGTAAGGGAATCTAAAGTCTTGTTTAACATGTTAATAAGTCCAGAAGTACAAGTCAATAGGATCCAGCTTGTTAACGAAGAGGTTGTTGTTGTAAACTGGGAATATATTGAGGAAGTTGGGGATCCTTTGAGAAATGTAAATGTTGTAATTGCGGCCTACACCACTGCCCAGGCGAGACTTAAACTTTATGAACACTTGGAGGCTCTTGGAGGTCAAGTCTTATATTATGACACAGATAGTTGTATTTATTTCTACCGGGGAGGGTTGTACAGGGTCCCTACGGGAGATTACCTCGGGGAAATGACAGATGAATTGGCAGGTGACTACGGGCACGGCTCTTATATTGTTGAATTCGTTTCTGGGGGGCCTAAAACTTATGCATACCTTGTCTGGTCAACCGACAAACAAAAACTAGAATCTGTGTGTAAAATAAAAGGCCTCACCCTCAACCTAAAAACCTCCGAAACGCTAAACTTTGAACAGTTAAAAAAGATGGTACTTAGTGAAACTGCTGAAATTTTATAAATTGAAGAGAATAGAATCAGGAGGACTAAAGACAGAGATATTGTAACAGTAAGCGAAATTAAAAAGTTTAAAATCACAGGACCAAAGAGGAGGCTCGAGGGTGAGTACGACACCTTACCATTTGGCTATAAAAAGATACAAAGACTCGAGTAACCCGACAGGAATTACGGGAGGAGCGATTCGCTCCCTGCGCTGCTCTTTGCGTAACATAACCTTACTTTCGATTTGTTTGTTTAAAATGTCTCATATAACCTCCTATATATTTAATGATCTGCCCGTACAGTGTTGTACAGTATCAGTAAATGATTGAAATATACTCTCTGAACTGCACTGAGTTGACTTCCCCTTAGTAATATATTGTAAGTAATAACAATGAATTGTAATATATATATTAAATAAAGCTAAAGAGGTTATGAGGAGTTATGGTAATCACTCTTAATCTGCCCATAACAATATCCTCACCTCTGTAAATATAGTTGAGCAAGTCTTGAATAATGCAAAAAATCCCCACTGTATGAATGGAGGTCTCTGGCGCGGGTGACGAAAAGCCCCGTAAACCTGAATGAAGGTTAATGGCGTGGGTGACGAAAAGCCCCGTAAACCTGAAAGGGGGTCTAGTAGATTGAGGCGACGGGCTAACACCCCGGCTACTCCTTCGAACGACCCATGTGTGAATGAGGGGTCCAGTAGATTGAGGCGCCGGGCTAACACCCCGGCTACTCCTTCGAAAAGACCTCGGGTGAAAGAAGGACCTTGTACATTGAGGCGCCTGGCTAACACCCAGGCTACTCCTTGGAACGGTCCGGTGGGTGAAACAAAAAAAATATATAAAAGTAAAATACAAAAAAGTATAAAAGTAAAAATAAAAAAACGGGGGAGACAGCTAGTTTGTTTTTTGGAAGGTCTCCACGGACCATGGCGGTGGAGGGGCCATGGTTTGTCTTTAAAAAATCTCTATCCTTTGTTTGCTCAAAGGGAGAGGACATTAGTCTGTACTGGGCATCAACCAGGTAATCTGGATTGGCTCACGCACGGAATAATGTTTAACCTGGGTGCACATGCACGGATGGTCTCAAACCCCGTCCAAGCAAACATTCAGTATAAAACTAGCGACATCTGAATAAACTTACCATTTTGACAATGGACGCTATAGCTAATGAACTACATCGTCCTGCCAGGAGAAACTATACTAGGCGTAAAGTTACCCTTAAGGGGCTAACGGACCTTTACCAGGCTGATCTCGTTGAAATGAAGCCTTATGCGAAGATTAACAAAGGCTACAAGTATATTCTCACGATAATTAACTGTTTGTCAAAACTAGCTTTTGCTGTTCCGTTAAAAGACAAGTCAGGGCCACAAGTCGCTAAAGCTTTAGAACCCATCTTAGCTAAATATAAAATAAAAAATTTTCAAACGGATCAAGGTACTGACTTTTTTAATAAAGATGTAAATGCTCTAATGAAAAAGTATAAAATCAATCACTATTTTACGTATTCATAACTAAAAGCAAGTATCGTGGAAAGATTAAACAGAACTCTCAAGACAAAAATGTACAAGTTATTTACTGCCAGAGGTAGTTATGAGTGGGTAAGTTTATTGCCAGAAATTGTAACTTCTTACAATCACACAAAGCACAGGACTATAGGTATGAAACCCCAGGATGTAAGACAGAAACATGTCAAAGACATTCTAAAGAGAATAAATAAAGTTAAAAAACCAAAACATAAAATTCTTAAACAAAAAATAAAATTAGGTGACAGTGTTAGAATCAGTAAAGTAAAAAGAGTGTTTAAGAAAGGGTATTTGCCTAATTGGACAAATGAGACGTTTACAGTATACGCGATTAAACCAACAAAACCAATAACATACATATTAAAAGATAACAGAGGGGAAATACTTAAAGGTGGGTTTTATGCTGAAGAAATTAGCAAGTCAAAAACCGGTGACATTTATTTAGTTGACAAAGTATTAAAAAGGAAAGGAGACAGACTATTTGTACGATGGAGGGGGTATGATAGCAGCCATGACAGTTGGATTGATGCCAAGGACTTGGTGTGATAGAGGCTGGTCACGACTTCCGTGGAAGGCCACAGGATGTATAAATCTGTTTGCGAGTATGGTGATGTAATCAGTCATTATGCGGGTTGAGAAACAGGAAGTCGGTTTTCCTGTATTGAATCTTGATGATTATTTCTCGGGAACGGGCATGGTTAAGAATAATAAACACGGTGTATTACTGCCGGATTCAATACGTTGTATAATCGCAGGGCCGAGTTCCTGTGGGAAGACCAATGTTTTATTCAATTTATTGTTTGACCAAAATGGTTTAAGATTTGAAAATATCTATGTTTTTTCAAAGTCCCTCTATCAACCTAAATACAAATTACTTAAACAGGTTATGCCTAAGGAGGTTGGGTATCATGAATTTGACGATAATAGTTTAGTTATACACCCAAATCAAGCTAAACCAAACTCTATAATGATCTTTGACGATATATCTGCGGAAAAACATAACAATATACGTAACTTTTTTACCATGGGGAGACACAACAATTTAGATACATTTTATTTAGGGCAGACATACAGTGCTATACCCAAACAGTTGGTGAGGGATAACTGTAACTTTATTATTTTATTTAAACAAGACGAGAAGAACCTAAGACATGTATACACCGATCATGTCACTACAGACATGTCATTTGAAAAATTTAAAGAAATATGCGCTCAAGCGTGGCGAGACAACTTTGGGTTTCTGACGATTGACAAAACACTGGACCCTTATAAGGGAAGGTACATGGTAGGAATGGACAGTTTTGTAACTGAACTATAATAGTACGCACCTACACATACAACGATTTAAGAGGTTTTAACGCTCAACTTCATAATGTTAAATCAAACTTGTGCTCTTTCTATTTCAAGGACAAGAATAAATTTTGCCGAAACTACTGCAGTAAGAAAGCCCCTGTTTTTCAGGCAAGTCGGAATGCCTTAAATCTACATGTGTTGGTTGAAAGTTATCATTTATGACTATGAAGCGAAGCAGTAAACAGCAACTGACAAACCGGCTCATAGAGCTGCGTAATGCTATTAAACGGAAATATAAAATATATAAATATAAAATATATAAATAAGGAAGGATCCGAGGAAAGTGATATTTTGCTTGAGAAGCAGTATAAACCAATTATTCAAGAACTTAGAAAAACGACAACAAACACAGCCGACATAAAAACCGAACCCGTAACCTTTAAAGAAGAGCCAATGGAATACGATACTACAGATGATGAAGGAGAAATAGCTGAATTTATTCCGTAGAGTGTATCTACACCTGAAACCAGCGGGTTAAAGCAAATTGTATCGACCCCTTCGGGCCTGGAAACAGCGTCCCAATATATTGAAAGTCAGTTTAGTAACCCCATTACGGTGAGATATATGACACTGCTTTTAAAAGATGCTAGCGGTAAGGTCCGAGTTATTGATCATGACTACGGCCCTAGATACGAAGGCAGTACTTTAATGATGGGAGATAAGGTGTTAGACTTTGACAACGATGGAACTATTCTAATAAACAAAACAAGATATAGACCTACTGAAGGTTTGTATGAGCTCATATTTAAGAGAACCCCTGACGAGGATATATACGATGAAGACGATCTTAATACCTATAAGAGTATTATTATCGCCACTAACGCTCACAAGAAAGGATACAAATTCCAAAATCAAATTAGAAGGGACAACAATCTAAAGTACAGAAGAATTATTAAAGACCTATTCCCGGCCAGAGTGGGCAAGGGTCTAGCGTGGAAGAATGCAAGATCCCGTGATATTATACACTGGGACGACGCCAATGAATTGGTAAGTAGACTAAGACACATAGCCATGTCAACAGAGACTGGAAACAGAGTCCATGGCAATGAAATACTAAGTATCGTGGAGGAACTGAGAGAGGCCGGCTATATAAAAGGGGCTGGTAACAGTAGGTTTAAAGCATTATTAAAATGACCATTGACAAGTTTGGACGTAGTAGCCGGAAATCCCGAGGTGAGGCCGTCAAAGGTCCCAAGGGAGAGGGTTTCAATTTAACGCCCCAAGGTGATTATGATATGCAAAATAAACGGTTATGTAAATTGGCTACACCGGTACAACCACTCGACGCTGCTACAAAGAATTATGTTGACCATAAATCTATACCTTCTGACGTTCAGAGATTCAATATGCAAAACAAAAGACTATGGAGTGTATCTAACCCTGTAGATTCCTTGGACACAGTTAATTTGGGCACACTAAAAAAACTGAGTATGACTATCTCCAACGATAAATATGACGCTAATAATAAACAAATAATTAATTTAGCTTTACCAACAGACCCCAGCGATGCAGTGACAAAGGCATACGTGGAAAAAGAGATATTGCCTATAACCACTAACCTCGCTAATCAACAGTTTGACTTAACCGGTCTCAAGGCCAGACTGTCAAAATGCGAAGGTCTAATAACTAGTAATAAAGATTTTCACGAGAAACGGTTGGACAAATTTGGTACAATGCTCTTTAACAAAAAACAAACTGGTAGGGCTGCCACGCCGGGTGAAAATTATGACTTAAACTGGGAAGTTTTGTTTGCTGACGGGTTATAAGGTGGTGAAGAGCCTAAAGTAGAAGACGTCAAACCTCTTCCGCCTGATACTTATGATCTCTTTATGACTGAAGAGGGACTGAGTGGAGCTTCTCTTGAAATAAATTAAAGAGAATTTTCGTCTTGAGCCCACGGGGATATTTGATGATACTGTTCCCTTTCCCCAATCTCCTCAGGACGGGAAGCTGAATATATAAAGCCACTTAAACCGAGGAATACTGATTAGTCTACTCCGAACCGTCGAAGATGTTGGTTCTCTTACTGTTTATGCTGCCTCTTGCCTCGTGCAACAAGTCAGTAGATTATTTGACTTATTATGGTTATCTCGAGAAAAACGCTTTGACACAGGACATTACTTCTGCAGTGAAACAATTTCAAGAGAATTTTCGTCTTGAGCCAACGGGCATATTTGATGATGCCACTCTGAAGCTTATGAAAACTCCCAGATGTGGACATAAAGACAATATACTACCATTCTCGGCTTTACCAAATAGAAAGTGGAATACATCAGTAATAACGTGGTACCAATACGGAACACCACAGTACCCCCACCTAATTCAAAAAGCGTTCGATTTATGGGCCAAACACGCTAATATTACTTTAAAAAGGATATTAAAAACCCCACAATAATAATATCGTTCTCAGCATCTAGACAACATGTATTTTACTCTAGACAAGATACTTGCCCGTATGACTTTGACGGTCCTGGGTTAGTTTTGGCTCACGCCTATCTCCCCAACACCGGTTATAACCAAACGGACATACACTTTGATTCGGAAGAAAACTGGGATTTCACTATGGATTTACCACGATATGGAAACGTTTCATTCTTTCTAACGTTAGTACATGAGATTGGTCACGCCCTAGGCTTGGACCATTCCGGCGATGATAAATCTGTAATGTTTCCCTTCAATAGGGATCCTGCAGGAATTGTTGACTTGAACGAATATGAACTAAGTAGACATGACAGACTCGCTATGGAGTTTTTGTATGGTCGGCCCCCTACATCACCCAAACCATCGTCTACCACTACTACTACCACCACTACGACAACTACAACAACCTCTACCACACCAAGCGGTACAACACCTGAGACACCACCCGAAACATTTGAAAAACGCGATATTTGCGAATTAAAAGGTCAAATTGATACGTACGTTATTGTGAACAAAAGGATATTTGCTTTCTTTAGGGATTATGTGTGGATTATAAGTCTGGACCCTGCAGACAGGATTCCTGAGGATTCAACACGGCCAAGAAGTATATCACACTGGCTCAAATTCTTACCACGAAACTTTACTGAAATATCGGCCATTTACCAGAGGCCGAATGGGGATATCGCGTTGTTTGTGGGCAATGAAGTATTTTTATTTAGATACCCTTCACTGTCCTTGATTACAATGTATAATGTCAATAACATAGCCGGTAGAACGGTACATAAAGTTAACGCGGCCTTTGCAACTAACACGGGGAAGAGCTACATGATTATTAACGATTGGTATCTGATTGAAATTAACGAGTGCGACTTTACTGGGGTGTTTATGGGTATGGTTTCGTCTACACTGTACGGTATCCCCGCTCACAGTCGTGGTGCCTTTAGATATATAAATGGGATCATTTACTTTATAACTGACAGTGGGGTCTTGGAGTACAACGAGTTCACAAACGCTGTGTCTCGTACGGTGCCTGACATTTTTGAAGTTTTAAAAATTCCGTGTATACGTGAGACTCTGCTGAATAGACTGTACGAGGTGATTAGATATTTACAATAAAATGGCTAAGGCTAGAAGGAAACCTCTCAGACGTAAACTAGCGGTCGTGCGAGGCGGAGGTATTGTTTCATCGGTGTTGAACAAAGCTATAGATTTACTACCTGTCGAATTACACATCCCCGGTTATCAGTACTGCGGACCTGGCACGAGGTTAAAAGAGAGATTGGCAAGAGGAGACAAAGGAATAAACGGGCTAGACGAAGCCTGTAAGGTCCACGATATAGCATACTCGCGTTACTCCGATAGTGAGAGGCGAAGGCAAGCTGATAAAGAGTTGGCGGAACGCGCTTGGCAGAGATTCAAGTCCAGTAACGCCAGTGTTGGTGAAAAAGCCGCTGCTTGGGCAGTCACCACAGCTATGAAGGCAAAAACAAAATTTGGAGGAGGCCGTAAAAAGAAACGCCCCGCTAAACGTACCAGAGGCCGAGGATTGTATCTAAGACCCTATAGAAAGGAAGGTGCGGGTACTAAGAAAGGTGCAGGTAGAAGAAAGAAAAGGAGAACGAAAAAAAAGCATCTCAATACCGATAAAACCACTTACAAATTATGATTTAATCAAATACGCGAGGTTGTTAAAAATTCCAAACTTTAGAGGGATATACATGCGGGACAGTTTACCGAAACGCCCGAGAAAATGTGAATCTGCTATAGTTAACTTGGACAGTACAACTGGGCAGGGTACTCACTGGGTTTGTTACAAGAAGATTGATAAAGAAGTCTATTACTATGACAGTTTTGGAAACTTAAGACCACCACAGGAGATCTCACGATACCTGAGTGGATGTGAACTGTACTATAATTATGAAAGGCAACAGAAGTTTGACTCAGTTGTTTGCGGACATTTGTGCTTAAAGTTTCTCTGTAGTAATGTTTTGTCTCACGGGAGCTACTAGTGTTTTATCGCACGAGCTAGCGTTTCCCATAGATGTTAGCAAGGGTGAATGGGAACTTGGTTTAATTGAACTGACCACTTATAATTCTATACCAAACATTGAGAAAGACATTAATGATAAGTTTTACTACGGTGATGATAAAAGTATTACAATCCCTGAAGGGTCTTACGAAATTGAGGACATTGAAAAATATATACAATCTCAACTGTCGAAAGAAATCCAGTTTACATTAAAACCAAATAACAACACTTTAAAGGTTACGATATATTGTTCTAAAAAAATTGACTTTACTAAAGAGCAATCGTTGGGGACACTCTTGGGTTACAAAAAACAAATATACAAGGCTAATAAACAACATGTTTCGGAACTACCTGTAGATATAATAAAAGTTAATTCTATACGGGTCGAATGTAATGTCACACGCGGGTCATACTTGAACGGAGTCGAGGGTCATGTTATACACGAGTTCTACCCGGCCGAACCACCGGGCTATAAAATAATAGAATTACCGAGGAATGTCATTTATTTACCGGTCATCAGTCAAAGGATCAACAACTTGACAGTGTCTCTAAAAGACCAGGACGGTAATCTTGTTAACTTTCGCGGAGAAAGAATTTCTGTTAGACTACATCTCAGGCACAGTAATGGGGCTACTATTTAGGGGAATGCCCGCGGGGCAGCAAGTCAGTAGTGTTCAGAAAGTCAAGGTGTTAACTTGTAAAAACGTATCGTTCCTTCGTTCTCTCGGTTTTAAAGTATTAAAAAATGGCGCTGCTAGCGATAGACAGCCAGGCTGTGTACGATGACTTGATAACAGGGATGGAGTTACACTCACATCAACCGTATGCAAGTACAACTTACAATAATAATGATGAAATTAGAATACCGATATTACAACAGGAAATAATTACAGCTCCGTTTGAAAGCTTTATTGTAATTCACGGTAAAGTTAGCGCTAAAAAGGCGGACGGGACTCCTCAGGATGTTTCCTTTGTAAATAACGCAGTGGCCTTTATGTTTGAAGAAATCCGCTACGAGGTTTGTGGCAAGGAGATTGATAGAACAAAAAATGTCGGTATTACTACTACTTTAAAAAATATCCTATCCATTCGCTCGGAAGAAACAAACACTCTCAAGAACGCCTGCTGGCTAGGCCCTGGTAACTCTGAAAAAGTGACCAATTTTATATATTCTATACCTCTAAAACTCTTGCTAGGTTTCGCCGAAGACTACAGGCGGGTGTTGGTGAACGTAAAACAAGAATTAATATTTTTACGCTCGGCTACAGATAATAATGCTGTAAAAACTACGGAGGCCGGGGCTTTAGAATTAAAAATTGAAAAAATCTACTGGCGTATGCCTCATATAACAGTAAATGACGCTCAAAAATTAAAATTGTATAAATTTATTGAGAAAGATCCCGCGATCCATCTCCCATTCCGTCAATGGGAAATGATTGAATACCCGAACCTTCCGAATACTGAAACATTATCTTGGACACTGAAAACGTCTAACCAAACGGAAAAACCCCGGTATGTTGTTCTGGCTTTCCAGACAGGCAGAAAGAACGACTTAACAAAGGACATATCACAATTTGACGCTTGCGACCTAACTGATGTAAAACTGCATTTAAACTCAAACTTTTACCCGTACGATAACCTTCGTGGGAACACCGCCTTGTTCTATGACATGTTTGCTACCTTCCAAAACTCGTATTACGGAAGAATTGGTTCACCTATATTAAACTTTGACGATTTTAAAACCAAGTGCCCTTTATACGTAATTGACTGTTCAAAACAGGACGATACTATTAAAACAGGGCCAGTGGACGTCAGGCTTGAGATTCAAGCTAAAACTCCCATCCCAGCCAATACTTGGGCATACTGTCTCATAATCCACGACTGTCACTACACATACACACCAATCACGGGAGATGTCAGGAAAATCTCGAGTTAGTTTCTCCGACCCGGTAGTTACAAAAATATACAGTTTGCCCGCTGAAGATAGAAAATCAGAATGGGAACAAATGGCGCGGGACAGAGCCAGGTTTTTGAGACGTATAAAATTAACGGAAGAAAAGATTTCCAGTGTAATTTCTAAACTGTGGGCCCAGAGGGTCACGTGACTCGTATTTTAATCAAAGGGGTGGGGGTAAAAAAGAATACATCCGTACGTCCGTTAGTTCAGTCTCTGGCTAGTAGTCGTTGAGTAAACATGCGTCGTTACGATTGGGTTGAAATAGAATATTACAAAAACTGGGTTTTAGTTAGAAGGGAAATATTAGACAGTTATACATTTGATAGCTCTGAAGAAAACTTTCAATTACCCCCGGGGGCCGATAGCGTTATAGTTAAACGGTGTACAGAGTTTGACAATAGCGATTGTAAGACAGAGTCTGAAGACTCTGAAGACGATCAGTAGCAGAGATGACTTCACCGGAGGCAGACGCTGTGCCGCTCCCTCGGTCAGTCGAGCCTATAAATTTAATGACCGGTGTATTTTTAAAGTCAGTCCATTTCTTGGACCTCGAATTAACTAAATGTGTCGTGTCGGGTATTTTTAAAAATCGGGATAATAGTTTGGGTGTATTGATTAAAGGGAGAAAAGGCGTTGTATTTTGGAGTTACGATTCTTACTGTCAGCTAGTTGACAGGTTCAATGAAATAACTTTAGCACTCTTGGGTAAATATCAGTGTTGTATATCGGTAGAAGGCGGGGCGGTTATAAGGGTCACTACAATTTTTGGTCAGCAGTACGTTTGTGTCTCTGACGGTGACCACTCCTTGGCTCTAAACTATAATGAGTGGGATCAACTTGTAAGAAATATTCCTTTAATCGGCCGCTCTCTATTAGAATTATTTTATATAGAGGATATTATTAAAGTTTTTATTAATCAAGTATTAACCGATGCTGAACAGTGTACGGATCAATTACCGCCTCACGTAGCTGACCGTCTATATCAAGAGGTTTCATTATGGAAGCTATAGTTCAATTTCACGGCTTCAAAAGCAATAATAACAGATTTATTATTAAAGAACTTGCTATAGTTGGGAGGCCGTATAGAACACAGATTGTGTTCCGACCTCCATACAGCTTTGATTGTTTAAATAGTAAAATGCAAAGGACAGCCCGTTGGCTGACCCGTCATTATCACCACATTAAGTGGGACGATGGCGAAGTAGAGTATAGTGAGGAGCTTTTAAGCTCACTCTGTAAACCTTTTGAAACTATTTATACAAAGGGTCATGAAAAGGCTCAATTCCTCCGGGAATTTCACCGTAATGTTAAAGAGATTAATATTGTAAATAGTAGCGATAGTTATGAACTTGTAGATTGGATTGTACATAGAAATAAAAATGAAAACTGCGCCTTGATGTCCGCGAAGTACTACGCTCGAAAAATATTTTCGAGTGGGGTCTAATAAAAAAAAAGACCCGGCAGTCGCTCACCCAGCAGGCAGGGCTAAACCCTTTGTAAGTCCAGGGGTGTGGGGAGGTTGGCCTAAAAAACTGTGAAACCGTTTGTTGTAATCCTCCGACTGTCAGGGAAAAACGGATGGAAAGGCGCAACAAAAAAAATATAAAAATAAAAATACAAAAAAATATAAAAAACAAAAGATTCTCTGTTTATCTTAGTAAATGTAGAGTTGAATGGTGTTAAAATGAATGGACTTTGTCTTAGTAAATGACTACCTTCCTCATACACAATGAACGGATTGACAGAGAATACAAAAAAATAAAAGGAGGTAGCATTTTGTTATGGAGTGGCTACCACTGTGAGAGGCGATGGTTGGGGCCTCTCACCCCAGAGGTTAGGCCTCCAGGGGAAGCTCTGGGTAACCAAAAAGAACGCGCCGACGCTCCTACGGCCTAGCCTAAAGGCTTACCGTGGTGGGGAAACGTGAGCGTTCAAAATTTTATTTAACGATAGATTATGGTCAGGTTAAGTAGAGGCAGTGGCTAACCGTAATGTTTTTCTGTTACAGTTGACGGGGGAAGGCTGTGGCTGGCGGGACCTGAGGAGAGGTGGAGAGGATACGGAGGAGCGGGACCTGAGGAGAGGTGGAGAGGAGACGGAAGAGCGGAGCCTGGAGAGATGGAGAGAGGAGCGGAACCTGGAGAGCTGGGGAGTGAAGGCGGAGGAAGTGAAGATGAAGAGATGGGGAGTGGGGTCGGAGGAGGTGAAGAAGAAGAGATGGGGAGTGGGGTCGGAGGAGGTGAAGAAGAAGAAGAAGAAGATTAGTAATATTTTTTTTAAATATAGATATCTTTATACAGCATATTTCGTGAGTATTATTTCACTTACCTTTCTGGTGATGGTATATTAACAGTAGACACCCTAGAGTGAAGTAGTATAGGCACTGTGGTCCACTGTAGGTCACTACTGTCTTTCACTGTAGGTTTGGGCTCAATACTTCAAAGCTGATGTTTGTTTGGAGATGCACTACATGTCACCACTCCTCTCGGATTTATTCCGACTTGTATTTTTCTTTGTTCTATTACAGCTTAGTTTGTAGTTTTAAAAAAGTTCCCCCTGTGGGAGTATGCCTTACTTAGCCTAGATCATGCTATGTTCCCTGCAATGTCCTTTGGGAAGTTTTCGGGGTATTGTTCAGTCAAATTCAGAATCCATTAAATCTACAGACACGTTTAAAGTAGATGTAGCACGAGTTAACGTACCTGTAGGTAAAGGGAGAGTCCATCCAGAAATGTACGACACCTTTGATGAAGAATGTAAAGAGGGAATCGAACCCGGGACCTCCGGAACCGTAGTCCAAGACGCTAACCACTAGACCACCGCGTTCCCCCCCGATTATGATGCGAGATTTAAGGTATTTATTAGTACCCCTTCAATTATGTTGATACTTGCCCGCAGTACAGAGTTTAAGTTTTTTGTAAGATGTAAAAGATGTTAACAAGTACCTATATACCGAGTTTCATTAGAATCGGCCAAGCCGTTCTCAATATATTAAATTTTAAAGTTTTACACCCTCCATCATCCCTTAAACAACCCTTTCCTACCCTCCTACAGAATTTAAAGTTATAAAATGTTAACAAGTATCCACATGTCAAGTTTCAATTATATCGTCTCACCCGTTCTTAAGATATTGATTTTTAAAGCATGACTCCTTCAATTATTTTGATACTACCTGCAGTACAGAGTTTAGGTTTTTGTAATATGTAGCGGAGGTTAACAGGTACATACATGCCAAGTTTCATTAAAATCGGCCAAGCCATTCTTGAGATATTTAATTTTGAAAATTTGCCCCTTCATTTTTTGAGATGCAACCCGCAACATTTTGGTTAAGACTTTTCATATGGGTAGATACCCTCTGGAGTGCCTAAATTACGTAGTAGGCAGTTTTCTGGGGTCAAAATGACTCTAGGACCCACCGTTTTCGAGATATTAGCGATTTTTGAGTTTTTTGCAACGCTTTCTTGCGATATATACATGTAATAGTTTTATATTTTGAGTTAGCGGCACTTTCTGGTATATATACATGTAATGGTTTTATATAATGGTTTGGCGGTACTTGCTTGCGAAATATACATTGCCATAGGTTGGTAACACATCGTAGCGTGACGTAATATATACATATAATAATTTTAGATAGTATGACATAATACATATATATATATATATATACATATAATAATTTAGGTTTATAGGTAGCGTTTAGAGTGGCAACACTGGCTAAGTGAGGTTAGATAGCCACTTACCTTTCTGGTGATGGTATATTATACACTATTATGGTACATATATGATTATACACTGTGGCGTTATATATGGTACATATAATTATATATGGTACATATATATATATATATATATTTATGATTATACACTGTAGCGTTATATATGGTACATATAATTAGGTGATGGTATATTATACGCTATTATGGTACATATATGATTATACACTGTAGTATTATATATGGTACATATAATTATATATGATACATATAATTATGTATGGTACATTAGCTCTGCTAAGTTGGTAACACTTTGGAGGGATGAAAAGTGAGGTTAGGTTTGGCGCCAATTTTTTTTGGCGCGCAAATTTGGCGGGAACGCCACCATGGGCGCCGCCATCTTGAATCACGTGACCTAATTAGACCAATCAGAAGCCAGATTTTAGGCCCATAAGACCCCATGTTAGGACCCATGCGCTGCCAACCCTACTCTCAAGCGGGGATTTTGTGGGGATTACTACGGAATGTTTGAGTAAAAGCGGGGATTTTATAAGTAGTTTGCGGTAAAATAGCAAACCCAGCATGGCAGTCAAAAGTCAATCGAATTGGACTTCATGAGTGCGTTGGGAATTCAAGGGTAATTACCCTTTTCGAGGCTAACTTTACCCGTCGAGGGTATTTTCGAGGGTAATCTACTTTTGAGGGTAAAAAAGGGTAATATCATCATTCCAGGGTTTATTAATTTGAATAGCTTGTTATATTACTTATTTGTCACTCTTATTTTTTAGACCCACGCATATTTGTTCTTATTATTTACTGTTTAATAAATATAACAACTGATGGCGTACACGCATCGGGGCTATAAACAAATTTGTCTATGTTCCATAGCCTAACAACATAAAAATGGACTGGGTAACGTAGTGGTTATCGTGTTTGCCTCATAACCTGCAATTCGCCAGATAATCCTACCAAAATCTGAAAAGTTTGTGCACTGGACCCAGTTGTCATATGGTTAACGTTAGATAGTAACAAAATCAGTGTTTGGACCATTTCCTATCAAAACGTAAAAAATGCCTTTAAGTTAGCTTTAAAAATGGCAACAAAATAATTGCATGATTTAGGACTATAGATAATATTGATGTCTTATTTTTTACGTCAACGTTTTAAGTAATTTAATGCGTAAATAATTTTTAATTTTACTTTCTGATTTAAATTATATTTTACAAATACCGAAAGTGCGCTTACCGGACCTCGAAAATTTGTCAAGGGTAATTTATGGCGAAAAAGGGTAATTTGGCCTGAGTTCGAGGGTAATTTTCAAATAGTGGTCGAACAACACTGCACCAGTGTTGCCAGAAACCGGGTAATTACCCGATTTTCGGGTATTTTGATGGCCATGCGGGGATTTTGTGGGGATTGAGAACAAAAAACGGGTAAAACCGGGGATTTTGGACTTGAGTTGTGGGGATTTACCCGAAATACAGGGTATTTAAGATTTTCGTGTGACAGTTGATATAAACGACAGTGGTCAAGCAATTTCACACAAACTACTGGAACATAATAAAAATATAGTCAACAGTATCTTTGACATAAATGTTGTGTTGTATTTGTTGTTGTCAAAGGATATGTATTATTTTAGTACATTACTTGTTCATTGATAAATAAATAATTGTAATGTTATTATGAATGCATTTAAGTTAGACTATGATATTTATTTATTTATTTTATTTATTTATTTATTTATTACATCACATAACATCTATTATAGGGAATTTCCCTTAGACAGGTGAAATTGTCAAAGTTTCCTTATACTAAAATACATAGACCTAACAATATATACAATACATTCGATGATCAATCAAAATGTAAATAAACAGTACAATTAAAACAAACAAAAGTCAACAGTCAACAAATAATGCTAAAAACCAAAATAAAATTTATAACTATAATGACAGGCTGTTAAGGTATTCATTGACACTATAAAATTACTTTGTTTTTAAATACTTTGTCACTTCTGCTTTGAATTTTGTTATATTGGAAATGTTTTTGATACTCTGAGGGAGTTTATTATAAAATTTGCTACCAGTGTATAGAACTGATTTTTCAAAAGATGATGACTTGTGTGCTGGTATTTGTAGTAAGTGTTTATGTCTAGTGTGATAACCATGACTTTCAATTTTGGAATTAAAGTGTGAAGCATTCAATCTCACAAATATGACAATGTTTAGGATAAAGACACAAGGTAAGGGCAAAATTTCAAAAGTTTTAAATATATTACGGCATGAAGACCTTACACGAACACCAGCCATCACTCTCAGAATTCTTTTCTGAAGACGGAACACTTTTAGGCTTTCAGAGGAACAACCCCAGAATACAATTCCATATGACAAATGGGAATAAACATAGGCGTAATATACAGCCTTAAGAGTAGATGTGTCAATCGAATGTGAAAGTGTTAGCAAAACATAAAAAGCCTTGTTGAGTTTTGACTGAAGCTTGGATATGTGTTCGGACCAAGTAAGCGACTTATCAAGCATGACACCAAGAAAATTAATAGAAGTGGATAGATTGATTGATGACTTAGAATATTCTGCCCGAGCTCTGCTACTATTGCTATAATTTGGATGAAAATTTACAATAGCGGTTTTTTCCTTATTCAGCATTAATCCATTACAAGAAAACCACGAGTTCATGTCTTCCATAGCCTCGTCCAACATTTGCCCAAGATCAACTCCATTGCTACTCCTCAAGAAAGCCGTAGTATCATCAGCATATAGAATCAGACTAGAGTTTCTCACATTGCAAGCCAAATCATTGACATATAAAAGGAACAACAAAGGCCCTAGGATAGAACCTTGTGGAACACCTGCTAAAACCTGCTGGTATTTTGACTGATGATTAGAGATGCCGGTGCACTGAAACCTATTGGCAATATATGAATGAAGCAACTGGGAGGTTTTTCCATTTAATCCATAGTACTCAAGTTTTCTTAGCAGGAGACTATGATTGACGGAATCAAAAGCTTTTGTGAGATCACAGAATACTCCAACTGCAAATAATTTCTCATCGAAGGCATCAAAAATTTGCTTAGTTAACTCAAAAATTGCGTCTATTGTCGATTTATTTTTTTGAAAGCCAAATTGATTGTCATATATTATATTGGAATTAAGAAGATAATACTGAAGCCTATTGTAAATAGCCCGCTCAAAAAGCTTAGAAAAGGCAGGAAGAATAGCAATAGGTCTGTAATTATCAGCAGAAGATGAGTCACCCTTCTTTTTATACAACGGCGTTATACGAGAAAATTTTAAGAGATGAGGAAAAACACCTGTTTCAAAGGATGCATTGATAATACGTGCCAGAGGCTGGCTTATGTGTTTAGTACATAATTTAACTATAAAAGGAGGGATATCATCCCATCCAGGAGACTTTGTTGGCTTCAGATCTCTTGCCAGGGCTTCAATTTCTTTAACTGTGACTTGTGGAAGAGTTGGAAACTATGTGACTGGTTTATCAAACCTTTTCAATAATAAATGTGAACTTTCTTGGTTTGAAGTGAGATTTAAATGTGTTGTGGTGTTCAGGAAGTGTTTGTTAAGAGTTTCTGCAATATCTGAGGGGTTTGTGAGACGATTTCCTTTATCAACTAACAAGTCAATTTGAGAACATTTTTGTTGTAAAGATGTTTCTTTTTTACCACATTCCATGCCATTTTTGTTTTATTAGAAGCATTCATAATTAAATTTGAATTGTATTGCATTTTAGCTCTTTTCACACACTCCCTGAAAACCTTTTTGTATTTTTTAACATAGGCTACAAAATGTTTGGCATTACTATTTTTACTTAACATGTGTAGTTCTCTCTTTCTTTTACTGGAAATAACAATTCCAGGTGTTACCCACTTTTTTGACTGTTTCAAATTTGATTTAACTTTTATTGTTTTCACTGGGAAGCAAGCGTTAAAATGAAACTTAAATATCTTCAGGAACAAACTATACAATAAATTCACATTATTAAAATTTTCAGACCAAAATGAGTCCCAGTTTTCATTCTCCATTAACTTAACAAAACTTGAAATATTGTCATTTGAAAAGTCTCTTTGTGAAAGTGTCTTATAAGTATTTTCCTGGAACCTGTTTCCAAATTTTAAAATTTGGAAAGTATGATCAGAGAGATCATTGTCAAATATACTAAGCTCACAGTTGGACAGCAATACATTAGTATAAATATTATCTACACATGATTCTGAAACCGAGGTAACCCTAGTGGGTACTGAATCGTTAGGTATATTTAAGTTGTATGAATGTAACATATTTATAAAATAATTTACATATTCCTTCTTATCAAGTAAATTAATATTAAAATCTCCTGCCAAAAATAACAGATGTTGAGAGTATCTCTTATTAACATATTGTAATAGTGAGTCAAGTGATTGAAAAAATGAATCAAGCCCTATTCTTTTACTAATCTTGACCTTAAGCGTTCGCCTATGTAGCATATGCTTAAATCCGGCCCTGTATTGAGGTATACTATAGGGTATTGTTTGTGAATAGTCGAGAAAATGGCGGCCCTCTTACATGCTTCACTTTGTCTTAGGAAATTAACATGTGTTGCATACGCTCTATATTAGATCGTTGTTTATAGAGAATTAAAAGGCTCTTCTAATGGGAACAATGTTGGACGAGGGAGAGGTTAGGGAATTTAGTCTATGGTTATAGAAGTTATAGGAGGACATCTCTGATGACCTCAACGAGGTTAATGGTTAATACATCTAGAAGTCTCGTTTCGTGTAAAATAGTTTAGCCTTCATGGTCAACCGCCATTTTGCCCCTCTGTAAATTCTGCTACCATGTAAACCAATCAAATCCCCTCATCACAAGTTACAAATTTATTAGCTGACTAACATTTAACTTGTAAATAGATGATTTGATTGCTACCGAGGTGGGTACCTACGATCCACTAGTGTGAAGGGTTCCATAAGGCTAAATTAAATTTCAATAGGTCAATTCAATGGCGGACGGGTAGCTGCAACGCATTGCATGCGAGCTAGTGGGAAGGCGGCCTTTTAGTTTACCTGAAGAAAATGACTGTCAACATGAAGGATTTACCTTTATACCCATACAAGACCTCTAGATATATTAAACTCGTTGAATCTATACAACTATTTTGATCCGGTTAACATTTGTTCAGGTACAGCCGGTTTTTATTTTCAAACATAATTTTATGGTGAAAATAACCCAATAACAAATAATCTATGATTATAAACGAATAATGAAATGCCAGATTTAACTGCAACAACATAGTTTAATCATACCACAAACTAACTACAGTATGATCGTACGATTGTTTTTACTCATCGTTCGGTTTGTCATCCTCTCACCAGTGTATAACTAACTTTTGAACTTGTAGGAAATCTAGCGCATTAGGTCGAAGAGAGTCGTCTCCAGTAAGGGGCCGTGCATAAATTACGCCATGCTATTTAGCACTTTTTGACCCCTCCCCCTCCTTTTTCACGCTCAGTCACTCTGCTCATACCTCCCCCCTTCCCCTGTCACGTCACACTAATTAATTATTAAGTATTTGATTGTTGGTACGATATTTTATCACTCTGTAACTGAAGATTTCGCAGGCTTAACTCCATTAATCGTGACGAGTCACGCAGCCCTTAACCCCCCCCCCACCACACGTGTCACAGTCTGTTACTATGTGCTGAACCCTCTCCCCCCCGGGGAGGCGTGACGTAATATATGCACGGCCCCTAACACCAATTGGCCTTGGTTAAAACTAAGCGCAGGGCTGGAATTCAGCATAGGCTACTTAGGCACGCGCCAAGGGGCCCGCACCATACAGAACTCTTTTCAAAAGCCTGATACAAGCAAGAAAAAAAAGTCACCAACTTGGACTGGGGCCTATTTTTGAATTGGGTGAGTGGTGAGTTGGTGAGTGAGTCACTCAAACCATTATTTTTAATTTTCAGATCAACAGATAAAAGTACAGGTATTATTTAGGTAACAGTTCGGTTAATTACATCCAACCACACAAAATTTATATTAGTATTTTCAATGAACGTTTATATTTAACATTCATAGATTTACTATAGATAGATATTTTTATTGAATAAGTGACAAACTCAACCATTTCTACTCACCAGGCAAAACGCTGGTGACTGAAAATGGGTGAATTGACTGGAAATAACCTTCTTCTTCTTCATGTTAGAAGGAAATGACAGAAGGAATCAATAGTAAACTGCCTAACAGATAGTAGGTATGTTTACTTTCCCATACAAAATGTGTAATACAGTTGAATAACGTATGATTTATTATTTAAAATGCTCAAAAAGTAAGTAGATGTTTAAAACCAACCAATTACCAATTGATGTAGCTAAAGCAACAAAAGGTTTATAAATTTGTACATTGGTCAATGTTTACATTTGGCTTTTTGATTTGACAGATAAATCATTGCCAATTCATACCTCACATGGTGAATTTAAACAATGCTAAAATCAGGTGGTAGGTGAGTTGACTGACTCCCACTCACCCGTTTCAAAAATAGGCCCCAGGAAACATCAAGGGCCCGCACTATTGGTTGAACCTTGGGGCCCACGGCTCCTAAATCCGGCCTTGAATAAGCACCAAGATTACTAAAACTGGCATTATTTTGGGTACACTAATTAATTTCCGAGTAATATCTGACAATTTCCAGGAAATTACTCGGTTTTTGGGGTATTTGAAGCTCGTGCGGGGATTTTGTGGGGATTACCACAGGATGACCGGTAAAATCGGGGATTTTATAGGTAGTTTGCGGGTAAAATAGCAAACCCAGTCTGGCAACACTGAACAACAGTGATACTAGTGACACTGACTGACTGCATCGTGAATGTAAACTTCGTTACGTGAATTCTGTTCGTATAACCTAAATCAAACCTAAATCTAATCAGTGAGAAATTTTCATAATTCATTAGGAATGTTCTATTTTTCTTACATTACTTGTACACATATTCTATATAATCTTAACTAGACTAGTTATATCTAATGTAACATTTTGGGCAGTTCTACTGTGCTACATTTCCGCGTAAGTATAGCCTACTTCGGTTTTCATTGTGTCAGAAGCTAATACCCCTAAGGTTATAACTAAGACTACATCATAGGAGTAACAATTATTTATTGGAAAGATAAGAGTGAATTATACATTCTAAACTAATTTTAAATTCAAAGCTATTAATGTATGTCAATGTAAATGTAAATCAACAATACATTCGCTGATTAAAATAATAATGACCTTGACTTGGGCTCTTTTTCTTATTACTAGCATTAATAATGTTTCCAAACCTCTAGAACTGTTGACCATTTTTTCACCAAATACTATGTCATTATTTTCTTATTTTGCACAAAAATAATTACATTTATATCAACATTTATAGGATAAATAATCGACCCAGGCCTGTGTCAACCTTAACTTGTACGGTAAGCCTATGGCTCTGGGGGGTTGAAGGGTTCTGGTAATTATTTTTTAACCAAATTTTGTATACCCCCTATTTTTGGGGCGAGAAATTCATTAAAACCATCGCTAACCCCCTACGACCCCCCTTTTTTATTTAGGGGGGGTAAACCCCCCTTTTTTTACTTTTTTCAAGTTGTTTTTTTTATTTTTTTATTACATCCTAAGGAACACAAAACAACTTTAAAACATGATACTTACCGCCTAATTATTGAATAGGGGGTAAAACAGTTAACTGACAACTGATAACTGTCAGATAACTGTTTTACCCCCCTATTCAATAATTAGGGGGTAAGTATCATGTTTTAAAGTTGTTTTGTGTTCCTTAGGATGTAATAAAAAAATAAAAAATCAACTTGAAAAAAGTAAAAAAAGGGGGGTTTTTACCCCCCCTAAATAAAAAAGGGGGGGTCGTAGGAGGATGGCGATGGTTTTAATGAATTTCTCGCCCCAAAAATAGGAGGTATACAAAATTTGAAGCCGTCTTCTTGTTCGGGTCTTCCCGACCCCCCAGACACCTATAAAAGACGTTCAGATAACTGTTTTACCCCCCTATTCAATAATTAGGGGGTAAGTATCATGTTTTAAAGTTGTTTTGTGTTCCTTAGGATGTAATAAAAAATAAAAAAAATCAACTTGAAAAAAAAGTAAAAAAAGGGGAGTCGTAGGGGGTTGGCGATGGTTTTAATTAATTTCTCGCCCCAAAAATAGGGGGTATACAAAATTTGGTTAAAAAATAATTACCAGAACCCTTCAACCCCCCAGAGCCATAGGCTTACCACTTGTACTCCTTTTAAGGAGTAAAATAAGGAGAGTATGATTAAAGTTTAAGTTATTACAAACCACTTTGAATATAGGACTGTATGCATCCACAAACTATTCGGGGCGCGACATGTCAGTCTTCATTGATACGTAATAGCCTAGCGGTTCTAAAATAAATTATTGGACCATTCGTGAACTTATATTTGTTTTATACTTTTTGAGAGATGTTATCTGTTTAGGCTAATTCATAACTAATAGGCCTATTAGTTTTTGTTAGAAACTTACTAGGCTAATACAAGTTATATAGTTACAAGGTTAATCCAGTAACCTTGATAATCATGACTGGATTATCAATCAATATTGCTGGATGAGGGAGAGATTAGGGAATTTAGTCAATGGTTAGGGGGGCATCTCAGGTAGTCACATGGCCTCAACAAGGTTAATATATCTAGAAGTCTCGTCTCTTGTAAAAAAAGTGTAGCCTACGTGGTCGACCACCATTTAGCCCCTCTGTAAACTCTGACCCGTGTCAACCAATCAAATCCGCTCATAACAAGTTACACATTATAGTTGACTAACATTTAACTAATACATGTCTGTATGCATCCACAAACTATTCGGGGCGTGACATGTCAGTCTTCTTTGATACCGTTATAGCCTAGCGGTTCTAAAATAAATGATTGGACCATTCGTGAACTTATATGTGTTTTAAGTGATAATAATGACCTATAACATGCATTGGGAATTCAAGGGTAATTACCCTTTTCGAGGGTAACTTTACCCGTCGAGGGTATTTCAGCGTAATAACCTAAGTATAATGGGTTAAAAAATTCAAAAAACCCATTTTTGGAAACCCCCCCCAAAATACCCTTTCGGATAGAGCGATCTGGCTGGTTTTCAATCTTAAATTAAAAATGGTAGCTAGGGGTTGAATATCTCGGGAGCCTTCGGCAAAAAATATAAGTTTCCACCACCTTACTTATATAGGCCTAGGTGTATTTAAGTAAGGTGCGCTATTCAGAAGTATGAATTTGAGTACCTACGTTCTGCGCAGCCACCAGGTGACGTCACAGTGTTTATTTGATCAGCTGGTTTACAGTAACAGCTGAAGTTACTCTCTGCTAAAGGCTATCCAAAAACCCAGGTCGGGATGAAACCGATTACTTTAGGGTAGACGTTCTGATCCCGACCTGATTTTTTAGCCAGTGCTGAAATTTCCTATATTGGTTTCAAACTAGTTCCTAAAAAAGCGCGTCACCGAAGTATTCTGACTTCCCATGTCTCCCACTCCTTCACATGGGATAGTCAGAATACCTTGGTGACGCGCTTCCGCCACCAGATGACATTACGGTACGAATCACAATACCTAGGTTAATCAGAACTCTCTCCTTTCTGCTGCAGATTTTCCATGATGGGTAGACAGACGGTTTGACTTACCTTAGTATTTTCACAGTCTAATGTAAGCAATAAGTTAAGTTAGTAGTTGTTAACTACGGTATATCCTACTCTTGACAATCAAAATGAAATCTAGATGTAAAATTTGTTTATTAGCACTGAACTGCATTGAGGTGTACCTATAGTCTTAAAGACTATAAAGACTAAAGCCTATGGCATTTTTAACAAATACAGAGGAGGAATTAAGGAGTACCGATCTGCAATATGGTTGCATGTTGTGATATAGCGATACGATACGTACCGACATAAACAAATTCTATCGTATCTAGTGATGTAAAATACCTAGGTAAAGTATTTAAAACTCGGGGTAAATACCCAAAATTCATATAGGCCTATACCCTGCGTGATATCCGGGTATTTATCTCGATCTTGTTCATAAGTTACATGCTTGTGGTTACCATGTTATACTCTTCAAACAGTTGTTATGATTGTTTTAAAATTCTTACAACATGGGAATTTTAATGAATCTAATAAAAATCCCTAAAATAAAAAAAAAACATAAAATACACGTTTTGGGTATTTACCCGGCCCACATCATTTATTTTTCCATTGGAGATATAAATATCTTAATACTACATTAAGCCATTTACGAACTTTCATAAAAATATATTCACAAATAAGCGATACATACAATTTTAATTATTCTCTATAAGAATAACACTGGGGCTGAGTGCGCAGGTTTGCTGCATTAAGGAACACAAAAAATGGGGTTTTATGCTATTATCAATACAACTCAACTAGCTGAAGTCATATACCAGTTTTTATTCATTTATGTTCATAATTAAGGGAGACATAGCATTTAATTATTAACTATAAGAATAACATGGGGCTGAGTACGCAGGTTTGCTGATATGGGAGCCTATGGAAACAAATTTTGTTTAAAAAATAACGATAGAACACAACCAGATGAAGCCGTATACCAAGTTTCGTCAGTATACGTTCATAAATAAGCGAGATATACAATTTTTCTTTTCTTCCATAAGAATAACATTAGACAACGTACTGTGTTTAGCACTTGCAATATCTCGGTAACCAATTGACGTAGAGGAATGATCAAAATACCAAATTGTGTGTTTATTTAAGCTGAATCCAATGGTAAAAACTAAAATTTGACTATTTCAAATACCCCCGTCACAGCAAACCTGCGTACTCAGCGAATTTCCAATGCATATATATGAGTATCACTACTACCTAGAGCCACTTACCAAGTTTCACATAAACTACATTCATTAATAAGTTATATATAGCATTTTTAGCGAATTTCCCCTATAGGGAAGAAGCTATTACCGTAGGTCTCATGGTAAGACTTAAGCCCGAGACCATGATACTTTTCATTTCAAGGTCCCCAGATGCCAAAAACACCATTCGTTCAAATTTTTATATATGTATATATATATATATATATATATATATATATATATATATATATATTTATATATATATATTTATATATATATATTTATATATATATATTTATATATATATATGTGTCCGTAAGCACGATAACTCTCGTAAAAAAGCTCCGATCTTAATGAAATTTGGTACAAATGTGTAAAGTACCATTTATTTGAACGAGTTCGAAAACCAGACGAATCGCATCATCCAAAGGGTTTTTGGGGGGTTTTGTAGCCCAAAAATGGGTTTTTTGGGGTTTTCATATGTAATTTTTATTTTAATCAAATTGCAATTTTTACTATTAAAATTAGCTTAAAAAAACAAACAATTTGGTATTTTGATCACTGCTGTACGTCAATTGGTTACTGAGGTATTGAAAGTGCTAAACACAGTACGTTGTCTAATGTTATTCTTATGGAGAAAAAGAAAAATTGTATATCTCGCTTATTTATGAACATAAACTGACAAAATTTGGTATATGACTTCATCTGGTTGTGGTTTATTATTGTTTGCTCAAAAAAACAATTTTTTGCCTATGATTCCCGTTTCAGTAAACCTAGGTACTCGGTCCCCATGTTATTCTTATGGAAAATATTTGAAATGTTATATATCGCTTATTTATGAATGTATATGGATGAAACTTGGTATGTGACTTCACTTAGATGAGTTCTATTGATATTTGCATAAAAACCCATTATTTTGTATTCCTTGTTGCAGCAAACATGCGTACTCATTCCCAATGTTGTTCTTATGGAGAATAATTAATATTTTAAATATCGCTTGTTTGTGAATATATTTCTTATGAATTCTGTTAAGTGGCTTAATGTGTTATGTTATATATTTATTGGAAATTCGCTGAGTATGCAGGTTTGCTGCGACGGGGGTATTTATATATGTATGTATATATATATATATATGTGTCCGTAAGCACGTTAACTCTCATAAAAAAGGTCCAATCTTAATGAAATTTGGTACAAATGTGTAAAGTACCATTTATTTGAACGAGTTCGAAAACCAGACGAATTGCACCATCCAAAGGGGGTTTTTTGGGGGTTTTGTACCCCAAAAATGGTTTTTTTGGGGTTTCCACATGCAATTTGTGTTAAATCAAATTTTAATTTTTACCATTTAATTCAGCATAAAAAACCAAACAATTTGGTATTTTGATCATTGCTCTACGTCAATTTGTTCCTGAGATATTGAAAGTGCTAAACACAGTACGTTGTCTAATGTTATTCTTATGGAGAATAATAAAAATTGTATATCTCGCTTATTTATGAACATAAACTGACAAATTTTTGTATAAGGCTTCATCTGGTTGGGGTTTATCGTTGTTTGCACAAAATACAAAATTTTCACGTATGGTTCCCGTAGCAGCAAACCTAGGTAATCGGTCCCCATGTTATTCTTATGGAGAATAATTAAAATGTTATATATCACTTACTTATAAATGTATATGAATGAAACTATGTATGTATGTATATGAATGCTTGGTATGTGACTTTAATTAGATGAGTTCTAATAATAATTGCATAAAAACCTATTATTTTGTGTTCCTTGTTGCAGCAAACCTGCTTACTCATCCCCAATGTTATTCTTATGGAGAATAATTAATATTTTAAATATCGCTTGTTTGTGAATATATTTCTTATGAATCCTGTTAAGTGTTAATGTGTTATGTTATATATTCATTGGAAATTCGCTGAGTATGCAGGTTTGCTGCGACGGGGGTATATTTATTCTCCATAAGAATAACATTATAATTGAGTCAGCAGGTTTGCTGCAACAAGGAAGATAAGTTAGGGTGTTTTTTGAAATTATCAATATAACTCAACCAGGTGAAGTTTTATTAATTTAGGTTCATAACTAAGGGAGATATAAAACTTTACCTGTTCTCCATATGATTAACATGGGGGCCGAGTATGCAGGTTTGCTGCTACAGGGAATCAACAAAAACCATTTTTTTGTGGTAATATCAAAATACCACAACTAGCTGAAGCCACATTGCTGAAGTTTCATCAATATACATACATAAATAATCAAAATATAACATTTTATTTATTCTCCATAAGGATAACATTAGACAACGTACTGTGTTTAGCACTTTGAATGTCACTGCAACGGTTGGACGTAAAACAACAATTAAAACGCCAAAATGATTGTTTTGTAGAGCTAAACTGATTGGTAGAAAGAAGTGTGGAGTTTTTAGTTAAATTATCTGAGGAAAATCTAAAAACTGTATTCCCATAAGATTAACATGGGAAATTTTATTGACACATTTTTGACTTTTCTCCACAACCACTAACCCTAGCCTACTGATTCAAAATACTAAATTGTTTGTTTTTTTAAAATGGCTATAACCAAAATCTAGTGTTTTAAAAATTTTAGGGCAAAAAGTTCAAAAAACTGATTTTTGGAAATTTTTAAACCCCCATAAAACCCTTTCCCATAGACCGATCGATCTGGTTTTCGAACATAAAGTCATAAATGTTACTCTCCACATTTTTGCCAAATTTCATCAAAATCGGGCGCTTCTTTCAAAAGTTATCGTGGTAACGGGCACATATATATATCTACATATATATAAATTTGAACGAATAGTGTTTTTGGGGTACTTTGGTATTATACGGATGCCACCCTTATACAGCGCGCTGCGGCAGTTATGTTAGGATGGGTTATCATAAAAATGATTGTAGGACTTTCCTTGTTTCGTTACGAATCGAATGATACCTGATGAGTCATACTTCCGGCCGCCAAACCCCCTCCAAATAGGCCAAGGTCGGGTCGTTGACCGGAGAGCGCGCATCACCTGTCACCGCCTGTATCTGGGTCAGTGTCATCAGTGATTTATTGCCGTGCACTACGTTACATTTGTTTTCATAATGAGTGACGTTCTTTTGGTGTGGGATTTACCTCGAAATGAAGAGGAAACCGTACGTATTTTTATGATAACCCATCCTAACATAACTGCCGCAGCGCGCTGTATATTTGGCGGAGTACATGTGGCGATCGGGTGTGGCTGCTAGCGGCGGCGACGCATTCAACACGATCCTAGCGGACATCGCTGCCTTTTGGGAGGCACAACACAACGACCGCTCATCAGAATGATGTAAAATTTGTACAGTAAGTCAATAAAAGTACGTTTTTTTGAATTATGTAGTTATCCTTTGTATCCGGTAAAAGTTTAACCTCCAAAAATAGTGGCATCCGTATAATACCAAAGTACCGTTTTTGGCATCTGGGACCTCAAAACAAAAAGTTATCATGGTCTCGGGCTTAAGTCTTACCATGCCACCTACGGTAATAGCTTCTTCCCTATAAGGGAAATTCGCTAAAATTAGATGTTAAAGATTCAAAAAACCCATTTTTAGGGTACAAAACCCCCCAAAATACCCCTTTGGATGGAGCAATATGGCTGGTTTTCGATCTTTAAGTCATAAATGTTGTTTTACATGTTTATACCAAATTTCATCAAAATTGGATAATTTTTACGAGAGTTATCGTGCTCACGGACACACACACACACACATTTATATACATATATACAGTTTCAAACGAATGGTGTTTTTGGGATCCGGGGACCTCAAAACGAATAGTTATCATGGTCCCGGGCCTAGGTCTTACCATGCTGACTACGGTAATAGCTTCTTCCCTATAGGGGAAATTCGCTAAAAGATCAAAAACATCACCATCAGTATCATAATCATTTAAAGCACCAAAGCCACGAGGGCTTTCCTCTTCCTATCCATTCTCAACACTAGATTGGACACAACTGAATTTCCACAGTCTCAGGAACCATTTCTCCGGATTTTACGTGGTGGAATCTCTACAGTGGAAAATTTCTATAACTATAGTTTAAAGGTGACAACTTTTGCATATAGCCTATAAGTAACAACTCGCAAGGTACGATTCTTAAAAAGCTCTTACCACTCTCGGACAGTGTTGGTTAGCTGCCTCTTGGCACCTTTGCGATGCTTATTAACTTACTCACACAAAATATTTGAAAGGGAAAAACTTGTATCCCTGGCTTTAGAACTTGTTCTAATTAGTCTAAATATCATTTGAGTAAAAACATCAACGTCTAAACCAATAATCTAGAATTTGTTTCATCCTAACTTGTATGTAGCCTATATATAATGAATTTAGGTTACAAAGTTCTCCTAATTAGGCTAATTATTATTTTCAAAAGGTCGATTTTCCCAAAATACCAAAGGTGTTTGGAATTTCACATTTTCCCAAAAATGTTACATGGTTATGCAAATTGTGTGGAATTTTCTTAAGAAGATGAAACTCCTTACCTAATTGTTATTTGATTCATAGAGATTGAAGTGAAAAATTATCTACTGTAAAAGTGTCCCATAAACATCACTGAGTTTTAACGATATGCCTAAACCTTTTGATCCTAACCTAACAAGGAATATAAGAATATTATGTTCGGCTGGTTAACTTAATTATTGGATTCAGGAAGGTAGCCTGTTAGCTTAGGTAGCCTGTTAGCTAAGAACGTGTTGAGTTAGATAATCTAAAATCAGTGTTTTTAGCCCCCTTTGAAGATGCTCTGTTTGTAAATCCTTGTTGTGTGTCTTTAAACAAATGTATGTTCTGCTGTTTTCAGTTAAGTCATGCCTGTAGCTGTCAAGGAAATATATATGGCTAATAACCTGACAGAACTGAGGAAAAGCGGTACAGTTGATTTAGTCAAGTGGAAAGACAGGTCTAATCAAAAGTAAGTAGTAGTAGCCTACTTAAAATGTAGCTAGGGGTCAATATTTTTGGTGATATAGTACTGTAGGTAGTTTTTTGTTGTGATTTCTTTAGAATAGGTTTTAGTTAGGTATTTAGGGTAACAAGTTTGATTCCTGAGACTGAGACATCCACCATGATTTGGGTTTTGATAACTTTCTATAGGCCTATAGGCCTACATATGGAGAAAGTATTGTTTTCGTCATCATTTTTTATTTTGATATGTCAGTAGAAATATTTGTTTTGGTGCTCCCTGGACCAAAAAAAGTTATTGTTGAGTAATGTCTGTCCATGTGACCGTGTGAAAAAATATACATTTTCATTAATACAAAACATTTCTGGCATCCATTAATGTTCATTTTGTTTATCTTCGTCCACTTTCCTGATACTTTGCGTTCACTCAAACAATTCACCACTATAATGATTTTACTACTTATAAGAAACAACACACATTGAATTGCTAGAAATCAAAACCACAACACTTATTTATTTGTTTACAAGATAATAATTAATACACATATGATATTTTTCACACGTTAGCATAGAGGATACTACACTCTTCCCCTCTTAACTTGAACTTCTTCCTTTTATAAATTAGTCTTGCAGGGGTTTGGATATTTCTTGATGATCTCCTCAAACATGTTGTAGTTGATGGTGAAGGAGATGGCCGATGTGAAGATGTTTGTATTTCATTATTACTACTTGTAGTGTTGGTCGATGTGTTGTCAGTTGTGAGTTCAGCTTTCGAAAATACAGATAACTTAGTTTGTTTCAAGTGATCAGCATGCACAAAACGTTTTTGTCCAAGAACTTCTACAACATATGTTACTGGACTCACACATTTTGTTATGATACCCGACATCCACTTGACTACCTCCCCTCTTACACTGCAGACCAATACCTTTTGTCCGATAGTAAAGTTTCTCGAAGTTTCACGTGTTCGGTCACTGCTCTACTTTTCACCTTCTTCTTTTCAACCGAATCTCTTAAGTGAGGCTTTAAAAGAGTTAACCTGGTTCTTGGCTGAAAATTTAGGAGTAGTTCAGAAGGTGTCTTTCCCCTCACAGAATGAGGTGTATTCCTATATGAAAACAGGAAACAGTCAAGTCGATGTTGTAGGACCAACAGATCTGTCCTGTAAAACTTGTCGAAGTAGGGAAGATTTGAAAGTAGCCACCATGTTTTCAACTTGCCCATTGCTTGCTGGGTGGTATGGAGGTGTTAATATATGATTCACTCCATTGGAAGATAGAAAATATTCAAACTCCGCTGATTTAAAAGGAGGTCCACCATCTGTAACCAAGTTGTTTGGTATTCCGTAAGCTGAAAAACAGGTCCTTAATTTTGCTATCGTCAATTCTGCTGTTATATTACGCTTTTGAAAAACTACCCACTTCGAAAAACTATCAATCAAAATAAGAAACTGATGACCATTCTTTTCAGCAAAATCCGCATGAACTCGGTACCACTTTCTCTCAGGCCAAGTCCAAGGTTGTAAAGGAACTTTGGGAGCTGTGTTACGAGTCATTTGACATACTGAACAGTTCTTTACTAACAGTTCAATGTCTTCGTCTAGCTTAGGCCACCAAACAAAGCTTCTGGCCAAAGATTTCATTCTACTTATTCCCGGATGTTCTTCATGTAGAATATTTAAAATTGATTTCCGGAGAGTTGTAGGAATAATGACTCTATTACCCCATAAAAGACAACCAGCTTCAATGGAAATCTCATTTTTCCTACTCACATATGGTTGTATGGTTGTAAGGTAGCTTCCTTGTTCAAACTCACAGGCCAGCCATTGGATGTTAAGTCCATCACTTTCGACAGGATTGAATCACGTTTAGTTGCTTTTTCAACTTCTGCTGCTGTAACTGGAAGTTCTGGGAAGGGTGCAAAGAAATTCACATTGATATCATGAGTTTCATCATCTAATGCTCTAGGTAATCTACTCAATGCATCTGCTTCAATCAATTCAGAACCCTTGCGGTAGACCATGTGATAGTCATAAACGGACAACATTAGTGCCCAGCGTTGCATCCTGGCAGCAGCCATTACTGGAACGCCTTTCTTCTCTCCAAACAAAGCTACTAAAGGGGCATGGTCAGTAATCAAAGAAAACTTACGTCCATAGATGCACTTATGAAATTTCTTTATTGCATAAATTATAGCAAGTGCCTCTTTATCCAGCTGAGCATAATTTTTTTCTGACTTTGTCGACGTTCTAGAAGCAAACGCTACAGGTCTAACAGACCCATCAGGCATAACATGGTTCATTACACAACCCACACCGTAGCTGCTCGCATCAGAGGAAATCTCAATTGGTTTCTTCGCATCATTTTTAGGAGATGGAGCATCTAGAACAGCTTTTACTAACTGATCAGTGGGGTGAATACCATCAGAATCAACCTTGTGACCCATGTACATTATACTTTTCCGCAATAACTCACTCTTTTGTGCATTGGCCTTGATCTCGTATTTCAATAGACGGTCTAAAAGAGCTTCAGTTTTTATTCTAGCATCATTTAAAGAAAAACCAACAACCAGAATATCATCTAGATAACAATGTGTAGCTGGCAAACCATGTAGGATTTTATCCATTGCAGCTTGAAATTGAAAAGGGGTGCTCTTGATACCAAAAGGTAATTTCTTGAATCTGAAAGTCCTTTATTACTGTTAATGGTTAGTAAGGGCTGAGATTTTTCACTAACTCCTAGCTGCAAATAAGCACTTTTGAGATCAACTTTTGAAAATACTCTCCCCCCTGACAAATTAGCAAAAATATCTTCCGATGTTGGAAGACTGTAAAATTAATTGTTGCTTACTCTGTTAATGGTCACTTTAAAGTCACCACACAACCTTACTGATTTCCCATCTGGTTTTGGCACACAAACTAAAGGTGTGGCCCAGTCTGATTCCTGTACCGGATAAATAATATTAGATTTTACTAAATTTTCAAGTTCCTTCTCCACAGCTTCCCTTAAAGCATATGGAACTGGACGTGCCTTACAAAAGATTGGAGTAGCATCTTCGTCTACATGTACTTCGGTTGTGATCCCTTGTATTTTACCAACATTTCCTTCAAAAACATTACTGTAGTTACTTTTAGCGAATTTCCCCTATAGGGAAGAAGCTATTACCGTAGTCGGCATGGTAAGACCTAGGCCCGGGACCATGATAACTTTTCGTTTTGAGGTCCCCAGACCCCAAAAACACCATTCGTTCGAAACTGTATATATATATATGTGTCCGTGAGCACGATAACTCTCGTAAAAATTATCCGATTTTGATGAAATTTGGTATAAACGTGTAAAGCAACATTTATGACTTTAAGTTCGAAAACCAGCCAGATCGCTCCATCCGAAGGGGTATTTTGGGGGGGTTTTGTACCCCAAAAATGGGTTTTTTGAATTTTTTACATATAATTTTGGAAAAAGTCATATTTTGGTTTTTACCATTGGATTTGACTTAAAAAAACACACAATTTGGTATTTTGATCATTTCTCTACGACAATTGGTTACCGAGATATTGAAAGTGCTAAACACAGTACGTTGTCTAATGTTATTCTTATGGAGAAAAAGAAAAATTTTATATCTCGCTTATTTATGAACGTATACTGACGAAACTTGGTATACGGCTTCATCTGGTTGTGGACCATTGACATTTGCTCAAAAAACAATTTTTTGCCAACGGCTCCCGTAGCAGCAAACCTGCGTACTCAGCCCCATGTTATTCTTATGGAGGACAAGTCATGTGTTATCTCCCTTAATTATGAAAATAAATTAATGAAATTTGGTATGTGACTTTGCCTAAATGAGTTATATTGATATTTGTATAAAACCCCAATTTTTTATGTTCCTTCCTTCAGCAAACCTGCATACTCAGCCGCCATGTTATTCTTATGGAGAATAATTAAAATGTCATAAATCGTTTATTTATGAATGTATATTGATGAAACCTGGTATGTGGCTTTATGTGGTATTAAGACACATATATATGCATTGGAAATTCGCTGAGTACGCAGGTTTGCTGCTACGGGGGTATTTAACTTTTATTCCAAATCATTGTACGTATGTTCATCTTCCTGAACTATTTGCTTACCTGATTTATTGTCAGACAACAGAAATATAGAAGACCAATCAAGTTTCAACCTTTGAAGCCAATTCCTACCTAATAAAGTAGGTTGTTTTACTTCGGTTCCTCCCACAACAACTATAGGTAAAGTCAAATTTTGATTCTGATGCTTTACATTAACTTGTACCTTTCCCAAGACATTTAATTCATGACTTTAACTGTAGCTGAGAAGGGCACAAATCTATATGGCTGAATTTACTATTATAAACATGATCTGGTATTACCGAAAATACAGCACCTGTATCAATAATCATATTCAACGGTTGACCCTCAACATCTAGTGTGATTAGATAACTACAGCAGGCCCCATTGAAACTTCATTCATCACAAATAATGAATTCAAATCAACACTCGTCAGTGTCTTCAACTAAATTAACTTTATTGTTACTCTTGTTACCTATAATTAGTCTTATTAGAGTTTGATTTACAAACAGAAGTTATGTGACCAATTTTGCCACAATTGTAACATTTAGCATTCTTATGAAAACACGAAGCATTAGTGTGTCCTGATTTCACAAAACTGATGCAAGCTTATTTCTTTAGCAAAAATCCTCCTTTAGAAGATTGTACTGGGCTGAGCGTATTGTTCTTACTATAGGCCTTACATTAAATAAATAATTATGTTTTTGTAACATGTTGAGTTTTGACTGAAGCTTGGTTATGTGTTCGGACCAAGTAAGCGACTTATCAAGCATGACACCAAGAAAATTAATAGAAGTGGATAGATTGATTGATGACTTAAAATATTCTGCCCGAGCTCTGCTACTATTGCTATAATTTGGATGAAAATTTACAATAGCGGTTTTTTCCTTATTCAGCATTAATCCATTACAAGAAAACCACGAGTTCATGTCTTCCATAGCCTCGTCCAACATTTGCCCAAGATCAACTCCATTGCTACTCCTCAAGAAAGCCGTAGTATCATCAGCATATAGAATCACACTAGAGTTTCTCACATTGCAAGCCAAATCATTTACATATAAAAGGAACAACAAAGGCCCTAGGATAGAACCTTGTGGAACACCTGCTAAAACCTGCTGGTATTTTGACTGATGATTAGAGATGCCAGTGCACTGAAACCTATTGGCAATATATGTTTTGCTAACACTTTCACATTCGATTGACACATCTACTCTTAAGGCTGTATATTACGCCTATGTTTATTCACATTTGTCATATGGAATTGTATTCTGGGGTTGTTCCTCTGAAAGCCTAAAAGTGTTCCGTCTTCAGAAAAGAATTCTGAGAGTGATGGCTGGTGCTCGTGTAAGGTCTTCATGCCGTAATATATTTAAAACTTTTGAAATTTTGCCCTTACCTTGTGTCTTTATCCTAAACATTGTCATATTTGTGAGATTGAATGCTTCACACTTCAATTACAAAATTGAAAGTCATGGTTATCACACTAGACATAAACACTTACTACAAATACCAGCACACAAGTCATCATCTTTTGAAAAATCAGTTCTATACACAGGTAGCAAATTTTATAATAAACTCCCTCAGAGTATCAAAAACATTTCCAATATAACAAAATTCAAAGCAGAAGTGACAAAGTATTTAAAAACAAAGTACTTTTATAGTGTCAATGATTACCTTAACAGCCTGTCATTATAGTTATAAATTTTATTTTGGTTTTTAGCATTATTTGTTGACGGGTGACTTTTGTTTGTTTTAATTGTACTGTTTATTTACATTTTGATTGATCATCGAATGTATTGTATATATTGTTAGGTCTATGTATTTTAGTATAAGGAAACTTTGACAATTTCACCTGTCTAAGGGAAATTCCCTATAAGATGTTATGTGATGTAATAAATAAATAAATAAATAAATAAATAAATATATACATTATATTACTATAGACATGCAGCCGATGAAATGACAATAACTTATTTTCTAAAAAAAAATGAGACATACTGAGCGCTTTAAATTAAATATAACTTAGTGCGAATGGCATGACATTGACACATGATAACAGGTTTCAGAAGTGTCGGGTAAGTGCTACCAAAATGTATTATACACTTTGAAACCAGGAAGTATAAACATTTTTTAAATACACACTTTTTACATGATTCTTTAAAAAAATTGATTTTTCTTAATTTACAGGAGAGATGAGTTATCTATGGTTCACATTTCAAGTGTTTGTCCACAAATAAACCTAAATACTTTATACTGTGGGTGCGTGTTCCTGCGCATAAGTCGAAATTTGATCCGACGCAATTATACACACACCCGTGATATTTGATCCGATGCGTATTTAGATCCATCCTACTGGATCTAGTATCTCCAAAACAATTTTTTAGTATTCTTGCGCGTTCAGCCGTCACGGAAATAGCCGAAATATAGCGATCTGAGGTGGTTGTGCTGCGGTCGCAGTTCACACACAGACACTCTGTCAAAATCAGGACATATTAGATCCACCTCAATCCGGTAATTTCGCTCCCCCCCCCAGAAACATGAGAAAAGACTGGCGGTACTAGATCCGCCACTGTGATGTGTGTATCGCATTGCTCTGTACTTAGACCGGGCGGCCATGTCCGATGTATTGTGTAAGTGATTCCTGCGCTCCGTTCGGGAGGTTATCTATAACTTTTGTGTAGCAAAATAGTGTTTGCTTTATCTCCCTAATGAGAATCGCACGCATTGAAACCAATGACATTTTTTCAACTTATCATTCGCTACTTATTAATATTTTAACCCAACTACAAAAGCATATTTTTCAGTTGTTCGTAAAGTATCTATGGTTCCCAGCTGTATATAACCCACACCACTACACCGATGCGTAAACAATCCTTTTTTTACGCATTTTGTATAAAGCAATCTGTATCTATAATCCGATGAGCCGAGTTTTGTAAACAGAACTCCTCTGTTATTTTTCAACCAGTTTCGATGATTAAGGTGTAAACAAATGGCCCAGATTCGTAGTTGTGCAAAGAAGTGGTTTTCAATTTCCAATACTTTTTTGCTGAAGGGCAGAGGACTCCCTGAAAGTTCTCCCATAAAAATAACATAGAGTGTAGTTTGAATTCAGTTGTATTCTAAAACAGGTGATGATAAAGGAAAAAAACGAGTTTGCACGGAGCTTGCTGACGTGAAGGAAGTGAATTTCCACATAAAAAACTTTTAAAACTCAAAATCTGTGTAAAAACTTACATTTATTCAAATTTTTATTGAAAACTGAAAATATTGATTTTTGGCTGTTCTGATGCTCCTGGTTTCATTAACCTGCAATGCTGGGAATACAATTTTGCACATTATAAGGTTAGGAGAAGGTCCAGTCAGGCTTGAAGGGGATGATGCTGGGGATGATAAAAGTACACCAACAAATGAATAACAGATTTTCTAATGTAAAACCCTCATAAACAATGTTCTGTGTTTGGTCGATACAGATTTTCTTTAATACCTCGGTAAATAGATTTGCTAGAATGACGAGAAAAGCTTAAAAGTTTCGCCTTACTAATACCCATCTTTCTACATGCATTAATGTTACATCCGGGGCTTTTCTGTCCCTTTGTGGGCCCAAATATTACATATACAACAAATATTAATACAACTCAAGAAGGTAAAGCCACATACCAAATTTTATTAATTTATGTTCATAATTAAAGGAGATAACACGTTACTTATTCTCTATAAGAATAACATGGGAGCTGAGTACGCAGGTTTGCTGCTACGGGAACTATCGGCCAAAAAATTTTTTTTAGTGCAAATATCAATAGACCACAACGATATGGAGCAATAAACCAAGTTTCATCAGGATAAGTTGATAAATAAGCGAGATCTACAATTTGTCTTATTCTCCATAAGAATAACATTGGACAACGTACTGTGTTTGCAACTTTCAATATCTCTGGAACCATTTGACGTAGAGCAATGATCAAAACACCAAATAGAGCGTATTTTTAAGCTGATTCCAATGGAAAAAACTAAAATTTGAATGTTTCAAAAGTTATAAGTAAAAAACTCAAAAAACACATTTTTGGGGTATAAAACCCCCCCAAAATACCCCTTCAGATAGGGCGATCTGTCTGGTTTTCGAAATTATAGCCATAAATGCTGTTTTACACGTTTATAGCAAATTTCGTCAAAATCGGATTAATTTTACGAGAGTTATCGTGCTCACGGACACACATATATATATATACATATATATATACATATATATATATATATATATATACATATATGTATATCTATATATATATATATATATACATATATATACATATGTGTATATTTATATATATCTATATATGCGTGTCCGTGAGCACGATAACCCTCGTAAAATTAATCCGATTTTGACGAAATTTGGTATAAACGTGTAAAACAGCATTTATGGCTATAATTTCGAAAACCAGACAGATCGCCCTATCTGAAGGGGTATTTTGGGGGGGTTTTATACCCCAAAAATGTGTTTTTTGAGATTTTACTTATAACTTTTGAAAAATTCAAATTTTAGTTTTTTCTATTGGAATCAGCTTAAAAATACGCTCAATTTGGTGTTTTGATCATTGCTCTACGTCAAATGGTTACAGAGATATTGAAAGTGCCAAACATAATATACATACATACACAGTATCGAACGAATGGTGTTTTTGGGTCTGGGGACCTCAAAACGAAAAGTTATCATGGTCCCGGGCCTAGGTCTTACCATGCCGACTATGGTAATAGCTTCTTCCCTATAGGGGAAATTCGCTAAAACAAGTAACATTATATTTTGTAAACTAAATATGTTCATGCAGAAACAATATTTATTGCTTTAAATAATATAATTACATATTTGTATTTAGCAGGAGTAAACTGTTAGATTAGATACGGTAATTGACGTATTCAGTTATTCAGCAGGTAAATAAAGTTCTTAGGGCAGCAATATTTGGGGGGGGGGCGCATTTTTGGTTCAGGCACCCACGCTGAACAGACTCTGCGCATGCCTATGATTGTAGCTATAATTGTGCATAAAGTATAGTTTTTAAATGCCCTCTGTTGTTCTAGGCTTGTTGTATCAGCAAAGAAATTATACGATTCTGCAAAAGAACTATTGAAAGAGGTAGAACCAGATGAAGAATTAGCTTTTGTTTATCTTTATCGAGCTATGGAGCTATGGCATGTGGTTATGAAATCACCAGAATTTGTATCAGATAAAAAATATTTTAGACTTATGCATGGTAAAGAAGTGGAAGAAATCGTGCATTTGTTAGAAGAATATTCAGAAAAGTTACAGAAAAGGTAAGTAGTATGAATCAACTGTTTTATCCTTTCTTACTTATATTTAAACTAGCTGTCGTCGTACTCGGTTTCACCCGGGAATAAAACCTGTGGTGTGTGCTGAATTCTGTGTTATCCTATAGAATTGCTACGAATCGTAATCAGCTGTTTGAATTTTCATCAGCTCAAACCAAAGTGAATGTCCATAAGGGGACGTGTATACCGGAGCCGGGATTGAACCCGGGTTGGTACCCAGAATGGTAGCTTTGATCCTGGATCTATGCCGGTAAAAAAGCGGGGATAACAGCTGATATACTCGCCTTTTATTATTTTAGTCAGCTGATTGGAAACATGTGTTTTAAATCAAATACAAAATAATTAAACTCATTGTTTCTGAAAAAATGTTTCAACTATTTTGCGTAAAGTAAAAAAGTTGTTTAATTTATTGTAAGTTTTCCATTTCTAATATGTTTTACTTACGGTATTTTGTTTTGACAACATAAAAAAGAGCCGAATCTTCTGATGAAGACGAACTATTTTCACTAGAGATTTTAACAACTGATAACAATTATTTTTTTATAACCATGAAAAGTAAGTGTGGCGGCGCAACTACGTACCACATTTTTTAATGAAAATTAGGATCTGTAAATTAACCACTTGTTATTTATTGTCACTTTGCAAATTAAAATGTGAAACAAAATCTAAAACTGGATAAACTAAATAAATGGACTGGTAAATAACTGGTAAATAAATGGACCGAATCTTGATTAAATGAATCTAGTCAAAAAATGGATCGAATCGTGAGCCTCCGAGGTGTCACTCGGTTGACGTTAGACTGAAGGGTTGAGGGCCAAGGCCTAAACAATAACCCCCTCCAACACCCCCGCAATTGGCATCATCAGTAAGTTATGGTTTTTGATAAGACACGTTGGACAGCTTTTACCTACTGTTTATCCTTGGTTTATGAGTACTTACCATAAAATAAATGTATAACATAATAATGAGAATATGTAAAATGTATTGGCCAGATAAAGGCCTAACAACCTATATGCATTTTTCACTTAGGAAAATGTGTTTAACACTAAAGAATATTTCGTTTTAAATGGTAACTTAGGTTGTAACCATCAAATAAGCATTTCTTTAAAAAATAAAATAACTAACATTTACAGCCATACAATTAATAATATATTTATATTATTTTCACCTAAACTTTACTTCCGTAGCAAGTTATTTCACAATGTAAATAAACATTAAATTATAATTACAAAATATATATGTTCATTAACTAGGCTCTATTTAAGTGGTATTATTCTCGAACAAAGTACAAAATTCAGTTAAAACTGTCTTAACACCATTTCATTAATGTAGGCTGTAAGTATTTTTGTAAATGCATTATTTAGTAAATACTTCAATGTAAATAGAAAAAGAGTATTTAAGTCTAGATGGTTCTCTAAACACATGATTCGTTTTTTGTTTTATCAGATGAGGAATGGTCATAGCAACCTCCTTTGTTTACATCAAGAAACGATCCTGGATCTGATCCTAGATCTGACACTTGCTCACAGGGCCGTATTTAGGACCTCTGGGGTCCCGGGCGTATATGCTAATGGGGGCCTTCCCTAACATAATACAAGCATGAATGTAGGAATATATGTACATACGAAAGTCATTTTTTCTATTCCGTGATATAACCTTATTATATTTAGTAGTCTAGTCTTTAATAAACACACCAAACATACAAATAAATAAGCATTTTTAATTTATCATCAAAACTTCAAAAACTCACAAAATAAAAATGTTGTATTTAATTTTCCTTACAAGATTTAGGATGGTTTTAGCTCTCTTAAGCCTATATCCAATAAGCTTTCAGTAATTCAATAATCCAATCCATCCAGTCTATACTTATTTAATAATAGGCGAGCAGGTTTTTTGTGACAATCACTCCTCCTAAACTACTGAACCGATTTTCATGTTTTTGGTGTCATTGGAAAGAGCCTAACGTGAAGTTGTGCAGGAAACCTTTTTTTATAGAGAAATAATTTGTGAGTGAGGACCTGGGGCCCCTTAAAGTTCAGTTTTTCCCATATGCTTAACATTGGGAAATAACTATAAGTTTTAAGCAATCAGCTGGATAGAGTAAAAACAATTAATCAACAGGCCATGTTGGCTTTGGAACGGTAACACAATATGTATACAGGAATGTCAGTATAATATTACGTTGTGATCGTGAGCGAAGCCGCGACTGGCTACTAGTAATAATATATTCAGTTAATATACAATAAAAACATTATGACCAGTTAAAAAACAACCCAAATGTGTAAATAAATAAAATAATCCTGTGTAGTTGCTTTACCACAAACGTTAGTGTTCTAAGATAATTAAAAACAAACAAAACATAGCATATATGAAATAATTTATGTTTGGATTTATTGCACACATACACATTGATCAAGAACTCTTTTAAAGTTTTTTTGTCAACTTAGTGCTGGATAGACTTTATTAAACTGTATTTCATGCAGTATAGATAGTAAAAACTCCTTCTTTCTGCATTTATTAACTGAAAAATCATTAATTATATGATCAAAGTAAAGGCAACGGAGAGTACCATTTTCTATACTCAGGATGCTAATAATTTTAATTACTGTGGTTGAATGCTAATTCAAAGGTAACTTTTGAAAAGTTTTAACTAAAAAAATATTTTTGCGGATGCATTTGTGTTATCACACACAAAAATATTCTTAACGAGATTGAATTAAATACCTGGAAATGTAGTAAAGTCAGTTATATTGTAGAAGATTCATTATTTTACATTGTACATTATTTTCATGTTAAGTTTACGTAATGATGACACAATGCTGTTAGACCAATATTATATTACCAATTTATGTTAATCCTCATGGCGTATTGTTATGTATCATTTACCTCATTAGTTATTGTTTGTAAATTGTATTTTTGGGAACAAAGAATCTTTTCATTTCAATGAAATTTTAATCTTCATCATTGGCTCTCGTCTCTTCCTACGTTATTTTAAACTGGATGACAGGGGTAATTGGAGAATTCAGTGTTGGCAACAACGATAAGTAAACTATTCATCCCATAACCCTCATCGTATTGAGTAAAATTGGATTAAAAACAAACAACCTTCAAAATATTAACCCTCTAAAAATACCACTGGATTGGAACTTTGACTCCCCGTGGGGTGAAGCCCTATGGGAATTTCTTAAAATCCTTTCTTACTGGTTTGTTATGGAAGGAGTATACGTGTCAAATTTCGTTGTTGTAAGTGTAGCGGTTTGGCCTGGGGGATGATTGATTTTTCGTATTTAAAGATATAAATGATAAATTTTGTATGTTCTTCCTTCTTGGTTAATGTTTTAATAGTCCCCAGTTTGAGATTCTAAAATTCTGGCTATTGGGGGAGGGGAGCTCATGTAAAGTGCTGGTTAACTTATTGAGTGTTAAACTCTGTGATTTATAAATTCAAACAAAACACATATATTGTTACTTGATTGTCATTAATTCTCTAATTGGGCTTTATTGGATGATCGATCTGACTGATCAAAATCGATTTTCTTGTTTACTAGAACTTGAATTGTTTGAACTTCTTTAATTTTGAAATTTATATAGGAAGAAATTCATAACAAATTCTAACAATCCAAATTATCCAAATTATTTAATTAAAGAAGTTATAACTATCTAAGTTTTATTAAACAAGGAAATAAATTTTGATCAGTCACATCGATCATCCAGCTAGGCCTGAATGGTTTTTGTAACTAATATTTGTTTTTTCAAACTTTGGAAATCCTTGTTAAAAAAACATAATACACAGCCTTTTCGTTTTTTTTATTTTTTACTTTTTATCTACTTGTTATTTAAGAAACTTAAGACTCGACAGCTACATATTCAGTAATCAGATAAGTTCTATAAGGTTCATTATAGATCGCAGCACTACAACATGTGTAATATTAGTGAAAGTATTTGCCACGCTCATTATTGTTGAAGAAAGGAAAGGTGTCGTTGTTTTGAGGAATGAACAAAGCACATACCGAGAACCGAGATACAATACTATTTGCTGCACCAAACAATACTGACCTTAAACTTTTCGTACCATAGATCCCCATTTAAATTAAGGTTGTTATGATTTTATTTATTTACAGATATGCTGCTTTAGAGAATGGGTCAGTGGGCAAGAGCAAAGAAACCTTGCAGAGTCAGTACAAATTAGCAGCCAATGTTGTACCAAAAAAACGGAAGGAAGGAAAGGACTCTGTGAGCGATATATCGAATGGGACTAAACCTCCTATGTCAACTGATCAGAAATGCCTTGATGACTATAATCTCATAATGAATACAAATATATCCAAATCTAAAACAGAATATTATGGTAGGCCTATAGACTATTCTGTTAATGTATTTATTTGATTAATTTAATTGATAAGTTAGCGGAGTGAGAGAATAATTCATGTATTAGTAGAAACAGTGATTCATTGTTTTGCAGCTATACGCGTGTGTGCGTGCGTGCGTGCGTGCGTGCGTGCGTGCGTGCGTGCGTGTGTGCGTGCGTGCGTGCGTGCGTGCGTGCGTGTGTGTGTCTGTTTGTAATCCAGTATGGTGAGATCCACAACCTGGTTACACACCCACAAAGCGAGATCCGATTTACACAACGAGATCCGACCACCGGATCTCGGTGTGTTCTGACCTTTGATTCGTCATCAGGCGACCAATAGGATTCCAGAAATACAAACCGTTTTTGTTTTGAGCTCGGATCTCACTTTCCCGTGGTTTCCCCTGTTATGTATGTGTATGAGCTTCCTAAAACTGCCACCACGTCGCGCTAGTGTCGCGTATACACGCAACTCTTACTCACGGAGTGGGAAACCACGGGAAAACGAGATCCGCCAGCGAAACAAAATAACACGGTTTGAGACGCGCTAGGATGATGAACCAGTCAACAGGCGGTTAGCAGTAGCAGTAACATGAGATCCGTCTCGCCAGCCATTGCCATACTGTCAAGATCTGATCTAAATTTAGCGCGATATGGAGTAAAATGTGATCCTGCGACTATCTTGCGCATTTTCTCATGGAGTGTTAGTTATTGTTTCATTTTAAATGTCAAATTATTTGTTTCACCATGTTTACGTGCGTGACATGTAAGAAAAACTTTGATCGGGTCAAAGTTTTTTAAAACGTACAAACTTTAATTTCAAACTAATACAAATACAAAACCATTTAAACAACTGATGACGTGGGTTGCATTGCACAATACAAGTCATGATTTTACACTCTAAAACAACACAAAACATAGGTGTAAAGCAATACATAACTTGCTTACTTAAAACAAGTTATGTATTTATTTTTAGTTTAACTGTTATTAAAATAGTATGACGGAAGTATTTTTTATATAACTAACTGAAACCTTAATTTAAATATCAATTTGATTATTTTTTAATTTTGAAATATTTATAATAGTATCAATACATACGAAAGTGGGCCAGCTCTTAGGGTTAAGTTACGTATCGTTGATCCAACCCCCCCCCTCCACCACATTACGCAGCATAACGCTATGCCATATCCCCTCCCCCCTTTAAGTGCTTTACGTAATATTTGTATGGCCCCTTGATACTACAGTGTTTACTCGTGAAATGTTATTGAATTCCTGTCTATTGAACTGCTATTTGAGCTATCGTATTATAATTTGTTTAATGATTAGGCTTTCTGTAAAATTGTTGTATTTTTATCCTGCTATTCTATACAGTAATGTCGTAATTAACGCTTCATTTCTCCAACAATGGTGATATATAATTGTTATGTTCAAAGCTTAATGTTGTAATTAAATCTTAGGGATTTTTAAATGTCCTTTTAGTTAGTTCTGTTATTTTATTGATGTTCAAAGTTTCTTAAAATTCTCAAAAGCTATATGATTCACAGCTTTGTACAGGATACATTTTTATGAATTTAACACCATATATTTTTAAATATGGGGCCATTAAGTATTGTTTTACTGTACGTTAAATTTGGTTGACAATCTATAATATTATAAAGAAGAGGTGGTTTCTGTCTGTCTGTCTTTCTGTCTGTCTATCTGTCTGATGTTCCGGGTGAACGCAAAAACTACTGAACCGACTGGGCTGAAACTTTACACATAGGTAGATCTTGAACCCATGCAACACATAGGCCTATTCACTTCCTTAAAATCCCCTCGGGCTACGCCCCGTGAACGTCCTAAGTTTCAATGTTTACATTTCAGAAGAAAGTAAACATTCAGAAACTGTAATGCGAACAGCTGAGGATACATAAATTTGACAACTTAAAGAGCAGAAGCAAGAACAGCTGTTTCAAGCTAACTAAAATGCAAATTGCATTGACTAAAGAACGTGTAGAGAAAACCCCTGTGCGAAGAACGGGTAAGTCAGCTATTAATTAATATGAATGAACAAATATTAATGTGGCTTCATCTGGTTTAGGTCTATTCTAATTTGCACAAAAAACAATTTGTACCGATTCTTCCTGTACCCCCCCGATTTTATATTTTTGCTACCTCCCCCCGATTTTTGTTTTTGCCCCACCCCCGATTTTATAATTTGCCCCCTCTTCGATCTTTTATTTTTATTTTATGTCCCCTCATTTTATATTTATGCCCCCCAAATTTATATTTTTGTCCCCACCGATTTTTAATTTTGCCCCCTCCCGATTTTATATTTTGCTCCCCCCCGATTATATATTTTTGCCCCCCCTCTTCGATTTTATATTTTTATGTTATGTCTCCCCCATTTTATATTCCCCCTTGATTTTATATTTTCTCCCCCCAATTTTATTTTTTGCCCCCCCCCAGTTATTATATCTTTGCTCCCTCCCCGCGATTTTTACTTTTTGCCCCACCCCCGATTTTATATTTTTGCCCCCCCCGGTTTTATATTTTTACTCCATTCCGATTTTTATTTTTGCCCCCCCATTTTATATTTTTGCCAACCCCCTCTTCGATTTTATATTTTTATTTTATGTCCCCCCATTTTATATTCCCCCTTGATTTTATATTTTCTCCCCCCAATTTTATTTTTTGCCCCCCCCCCAGTTATTATATCTTTGCTCCCTCCCCGCGATTTTTACTTTTTGCCCCACCCCCGATTTTATATTTTTGCCCCCCCCCGGTTTTATATTTTTACTCCATTCCGATTTTTATTTTTGCCCCCCCATTTTATATTTTTGCCAACCCCCTCTTCGATTTTATATTTTTATTTTATGTCCCCCCATTTTATATTTTAGCCCCCTCGATTTTATATTTCCCCCCCCAGTCTTTATATTTTTACTCCCTCCCCCGATTTTATTTTCGCCCCACCCCCATCTCCGGTTTTATATTTTTATTTTACATCCCTCCATTTTATATTTTTTCCCCTCCCGATTTCATATTTTTTTGCCACCCCCCGGTTTTATATTTTTCCTCCCTCCCAATTTTTATATTTGCCCCACCCCCCGATATTATATTTTTGCCCAACCCGTCTTCGAGGTTATATTTTTATTTTATGTCCCCCCATTTTATATTTTGCCCATCGATTTTATATTTTTTGCCCCCCCCCCCGATTTTATATTCTTGCTCCCACCAATTTTATATTTTTTGCCCCCCTCAGTTTTTAAATTTTTGCTCTCTCCCCCAGATTTTTATTTTCGCCCCACCCCTGATTTTATAATTTTGCCCCACCCATCTTTGATTTTATACTTTTATTTTATATCCCCCATTTTATATTTTTGCCCCCTCCCGATTTTATATTTTTTGCCCCCCTCAATTTTATATTTTTGCCCTCCTCCCGATTTTATATTTTTTGCCCTTCCCCCCGATTTTAGATTCTTGCTCCCCCATTTTTATTTTTGCCCCACCCCCAAGTGTATATTTTGCTCCCCCTCTTCGATTTCATATTTTTATTTTATGTTGCCCCCTCCATTTTATATTTTTGCTCCCCCCTTTTTATTTTTGCCCCACCACCAATTTTAAATGTTGCTGCCCCCTTCTTCGATTTTATATTTTTGTTTTATGTTCCCCTCCCTTTTATATTTTTGCTCCCCTCCCTGATTTTATATTTTTACTCTCCCCCGATTTTTATTTTTGCCCCCCCCCCCGATTTTGTATTTTGCTCCCCCGTCCCCGCCGATTTTATATTCATGCTCCCCCTCCCCGATATTTTTTTTTATTTTTATGTACTAGAGTTATTTTATTTCTAAAAGCGAATCCAAAGTGTTACGTTTACCGATTTGGAGTCACAAACCACACGCCGTTTACTACCCGACAGAGTTCCTCGACTTAGTAACAGGACTCGAACTATCTGCCAGTATATTTCGTTAACTTTGATTTAATTGTACATTAAACGTGTAAAATGTAATTTTAATATTGTTAAATAATGTGGATTGTTATTTTCTCTAGTTAATCTACCATTTATATACAACCCGTACGAAGGATGAGTATTCAGCTAGTGTTCATATAAAGTTTTTTAAAAAGTGTTGTGCATACCATTCGATAAAATTAAATCTATTATTGGTTCATTACACATTTTTGTTTATTAGCGAATTTCCCCTATAGGTAAGAAGCTATTACCGTAGTCGGCATGGTAAGACCTAGGGCCGGGACCGTGATAACTTTTCGTTTTGAGGACCCTAGACCCCAAAAACACCATTCAATCGAAACTGTATATATATATATATATATATATATATATATTATATATATATTATATATATTATATATATATATTTGTCCATGGGTGCGATAACTCTCGTAAAAAAGGTCAGATTTTGATGAAATTTTGTATAAACGTGTAAAGCAACATTTATGACTTTAAGTACGAAAACCAGCCATATTACTCTATCTTAAGGGGTATTTTGAGAGAGTTTTGTATCCCAAAAATTGTTTTTTTTTACTTTTTACATATAATTTTTCAAATATTCAAATTTTAATTTTCACCATTGGATTCATCTATAAAAAACACAAAATTTGGTATTTTGATCATTCCTCTACGTCAATCAGTTACCGAGATATTGAGAGTGCTAAACACAGTACGTTGTCCAATGTTAATCTTATGGAGAATCAGTAAAATTGTATATCTCGCTTATTAATGAACAAATATAAATGAAACTTGATATGTGGCTTTATATAGTTGGGTTTTAATGCTATTTGCATACAAAACTCATTTTTGTGGTCACCATGGCAGCAAACCTGCGTACTAGGTAGCTATAATGTTATTCTTATGGAGAATAATAAACATGAGATATCTTGCTTGTTTATGAACATAAATTAATAAAACTTGGTTCGTTGCTTCATCTGGAGGTGATCCATTGGTAAAGTACAGTAAATGGTTGAATTTTTGGAGGTGGTGCTATCTGCTGTGGTTGGATCAAACTCAATTCACTTTTTATACTTAAAGTATAATTATACAGGGTGCCAAAAAAAAATGTGTAGCGTGCTATGTATAACTGGATTCTACATACAAAAATAACTCGAATATGTTCATTAACTTTTTTTATTTTGGCTTTTTTAGCCGCTAGCCGCCTTTTTGTTATCCTAAACATGTTTATTCCCGTAACCAATTGTTGAATTAAGCTCAAATTGTGCATGAACCTCTATGCCATAAATGCCTGGTTCTGGAAGTTCTTTATATTTTTCTGATGTTGGCGGCCATTTTTAAAACCGTTTAAATTATCAAAATTTATGAAGTTACAATAAATGTGTGTTTTTTTAATTATATACATAATAAAACCAAGATTACAATGATCGGACCACAAATAAAAGAGAAATTTAATATTTCGTAAAGAAAACATGCTTTTTACAAGCAAAATCTACCATATTAGTGTTTTTTCATAAAAATTAGATTTTCTCTTTTATTTGGAGTCTGATCATTATAATCTTGGTTTTATTATATAGGTAATTGAAAAACACACATTTATTGTAACCTCGTAAATTTTGATAATTTTTATGGTTTTAGAGATATTTTATTTTGAAAATTAAATATGGCCGCAAACATCGGAAAACATAAAAAATGTCCAGAACCAGGCATTTTTGGCATAAAGGTTGATGCAAAATTTGAACCTTTATTTTAACCGTTTGAAGTTATAATTAAAGATAATTTTTCTAAACAAAACATGCCTATTTTCAGTAAAATGTCCAAATTAGCATGACTATGTTCAGAAAAATTTTAATAACTTTGTTAGTTCACTGATCTTTACAATCTTGGTGTCGTTAGTTAGTTAATATGATTTTACAATTTTTAGTGATTTTAAAATATTTAATTGATATTACACTTTTTTGAGATATTTTGAATTAATTATTTTAAATAGTCACCATTTTGAAACGGTCAAAGACAGAAACGTAAAATTTATGTTAAACCTAGTTCTAGTTACAATTGATGTTCTTGCCAAGTTTAAATTCAATAGCTCAAACGGTTCAAAACATATCCTTGCATTAATTAAAAAACACATACCGACCTATACGGAAAACGAAGCATTTTAGGACATATGTTTAAAAGAACTTTTTTGTTTGTTTTTATCTGAAAAATAAAGTGACTGTCTGAAGTTTCAGACAGTCGAAGCTGGACACCCTGTATAAACAAAGCAAGGGTGAATAATAAAATTGCATGTAATTATTGCCCTTAGCGTATGAAAATAAATAGCCAGCCCAACCCTTTTTTTAATACATTGAGCGTAAGTCTAATTATGTTGTTAAAGAATATTGATTAAAAAGTGAAATAATTTAATTATCGATGACGAAAAAATAACCAATAAGTAGGACGACTTCCATATTATCTATTAAATCAAAGTACAGTGTTTGATCTTACGTTTAGGCCTATTAGTACCACTTTAATAAAAAATATCCCCGTCGCAGCAAACCTGCGTACTCAGCGAATTTCCAATGAATGTATATGTTTCTCGCTACCACATAAAGGCACTTACCAAGTTTTATAAAAATAAATTAATAAATAAGTGATCTATAGCATTTTATTTATTCTCCATAAGAATAACATAGGACTGAGTATGCAGGTTTGCTGCAAAAAGGAACACAAAATATGTGTTTTTATGCAATTATCAATTTAACTCAACCAGGTGAAGCTACATACTAATTTTTATTAATTTATGTTAATAATTAAGGGAGATATAAAACTTTACTTATTCTCCATAAGAATAACATTAGGGCTGAGTATGCAGGTTAGCTGCTACGGGGACAACCAACAAAACATTTGTTTTTTGTTCAAATATCAATATACCAGGACAACATGAAGCCACATACCAAGTTTCATCAATATACATTCATAAATAATCGAGATATCAAATTTTATTTATTCTCCATAAGGATAACATTGGACAACGTACTGTGTTTAGTACTTTGAATATCTCTGCAACGGTTGGACGTAGAATCACAATTTAAACACCAAAATGATTGTTTTGTGGAGCTGAAGTGATTGGTAAAAGCAAATGTGAAGTTTAAAGTAAAATTAACTGAGGAAAAGCCAAAAACCTTTTTCCCATAAGATTAACATGGGAGATTTTATGAGCATGTTTTTTTGGATTTTCTCCGCAACCACTTAACCTAGGTTAATAATTCAAAATACCATATTATTTGATTTTTTAAGCTCTATAACATGGTCAAAACCAAAATTAAGTGTTTCAAAAATTTTAGGGTGAAAAATGCAAAAAACTGATTTTTGGAAAATTTAAAACCCCCATAAACCCCCCTTCCCATAGTCCGATTTTTCTGGTTTTCGAACTTAAAGTCATAAATGTCACTTTACACATTTGAGCCAAATTTCATCAAAATCGGACATTTTTTACTCAAGTTATCGCATTCACGGACACACACATATATATATACATATATATAAATTTGAACGAATAGTGTTTTAGTCATCTTGGGACCTTAAAAAAAAAATTTGTCACGGACTCGGGCTTAAGTCTTACCATGAGACCTACGGTAATAGCTTCTTCCCTATAGGGGAAATTCGCTAAAAACTGTCAGTCATATAAAGTTTAACATTAAATGTTAAACCACCATTTAAAACCAAATTTTGGATCTCACGACACGGACCCCCCCACTCCTACGGGCGGATCTCGTCGTGCCGTACACCCCCCCCACTCCTACAGATGGATCTCGTTGTGCCGTACACCCCCCCCTCCCACGGACGGATCTCGTCGTGTCATACATACCGGATCTCAGTTTGTATGTAGAGTTCCATACTAGTAGATTACAATTCATCCTAATTGTGAGGTGATATTCGTAATCTGGAATTAAAGAAGAGAAAAAGTATCAGCCAGTTTTTTGATAGAAACTTCCCCTCTACCGGATCCCACATTACTGCGGAATTCAAGTGGATCTCACTATACTGGAATACACGTATGTGTGTGTGTGTGTGTGTGTGTGTGTGTGTGTGTGTGCGCGCGCGCGCGCATGTTAATAAAATTGTAATTTTTAAATTGCAAGCAAATATGTTTCTAATCTATTTCATGTTACCAATTCAGACATAGGTTTATGAGCTCATCAGTCCCTTTATAACTGAAACAACTCATATTAAAAGTTATACATGGACAGTGGAAATGACTGGACCTCTGAATCGTGGACGGAAATCTAATACGTGAAGCAGAGAAAGGTCTTAGTAATATGAAAAGTGACCTTGTTAATGACATGGTAATTGACTTTGATGTGAATTTTCGTGGAATACTCTCAGCGATTTTTGACAAATATACAAGTGATGCCATTGTTGACTTGATTCCAGAAATTACTAGTGTCTTAAATAAATTAGGCGCTTCGATCACTGTTAATAATGACATGACAAATAATCTCTCTGAACTGAAGAAGGAAAATATACTTCTGGCTAAAGTTCTGGAAACTGAAAAGATTAAAAGAAAAGAAAGTTTTGAAAACTCTCTGAGTTATGAAGAAAAGGCAGAAGACGAAATTAAGTGTCTAAACATGCAAATTGAAAACCTGGAAGTAACTCAAAATCAACTAAGGGATGAAATAAAAAACAAAAATGCCATCATAAATTTACTCTAATCTGAATATAACGATATTTATGAAAAATCAAAAATAAATCTAAACTGTTGCTGTCATTGAGATCAACTAAAAATAACGAATTCATACCACCCAAAAAGACAATCAATTCTGGAACCAACACTAAACAATCTAATGCAATTAAAGTAAATAATCGTTTTTCGGTGTTTGCCACGGATCTTTCGCCACCATCTTCATGTGCTGGCCACAAAATCCAAGTCCAAGCTCAGGTTCACAGGCCAGCATCACCTCATCCATCAGGAATAAAAAACCTGCTTGTACTGAAGCTAAAAAGAAGAGGCTTACTATACTGGCCGACAGCCAAGGGAAGCAGTTTAGTAGATACTTGAAGGAGTTGGAGGAAGATTACGATGTCTTCGTGTATACCAAACCTGGGGCTAAAATCAATCATATTGTTCGAGAAGGACTTAGTATGGTCAAAGACTTTTCCGAGGAAGATTTTATTATCATTTTAGCTGGTACTAACGATTTAAATTTCAATGAACCAGCTCAATTGACTGTTTCACAGGGAATACGTTCACTTCTTTCACTGAAACTGAAAACAAACATCTTAGTGAACAGTGTTCCATATCGTTATGACGACCCCTCACATAACAATAATATTTTATCACGAACTGCAATTTATCAAAAATGGTAAGGGATTACAAAGGGAAACACAACTTATTCTACGAAGATGTCAATAGTGTGCTTTCAAGGTCCCACTTCACCAAGCATGGTCTCCACTACAGCCGGCGAGGTAAATAACTGTTAGCAGATCGCTTTGTGACATTCATCAGACAGACTCACCGTCGGCCGTCCATCTCGCTCTCTCCAGTTGGTACTACTGCTTCAGCATGTGAAGTGTGTTTCAGCCGCTGAGAACAGTGTTCCAGATCAGGTTCTTAACATTGAAACATCTCTTATTGAGCCCTGTCCTGATTTGTTACCCTTGAGCGATCCTCCTCGAGCTCCTGTCTATGACTATTCAGCCTGACAAACTCCAGATGAAAATCTTCTTCCTTGTATGTTCCTTTCTATGGATAATTTCCCACCTTTGCTGTCAGCCACACAATCCTTCCATGAAAATGTTTTTTAGGGGAACCCCACCTCCTTCACTTGAACCAAACGATCTAAGTTATGGCAATACATTCACTATATATCACCTAAATATAAGGAGCGCTCGATATAAAATAGATCAGCTCCGTGCGTCGTGGAGCCAGCCTCCTGACATACTCTGTCTTACAGAACACACGAGGATGAACCTCTGATAATTCCAGATTTCACTTGCATATCCAAGGTTTGTCGGGGTTCAGGTTCGGGAGGTGGTGTTTCCATCTATTACAACAATAAAAGTTCAGTTGAGTTTATTGCAAAAACCAGTAGGAATGATCTGGTTAAAAAGTTTTGCAACGAAGATTGTTTTGAATTTTCTATTGTAAATATTAAGCTTGGTCATAGTTTAGACCATCAAGAATACATCTTAAAGTTTGTACTCATTTGTTTGTTTAGTGCTCCACATAACAATGTGCAAGAGTTTATTGACAGTTCAGAAAAGCTTATTTATAGCGTACAGAAAGAGAATGAATTGATTTTAGTATGTGGAGATTGGAATGTAAACTTTTTAGATTCTGCTAACCTTAGCGTTATTAAGATAAGAAATATACTAATGTCTTTTAATCTCCGTGAATTAGTGAAGCGTGCCACCAGAGTTATAGCAAACAGCAAATTACTTCTTGCTATAAATTCACATAATGTCATCGGGAATCCCCAGAGTGCCTGAGACCTTTAAATGGTCGAATATACCTTTCAAAGTCGACTAAACGACGTAAAACTATACTTTTCACTTAAATAATTCAATTTTGCAAACATTACATTTTGCTCTTGCGATTCAATAAATACTGTCCAACTCATAAAGTTCATCCGCCCGGGGGCCTGTTATCTCGCGCCACGCACCGTTATCATTTGCCTGCGGGCATAGGTCAATGTCACTGGGTTATCCCATTGTATGAAACCATCGCAAAACCGCTATTGTTCACCTGTCCCAATCCAGGACTACCTTTCAAGAGATTGATGATTCAAAGGCATGAACGATTCGTTCCCCCGTCCTAATTCAGGACCACCTTACAATGTCCTAATCTGGGACTACCTTAAAACGTCCTAATCTAGGACTCCTTTAAACATCCTAATTGGTTGACTCACAAAGTCCGTCCGTCTGCTGTTGTTATCTCACACAAAGCTCCAACTGTTGTTTAATATGATTGTTGAGCTTTGCAAGTGCATGTTGATGATTGTTATATGAGGTATATGTCAGATTTTGGTCTAACCCAAATTGGGTCACACCTAATTTCATATAATTTCAGAGCCCACGTCGGTACCGCTTCTTTCAACGATAGCTTAAATCGATTTATCAAAACGCATATCATCATCCTTATTGAGCAAAGGTGTGCTAGCGGCCTGTACTATTGTTTCCTCTTCAAAATTGCTCTTTTGTTGTGGTAAATTCTGTTACGAAATCATTGTATCTTTTTCGAAAACGTCTTGTTCTGGGAAATTCGCATCATTTACCGGTATCATTGTACTTTCTTCAAAGACTTTACGACTGGGTGTACTCATCACACGCGGTCTAAATAAAATGGGTCTGTTATGTTTACTTAGCAGTTTTTATCTCTTCATCCTTCTTTTTCAATTCATTTGTCAGTTTTTCCACCGCATTAACAACTGGTTCGTGTTGTCTTTCAATCTCTTGTTTCTCATTGAATTCTCTAGCACGATATTCTTCCGCTTTGGCTATTATCTTGTCTTCTAGTTTATCTAATCGGTTTGCTTCTTCCACTGTCAAAGATTTGTTATCGCGTAAAAGTAAAAGTATCATTTCGTTTTTACGTTTTACGGGTAATGGAGCAGGGTATTTTCTGAAAAACTCTGCCCTCTCCTCCGCTTGTTGTTTTTTAATTATATCATTGTCCAGATGCCATTGCTCTTGCAATAGTTCAATACGTTTAGCCGCTTTGGGTGTCATTTCGTCAGGCCACATTTTATCTGCCATTTTCATTTTTTTAACCAACTTTTTGACTATATCGCTATCACTAATACTTCTTTTCACCATATCTAAATATAGATTTTGAAATTTGTTTGTATATTTTTAACAAACTTATACTTCACTTTGAATAAATAATTGGAAATTTCAAGTTTAATCAGTAATAATAATAATGAGTGTCTAAACGTGCGTCAAACGATTTGTCATAAAGTGCGTCCGTACGAAACTCATGTAAGTCGCGGTATATCCATCGTCGACATTCGGTAACCGCGATCATTGTATGGTACGATTCGTCTGACAACGTGCATTGTCAATGACCATTATACATTAGGTGAAATACCTTAAACACACTGAAAAGGCCAAATTCACTACCCGGCGATTTACCGGGTCCGATTCATAGACAAATTTGATTATAAAGTTTTATTTTTGAATGTTGATAATACATATTTTTAAGTGATATTGATAATTCAAAGGAGGGTGTGAATCGCGCCCCCCACTGTTTTGGTTATAGTATACTGTTTTGGTTTACCTTATATAAGATAAACTGATTTGGTTCACCTTACATAAGATAAACTGATTTGGTTCACCTTACATAAGATAAACTGATTTGGTTATAGTACTGTTTTGGTTATAGTATACTGTTTTGGTTTACCTTACACGAACGCAAGTCACGGTATATTGACCATTGTCTACGCATGTCACCATCTTAAGATGCTCGGTAACCGTGGTCGTTGTACGGTGTGATCCATCTGACGATGTGTGTGACGTGCGTTGCCGATGGTTGTTACACATTTGTAGGTGAGAAATCTTAAATACCCTAAGAAAGACCAAGTTAAGCAAGTGTTTCAAGCTTCACACTGTGATGATGAAGTCTCAGGTAAAAGTTCTCCCACCTGTACCTTCATTATATGAAATTAGGTGTGACCCAATTTGGGTTAGACCAAAATCTGACATATATCTCATATAACAATCATCAATATGCACTTGCAAAGCTCAACAATCATATTAAACAACAGGTGGAGCTTTGTGTGAGATAACAACAGCAGACGGACAGACTTTGTGAGTCAACCAATTAGGATGTTTAAAGGAGTCCTAGATTAGGACGTTTTAAGGTAGTCCCGGATTAGGACATTGTAAGGTGGTCCTGAATTAGGACGGGGGAACGAATCGTTCATGCCTTTGAATCATCAATCTCTTGAAAGGTAGTCCTGGATTAGGACGGTTGAACAATAGCGGTTTTGCAATGGTTTCATACAGTGGGATAACCCAGTGATATTGACCTATGCCCGCAGGCAAATGATAACGGTGCGTGGCACGAGATAACAGGCCCCCGGGCGGATGGACTTTATGAGTTGGACAGTATTGAATCACAACAGCAAAATGTAATGTTTGCAAAATTGAATTATTTACGTGAAAAGTATAGTTTTACGCCATTTAGTCGACTTTGTAAGGTATATTCGACCATTTGAAGGTCTCGGGCGCTCTGGGGATTCCTGATGACGTTATGTGAATTTAATCCAGAAAATTTAACATGTCAAAATTGGGGTAAAAATACGAAATTTGAAGGGAAAAGGGGTCAAATTGAAGTTGTTTTAGCAGAAAATGCTCAAAAATAGAAAATTTCTTATAAACATTCACATGCTGTATGAGTATGATTAACCTCACAGGATGATTTTAATGTCGTCTAGCTATCATTGGCGCTGGAGTTAAGAACATGTCAAAATTGGGTTGAAAAAACATGAATTTTTAGGAGAAAAGGTATCAAATTTAAGTGTTTTTAGCCAAAAAATGTTCAAAATTGGGAAATTTTGCTAAAAATATTACGTGATCGCAAAGGTCATATGAGCATTTAATCCTTGAAATTCGCACCCCTCACGGGCTGAAAACCCCCTTATTATACTTACTACTTTCACTGTCTTTATTTAAACCCAGAAATTTGATGTCTTACCTGTTCTATCGTGTAATTAACTATGAATATGTTTATACTTTCTTTTTTATGGTCTTTGAAAATATTGAAAATAGTATATTTTCAATATATATTTTATTTTGATTAAAAAGAAGTTTGTGACTATTGAGGTACTCTGCAATTGTAGTAAGAAGTAAAAATTACGATTTTTCTCTTATCATTTATATTATTTGCAGTTATTTCAATGTTGATATAATCTGCATACAAACACAATTTTGATGGGGGCTCAATTACTAAAGACAAACCTGTCAAATAAATTAAAAATAACAAAGGGCCCAGTATGGAGCCCTGGGGTACCCCGAATTTCACTAAGTTGAGTGAAGAGGTTTCGGTTGCTATAATATTGAAATCATTGAGATGTCTAATTTCTACATATCAGTGAGATATGAATGGAACCAACTTAAAGCTCTATTTTTAATCCCTATACTAAACATTTTTTTCAATAATAAGCTATTCTATACACTATCGAAAGCTTTAGTTAAATCAATGTAAACACCAGTAGCATGTTCATTCTGATCAATTAGAATTAGTTACCGATTTCACAAAATCAACACTCATTTCCTACTGACTTTCTTTTCCTAAATCTAAACTGCTCTTTATCTAGTACCTATAGTATTTTCTTCAAAGAACCTAATAAGTTGGATTTGTATTACTCTTTCAAAAACCTTTTAGAATGTATGGAGTAAAGCTATGGGTTGATAATTACCCAGTTCTTTGATGTTACCATTTGTATAAACCGGTGTTATTTTTGATATTTTAGTTTACCAGGAAAAATTCCTGATAACTATGGGTTTATTACATGAAACAATGGATATATGGCTGGGATTTTTTTATAATGAGCATTGGTTTACATAAGATGATGTATTGTTAAAAGATGAAATAACTTTGCTTAAGTCAGATTCACTAATTTGCTTTGGGATGAATGTGCTACTTGTGTGAACAGTCAAAGGAATATTTTGTCCTTGGCTCAAAAAGTTGGTCTCAGGAGCAATGCTCTTCCCAACCACTGAAGTTTAATGGTCATTAGTGAATTTCCTTTGGAAAGTGAACTATTAGCATGACCCGCACGGTGAAACTTAAGCCCGGGACCATCATAGAAGTTCCTAACGTGACCCCCTGAACACGTTTTAGGGGTCGTTCAAAATTATATATATATATGTATATTTATATATATATATATGTATATATGTATATTTATATATATATGTATATATATATATGGACATATATATATATGTGTATGCACTCTAGCGGTCGCATTTTTTGTCCGATTAACTTCACATTTGGTAGGGACGTTCCTTTCTGTAATCTGTTGAACAAGTTCGTTGGGCAAAACAATCGGAAAACTCTAAACCCCTTTTTTGGGGATTAATCTTTCAAATTTCGAGTTTTTGGGCCCAAATAGGGTCATAAAAGCCCCAGATGTAAAATTAATGCATGTAAAAAGATGGGAATTAGTGAGACGAATGTTTTAAGCCCTCTCTCGTCTTTCTAGCTTAAATATTTACCGAGGTATTAAAGAAAATGTGTATCGGCTAAACACAGTACGTTGTCTTATGGGGGTTTTACACTGGAAAAGCCTGTTATTCCTTTGTTAGAGTACTTTTAAGACCCCCAGCAACCTCACGCCTACCTTCAAGCCTGCCTAGACCTTCTCCTAACATTATAATGCGCAAAATTGTATTCCCAGCATTGCAGGTAAATTAAACCAGGAGCATCAGAACAGCCAAAAAATCAATGTTTTCAGATTTCAATAAAAATTGGAATACATGTATGTTTTTAAACAGTTTTCGAGTTTTAAAAGCTTTTATGTGGAAATTCACTTCCCTCACGTCAGCGTGCTGCGTGCTAACTCGTTTTAAGCTTGGCATATTTGTTTTGGATTTATACACCTTCACACCTTAATTATTGAATTGAAATTCCATCTCCAACCTCTTTACCTGTAATTTTCCACGTGGCTTTACGCACATTTGGAGAATCTCCCACTATTTTGGCATAATATTTTTTTCATTTATTAAGTCCTCTTTTTGTTCTTGTTCCATCTTGTTTAACAGTTTTCTTGTGCTTTGATCTTTGGTACACCTTACAATTTTACTTAGCTCAATGATTTAATTTTTCTTATTAATTATATTACTAGGGAATCTTTCATTTTTATTTTTTCCCTGTCTTTTCTTCACTTTAGGGAAACAATTATCAAAATTACATTTGCATATGTCCACTCGCTGTTAGCTTATGGAGTAGTCTTATGGGGTAACTCTGTAGAAGCCAGGAGAGTGTTCGTGTATCAAAAGTTCATTCTTAGAACAATTTTCCACTTAAAACCAAGAACTAGTTGTAAGCCTTATTTAAAAACACATTGTATTCTAACATTACCTTCTCTTTACATTCTTGAGCAAAATTTGTTAATACAAAATCATCTGTATTTTGAAAAATACAAAATAAATCACAGCTATCATACGAGAAATAATAATAATATTTTTCGATATCTAAATCATAGTCATAAAAAATTTGAAACTGGACCTCTTTATTTGGGATTAAAAATGTATAATCATATACCTGAATCATAGTTTTTTATAACTGATATCACTGATGAGTTTTTTATAGATAAAATTTAGAGTATGATTAAGCATATGTATGTTTGTCAGGCGTTATGTACAATAAAGATTTGTCTATTGTCTAAAATTATACTTAAATATACGAAAGAATACATCAAACTTATTTTCTACAGTAGATGTGTACAATTCCATCCGAGATTCTTTATCTAGAGCATTACAAAATAAGTCTATGTTTGCTTCTGTAAATCTTCTGCTGGTTGTAGTAACTTTATTACTACTTTTTGATTTGTTACTAATTTTAAAATCATGAACTTCTAACAACTGATCATCATGATCTGAAGGTTTGGTAACAATACCAGTTATTTTTGTTTTCAGTTTAGATATACTTGTTAACAAATTATCGATTGCACTTTCTTGGGTTTTAGAAATCCGAGTAGGTAAATCTACCATGGCTGTCATTTTATAGCATGAAAGAATATTCATTAAATTATTTTTTGTTTTAGAAATCTCTAAGATATTAACCCTTTCCGCTTGTATGTCGGGGCAGCCCTGCCGGCCGCATTTAGCCACGTTTTCGCATGTCGGGGCTCACCCGCCCATACGTTTTTAGTTTTTTCTTTTTCTTTTTACTTTTTTATTTTTTGGTCCCCAAATTATCTGTAAAAAATAAAAACACAAAAGTCTGCTTTTTTTGAAAAATAAAAGAACAAATAAATAATAAGTGACCAACTGTGTTTTTAAATGCAACTGGATAGGAATAGGCCAGTCTGAAAAAAATTGAGCGGAAAGGGTTAATATTGATGTCACCAGCAAGTACAATATTACAAAATTGTTTACTAAGTATCTCTAATTGTATGTACAATTTTTCTGAAAATTAAGCATTGTAAAGAGCTCCTGGTGATCTATATATACCCCAGCTAGTACAAACAAAAATTCTCCTGATCTTACCTCTGCTAAGCAGTACACTTTATCTTCCGTGATTTTCTCAATAGCTGGTAGACATAATTTGTTTGCATATACATTGGCTTCTGAAAATATTACAATACCTCCACCGTTAAAAGAAGTTCTAGAATAATTTGATTCAACTGACATATTCATTAATTTTAGTCGCTGAATTTCAACATTAGTAATTTTGTGTTCTGCCAAAACGAGTGAGTCAGGATTAATTTAATCTAATACATATTGTTGAAAGAGAAAATAATTGGTTCTTTCCGTGATATACTTGTTATTGACATAAGGCCTGAGGCAGATTATGAGCTATCGAAAATCAACTCGGTCCATAGTGTCAATATCCCAGGATCATCAATAGTACTAAATAAGTTCCAAGTTTCATAATTCTACGATGCCACATATCCGAGGAATCGTAGAATTATGAAACTTGGCACACTTATTTAAAACTATTAGGAGAAGTGTTAAATGTAAATAATTTTGTGTTTTGGGTGTGTAGGGCTATGCCCTTTTGGCTTTCAAAGTTTAAATGTTATCCTTATGGGAACATGCGTTCTTTTTTTTGTTATGCTTTTCATTTAACCCTTTCAGTGCTATGGACCAATATATCGGCTTTTGAATCTGTTATCAATAAACACTGTTACTGCTTCATAAGGGATTGTACTGTTAGGCGCTCAGTCTGAAGTCTGAGTCTGACGTAGTGAAATCTGGTACACACAAACTGAACTACCTCGTCCAGTGCCTAGGCTCTAATACCGCCTGGTCCACTACAGCTGCTAGTCTGATCAGTGGCTGTGTGGTCTAAGACGTTACCTTCCCGGCCGGGGGTAACACTTGGATCGAGAGTTCAAATCCCGTTACAGTCGGTGGTTTTTATGCGCAACTCATGGAGAGTTGTCTGTGGCAGAGTTGAAGGGGAGGGCGGACCTTAAGCAAATGGTGGACAGCTCGGGTCCAAGCTGACAGGATGGGTGGATTCTTTGTTAGTTGCACATCTGATCAGGTGTTTTGCTACTTTTTACCTATCCTTTACTGTGTGTGTGTCCAGCGGAAGCACGTTTTTATTAATTTTGACTATTCAGGCGTTCAATACATTTAAAAAATTAACAAAACATCACAGATTCAACTACTCCTTTCAGAAGCTTAGCACTGAAAGGGTTAATAAATAGCTACATTATTCAAAGAATATGTAGCACAACAGCAAGAATAGATGATTCATAAATAAAACATATGTTAAGGCATATATGAATGAATGAATGATAAGTGTAGAGTGAGATGCCTTGTGTACCCTTATTACTAACTAAGACTGACTGATTCTTTAGCCAGGATCATTAATTAATATTATATTATTAATAAATAGTCTAAGTCATACAAAATATATCGTCATCTAATAGATCTAGACATTGTATACTGGCAGTAGGTTCATCACCTTTTTACCGTTTTATTTTTCATTTACTAATCTTTAAAATCTTTACTAACATGTAAATTCCTTAGACATAGCTAAACTAAAAATATATTTGTATAACTTTTTCAGGTGAACAGAAGTTCTTGGAATGTGATGTTTTGAAAGAGAAAATAATTGGTTCTTTCCGTGATATACTTGTTATTGACATAAGGCCTGAAGCAGATTATGAACTATCGAAAATCAACTCGGTCCATAGTGTCAATATCCCAGGATCATCAATCACAGCTGGGTAACTATTTATGAAGTTTATTATAAGGATATTGCTGTTCTTGGTGAGTGGAGGTAAACACTCTTGTCACATTTAAAAGTTATGTTGCTTATTGAGACTACAATAAAGAAAAGAGTTTGAGAAAAAGCCTGTCAACAAATCTAGATTTTAAAAATATTAACGTTGCTAATTGCAAAGATTGTTACCACGATTGTGATAATGTGCTCACATTAAAACCAGAATCAAATACCCCCGTCGCAGCAAACCTGCGTACTCAGTGAATTTCCAATGTATATAACTCACTACTACATAGAGCTATTTACCAAGTTTCACAAAAATACATCCATAAATAAGTGATATATAGCATTTTATTTATTCTCCATAAGAATAACATTTGGGTTGAGGACGCAGGTTTGCTGCAACTAGGAAGATAAGTAATATGTTTTTTTTGCAATTATCAATATAACTGAACCAGGTGAAGCTATATACCAAGTTTAATTAATTTAGGTTCATAATTAAGGGAGATATAAACTTTACTTATTCTCCATATGAATAACATGGGGCCGAGTATGCAGGTTTGCTGCTACGGGGACTATCAACAAAAAACTCGTTTTTTGTGCTATTATCAATATACCACAACTAGTTGAAGCCACATACCAAGTTTCATCAATATACATTCAAAAATAATCGAGATAAAGAATTTTATTTATTCTCCATAAGGATAACATTGGACAACGTACTGTGTTTAGCACTTTGAATATCTCTGCAACGGTTGGACGTAGAACAACGATTAAAACACCAAAATGTTTGTTTTGTTGAGCTAAACACATTAATAAACAGACATGTGAAGTTTTAAAACTATCTGAGAAAAATCTAAAAACCTTTTTCCCATAAGATTAACGTGGGACACATTTGTTTTATTTTCTCCTCAACCACTTAACCTAGGTTAATGATTCAAAATACTAAATTATTTGTTTTTTAAGCTCTATAAAATGGCTATAACCAAAATTGAGTGTTTTTAACATTTTGGGGTCAAATTTGCAAAAAACCGATTTTTGGAAAATTGTAAACCCCCATAAAACCCCCTTCCCATAGTGCGATTGATCTGGTTTTTGAACTTTAAAGTCATAAATGCTACTCTCCACATTTGTGCCAAATTTCATCAAAATCGGGTGTTTCTTTCAAAAGTTATCACGGTAACGGACACATATATATATATATATAAATTTATATACATATATATATATATATATATATATATATATATATATATATATAGATATGCAATGATCCAATAAGCAGGAAGCACGTTTTTATTAATTTTGACTGTTCAGGCGTTCAATACATTTAAAAAATTAACAAATCATCACAGATTCAACTACTCCTTTCAGAAGCTTAGCACTGAAAGGGTTAATAAATTTAGACTATGTAGCACACCAGCAAGAATAGATGATTCATTAACATCCAAAATAAAATACAAACATTCAGACATTAAAACGATGTTATCAATATAACTGAACCAGGTGAAGCTATATACCAAGTTTAATTAATTTAGGTTCATAATTAAGGGAGATATACAACTTTACTTATTCTCCATATGAATAACATGGGGGCCGAGTATGCAGGTTTGCTGCTACGGGGACTATCAACAAAAAACTCGCACACTTAACCCACTGCTTACTGCTTCATAAGGGGGGGGGGGGCTTACTGCTAAATACGTTTAGGGGGTTAAGCTGGGTTTGTTGTTTTTTGTGACGTAATTGTAATGTAAAGGAAGAGAACTAAAAATTTTTAACTTTACTGATGAGACCTCAGGTTAACTAATGCAGATATTACCGTATTTATTAATAGCCATAATAATAATAATTGACTATATGTCAATATACTCTCCATGAAACCAAAGACTTAGGCCCTAGCCTTGGGAATTGCCAAAACCCAGTAGCCTTCGTACGGATCTTCGTGAAGCCTGAGTAGGGGGTGCCTTAAGAAGAGTGGGGGGGATCAGCGTTGGAGGGGAAGTTCACAATACCATGTGTCATAATAATACTCCTGCAGAAAACATTTGGCTAGTATTTGGAATATTTGTTCTTGTACGATCAGCTGTTTTTTACTCTTAAAAAAGTTTATTTGCTTTTGCTTTTTTTTCAAAGTTCTCGAGCTTCGAGCTTTCTCGAGCCGAGCTTTTTTTGATGAGAATTTTCTCTAGGAGTTTGCAATATACCGGTAGTGATTTTCTGACTCAAGCCACGCCGGGCAGAATTTTTTCAAAGTTTTCGAGCTTTGAGCATGTTATTGGATTGGTGAATCCAATGGTTTAATTATCCTATTCATTGGGGCTGAGTACGCAGGTTTGCTGCAACAAGGAACACAAAAAATGGGCTTTTATGCTAATATCAATATAACTCAACTAGGTGAAGTCGTCTTAGTTTCGTCAGTAATTGTTTAATGTTTAATTGTTGTTTATATATATATATATATATATATATATATATATGTGTGTGTGTGTCCGTTACCGCGATAACTTTTGAAAGAAGCTCCCGATTTTTATGAAATTTGGCACAAATGTGGAGAGTAACATTTATGACTTTAAGTTTGAAAACCAGATCGATCGGTTTATGGGAAGAGGGTTTTATGGGGGTTTAAAATTGTCCAAAAATCAGTTTTTTGAACATTTTACCCTAAAATTTTAAAAACAATAAATTTTGGTTATAGCCATTTTGTAGAGCTTAAAGAAACCAACAATTTAGTATTTTGAATCATTAAGCTAGGTTTAGTGGTTGTGGAGAAAAGTAAAAAATGTGTCCATAAAATTTCCCATGTTAATCTTATGGGAATACGGTTTTTAGATTTTCCTCAGATAATTTCACTAAAAACTCCACACTTCTTTCTACCAATCAGTTTAGCTCTACAAAACAATCATTTTGGCGTTTTAATTGTTGTTTTACGTCCAACCGTTGCAGTGATATTCAAAGTGCTAAACACAGTACGTTGTCCAATGTTATCCTTATGGAGAATAAATAAAATGTTATATTTTGATTATTTATATATGTATATTGATGAAACTAGGTATGTGGCTTCAACTAGTTGTGGTATACTGATAATAGCACAAAAAAAGTTTTTGTTGATTTTTCCCGGTAGCAGCAAACCTGCATACTCGGTCCCCATGTTATTCATATGGAGAATAAGTAAAGTTTTATATCTCCCTTAGTTATGCACCTAAATTAATAAAACTTGGTTGAGTTATATTGATAATTGGAAAAAACACATATCTTATCTTCCTTGTTGCAGCAAACCTGCGTACTCATTTATAATGTTATTCTTATGGAGAATAAATAAAATTCTATATATATCACTTATTAATGAATGTATTTTTGTGAAACTTGGTAAGTGGCTCTAGGTAGTAGTGATACCCACATATTTGCATTGGAAATTCGCTGAGTACGCAGGTTTGCTGCGACGGGGGTATATTTATTTACTACCCAGACATAAACATTCTATAGGAGAACCTCGGTACTGTAGCAAGACTAAGGGGGTTGTTTAAGCAGTCTTGTGATCGAGAGACTCTTGTAGTTGACATTTGTACTATCAAGGTTATGTTGAACTCATGCTATCAAGGTTCTCTGAAAAACCTTTATAGCAAAAGCATTTTGACGAAACCTCAGTGACACATTCTGTTTTAATTGGTTATTAATGAAAGTAAGTGAACCATTTATAAATAAAAAACTTAAGATGGCATAAGGAAAACTTGTTCTTAAACATTGAACAGATGTTAAATGTTTGGGTTTGTGTAATCTCGTAACAAAAATTCTGTTGGCGTTGGAAAAAAATAAATAGATTTAGCAGAAAACTACCCCCATGAAAAACTCCTACGTCTTTTGATGTTGGGGCATTGTTGTTAGTTTTCCGGCCACAAACCACAAGTACAGATAAGTTATTATGTATTTTAAATTGTAATCACTCAGAATAAAAATACATTCTTAAGACAATCATTAAAGACCTTTGGTGAGGAGACACTGTCATCCATATTTTTTAACCAAACTGAAAATTATTTTTAGGTTAGTTAGAGTGAATACCCTTTAATTTTTAGTGATCAGTTTAATTTTGGCTTTAAATAAAAATACCCCCGTCGCAGCAAACCTTCATACTCAGCAAATTTCCAATGGAGATATAAATGTCTTAATACTACATAAAGCCACTGACCAAGTTTCATAAAAATATATTCATAAATAAGCGGTATATACAATTTTAATTATTCTCTATAAGAATAACATTTGGGGCTGAGTACGCAGGTTTGCTGCAACAAGGAACACAAAAAATGGGCTTTTATGCTAATATCAATATAACTCAACTAGGTGAAATCTTATACCAGTTTTTATTAATTTATGTTCATAATTAAGGGAGACATAGCATTTAATTATTCTCCATAAGAATAACATGGGGGCCGAGTACGCAGGTTTGCTGCTACGGGAGCCTTTTGCAAAAAATTGTTTTTTTAGCAAATATCAATAGACCACAACCAGATAAAGCCTTATACCAAGTTTCGTCAGTAAACGTTCATAAATAAGCGAGATATACAATTTTTCCTTTCCTCCATAAGAATAACATTAGACAACGTACTGTGTTTAGTACTTTAAATATCTCGGTAACCAATTGACGTAGAGGAATGATCAAAATACCAAATTGTGTGTTATTTTAAGCTGAATCCAATGGTAAAAACCAATATTTGACTTTTTCAAAAATTATATGTAAAAAATAAACATTTTTGGGGTACAAAACCGCCCCAAAATACCCCTTCGGATTGAGCGATATGGCTGGTTTTGGAACTTAAAGTCATAAATGGTGCTTTACACGTTTATACCAAATTTCATCAAAATCGGATCATTTTTACGAGAGTTATTGTTGTAAAAGGCGGCTTACCTATAAGACGTTGTAGATGAGAATGCCCGATTGTAACTCCATGGAGGTGGATGTAGAATGGTACCGTTGTTGACAAAGAGTAATGTGGTCGTGTAGTCTTGACTATTGCATGATGATATTATATTGAATGATTGATATGTACAACATCCTTCCCTTCAAGGATTGAAAAATAATGTTTTCTTGTTTTACTTCTTGAAATTAAACTTGTTTCTCTTTCCTAACATTAACTAGGCTAACTCAACAAAATATAAACAAAATTAATAAAACAAAATTAATATCTTCTTATCTTCCTCTTCTACTTTTCTCTTACAGTTTATAGCGTTCAGGAGTCTTTATTATACTCCCTGAACGAGTGGTTCTCTTGCTGTCGCTTTCAGGTTGATCGGTGTCAAAGTCAGGTTGAGTTAGTTTAGGCCGTTCATCAATCTGGGAAAATGGTGAGTCAAATGTGAAAGATTGTTTTTTTCATTGTATGTTTACACCTCGGACTAGAAGTTGGTTTTATCATCTCCCTGTTTCTACGATAGAGACCTTCAGGCGTCTGTATTACATATGAGCTGGTTGAAGGTTTGGCAACTACTGTGCCCATATCCCATTTGCTCTTACTTTGCTGAGGTTTTGTCTTTACTGCAACTCCTTGTCCAACGTCCAGCTCTGGTAGATGTTTTGACTGTTTGTCGTAATGAAATTTATACTGTTGTTTTTTCCGAATTAACTTTTCTTTTACTTGAGCTGGAACATGAGGTTTAAAGAGCTCCATTTTCATTGGAACAAGTGATCGTGTTCTTCTAGACATAATTCTCTGGACTGGACTGCTGCCAATTCCTTTAGTCTCTGTGTTTCTCTATTCCAGTATGGCAAGCCATATGTCAACATTTTCTTCTTCTGTTTTGTCAAAGAGCTTTTTCAATGAATTCTTGGCTATCTTCACTGTCGCTTCTGCTTTGCCGTTTCCTCTGGCATGGTACGGTGAGGACGAAACGTGATTAAATTCCCACTCTTTTGCGAACCTGGTCCATTCTTCGCTAACAAAGTTCATAGGATTGTCTGTTACTAGAGTCTTTGGGATTCCCCATCTGCTAAAGTTTTCCTTTGTTACTTTAATTAGTGTTGAAGCTGTAGTGTCTGATAGTTCGAGTTCCCAAAAGTCGGAGAAATAATCTATTGTAACTAAGTAATTCTTCCTTTTAAAGGTAAATATATCCATTGCTACTCTTTGCCATGGTAGGTCAGGTATTACGTGAGTTTGCATAGGCATGTGAGGTTGATTTGCAGCATTCAGTAGACAGGTCGAACACTGTTCTACGTTTTGCTTGATTTCGTCTGACATGTGAGGCCAGTATAAAGTTTCACGAGCTTTTCTTAGTGAGGCATCCAGGCCAGGATGGCTAGCATGGATTCTTTTCAACATTTCTTTTCTCATTGCAGTTGGTACAACTAACCTATTCCCTTCGAAAATGAGGCCGTCATGAGCCACAAGTTCGCCACGGAAATTCCAATATTCTCTGAGCGGTATGTCTAGTTCTTTTTTGTTAGGCCATCCCGAGCTTATCACATTTGACAGAGCACGAAGAGTCATGTCCTGTGCCGTAATTTCTTTGATTTGCTTTAGACGTTCTTGGGTCACATTCCAATGCCGTGTTGCATCTATTTCCTCTATATTTTGAAATAACTTGCTCTCTTCTCTGATTTGATAGACCTGATACATTTCAATGTTTTCTTGCATGTTAGAACAGTTGTTCGGTACTGCAGCTCTGGATAACGTGTCAGCTAATGTCATCTCTGATCCTTTTTTGTACTCCAGAATGAAGTTGTATTTCTGGAGTTTAAGAAGCATACTCTGCAATCTCCGTGGAGCACTTAAGAGAGACTTCTTGAAGATCGAAACGAAGGGTTGATGATCAGTCTGTATGACCACATCTTTTTCCCCACTAATAAAGTGTTGAAACCGATTGCAGGCAAAAAGGATGGCAAGACACTCTTTTTCAATTTGAGCGTATCTTCGTTCAACAGGTGACAATGTTCGTGACGCAAACGCAATAGGCTGATCTGACTGCAAAATAGTTGCGCCTAGTCCGACACTGCTCGCATCGCACTGAATAGTCACTGGCTCATTTACATTGAAATATTTCAAAACTAGAGTAGAAGAGATACATTTTTTGATATTTTGAAAGGCTTCATCGTGTGTTTTGTCCCACTCCCATGGCACGTCTTTCCTTGTCAGTTGTCTCAATGGTTCACAGTGCTCTGCAAGAGATGGTACAAATTTGGCTAAATAATTGACAAAACCTAAGAAGCGTTGAACATCCTTTACATTTTCAGGTTGTTTCATGTCTTGTATAGCTTTGACTTTAGATTTATCTGATTTGAGTCCCTCTCGGGACAATACGTGTCCCATAAAAGCGACTTCTTTTTCTCTAAGTCTCATTTTCTTTTTATTGAACTTTAGATTTGTCTCTCTGGCTCTGACAAGGAGTTTTTTCAGCTTTTCGTCATGGTCCAGCGTAGCTTCTTCTTCAGAGTCCCCACAACCGTAAACTAGGATATCATCAGCAATAACCGCAATTCCTTCAAGGTCGCATACAACCTCATGTAATCTTCTCTGAAACTCTTCCGGAGCCGAGGCTAGTCCAAATGGTAGCCGCTTCCAATGGTATCTACCCTGTGGTGTCCAGAACGTTGTAAGTTTACTTGATTCTTCATCTAACCTAACCTGCCAAAATCCATTTTTGGCATCCAGAACCGAAAACTCTTTAGCTTTAGCTAAGTCTGGCAAAATATCATCTATCGTCGGCAACTGATAGTGAGGGCGTTGCAGAGCACAATTCAAATCTTTGGGATCAAGACAAATTCTCATTTTATCGTTTTTCATAACGACAACAATATTACTAATCCAGTCTGTCGGGTGCGTTTCTTTGACAATAATACCCTGACCCTCTAGTTCGTCAATTTTTTCTTTAAGTTTTTTCTTAAGAGGAATTGAAATTCTACGTGGCGGATTCTTGACTGGCGTTACCGTTGAGTCTACTTCTAGGTGATAGATTCCCGGGAGACAGCCTAATCCTGTGAAAACATCCTCATATTCTTCTACAATATCTTCCTTTTGTCCAAGGCGAGACTGGACTTGTTCAACTTTACATAACTTAGCATTAACACGTATAATACCGAGCTGCTCGCAAGACTCCGCAGACAATAGAGGTTTCTGGTAAGCCGGCCCATCCACAATTTTAAAAATCAATTCATGCATCTTACTATCATGAAAACATTTAAGGTCAACTTCACCAACAGGTTTGATAATTTTTCCACTATAGCATTTCAACAAAGTGTCAGTTTCCTTAAGAACTAAATTATCAGTGTTGTTTACACTCAGTTTATTGAAGTCAGTTTGGTGCATTATGTTACAAGAAGCACCAGTGTCCAGTTGGCACTTCAAAGAGCACATTTTATTTACGCTGTCTGTATAAAACGCAACTTTAGTATACCATTGTTTCTTATGCTGCATCGGTTCATCCGATCTTGCTAAGTTAAGGCAATCAATCTTATAAAGTGATTCGGAGCTGCTGTCATCAGTAATGCTTTCATTGGCATCAAAAAAATGGACATTACGATTAGAGTTCCTAGATTCTAGATCCTAGATAGGTTATTCTAATACCTAGGCTTAGACCTGACTGCAAATTTATTTTTACAGACTTTTGCAAAATTATTAGGTTTTTTGCATTTTTCGCAAACTTTCCCAAATGCAGGACATGCATCCCTTTTAAATTCATGTTGATTTCCACAGAACAAACAATTTTTCCTTGACTGATTATTTTTATTAAAAGTAGCTGGATGGGTCCTACCTTGAAATCGGTGTCTTCCAGCCGAAGTGCCTTGCATCTTATGTATATCTTCCCTTGTTTCATTACTATCCTTGTGATTGAGACGTCTCAGCTGAGTGTCTGTAGCTTCATGTGCCCGACAATGATCAATGGCCGCTGACAATGTAAGCTTAGGATCGGATAGTAGTTTCTTCCGAAGACCCATATCATGTACCCCTAAAACTAGTCGATCTCGAATTAATTCAGATTCAAGTGATTTATAGTCACAAGTAGAGCTGAGCTGTCTTAGCCTACAAATATACTGTTCAATCTTTTCATTCGGTTCTTGACTTGCTGAACCAAAAACAAACCTCTCGTATATAACATTTTTTCAGGTTCAAAGTATTTGTCAAACCCTCCTAATATATCACTCACTTTAGCCTTTTGATTATCATCTAGATCAAGAGTTGTAAACATTTTTAAACAGTCTTTCCCTACAACTGATAAGAGAGTAGCCACTTTAACATTATCATCTTTTTCTTTAAGACTAGTGGCAATAGAATAATTATCAAATTGAAGCTTAAAAAACTTCCAATTCTCCACTACATCTCCCCTAATTTCCATCGGAGATGGTGGTGGCAAATGCATGCTAACTGAGACAACTTTCTCCTCATTTGCCTTTTTTGCTTCAGTACTGGTACCAGTCATTTTAAATTTATTCAGTATTAAAAATACAAGTAATCAAGTATTAATGAAGCATAATCTCAAAGGCCTAGCCTAACCCGTAAGTCACTTGAACTTATATTCTCAGTAGGCCTATAGATTAGCCTATGTCCAGACAGTTGAGGCCTATAAAGAAGTTAAAACTAAGGGCCTATTTATAACTTTCATCACACTTCAATTTGTGTGTAATTATCAAAAGTAACTGCTAATTTCTCCTAAATAGAAGTCTTGTACTATTAGGTATTCAATGTTCAGCTGCAACTCAAAAATAACAAGCTAAGTCTGAGCCTATGTTGCAATTATTGTCTGTGTAACAAGACAATACTAATTGTGCCTCAACTGACAAAATTATTTGATTCAATTGTAGGAAGATTATTTCTAAGTAGTAGTCACGTACTATTAGAAGATTTCTTAGCAGTTCCTGTCTGTGAGAACTAGGCTTAAACTCAAGCCTAGTAGCCTATTAACAATTTTACAAGTCCTATTACTGAAGAACAGTGAATTCTTTCTTGATATATTGTGTCTTCCTGCAGTAAATCTAAAGTAGTCATGTACTATTAGATACTTACAGTTTTTCAGTATAAATTGAAAATGTGTTTTACAAACTTTCAAGTTTTTGCAAACTTTCCTTTTCCTTCTGAAACATGAACTGTGCAGGCACAAGTTTGCACGTTTGCAACGACTTTTCCAACTTGTTTAAAATACAAAATATGCTGTTTATCTTCTTGACTTTGTTGAAAAATAAGTAGAACTCAATTAAATACCACTCTTTTGTCGTGGTTTTCTATTAAAATAAGAATAAACCCTTTGTAAACTATTCTTTCGGTATGCGATCTTGATTTGATCTTTGATTCCACTTTTCAATAACTGCCACTTTACTAAACTTTCGCACACTTCAGAATAAATGAATACTGTTTAAAATACTTTATTCCGCACTATAATCAAAGAAAACTTTGCTTTTATAAGCTTTAAAACCTTTGGGCTATGAAGTTCGAAACCATAGCTGCCACCATGTTGTAAAAGGCGGCTTACCTATAAGACGTTGTAGATGAGAATGCCCGATTGTAACTCCATGGAGGTGGATGTAGAATGATACCGTTGCTGACAAAGAGTAATGTGGTCGTGTAGTCTTGACTATTGCATGATGATATTATATTGAATGATTGATATGTACAACAGTTATCGTGCTCACGGACGCACACACACACACACACACACACACACACACACACACATATATATATATATATATACAGTTTCAAACGAATGGTGTTTTTGGGGTCTGGGGACCTCAAAACAAAACGTTAACATGGTCCCGGGCCTAGATCTTACCATGCCGACTACGGTAATAGCTTCTTCCCTATGGGGGAAATTCGCTAAAAACAGCACACTATACAATAAATTCTTCAGGGTATTAATGAATCATGGGAAAAATCTGAATTATAAATATTCTGCATTCAATAATACATGACTACCTCCAAGCTCTAAACATATATTAATCTATAACTTCATATTGCTTATTTCTCATGTCACTTCTTGTGTTGGTTTATTACATTCCTCATCAATTGGTACATTCCAAAAGTCTCAATAATTTTTACTGGTATTTAAGTTTAACATTACAGTATATCATAGTTCCTGTCATTATTTATATGTGAAAAAAATTAAGTTTATGCAGTTTTTAAATTGTTTAAATTCCAATTAAATACGATTTGTATTTGAATTTGGGAACTGAATTATCCTGAGTAGGGGTGTGCAAATATTGATTTCTGGCTCGAGCCGAGCTTTTTTTTTCAAAGTTCTCGAGCTTTGAGCTTTCTCGAGCCGAGCTTTTTTTGATGAGAATTTTCTCATCAAAAAATCATGGGAATCATGAATCATGGGAAAAATCTGAATTATAAATATTCTGCATTCAATAATACATGACTACCTCCAAGCTCTAAACATATATTAATCTATAACTTCATATTGCTTATTTCTCATGTCACTTCTTGTGTTGGTTTATTACATTCCTCATCAATTGGTACATTCCAAAAGTCTCAATAATTTTTACTGGTATTTAAGTTTAACATTACAGTATATCATAGTTCCTGTCATTATTTATATGTGAAAAAATTAAGTTTATGCAGTTTTTAAATTGTTTAAATTCCAATTAAATACGATTTGTATTTGAATTTGGGAACTGAATTATACTGAGTAGGGGTGTGCAAATATTGATTTCTGGCTCGAGCCGAGCTTTTTTTTCAAAGTTCTCGAGCTTCGAGCTTTCTCGAGCCGAGCTTTTTTTGATGAGAATTTTCTCTAGGAGTTTGCAATATACCGGTAGTGATTTTCTGACTCAAGCCACGCCGGGCAGAATTTTTTCAAAGTTTTCGAGCTTTGAGCATGTTTGATTAGGCATATATGTACTCTTTATTTATATTATGTTTAAAAGAATAAACATTTTATCCATTATGGTAATGTAAAATAATTTATAACTTTCAATATTTGTCATCTTTCATTCACTTCTTCTAGATTCATTATTCATACGTTAAATAAATAAAGGCCTACAGTAGGAAAAAAAATAAGTACGGTAGGCTTCTAAAAAGGATGATTTATTGAGACCACTTGTTGATAGTACCGAACAATTTGTCTTTCAATATAAAGTAAGTAGCCTACATAGAGAACAAATAACGTAAAGGAAGAGAACTAAAAATTTTTAACTTGACTGATGAGACCACAGGTTAACTAATGCAGATATTACCGTATTTATTAATAGCCATAATAACAATAATTGACTATATGTCAATATACTCTCCATGAAACCAGACTTAGGCCCTAGCCTTGGGAATTGCCAAAACCCAGTAGACTTCGTACGGATCTTCGTGAAGCCTGAGTAGGGGGTGCCTTAAGAAGAGTGGGGGGGATCAGCGTTGGAGGGGAAGTTCACAATACCATGTGTCATAATAATACTCCTGCGGAAAACATTTGGCTAGTATTTGGAATATTTGTTCTTGTACGATCAGCTGTTTTTTACTCTTAAAAAAGTTTATTTGCTTTTGCTGATTGTTTAATTGCAATTTCAATATTTGTTCCTATAAAAGTAATGTTTAAACATATGGGCGCAGCAAACTCACTAGATTAAAGACAAATGAAAATAATCTGTTTTAGGCCTAATCAATAAAAGCTGTCCCACACTTCCCGCAAATACGCCCGAACATTCGGCTGAACCCCGAATGTTCGGAGTAGTCGCGAGAAGTATGGGAGCTGCACAAACTTTTTGGTACCAGTACACTATCGCCTGGTACCAGTACATTATCGCCAAATGATTCACTCGAATGTCCCGCCGAATGTTCGGAACGAGTTGCAACAACGAGTCTTGCACCAAATCAACTGAATGTGTTCAGCGAACTAACCAAGTACACGCTCACCCAATACCATGCTCGCCCATTCGCTTCCGTTCGTCTCTTTTGATTCGTGCCAAAAACCCAACAAAATACAGAGCACGGGGAACGTGAATCATGGCGGTGCGAACTTCCCAAACATACACGTGCACACTGAGTATACTATCACGCTCGCCTTAGTTCGCCTTTGTTGGGCCATAGTGTACTGGTAGCAAGTACACGGGACGGAATGTTCAGGGAATGTTCAGTGAACGTTCGGGAGGATGTTTGGCCGAATGTTCAGGTTTGTTCGTAAGATGTGTGGAATAATCTTAACCTAAGATCTTTGCACAACAATCACTTTGTGGTTGCAATGTTTTTGTTTTGGCACATAACAAATGAGTCTCACTAGCGATTTTTAGTCAACAGACTAAGAACAGATGTCAATCACTCACCCCCAACCTAAAAAACCGGTTTAAACCACTTTAACCAATAACACCCAGGCTTCACGAAGATCCGCATGAGGTCTAGCCTATCTCTCTTTCAACTGTTTGTAAATAGTAAATTTTAGGTTATCCTTTTGTAAATATAAGATAGTTAAACCAGTCTTTATATCTTATTGTACTCACAGGAGTAAGTTAATAATCGTAGACCTAGCTTATGTTCTATCTAACCTATTACCTAATAGACTTAATCTATTATATGTGCTTCTGAAACAGAGGTTTTAGAAGCAGAAGGTGGAAGAGGATCGTCAATGCATTCTTCTTCCATCACAACTTTAACAGTTTGATGGCATACAATTACAAAATGATATGGTTTCTACTTCTACTGACGTTTATTCATAAATTCAAACAATCCCGCGGAGTCAACAATATGATTTTAATCGCACAGCTGTAGCGTAGTGTAATAAAACACTGCGCCATTTTGATAGCGTCTTGCTCTTGGTTAGGGCCTTCGGCGTACATGGAATATAATCAACCTTTAAAATAATATGACCACCGGTATTATAAACATGCATTTCGTATCCATTCAGAATTTTTATAAAACCCTTAGGTTTTGTGAACCTTGCAATTCGTCAATTTTTTAACTATCCAATTTTTGGAGAGTACTAATTCGTCTGCACATTATAACGCCGTCATGTTTCGTCTGCACATTATAACGCCGTTCATCACCAAAAATGAGTGGAGTAAGGGTGAACACTTACTCTACTCATCTCGTTCATCACGTACACCCTTGTCCCTAGCTGCTGGTCACGTTAAATCATTATTACATCATAATAACCATCTTCACTCAACGTCAAGGCAGTTCGCAAAGTGGATATGCCAACGCCAACAGTGGTGTCAGACATCATTTCAGTCTCCAGGGAATATAATTATTGTGTGTAATGTACGAAGTTGTAAGTTGTAGAAAAAACTGTACCAATGCAACAGTTAGACAAAGTGTTATAATGAATTTTAGTTTTTCCTGTGGTACTTTTTCTGGAGATGTACAGTTGTTGTATTATTTATTATTATTAACGTGAAATATTGCACAACTTAACTGGGTAACGGCAACACTACACTGCAAACTGAATGGTGTGGTAGGTCCTCTTGATCACTTGATGTGATTGAGCGTAGGTAGATAAAGTATCTCCATTGGGTTGGTTGATTACTGATCAGGTCAGCAGTTTAAAATATTACAGTACTTTAATGTTTGGTTATTTTTTTACGAAGGATCAAAAGTATTAGCACTGCAGAGTTATACTTTTTATGGAATGGAGCTCTACCGACGCAAACTACGAGAATTCTAACATTGATTCTGGAAAGTTGTTTTAAATTGACTTTAGTAGACGACTATTTTCACTGGTTGGCCTTTTAAATATTCGGCTCAAACTTAGAATCTTTTTGCAAATCTCGAGCCGAGCCAAATACTGCAATATTCGTCTCGAAAAAGCTCAAAGTTTGAATACTTGCACATCCCTAATCCTGAGAAAGCCAAATCAGATAGCCTCTGTTGTTGTGGTCTTGGGACTACTCAATCACTCTATGGCCATTATAGCAGCTGTGTAATGTTATACAAGGTAATTTTTGGATTATGTCATTGATGTGTCTGTGTACACAGCCTGAGTGCCAACAAGATGGGAGAACTGATCACGAATAAGAATGAGAAGAGTTACTGGGGCCAGCGTGACCAGTATGAGCAATTGGTGCTGCTCGATTGGTATTCCGAACAGAAGGACGTCATACCCGGCAGCCCGCTCTCAAACTTGTACATCAGTCTTACCAAGGCGAGTCATCTATCAATTATGCCTAACGAGGCAGCCGACATAAACATAGTGTTGTGAATTGTATCAAATATTTATATGGTATTGTTAACAGCTGCTAAATTTATGAAATCTTGTTTATAACTTAGATTTGTTTAGCTTTTCCGTTAGTAACTATTTTAGTTGATTAAAACCCTACATTCTGTAAAAGGTTTACTCATTACACGTAATTATATTGGTGTGTGATTGGGCAGTTATTTTTCTCATAGTTCTTTCTTCTGTATTAAAAGAAGAAATGTTAAACTGTTAACCCATTAAAGTAGTCATTTTATTCTATTCGCTATACGGGATCCGATTGGTCTGCATTCTAGTAGCAAAATCTGTAACTAATGACTTCGACCAACTACGGTTCTTTTTGCTAGGGGCGTATACTGACTATAAACCTATAAACCTATCTAATGCTGCTAGGTCACTGGTCATGGTAGCCGAGTTGGTAAGTCGTGGAAACACCTTGTCCAGGTGTTGATACGAAGTTCGTAGGTTCGATTCCCTCACACAACCAAAACTGGCCAGTTGTGCAACTCACAATGAAATAACCGGTCTGTGTCAACTTTTGCTTATGGTCAACACTGATTTTGCTACTTTATTATTTTACTTTTGTCTACAGTGTGTGTGCCAAGTTGACTCTTAAAACTGAATGAAAACAGTATTTTAATGAAAATATACCATTAATTAATTTTAAAACACACATTTTCTATTCCATCTCATAGGTTTAAAAATTTACAGAAGGGACGAGACCAGCTCATATGTCTACGCCAATGGGTTGAACCAAGTAATTTTTAAAAGTTTTGTTTGAATAGGAAATGATGTGTTTGTTTTTTAGGTAGTGAAAATTTGTTTTAGATAAATCATAATAAACTTGACTTTTAGGAACACAATAAAAAATATACTTTCTAAACTCAATTGTTCAGACCACATATGTTTTAACATTGGTTTTGTAGTGGGAAGTAGGGTTACTGTTTTTAAGTATAGATTTATTTTTATTTGGTCATCATGCTGCTTTTATTTATTATTAATTCAAATGTGTTTATTTTACAGTGGGATCCAGATTGTTTCTACAAAAATAACCCTTTGATCTTAAATGGAGGCTTTGAACGCTTCTTGGATACATACCCTACTTTCACATCAAATCCCCAAATTAAATGTCCCGATAAACCCATAAGGAGCTCATTTATTCATTTAAGTAAGTATAAAAAAATAAATTATCACATGATTGAAAATAACTCAATTTAGGGTTTGAAACATAGTTTTACTTGTTTACATGCTCAACTCTCTCTACACCCTTTTAAAAATATTTTAACTTCATAATATTTATAAATTGTTATCTCTCACTTAACCCTCTAGGTGTCATGTCATAATTGTCTAAATGCCACGTGATTTTTAGCTCTCTTACAGGGTTTTATTTGAAAATTAACAAAAAATTTAAATTATCACTAAATGGTATACTGTTATACATTTTTGTAAACTAGATAAAATTGACTATCTTACAGTACATACCTTTATGTCCTTATTTTATATACAAAAAATCCGGTTTAGGGCCAAATCCAGAAATTGCAAAATAAAATTTACTTTCCTTATGTATCCACATATGTACAAAAAAGGTTGTGCACCAGGTACAAAATTCAAGATATACATTTTGTTCAAAATGTAATTAGAGACAAGAATATATATACTCATTATTAGTAAAATACATAAAATAAATATCTCTGACGATAAAACCAAATATGATCACCATGGTACTAACCTAAATCCCATAAAGATACATATAAAACCAACCAAGACACACAATATCACTTATCGCTTATGTTTTTACTAATAACCTTGTTCAAACACTTTATTTGGCAATAATAAATGCACTTTAATGATAATAAACAACATTTTCAATTGAATATAACCTAAAAAGCAATAATAAATGACGAAAACATAAACAACACAGAAGGCAGAAAACAACAGTGACGTAACAAATCTTGGCACAGATGTTTTCTTTCCAACATAGAGTAGAACCTCTCGAGACAGACATTGGAGTAAAGCTTGAAATCTGCCGTTTACAGTGATACCAAATTCAATGCAGTTCAGTGCAACTAGAGTGTATTCAGACCGTTGTAACTGAACGTCTGCAAAGTCGCCCGAATTCAGGCGGGTGGCACTTGTACGTAAAAAAAACCCGCCCGAATTCGGGCGGGCGGCACCTAGAGGGTTAAAAGAATTATTTTATAACAATATTATAATATAATAAATATAATTCTGTAAGCAAAATCTTTAAGTCAAAATTTTGAGAGTTAGGCAAATCACAGGATGACGGGAGTCGGCTCAAATTAAAGGTCTCAATCCTAGGGACTAGGGAAAAATAGCAAATGAGAAATAACATAAAACATCCCCCAAAATAAAAGCACGGGAATTTAAAAAAGTCTACTTTGTTTACAAACTCAAACTGACATGTGTTTATTTTCCTCAGAATGTAAAGAGTTAAATAAATCAAAAGAGGCAGGGTATTGGAGCAAGGTTAGGGGCTATAGCCCCTTCAAGCCATAATATAATATATTTTTCATTATAATTTATTTATTATAAGTTTATTTATTTTAATAATACCAATTTACATATTTTTCATATTATTTTGCCAACAATATATCTAACTGTGAACGATAACAATCAAAATGTTAAAATTAAAAATTTTCACTTTCTCTATAGTCATATAAGTTTAATTATGTATCTTGGAATGAAAACTTTCTTCGTGAAGTTTAAACCATTTAAAAAAAATGGTGATGTAGTTTAATGAGCTTCCAACTCAGTAATAAAGTTTGGCTCAAGATTTAATTCACTGATCCAGTGTCACGTTATGAGGAGTTAACTGTCTGTAGCATATACTGTCTATTACCTGAGGTCATTAGGAGATCCTAGGCTACCTCGAATAACAAAGAGTAAAATGAATTTTAAGGTTACTTTATAAGTGGGCATTTTTAAACAAGTAAATGAATTGAAACATTTTCTTTATGAATCAATTAATTTTTGAATCTATATGAAGGTGATTTTAAAAACAATCTACTCAATAATACTATGTAATTCTTCAAAGTTAGCGTCTTGGATTTTGGTGCAACGGATTCGATTGGTATTTTAATAATACCAATTTACATATTGTTCACATTATTTTGTCAACAATATAACTACCTGTGAAGGATAACAAACAAAATGTTAAAATTAAAGATTTTCATTTTCTCTATGTTCAAACTGAACACCTCGGGTACCTAGAGGCTTGGGAAGAACATGACTCGGTTGACCAACAGTGTACTGTACAAAGGTATTTATTTTTAGAACTTGATTTTTTTTTAATATTTGAATATTTATTTTAGGTGAACATAATATTGAGTACCCGATGAATGTTCTTGAAGAAGATAAATCTGTAATAATCACTAAAACAGTACTAAACGTAGATGATTCTGATCAAATTACACCAACAGGCAGACCAGCTATTGACAGATCCACTAAAGTAAGTAGCCTATATGAAGTAATGTATCAGGCTTACCTTGTAAAGGATAGACATTGCACTGATACTTGTAAACCCAAAAGAATATTCCGAGGCCACTGGCCTCTTTGCTTGGACTTAGAGAAGAATGAGGCCATTTGTCCTCTTCAAGTTGACAAAGTAAAGAGGCCAGTGGCCTTGAAATTTTCTTTTGTGTGTTTCCTGTGTCCCGTACTTTTCAAGGTAAGCCTGCTTGTCCTTCCATAGATTCTTGCTAACTATGCAAAATGTCCTATTCAAAACTAACCTTACAGAAATATATCAGTAGCCAAAGTAGTAAATGTTATTTAAAGTAGGCAGACAAATTGTCGGTTTAAAAAATTTAGGAGTATTGTTTTTCTGTTGACAATAATAATAGTAATTTATAGTCCTTTTATTTTATTATTGATGTGAGTTTTTGAGAAATTTTGTGTTGTGAAGAAAAATTTCTGAGCATAATATCCACAAACAGAGACTCATAATTCTGACATATTTAGTTGTGAATGGCTGCTGAGCCATGGACTGAAAGGTATTCCCATTTTAGTTGTAGTCAAGATATTGCAATCCTAAGCATTTTGAGCAACTATAATTATTTTAAAACTTTTATACTTTTTCCGAAATTGTCTTCTTTTGTCATCTAGAGATTGGTGATTATCTATAATATTCTTAAAAAACAATGCTTAGTTAAAACAGTTAAGGGATCAAAAGAGCCTTTCCCCACACTTTTTTAGGAGAGGGATGAGAGATGAAATTTCTGTGGGCATCCTGCAAGTGTTTTTAATAATCCTAATATAACTAAAATATTATATTGAGTTATTATGGAAATGCTACTACCGTAAACCGTAGTTTAGTATCAAATCTCTTTTATAGGGGTTCTGTCGAAACCCATTTCCAGTAGAAGTTCCTTTTGGCTGACTCTTCTTCAGCATTCCAGATCTGACACATGTAATGTGTTGTGCAACCGAATCTTCTTAACTTATAATTTCTTTTTACAAGTTTTCTTTTTGATTTATGTAGTGTCTTTCTATTTATATAAACAAATTTCCCCATACCCTGGAAGCCAAAAATTGTGTTCACTGCAGTAAAGGACTTAATTACAAGTAATGAAATGTCCATAGGCCACCAAATTTCTAAGTCAGAAGTACATTACAATAACAAAAAATTGTGCAACTAAATAATAAAGTAAATTAAACAAATAATTAAATAATAGAAAATATAAGTACAATATTTTGTTAAAAGAAAGTATTTAATTGTGCTTGTGGATTATTTTTAGGGGTGTGCGAGTACTCGAAACTTCGAGTTTTCGGCCGAGTATTTTAATACTCAAACTCGACTCGAAGTTTTGAAAACTACTCGAAAGTTCGAGCGAGTATTTCCCGCCAATTTCCAGATGATTGCTAATGATTGCGACCGGCCAAAACGCGTAGTAACGGCCGCAAAAGGCAATCGCATCATGTAAAATCGGCCGAAAATGACAACCGCGAACAATTGCGTGCGGCCAAAACGCGTAGTAACGGCCGAAAAAGGCGATCACATCACGTAAAATCGGCCGAAAATGACGACCGCGAACGACTGCGACCGGCCAAAACGCGTAGTAACGGCCGCAAAAGGCAATCGCATCACGTAAAATCGTCCGAAAATGACGATCGGACCGCGTAATTTCGGCCATAACCAACGATTTCGTCATCTAATATTGATTATAAGCGATGTCTGGACCAGGTGAAATTGGCCAAATGACAACCGGACCCTGTTTTATCGGCCGAAAACGAAGGTCAAACCGTGTTTTGTTTGTCAATACGTAATTCAGTTTGATTGTACTGACCAAAACTTTGTATTGCTACTCATATATTAGTTAGAAACAATGTTTCTATTATCAAATCTAGGGCGGTATCCAAATCCCATCACACTATTTTAAACTACCAACTGATGGCAAATACTCGCTCGAAAATACTCAAAACTCAAAAATAATTGGCACTACTCGATTTGACTCGATTAAAAAAATCACTACTCTCACACCCCTAATTATTTTAAACTGGAATCCCAAGTAAATTAATGCCACTATTTGCCTTTAGACTGAACGGGCTACATTATAATTAGTTCACAATAAAATATTACAGCCTTATGTTAAATTTGTATACATACAAATCAGTCAATTCGCCAGTTATTTTGGACAATCAGAGTTGTACTGTATGCATGTTGATTTATTTGTTAATAATGTTCCAGTATTAATGTGGAACTGTCAGATATTGAATCTTCATTCAAAATATTTATAAACCTTGTATAAGATATGAACATTTAAACGAGTTCGCACGCAGAACGCTGACGTGAGGGAAGTGAATTTCCACATAAAAAACTATAAAAACTCAAAATCAGTTTAAAACATACAATTATTCCAATTTTTATTCAAATCTGAAAATATTGATATTTTGGCTGTTTTGATGCTCCTGGTTCTATTTACCTGCAATGATGGGAATACAATTTTGTGCATTATAAGGTTAGTATAAGGTCCAGTCAGGCTTTAAAGTAGGCGTGAGGTTGCTGGGGATGATAAACAGTACTCTAACAAAGGAATAACAGGGTTTTCTAGTATAAAACCCCCATAAGACAACGTACTGTGTTTAGCCGATACACGTTTTCTTTAATAACTCGGTAAATATTTATGCTAGAATAACGAGAGAGGGCTTAAAAGTTTTGCCTCTCTAATTCCCATCTTTTTATATTCAATAATTTTACATCTGGGGCTTTTCTGACCCTTTTTGGGCCCAAAAACTCGAAATTTGAAAGATTAATCCCCAAAAAAGGGGTTTAGAGTTTTCCGATTGTTTTGCCCAACGAACTTGTCCAACTGATTACAGATAGGAACGTCCCTACCAAATTTGAAGTAAATCGGACAAAAAATGTGACCGCTAGAGTGCAAACACACATATATATATATGTCTATATATATATATAAAATTTTGAACGACTCCCCAAAACGTGTTCAGGGGGTCACGTTAGGAACTTCTATGGTGGTCCCGGGCTTAAGTTTCACCGTGCAGGTCATGCTAATAGTTCACTTTCCAAAGGAAATTCACTAACACAGCATTATTGATTCTGATTCTTGTAAATAATACAATCCAATATAATTTTCAGCCTCACCAGCTCACCGAGAGAATGGATAAATCTGATCATACCTTAGAGAATGTAAATCTCGGTGAAAGAAGTGTCTTAGTAACAGAAAAACCCAGTCAGTTCATCCATGATGAAAAAATGGAGGAAGAGAAGGTACATTCTTAGTTTAAATAAATACCTCTACAGCAATTCAGTACTCCCAATAAAACCTTCAGGATATATTAATTAAGTATAAGTGAATGCAGTTTGTAGATATATTCCTTCACTGTTGGAAATTCGTAGTCCGGCAATGTGTATGAGTATTTGGTTTTTGTCTTGCAGCAGCAGCAAATGAGTGTATGGATTATAAAATACTACTTTTATAAAACCAATGCATGTTAGCCAATGCTTGCTTGAGTGTGTATGTCATGCGACAACATTTATGACATGGTTTTAAGGAGTAATGTACCTAGTAGGGGCGGATAGGTCCTCTAGTTTTGAGTAATTTTTTATCATTAAAACTACATAGTGATCGAGTCGAGTAGTAAAACTACTAGAAAAGTTAGAGTTGAATAGTTATAAAAAATTCAGTTATACTGATCTTGATAACTTTTTACAGTTGTGTTAAAATAAATTTGACTGAGGTTTGATTAAGTCTCCACGCCGCTAAATGAACTACTTAAATATATTTTTAAGTTGTATTAACACACAGTAATGTAACATAATCAAGATCTCAGTCACACATCTTGTTATTGTACAATAAAATCAGACAATACGACACAGCTTGGTCAACCAGTGCCTTGATACCGAAACAAAAGATAACTGTATCGATAAAGTAGTTCCATTTTACGTTGTTACAACATAAATCGTATGCACTTTTTTGGTGATAATCACACAATCATTACTTAAAATTGTACTTATTACTTACGATAGAGCCTGTCTTTCACCAACTGGTATTTACAAAAACTCTTGAAACAATGACAGGTGATCAAGTGATTTATTACTCTCTACTCATGAATGGAGATAAAAGGTGCTGAGGTTCGGGGAGAAAGGTCTGAAAGTGAGCAAACAATTACCTTCAGCACAAGCTGCCCATCTGTCTAGGAGTTATTAAACACTAGTGATCACTTCCTTGTTAAAATGTTTTGGTTTTGATAAACTAACCCACAAATTTGTTATCTATCTTCTATATATTTAATTCCGTTAGCGAATCTGTCCCCATGAAATATCTCGAGCTAGGAAGATGTTAAGTTAGGTTATGATGATTTATTTTAAAGCTTAAGGGCCAAGGACAGTGGGAAAATATTATCAATGTCAAAAATTACGTGGGCTATGCTTCAAAGGTCCATTGATTTTCCTATGGAAATATCACTACAGTGTATATTTTTACAATAAAATCACTTAAATATCAATAAACAAAATGAACTAATGATCAGCTGTGATTATCCACTTAAACAAAAACCATATGTTAAGGGCTATAGCCCCTATAAGCCTCTATAGTCGGTGCCAATAGAACTGATGGGCCAAGAACTAGGCCAGCTGATCATTTCTCCATTTAACATGATAGTAAAAATATCAGCTGGTCTATTACAATAATTGTCCTTGACCCACCAGTTCTATTGACACCGACTTTAGTGGATATATATTTGTAATATTTTTCTTCTGTTTGTTATGATTGTTAATTCATACATTATTATTTTGTTTGTGGAAAAACCATTTTTGAAATAGTTAAATGATTAATACCATTTCATAAAGTGATTCAATTATTTAACTACTAGCAGACCCGTTGCAGCTTCGCCCGCGTAAAGTATGACAGTTGCGTGTGCTGCATTCTGTGGTTAGCCCATGGAACTACTACGAATCAAGATCAGCTCAAACCAAAGTGAATGACAATAAGGAATACATGGTAACTTTGAAGCCCTGTGGGGCAAAGCCCTATAGTTGAATCGGTATGAAAACACTTTAACTTTCCTATTTTAGACCTAAATAATCAATGGACCAAATTTCACCACTCTAGGTTGCCGGGAAGTTGGAGAATTAGTGATAAGTGAGTGAGGGCTTTGCCTTTTATAGTTATAGAATTTTAGGATGGGTTTGTGATATACCAAACAATATGCATTTGTTAATTACTCAGTGAAATATTTTAAAAGGTTAAAATATTCTTGCTTACTTTTTGTTTTTTGTATGTGGCATTTTACTGTGAACAATTCTTAGTTTACTTGTAAACATATGAAACACTGTATGTTAAATATCACTTAATACTGTGAAATTCCACATATAAAACACAAACAAAAAGTAAGCAAGATTATTTTAACCATCTAAAATAACATTTAACCAAGTAATTAACTAATGTATCTTGTTTGGTATATAACAAAAACATCCTAAAAGTGGTTAAATAATTGAATCAGTTTACCATGGGAAGGGGAGTTTATGGGGGTTTTAAATTTTCCAAAAATCAGTTTTTTGCATTTTTCATCCTAACATTTTGAAAATACTTAATTTTGGTTTTGACCATGTTATAGAGCTTAAAAAACAAATAATATAGTATTTTTAATTATTACTCTAGGTTAAGTGGTTGCGGAAAAAAATCTAAAAAACCTGCTCATAAAATCTCCCATGTTAATCTTTTGGGAAAAAGGTTTTTGGCTTTTCCTCAGTTAATTTTACTTTAATCTTAACATTTGATTTCACCAATCGCTTCAGCTCCACAAAACAATCATTTTGGTGTTTAAATTGTGATTCTACGTCCAACCGTTGCAGAGATATTCAATGTACTAAACACAGTACGTTGTCCAATGTTATCCTTATGGAGAATAAATCAGATTTGATATCTCGATTATTTATGAATGTATGTTGATGAAACTTGGTATGTGGCTTCACATAGTACTGGTATATTGATATTTGCATAAAAAATTGATTTTTTGTTGATTATTCCCGTAGCAGCAAACCTGCGTACTCAGCCCCCATGTTATTCTTATGGAGAATAACTAGAATGTTATATAGCGCTTATTTATGATTGAATATTGATGAAACTTGATATGTGGCTTCGCCTAGTTAAATTATATTTATATTTGCATAAAAACAAGCTGTTTGTTTTCCTTATTTCAGTAAACCTACGTACTCATTACCAATTTTATTCTTAAGGAAAATAATTGAAATCGCTTCTATGTGAATATATTTTTATGAAACTTAGCATGCGGCTTTATGTGGTATTAAGACATATATTATGCATTGGAAATTCGCTGAGTATGCAGGTTTGCTGTGACGGGGGTATTTTTACATTATATGATTTTTCCTGGGGATGAGTCCTGTCCAGAATTTATTTTTATCCTAGAAATTAGTTATTTCCAACTTATGAAGGACATTTTTGTTGTCATTTTTGAGATCAGAGTTGCAAGGAAGCACGGACGCATGCAAACCTTACTCATATTAGAGTATAGGATAAAATACAATTGTATACTGGTATACATCACCATGTCTGGTTTCTGATAGATATTTATTTCAATTTGAGATATTAGTTTTGTAATTTATTTTGAATTACACCTTCCTAAATATTATTTGATTTATTTGTACTTCATTGCATCTATTCTATTAGTGTCATTCAATTCAATTCAATTAATTTTCATCACAAAAATTCATACATCTTAAGTACATTAACTTTTTCCTGTACAGGTGGTCCCTCTTAGACCCTCTCAGGTTGGCGAGTCGCCTTCAGAGACATCACAGCTCAAAGAAAGGTACTTAGAATTGCATTACTGTAAAAGCCTTACCATAAACTGAGAATTATATAGGAAGTTTAGTCACTCAAAAACGCTAAATATGATGCCACTGGATGTTAGTTTGGAGATCCAATCTCTCAGTTTCTTCCGTCTTCTGCTCCCATGTCTTCTCTCAGACTTCATCTGGGTGTGGAACATGGACTTTCACTTGTTCTCTTATTGTACTCATTTGTGCAAATATGTATATATATAAATTACAGACACTTCTACAGTAAAAAAATTGTTTTGTGAACTTGTTGATGCGCTTCCTGTAATAATAGTTTCAGTCGACCCTACCCATTTGTTAAGCAGGGTATAGTTTGATACGAGTTGACATTATTGAAGTCCTGATATTTGCTAAGGATTACACTCACCCATTTCAGCTTACTTTATGTTTTACTGAGAGAGTAATCTCCAAAAGATCTACTGATAGTCTTGCACTTATTCTAGGCTATTGTTCAATTTAGTTGCAGTTTACTGCAACTGCCCTTGCAACTTTTACATTCTCGGCTGACAGTAGCTGGTGCAGCGTTGCCAGTAAATGGAGTATAAAATCTCTTCTTGCCAGGAAATTATATCTTAAGTATTTCATTGATGAAACAAATCTTGTAACATTTACAAGGGTTTTTAATATTGGCCAATATATCTGTCTCCCTCTGTGAGTTGGAACTGTAGAAAGAACTGCTGACATATCTGTTTGTAGTCCGGGAAGGGTTAAGTTCAATTTTTACTATGAGGCCTATATTTATTAATGACATCTTTTATGTTTTTGGAGAATTTTACTTTGGATTTTTCACGCAGATTAATTTTTTCAGAAGTTCAGAAAAGAGAGACAGCCACATTCCCAGCAGCATCCTATCTCGACCAGTAACTCCTCCCAGATCTGAGAAGCATAATGTTATGCCCAACAAAGGTATGTAAAATGTTTTGTTTTAAATTTGTGATAAGCATTTTATATTACAACGCAGGATGTTTTTTTATAAATTTAAATACACAAAAGTGTTTTAGTTGGTAGTTGCAATAAAAACTAGCCAATATTAGTTAAATTACTTTAAAAACATGCCTCTTACTTACAAGAAACTCAAGACGTTACTTTTTAAAACTGTAAATAAATGTTTATTCTACCATTTTTGCTTTTAATTCTATTCAGTTTCTTCTTTATCAGGGGCTTTTATTCTACTCAGTTTCTTATCAGGGAAATACTTTATGGACCCCAAACAAAGTATACTGACGTTAAGTGGAGAGAAATCAAAAAACAAATTATTCTGCATTTTTTATTCCATCTTGGGTGTTGGAAATTCAAACATTTATATTCAGTGCACTTTTTAAGTGACAGCCTGTGTAACACAACCTTCCAACACTTGCTCTTTCATCCCCTTTTATGATCATATATATCTAACATTTAACTACAGTCAACTCCCGATTATCCGGGAGCGGGTTAATCGGGTTGCGGTTTAACCGTGGTCATGAAAGTTTTATTTTTATTATTTTTATTTATTCCCTTCTGAACATAAATAGACCAATAGTAACAATTTATTTTGCTAAATTATCTCTAGAATCATATTTAATTTACTTTGTTTATCAGAATGAATACTATACAAACAATTTAGTAACCACAACATAATCTGAGAGTCTGTCTTTCGCTAATGAGCCATGGGCGCGTGATGGGGAGCGATGACCTTGACACTGCAAGGACGGTCGGACGCGGACGTCTAAAAATAGAAACATCTCAGAACAATCACCCTTCTCACTGCTGTTCACCCACAGTGACGGACGGACAGACAGACAGATAGACAGACGGATGGTCGGGTGCAGCCATGGGCGCGTGATGGGGAGCGATGACCTTGACACTGCAAGCACGGTCGGACGCAGACGTCTGAAAATAGAAACATCTCAAAACAATCACCCTTCCCACTGCTGTTCAACAGCAACAACAGTGATGGACGGACAGACAGACGGACGGTCGGGCGCGGACGTCTAAAAATAGAAACATCTCAAAACAATCATTCTCCCCGCCTTTGTTTACCCTCATTGGGTTTTCCCCCATTGCCGAATTAATTAGCATACTGTTCGGTGTAGTTTAGAGAGTTCGGTGTTTAGAGATTCTTAACTTATTAAATATCATTCGGTGTTTTGGATAGTATTTACTGCTATCAACCATTGCTAGTATTAACTATTATTATCTTGATTGTTCGTAGATGTTATCACAGTTTAATGATTTTCAAAAGTATTTAATCTACATAAATATATCTTAAATAACATTAAATTACAATGTTGTAGTATAAAAATGTTGATAAGCCTTTATTATATTCGTAATATTCAATTTATTGAATACCTTTGTTTTAACCGTGGTTTTGGGTTTTCCGTGACCCTTCAACCGGTCATTACCCCGGATAATCAGGAGTTGACTGTACTTCATTTTTTTACCTATAGCTTTGCATTATTGTACAGTGGAACCCCAATAACTCGAACCTCGCGGGGAACGGAAACCATTTAGTTATCGAATATTTCAAAATATTGAGGTTCGACCTATCAAGGTGATCTTCCACAGACTTCGACTTATTGAGAGTTACGGTAATGCAATCGATGAGTTATGGAAGAGTAGAATCCTTACATCATTTTGTGTTTTATATGCAGTGTATCATTAGATAAGAGACAACAGTTCTTTATTCATTATAAATGTTTGTACATTTGTGCATTGAATAGTGTCACATTTTACATTACAGTAATATAACTAAATGAAATTCACCCTATATAACCTATTATACTAAATGTCATTGTTGTTGTACAGTAGTTATTTGCGCAACCCACCATCAACGTCCTCAATTGAATATATTACTAAATGGATCAAATGTTCTTTTATTTTGGTTTTAAATTTATTACAATTATACTCTTTTTTATGTAATCTGGAATTTTTCAAGCAGTTTGTTTTCTGTATATGTTGTTTTTTCCTTAAACAATAATTTTAAACGATGATGCTTGGAAATAAAATTATTTTTCTGTCTAGTGTTGAACTTATTAACTTGGTTATTTTGAAAATGACAACCTATTAGATTTAACAAACATAATTGTATCCAATACATAAAGTTCATACAGAGTTAGTATATTTAACCCTTTGAAATGTATTTTTACTGACTCATCAAACTTAAGCTTTAAAATAGTTCTACCCTTTTTAAGACTTTTAGAATATCTATAAAATGTTCTTTTTTTGAGGTACCATACAAACGGATTCCATAAGCAATTTGGGACTGTATGTGAGAATAATATATTAATTTTAAATTTTCAACACTGCATAAAGGACACATCTTCATCTTTCTAATAGCAAATAAACCAGAATTTATTTCACTTAATAATAAAACCAAAAATAATGTTAAACATTAAAAATGTCTAGAATAAGACTGGGAACGTTTTAAACAACTTCTTTGGTGAACGTACCAGAGGAAGAAAAACATCCATCAGTGAACAGAGAACATGTCTAGAGTAGAGGAAAGTAAACAAAAATAACTCTCAGTTCAGAAATCTGGGGATGTTTTGGCCCTTTGACCACTTCCTAAATATTATCAGACATTTTTTTCGGGTTGCAATATGAACAATAGATGCTCAAATACAGTAACTGGGGTTTTGCATCCAAACCAGTAACGTAAAATATTTACTTATAGAGGTTCTCCAGCCAACACTTTGACTTTTAGAGGTGCGACCGGTTTAGTTTTGAGTTTAGGCGGTGTCTCAGACATCGTGATTTAAGACATGTATCTTGTCAGAGGCATGTCTCACTCAAACCAACTTGTGTTAATGAATGGGGACTTACAACCAACACAGACAACAAAACTGTATCACCGCTACAAATCATATTCAATTAATTTAATTTTTAATTTGTTAGTTAATTAATATTTTTGGTCTTTTTGGATTGTAATTTTAGTATAATTTTTTATCATTAGTAATTGGTATTTCTTTGTAAACAATGGTTCTGAAGCTTAAAATTTGTCTTGATTTTGTATTCTTTGTTTGTTTTGCGTATGAGACATTGTCGCGACGCGACACATCTGCTTCAGACACGTGTCTCGCGAGACCGGTTGGTCGGTGTTTGGTAAGACATGTCTCACAGAAAGCAGGACCGCGCATGCGCACATCGCAGAACGGACCAGTCAGCCGTCTAGCACAGCACCCACAAAGGCAACACTGCATGCAACAGGAGACATGAGACACGAGACACGTATGAAACATGCATGTCTCATTCAATTTCATCAGACAAGACAAATGTTGAGACACGATGTCTGAGACAACAGTGTGTAACTCGCAATAGAGGTTTTCCAGCAAAACTTTTGAGTTGTCGAGAGGTTTCCCGCCAACCCTTCTTCGACTTAGAGAGGTAAAATAAGCATATTATTTAGTAGGCAAGTTCAAGGGGAATAAAAAACTTTGACTTATCAAGGAATTTGATTCATTGAGGTTCGAGTTATTGAGGTTCTACTGTATTTGAATTACATTAGAATAAGCTGAAAATTAGAGTACCAATCTTAATTTATAATTTTTAGTTAACACTGTCACAGGAGATGGAGATGGAGAGATTCACCTGGAAAGGACCAAGTTCGACACACCATCAAGGGGCGGGCTTAAAAGATCAGCCTCCTCTCCTAATATCAACAAAGTAAGCAAGGTTCCTGTCTTCAAGTAGGGTTTTTTAACGTTAGATGCCGGCATGTCTGTAATGTTGTTGCCACACACTTTAAATATTGTTATAAATTAGATGAAAATATGTAAATATTATGGTTTATGTCCTATTTTCTCTATGGATAGTACATACTTTCTTTGAAATATTCTTTTTTGAGGTAATTTATGTTCAAAAATTTCTCTATAAAAGACTGAGTCTTGTGTCTAAGTACTCAACATACCAAAAGCTTGGTCCCCCATATGTAGTTTTAGCAGAAGTAGAAGGGTATAATTTTGCGTAACAGATTTTTTCAAAGCTGTGTTACTTGTTAAGTCAATAACTGTTTGATACAAAATAAATTTTTACTTTGAACAGTTCATAGTGCTTGCAGATTATGAATCTGGGAGATCGGTAATTTTATGAGAATTTCCTTGGACTGGAAATTATGTAAGAAGAATATAAAAATGTCAATCTACATAAACAGATATTATGCTAAGCTTAATTCTCATGTATCTGAAGTTTGCAAGCGATTTTATCTATTTCCACTTATTTTAAACGTTGAACACTACAAGCTCTAAGATTATTAAGAGTTTATATATAACAAGTCGTCTTTGGTCCTTGAAGCAATCAGTATTCTTCTAAAAAAATCATTCAAACTCTGAAACTGGTGTCTTAATCAATAATTCAACTGTAGGTCTAAGTTTAAATTTTAATTAAGAAGAGAGCATTTATTGGGTTTTAGGAGTTCATAGTTTTAGCGAATTTCCCCTATAGGGAAGAAGCTATTACCGTAGGTGGCATGGTAAGACTTAAGCCCGAGACCATGATAACTTTTTGTTTTGAGGTCCCCAAATGCCAAAAACACTAATCGTTCAAATTTATATATGTGAGGATGACTTGAAAGTCGATACACGTGTCGTGTGAAATAAAAATGACAAAAGGGTACTCAAGGTTTATTCCTTATTAATATTTATATATGTGTGTATCCGTTACCGCGATAACTTTTGAAAGAAACGTCCGATTTTGATGAAATTTGGCACAAATGTGTAGAGTAACATTTATGACTAAGTTTGAAAACCAGATCGATTGAACTATGGGAAGGGGGTTTTAAATTTTCCAAAAATCAGTTATTTGAAATTTTCTCCCTAAAATTTTAAAAACACTTAATTCTGCTTATAGCCATTTTATAGAGCTTAAAAAAACAAATAATTTGGTATTTTTAATAATTAACCTAGGTTAAATGGTTGTAGATAAAAGTCAAAAAACGTGTTCAAAAATTTTCGAAGATAAAAGTCAAAAAACGTGTTCAAAAATTTTCGAATTTCCCATGTTAATCTTATGGGAAAAAGGTTTTTGGATTTTCCTCAAATAATTTTATAAAAACTTAACATTTCTTTTTACCAATCAGTTTAGCTCTGCAAAAAAATCATTTTGGTGTTTTAATTGTTGTTCTATGTCCAACCGTTGCAGAGATATTCAAAGTGCTAAATACAGTACTTTGTCCAATGTTATTCTTATGGAGGATAAATAAAATTTGATATCTCGATTATTTATGTATGTATATTGATGAAACTTGGTATGTGGCTTCAACTAGTTGTGGTAAATTGATATTTGCACAATTAAGGTTTTTTGTTGATTTTCCCCGTAGCAGCAAACCTGCATACTCGGCCCCACGTTATTCATATGGAGAATAATTAAAGTTGTATATCTCTCTTAGTTATGAACCTAAATTAATAAAACTTGGTATGTAGCTTCACCTGGTTGAGTTATATTGATAATTGCAAAAATACACATTTTTATCTTCCTCATTGCAGCAAACCTGCGTACTCATCCCTAATGTTATTCTTATGGAGAGTAAATAAAATGCTATATATCAATTATTTATAAATGTATTTTTGTGAAACTTGTTAAGTAGAAGTAGCTCTATGTAGTAGTGAGACACATATATATATGCATTGGAAATTCGCTGAGTACGCAGGTTTGCTGCGACAGGGGTATTTGTATGTGTGAATAATGTCTGATTGACTAATCTAGTCTGTCTATAACATATTTGCATTTTTAAATAGGTATACCTCGATTTATGGACTAGAATCTGTGATAGGCCTATGTTAGAAAACTTATTACATTCATATCTACCTAACAAATTAATTCATATTCTGTCAAATGTTAGTGCATATTTCTTTGTGTTTGCCAGCTGGGGGACGAGGAGCTAGACAAGTCGTCATGGGCGACGCCCTCCTTTGACAGGAGCACCAAGCCCAAGCCTAGCTTCGACTACATGCCTCGGTCTGCGGGCACCGACACTGTGTATCTGGCTGACTCCAACAAGAAGGTAACTCTGAGTTTCGGACATTGACTTGGTTATGCTAGCAATATAGGGAAAGACAGTAGAAGTCTAACAATCCAACAAATCTGTTACATCCTCTTGGGACACACTTTAGAAAGAAAACCTGGAAAGGAAATATATTTAAATGTGTGGCACTAAAAGGGTTAACTCCTAAACTACAGCGAACATGTTATCATAGGTTACCCTGGTTGTGCGTACTTTACTGTCATGACCGTGTCATCACGTTTGTAGTGGCCAGGTAATAAGGTACTGTGGGTTTACTCTTCCAGTGATTTTGCAAAGTATGTTAATACCCATCTGTCTTTATTTTCAGCTGATACCTAGCTTTTTTATTATTTTTTAGTGGCATTTAGTGCAAAAAGTGTGTGAATTATTCACAGTACAAGTTTTTAAATTCAGCAATTTTTTTCAAATTTCTCAATGAATGTTTTTGTGAACAGATATATTTTGTATTCATTTATGGGTTATGGAAAAAAACAATGGCCGGAAATAACGAGATTGAAGATGAAATATTAATTTATTTAGAGCTTCCCGTTTCGGAACTTAAAGAGTCCAATATTTGCAGCAATTGGTTGGATGACAGATAGGATACTGATTTGTGATCTACATGAATAATATTGAGTCAGGTAGCTCTGACACAGGAAATTACACCGATAAACCAGATGTCTCAAATGTTGAAGAACTATTCAAAATGTATAATCCTCAAAATATTGACAACAAATTGACAATAAACCCAGTAGTGAGTTCTTATACAGTCGTGGAAAAAATATAATAGGAAAACCGCCATTATTTGTCCTATGTAGGCAATCGAGGCAATACTACCATGGCAACGTAACTAGGAAAAAAACACGTTAACAATCTGGATGTTTGGTGATTGGGGGGGTAGGATTGAGGCTGTTGGGGTAGATTTGTTTAATTTAGTGATACTTCTGGATTTTGATACTTCTGGATTTTGATACTTCTGGATTTATTTATTTCTGTCCAAGTTAATTAAACCTAGACCAAACAAAAAACAACCATCAGTCAGCTACCCAACATCCTGACCAGAAGATCCTAGCTGTTCTGTTACTCAGAATTGTGTTGAAGAGTCGCAGCCTGCCGTTTGCTGCTGAAATGTCCATATAGGAACACTAGGGAGCCCATTGTTTGAATCTTTACTGTTAAACTTGACCAATTTTCTTTTTCGCTGAACTGGATGTTTTACCATAACATTTTTAGATACCTCAGACATATTATATAACAATATTTTGTAATTCAGTCTCTCATCTTTCCCAATGTAATGCTGAAGCATCCCCCGTCTAATACTTTGCATATATCCTATCTCACTTTTAGCAAATTTCCCCTATAGGGAAGAAGCTATTACTGTAGTCGCCATGGTAAGACCTAGGGCCGGGACCATGATAACTTTTCGTTTTGAGTTGGTTCCCAGATGCCAAAAACACAATTCGTTCAATACTGTAGATATATGTATGTGTCCGTGAGCACGACAATGAACTCTCGTAACAATGATCTGATTTTGATTAAATTTGGTACAAACATGTAAACCAAACAGATAATTTCTACAATGTAAAACTCAATTTTCAAAATATACTAAAACTAACCCATACAATCAACTTTTTCCAATTTAGTCCAACGTAATTAATTTTAAGGGCAAAATTCTTGAATGGATTAAAAGACTGATTAAATTACAAATTTTTTTTAATAAATTTAGAAACGTTTTGTGGTCTTTCTCTTGTTTTATAGTTTGTGGCAGGCAGTCGAGATACTTATTTCCTTTAAAACTAGTTTTCATTTTATAAAATTACTAATTTTAGTATCATTTGTTATCATTAGTAATTGGTATTTCTTTGTAAACAATGGTTCTGAAGCTTAAAATGTGTCTTGATTTTATATTCTTTGTTTGTTTATTACTTAAATGAATGATTTTCCTCTATAGCATACCTTTTGCTATTGCATACTTGTCTATATGTTTTAAAACACTTCATGTTATTTAAACTTAGTTTTGTCTATATTTGGACAAAATTAATATTATGTAATTAATAAGCATCATTAGAAAGATTAGTAAAATCAGTATCAAATTGTGTACCCTTAAATGGTAATATTAATATCGTCAGAGAATAAACAAATATTGTTTTGTTTGAAATGGAAAGTAACATTGTTAAAGTGTAGAAGACGCATGATATAACGTAACATTTCTGAGGAGGGCTCACCAAACGTTATTGGGTTAGACTGAGGCTAGGAGAGTGCTCATGCTGGTCCATGTGACCACCGCACATGTTCTCCCCTCATTGTCAACAACCATATATGACTTCTTTCTATCTTTCATCATACGTGCAATAGGCCTCTGCCTTATTTTGTGACTGTCTTTGGGGGGTTTGCGCGTAATTCAAAAATAAAGAGAGACATATATGTTGGGTTTTGCGAAAACGTCAAATAAACTCTTTAAAAAATAGTTCCGACTCAAATAATTATTAAAACACACTTAAAAGTGTCTAATAATTAATTACTTCATTAAAAAAATTATTATCAGAAGCGATGCATCAATAAATGCATGGTAATTAATTGTCTTATTTTAGGGCCAGTAATTAATAAGGGCTACTTGTATAACTTTTTGTTTTAATCTAGAGTTGGTACCATCCATTGAATGTTTGTGGTATTAACCCTTTGAGTGCCAGAGTTTTTCGGTCGTCATATCCCTAGAGTGCCAGAGTTTTTAACAGAGTATATCCAAAAAATGCCAGGCACAAAATAAACATTTTGCAAGGATTTGCAAAGAAATTAATAACTTTTTCATTTGGTAAGATATTATTATGAAACTTTTTTTGTTTTGTAAGTTTAAAGTTTAGCTATAATATTATGCACATATATAATATTTAAAAAATAAAAAATAAAAAAATTGGAATACATATATGCATGTGGGAAATTTCTTTTAATTTTTTTTATTTGTTTCAGGTAAATAAACATTGTTCAAATATAAGATTTTCACCAAATAACTACTAGATTTATAGAGGACATGTTTCCCAAAATATTTCCTGAAAGTTTCATCAAATTTGGGCTGTAGGCGGACGAGTTATTTCCATAAATGTAAAAAAATATAAAAACTGTAAATTAGTACACAAGACAGTAGCCTAACTTTATTCAAGGGTTTAAGTTTTATTACAATATTATTTCATAAAGCAATCTAACTAGGCCTCGTATATTTATGGAGTATATGTTTACCTGAACATATCCTGGAAATGTCCTGGAAGAAATAATAAAAAGTAATGACGTAAGAAAAATGTTCTATAACAACGATACACAAAATCAACATTTTGCAAGGGTTTTGTACATAAAATCAATAACTTTTTTATTTGGTAAGATATTATTATGAAACTTTTATTGTTTTGTAAGTTTAAAGTTTAGCTATGCACATATATAATATCTAAAAAATAAAAAATTTGAATAGGTACATATTATACATGCGGGAAATTTTTTATATTTTTTTCAGATAAATAAACATTGTTCAAATATAAGATTTTCACCAGATAACTACTAGATTTATAGAGCTAGAAACTATCCTGGAAATCACCTGAAAGAAATAATAAAAAGTAATGACGTAAGACAAATTTTCCATAACAACGATATATCGTTGCAATGTATTTTTCAGTAAGACCACCGACGACGATATATCGTTGTGAAGTATTTTTTGGATGTTCCGTGCACAACGATATATCGTTGCGTGGCACTCAAAGGGTTAATGGCACCAACATAAGGTAAATAAAATACTCCCGTTGAAGCAAACCTGCACACTCAGCGAATTTCAAATGGTACTTCACTACGTCATGAAGCCACTTACCAACTTTCATCAAAGCATATTCATAAATTAGTAAGATAAGAAATTTGATTTATTCTCCATAAGAAAAACATAAGAACTGAGTATGCAGGTTTGCTGCGTCAGGGACCACAAAAATCGGGGTTTTATGCAAATACCAATGGATTAGCTCCAGATGAAGCAACATACCAAGTTTAACCAATTTATGTTCATAAACAAGCAAGATATTAAATTTTCTTATTCTCCATAAGAATAACATTATACAGTAGCTGCTGAGGATGCAGGTTTGCTGCCAAGGGGACCACAACAAATGGGCTTTGTATGTAAATATCAGTAAACCCCAACCATATGAAGCTGCATACCAAGTTTCATTAATAATCGAGATATAAAATTTTACTTATTCTCCATAAGATTAACATTGGACAGCGTACTGTGTTTAGCACTTTCAATATTCGGTAACCAATTGCCATAGAGTGATGATTAAAATACCAAATTGTTTTTTTAAGCTGAATTCTATAGTGCAAACTAAAGTTTGGTTTTAAAAATAATTATATGTAAAAAGTTCAATAAACTTATTTTTAGAGTACAAAATCCCCCTTATAATGGTGCGATCTGTCTGGTTTTTGATCTCATGAAAATAGATGCTGCCTTACACTTCTATACCAAATGTCATCAAAGATCGGATTTTTTTTAAAGTTATCGTGCCTATGGACATATCAATATATATGAATAATATCTTAATATATATACATAAATTTGTTCGTTTGGTGCTTTTGACATCTGGAGGCCTCAAAACGAAAAGTTATCATGGTCCTGGACCTAGGTCTTACCATGCCGACTACCATACCTTCTTTCCTATAGGGGAGATTCGCTAAATCACTGAGGTTTAAAGTTTGACCTTGTTTTGGAGTTTCTATAATTGATTTAATTTTTTTAAATATTTTTTATCGATCTACCCATTGGTAATATTACTCACCGATTCTGATAGGATGATGGCAGAATATTTTTGTATTTTGCATTTTATGTTGATGATCTTTCACTGTCTTAATCTGTTTAAAAAATATGTTGACATTGCCATTCCATTGTCTTGGTGATTTTAAAAAGGGGGTTAGAGTTGTCCTATTGTTTTGCCCAACGAACTTGTCCAACTATTTACAGAAGTGAAGGAACGGTTTGGTCTAAAGTCATCAAACAAAATTATTTCCTACTAAAACACATAGGGGCAATCTATTAAAAATATTTTCATCAAAATCCATCTACAGAATGTTCCAAAACGGGTCATGGGTTCGAATCTCAAATTTTTCTCATGTAAACATAGGGCAAATTATACATCATTTTAAAGGTCTCATTAAAAGAAACATTTTGGCAAAACAGAATTCACTTATCTTTATCTGTTTCAAATTGGTGGCCTTTTTTTGTGTAAAATATTGGCAGTTACGGCATACCCTTCATTTTCTAAACCACTACTCGTATCTTTTTTCCCGATTCACATTTGTTACTCGTGTTAAACTCAGCTTTACTCTGGTATGCTATGTGGCAGACTTAAAAAAATCTAAATTTCAATAACATATTTTTTTTGAAAATGCTTATGTGTTCAAAATTCAAAAAAGTTAAATGTTAGCGTATGTAAAAAATTATACCATTGATAAGGTCCTGTAAATCCTAGCAACTTTCTAGTTTACCTTGTATCTCTTTTTAGCGAATTTCCTCTATAGGGAAGAAGCTATTACCGTAGGTCTCATGGTGAGACTTAAGGCCGAGACCATGATAACTTTTTGTTTTGAGGTCCCCAGAAGCCAAAAACACTATTTGTTCAAATTTATATATATATATATATATATATGTGTGTGTGTGTCCGTGAATGCGATAACTTGAGTAAAAAATGTCCGATTTTGATGAAATTTGGCTCAAATGTGTAAAGTGACATTTATGACTTTAAGTTCGAAAACCAGAAAAATCGGACCATCGGAAGGGCAGTTTATGAGAGTTTTAAATTTTCCAAAATCAGTTTTTTGCATTTCTCACCCTAAAATTTTTAAAACACTTAATTTTGGTTTTGACCATGTTATAGAGCTTAAAAAAACAAATAATGTAGTATTTTGAATTATTAACCTAGGTTAAGTGGTTGCGGAAAAAATCCAAAAAACCTGCTCATAAAATCTGCCATGTTAATCTTATGGGAAAAAGGTTTTTGCCTTTTCCTCAGTTAATTTTACTTTAATCTTAACATTTGCTTTTACCAGTCACTTCAGCTCCACAAAACAATCATTTTGGTGTTTAAATTGTGATTCTACGTCCAACCGTTGCAGAGATATTCAAAGTGCTAAACACAGTACGTTGTCCAATGTTATCCTTATGGAGAATAAATAAAATGTTATATCTCGATTATTTATGAATGTATATTGATGAAACTTGGTATGTGGCTTCATGTTGTTCTGGTATATTGATATTTGCACAAAGAATAAATTTGTTGTTGATTATTCCCGTAGCAGCAAACCTGCATACTCAGCCCTAATGTTATTCTTATGGAGAATATGTAAAGTTTTATATCTCCCTTAATTATGAACATAAATTACTAAACTTGGTAATATAGCTTCACCTGGTTCAGTTATATTGATAATTGCATAAAAACTCATTTCTTATCTTCCTCGTTGCAGCAAACCTGCGTACTCAGTCCTAATGTTATTCTTATGGAGAATAAATAAAATGTTATAAATCACTCATTTATAAATGTATTTTTGTGAAACGTGGTAAGTGGCTTTATGTAGGAGTGAGAAACATATAAATGCATTGGAAATTCGCTGAGTACGCAGGTTTGCTGCGACGGGGGTATTTTTTCCTGCTATCAGCAAAAAACGTTATTTTCCCATATGAATGCATGTTAATTTGCCTAATCCTTGCATGTGGCCACATTCATTTAATGTGTTATGTACAATTAACATGCATTTCATATGGGAAAATAACGTTTTTTGTTGATTGCAAGAAAACGAAAAGAGATACAAGGTTGGTGTAAATTTGAAAGATGCTAGGTTTTATCAGATATTTTTGATGGTGTGATTTATAATATATGCTACCATTTAACTTTTTTGAATTTTGGGCACTTAAGCATTTTCAAAAAACATATTTCATTGAAATTTATATTTTTTAACAAAGTCTGTCATGAAGCATACCAGAATAAAGCTGAGTTTGTCACGAGTACGAAATTTGAATCAGACAAACTATACAAGTTTTGGTTTTGAAAATACAGGGTATTCAAAATTTACAGGCAGGGTACTGCCAATATTTTACACAAAAATGGCCGCCATTTTGAAACAGATAAGATAAGTGAATTCTGTTTTCGCCAAAATGTTTCTTTTAACGATACCTTTAAAATAATGTATGATTTGCACTATGTTTACATTAAAAAAATTGAGATTCTAACCCATGACCTTCAGTTTTGGAACATCCTGTATATGGATTTTGATGGAAATATTTTTAATAGATTGCCTATATGCGTTTTAGTGGGAAATAATTTTGTTTGATGACTTTAGACCAAACCTTTCTCCCGTTATACATGCTGGACGGGTGGTCTGACTCACCCTGAATATATATATATAAAGTTTTTAGCGACACCCCAAAACATGTTCAGGGGTTACGTTAGGAACTTCTGTGGTGGTCCCGGGCTTAAGTTTCACCGTGCGGGTCATGCTAATAGTTCACTTTTCCATAGGAAATTCACTAATAATGTTTCAAGTTTGTAGAAAACCTAAAAAGAATTATCCCATTTAAATATGTGATATGAATTTGAATTTTTTTAATTTTTTACATTAATTATATGGTCTTTAAATCCTGCCAAATGTTATTCCCAAGAGTAATAGAGAGAAATTTCGTTATTTTACATTATATAATAATTATAAAACAAGATAAAAAAAAGGTTTTCTGCAGACAGAAAAGTATGAGCACCCCCGGCACTTCATATTGAAGGGTACCCCGCTGTGTGCAATCCAGTTTTTTCGTCTCTTTGACATTCTAGAGAGTTTTAGTTTTTCATTTTGGGTGCTTTACATCTTTCTCACCATCAAATCCATGTAACACTTAAACCAAAGAATCAAATAGGCCTAACTAAAATAAGAAAATATAATAAAAATAAAAATAATAAAGTAGAAAAGAATGAAATATTGTTTTGATGTTGTCACTATACACAATCGTGATTTTAGTCAAATGAAATCAAAGAAATAATTAACCACTAATACTATTAATTTGTTGATTTTTAATTTTAATCAAGAACAAGAATCATCAATAACAAGACGACAGAGATATTAATATTCAAGAAATACCACTTGTTCATTATTTACAAGTATTTGCACATTTGTTCTGTTGTCCGTATATTTCCTAAATCAATTAAAAAACAAATCAATGTTAGTTTATTATTAGCCGGGGTGGTGACGGCAGCTGAGGTAGTGTCAGGTGTAGGGTGCAGCTACCGGGCCACGTGACCACTGGCTACCGGCTCACCGGCTCAGTCGTGTCTAGGGCTTCATGAGCGACTGTGCCAGCTATCTTATCTCTCCTTCTGTCCCTCCAACATGGGGCTCATTTTGCGTCTACATTTTACGCTATTTTTCATATTTAAAAAGGTTTGTAATGTTGTAGTTTTGTCTGCAATATATTATTATTCTTGTATTTTGGTCATTGATGATTATAGTGTTATAAAGAGTGGGTTAAAATGTGTGGGTTTGCGAGTTTTGTTTAACTATAAATAATAAATAAGAACAAAAATAATTTAAATCCTGTATTTCTGGAATCAAATGCTGTTCCATTTGGGATTGTTCATATTTTTACCACAAATATTTAAAAAATACCTAATGGTGGAATAAAAACATTTGTTAAAAGGACTGTATGCAAGGGTTTGATTTCAATTCAATACCAGCATTATATTAGCTATTTCCCCTATAGGGAAGAAGCTATTACCGTAGTCGGCATGGTAAGACCTAGGCCCGGGACCATGATAACTTTTCGTTTTGAGGTCCCCAGACCCCAAAAACACCATTCGTTCGAAACTGTATATACAATGTAATATATATATGTGTGTGTGTGTGTGTGTGTGTGTGTGTGTGTGTGTGTGTGTGTGTGTGTGTGTGTGTGTGTGTGTGTGTGTGTCCGTGGGTGCGATAACTCTCGTAAAAAAGGTCCGATTTTAATGAAATTTGGTACAACCGTGTAAAGCAGCATTTATGACTTTAACTTCGAAAACGTAGGCTTTAGTTTAAAATAAATTTACCCTCTGAACAATGCCTGGTAACTTTGTTCAGATATGTAAGTATTTTGTTGCTTTTGATATAGTTTAGATAACATCTGAAACTATTCACTTATTTTACATTTATAAAACATTTACTCATAGACATAAACTGATGTTTTTATTCAAATCCCTTAATGAAAATAATACAAATATTTTACAGCGTCCAATTTCAGTGATATTCTTTATTAAAAACAATATCTAGATCAATTTCCTACTTGTAACTGTCAAAAATTGCATGGTCGGACTAATAATATTCCCAGATTCTATGGTTTATGAATAAAATTAAATGTAATTTTTCCATTTTTCAAAACTGTTTTAACTATCTCAAACAATCAATGCTAGTTAACATAAATAATAATACCAAGCAGAACATAAAATACCCCCGTAGCAGCAAACCTGCGTACTCAGCGAATTTCCAATGCATATATGTGTATCTTAATACCACATAAAGCCACATACCAAGTTTCATCAATATACATTCATAAATAAACGATTTATGACATTTTAATTATTCTCCATAAGAATAACATGGCGGCTGAGTATGCAGGTTTGCTGAAGCAAGGAGCACAAAAAATGGGGTTTTATACAAATATCAATATAACTCATGTAGGTAAAGCCACATACCAAATTTCATTAATTTATTTTAATAATGAAGGGAGATAACACGTTACTTATTCTCCATAAGAATAACATGGGGCTGAGTACGCAGGTTTGCTGCTACGGGAGCCATTGGTAAAAAATTTTTTTTTTGAGCAAATATCAATGGTCCACAACCAGATGAAGTCGTATACCAAGTATCGTCAGTATCCGTTCATAAATAAGCGAGATATCAAATTTTTATTTTCCTCCATAAGAATAACATTAGACAACGTACTGTGTTTAGCACTTTCAGTATCTCGGTAACCAATTGACGTAGAGAAATGATCAAAATACCAAATTGTGTGTTTTTTTAAGCTGAATCGAATGGTAAAAACTAAAATTTGACTATTTCCAAAATTATATGTAAAAAACTCGAAAAACCCATTTTTGGGGTACAAAACCCCCTCAAAATACCCCTTCGGATAGAGCGATCTGGCTGGTTTTCGAACTTAAAGTCATAAATGTTGCTTTACCCGTTTATACCAAATTTCATCAAAATCGGATAATTTTTACGAGAGTTATCGTGCTCACGGACACACTTATATATATATATATATATATACAGTTTCAAACGAATGGTGTTTTTGGGGTCTGGGGACCTAAAAACGAAAAGTTATCATGGTCCCGGGCCTAGGTCTTACCATGCCGACTACGGTAATAGCTTCTTCCCTATAGGGGAAATTCGCTAAAAAAGGTTTTTGATATATAGAAAAGGTATTAGATATATAGAATCATAATCAGTATTGCTTCTGTCATTGTTACAAGGCGATTTCTACCTTTGGTAAGTTCACTGTCAATAATTAGCTGTTTTATTTCAAACAATTAACTTGTTTGTGGATGCTTCAAATATTTACTATGACTTTAAAAACTACGATTTCTGCACATTTCTATGCTTGTTCGTCCTATTGTTATTACACACTTAACAAACCGTTAATTCAATTTTTAACCGAGATTTTAGTTTTTTTTAAGTAGTTTATAAAATCGCAGACTTTTGTCAAATACAAAGAAAAATCAATTACTATTCATCTCTCAAGTAGACGATAGAAGATCTGTCCTCAGATGAGGTCCACGATTGCTGTGTTGTATTAAGGTAATAAAGTAGTGCTTCGTTGTGTGTAGGGCCGCGGACTGACGGGGCTGAAGAACCTGGGGAACCTATGCTACATGAACTCCATCATGCAGTGTATCAGCCACACAGATGAGCTGACCAAGGAGCTGACGAGGTTCAACGTGAAGGAGTGCCGCAACGGGCGCCAGATCGCCAGCGAGGTCAGCACACTGCTGCGGACGTTGTGGCAGGGCGACACTCGCATCACCTCATGCCGGAGCCTCAAGGTGACTGCCGACACTATTCCAGCAGACAATCGAGTTGCCAGTTGAGGGCGTGACTTGCAGGGCTATCAACCAAGACCAGCCAATAGCAGACGTGTTGCATTGCCAAACTGCACACCAGCTGATCGGAACAACAATCGAGTGATATTTGTCAGTGGCAACAGTGACAGTGTACAATCATGCCATTGGCTACAGCCCAACTGTCAACTTTCTTGTCTGCTATTATAGATTTGTAATTTTAAAATGGGAGTTTGCATATGCAAGTTGGATTTAGACATTGTTTTAGAAAATATTAAAAGAGAGTACACCCATGAACCCATTTTTAATCAGAAGACAGATTTTATTCAAACTAGAGTTTGATGTTTTAGAAAATATTAAAAGGGAATACATATCCATTGTGTAGTTATGAGGGAGAATGGTTAACACGTCGCGTGCGGGCTCCATGGAACCGCGGGGTTTTGCTACACAACTTGCCATTGCTCAGTGCGAGCCCAGCTCTTGGAGAGGGTACATCTCGCGCGCAGCATTGAGTACTGGTCCAACCTAACCTCAAACTGCCATTCGTTCGGGTTTCCGGCGTTGTTGACAGGCTCGGGCGATACTTTTGCAGGGGGATTAGGGGTGAGTTGTAAATCGTAGTTATAGTTTTTTTTTTACCATGTAATTTTTATTTCAACCTGTTTTTTACCAATCAAAATAAGAATTGGATTTAAAAAAATTTTGTTTGCGTACTTTTTGAAAATGAACATGAACGATAACATTATTTAAGGATTAGTGGTGAGTTGTAAATCGTAGTTATTGTTTTTTTTTACTATGTAATTTTTATTTCAACTTGTTTTTTACTAATGAAATTAAGTCCTGTATTAAAAAACATGTTTTTTGCCAACTTTTTGAAGTTTTTTATTGCTCATACCTTCCCGCGGCTGACCCCACAGATCCGCGGGGCTTAAAAACGTTGTTATAATAAAAAACTTCAGGAAACGGGTTTATTTTTAAAACAACAAAAAAACAATAAAAACAAAATTTTTAAATTTGTTTATTTCAGGTTTTTGGGAATATAACATGCTTATTTTAATATCAGTGAACGTGTTAATGTGTAGAGTTGGCCACGAGAGGTTGGTGAATCTTTGAGGACAAAATATTAAACTTTTACACATCTAGCACTAAATGACAGTTTCTACTTCTGTAGTAGATATCATGATGGAATAGCCTCTGAATCGCTTTATATTACCAAAAGGTTTAAATTACCTGGTGGTACTGCTGAGTAGTTATAAGTTATGGTACCAGTAATGAAGAGGAGTATGTTTAGCTTAATGTCAACTTGAAAATGAACCCTTGAGTTTTGAAACCAGTGGTAGTTGTACTATGACATAGAATTACTCGGCAGTATCACCAAGTAATTTAAACCTTTTTGTTTCTCTAGTATAATTGAGTGTTTTCATTGATGCGAACCCTCAATGCTCTAAATTTATTATTATAATTTAATAATTTGAGTTGGTTTACCGGTCCCTTGGGTTTTGAATTAGCCAATTTCCACTGTGATTAAAGAGGGTAGATATTTAAACTTTACACAAATAAAACGTGAAACGATAGGGTAACAAATAAGTTACAAGTAAACTATTTATACACGATTGATAAGAGAGGTATTTTATGATAACATATACACACATTATTTTACAATAATCTGAGAACAAACAAAAATGACAAATACAAAGATCATCTGATTTATGTTCAAATCAACAGGTTTAAAATAGTAAATAAAACACGTTTCAGTTCATCCAGATTTTTAGTAAACCACATACTTTACTGTAATTGTTGTTTTTGAAATGTCACTTCAGTAATCAACTCATTGTTAATAAATACAACTTGGTAATCTGAATAGTCTTACCACATGCTGTTTGATCGCGGTGACCGGGACAGTTGATATAGAACAGTTTGTGATATTCACAGTCACGAGTCGGAGCCTTGCGTCACAGCTTCTCCACCATGGAGCAGCAGGATTCACATGAGTTCCTCACAATCCTAGTGGACTGGCTACACGAGGACCTCAACGAGGTAAGGTCTCCGCAACCTCATGGATTAGCCAGTTCTTAAATACAATTTTGCTAGCATGGACTGTCATTTTTGACAGGATTTGTATCCTGAAAACCAATACCACTACTCAGTTCGTTCAGTAAAATATGAATATAATTGTACGTTGGTAATAAACTAATGTACTGCCAGCAAGCCTATTTATTAAAAAAACTTTAAAAAGTGCTGTGTTTAGTTTCCTTTTTATGCTAATCTCTCCTGGAATCGAGAAAAAAGCAAAGATTTTGGAGTCAGAATCAGAATCAAACAGTTTTGAAATAGTCCTACCACTAATTATAATTAAGTTGCTTACTATTTAAAATTAGGACAATACTTATTGGTCACTAAAAATAGCCTGTCTAAATTTTTTACGGATTTAATTATAAAAGGTATAATTAGTAATTAGCTTAGATTTAATTGTATAAGGGATCATTTGTAATTAGCTCTAACAGGAGTTTTTGTACTTCTCTAATGTTTAGCTAAACACACGATGATGACTCACTAATTGGTGAATACTTGAGGCCATTCAGAATGGTCAGATGTAGCGAGTTCAGGCTAAGGATATTTATGTTTGTAGCAGTTTATATACACCTCAACTCTGTTTAAGTGCAAATTCATTCAAAGTTGCCCCACTAATGTTGACCACATTATCTAGCCTTCCAACATCAGGTCGCTGGAGGGTGCGGATGTGGCTACGGGGGAGAAGGCGTGGGGAGAGTTCCGTCAGAAGAACAACTCGATAGTGCTGGACCTGTTCTACGGCCAGCTCAAGTCCACGGTGACATGTGAGCATTGCCGGACAGAGTCGGTGCTGTTCGAGCCCTTCTCCAACCTCTCCATCCCCCTGCCGTCTTCACAGGAAGACAAGGACAGGACGTTTACACTGCAGGTGACATTATATCACAAATATGTATTATGTTTAGTTATATTTTGTCATATTAGACTGCACATCTTTAAGAAATAAGGTTGGAATGATTCTTATGCCGCATTTACACGATGCAGAAGGTAACCTTCGTAGGGTGTGTGGACAGAAACATGATGAGCGGCCTGCAGGGTTTTTGATCAAGGTTCTGTCCACACACCCTACGCAAGGTTACCTTCATCCTAACCTACAACGTATAAACGCGCCTTTAGAGATTTGGAAAGATATTCAAGGACAAAAATTGCTTGATAGCTTACCTGTTTTAATATTAGGAAAATTCCAACAAAGCTTTTGGTAGAAGACGAACAGTTTAAAATAATACTGTAATATAATTTAGTTAATCATTGTTATTTATCAGAATAGAAGACGAATCCATATTGAACTATTTATTGTATTAAGTTAATTAGCTATCCAGTCAATGGTTCTCAGTTTGCAGATGACGGTTGGACCTCATTTCTCCTTTAAAACACGTTATAACAATTTTAATTTTTGTAGAGGTTTTAAATTGATACTTTTATTTAAATTATTTTTTGTATTATTGGTTTCATTTTCAAAATTAACATGAACAGTATTAGGGTTTTTAATTTGAAGTTTTACATTTAATTATGCTGTTGTAGACTTAAAAGCGCTTTGAAAATGTAAGTTAGTAAAAAAGTCTTGTTTGCAGGAGTGTCTGAAGTTGTATCTGAAAGGTGAGTCCATCAGTGGCTGGGTCTGCCCCAACTGCAAAACAGCGAGGAAGGCAACCAAGAAGCTGGACATTACCCGACTGCCGCCTGTGCTTATCATCCACCTCAAGAGGTAAGCCTACACTTGTATAAAATAGATCTCACTCTAACTCCATTTATGGGTCAAAGCGTGAATTGCATAACATTTACCTTTCTTCTCCTTTTACAAAATTATCTGCAAAATTATCTGCGTATTAAGAGTTCTCAGTAGTGCATTTCAGACTCAGAAAAACAGTGCTGTTGTTTTGTTTCTTGCGTGTAATAATCTATGCCAATGGCATTTTTTATATTTTGATAAAGGAACCCTCCAAACCCTGTCTTATTACTATTTAAGATTGAACTGTTCCTAGAAAGCATCTTAATTACTTTCCCAATGAGAAATGGCAGCTGGGTTCAGTTTGCAACCTTCTCAAAATTTTGAGTTTTTGATCAGGATTGATCTGGCGAACCTAGGATTATAAGGCAAGCACCATAACCGCTATGCTACCCAGCTTCTAACGGTGCTATTGCTTATACCCTAAATACTATGTTTTAGGTAGCAGGTTATAATTAAGCCTTATCGGCTATAAGTCATCATGAGATATTTGTATTTGCCAGACCTGATTGCTCTCAACAGGTTGTGGTATTTAGTATGACAGACCGAGTGCTGGTTCCAGGTTCATGAACGACATGGTGGGGGTCGGCTGGTGCAGGAAGCGGATGAACATGGTTGACTTTCCCATCAGTGATCTGGACATGAAACCTTTCACACACCCTGAGAGTGAATTGAGGTTAGACAATTGTTACTAACTAATTGATAACAGTACAGTCAGTATAGCAGTATTTAAGCCAAAGAAATTAAGGTAAAAATTTAAGAAAAATTAAAAAATTGCAAACAGAAATATCACTGCCAGAAAATGTTAACTGAGATACTCTGATTCACATACCAAGTTTTCTACTTTGAGTGAAGTGAGTTTTTGCCGCCATATGACATTTTCTCTTAATTTGATATAGATTCACAATAAAAAGTCATTTAATTGGCTAAGAAGTCAGAAAATGAATACATAAGTGTTAAGAATGATTACCCATAACACTGGTTTTTTTCATTTTTATTCTTTTATTTTTATTAGTTTACGTCTTAAATACTTATTCTCTTGGTATTTACCAACGGAAATAGCAACTTGTTTTACCTTCCAGGGTTTGTTGAGGGACCCAAATAAAAAGCTTCAAAACTAAAATAGTTGTTATTTTAAGAAATAATCCCCATAGCTAATTTTATTTTTTCTACTCATGTTAAATAACCCAATTTATAAATAATGATTAAGATAATTCTAAACAAGTTTGCAACAATCTAAATGTAGTTTTGGTTCTTTAAAACTATAAAACAGGTAAACTCATTTCTACTAAGTACACATAAACAAGTTATATGGATTAAATCTCTGCTTCTTGTGACTAAAGAAGCAACACTTGGTCTGGCTTCCAAGGAAATTGAATTAACAGAAGACTGCAGAGAACATTCTAACAAATAGAAGCCGTCAAATATGAATTTGCGCTAATGAGTGTGACATTGTGATGAACTAAATTCATAAAACTATGCCATATAATTGTTCTACGTTCAACTTGATATTACTGCTTATTACATTTATAATTTATTTTTACTATTGGTATTTTGTCCTACTTGTACTAGTGTATTTAAGAACTTTCTTTCAAGACTACAATTATGTATATTTGGACAGGTCATTCAAAAATAATAACATTGTTTAACATTTAAAAAGGGTTACTGCATGCTAAAATTATCAGGATAAAAGAAGTATTTTTTACATCTTGTTGTTATGATGTAATTTTTAGAATTTAAATGTGAAATCAATAAAGTAACCATTACCTGGTTGTACTTATTCACAGCTCTTATTTGTCCATACAAAATGATTTAGACGTGTTGCTTTAAGAGTAAAATTTAACTTAAAATGTTAGACGACAGCTAGACTTACTAAATTTAATTTCCACATGATGACAATGTATTTTGATGTAACAGGTTTCACAACTACAACCTGTATGCAGTGTCTAACCACTACGGAAGCATGGAGAGTGGGCACTACACAGCTTACTGCAAGAACCACATGCTTAACAAGTAAGCAGTCTTGTATTTCAGTTGGGGTACAGTACAGTTCTGAATGGGAAAATATTTTGTACTTCAGTTCTCGGTATAAATTCGGTACGGTGCATACCCTAATTCGTACTGTAACGTGTGTACCTAAATTTACTCATTACTAATTTGTATTAATTGTAAAAAATTATTGAATGATATACACAAGTACGTATACAATTTGTATAATTTATTGAACTAAAACACAATACATAACTAAATAATAGAAGCAAATCAAAAATAAACAAAAGTCAGGAATATTTAATTTCAACTTTTTGTTTTAGTTTCATTGAAAAAAGGTGGAATACAAAGCTAACTCACCTGGAGCAACTGGTTCAAATGAGCACAGCAACAGTAAGAAGATATTTATATACACATTAAATAATATTTTGTCTCCATTGAATACTTCTTCAGATGAAGAGTAGAGAGACACTGACAGATAAAATACATTTTGAATTTGAACTATTTCATTGTTGCCAACACTAAAATCACTACACAGTTATTCTGCAATGGAGACAAAATATTTTTTATTGTGGGTGTAAATTTCTTATTGTTGTTGCTGTGCTCATTTGAACCAGTTGCTTCAGGTGTGTTAGCTTTGTATCTTACCTCTCTTCATTGAAACTCGTAAGTATTTTTTCTTTGTAAACCTAAATTTGTGTATTAATATTACTAAAACGAGTTCTTGATATACTCATTATTAGTCTAAGAAGGAATTCAAAAGTATTTGAGAATCAATCAATTTATCTTTGGCTGATTGATTACAACGCATAAGTTGCTTAGCTGATTAAGTATCTTGTGCGTTAATATAAAAATGTTTGATAACTAACTCTTAAACAGCTGAACTAAACTATTAGCTTAACCTGTTAGAGTTTTTGCATTTAAACCTAACAACCATGATGACAGACAGTCCATTCATGATAGTAAATACCCCCATCGCAGCAAACCTGCGTACTCAGCGAATTCCCAATGCATAATACATGTCTTAATACCACATAAAGCCGCATACCAAGTTTCATAAAAATATATTCACATATAAGCGATTTTAATTATTCTCCATAAGAATAACATCGGTAATGAGTACGTAGGTTTGCTGAAATAAGGAACACAAACATTTGTTTTTTATGCAAATATAAATAGAATTTAATTAGGAGAAGCTACCTACCAAGTTCCATCAGTATTCAATCATAAATAAGTGCTTTATAACATTCTAGTTATTCTCCATAATAATAACATGGGGGCTGAGAAAGCAGGTTTGCTGCAACGAGGAACAAAAAATGGGTTTTTATATAATTATCAATATAACTCAACCAAGTGAAGCTACATACCAAGTTTTATTAATTTATGTTCATAATTAAGGGAGTCATTACATTTTACTTATTCTCCATAAGAATAACATGGGGGCTGAGTACGCAGGTTTGCTGCTACAGGAATAATCAACAAAAAATCAATTGTTTGTGCAAATATCAATATACCAGTACTACGTGAAGCCACATACCAAATTTCATCAACATACATTCATAAATTTAAACACCAAAATGATTGTTTTGTGGAAATGAACACATTGGTAAAAGCAAATGTGAAGTTTACATTAAAATAAACTGAGGAAAAGCCAAAAACATTTTTCCCATAAGATTAACATGGGAGATTTTATGAGTAGGTTTTTTGGATTTTCTCCGCAACCACTTAACCTAGGTTAATAATTCAAAATACCATATTATTTGTATTATTTTTAAGCTATATAACATGTTCAAAACCAAAATTTTTTTTATAAATTTTTGTGTAAAAAATTCAAAAAACTAATTTTTGGAAAATTTAAAACACCCATAAACCCCCCTTCCCATGGTCCGATTTTTCTGGTTTTCAAACTTATAGTCAGGAATGTCATTTACACATTTGAGCCAAATTTAATCAAAATCGGACGTTTTTTACTCAAGTTACTGTGTTAACGGACACATATATATATATATATATATATATATATATATATACATATATATAAATTTAAACAAATTGTGTTTTTGGCATCTGGGGACCTCAAAACAAAAAGTTATCATGGTCTCGGGCTTAAGTCTTACCATGAGACGTACGGTAATAGCTTCTTCCCTATAGGGGAAATTCGCTAAAAAATACATATACAAGGGTCATCCAGAAAGTAAAGAATGTTTTCTCACTACGCCAAGCACAGCTCCCCTACCACTGCGTCTGCTTGAGGCAGTCCACTCAACTCCCCGCCTAAGTGTGAGCCGAGTCTCGATGCTGAACGGTCACACGTTTTATTTCTATAGCGATTCAAAATGGAGGCGACAATAAAAATCCTGCCAAATGTGAGATCTGCAGTTTTATTAGTTTCTAAATGCAAAAAATGTTTGAATAATTGAACTTTCTAGACAAACACCAAGAAAGTTCATGGTGAAAGTGCAATGAACAATATCTTGGAATTTAGGGAAAGGATTCATGTAGTAGAAAGAACTTTAATACAGTAGAACTCCAATTATCCGAATTAATTGGGGATCGGGCCAATTCGGATATGCAGAAATTCGGATAATCAGGTATACCTCGGGAATTAAGCAAAAAACATCACCATACATAAAAAATCAGAATTTTATCGACAAAGTTATTATAAATGTAGTGAACAGAAAGTGAGCGAACTGTATCAAGAATATACGTCATAAAAATTAAATTACAGGAGTTAAATTGAATACAGTTACAGTTATATACAGTTGCTCTTTTCAATAGGCCTACATACTGTACGTATTTCACTGTTCAATGTTGGTTATTTCACTTGAACATCTCGAGCAAAGTGAGTTTATCACTTAGCGAAAGGACAACACGTTTACGTTTTGTACTCATTTCGAACGATAATCTCGGTGAAAGAACAGTAGCGACTGATGATGAGCAGGGCGGGAAGGGGGTATGACTCATTGTTCCCTGCGAAAATATCGTCCGGAAGGTAACAGCGCAGGCTTTTATTTTAGCGCTCACGGCGCATTATCGCTACACGCGCTCCCGCTGTTATTTTCTTGATTTTTATATTTCTATTATTTCACTCAAAATCGATTCGGATAATTGGATATTCGGATAATTGGGGTTCGGATAATTGGATTTCTACTGTAGTACCTTTTGTAACAAGGCGATTTAAATAATTTTATTTATTTATTTTTGCGAATTAGGCAACATCATAGCGCCGTTTCCTCATTTCGTTCACTCAGATCATCAGTAGCGGGCCTGCCACTTCGATCCTCATTGTGCACATTGGGTCTTCCTCCATAGATCTTGATGCACAATTTTCTACCCGGAGGCTCACCTCTTCGACCTTTCACCATAAACCTTCTTGGTGTTTGTCTGCAAATTTGAACTATTCAAGCATTTTTTGCATTCAAAACCAAATAAAACTGTGCATCTTACATTTGGCAGGATTTTAGATCGTCGCCATCATTTCGAATCACTGTAGAAATAAGAAGCGTAGAAATAAGCAACGATACTCTGCTCGGACTTTGGCGGGGAGGTAAGTAGACTGCCGCACACACAGTCGCGGTTGTAGGGGAGCTGTGCTTGGTGTAGTGCGCAAACGTTCTTTCACCCTCGTATTGGCATACCAATCTCAATCCCAAGTTGGAGGATTTTACCTTAATGGTAAAAGGATTAACATAAATATGATGTTCATTTTTCTATTAATATCAGTTTTATATTCAATTTTATGCTCTTGTCCGTGGTATTTTCTACAGCAGCCTGTGTTTTTTTAGGTGGTACAAGTTTGACGACCAGGATGTCAATGAAATCTCACCCAGTGAAGTGAAGTCTTCTGCTGCGTATATACTGTTCTTTGAGAGTTCCCAGTTGGAGAGTCTAAGTCAGAGGATACTAGACTGAAGAGTTCTCGCACTAATTGTGATATTGTATCGGCTGTAGCTGCTTGGTCTGTACAATTAATGTACTTGTATATTTGTACAGTTCATTAAAATTATATTTTTTTATTTAAACTTCTTCATGTATCTCTCATTGTTAAATATGTATTATACTGTACAGAAAATTATTATTGTATCATATTTCATGTGTTACCTGAGTCCCTCCAGGATTTTATAGCTAAATACTTTCATAGTCAGGAAAACATACCATGGAATAGATCAAGTAGAGCAAGTACACTAGCTATTGTCACAAATGAATCCTAAATATCTTCTACTTGAATTAATCAAATTATGTTAAATAATTTAAGTCCATGTCATTTGCTAAATAATCATGCATTAGAACTACTATATGCATACATATAAACAGTTCCCACTCCAGTTGTATCATTACTACTTTTCATGTCTTAACCTCAGGAATAGGCCTATCCTTTTTTTACTACATCTAATTTCCATTGTGATACTTCTTTCTTTTTTAACTAGTTTGTTTCTTTCTGTTACTATTATTCTCTTTATCATGACCTTTCATCTAATTTTATTTCGTTCTAAGTTAGTATGTTACTAGCTGAATGTCTCAGTGAATTTCCCTTATTGGAAAGAAGCTGTTACTGTAGTGACATGGTAAGACTTGACCCCAGATGCCAAAAACACCATTTTTAATGAAATCGGTCCCTGGATTACGAGATACATTTTGCAAACAAACAAACAGACATTGCTCATATTGAATATAGGATTTGTATGAAACTTGATAAGATGCTTTTTAAGTAGTAGTGAGGGGTGTGTGTGTGTATATATTATACATTAGCAATCTATTAAGTAAGGTTTGCTGCAACTGGTTCTTTTTTATCTAATCTACAATGTTTTTACTTTATTCTGAAAAAAATTACCGACTACCCTGTTTAGTTCTTCTGATTCTGTAAGTTATTCAAAAATAGTGTTAAGAAATCCTCCCCTAAGATAGGGGGAGTTAGGTTAGAAATCCTGAAGGAACTTATGAAACTCACTACTTGTTAGATTACAGATTTTATTGTAATATATATATTAAATACAAAGTTATATTTATATTATTTATTATTGTTACATATTTAAAAGATTTACTTGCTGATTTAACTTACAGTTTAAATAATTTTAAAGTAGTTAGTTTGGTTTGTGAACAATTATTAGTATTATTATATCCATGCATATTTAATTGCATAACTCATACATTAAACACCTAAAATATTACTTTAGAAAATAGTATTTTGTGCTTTGAAAGTTCATCAGTTTTATTTCTGCCCCCAGTTGGCTGACTTGCAAACATTTTATACCTTTGAACCAAAATAGCAGTGGCTTTGCCAAACTGTAAATGAATAATTTAAAATCTTTTCCTGAGTGAAATGAGTGAAATGATAAGTAAAAAATCTATTTCAAGAAACATTATTATTTTGTTATTTTCATATTTATTTGTCATAAGTTAAATACCTGAAATAGTTGTCCTCTCTGTTTTTCAGTTATCAAGTACTGAATACAATTTTATCTTTCAGATATTGAAATATAAATATTGATAAAAGTTTGTTTTAGATTAGACATAAATAATGCATAATGTCCAAACTGAACTCAATTTCTTTATAGGTACAGTAGCTGCAACCAAAAATATTGCAGCCCCGTTACCAGTGGGTAAATTGGCGTTGCTTTATCCTAATGTTAATGTATATTTAATATATACATAATCCTTGAACTTAGATACGCTTATTGGAAAATGTCTCTGGTGAGAACGCACCCCACAAAGAGTTAAAATTACATTTGTGATTCTGTTGGTTATAAGAATCTTAAAATTAAACTGATTTTTGGAATAAAAATAGCTAGCTTAGTTATTTTTATATCAACTTGTTATTTTTTATTTATTTCAAACTAGTTTTTCTGTCTTGAAGTGTGAGGTTGGATGCCACATACTACTGAGCCAAGATATATCATTGACTTTAAGTAAAGCTTTTACTCAGAACTTTGGACCAAACTGAAAGCACTTTGGGGTGTAACCCATATTTAAAGATTTGTATGCATTGAGAACTTTTGAACAAACAACTTTAAACAAGAGAGGTCCATTTTTCACATCTGGCTAGTGAAAACTACTCACGATTGTGACTAATATAGTTCCCACCCTTTCAGTAATTAAACCTATAGTTTTTAACAGATCTGTCAAAATTGTGAGTGTTCTTACTTTAACTAGTAAAATATTTTCTAAATTATTTTTATTTAAATGTTATGTTTGAATTTAAAAATATTCTAATTATATTATTAATGAACCCCTCTTTTGGACATTAAACATAATGCTGAATCTCCCTCTGCTGTCAGATGGCCACCCGTCAAGTATAACTCTGTGACACAACTGTTTTAATCAGCACGTGGAGAAAACTTATTCTATAAGATTTGTAAATGGTGTATGGGTTTAAAAACGTTCAAAATGTGCCTTTATTTTAATATGTTTTTGTGTCTTAATTTTGTTCTACATGAAGAGAGTATTTTCTGTTACTTAAGCGTTTTGCTCAAAAATTTTGTATCATTATTGAAGTATGTTCAACACTAAACATTATATATTTGAAATGCATGTCCATTAAACAAATTAGTGTTAACTTGTTTGGTTGTTAACATTGTTAACCCTCTATCAGTGATATACACACTGACTACTTGGTGTCAAAGTATTGTACATAGATTAAATATTTGTTATGTTGGTATATGTTTTAGTGTACTTCACATTTCTCTGTATTATTAAATAAAATATTTGTAAAATTGATTGTTTCACTTTTTCTCCTAAGCTGTTACAGTTGGAGCCCTTGGGTTTTGAGGGGTATATATTTTTTTTTTTTTTTTTCATATCCAAGCTTATACAAAATTTATCAAAAAGATAGCTCTTCAAACTTTCTCCCACATAAAACCCCTTCTAATCATTCATATTACATCAGTGGGTTTGTTCATCTAATATAATACTAAATTGACAGGCAAGCCAGTCTAGCAGGAGGTTGATTTAATATGCTCATTTGTTTCTCCACCGACGGTATTGTACACAGTTTGCTTGCTAGTATGGCTACTTGCTTTTAAATTTGTATTTAAAAATCATAGTTGTCTCCTTTTAATGCTGGAATTGTCTGATTCCTCAGTCAAAAGTGTGTTTTAAATAGATCCCACTAAGAACCAGTTGTATAAGGTTTTAAAAAATAACTGGGTATATTGACATTCAAATCAAACCTTAATTTTATATAAGAAAATATATTGGAAGATAGCCCCATAAAACCGATAGGAAGTCTCATACGACAAAGAATCTCAGCTACTGTTTGTGAATTCACTGGACTCCGAGCTAAACTTGTCTGACTTAACGGTACATCCTCAGTGCAAGCCGATTCCGACATTGGCGCGTGAAACTAGCAATGGTAATAAATGGAGGTGACCACAGTACAGGCTGTTTGTCACAGGTAACAGAGTCATAGAGAAAATCGGAATAAGATGTTTCATTTTAGTTCCCCAATTCAGAATCCAATTTACAGCTGATACTAATTAAATGTATGTTTTACTAAACTGTTACAATTTGTTGTGTTTTGAACAAAGTTACAACAAAGCTGATTTTTCTTTAGTAATCTTGTCTGTATTAAAAAATTGTCCCTTTTAGTATGACAGATTTAAAATCTATTCCAATCGTAACGTGTTGGACAAATGTTGGAAATGATCAAATCAAATAATTTATTGTCATCAGGCTATATATAGCATTGACAATAGGTCAGGTCATAAATCGCATACTTATAATATTTGCATATTAGTACACTAACAACATAATAGAATACCAAATAAAACAGTTCACATAATCTGATCAGTAAAATAAAAAATATGCTTCTAACATAACTTGTCATTAATATAGTACACTATAGTATTCCCTTTCCAGGAGGAGCACTTTCAACCTTGATCTAAACTTGCCAATGTCTGATTCTTGCCTAGGGTAAATCAGAAGGGAGTTGAATAATTTGATTGAAGAAAAATATGTTTGCTTCTCATAAGTTTAGGTTCTATGAAATGGAGAGCAAAGAATTTTCTTGAAGACGGTACTGTGTAGAGTTTCTGTAATGATAAATTTGCTGATCCTTAGCCAAAAAGGTTAAACAATCTAGGATATACAAATAGGGAAATGTTAAAAAGGTTATTAGAACTGAAAACTCTTCTACATGAGTCAGACCTTTTCATACCGGAGATCAACCGCAAGGCCTTCTTCTGCAAACGAAAAAGCTCCCTGTGCTTCGCCGTTTCGGCACCCCAAATAGCAACTCCATATGTTAGGTGAGGAAGAAAGCATCCATAATAAACAGAAAATAAAATTTCTCTGTTAGCAAAGAACTTGAGTCTCCGGAGGATGAAAAGACAGCTACTTAATTTTTTGCACACCTTATCAATGTGAGGAAAAATTCAGGCGTGAATCAATAACCAGACCCAAAAAATTAGTTTGGTGTTAAAGACTCGTCAATAATTATACAGGAAGTCCCACAGAAAAATAACACTCCCTATCACCTTTCAAGGCAGTAAGAAAATCTAAATCTATTTTTTAAAATAAAGCTGGAGGGATGAGGATTGAAAATATAAAGAAAATAAAAGTTGAGTTGTACTCTGACAGCCAGGGAAAAGGACTGCCAGAGATCATGGATAAATGCAGTAAAGTTAAAATTAGTATAAACGGACTTGTTACTCCTGGCGCAGACATCCTTGAGGTTTATAACCAGGTCACAAAGTCTTCTGAATCCCCTCTAGTACTAGTAGCAGGAAAGAATGATATTATCAAGAAATCTACTCAAGTTATCTATGGGAAAATGGAAGGCTTACTAAGAAGTTTAAGTGCACCAAGGCCAGGAATCGCCACCATTCCTCCTCGTTTTGATGTACACAGAAATAATCCAATTCATGATGACATAGCAATGACAAACAACTACATTAGAGAAATTGTATGACGAATGGATCAGGTCCATTTAATTGACTATGACAGCTTTAAAGGCATCATTTTTCCTGCCATGGCCTGCACCTAAATTACAGAGGGAAAGGGAAGCTTTGTTCAATGGTTCTGGAATTTTTAAATTATATTCATGAAGATGAATACCACAAAATAAAGTTAAGAAAGCCGTCATATCTTCCGCAATCGGACACTGCTACGGCAACTAAATCGGAGTGGGAAAAAATATATACAAATATTAATAAAACTGCATCAATATTATTGAAACGGACATGTGGCATGTAATAGATTCAAACAAAGATAATCCTTCTATAGCGTTTGCCCACACCATTTCTAAAGGTCTTGATCATGAAAGAAATATGACTGCAGGTGTGGCAGTGATTTTTAGAAAAAAAATTGGTCGGCCAAAGATAACAGACTTTGTTGACACTAAATTGGCCAGTCAAACTATGCCAAGAGGAGCAACAGTGTACAGTTTGGTAACAAAGGAGGAGTAGCCAACAACACAAGATTATGACAAGGCATTCGATTAACTCATTCACCATTTTAAGAAACAAAATTTTGAAACATTGATCTGTTCTGCGATGGGATGTGTTCGGGATCGAATACAGGTAGAACGCTTCAGCAGGAACATTTCAAGGTTCCATAAAATGGTAAATGCGACAATTTGTGTAATATCATATGATCAACCTGCTGCATCAAGACCATTGTGGGGAATGGACTTTCCCACTCAGTTTTCGTAAAGTGATTGGGGAAAATTATCGCCAACAATGAAAATGAACATAAGACCAATAACAATAACAAGACTGAAGCCAGTATCCATGGAACTGTTCATCCCATTGCTGTTGACAACCACGACATTGCTGAAGTGAGTCTGTCCTTGGTCACAACTGCAGCCACGACCATGACATCAACAGTACAACTCCTGCTGCCAGTGGCCACGTCAAGTCAAGTGTTTGGTGATAATGCAAGTGTGAATGTGAATCAGAGTGATGAAATGTTCAGTGTTGATGCAGGGGAGTCCCTTGCCCCTACTTTAAACTGCTCTCCAATCCAAACAACAAACGCAACTTAAAAAACAATCTAAATACAAAAAATGTAAAGATTTTTCATCAGAACATTCAGAAGCTTGAGTCTAGAATCGAATCTTTGCAAATTGTGCTTGAAGAAATTAATCCTGGAATAATTGTTTTATCTGAACATGATATGAAGGATCATGACATTGAGAGGCTCAACATTAATAATTATAAAGTTAACTCTTATTTTTGTCGTAATTATTCAAGTTTGGGAGGTGTCATGATTTTGAGTAAAGATCATGTAAAGTGGGCGCAGGTGGCTACTCCTAATGTGAATTGCCTTTGTGAGGAAAAGCAATTTAAATTCTGTGCAACAATGTTTATTATTGGATGTGTCAGATTTATTCTGGTGGGCCTGTATAGATCACCTAGTTCTGATGTAAATGTATTTTTAGATAGGTTAGGCATCTATATTATTAAAAGAATTTCTCGATTTTTCTTCGCAGCATATCGACCCCTAGAAATTTATTTTTCTATACGAATTTGGTATCAAATTAAAGCTATATCTCTCTAGATGTGCCTTTTTTGGGTTTGGAAAATATCCCATGAAAAGCCTTTGACCAGGAGGCTTTTGAAATTTCAGTGAATGTGCTACTATCTGTTGTTAAACCTGTGAACTTTTTCCATTTCGCATCTGTTTATAACAAAACATATGGTGATGACTTGATCGAGTTCTTAAGTTTTACCACAGAATACAGCACTTTCATTTATTTATTTTATGAAACTAGTACTCATTAATGAAATAATGAAAAAATCACCAAATATTGTATTAGCTGTAGACATCAATATTAATGTTTTGAAAAAAGATAACATAGAAAATTACAAAATCTGTTTCAAAGCTTTAATATGCATTATGTGGTTGATTTTCCCACAAGAATATTTGGAGGATCAATACCTGCTATAGATAATTTTTTAACCAACTTTAGAAAAGATCAGATACTAGTGAGTGGCTTAATAACTTTACTATCAGACCACGATAGTCAGGTCTTAGAACTTCTGAATTTAAGTAAATCAGAAGAAAAAATCAATTAATTGAATTAAGGAGAGATTTTTGTAATGAAAATAAGAAATTATTTAATAAAATGCTGGAGAAAAAATCATGGCACTCTGTGTATAAATCATTAGTCAATAACAAATTTGATATATTTATCAGCATTTTTACAAATTACTATAACACTACCTTTCCCCTAAAAATATTTCAGAATTAAAAAAAAAGCTAACAACTGGCTTAATCAAACATTAAAGGATGAAAAAAACAAATTATTAAATTACTTAAGAAGGCGAGATCAACAAATGATTTAGAATTAATCAAATTGTTTAGGAGCAAAATCAAATTATTCAAAGGAAATATAATGACAGCTAAAAAAACATACTTTAATAACAGGATTAAAAAGTTTCAACATATAAATAAAACCACGTGGAGTATAATAAAATCTGAAGTGGGAAATAAGGATCAAAAATTAAATAACATTGAAATAAGAGGAAACGATAAAATATTCAATGACCCTATTGAGATAAGTAACATATTTAATGAATACTTTATAAACATAGCACAAATCAAAGATAGGGTTCATAGCACTAATTTGGATGAAATAAACACCTTGCATAATATAGACGTGACCAGCTCAGGTAGTTATGGTAATTATAATATACGGAAATTGTTTTACTTAACAGAGACTTAATGAAAAAGAGGTGATAAAAATCATCAGCTCTTTAAAAAATAAATCTTCATGCGGGTATGACAACATACCAATAACCATAGTTAAAGAATTTAAACATTACATTAATAAAGTCCTAGTTCATTTAATAAATTCTTCTTTCATTTGTGGGGAATTTCCCAGCAAACAAAAAATTGCTTAAATTATTCCAATTCCTAAGACAAATTCTCCAACTAACATTAAAAATTATTGGCCAGTTTCACTGTCGCCTTCAATATCAAAAGTTTTTGAAAAAATTGTATACAATAGGTTAGAATATTTTCTAGAAAGTAACAAAATTTTACATGACGTTCAACTTGGCTTTAGAAAAAAATCGATTACAGCAGCTGTAACGTTTATTGAATCAATTATAGATTCAATAGATAAAGGAGATAAAGTTATTGGAGTCTTTATGGATCTATCAAAAGCTTTTGACAGTGATAATCATTCCTTGTTATTATCAAAATTGGAGGCAATTGGTATTAAAAAGAACTCACTAAACTGGTTTAAATCTTATTTGATGAATAGACAACAATTTGTACAGGTAAGTAATATTTCAGCTGAATACAACTTAGATTTAAAACCAATTGAATTTGGAGTGCCTCAAGGATCAATTCTTGGGCCTCTTCTTTTTCTTTGCTACCTAAATAATATGGAAAAAGGTCTAAATATTTTACCGACTTCAGCTCTGTGTCTCTATGCTGACGATTCAAATTTAAAGATATCAGGCAACACGTCAGAAGTCATCGAAATTTTAAGTTCAATTGAACTAGCTAATTTAGATCAATTCTTGAACAACTTAAAATTAAACCCTGAGAAAACTAAATTTACAAATTTCAGGACAACACAATGTAAGCAAATTGTAAATCCAATTATTGAAATTGACAACAAAAATATTGAAACAATAGACCAAATGAAGTTTTTAGGTCTGCTGGTTGACAGCAACCTGTCATGGGACAACCATGTAGTTTCTGTTTTAGGTAGAGTAAATTCCGGTTTATTTGCAATTAGAAAAATGTCTTCTTTATGTAATCTTGACAATTTAAAACTTATATACTATTCTCACATACAATCCCATATTGCATATGGAATCTGTTTGTATGGTGCTACAAAAAAATAAAGTTTAAACGATATTTGAACTGTGCATAAAAAGGCCATCAGAGCTATTTTGAAGCTTAATTTTGACGAGTCTGTAAAAAAATATTTTAAAGAGTTAAATTTCCTAACTGTGTATGGTCTCTACGCATTAGAAACAATTATGTTTACTAAATATAATAAGTCAAATGAGTCTTAGTTTAGCCTTGTTCATCATAAATATAATACGAGAAATAAAAACAATTTTGCCTCTGAGCGTCACCGTTTGGAGCTGTTCAAGAAAAAAACAACATATGCAGGGAAAAAACTGTTTGAAAAATTCCCAAAAAATATAAAAAGTGAAGAAGATTATATGAAGTTTAAAACTAAATTAAAAGAATATTTGATTAATATAATACAGTATTCACTCGAGGAACTTCATGTTTGACTCTGTTAAATGACTGTTAGATAATGAATAGAATGGAATTTTTTATATTAGATTTAGGTATTAGAGAAATGACACTATTCACTGTACCAATGTACAATCAAAAACATGAATGAAGAATTATGTTATTATTACCACACTACCGGACTTTTGCCTTTTGCCCGTACAAGACATCGGATCGAGCAGGGAGAAGGGCACGAAGGTAGAAAAATTCCCTCCGAACAAATTGCCAAGCCAAACCCCGAACAAAACTCGGATCGATCTTCCTTCAAAAAACCGTATCGAGAGAGCTCTGTTCTTGGTCCGATGTCTTGTTCGGTGTATGGGCAAAAGTCCGGCGGTAGTGTGTGACCGTCGAGTCGGGAGAACAATGCCCTGACGCGAACATCGCCCTACGCCGACGATTCCTTTGATCTTTGCCTGAATACCAAATCCAAATAGTTTTTGTCGGGGCAGAAATCCACCATAGGCAGGTGCAACATATGTGTGATTGTTCGCGTAAGGGATATGTGTTGCCCGTGTATATGGTGGGCTTTACACAAATGTGGCTCTCGCAAAATTGCTGCGGAAATCGGCTTGACTAACGCAACATCCTGCTACAAATAAAATCAAACAGTTGTCCTCTATTATGTAAGGTACTTTTATACCCTTATAATATATGATATAATAATATATTCATGCCAAAAATATTAATACCAATTTTCTAAGACTAATGACCTATAATTAGTTTAAGTTAACTGAGTGAGGGTAATGAACCTTTTCATTTCTTATTCCCAACATCAAATAGAAATTTATATTTAATGATATGTTGGTACTTTAGGATAGATAATATTTTGCAAACTTAAAACACGATTAATACAACATGCAGCATTAAAGTACACATATTTTAATTTGTCTCATAATATTTTTCTGTTTATATCCTAATGATTATCCTGAAAATTTTGTATCAACAAAGTCAGCTCTAATTCTTTTCCTAAATACGGACACCGTTCAGTTCAATTTGAATTTAAATTAAGATTGATTTAATCTGAAAATGCTTGTTAACGATGGTGGTAGACATCGCATCGGTCATAAAGCCTGCTTCACTGGACCGGGCACGGCATAGGAAATGGGGTTACACGCCGTGTTGTATCTCTCTATGCGATCTGATGACACTTTTGAGTACTAAATGAATTTGTTAAGTACACAGAACCACTGATATAGAATTACAGTTTGTAGTTTTATACTGCCAGCTGATTTTCTTAGAAAGAAACGCATCAGGATTCTCTAAACATGTATTTTGGGGAAATACACTCTTTTTAGTGAATTTCCTATGGAAAAGTGAACTATTAGCATGACCCGCACAGTGACACTTAAGCCCGGGACCACCATAAAAGTTCCTAATGTGAACACATTTTGAGGGGTCTCTAAAAACGTTATATATATATATTTCAAGTATATATATATATATATATGTTTGTGTTCACACTCTAGCGGTCACAATTTTTATTCGATTTACTTCAAATTTTGTAGAGACATTCCTTTTTATAATCAGTTGGACAAGTTCATTGGGCAAAACAATTGGAAAACTCTAACCCCCTTTTTTGGGATTTTAATTTTTCAAATTTTGAGTTTTTGGGCCCAAAAAAGGTCAGAAAAGCTCCGAAGGTACATTTATTGCACAGTAAATATTGTACGTAAATATCCAACGTTTTTAAGTCCTCCCTCATCATTCTAGCACAAGTACTTCCCGAGTTATTAAAGAAAATGTTAATTGTCATAATACAGTATGTTGTCTTATGGGGATTTTATACTGAAAAAGGCTGTTTTTCATATCTTAATATCGTTTTATCTCCCCCAATACCTCTTTATCAACTTTTTATCCCGACTACACCCCCTTCTAACTTTATAATGTACAACATTTGCATCCTGTTAGTGAATTTAAATATAACCAGGAGTATCAGAACAGCCAAAAAATAACATTTTTCAATTTAAAAAAAAAGTATCCAGTGTTAGTTTAAACCCTATATTTGATCATTTTAAGGTTTTAATGCGGAAATTCACTTCCCTCACGTCAGCGTGCTGCTTGCGATCTCATTTACTAAAATGTTAGCTTGCACAAACTGGCAACATTGCAAAATCCCCCACCCGCCTAATTTGACGCTCCTGATTATATAGTAGCTGGTTCTCACTTAATTATTTGCTAACGTACTGATGGCACCATCTTATAGTGACAAATTCAACTAACTCAAATCAGATGTTTCAATGCGCAAGCTGCATATGGGCAGTTCTAGTCAGCAAATAAATTATTAACTTGGTAATATTTGCAACTTGTTAAATTATTCTCTTGGTCCAATGCAAGAGAGTGCTGTGGAAAAAGTGAGTCCTGTGATGACTAGGAGGAATGGCATTATGTGATGACCACTCGAAAAAACTTGAGTTATATATTTTGTAGTTTTTAGAGGGCAGGATTGTCCAAAATGATGAAACTAACTCATGAGGTATATCCATGTTATAGTGAGCTTGAATAATATTCATGACTCAAATACCAACTTTAATAAATATCTAGAATGGTTAAATTAATATACAGTGTGCAGAAAAAATACACAATTTATGTTTTTCTCAGTTAAGCGAATGAGTGATGGAGAAAGGTTTAGCTTGGAAGAATTGTCTTGAGAGGGTTTCCATTCCGCAAACACTGGAACCGTTTATTAAAAAAAGCTGCTAAGTATCTAAATAAGAACGTCTTCTAACAGAAGAAAAAATCAGAATAAACATCCAATGTTGTGTGGAATACAAGATCAGGAAGGACACAGAATGGGAAAATGGGTGTGTGTGTGTGTGTGTGTGTGTGTGTGTGTGTGTGTGTGTGTGTGTGTGTGTGTGTGTGTGTGTGTGTGTGTGTGTGTGTGTGTGTGTGTGTGTGTGTGTGTGTGTGTGTGTGTGTGTAAGATGTTCATTGTATTCCCTTGGTCACACTATCTGTGAAGTGTAATGTTTCAAGTATAAAAGCATTGACTAATAGTCAATGATAAAAGTTTGTTTTGGCTCATAAATGGTAGTATGTAGTTTAGGTTTCATTCAATATGATGTGTAGTTTGAGAAAATAAACACAAAATGAATGCTTAAGTTTATATTTTGGAGGTCATACACTTCTCAACTTCACATTTACCATAAAGGTCATCGAGGAACATGAAGTCTATGGCTACACCAACATGTTGATACTGATCCAAGGCAGGTACTCTGACACACGAGTGTACAGATCAGGCAGGCCTGGCAGCATGGCACAGCCGCTGATGCCGAAACTGACCAATCCAATGACAGTATTGACTCCCTCCACACTAGTGACTGTGAGTGGTCCACCACTATCACCCTGCCCAAGGACAATTGATGTAATATAACAGGCATGGTTAAAATGTATACCTAATTAATGTTAGGTCATAGTCAAATATTAAATACACCCATTGCAGCATTACAATACATCCGTTATGAACCAATCTATCACATAAAGTCACCAACTAACCAAGTTTCATCAAAATGGATTCATAAATCTTTGTTTAAACATTGAGGTTACAAAAACAATTAAACGAGATATAAAAGTTTATTTATTCTTCTATTAGAATAACATTGGACAACATACTTTCCAAATAATTCAGGTTGGCTTCCATAACATTACAAGGAAATTTTAAATGCCAATGGGCCCTAAATATAAAAAAAAACGGCAATATGCCTATGTGTTTCTTGAGGGCATTAGTTATTTTCCTACCAAATATTAGCTCAATCGGTTTATTAATTGGATTGTGATCGAGCCACAAACAAACAAAGTCACAAACTTTCAGCTTTATAGTAGTTAGTGTGATTTATAGAACTATTACAATTTAAATTAAGATAATATCTGATTAGTGGACAGTTGAATTCTCTTGATGCCACTAAATTAAAAGATTTAATCAATTATTTAAAGGGAAAAGTCCTGTTAAAAATATTCCTTGTGTACGCCTTAAAACAGTTCACCCTGTAACACTGTTTGACTAATGGTAAAAAAATCCACTTCTTATTTTCAGTATTGAACAATAAATTCTACAAAAAAAGAAAATATGTAAATATGGTTTACAACCATGGATATCTTACAAAGCAAGTTCCTTGCAGCGGTTGAGAAGCTGCACAAATCATTCCTGCCGACACATGCTCCTCTATCAGTCGAGCACACTCTACATTCGAGATGGTCTCAACTTGTAACTTTTGCAACATTGGACTCGGTTTACCCTCTGGGAAAGATGTAAACCCCCAGCCAACAGTGGTTGCAATGTCCCAAGTCAAATTTTTACCTAAAAATCATTCAAAACTTTTAGAAAAAAGAAACCACAGTTGGGATCCCTGAGCAGGGAACACACTGACGTAAATCAAGGAAGGTAAATCAATAACATTAAAATAAAATCAATGAAGCATGTTGTTTGTCACGATTAGGTTTTATTTAATATTAATTTTTACGTATTTAAGTATTTAAGTATTTATTGCTATTGTTTAACACTAACAATAAACAAAACATTACCACTAAACTAAAAATATATGTTTTTCAAAATATATTTACTCCAATTAACCCATTAAGGTAGTAATTTCATTCTATTCGCAATAGCCTATAACTGGATTTGATTTGATTTGATTGGTGCTGCACTCTAGTAGCAAAATCAGTAACTAATGACTGCGGGCAACTATGGTTCTCTCCGCTAGGGTTTATTTTCCTAGGATCCGAAAATATATATAGACACTGTAACTTTTATACAAAACTTTTATTAGAGACATGAATGTAATTTATTTCATATAAGACATCACAATACAAGAAATCACTCACCTCCTGTAATGCTTCTACTTAATACCTCAACCTTGCAGCAATACATATACGAGGCATGTTTTTAAAGTAAATACCGTTTTTGAATTCTGCCGTTGTAGCAATGCGGGTGGCATTCCTGCATGTGTTAAAGGTGTGAAAGCAGTGTAAATTAATCAGGAGATAGGCGAAGTGTGTATGGAAGTGTTTGATACTTTTAACGTTATGAAGTTATTCGACACCTGTGACAAATTTGCTTAATAAATTATCACCTTCCTCCTCCTACCACTCAAGTGTCAACACACTTCCCAAATGCTTTGATTTGTGCACCTCTGACAACTTAAAATAATTTAGTTTTTCGGTAAAAATCGCATATAAAACACTTCTTAACACCAAAGGAAACTCATAAGATAACGAAGAAAACGTAAACCGCCTGTTCTCACTCACGTTTTGGCCAATGTTGTGCACCAAACCTTCGGTAATGACAGAGGGTTGCCCACTTCGTTCCTCATCATGAACATTCATGTGGCCTCTCAAAACTTTCTAACCCATTTGTGTGCCATTCTATTGCTTAATTTATTTTTCCCATATACTAATCTGCCTTTGAATTTCAGCCGCTTTCACAAAGTTAACACTTAGAAATTGAATCGCAGTGCGACTTCAAAGTTGGCGGGAACCTCAATTGTCTGGGCCATTTTGAATGCTCACAAACAAATGAAAATCCAGTGGATTTTGGTCTAAGTGGTGTACCAGGCTTGCCAGTAGATGCAGGTACACAGCGCAGTATGCAGGAATGCCACCCGCACTGCTACAACGGCGGAATTCAAAAACGGTACTTACTTTAAAAGCATCCCTCGTATAACGAATTTATGGTTAAACACAGATTTTTTTATTATATTTGTTTATTGGTGTTTATTAATAATTACATATACTATCAGATCACATTTTCTAATTTTTGTATAACTATCTTATACAAAATGATTTTTTTCTAAAAATGTTTTTTATTCTTTGTCATGACCAAATCATATTCAACCAAAAACAAGAATTTGTCTATCACAAAAATGTGTCAAAACTATACGTCAGTATTATTCTATAAATAAAGTAACAAAATTGTGGTACCTGTTGATGGCAAACAAATTGGCTGTATAAATATATTATATTGTACAGGTTTGTTAAGTCTTAGTAGAGCGATATCATTTGCTAGAAGAAATGGGTGAAAATGAGAATGAAATATTACTTGTTTAACTTTCCGAATCACATGTTGAGTCTCATTTTCCAATGTCAAATCATAATCACCAATATGTACAATCAATGATTCGGTTGGTGTGTCTCGCCTGGAAAAAAATTAAAACAACACATTAACCAGGGATTTTCTGAAAACAGGAATTACATAAAATTCGTATCACATTTACTTATATGAAAATTGTGAATATTAGAAATAAAATGTATTGATAATGTTTTATGATAATCTAACAAGAATTTTTGAGGAAATGGCAAATTAATGAAAAATATTATCTATAACAGCGTACAAATAAATTGACAGTTGGGCTGTACAGTTTGGGTCACAGTGCTTGGTATCTGATTAGCATATGCTCTAGAAGGACTTTTCGCCTCTATTTGGCTTAGTACCGTTAGTGTTACAGTCTACTTTTGTGAACAGAAAGCAAAAATCACTTATTTAATTTCAAAACATTTGTTTTGGTTATTTTTGTTAACATCTACTTTTAATTATGAAAATTTTCAGTAGTTTCTCGTCTTTCCCAGGTGCCAAGCACCGTGACCCGAACTAAAGTCAAAACATGGCTGTACGCTGTCACTGTTGCCATTTAGCCACAGAAAAATATCACTCGGATGTTATTCCGATCAGCTGGGGTGGAGTTTTTTTGGCACTGCATGTCTACTATTGGCTTGGTTGATAGACCGGCAAACCACGCCCTCACCTGGCAATTTATTTGTCCGCTATTATAAGAGTGTGTATTTCATGAAAAAATTAGAGGGCACAAGTTAGTTCAATTGTGTTATTACTTTTTTAGCGAATTTCTTTTCGAAAAGTGAGCTATCAGCATGGCCTACATGGTAAAACTTCAGCCCGGGACCACCATAAAAGTTCCAAACGTGACCCTCTGAACACGTTTTAGAGGTCACTAAAAATATATATCTATGTATATGTGTGTGTGTGTGTGTGTGTGTGTGTGTGTGTGTGTGTGTGTGTGTGTGTGTGTGTGTGTGTGTGTGTGTGTGTGTCTGTGTGTGTGTGTGTGTGTGTGTGTGTGTGTGTGTGTGTGTGTGTGTGTGTGTGTGTGTGTGTGTGTGTGTGTGTGTGTGTGTGTGTGTGTGTGTGTGTGTGTGTGTGTGTGTGTGTGTGTGTGTGTGTGTGTGTGTGTGTGTGTGTGTTTGCACTCTAGCAGTCACATTTGTTGCCCGATTTAGTTCAAATTTTACGGAGACGTTTCTTTTATAACCAGTTGAACAGGTTCTCTGGACAAAACATTCATAAAACCTTAACCCCCTTTTTTGGAGTTTTTAATTCTCAAATTTTGGGTTCTTGGGGGGCTCAAAAAGGGTTTTATAAAATCACCAGATTTTAAATGTACGTATATTTAATGATAGAAAGTAAAAAGCCGAACATTTTAAGCCCTGCCTCATAATTCTAGCACAAATATTTAACATACTTTTATCATCCCCAGTACTCCCATGCGTACCTCCTGTACTAGTCCTCCTCCTAACCTCACAATGCACAACATAGTTATCTCAACATTGCAGATAAGTAGAACCAGAAGCATCAGTTCAGCCAAAACATAACATGTTTTACAATTTATAAAAAAAATTCAATGACTGCTTGTTTTAACTCTGTATTTGATTTGTTAAAGTTATTTATGCGGAAATTCACTCCCCTCACTTTATCATGCTGCGTGCAAACTCGTTATAATATTGATTAAATTTGTAATGATTTTAATTATATCTACCATACATAGTAAATTTATATGAATACAGTTCACTCTCACCATACCATTTACAAGATATCTGTAGTCACAAGTATTTGGCATGTGCGTGATCTTAGTCAAAATTCTTCTATTTATAATTGTCAACAAAACTTCCAGTATTTCACATTATCAATGTATGTATTTTTAAAGATATTTTAAGCTAAATTAATGTTATCTATTTTTTTATTCATAAACTAAAGTTAAGCGAAGAAAAGAAATTTGGTGTAGTTTGTTATTAATAAAAACATTTTTTTCTGCAAATAAAAATGTTTGCATGAGGAATTGTATAATCAATCATAACAAATTATTACTTCATATGGGTCTGAAAATTAAGTAAACTTAGTTTTTTTTCATTTATTGATGGTGACACCTTTTATATATTTGCCATAATTTAAGTGTTTGTGATATGTAAAACCCAAACACCCAACAATCAAGTCTCATACAAATGTAAGAAAGCAGATGAAATATCATTATGCCAACAAACCAACCCATTGATATAAAAATGTTACCTTTTAACAGCAAAACCTTATTTTTCCATTACTCACATTAATAAACAATGTGCTGCAGTGAGGACGAACCGGTTATTGATGAGCGCCCCACCACAGAAGAACAAACCGTTCAGCCCGATAGCAACTACCCATGGGAACTCTCCAGGCCTGGTCTCCATCCCGTTTATTATCCTCCTGATATTATATTTCATAATTCCACTATGGCTTCTCTTTTGCTGCATCTGCTTCTTTGTGGCAGCTGTAAACCATCAATTTTACACATTATAGTCAAACAAAACTTATATTTGCAAGTAAACAAATATACTATTTTCTCATGTTTTTTACAACAAGCAATGTTGGCTTACGTCTCAAAGATGGATTTTAAAAATGGTTATATTTTAACCCTTCCCAAGCGTTGGACGTTTATATACGCTAACCGTAATTTTTGTTTGCGAGCGTTGGTCATATATATACACAACTCAATTTTAAACTTGCAAGCTTATGAGGAATATATACGCCAGACACGTTCATTTAATTTATGTATTGTGCGTTGTTTCCGTGTTATTTACAGTTTATTTATGCCAATAGTCTATTTTTTAGTTTATTTTAGTCGTACATTTTCATTTGGTGAGTTAGTAACGTTTGGTCAGTTATTTACAACTTGTTGTGTAAAGTATAAGCTAATGATCGAAAAAAATTTGTCGTACCAGTTGCAAACATATTGGCTGTATAAATATATTATCCTGTACAAGTTTGTTAAGTCTTAGTAGAGCGATATCATTTGCTAGGGGAAAAAATGGGTGAAAATGAGAATGAAATATTACTTGAACTTTTCAAACCACAAGTTGAGTCTCACTTTCCAATGTCAAATCATAATCACCAATATGTACCAGTAATTAGAGGCTGTTTGTGCCTCTAATTTTGTTATGTTCTAGGAATTCTTTTCACCTGAAGATGGGATCAGATTCCAGATCCCGAAATGTCGTGAAAATTTGTTTTTACTAATTAGTGATGGAAAATTAGTAACGCCCTTCTGCTATCCTTTTTAACTCCACATTAAAAAAATATGGGAGTGAGGATTGGGGAGGGGGAGGGAGAGAAGGATGAACTCACCAAACCAGCGACCAAAGAATAACATAGACTGGCAATTGCGTGCTGGGTTTGAAGCTGGGCAACCTCTGAGTGGTGGGGATGAATCTACGTGAATCGTTCACTACCGAGTGTTGGCCCATCGATGGATTAACCAACCACTATCCAACAATGCCAATCAATACCCAACCAAGATACCAACGGTTTATAATTTTTGATTTAAATGCTTATTTTAATTTTAAAAATCATAATTTGTCTAACTGAATTGTTTAATAAACCAATTATAGAAATTTTTAAAAAAGATTTAAGTTGCAAAAATATCTAGTCACGGTCGGGTCTTGAACCTACAACCTTTGAGTTACTGAACACTCGCCTTAACCCCCATGGCCAATCTGACTTACGAGAATAAAAGGATGGACTGAGATATAGAAATTACCAATAGTCTGTACCTGCACGACTTGTACTAGCTTATATACTATTATGTTTTATTCTTCTAAGATTGGATAGTACTAATTTTATTCTTCTACGTGAATCCACTCGTGCAAAAATCACTGTAATAAAAGTAGAAACAAGTTCATTTGATTAATTTATCTATGAAATATGAAAAACTACGAGCAAATTAATATATATTTAACATAATTATTATAATAATAATAATATAATGTTAATTTATACCCCATCAGCAAAAATTGTTAGGCCAACGTAGGAAAATGGTAGGCCAACAGTTGGCGCGAGGTTGGCCCATCAGCACAAATCGTTGGGCCATCATCGGCATTGTAGGATATGGTAGGGAAATGGTCGGTTGGCATTAACACGGTTGGGCCAATGAACCAATCGTTTGCTAGCCCACGTTGGCAAATCCAACCATAGCCGATGTTGGGCCATTAAACGCTATTGTTGGCAAATCCTACCATTATGTTATTATTAATTATATATATTCATGATATATATATACATAAATGAATATATAATTAATAATAACATAATGGTAGGATTTGCCAACAATAGCGTTTGATGGCCCAACGTTGACTATGGTCGGATTTGCCAACGTGGGCTAACCAACGATTGGTTTGTTGGCCCAACCGTGTTAATGCCAACTTACCATTTCCCTACCATATCTTACAATGCCGACGATGGCCCAACGCTGGCCCAACAATGTGTGCTGCTGGGGGTAACACCCTTCTCTTATCCGTTAGATCTCCTTTCACAAAATTAAACCTGGATGTGAGGGGGAGAGGGTGATGGACGGGGGGAGAGGGAGAGAGAGAAAGAATGGTTATTTGTAAAGTTCAGCAAAAGGACACTGGTTCAAATGCATTTATATAACTGCTCATGCAGGATGTGGCAAAACATTCTCGCAAACAACCATTATTCGAATGTGCCGCTTTGGGTTTAAGTAGGATTATTTTGGTTGAATTTCAACCTCTGGGCAATCGCTGGTTTACTTTAACCATAAGTGAAAAATAAATAAATATTACAGAATCTATATTTTGAGCCCGCCCAAAAAATATATAGCGTACACAGTAGGGCTTCGCCCCGCAGTTGCCGCTTGGGAAGGAAATATATATTATCCTATATACAATTTATTTGAATAGGAAAAGTCTTTGAATATGACTGTTTATAGATTAAAATTTAGAGCTTAAATAGCAAAAAGAATGTAATTTAACATTATTTTAAATAGTACAATTTTAGTCATAATCAGGAAAAGAATTTGACAAAAATGTCAAAGCTTTTTTGGTGAACAATTTTTATAAAAACATTCAATGGATGTCAAGCTTCCCGAGTCATTTTGTCAAGTGTGAACTGATTTAATCAACTAAGTAGAATTATGAATTTGGACAAAATAATAATGAATACCAGTTACTTGAACAACTAGCTCTCAGCACAGAATACTATGAACACTACAGAAGGCTGGCTACCATTTATCGGCAGTTGCTTTTAAAACCGTTAGTTCAGTCACCAGCCACTTTGATCGCTGGTGGCGCTAGGTTGCTCAGGAGGTGCTTTCGGGTGCACCTGCTGCCATCCCTATCAGCAACCCGATTTATTCCCCACTCCACCCGCTGCCGCTCCTCATGGCAGTCCGACTAGTGGCGCTGCCATGGGAACGCAACACTTATCCTATTCCAGTCAGCCTTCTGTAGTGTTTATAGTTTTTCGTACTCTAAGAATTTATTTGGAAAAGCAGCAAAGCACATTTCATTATTAAATAAGGTAATGACAAATTGGCTTGCAGTAAAATATTAATACATGTATAAAGATATATACATACCATAGTAATAAGTGTTTATAGCTGGTTCAGCCAACCTCCACCAGACTGAATTTGAGGAACTTGGATTTGGATTGTAAGAATCATTTTCACTTGGATCACTGAACACTCGGCCACAAAATTCAGGAACTGAAATAATAGTCAATAGAATCACATCACACATGGATTTTTGGAATATTTTGTTCACATCAGGAATATTCTTTTACAGATCAGCCATGTAATTGATGTTTGGCACAAGTTTATTGAAACAATTGTAACTCATCCAGATGAAGCTACATTCCAAGTTTTATTAATTTAGGTTCATAATTCAGCGAAATAGCAAACTTTACTTATTTCCCATAAGAATAACATTAGAGCTAAGTAGGCAGGATTGCTACTACAAAGACAATTTACAAAATTTTCTCTTTTTTTAATATCAATAGACCACCACTAGATGAAGCCACGTACCAGTTTAATCAATATACATTCATAAATAATCAAGATATCTATCTATATTATTAATAAGCTACATGCAAACTTTGTATCAATAAGGCTTTTTTGTTTTAAGATTTACCCCTACATATTATACACTAAGAAGCGTGTATAGGTGGGGAGATATGCAAACTGGCTTTAGATTTTCGATTTAGGCCTCAGGGCTCTTCTCCACGGGTTTCCAAGTCCCTGTGTTATTCATATGGAGGAGAGTTTTATTTGGTTTAAGTCACATGTGTTTTATCTTAAGGGTGCGCCGTACCTCCCTTCCGCACGCTCAAGTAAGGGGTTTGCATCTCCCTCATTGTAGGCTAAATTGTTAACCAATTAAAAATAATTTGATGTTATTTAATACAATAAATGTTCATCTAGAGATCATACGATTTAAAAATCGTGATTTTAATTCAAAATAAGTGGTAGGCCATTATTAATGTTCTCAAATTAAGCGTTTTTCTAAAGATTCCTAACGTATGGAGAAAAATTATTTTGGAGAAAAGGAACCGTATGATCCCTAGATTGGAATCTGAAAAGTGTGAAACTGCAAATAGTTTGGTAGAAATCTGTAAAATAACAGTGTGATCGAGGAGAACAAAATGGTCTTCAAGCGTAAATATGCATGGCCCTGCTTGTTGGCGGCGCCGGCGCGGCGCTAAACAAAAATGAATTCAATCTGGGTAGGGCGCACCCTTAACTCAATCCAATGAAATAAACAGCCGTTATAAGGATTTTATATCTTGGTACAGACTGTCATTGTTTTGTTTACTATTTAACAATTTACTATTCTCGCTTCCCAAAACAGGATGCTCAAGCTGTGCATAGGAAATTTTAGTCAAGTTTGATTTATCCTCCATAAGAATAACATAGGCAGCGTGTACTGTGTTAAGCACTTTGAATATCTCTGCAACGGTATAACTACAATAAACACCCAAATTATTGTTTTTTAGAGCAGAACTTATCAGGAAAAACAATTGTGAAGTATTCAGTAAAATTAACTGTAGAAAAGCTAAAAACCTTTTTCACATAAGATTAACATACAACATTTTATGAACACGTTTGTTAGATTTTCTCTGCAACCACTTAATCTAGTTAATGATTCAAAATACTAAATTATTTGTTTTTTAAGCTCTATAAGGTTGATAACCTAAAAGGTCGGTTAAAACGGGTAACTACGTAAACATGTAAAATACTGTAGAAATAAATGTATTATTGATATTATATGAATAAAAAACCCAGCTGCATATATTATAGCTTACTTTTGCAATTTTCTCTTATGAAATATAACGAAGTAACAATGAAAGTATGCAAAGTGATCGTGTACATGCATAGCTGTACCCATTACTATACTGTAGAAAGACGATCCCTATTTTTACATTACGGTATACAGTACAGCACTGTACTGTGAATACTGTGATCCGGTAGACAGTACACACGAGCAACAAACAAGCGAAAAAGCTGTGTACTGAAATCGACGCAGAGTAGCGATAAACTGACGTTAAGAAGTGACATTCCACAATATTGTGAGTTTCCCATGTGATTCATAACAAAACTTGACCTGAACAGATACATTTATATTTTAGTAAAGCGATAAGGTTGGGAATGGAAGTCTCTCGATTCCTAGAAAAGGTTGGTTAAACCAACCAGTTTTAAAATTCAGGGCGGATAAACCAACCTCTATTTTGTCTCGGCAGAGGTGGTTTATCCGAGCGGCGTTTGATCCGGGGTCAATTAAGAGAGGGTCTACTGTACGAGATTTCAACTCTTTAGGTAAATTGGAAGTAGGGAAATTCATGATAAGTGAGTGAGGGCTTTGCCTTTTATAGGTAGATATTCAGTAATTATAAGGTAATTTATTCAATAAAAGTGGGCTAAATGGGAGAAAGTATATAACAGTTTCTTGATACTGTTTATTTTTATTATAAGTAATTGACTTACCCTGATATGATGTCACTGCTTCACATGGTAATTGGGTTATTTTAATGTACCAGTTATACTGAATCTCATTTTGGATCAAAAATGCCAACTTCAAAGGTTTTACTTGACTTGGATTCACTGCAACTGTAGCTGGAAATTTTAATAAGTAGTTTAAAAATCATTAATTGACTGATTCAATGGAAATTCTGAATAGTATGTTATTGGCTGTACTTCAGATATTTTCTAGAAGCCCACATTATCTGGTTGGTCTAGGCTCCCTTCCATAACATTACAACAGCACTCACATTCCAATATCCCTTCAGACTAGTGTACACCAGACATTTATCTTTAATATTATTTTTATTGTTTTTTCCTCCTTCAACTCTGTTCATCAACAAGCTATTTTTCTTTTTCTAAAATAAAATATAGTTTTAACAAAATTAAATCTCTTTATCTTAGGATGTTAAGTGATGAAATTACTCTAGCTTATCCCAATGTTTTTTTCTGTGCTGCTGAATTTTCTAGAACTAAACATATAAGAGGGGGTGCCAACGTTTTTATTGATAATTTAATAGATTCTAGAGACTGTGATGTTATTAAATTTTGTAATGAATTACATTTTGAGGCTGCGACCACATTTTTAGGAAGCAATAAAACAATTATTGTTTCAGTTTACCACTCCAGAAATGGAAACCCTTGGGAATTTTTATCCATTTTAGAAAAGTTTTTAAATTTTATAACTAAATGGCACTCTTATAATATAATAATAGGAGGCGATTTTAACATTAATTTTGATGTAACAAAAAACAGTAAAACTGGAAAAGAGTTCCTGAACCTTTTTAGACAACACAATTTTTATCATTGGAATAATACTCCTACTAGAGGAAATAATTGTTTGGATAATGTTTTAATTCATAACTATAATTCAAGTATTTCTAGTGTAAGTACATTTATTTTTCCTTTTTCAGATCATAAAGGAATTTTTGTTTGTACTGAATATAAAAACCATCTTTGAGTGTGAGAAGCACCTCATCTGTATTCAGTAGGTTCAATAGCCAAGTCTAATTAAGGTTACCACAGAAAAATATTGCCCCCTTAACCTTTAAACTAGCTTTATATGATTGGCCTGCACTATTCTTTAATAGTTTTAATACCAACTCTGTTACACTCTTCTCAAATGTATTTAATGCAATATTAAATCATATAAATTACTATAAAATTGTTGTTAAAGTAAAGGAAAAGGGATCAGCTATTAAAAACAAACGTAAGGCAAATTTGTATACAAATGATTTAGCTGCCATGAAAGACAAATTACTGTATTTAAATCAAATGCTCAACTGTACAAACAACATGAGTAATCCAGATCTCAAGCAACACTATAATATGGTTTAAAACAACAGTACTCAAGCAACACTATAATATGGTTTAAAACAACAGTACTGTTCATAAAGCTAAGCTTGCTAAAAATGTAGAAAATATTAAAAATAGTAAAAATAAATGTAAAGCTGTTTGGGACATTGTAAAAGTTAATTCTGTAAGTAATAAGCAGGAAATCTGTCAAATTGAACCTGTTACGTTTAATAATTATTTTATTGATGCAGTTCAGGAAATAAAAAGAAAGCTGAAAGTTTTAAACCTAGCACTTCTTACAGAGAGTTTATGGATAATAGTTCTATTAACAGCATAACTATCTTTAAGTGGTTAGCAGTAACTCCAAAAGATATTTTAAGTACAGTCAAGGGAATGCGTAGCTCTGATAGCTATGATATCTACAATATGTAAAATAATCTATTAAAATGTGTCATTAGTAGTTTAACTAAGCCTCTTGCTAGGTGCATTAATTATCTTTTAAGAGATGGTATTTTTCCAGACCAATTAAAGATTTCTCGTGTATACCCACTCTATAAGAAAGGTCCTAAGGACCATGCACAGAGTCACCGCCCAATCTCTGTCACTCCTGTAGTTGGTAAATTGATTGAAATTCTAGTATATAACCAGGTTTATTCTTTTTTGGAAAGTAACAATTCAATAAGCCCTGCACAATTTGGTTTCAGAAAAGGAAAATCTAATTTAAATACTCTAGATGATTTAATTAGACAAATACATTCATCTTTTGAGGAAAATGCTTTTGCTCAAGCTACACTGTGATCTTAGCAAAGCTTTTGATTGTGTAGAAAGTAAAATTCTCATCACAAAGTGAAAATATTACGGCTTCAGTGGATCTGAATTAAAGTTTTTTGAATCTTATCTTGATAACCGCAGACAAATAGTACATATTAATAACCATTGGTCTGACAAGGGCCAAGTAAAATTGGGAGTTCCGCAAGGTTCTGTTCTGGGTCCCCTCCTCTTCCTAATCTACATTAATGATCTGCCTATCTCAATTCTTTCAAAAACTATTATTTCCGCAGATGACACAAACTTTATCAATGCTACCAAAGAAGTGAATAACCTTGAGCTTTTGGCCAATGAAACACCATCAGTGGCTTCAAATTGGTTTCATTAAAATGGTTTTTTTTTAAACTCAGATAAAACAAAAAATATTTCTTTCAATGTCGAACATTGTTCTTGTTCTTTACCAGAACAATCGAGGGACTCAGTAAAATTTCTGGGCATTCATATTGATCCTAATTTAACATGGAACTCTCATATTGATTATCTAAATAAGAGACTATCGCGAGTAATTTATCTTTTAAGAAGACCAATTTATGTAATTCCTCAAAATTATTTAAGAACTGCCTATTTTGCTTATTTCCAATTTATTTTCCGTTATGGGTTAATTCTGTTTGGTAATTGTACAAGAATTGAAGAAATATTAAAACTTCAGAAGAAAGCTATTAGAACCCTCAAAAACTGTCATCAGCACAACCACTTTTCATTCATTTTCAAATTTAAACCATTATTAACCTTTACATTTTTAATCTGGCCATTTACATTATTAGCAATCCAAAATTATTAAGTTTTAAAAATACTGTTCATAATTATAATACTCATAGAAAGGATCATGCTGTTATTGAATTTACACGCTTAAGCAAACCACTCAATAGCCATATTGTTTTTTATCATTAAAAGTCTATATTTTTTTGGAAAGTAAAATTAGTACATGTACCTTTAATACATTTAAAAAAAATTTTACTCTTGGCTGTTGGAAAATCCGTTCTATAGTTTAAGTGAATTTTTCAATTAAAAAAATGTAGATTTTTAGTTGTTAACACTTGTTTGTTATTCAGTATTTATTTATTGTATTGTAATTTGTTCAACTGACTTGGCATGTGCTGTAATACTGACTTTGTCAATGATCTATGTACTCTTATGGCAAATAAAGATATTTTCATTTCTTTTCATTACATTTCATATCATCACAATAATTCTGTCAAAATTAAATCCAACCATAGGCTGTTGTCGTAAAATTTTATGTAGCTGACCAAAGTCAGCATTCATTGCATTGTTTAATAGCACAATTTTGTACTGCTTATTACCTAGGGGGTTTACGTATAGACCATTGTAAACAATTATTTCTCAAATTAAAAGTTGTGACAGCTACTATTAATCTAGTACAAAATTATTAAAAGAAGAAACATATAATCTATTGCTAAATGAATATCATCAAGAAACAATAGATGAAATTGAAGAATACGTAAAAGAATGGACCGCACCTATTATTGTAAAGAAGAGAACAACCCATACTAAGAAACTATCTAAACTAATCAATACACAAAATAAGTATCAGATCCACTTAAATAACTCAGAACATCATGAATTTCATCCATCCTTGAAGAACCTGACAGATATTGAATATCATGATAAAGAAATTTCAATGTTAGAAAAATCTTTGAAATACAGCATAAATACAGATCATAAAATAAAATCAATTGAAGATAATCTAATAGACATTGATGTTGCTATCAAGAATATAGATAAAGATAACCAAAACCAAATAAAACAGAATTTCAGTCACAAATAAAATAAAATACATGTTGGTTTAAATATAAAACTCATAAACAAGGGGACTCAGTTTTTATTTTATCAATTTTTAATATATATATTTATATATGTGAATCTTAATACCACATAAAGCCACATACCAAGTTTCATCAATATAAAATCATAAATAAACAATTTATGACATTTTAATTATTCTCCATAAGAATAACAAGGCGGTTGAGTACGCAGGTTTGCTGCATCAAGGAACGAAAAAAATGGGTGATTAGGAGATATCATTATAACTCAACTAGGTGAAGTCATACACAAGGTTTTATTCATTTATGTTCAAAATTAAGGGAGACATAGCATTTTAATTTTTTCCATAAGAATAACATCGGGGCTGAGTACGCAGGTTTGCTACTAAGGGAACCTTTAGCAAAAAATAGTTTTTGGAGCAAATATCAAAAGACCACAACCAGATAAAGCCGTATACCAAGATTCGTCAGTATACGTTCATAAAGAAGTGAGATATAATTTTTTTCTTATTCTCCATAAGAATAACACTATACAACGTACTGTGTTTAGCACTTTCAATATCTCGGTAACCAATTGTCAGTTTAACAAGTATTCAAAACATCAATTTTAAACAATACCCCCGTAGCAGCAAACCTGCGTACTCAGCGAATTTCCAATGCATATATATGTATCTTAACACCACATAAAGCCACATATCAAGTTTCCTCAATATTCATTCATAAACAAACGATTTATGACATATTAATTATTCTGCATAAGAATAACATGGGGGCTGAGTATGCAGGTTTGCTGAAGCAAGGAACATAAAAAATGGGGTTTTATACAAATATCAATATATAACTCAGGTAGGTAAAGCAACATACCAAATTTTATTAACACGTTCACTGCTGGAAATGGTTAACATCGTAACCCCTAAACTGCGGAAAAATTATTGTTGATGATTTACCGAATAAATTATGTCCGGATATCCTAAACGTCATTAGGAGATGAAATGGCAGCCATTTTGTATCCCCGCTGTAACGTCACTTCCGTGACGAGAATACACGCGTCAGCAGCGTCTGGTGCCGGTTTCGGTCGCGTTCTTCCGTATCAGTTGCGGTTTTTCGGTCAAAAATGTCAGAAAATATTTATTAGATCACACGCACTGGCACCCCACATTGTTTTTCAACAAAAAAATTCAAACTACCTAATTACGTATATACACTACATATATACACTGCATATATACTATATACAAAAATGGCCGACCTAGAAACTAAGCGCGCCAAAATTAACAACAAGACGGTCACCACATGCGGGCATCGTTTAAACCTTCCCCAACAACAACGGAGCTCAAACTGAAACAATATATTGGGAGGGACCCAATGACTGGTAAACCCGTCACGCGCACCTAGGAGTAGTTTCGCGTGACGGGCAAACCCGTCACCCACAGCAAACGTGTTAATTGATGTTCAAAATTAAGGGAGATAACACGTTACTTATTCTCCTTAAGAATAACATGGGGGCTGAGTATGCAGGTTTGCTGCTACGGGAACTATCGGGCAAAAAATGTTTTTTAGTGCAATATCAATAGACCACAACAATATGAAGCAATATACCAAGTTTCATCAGGATAAGTTGATAAATAAGCGAGATATACAATTTTTCTTATTCTCCATAAGAATAACATTGGACAACGTACTGTGTTTAGCACTTTCAATATCTCTGTGACCATTTGACGTAGAGCAATGATCAAAACCCCAAATTGTGCGTCTTTTTAAGCTGATTTAAATGGGAAAAATCTAAAATTTAACTTTTTCAAAAATTATATGTAAAAAACTCAAAAAAATTTTGGGGTGAAAAACCCCCCAAAATACCCCTTCGGATAAGTCGATCTGTCTGGTTTTTCAACTTAAAGTCATAAATGCTGCTTTACACGTTTATACCAAATTTCGTTAAAACCGAATTATTTTTACGAGAGTTATCGTGCTCTCGGACACATATATATATATATATAGAACACACATATTAATTTCCCCTATAGGGAAGAAGCTATTACCGTAGTCGGCATGGTAAGACCTAGGCCCGGGACAATGATAACTTTTCTTTTTGAGGTCCCCAGATGCCAAAAACACCATTTGTTCAATTGGACGAATGGTGTTTTTGGCATCTGGGGACCTCAAAACAAAAAGTTATTATGGTCCCGGGCCTAGGTCTTACCATGCCGACTACGGTAATAGCTTCTTCCCTATAGGGGAAATTTGCTAAAAATTGATGAAATCCACATTAAATCAATTTGTTTTTTAATTTTCAATATACAAGCTTCTTATACAGTATTTTATGTCTAAACAAAAATAAATTAAATTCATCTTAGAGTAATGTACAGCATACAGAGGTATATCCATGTTTGAGGAGCCCCTGCAATGTATAAATATGATTACATTTCTCTCCTGGATAGATGTATAATTCCAAACCCCCAACTCACTGGAATAACCGGAGAGCTGTCCACAAAGTCCACTTGTTGGACCATCAATAGAGTTCAGGATGTACAACTGATCAATATCACAAGTTCCTCCTAGTTTCCCAGCCAAACTAGCAGACTCAAAGTCAATCCTGAAAAGGTTAAAGAAGAAAAAGTGCTATTGATGATTATCAGTAGGGCTTACTGAAACGAGATAAAATATTATGGCAATTTGAGTGTCTGCTGTCAATGTACCACTATACAATTTAAGATTTAAGAAATAATTCAAAAACTTTTAGAATTAGGAACTATAAACAAAATGTAATGTGTTGACTAAAATTGTAAAAGGTTGTGCAATTAGTAGACAGTCGATTGGTTAGCTTAATAAAATTGAGTTCAATTCAATATAAACGGTGTTAGCTTGACACATCGTATTCATCTTACACTTTTGGCTTTTGGCTTTTGGCTCGCGAACATGGGTCACTGAATGTCCCCATCACACTAAGCTCTACTTTCAGTTTATAAAACTTTCATCAGAAATCAAGTCATTATGACCTAGTTGACCTATGAATCAAGTTTTCTTTTTGTAATTGTTTTTATATAAAACACCCATAAAACACATTATTATAGCAGGTTACATATAAGCTGGCACTTAAAGCACAATTTAAGTTATGACAAATTTGACATTGGAAAATTAATTTGTAAGAAAGATTTATAGTATTTGTTTGTCAGTGTAAAAGTTGAAGAAAATGTGTTCATCTAAATTTTGTATTTTGGTTCTTGGCTTAAAAGTAAGAAGAGCGCCAAGTGCCAGCTCAGCTGTAACCAGCTATACAAAATACCTAATTTCAAACATAAACTTGTAAGGTATAGCTTTTTAATGTAGATAAAGAACATATGTATTATTAATACGCTACATGCAAACTTTGAAAAACAATAAGCCTTATTGTAAGATTCAACCCCACAAATATACACTAAATTAGATTTCCAATTTAGGCCTCAGGGCTCTGCCCCACAAAGAACTTCCAAGTCCTCATGTTATTCATATGGAGGAGAGTTTTATTTGGTTAATGCCATATGTGTTTTTTTCTTAATTCAATCCATACAAATAAACAGCTGTTATAAGGATTATATATATAATATATAACTAATGACTTCCATTGCTTTATTTACTAGCTATTTAAACAAATTTACTACTCTCGCTTCTCAAAACGGGATGTGCAAGCTGCGTATAGGAAATTCTAATGAATTGTTAAAATGCTACTTGATAAACAGAAACAGTCCATAAATGCATTTCAGTGTGGTTCGTATTATTTTATTTGCATCATACTAAAAAAAAAACAATTTGTAGTAAAAAGGATGCTAACTGTCTAAGATGACTTTCTAAAATTTTTCTTGGCTTTGTTGCCTCTTGTTATGAAAGAATAAAACTTGGTATTTTTTTGTATTTCAACGCCAACAGCATTTTTGTTAATATGGTACACAAACGATTTTAGGTAAAGTGGTCCAAACCCCTAAAATTTTTGTGGACCCCCGAGATTAGAACCCATGACCCCTTAAACCGAAGTCTAAGATGCTAACCATTAGGCCAACGAGATGCCCCCATTAGGCTATGGATTACCTGACAGCACATGTCTGTGGTTGTATGAATACATCGTAATCACAGGCCAGGGAGTCAGATGATTCCTGTGGATAAGTCGGAGACTGGAAATAAGAGAAACTCAGGGAGGATGCTTCTCCACAAGACTGGACAGCTGAAAAATGTTGTCAAAATTGGAGAAATATTTAATTAAATTGACAAAACTTCTTTAAGTTTTTTCATAAGAACGACGCCTAATAAATATTTTCTGAATTTAAACTAAATTTCCTTTGAAAAGTCAAATCTCCTTAACAGGAATGGATTCAGTGGGTTTCATAATCAAATCTACAATCTCTTTTTTTTCTTAAAAGGAAATTCTAGTATTTAGCAATTTAATTTATAAATGATTTAAAGGAAACAACAACAATATCACTTTAATGAGGAAAAATTAAGACTTTAAGTTCCCTCTTCCGCTTAACCTCAGCAATAAATACAAATATTTTGCAAAATTTAGATAAAATATCTTGAAAGTCAAATCATATTATAGATGAAAAATACAGTAAATTTACATACATATCCCTCGTAGTCCCGTAGACCGCAGCAGACGGCATGGGATCAGTCAATAAAGGGAAAGAAATTGCATCTCCCCAAATTCAATGCCAAAAGGAAGGGAGAGGTCAAAAACAGACGGAAATAACAAATTCAATTGGAATTGGTCTTGGCAAAAGGTTATAAGAACCCTACCAATTTCATTGTTGAAAATCATTCAGATTTTAAAAACAATGTCTAATCAGGAATTCTTTTAATCTTTTACAGGATTTATTCAAGTCCTGAGTATCTTTTAAATAATCAGGAAACTTATAACTTATAGAACTTTATACCCTGATAACTAGGTTTTCCATTAAACATTTTAAGATTATGATGCACTGAGGCCCTGTCTTTCTAAATCTGGTGTTATAGTTGTGTGTGACTGGAAAATTCATTTGATTTGGCACTTTTCATATTTAAAGGCTTAAAAAATAAACAAAGAGGGTACAGGGTTTATATTCAGTTGTCTGAAAGTTTCTGAACAGTGATCTTTCTGACTTCAGACCAGAAATGTATGTGATAGCCCTCTTTGAAATTAGTATTATTTAGTAAAAACATAATAATACAATTCATTTGTATTTAAGGTAATTTTATGTATAGGTTACATTTACAATAAATATGCCAATATTTATTCCAAAATAATGTACCGGTATATGCAGTATATAATGAAAAAATAATCTAATAATTTAGCCTATACCCCCTCATGAGTTAACCGAGAAAATAAATTCAACAATGCCCCAAATCGAGCAAGATATGCTATAATAGTATTCAATAATATTACTCTCCATCACCAACAAATAATTTTAAACAAAGAAATGCTATAAAAGTTATTAAGTGTAGATTTTTAAAAAGATAAAACCCACTAATTTTGTTTTAATATTTATTAAATAAAAATAAATAAATAAATAATTATTATGTTTAGTAATAATTTAAATAAAACCACAGTAGGAACTATGACTTGAAAACAAAAAAAAACTTACTGTTGTTTATATAAATAGTTTTTGTTCCTGTTCGTAAATTTATCTAAAATTACAGTTAATAACACAAAAATTGTCAAACTGGTGAAATTTAAACTCAAACTGGCTGATTTTAAAACTGTACGATAAGATAAGAAACGTTATTACATGTGCAGCAGACCCTGTGGTCGTCGCAGGCTCGGCCCACTTGCCCTGCTAACAAGAAGCATTGCTCGGCATTCATGCAGGTGCCCTCCAAACTGCCCTCTGTGCAACGAGACAACAGCTTGATTTTCTTTGTTGAAACTCCATATGATATTCGATGACTCTCTGCAACAATACCTGATTACTATAATTATTTTCTATTCCAACAAAAAACCTGTATATTAATACTGTTTGAAGATTTTTTTACAGGTGCTAAAAAAAATTAAAATGTAATAACAAATAACATTAACTGATACAAGCCACTAGTAGATATATAACGTCGTTATTTATAATACTGTAAGCGAGATTTTTAAGTCAAAATTGTGGGAGTTTGAAAAATTGCAGGAAGTTGGGAGACAACTCAAATTAAAGGTCTTGATCTCAAGGACTCGGGAAAATTAGCAGTATTTCTAAAAAGTTACAAGTAAAGCGAGAAATCACGGAAAACATCCCCCATAAGAAAAGCATAGGAGTTGACGTCAGCTTTTTTTTATATTAAAACACGTGATTAATGAAGTGTCTACTTTGTTTACGACATGTCATGTGTTCCTACTTGTATATTTTTTATTTTCTTCAGCATCTAAAGAGTAACAAAATCAGAGGGCCTTTTGAATTGGGTGAGTGGTAAGTAGGTGAGTGAGTCACTCAAACCACTATTTTTTTTATTTTCAGGTGAACAGATAAAGTACAGATATTATTTAAGTAACCGCACAAAATGTATATTAGTATTTTCAACGAACGTTTGTATTTAACCTTAATGGATAGATATTTTTACTTAATTGGTTACCAACTCAACCATTTATTCTCACCAGGCAAAATGCTGGTGACTGAAAATGGGTGAGTTGACAGGAAATAACCTTTTTCTTCTTTATGTTAGAAGGAAATGACAGAAAGAATCAATAGTAAACTGCCTAACTAGGTTATGTTTACTTTCCAATATAAAATGTGCAAATACAGTTGAATAACGTATAATTTATTATTAAAATGCTCAAAAAGTAAGTAAATGTTTAAAAATATACCAATTGATTTATCTAAAGCAACAGAATGTTTATAAATTTGTATATTGGTCAATGTTTACATTTGGCATTTTGATTTGACAGATAAATCATTGCCAATTGATATCTCACGTGGTAAATTTAAACAATATGCTAAAATCAGCTGGTAGGTGAGTTGACTGACTCACCACTCACCCGTTTCAAAAATAGGCCCCCAAATGAGGCTTTGGCCTCGTCAAGCCACTAGTAAATAGATATATCTTTTTAGTGTTTTCGTTTATACTATATATACAAATTTCAAGAAATGTTGTTAGCATCTGGAATTGAATGGTTTGCAGGTAAAATCTCGATAACTCAAAGTTTTGTGGTCTTAAGCCTACCGCCGCACCTCTATAAGTCAAAGTGTTGACTGGAGAACCTCTATAAGGGGGCCATACACATATTACGTACCATAACACAATTTTTTGCCCCCTCTTTTATTTCATATTTATTTCAGATCCCCTTCCCCATGTAACGCACCATAACGCTTGACCCGCAGCTCCCCCTCCCCCCCAATGTTCCGTAACTCAATCATAGTAGGCTTTGAAACCACTTAACCTTTTAAACATCGCTTTATGAGCAATTTGGAATATGGATTTCAATGAATCATTTAAATGTTAAATGACATTCTTTTAACAAAATTATTTAATAACTTGTTTGAAAGTAAAATGTATACAAACAAACAAGACTGTTACTAATAAAATAAACAACAAAATAAACTATCTCAGCTAAAACATTCCAAATTTAATTTGTAACTAATACTAATACAAAACAACTTATAAAACTAAAGATGTTGGTGGCACTGTGCAATACCGTATTAAGTCATGATTTTACACTCTAAAACAATACAAAACACAAGTGTAAAGCAATACAGAACTTAATCAAAACACGTTATGTATTTATTTTTAGTTTTACTGTTATTAAATATATTATATTTAATACTGTTATATGTCTCTGTTCTGTGAGAGACATATAGGATACTGTGTTATTTTAGATAATTTTGCAAAATTTGTATTACCATATTTTCAATATGTCTGTTTTGTGCACGTAACTTAGTTTTCAATTTATAAATATGAAGTACACTGTCTAAGTTTGCATCTTCTATGTAAAATAAAGAATCAGATATCATAGTTTTTCATTAATACATCAATGCAGCAAAGGGTATCCCATGATCAATTGGCGAGGAAATAAATCAATTGTCATGTTTGTCGTCATTATGCAGTCGTAATTTTAAGGATGGTGAGAAGAAATAATACGGTACTGAGAGCTTGCTAATGAAAAAATCTTAAGTATAATTTCATCTTTATGTGCTCACAAAATAATTTCTCCTCGCAATTTTTCTAAATGTAAAATTTCTAATCTAATATTATTGGTAAAAATTATTTAAAGAAAACACTTTTTGAATACACCTACTTACTCAGTGACATATCAGACACATTAAGATGATTTAAAACTTCTTCAATTTCATCAAGTTTGACCGTTTTAATATTCCATATCACAGAATAAATGATCCTGAAATAAAAAATCAAAGTCAATATAAAAGTTCAATCAAAAGATGACTGTGCCTGACAATGGCCACAAAACTAGTCTGCATGCATGTGGAACTCTTGATCTTACAGAGACACAATGAATTACGTGACAAAGGCTGCAGATATTTTGAGGAGATAAACCTTCCATAGTAAATGGAAGAGAATTGGAGTTCATTAATTTAACATGGCACATTTACACGAGACAACTTCACCTGCATAAATGGTCATGCAGCTAGTGTTGCACAGTAAGGAAATGTCAGCAATATCCAAACTAACTTCTATTGTATATTTTGCCTCCGAGTTGCAATAGAGCTTCCACAGCATTTTATAGATGGTTTTAAATAGAAGAAAAATATCAGTTGCAGCAATTCTAAATTTTATAAAATGATATTGGCACATGCATTTCAACTTTGTGATGTCTGTTTGCTCTATGGTCATTTTAATAGGTTTGTTAAATATAGATATCCTTTTGCATTGGTTACCTGTTGCATCACTGCAAAACTTTCTAATGTAAATGTGCCTTTATAGGCAGGATTAAACCGTATCAGAGAACTGACACATTATTTCTCGCTTTTAGACCTATTTTAATCAAAGCATTCCTTTATATTTACTAAATATGAAGAAAATAAATTTCAAGATGTTTATTCCCCATAGTAATAACATTGGACAACATACTGTGTTTACCGCTAAATGAAAATTTATATTTTCTTCACAACCATTAGTCGTAGAATAATAATGGATTCGAAATACCCATTTACTATCTTTTTGAGCTTTTTTAATTTTGATAATTCAAATTCAAATTCTCTTTATTCATTCATGCAAGTTTGTTACAAGAATAGCGTCACATATGTACATAAACAAATAATAATTGCGAAAAACTTAAAATTAATTATAAAATTACAAAATTTAATTTCTCCTATGAAGAACAATAAAGATAATATTATTACACTTTCAATCAAGTAGAAAATAAAAGCCATCCCAGCCACAATAGAAACACATTTTTATTATGTGGTAATATTTAAGTTCCAAAAATCATCAAGTGAATATAAAGATAAGGTTAATAAATAATTTTTAAGTAAATTTTTGAAAGTTTTAAAATTTTGTTCTTTAAAAATGTTATTAGGTAAATTAAATAAAAACTTTGTGCCTATGAAACTAGTCTTCTTTTCAAAGAATTTTAATCGATGTTGTTCCACATATCTATTATTTCTGGTGTTATGGTCATGAACATTTGGATTCTTAGTTGCAATATTTAATTTTGTTACATACAATATAGATTCAAAAATGTACAAATCGTATACTGTTAAAATACCCATCTGAGAAAAATATGGTCTTACAGACTGTTTTTTCTTAATATTAAAAATTATTCTTAATGCTTTTTTTTGTTGAAGAAGAATTCGGTCTAAATTTTTCTTCGTTGTAGCTCCATATATGGCTATACCATAAGACATATGTGAGTTTATTAATGAAAAATAAATTGTTTTCAAGGTGTTAAGGTTACAAACCCTTGACATTTGTCGTAAAGCATATAAACCTGATGACATTTTTTTAACCACAAGATCTACATGTTTATCCCAACATAAATGTTGGTCTAGTACAAGTCCAAGGAATTTTGTGTTTTCAACTTGATTCAATTTTGAATTGTCTAAATAGACATCTGGTTCTAATTTAGATCTTGTTTGTTTAGTACAAAATTATATAAAATTTGATTTATTAAAATTTAATGAAAGATTTTTGCTGTCTGAAAACTCTTTAACACTCAAAAGACTCAGAAAAACTTTAAATTCAATATCGTCTTGATTTTTGCCTGAAATAGTAATATTAGCATCGTCGGCGTAGAGACACACTGAGCCTCCTGCTTGTACCACACCAGGGAACCCCTTCAGATAACAAAGAAAAAGTAAGGGACCCAGTATAGATCCCTGGGGGACACCTCGTTTAACTATTTGCAGATTTGAATAAAAATTTTGAATATACTCATATTTATTGTTGGGATAACTGAGTTTATGTTGAATTTGTACACATTGTTGTCTGTTTTTTAGATATGACTTGAACCATTCGTTTTCTTTATTTGTAATATTCAAACCATTGAGAACATTAAGCAATTTCTCATGTGACACACTGTCAAAAGCTTTGGAGAAGTCAAGGAAAATACCGATTATTTTTTCATTTTTGTTGATGGAGTCAATTATTGATTCAATGAAATTAATACCCGCAGTTATTGTAGATTTTCCTGGACGGAAACCATGTTGCTCATCATCTAATAATTGATTCCTCTCTAGATAATCCAATAGTTGATGATAAACAACTTTCTCAAAAATTTTTGAAAAAATAGATAGCAAGGATATTGGTCTGTAGTTTGTGGGGTCATTGATGTCCCCTTTTTTGTGGATAGGTATTATTTTGGCAATTTTTAATTTGCATGGGAAAAACCCTGATATTAATGATGAATTAATTATATGGGTCAATGGTTTTGAGATAAGTGGAAAGCACTGTTTAACCAAAGTAACAGGAATGTCATCGATTCCTGTAGAGAACTTGTTCTCAAAAGCCATTACTATTTTTTCTATAATCAGTTCATTGACTTCTTTGAATTTGAAACTACTTGAAACTTGAGACAATTCTGAGAAGTTTGTTTCTCCTACAGCATTTGATTACAAATTAAGAGGTACCACATCATCAACTGCATTGGTAAAACAGTTATTAAAAATATTACCAACCAGAATTGGTTCTGTAATTAATTTGCCATCATGAACGATGTTTATATTATCGATTGTTTTTTTTCCATTGTTCACTTCGGATTTGATAATGTTCCATGTTGATTTTGATTTATTTGTAGATTTCATAATTTTATTATCAAAAAATTGTTTTTTCTCATTATTTATTTGAATTTTGATCTCACTCTTTAACTGATTTATTTTTTGATTTAAATAGTCAGTTTTTAAAGATCTGCACTGCCTTTCCAATTGCTCTATTAGTTATTTTTTATTTTTTACAACTTCTGAAATCCACTGATCATTTCTTAGTGTTTTTTCAATGGTCAATAATTTGGGAAAACTAATCTTAAAATACTATTTTTACTCTTAACGCCAATAATTTCAAATAGCTGCCCGTCATGTAATATACATGTGATTATTCCTGAGATCTTAATTGTGTTACATTTTATATTAGTTATAAATTTATCAATGGCAGTTTCTGATTCCATAGTGACTCTGGTAGGAAAATTTACTTTATATTCCAAATTATATGAATTCAAGATATTAACAAAATCTCTATAGGTTTTATCTTTTTTTAACACATTTATATTAAAATCTCCAGCAATTACAATATTCTTAAATCTATCACTTATTATATTACAGAGACAGTCAAGTCGATCTGAAAAGGATTCTGTTAAGCTCTGTATAGGAGATCTATAAACACATACTAAGACAAATGAAAAATTATCAATAACAATTTCTGAAATACAACATTCAAATTCCTTTTCTATCAAAAGATCTTGAACTGCAGGAAATAATATTTTTTTGCTTTTAATGTTGCTTTTGACTAATATTAAAGTTCCACCTCCTAATGAACAATGCCTCGCAAAAAAGGAACATACTTTATAATTTCCAACCTTGAGTAACATAACTTCCGCTTCATTCAATTTATGCTCAGATATAGCAACTATGTCAGGTTGTATTTCATGTAGATTAATTTTTAAGATATTAAGCCGGGAGGATAAGTGTTGAACATTTTGATGAAGTATTTTAAGTGATGGAATTTGAATGGAGTCAAAATTATGCTCTTTTTAATTAAAATTTAAATTATCCTTATTGTTTTTAAGATTATGCAAATTTGGCTGATTTGATTTATTAAAATGATTAACGGTTTTCAGACACAATGTGTTAATATTATGTTGGTCGTAAGTGATATTTACATAGTTACATATACATGCAGAACAGTTTTCCTTGTCGAAAGAACTCAGTTTAAACCTAGAGATGAAGAGCACAGATCACTATCACTATATTGGCCATGACTTTTTTCACTCTCACTGGACACTTCTTTCAGGTGTTGCTTAGCTACCTCATTGGCTCCATGTGTTGTGGCTTTATCTGCATTTTCTTTCGCTACCCCCTTTCCTTCAGGGGTTGAAACGTATTCTATCTCCTTATCTGCAGGTTTTGAAAGTGTCTTTAAAGGTGAGCATGCTGCATTTTATGTTGCTTAGTGTGAGATTCACTAAGTAATGGCTCGGTTTGCAGGTATTTTGACAAAATGTGATATTTTAAACTGGTGTTAAACTCTTTGTAAGTGAGACCGTTCCATAACACTCTAGAGGACCACCATTGGTTATAGGATATGACCTCCACAGGGGCTCCAGTGAGATGATGAAATTTTAGAATGTTGTTTGCAAAGTGTTCAGTGGGAACTTCATCACGGACACACCCCATAGCCGAACAAATCAGCTTAGTGAAACACCTCTTTTTAAAATCTTTTATAAAATCTTCGAAGGCTGTGTCATAATCAGTCATTGTTGGCTTATCGTTATAATTGTCTTTTGTGACTAATGTGTAAAATCCAGCTCCATCAGGGGTTTGTTGGTAAGCGAGATGATTGGTTAAGCAGTCGGATGCCTGAGGTTTCCCAATCAATTTTTTAAAAACTATTGCCACCCCAGCAGTCATCTGTCTATCTGCGCCAAAATCGCCCGAAATGCAGTGTGCAAAAGCAGTTTTTGGGTTTAGTTTGTGTTCCATAATTTTCCCTTCCATGTTTGTCTCTATTATGCATACTGGAGGCTGATCTTTTTGGTAACGGTAATGGATTTCTTGTGACTTCCACCAATTGAGGGCTTTTATAAATATGCGAGCCAGTTTTGTTGTACCTTTGATATTGAGGTGTAAACCTTGTACGGTGTAATGTTGCCTCTTCAAGTGATTTAGATTAATAAGAATGACTCTGTCTAACCTTGCTGTTACTTCCTTTATGTAATTATTTGCTATACGTATTTGATTATTTTCTTCACTATCTTGAGGCTTGTCATATCTGATAGGTATAGTACACAAAAAAACGGGTCTGGTTTGGGATAGTAGTTTCAGTTCACTATCTAGATTTCTATACATGTTTTTAAAACTTCCATCCAGACTGTCATTTGTCCCTCCAAGAATAAGCAGGGGGTTATTTTCTGTATCAATTTTGGCTGAATCAGTTACTTGTGTAAGGGTTGTGTTTTGCCTCACGTAACCAAATGCATTTACCCTTCCTTCACTAAGTTCTGCTATTTTCAGAGCAAGATTTTTTCCTTGGCTGTCAGAGCAAACAGTAACATTGGTCTTCAAGAACTCCTTTTCATTTTTGTTTTTGAGTTTTTTAGATCGCTTTAGTTTGTAAGCTTTATTTCTGGTTTCATAAACATTTTGACCTTCAAAAGAGTTAGTGTCACCAAACTCTCCAGGCATTTCAGCCCTGTTACCAATTAACATGTCAGTGTTTAGGCATTCATATCGGTTTTTTAGTTCAATGCCATGATGTTTTGTAAAAACTATTTGATTCCTTTTTCTATTTAAGGGTTTTTGCCACCCATTTTCATCAGGGACGTATTTCTTGGCTGCAGAATGCTTCAGATGCGTCATAGCCTGGCTATCTTTTGTATTCTCTTTTCCTTGACATGGTAGAATGTCAACTTGTACTCCTTTGTCTTGAAAATTGCTTGAATTGGGTTTGGGTGCACCAATCTTGATCAGGTCCAGCATTTGTGGCAGTATATTTCCCATAGCATTATGTATTTGTGAGTAGTTATACATAATTGAAGCTAGTTGTGCCCTTTTTGCCCACACGTTAAACTCATTGAAAGCAGAAAAATGTATTTCTAGTTCTTGAGGGGAGTTGAGATTCTTCTTATTTATTATGTTAGCTATTAACACATCAACCATTATAATCATAAAAACCCCACAATCTGTGCTGTTGCTCTGTTGGGGTATTTTACAAGTGTGAAATTTTACTGGCTCCTTGGAAACATTTAAGTAAGAGTTTAGCTTTTCTGCCATCATTATAGCTGATTTGTGGTTGTTAGAGTTTCTTATAGAGTCAAAGTATAAAAACATATTCATATCTTTAGAATAGAGAAGCAGGCTCCAGTGAGACCCGCTCACTTCCTCCGTAATAGATTCAGAGTCATTAATCGGGATTATTATGTAAGATTTAGTCTCAAGACACAATGGTGTCAAAACAGTTTCATAGTCATTCAAGCATATTATTGCCTGACTGATTACAGGGTTCATCATTAATACTGAGTGTTTTCCCCTAACCAAGGTGTCCAGCATCTCAAAATAATGTCGAATTGAGTCGTCAGTTACCCAATCGCCTTCTAATAGCGAACAAGCTAAACTAATGTTAGTTTCTTTCCAGGGTTTAGTCGTTTTATTTTTTTCATTTGTTGTTTCTGTCAACAAATCAATATTGCTACTCCGTGAGTCAGAGGAGACTGATGAGCTTAAATCAAAGTCTGTGCTACCATACAACTCTTGTGACTCCGGCCGGGCTGATCGCCTCAGTATTTTCAGGTTGACTATTTTTTGCTGTACTGAAATTAAATTTATCAATGGTTATAGGTAAGTTTTTTTCTGAAATATATCTTAACAACTCTTTTTTTGATCTAAAAAGTTTTCCCTTTGGTGACATTATGTATACATCAGTTTTACCAGCACTTAAACCTTTTTTCCTAATACTTCTTTTCTTTCCCAGCCAGGGGGCATTAGGTTATTTAAAGCCATTATTTTGATTTGAGGGCAATAAAACAGATGCAATATCTGCTATTGTGTATTAGCTGTAAAGGGGGAAAAAATACCTCCTGTCTGCTATTTACCAAGGACAAATATAAAGCAATTTAATTTGGCTGCAACTTAATTTTGTTATCATTAATAATAACAACAAATAAATCAAACAATTGTCCTTGGGAACGATGGTTTTTCTTGGGTAAACAAAAACAAGTCCAATGTGGGGTTCAATGAATGGATTGACAGCCAGTAGTACTAAACTGATAAGAACTGATGTTATCGGCTGCCTTAAAGTGACCTTGGTCCCATGCACCTCCCATGCATAAGTAAATTTGATTTTAATTTAATGGTTTTATAACAATTAAAACAAATTAATTTTGGGACATTTTAAGCCCTATAATTTTGGAACCCAAATTTTTTCAGAAATGCGGGAATTGTCATTTTGTTGAGACCTATAGCATCATAAACCAACAATTTGTAATTAAAATCATTAGACACGTTTCTGATAAATTTGGATTGTTAATGTTTGTTAGTGGATGGTTACCGGAACCCTTAAAAAAAAATATATATATCCCCGTGGCAGTAAACCTGTATACTCAGCGAATTGCAAACGGTACCTCACTATACCACCAAGTTTCATCAAAGCATATATTCATAAATAAGCGAGATATGACATTTGATTTATTCTCCAAGAACAACATTAGGACTAAATACGCAGGTTTACTGTATCAAGTACCACAAAAAACAGAATTTTTGCAAATATCAATGGCTTACCTCCATATGAAGCAACATCCCAAGTTTTACCAATATGTGTTCATAAACAAGCGAGATATAACATGTTTCTTATTCTCCATAAGAATAGCATTATAGCTGCTGAGTAAGCAGGTTTGCTGCCATGGGGACCACAAAAATGGGTTTTATATACAAATATCAATAAATCCTAACCATATGAAGCCACATACCAAGTTTCATTAATACATGTTCATTAATAAGTGAGATACAATTTTACTTATCTTCCATAAGATTAAAATTGGGCAACATACCGTGTATAGCACTTTTAATATCTCAGTAACCGATTGACATAAAGCAATAATTATAAGTACCAAATTGTTTGTTTTTTTTTAAAGCTGAATCCATTGGTGCAAACAAAAATTATGTTTTTAAAATAATTCGCTGTAAAAAATTTAAAAAACCCAATTTTTGGGATACAAATCCCCCCCCCAAAAAAAAAAAAAGTGGTGCGACCTGTCTGGTTTTTGAACTCATGATAATCCATGCTGCCTTTTACATTTTTATACCAAATTTAATTTAAGATCAGGACTCTTTTTACAAAAGTTATCATGCCTATGGACACAAATATGTATGAATTTGAACAAATACCGTAATGTTTTTGGCATCTGGGGGACTCAAAAGAAAAGTTATCATGGTCTCGGGATGCTATGGATTAGTATCTACATACAAAAATTGATCAACATCAGGTCATTGGTGTGTATATATGTATATATACGCCAATGGCATTTTTTAACATTTTGATAGGGAACGGTCCAAACCCTGGTCTTGTTACTATCTAAGGTCAACTTGATCTTAGAAAGCATCATTAATTAATAGCCCAATGACAAATTTGTGGTCTTTATATCTGTAATAACACTGATAGACAGGCAGACATCAACTAAAAAACTACATTTTGGCTTCAAGAAACACAAATATTTCCAATGATAACTACAATTCAAACATTTTGACAAAAACAATATTTTCTTTATATACTGAAATGATTGATAATGTATTAACAACAATACTGAAAGTTAGGAAACATCTTTTCCTCCTTAAGCCCTAGATTCTTTCCTTTTTTTCTATGGCAAGATAGGAAAATGTTCATTAAAGCTATATTTAGGTCAGAGCTTAAATTGATGATCCACTGATAGTTAAATCAAAATTATACTAGACAAATTTTAAAAAGGTTACCAAAAATCGATACACTAATCTAATTATTTTAAGCCTACTTACAGAAGAGGAAAGATCATAGTTGAAACTCATCTCGTATGAATATGACTGTTCCACTTAGAAGCTAAGTGCATCTGATAATGACAGAATGTCATGCTCTGGTTGGTCCCCTTTCCCCACCCACGCTCACCTAAATTACTTGTTTTCATGACCGTTAGTTTTACGCTAAACCAATTCAGCGGACAGCTGATAGCCCCTATGGTCTAAGTTGTTGTTAATGGCCTAAAAAGTAAGAAAAATACCAGTTTGTGACCCAGTTTTGAACGGTTAAAAAAAATTATTTGAGACAAATCTCTCTTCTAATATTATATTTTTGTAAGAACAAAGCAATGTAATGTGGGATCCTCAATAACATTTAAGAAAAATACCCCCGTCGCAGAAAACCTGCGTACTCAGCGAATTTCCAATGCATAATATGACTTAATAGCACATTAAGTCGCATACCAAGTTTCATAATAATATATTCACAAATAAGCGCTATATACAATTTGAATTATTCTCTATAAGAATATAACATTGGGGAAGAGTATGCAGGTTTGCTGCAACAAGGAACAAAAAATATGGGTTTCCATGTAAATATCAATTTTACTCAACTAGGTTTCATCAATACAAAGTTTCATCAATATAAATTCATAAATAAGCGATATATACCATTTTGATTATCCTCCATGAGATTAACATGGGGGATAAGTATGCAGGTTTGCTGCAAAAAGGAACACACAAAAATGGGTTTTTATGCAAATATCAATATAACTCAACAAGATGAAGCCACATACCAAGTTTTATTAATTTATGTTCGTCATTAAGAGGGACATTACATTTGACTTATTCTCCATACGAAACATGGGGGCAGAGTACCCAGGTTTGCTGCTACGGGAATTATCGGTAAAAATTTTTTTTGTGCAAATAGCAGTAGACCACAACCATACCAAGTTTCGTTAGTGTACGTTCATAAATAAGCAAGATATAATTTTTTTCTTATTCTCCATAAGAATAGCATTGGACAACGTACTGTGTTTAGCCCTTCCAATATCTCTGTAACCAATTGACATAGAGAAATGATCAAAACACCAAATTGTGTGTTTTTTAAAGCTGAATCCAATGGTTAAAACTAAAATTTGACTATTTAAAATATTACATGTAAAAAATTCAAAAAACCCATTTTGGGGTACAAAACCCCCCAAAATATCACTTCGGATGGATCGATCTGTCTGGATTTCGAACTCAAAGTCATAAATGTTGCTTTACACGTTTGTACCAAATTTGATCAAAATCAGACTTTTTTACGAGAGTTATCGCACCCACGGACATACAGTATATATATACTATATATATATATATATATATATATATATATATATATATATATACAGTTTCGAAAGAATGGTGTTTTTGGGGTCTGGGGACCTCAAAACGAAAAGTTATCATGGTCCCGGGCCTAGGTCTTACCATGCCGACTACAGTAATAGCTTCTTCCCTATAGAGGAAATTTGCTAAAAGTTAAGTAGTTGATAGGGGTGTGGGGGTAGTGATTTTTATGGATGGAGTATTGAAGTATTTTGCATGGGCGTTCTTTACTCTCATTGAAACTAAATTATTGTGGTGGTGTCCTATGTGGAAATATTTTGCTCATGAAGGGGAGGAAAAGGCTAACCTCCATCGCGTTTTCTAGCCAAGCGAAATGAAGAGAGGGGTGAGAGGAAGTGTTAAATATTCAAATGTGTATATCCATCTTTTGGTGGGAGAACTTAGTGATTGGCTAATATTTTATTTTTTTAAAACAGTAATAAACTGCAACTTAAATTATTCCACCTCTCCCACCAATTCTCGTTTAAATGGTTGAGATTGTATCGATTATTTTTTGAATAGTTGCAAAGTAACAGACATGGAAAAAATGCCTCTACGGAACTAACTGTAAAATTAAACCAAACAATATATAATTAATAGGGATGAGTCGATTCCGATTTTTTTTATTCCGATTCTTACACATTGATTCTCAATTCCGATTACAGTATATCGATTCCTAAACAGGTGAAATAGCAAAGTAATGTTTTAAAACTGATTTAAAGACAAAAATAAGTCAGTAACTGATTTTTGATTAATAAATTGAGACAATCAGTTGGTTGTTGATTATATGTCACTAATAAAATAAAATAATCTTACAAAAATAAATAATAAAAAAAGTTGAACTACATATTAATTTTTCATATAATTGTTATGTATGTGTACTGGTTTAAATTACCTTATCGTCAAGTGATTCTATTCTCCTCCTGCCTTTCGAGGAGAATAGAGAATCACTTGACAATATGGTAATTTAAACCAGTACACATATATTGATCAGTGATTCAGAGGCTTAACTCATACAAAAATGTAATTTTGTTGCTTTAAGTTACATAAATCTTCCATGATATTTTATGAGATTGGTTTGTTGTGTTATAAAATAATCACCTTGGATGATAACTATTTTTGACCAATAAAAAAACATTTGTAATTTTAATGTTAATTAAAGATTTACAATTTTGTTTAAAAATTAGAGAGCAAAATATGTTTGAAAAAATTAATTTTTAATGATTGTAACTCAACAATTTTAAATATACTATAATGTTAAATTTCTACTTTAAGTAAATTGAATAACAATAAATTTTAGTATGTCAAGCAGTCGAGAAAGTTGGGAAAGTGGGGAATTTAAATAGAAAGGAATAAAATGTTGGGAAAGAAGGAAATAAACTTAGAAAAGTTTGTATAGTCGGGGGAAAAATAGAACTGATAAACAGTGATTTTATTATCCATATCTCTTGAACTAAACGTCACACATCTTTGATTGAAATTTTATTTAATTTGTGGTAATCAGACAAAAAAATGAGCCATCACTTGTCTTTGTACGACAATTAGTTTCGGTTTTAGTATTTTGTTCTAGAAACTCTTATCTCTTGAATAAATTACCGAGACCCTCGACCAGATGCCGAACAAAAGACCAGTCATTAAAAATGGGACAAAATATATAGGGTCGCTCGTCAGACTCAGCCGTTTCCTTATCTGTTTTCTTCGTGCATGTACAATGTACATCCATAGTTAGAACTCCTGTCAATTCTACTTTCATGTTAGTTGAGGGCAGTTTTGAGACTGGAAAGAAAGTGATTAGTTGTCGGGAGGAGTCTTATTTCAACCATTTATTTTGTTAAACGTTATTTAGTTTAGCTTTGTTTTCCCACGCTAAGTTTTAATTTTGGTACCAACGGCCTGGAATCGATAGAATCGGAATCGACTTTGGGCCATCGATTCTCGATTCCGATTCTAAGCAAATTGTTTTTCAGAAAGACACTTATTTGATAATTTGTTAAGTGAAAAAGACGATAAATGTACTAGGCTACGAAGTGAGATAAGTAGTTGTAGTGAAAAAATTGCACCTTAATAGCTTAGTTCAGTGTTTGAAAAGTAATCTACAAGGCCCTAGTAACTCAAACTGGGGCAGAGGTAAATGGCTTGATGACAAAACAATTCAGGCCTACTTTGACAACCTTTCCAGTAGTAATAAAACCATATCTGGTGCAAAATGTTTGTTTATAGGAGCAAATTTGACTCAAATTCTCATACATGGAAGCCCTGAAGCAAGGGCGGTTCCAGGACTGATTTTCGGGAGGGGCCATATTGCTTAAGGTTAAAGTTACTTTCGGTCTTAAGAGTCTGCAAGGATGGTGTTAATGAGCTCATTGAAAAATGCAATAATTACTGCTGTAATTGATATTCAAATTTTATTGAGAGCAGAACCCAAAGTAAGGAGAATCCCATTGGCCTACCCCGGGAATTATTTTATATTTTATGAAGCAAATATAAAACATCATAATATACTATTTTTAAAAATAGCATATTATTATTTATATGAATCGAATATTAAGTTTGCATGAGGCTTAAGGGTGCGCCCTACCCAGATTGAATTCATTGTTGTTTAGCGCCGCGCCGGCGCCGCCAACAAGCAGGGCCATGCATATTTACGCTTGAAGACCATTTTGTTCTCCTCGATCACACTGTTATTTTACAGATTTCTACCAAACTATTTGCAGTTTCACACTTTTCAGATTCCAATCTAGGGATCATACGGTTCCTTTTCTCCAAAATATTTTTTCTCCATACGTTAGGAATCTTTAGAAAAACGCTTAATTTGAGAACATTACTAATGGCCTACCACTTATTTTGAATTAAAATCACGATTTTTAAATCGTATGATCTCTAGATGAACATTTATTGAATTAAATAACATCAAATTATTTTTAATTGGTTAACAATTTAGCCTACAATGAGGGAGATGCAAACCCCTTACTTGAGCGTGCGGAAGGGAGGTACGGCGCACCCTTAAGCAGTAAGGAAATAAATAACTAAGAAGTTGTAATATTATAATGTTCATAATAATTGTAAACTGGATTCTTGAAAGAAAAATATTGTTGAAGAAACAAGTTGTATTAATATAGCTTACAATAAAATAACTGTTAAACTGTAAGAACTGCCAAATTGTGTCTATACGTCTTTATAAAACAAAGTCAAGTCGTCTGGCACCCTTTTTCGCAAATCTTTAAATGATTTGATCTGTGTTCACTTCAAGGGCTTGTGAACGAGAAGCAAGCAAAGACCCGTGAGCCGTGTTTCTCCCATTCTTGCCCTTACCCAAGTCTTAACTCTTCTTTAATGTTGAGAAGGTTAAGCCTAAAAACCATTTTACCAACCATTTCGCGCCTATACTGAAAATGGAGTACAGACTGGCGAGTGGCGGGAGGTGTCCCTTTCGATGCAGGAACAAGGACTAGGCCTATGCGTATGCGCCAGAAATGAACGGCTTTTGTTCTTTTGTTTGTGTTCTACAATTAAAATAACGACTTGTTCAGTTAAAGTTCTAACTACTCACTCACTCACTAATCACTTCCTTAGAAGGCAAAGAAACACTGCTGGTACTGTAAGTGGTAAATAAAAATTGTTGTTTGAAGTTCGGAGATGCATAAAGATGGAAAATAACAAGTTTATTTGCCCTATCTGTGAAAAGAGGACAAGCTGTAAAAGCAATTTAAACAGTCACGTGACAAATCTCCTGGGAGGAGGAGGGTTAGGTTGTGTTGTGTCGATGTACGAGCGTTCCGAAACCTTGTTTTATAGTCATGTGAAACCTGGTATGATAATTGCTGTGTGGTTTATGCCTTAACATTAATTAATTGGATGAACGAAGTGAGTCCATATACTCAACAACAAATTTCATTCCAATTTGTTTGTGTTTTGGTCGCATAACTCAAGAACGCTTTAGTATATTATAGTTATAAATTTGGCACACAAATTCTTTGCTTTGTTTTTAGGTCAAATTCGTTAACTGGCCAATCCACTTACACCGTTTCCGTATGGTGGCCCTTTGAAATTGGTAAAATAATATAACTCCTTTACTGTATGTCCGATTAAAAATCTGATTGAACCATCGGATTCCTCGCAAAACTTTACTTAAGTAAAAATTTTAACCACCTTTTTACGACCCTCCGTTGTATTATCATTAATAATATAAATTCTGGTCCTTTATATAAATTTTGGTGTTGTCTATCAAGTATCAGGAGAGCATATATTATTAGGTTCTTTATTAGGTTTATTTCTCGAATGATGAGTTACATCATAAATAACATAATTCATTTTTGCCAGTGTTTGTCTAAGTAGTTTAACGTAGGAAATTTTGTTTCCATTTCAGCGCGATTCGGTACAAATCTCTTTGTATTATTTAAATATTTTGTTCGGTTTTGCGCTTATTCATTTTACATATTCTCTTTGGCAGTCCTTTGAAATTGCTTACAGAATATGACTCTGTTACCGTTGACAACATTTTAATTGTGATCAAACATTGGAGTTATCGGTACTCTTATGCCACTCTGACCATGTTATAACAAATTGTAATAGCAATGAATGTATTAACATTTGTAATCACATTTACATGGATTATATTGCAAGTAAAATAAGTATTGTAGGACATTATTTGTAAATCAAATCTTTGTTCATCCTCTTACATGAAGAATGAGCGTACACCTGCAGTTAATTTTACAATGTCCAGTGCATGTTGCAATGCTTGACAACTAATAAATATTTCTTGCTTATCAACAGATTACAAAATATCAAAATATAACTATTATTAAAATGGCATAGCCATAAAGATTCATGTTTTGAAAGACATAGGCCTATTTACTGCCAAAGAAATTTAAAATAAGCCATCAATCAATGTTCTCTATAAAATAAGAATTTAGGCTAAACGAACAAAATAATTATACTTTCGTTTAATAACTTTCTAAATTTTTGTATGCATCTGTGGTGCACCTCTATTAAAATGCGTGGGAATGGTACTATTGAGTTGAGTGTTGGTTGGTGTTGCATTATTATGGGTCCAGTTTGAGCTCAAATCATTCACGAATCAGTAATCTGACTTATAGAACAGAATCAAAGGAACAAGAGTCGTTCATTTTTGGCGCATGCGCAAAGGCCTAGTCCGTGTTCCTGTGACGAAAGAGTCGCGACGGGCGAGAGAGAGAGGAGAATTTCAAGATGGAGGAATAGACACTGCCAGTGTTTCCAATCATATTCAATTCCAATTCATTATTTGTCAATACATTAGTGGTTCTGATACGATTGAGTTCTGGCTAAATACTTTGTTGCTTGCAAAATGCTGTTTTGATGGTTTCTTTTCATATGAAATGATCGCTAGTTCATGAAAGTTGTATTAGTCCACTTAATTTCAGTTAGAAAAAAATATATTTTCCAAAATCTCGGGGGGGGGGCCATGGCCCCCATGGCCCCTTCTCTGGAACCGCCCTTGCCCTGAAGATGTAAATTTAACTCTATCGGGTATTTCGTTTAATACTGCAGAATATGCTTTTTTGTGTGTCAACAATCGTAGTAACCCAGACCTTGATGATGCGAACTCTCACTGGAGCATGCATGCGATTGACATAGAGTCATCTAAAGCATATCACTTCGACTCCCTTTCAAATACGAACCACAGATTTGGCCAAACCCCAGCCTATAAGTTAGATATATAGGGGGACTCATTTAAAGAGGTTCCTTGTCTCCGACAGTCCAATAGTTTTGAATGCGGACTACACGTCCTTGTTAATGCTCACATGATCGTGCACAACTACTGCTGTAAACCGAAGAAGCTGCGACTCGAAACTGATATTGGGGTATGGTTTGAGCAGTTTGGTAATGGGGAAAAGTACCTTTGAGTTTTTAAAGAACGATAAGAATATTGTTAACGATAAGCATGTGTTTAAGCAGGTTACCAGTCCCGTCAGCAATAATAAGCCTGTTAATTTAATATTGAATCTGAAAAAGAATCACGGTAACAAATGGCAGGATGTTAAAAGGAATAAAAAAAGCTGTCGATTCTCAGCTAAGCAACATGTTTTAAGTAGGAATAGGTTTAGTGTGTTATCTATCCCCGTGATATGTAGTGACAAAAGTAATAGCAAGGAAGTAAATGAAAAATCTGATAATGTAACCTAGCAGTAAAATAAAGGAACAAGTCTGCTTCGCAGACAAAATCATTGGCCTATAAATGTCAATCGTGGCTAACCACTGTTGCTCCAGAAAAGTTAATCTGTAAAGATAATACTAAGCAAAACCATATTGTTAATAGTGTACATAGCCAGTTGAAGATAAGGCCTATGGTATGAATATTTTCTGACAGCCATGGCCGTTCTATCAGAGATCTCTTGGAAGTAAAAATTAGTCATAAGTTTTCTGTCTCAGCTAGTGTTAAGCCTAGTGCTAAAATTAAACAGGTACTGGAAAAAGGCTGGAATGAGATTAAAGGTATGTCTGAGAAAGACCACTTAGTCATAAGAGGGGGCACAAACGACATTGTAAGTCCCGGACACTGTTGTGGCGTAATTGATGAGCTGGGCAGGGTGCTGAGAGCGACGAACCACACACAGGTCCCGGTGGTCGGTCTGCCTATGCAGTATGACCAACCAGCCCTGATCCCATCAATCAACAAAGTTAATAGTAAGCTGCATGATCTTGTAGCTGATTATTAGTTTTCCTTATTGTATTTTTAGACTTAGCCAATGCATTATTGTAATGTCAACTTCTGGCCAAATAAATGACTTATGACTTAAGCCTGAGAATCAGTGGAATTGAAAATCGACAATTGGAATCGACTCATCCCTAATAATTAACAGTTGTAATGAAAAAAACATATTACAAAGACATCAAAAACAAATTGCTTTAGCCAATGGCAAGTATGTGAGGTCAGTGATTGGTTTATTTCCCCTCCAAGGAATGCTGGAGCGAAGGAAGCCATTGCTCGCCACTACCATACATTAGACAAAGTTTATTGCACATACTACTTTTCCATGTGGGTACCGTACCGGTACATATAGAACAGGTGTATTGTCAGTTATTAACTAATATATAAAACAACATTAACAAAAATCAAGGAATAACATTTGGCAGAACAAAAAAACACTATGTCAATGAGTTTTCATATCAATCATTCAGTGGATAAAAAGCTCTATCAATGAGTTCACTTTGTAATTATTCCTTAAATGGGACTATGTCCATGTTATTATGATTGACAAGCAACCTGTTGTACAACCTCATATTGTAGGCTTACTTGGGAGCCTAGTCTGGCTACTGTGGTACAATAGGCCGTATAAAAAAGATTCAAAACATAAAATGTTCAGATGTAAAATTGTAAAAAAAACTCACAAGTTACTAACAAACAATATATATATATATATATATTCATCATATATAAAAATATTTTATTTGAACATACAACAGAACATATAACTCCTTACAAAGTAGTAGTTATTTTAAATATCCAAAAAGCACCACTAGTTCATTTAAAACAAAAAATAAGTAAATATTTCAAACATTAATACAAACTAAAAACCATTTCAAGCTTAAACAACAGAAAAATATTATTTGTAAACTTGAGATATAAAAATAATGCATGATCAAACATTTAACAATCAAATAATAATTAATACACACATTTCACAACCACACACAACTGAAACAAAACACAGACTCTATTTACACACATAATAATTGGTAGCAAGTTACATCATATTTTTGGTATGTAACTTTTAAAGTAGTTTTAAGCAAGGAAGTAATTATGAGTAAATTGTATATGTTAGCACTTGTTTCCTTTATTAACTCAGTTTTTATTTTAACTTTAAGAATATTATTACAATTTCTTAATTTATTTTACACATTAATACATACAAATACACAAAATATATAAAAATAATAGATAAGTCAATATAGCAATCTCAATATAGACAAGGTACAAGGTAGCTTTTACATGGGATGATGTTAGAGCCTGTATGGTTATTTCTTCTGTGAAAAGTATAAACCAAAAAATATCAGTACAGTAATTAAATTAACATAGTTATTCTTACTTAGGAGCCATTTTCTTGAATATGTGCCTTTGACTCATGAGTTCTTGAATGATGTTATAATTTTGTCTTCACTGAGGAAAATTAATCACAAAAAACCTTAACATTTTACTTCAATACCCATTGAGGGTTAAGATAAAACATAAAAGCATGATATAATAAGATATGTCATTGATACTGTATGCTATGAACATCATTAATGTTTATTAATGTAAAATATTGTACAGTTTAACTTTATTTTTATATTTACTTAACATGAAAAGTTAATATTTGTTTATTAAGAATAAAAGAAATGATTAGCTTTTCTAAAAAGTAGTTGACCATTTCTTTAGTATAATTACTTTTTGTATTGTAAAATTACAGAAAACCACCCGTACCATACATGGCTTAAAAACCATTAATATTACGTTTTCAGAGGTAATGATTTCAATATGGTTATGATTTATAAAATTATTCTATGTTTATTAACTTGATATTGTTTGGCAACTGTACAGAATGATTTGTTTTAATATGATTATACACTACAATTTTATTCATCTATTTATTTATGATAAAAACATTTAAAGCAACATGAAATATAATTCAGTAAAATATTTAGTTCTAATATTTGTTCTCTGCTGGTTAATGTCCAGATATATACAGTTAATTTCCTTACATTCTTTATTTTACATGTATACGTTTTTTGTTTGCTGACTTAATTGGCTTGTCAATCAAGACAAAGGCTTTACAGACAAGACTTTTCACAACAAATAATAAACCAGTTTCAATGTTTGAAGGTAAGGAAGAGAGTTATGGAAGGAAACAAGAATGGGTTTTGAAGCTAAATTCTGTACTGAATGGCTAAGCCTACAATGTGGAATCTTGGAAAACCACTTGCATTTAACGTGTTAGGACGGATTTAATGACCTTCTGGTCATTAAAACAACAGAATTAACTCGGACCATTCCTGACGCTAGGAGAATGAAATTAAACTCGACTGACCCTATACTAAGGATTCCTAGGGTGAATACGATTACAGTATTTTATTACACACTTATTTAGAAATACAAATAGGTTATATACATTTTGTATTTTGGGATAAGGATAAAACATCTTTCCCTGGCACAACACATCACTTGTGATTCCTAAAAAAGCCTGAGACAGGCGGGGGCCCCGCACTGATGTTGTCGGAGGGTGGAGCTGTGGGGTTCATGCCCCCGCTGTAGTGCCCAGCCCCGCCTGGCTCCTCGTATGGCAGAATCTGCTGCATCACCTGTGTGTCGGGGGAGACATCCATCGTGCCGTAGATCTCCTTCAGCATCATCAGCATGGTGTCCTCTGACTCCCTGAGAACAAAATACGCATTACATTTTTAATTATTTGGCTAGGCCTTAAAACTATGAAATCACTTTCACCATATATTAAAATTTTTTTATATCTTCAGAACTTTACAGCCCATGAATTTAGCAAATGGATGGATCTAAAATTTTAAAACAAAATCTAATATTATAAAGAAGAGGTGGTTTCTGTCTATCTGTCTGCTGTTCCGGGTAAACGCAAAAACTACTGAACCGACTGGGCTGAAACTTGACACAAAGGTAGACCTTGAATCCGTGCAACACATTGGCTATTCACTTCTTAAAATCCCCTCGGGCTACGCCCCGTGAACATCCAAGTTTCAATGTTTACATTTCAGAAGAAAGTACACATTCAGAAACTTTAATTCTAACAGCTGAGGATCCTTCCATTTGACAGCTCAAAGAGCAGAAGCAAGAACAGCTGTTTCAAACTAACTTATAACAATGTTATTAATATTTGTTTCAACCCGTGCAAAGAACGGGTACATCAGCTAGTCCATCATAAATTCTGCAAAAATAACTTCATTTTAAGCGTTGCAAGCCCCAACTAGAAAAGCTGCCTAGTGAATGGCTTACTCCCAAGGTCCAGAATTTTGGGGACCTAATTGGGGATGGGTCAGTTGCATTTTTTATCGGTTCGGTTTTGGTTAGGTTTTTTACAAAAAACAGTTGTCGGTTTCGGTTATTTTTAAGAACTTACCATAACTGTCTCATCCATACTTTAATTTAACTTCCTACCTAGACTCTGAAATTCTGCCTATCTTACATCACAGGCTCATTATCAACACAAAAATAACGATTTTACCAAACTTTAATTGATTTATATGCCTATAAATACCTATTTCAGACTTTGTTTCACTGGTTCACTTAAATACTGCTGCAAACACTACACTGCAAGTCACAAGTAATCAAAGACAAATCAAATGAATTAAAATTTAATATTATGGGCCATTACAAAACTAATTAATAAATTAATCACCTAGGCTTGAAACCATTTTTAGCCAAATAATAACAAAGTTAGCCTACGACAGTACCGAAGTCTAAGTAATCTTTAACTTATTGTTAAGATGTTAAGGTTTAAGTAAGCCTAACCTTAAAAACAAAATAAGTCTATCTGGTTTTGCTCATATGTTATTTTTGCAGACTTTTGAGACCCTGGAATCTTTTCCTACAGGAAGGATATATAATCGTAAATATAGTAGGATTTATATTTATGGAAACAGTAGGACTAGAACTACCTCCGGGGTCGGGGTTATTAGCAATGTCAGTTGGGCTAAATGGTACATCGTCGACTAATTCTTCTTCTGGCATTCTAGGCGATATTAACAAACTTTCTTAATAAAAATGTCCGACTTTATTAAATACACAGCAAAATTGACAGTAATCCCTCCCTAGACCAACTTAGATGTCGCGTCGTCGTCTGCTAGTGAGTGTAGAGTGTTGCGAATGGAGCAATATGTACAATCTGATATAAACGAATACACTCGCAAAGTTTATATGTGAGTTGTCGCCCGAAGACATTGACGATCCTGGTGTCGAAAACACTAGTGATCCTGGCGGTTGGAGTTCGAATCTAGTGCTTCTTGCCGTTCTTGTATTGGTTGTAGCTGTAGTTTGTGTATTCTCACCACAAGAGCTAACGAGGCGCTATTGTTCCGGACAGTAAATTCATGAATGTAACTTATAGTTGTGATGTGCGTGTTCGATACGTAAAGTATTGAAATATCGCGACAGAGATGATACACATGGTGGGTCACTGTCACTAGCAGACTAAGTCCGAACTGCAGTCGATTAGTATTTAACTGCTCAAATCTGGCGTTCTTGTAAATTGTGTTAAGGTTAACTCATCCCATATGTTCTTCGCTTTTAAGTTTAAACCGTTTGTTAACTTAGAAATCAATAATTTTGAATACAATATAATATATTCTAAAGGCAAAACAACATAAGTATTTTTTTTAAACACAGGTATTGCGATTCAGAGCTTCGATATGATACGGCAATGCTTATGATATCGAATACAATTCGATAAGCAGTAAACTCTGCACTGGTTGTTATTCCAATGCCAGATGACATTTAAGTAGGCCGATTGGGCTTATGTATCGCAATACACGTATCTATTTTATTGTACCATTTTTGACGTATCGTGTCATTAGGCTTTCCCTGATGTATCTCATTGACTGGGTTAGCAGTTTAAGCGATATTTGGACAAAATTATAATGCTTATTTCCAATACGAGCACTTACTGACAGTGAAAAACTGAATCCGACATTTGACCATCGGTTCTCGGTTTCGGTTTTTTTACAAAAAACTGGTACCGGTAGTAAAACTGACAACTGACTTTAAGAACCGACACATCCCTAGACCTAATACTTGAAAATTTGTGTTCTTGGTGGAGTTATTGATATTTGATAATCGAGCAAGTGATTTCCAACAAGAAGGATCACTAATGGGCAAACTACTGAATCGCATAGTACTAGCAGTAAAATACGACTGGGACCACTTTAAATCGGCCAAATTCAATGAAATTAAACATGAATTAGTTATAAATGAGGTTCACAACTACAATCTCAATGAGTCATAGAAGCCTAGAGTTCTTACTACATTAAGTGTTCTGAACGCTGTGTATCTCAATCATACCACATTTTACATCCAATCATCACATATGCTTTGAGAGATATGGGGCTATACACATATTACGTAACGCACTTAAGAGGGGGGAGGGGGTATGGCGTAGCGTTATGTGGGGGAAGGGGGGTTGGATCAATGTTATGTAACTTACACATAATAACCATAAGAGTTGGCACACTTCTTATCTATTGATACTGCTATAAATCTTTCAAAATTAAAAAATAATCAAATTGATGTCTAAAACAAGGTTACTGTTAGTTACATAACAAAATATTTCCATCATACTATTTTAATAACAGTTAAACTTAAAATAAATATATAATGTGTTTTGAGTAAGTTCTGTATTGCTTTACACCTTTGTTTTGTGCTATTTTAGAGTGTAAAATCATGACTTGATACAGTATCGTGCAATGCCATCCACATCTTTATTTGTTTAAATTGTTTTGTATTTGTATTAGTTATAAATTAAATTTGTCTCGTTATAACTGAGATCAATTATTTTGTTGTTTATATTATTAGTAACAGTCTTGTTTGTTTTTATACATTTTGCTTTGAAATAAGTTATTAAAAATGTTGTTTGAAGAAAGTAATTTAAAGTTTAATAATTCATTGAAATCCTGAAATCCATATTCCAAATTGGTAATAAAATGATGTATGAAAGGTTTAAGCTGTTTTAAAGCCTATTACGATTGAGTTACATAACACATAAGGCGGTGGGGGGGGGGAATATGGTCAAGCGTTATGGTGCGTTACATGGGAGAGGGGGGAGTCTGAAATGACAAAAAAATGGGTTACGTAATATGTGTATGGCCCCTATCCTAATTCAAACTATGCTAAGTAAATCTTTCTAACTAAATACCCCCGTCACAGCAAACCTGCGTATTCAGCGAATTTCGAATGCATGAGATATGTCTTATAACACATTGAGCCGCATACCAAGTTTCATAAAAATAAAAAAGCGATATATACAATTTTAATTACTCTCTATAAGAATAACATTGGGAATGAGTACGTAGGTTAGCTGAAACAAGGAACACAACAAATTGGTTTTATGCAAATATAAATAGAATTCAACTAGATGAAGCCACATACCAAGTTTCATCAATATTCATTAATAAATAAGTCTGTTAAAACTATTGTCTGTCTAAAACTACATTACACATTTCAATCACAAGCACAAACCTTCGAATTTGACTAACTTAACCAATATACAACTTTGATTTTTTTAGAGGTGGTAGTTTCAGGTAACAACATGAACAATAGATGCTATTCCTGGTAACAAAATGAACAACAGAAGAGTCCAGTAATTTTTCTAATTTTAACCAATACTTTAATTTTTAGAGGTTTTCCAGACAAAACTTTGATACAGTTACTGAAAAGTTTCAATGTATATAGGTTTTCCAGCTAAACCCCATTTCCATTATAGGGATGCAGTGGTAGGCTGAGCCAACCTTTGAATTACTGAGATGTTCCCAACCAACCCTTAGATTTTTAGAGGTAAAATAAGATAGTTGTATGTAGGCAAGTTCAAAGACGAATGGAAAAAAAACTTAAACTTATTAAGGAATTTTATTTATTGGGCCCGAATTAGCAAGGTACCACTATACATAATTAATTAAAATAACATTTTGAGATTAGTGTCACAGTTTTAATTTTTGCTTGTATTTTAAGCTGTCCCAACAAACACCAGAAAGAGTGGAATTGTACGACCCTGACAACCAAGTCAATTATTTGTCAATTTTTAAGACTGCCCCTTTATAATAGCCACCCTGAGCAAATTTGGGAAACAACTAAAGGAGTTACAAAGTTTGATGGCAATAAAGACAATTTCATTGATTTGATAGGTTCAAGTGAAAACATCAACATTTCCAGGATATACCACAATCTAACAAACAAACAGTCATCAGTGAGACTAAGCGGTTTCTCAATAACAGGATGGAGACTCACCAGTAGCAGACATGGCTGCTGAGGGCAAATAAGTATTCGTTGAAGCTCTCCAGCGGGGCCTCCTGCAAAACGTAGTCGATACGGCGTCCGCCATTGAGCTGTCCCATCTTGACATCAGGCTCTGGACACGCGTCCGGTGTGTCACTGCGGCAGGCGTCACCACACGACTGCATCATCTCGCACTCCAACACCTACCCCACACAACAACATTATGTACCACTGAGCTGCTCAATCTTGACATCAGGCTCTGGACACGCGTCCGGTGTGTCACTGCGGCAGGCGTCACCACACGACTGCATCATCTCGCTCTCCAACACCTGCCCCACACAACAACATTATGTGCCATGAGCTGCCCCATCTTGACATCAGGCTCTGGACACGCGTCCGGTGTGTCACTGCGGCAGGCGTCACCACACGACTGCATCATCTCGCTCTCCAACACCTACCTCACACAACAACATTATGTGCCATGAGCTGCCCCATCTTGACATCAGGCTCTGGACACGCGTCCGGTGTGTCACTGCGGCAGGCGTCACCACACGACTGCATCATCTCGCTCTCCAACACCTACCTCACACAACAACATTATGTGCCATGAGCTGCCCCATCTTGACATCAGGCTCTGGACACGCGTCCGGTGTGTCACTGCGGCAGGCGTCACCACACGACTGCATCATCTCACTCTCCAACACCTACCCCACACAACAACATTATGTGTCATTGAGCTGCCCCATCTTGACATCAGGCTCTGGACACGCGTCCGGTGTGTCACTGCGGCAGGCGTCACCACACGACTGCATCATCTCGCACTCCAACACCTACCCCACACAACAACATTATGTACCACTGAGCTGCTCAATCTTGACATCAGGCTCTGGACACGCGTCCGGTGTGTCACTGCGGCAGGCGTCACCACACGACTGCATCATCTCGCTCTCCAACACCTGCCCCACACAACAACATTATGTGCCATGAGCTGCCCCATCTTGACATCAGGCTCTGGACACGCGTCCGGTGTGTCACTGCGGCAGGCGTCACCACACGACTGCATCATCTCGCTCTCCAACACCTACCCCACACAACAACATTATGTGCCATGAGCTGCCCCATCTTGACATCAGGCTCTGGACACGCGTCCGGTGTGTCACTGCGGCAGGCGTCACCACACGACTGCATCATCTCACTCTCCAACACCTGCCCCACACAACAACATTTCGTGCCATTGAGCTGCCCCATCTTGACATCAGGCTTTGGATACAAGTCTGGTGTGTCACTGCGACAGGCATCACCACACGACTCCATCATCTCACTCTCCAACACCTGCCCCACACAACAACATTATGTGCCATTGAGCTGCCCCATCTTGACATCAGGCTCTGGACTCGCGTCCGGTGTGTCACTGTGGCAGTCGTCACCACACGACTGCATCATCTCGCTCTCCAACACCTGCCCCGCACAACAAAATTATGTGCCATGAGCTGCCCCATCTTGACATCAGGCTCTAGACACGAGTCCGGTGTGTCACTGTGGCAGGCGTCACCACACAACTACATCATCTCACTCTCCAACACCTGCCCCACACAACTACATTATGTGCCATTGAGCTGCCCCATCTTGACATCAGGCTCTGGACTCGCGTCCGGTGTGTCACTGTGGCAGGCGTCACCACACAACTACATCATCTCACTCTCCAACACCTGCCCCACACAACTACAATATGTGCCATTGAGCTGCCCCATCTTGACATCAGGCTCTGGACTCGCGTCCGGTGTGTCACTGTGGCAGGCGTCACCACATGACTGCATCATCTCGCTCTCCAACACCTGCCCCGCACAACAACATTAAGTGCCATGAGCTGCCCCATCTTGACATCAGGCTCTGGACAGGAGTCCGGTGTGTCACTGTGGCAGGCGTCACCACACAACTGCATCATCTCACTCTCCAACATCTGCCCCACACAACAACATTATGTGCCACTGAGCTGCCCTATCTTGACATCAGGCTCTGGACACGCGTCTGGTGTGTCACTGTGGCAGGCGTCACCACACAACTACATCATCTCACTCTCCAACACCTGCCCCACACAACTACATTATGTGCCATTGAGCTGCCCCATCTTGACATCAGGCTCTAGACACGAGTCCGGTGTGTCACTGTGGCAGGCGTCACCACACGACTGCATAATCTCGCTCTCCAACACCTGCCCCGCACAACAACATTATGTGTCATTGAGCTGCCCCATCTTGACATCAGGCTCTGGACTCGCGTCCGGTGTGTCACTGTGGCAGGCGTCACCACACGACTGCATAATCTCGCTCTCCAACACCTGCCCCGCACAACAACATTATGTGCCATGAGCTGCCCCATCTTGACATCAGGCTCTGGACTCGCGTCCGGTGTGTCACTGTGGCAGGCGTCACCACACAACTACATCATCTCACTCTCCAACACCAGCCCCACACAACTACATTATGTGCCATTGAGCTGCCCCATCTTGACATCAGGCTCTAGACACGAGTCCGGTGTGTCACTGTGGCAGGCGTCACCACACGACTGCATCATCTCACTCTCCAACACCTGCCCCGCACAACAACATTATGTGCCATGAGCTGCCCCATCTTGACATCATGCTCTGGACAGGAGTCCGGTGTGTCACTGTGGCAGGCGTCACCACACGACTGCATCATCTCACTCTCCAACACCTGCCCCACACAACAACATTATGTGCCATTGAGCTGCCCCATCTTGACATCAGGCTCTGGACACAAGTCCGGTGTGTCACTGCGACAGGCGTCACCACAAGACTGCAACATCTCACTCTCCAACACCTGCCCCATACAACAACATTATGTGCCATTGAGCTGCCCCATCTTGACATCAGGCTCTGGACTCGCGTCCGGTGTGTCCCTGTGGTAGGCGTCACCACACGACTGCATCATCTCGCTCTCCAACACCTGCCCCGCACAACAACATTATGTGCCATGAGCTGCCCCATCTTGACATCAGGCTCTGGACTCGCGTCCGGTGTATCACTGTGGCAGGTGTCACCACACGACTGCATCATCTCGCTCTCCAACACCTCCCCCGCACAACAACATTAAGTGCCATGAGCTGCCCCATCTTGACATCAGGCTCTGGACTCGCGTCCGGTGTGTCACTGTGGCAGGCGTCACCACACAACTACATCATCTCACTCTCCAACACCTGCCCCACACAACTACATTATGTGCCATAAGCTGCCCCATCTTGACATCAGGCTCTGGACTCGCGTCCGGTGTGTCACTGTGGCAGGCGTCACCACACGACTGCATCATCTCGCTCTCCAACACCTGCCCCGCACAACAACATTATGTGCCATGAGCTGCCCCATCTTGACATCAGGCTCTGGACTCGCGTCCGGTGTGTCACTGTGGCAGGCGTCACCACACGACTGCATCATCTCGCTCTCCAACACCTCCCCCGCACAACAACATTAAGTGCCATGAGCTGCCCCATCTTGACATCAGGCTCTGGAGTCGCGTCCGGTGTGTCACCGTGGCAGGCGTCACCACACGACTGCATCATCTCACTCTCCAACACCTGCCCCACACAACATTATGTGCCATTAAACTGGCTTCAGGCTCTGGACTTAGGATCGGTCTGCTACTGCAGGCTGTGTCGTACAACCGCATCATGTCACACTCAAACACCTACCCTGCACAAACTGGATCATGTGCCCTTGTCGCACCACTTTGTGTAGTCTTTCCTCCACAATAACTCTTAATTATTTGACCACCAAGTTTGCGAATGAACTGGTCTGTTATATTACTTAACAATATATTTTGAATGCCTTGACATTACTGCTGTTAACAGAATTGACTGAATCAGTGATAGATGATTTTGGCGATCATACAAAAATAATTGGAGTATTCATGGATTAAATTAAAGCTTTTGACTTATCTCATTATGCCTTACTAGCCAAGTTATATATATTAAGTATGAGAGGAAAATATCTTATACTATATATTAGGTTTGAAAGGATGGATAGAATCTTATCTTGACAACCATAATCAATTTGTTGAATTAATCAATCTTGATAACAATATTTTTAATAATTCAAAATCATTGGTAAAAGGGTCCATGGTGTCCCTCAGGGCACAATCTTAGGTCCAATAGTATTAGTCTCTGCTACTTTCAAAGATTTTCAAAACTGAGCTGTTCGAGTAACATTTGCTTGTATGCAGAGACACAAAGTATCAATATAAATGCTCCTTCTTGGAATGAATTAGAAATAATACTCATACTATTTTACTTAAAAAATTAAAGTCTTTTGGGATCACAGGCATTGCATTAAATTGGTTTTGCTCTTACCTTTCTAATCAGTTCCAATTTGTAGAAATATCAAATGTATTAGGTAGTAAAATCAGTAAATTTTAATCAAATAAATAAAAAACAAAAACAGGGATTCCCCAGGGTTCAATTCTTGGACCCTTGTTAATCTTTGTTATCTACAAGGTCTTCCAGAAACTCTTGAAAATACCGACAATATTAAAAGCCAACTTATCCTCTATGCTGGTGACTCAAATTTAATTTTATCAACGAAAACAATATAAATGATCTAGAAAAAGTAAGTCAAACTCAGCTCGCAAACATACAAAACTTTTTCAAAGCTAATTCTTTGTTTTTAAACATCAGTAAAACTAATTTCATATTATGTAAATAGAAATCGAATTGAACCGAATGCTTGTATTGAATATGAAAGATGGACCAAATGTATAGCCCCAAATTCCTAGGTTTAGCAGTTTATAATAACATGGAATAACCATGTACAAAATGTAGTAAATAAAATTAATCCTGGAATTTACGTTTTGAAGAGAATGGAGAATTTATGCAGCTTACCAGTGTTGAAAATAATATATCATGCCAACATACACTCTCACATTGCATATGGTTTAAGTGTGTATGTTTATGGAAGTACAAGTACCTAATAATAATTTAAATAAAATGTTATTACTACAACAAAGAGCAATAGAGTTATGTTGAAGCTTAAATATGATGATCATGTTAGAGATTACAGTAAAACCTCGATCAAACGTCACTCTTTAAACTGTCACTCTCTGTTATCCGTCGTCCGTCTATGAGAATATTACTATTTATTATACTCAGGATTTGCGCTGTATGGCAGTGTCTGAGCGTCTGTATGAGCTATTATATTATTCCAAACAACATAAATATGTATGTAGTGGGAAGTATTATCCTTTTGTACACAGTTTATTTTCATTTCTCTGCCAAACATTTTAAAATTTAGTTACTGTACACATTTATACTATGAAGTTTCTATTATTCATCTATTCAGTTTTCCATCACAGTCCCAGTCCCGAAGGTGACGGTTAATAGAGGTTCCACTGTATTTTAGGAGTTTGGCAATATTCACCGTTTCTGACCAGTATATATTTGATTGTGTGATATACTTAAAAAAATCCACAGAAAATTACATTGTGTTCTGAAATTTATTCTTACAACAAAAGGAATAAAAATGACATTGCAATTCAGAAACAAAAACTATCTCTATTCAACAGTAAGCCTACAATCATGGGAGCCAAACTGTTTAAACTATTACCACTAGAAATTCAAAATGAAACCAATCAAGTTTACCATTTAACACCCGGTTGAAAACTTTTCTAATAGATAATTCACACTACTCCTTAACTGAATTTTTCTCTGCTGGTCTGTGAATGTGCAATTGTTGTAATTCAAAATGATTTTAATATTCGATTTTTCTCTGTATTAGAGTTTTAGAATTTAAGCTGACTATAATAAAAATATTGTGACAAAATTTATGTACAGGCTTTGCACTCTCAAAAATAGATAATTTTTTGATTTTATTTGATTTGATAAAACTCAATAATAACATCTTTCTCAGTATTTATCAAAAACAAGCTATTGACCTTGCTTAGACTAATTTCATGTCATGTTACATAACAAAATCCAAAAATAAATATAGACCAAAAATAAACACTGGAAAATTTAAAATCTCCAAAGTTGATAAAACAGTGTTCTAGAATTATAAGTCGACCGTAAACTTAACTTGGAGGCCCATATAAAAAAAGGTCATATCAAACTGATATGCCTTAAGCACAATAAGGCATATGTATGCCCAATACTATGAAAATTATATACATCTCTTATATTTATTCTATTATAAATTTTTGAATCCCATTTTATGGCACAAATAATACCAACAAACAACTCAATCTTAAAAATGTAAACAAATTAGAATAATTTTAAATTTGAAACTACAATCTTCAGCTAAAGAAAAACTTTTCAGAGTTTAAAATTCTTATAGTTTAAGAGCTTTATATTTATGAGGTAGTAAATTCTGTGAGACAAAGATTTACAAACACAAAATTTAACAGTATTAACCACATTGACTATACCAGAAATCGTTAGGGAGTCAGCTATTTCTCCTCATCACTTGGCACAATTTTTTTTAAACAGCTAAATATTCAGAAATTAAGTTTTTCAGTGAAATGCCTGAAAGCAATAAAGCTCAATTCCGTTCTTGACATATGTATGTAGAACTTTTAACGCATGTAATAAGTTCAGTTTTCTTTTCTTTTGATAAACTCTGGAATGTAATGTAACTTATGTTGCCCAAGGAGACACTTTTTTCCTTCTGTACACACAATATTACCTTGTTTACTTCCTGCTCGATAGCCTGGTCATCAGAACGGTGGAACATAGCCAACTGGTACACAGTGTTCCATGTGTTCCTCACTGATTCTATCAGTTTTTGTTTGAGAGCTGTCCCCACATGCTCCAGGGTGTCTTTCAACTCTGAACATCATTATTAGATTAAAATATTATTCAATACTAAGTAGATTAAGAAAAAATACCCCGTCGCAGCAAACCTGCGTACTCAGAAAATTTCCAATGCAAAATATATGTCTTAATACCACATAAAGCCGCATACCAGGTTTCATTAAAATATATTGACAAATAAGTGATATATCAAATTATAAATATTCTCCATAAGAATAACATTGGGGATGAGTACCCAGGTTTGCTGCAACAAGGAACAACAAATATGGGGCTTCATGTAACTATCAATATTACTCAACTAGGTAAAGCCACATACCAAGTTGAATCAATATGAATTCATAAATAAGCGATATATACCATTTTGATTATTCTCCATAAGAATAACATGGGGGATGAGTACGCAGGTTTGCTGCAACAAGGAACACAAAAATTGGGTTTTTATGCAAATATCAATAGAACTCAACTAGGTGAACCAACACTACAAGTTTTATTAATTTATGTTCTTAATTAAGGGATACATTACATTTTAGCGAATTTCCACTATAGGGAAGAAGCTATTACCGTAGGTGGCATGGTAAGACTTAAGCCCGAGACCATGATAACTTTTCGTTTTGAGGTCCCCAGATGCCAAAAACACTATTCGTTCAAATTTATATATATGTATATATTAATAATCAAATTAAACATTTTTCAACTGAGTACCCTTAAGGAATTTCTTTATTTTTATTTTTATTTATATATATATATATATATATATATATATATATATGTGTGTGTCCGTTACCGCGATAACTTTTGAAAGAAAAACCCGATTTTGATGAAATTTGGCACAAATGTGGAGAGTAGCATTTATGACTTAAGTTCGAAAACCAGATCGATCGCACTATGGGAAGGGGGTTTTAAGGGGGTTTACAATTTTCCAAAAAACGGTTTTTTGCAAATTTGACCCCAAAGTGTTAATAAATACCCCCGTAGCAGCAAACCTGCGTACTCAGCGAATTTCCAATGCATATATATTTATCTTAATACCACATTAAGCCACATACCAAGTTTCATCAATATACATTCATAAATAAACGATTTATGACATTTTAATTATACCCATAAGAATAACATGGCGGCTGAGTATGCAGGTTTGCTGAAGCAAGGATCACAAAAAAAGGGGTTTTATACAAATATCAATATAACTCATGTAGGTAAAGCCATATACCAAATTTCATTAATTTATTTTCATAATGAAGGGAGATAACACTTACTTATTCTCCATAAGAATAACATGGGGCTGAGTACGCAGGTTTGCTGCTACGGGAGCCATTGGTAAAAAATTGTTTTTTTGAGCAAATATCAATGGTCCACAACCAGATGAAGTCATATACTAAGTTTCGTCAATATACGTTCATAAATAAGCGAGATATAAAATTTTTATTTTCCTCCATAAGAATAACATTAGACAACGTACTGTGTTTAGCACTTTCAATATCTCGGTAACCAATTGACGTAGAGAAATGATAAAAATACCAAATTGTGTGTTTTTTTTAAGCTGAATCCAATGCTAAAAACTAACATTTGACTATTTCCAAAATTATATGTAAAAAATTCGAAAAACCCATTTTTGGGGTACAAAACCCCCCCAAAATACCCCTTCGGATAGAGCGATCTGGCTGGTTTTCGAACTTAAAGGCATAAATGTTGCTTTACACGTTTATACCAAATTTCATCAAAATCGGATTATTTGTACGAGAGTTATCGTGCTCACGGACACACACACACACACATATATATATATATATATATATATATACAGTTTCGAACGAATGGTGTTTTTGGGGTCTGGGGACCTCAAAACGAAAAGTTATCATGGTCCCGGGCCTAGGTCTTACCATGCCGACTACGGTAATAGCTTCTTCCTTATAGGGGAAATTCGCTAAAACACTCAATTTGGGTTCTAGCCATTTTATAGAGCTTAAAAAACAAATAATTTAGTATTTTGAATCATTAACCTTGGTGAAGTGGTTGCGGAGAAAATCCAAAAAAACGCGTCCCATGTTAATCTTATGGGAAAAAGGTTTTTAGATTTTTCTCAGATAGTTATACTAAAAACTTTACATTTATGTTTATTAATGTGTTTAGCTCAACAAAAAAAATTTTGGTATTTTAATCGTTGTTCTACGTCTAACCGTTGCAGAGATATTTAAAGTGCTAAACACAGTACGTTGTCCAATGTTATCCTTATGGAGAATAAATAAAATTCTATATCTCGATTATTTATGAATGTACATTGATGAAACTTGGTATGTGGCTTCAGCTAGTTGTGGTATATTGATATTAGCACAAAAAACGTTTTTTCTTGATAGTCCCCGTAGCAGCAAACCTGCATACTCGGTCCCCATGTTATTCATATGGAGAATAAGTAAAGTTGTATATCACCCTTAATTATGAACCTACATTAAGAGAACTTGGTAGATAGCTTCACCTGGTTCAGTTGTATTGATAATTGCAAAAAAAACACATTACTTATCTTCCTCGTTGCAGCAAACCTGCGTCCTTAACCCTAATGTTATTCTTATGGAGAATAAATAAAATGCTATATATCACTTATTTATGGCTGTATTTTTGTGAAACTTGGTAAATAGCTCTATGTTGTAGTGAGTCACATATATATGCATTGGAAATTCGCTGAGTACGCAGGTTTGCTGCGACGGGGGTATTACTCATTCTCCATAAGAATAACGTGGGGGCTGAGGACGCAGGTTTGCTGCCACGGTAATTATTGGTAAAAATTGGGTTTTTTGTGCAAATAAAAATAGATCACAACCAGATGAAGCCGTATACCAAGTTTCGTTCGTATACGTTCATAAATAAGCGAGCTATAATTTTTGTCTTATTCTCCATAAGAATAACATTGGACAACGTACTGTGTTTAGCACTTTCAATATCTCTGTAACCAATTGACGTACAGAAATGATCAAAACACCAAACTGTGTGTTTTTTAAGCTAAATCCAATGGTGAAAAAATTTGACTTTTTAAAATATTACATGTAAAAACTTCAAAAAACCCATTATTGGGGTACAAAACTCCCCCCCCACCCAAATACCACTTCGCATGGGTCGATCTGTTGGTTTTCGAACTTAAAGTCATAAATAATGCTTTACACTAGTGATGGTCAAAACCAAAAATTTCAAATCTTGAAACCGAAACCAAAACTTAAAAAATCGAATCTCGAAACTCGAAAGTCAAATTCTAAAATCCTATTTACTTGCCTGGTTATGGTTATGAAAAATAAATCCAGTTACTCCAAATAAACCAGTTACCTTACTGCCATTCTCGAAGTATCCTAGAAAAATATTAGTTTCAGAACTACTAGTGAACCAATTATTTGTAGCTTAATTAAAAACTTTGGTTAGAGTTGTTCTTTCACAAATAAAAAATCAAAAATCCACAAAAGGTGAAGGTAGACGACCGATGACAGTAGGCTTTTGACCTTCACATTAATAATCAACACTCGGGCGTGATTTCTGTTAAAAAAACAACAATGACACAAATAATCTCGGCAGTTTTGATTCTCGAAACTCGCCGATCGAATCTCAAAACCGAAACTTTTCCAAAGTTTTGGTGGTTTTGAGATTCGAGTTTTGATTTTGACACATCACTACTTTAAATGTTTGGACCAAATTTTATAAAAATCGGACCATTTTTACGAGAGTTATCGCACCCACGGACACACACACACACACACACACATATATATATATATATATATATATATATACAGTTTCAAACGAATGGCGTTTTTGGGGTCTGGGGACCTCAAAACGAAAAGTTATCATGGTCCCGGGCCTAGGTCTTACCATGCTGACTACGGTAATAGCTTCTTCCCTATAGGGGAAATTCGCTAAAAGCAAACTAATATTTGCCATTATTGCAAATATATCACAAAGTGTAACTCTATGTTTCCTTCAATTAAATTTCATATAAGTGTGTAACTTTCAATTTTTTAAATTACTCGAAATGGATCTGGAAAATCTATAGTTCAATTAATTGTAATGTACCAATAAATAATAATCGGAACTACAGTTCAGTCTCAAAGCAGTTAAGCCAGTTCTGAATTTATACTAATCTAACTCCTGTATAATAGTTCTAGGTTGCTGATCTCCAATAAACCTGGTATTTTAAAATTTAACTAGCCCTTTTGGATATGAATTTATTTATCCCCTGATTTAATAAGAACAACTCAAATGTACTTACAGTGGGTGAATAAAACCATACGGGTGTCATCTGAAAGTAATGTTCTGGATATACTTAGTTCCAAGATGTTTTGTGAAAAATGAGGTAGGTGGTGCTTGCATAAATTATTTAATTTAATTGTAGAACCAAGGTATTATTATTGGTTATGTTTTAGGTTGGCTAAATTAGTGAACTGAGTTTTTTTTATACTTGCCCAATTCTGAAACTGGTCTTATTTTGGCATGCTCAGAAACAAAAAAAAACCCTCCTTCAAATTACACCCTTTGATCTGTTGGATAACCTGTGGAAAGTTTAAAGTTTACTTTTGAGGACTTAGTTTATACAGAAATCAGAAATTTGACTATCTTTATAAACATTGCTGAAGTACCAGTACCATAGGAATGGGGAACATAGTTTTCAATTACCTAAGTGCATTCTTTTCCGCCCCTTGTGGTGGGGGATGAGCACTGGCGAGTACTTGGCAAAGTCTGAGGTGATCAGAGACTCAATCCTGTATGCAACGGGATCAAATGGATGGAATATGTTGAAGAACATCGGACATGTGGGCAAAGCAAAGTCTTCTCCCAAAGACTCAATTCCTCGCACAGTCACAAACATTCCTGGAAAAAATTAATATAAAGTTAAATTTATTAAATATTTAAACACACTGATAAATATTGGTAGAGTTTAACAGCTTATTTTCCAAAATCTATATATATAAGATTCCCAGATTTTTCTAAGTTTTTTAAACAACTATGGAGGGATTTTAAAGATTTTAATCTGAGTTTTCCAATCGTTTTCCTGGGCACATAGTAATCTCGGCTCACATCTAAAGGTTTGAACAAAATGAAGTATCAGTACAGAACACTCTCGATCATAATCGGTCATAGGAACCTAGGGTAGAGTAAGAGGCACGTAAGTTGGCACACGAGTGTACTATTCATTTCAACCACTTTTTGTATTCTCGTCACATTACTAACATTATTGAACCACATGTGCCGCTCGTTTACAAGTTTCTCACACTGTCAGAAGGTGTTTGTTTACAAACATATTTTTGTTGTTGTTTTGTTAGTGAAATTTGTTTAGTTCTTATGAGGTAAAAACTGAATTATTTATAAAGAAGATAACAAATAACATATAATTCAAGTAAAATCATCATTCCATGACAAAAACAGTTAACACGGATAGTTAATTTATAAGGATGCATTTATTGCAATACAAATTGCTACAATTTAAAACCAGGTTTACATACCTTTTCCGTCCAAACAGTTCAAAAATATATGCTGCCACATACTATGACGACATGTTTCGGAATCTAGAATTCTATCTTCTGGTCATAACAAAAACGTCCGTAATTCACACAGATTTTCGTCAAAATTTAAAATTTTTGTTGTTAAACATAAAACAGTTCAACATAACACATAACACGACATTAAACACATATTTCGCACAAATTAAGACACGCACAAGCCGGCCGGCGATTAGACTCCGACTGAGAAGGGACACGGGCGTTTATCCTATTCCCACCTGTCGACCTTGACCTCTTATCATATGTCCACTGTTGGTCTTGATCTCTGCTATACGGTTAAATAATACGTTTGAATTATACTTTAGCTTGTCATTCAGAACATTGCTGGGGTCTTTTTTAAAAGCATTATAAATATGTAATTCTTCCATAGTTGTCATGATACGGGATTTTTTGCATTTTAAGAGTATTTGTAGGTTACTTTCTAGGTTATTAACACTATGTTTGCTATCAACCAGGTGTTCAGCAAATTTCGACTTTCGGTTCTTTAATGACGGTCTTGGGAGGTGTTCTGAAAATCGTTTCTTAAAGGAACGCCCTGTTTGGCCTATATAAAACTTTGGGCAGTCGGAACAGCTAAGTTTATAAACACCTGTGTTCATGTCCTTTGTATTTCGTTGCTTGGTGACACTTAGGTGTTTACTTAATTTATTTGAAGTTTTACATGAAACTTTGATGTTTTGTTTACTCAGTTCTTTTTTCAATGTATGATGTAGGGTCTGCCCATACTCGACGGAGACAAAACTTGGATTACTAGGAGTATTTGTGGAAATATTGGTTTTAACATTAGATTTTTTCCTAGAAACTATTTTATCAACAATGTTACTTGAGTAGCCATTGGCAACAGCAATATATTTAATAATAGAAAGTTCATTTTCATAATCCACTTTATCCATGGGTACTGAGAGTAGTCGATGTACCATACAGTTATAAGCCGCCATTTTATGATTCATGGGGTGGTATGAGGTGGAATGAATGGTGTGATCTGTTGCGGTCGGTTTCCGGTATACTGAGAACTGAATTTTCCCATTATTTTTCTTTATTGTTAGGTCGAGGAAATTAATAGAGTTGTTGGTTTCTGTTTCCAATGTAAATTTGAGGTTCGGTGTAATTTTATTCAGATATTTATTCAGTAGTTCCAACTGTCTCATGTTGCCTTTATAAAAGACTATTGTGTCATCGACATAGCGTTTGTATAGTAAAATATTCTTGCTGTGACTATTATCAGGTGAAAAAATGTAGGTATTTTCTATGTGGTTCAAGTAGATCTCTGATAAAATACTTGATAATGGAGAACCCATAGTCAAGCCGTATTGTTGAACAAAATACTTTTCATTGAAATAAAAATAGTTCTGTTTCAAGACTATTTGAAGTAGGCTTATCAACTCAGTTATGGTTTCGTTACTCAACTGGGAATTACTGGTTAAATTTTGTTTTATTATGTCAATTGTTTTTTCGACAGGAACGTTAGTAAATAAATTCACAATGTTGAATGACGCCATAGTGTACTGATTATTTATACCAGTATTACAAATGTTGTTGACAAGGTCTAGGCTGTTTTTAATGCTATGATTGTTATTGAAAGTCAAATGGTCCCTTAAAAACCTATCCAGTTTTTTGGCTACTTTGTAAGAGGGCGCTGTTGTAAAATTTACTAAAGGTCTTATAGGTGTATTTTCTTTGTGGACTTTAGGTAGTCCTCTCATTGTCGGAGCTCTCGGGTCTATCATTTTCAAATATTTGATCTCATCTTTAGTGAACAGATATTTTATTTTGTTTAAATTATTAAGTAAACTTTTATTAAATTTATCTGTTGGGTCACTAGCAATGTTTTCAATATTATTCTTATTAATAAACTCTTCTACCTTAGTGTTGTATTCACTGACGTGCATAATAACAATAGATTGACCTTTGTCAGCTTTAGTGACAATACATTCGTTATCAATGAGTTTTTTCTTTATACTTTCTAATTTAGTTTTTAAATTCTTATCTAGTTTGTTCTGTTTGTATTTATTTGATCTTTGTGTGGAGCACACTTTTTTATCAATGGTATGTCTAATTACAGTTTTGGTTTGGTCATCTTTTACTGTAGTTATTGCTGTTTCCACATTCAAAATCTCTGAAACCATTTGTTTCTTCCAAGAGTTTAGTGGAAAATTATGTTTTAGACCTTTATTCAAGATTTCAATTTCGTGTTCTGTGAAACTGATGTTTGTGTTATTTACAATTCTTGGATAAAATATGTGGTTAACAGGAATATTTTCGGTTTGCCTACACTGTAGCTTTAATAATTCATCAATCTTCTTATTTTGGACTCTGATCTTCTTCGAAACGACTTTATTTATCAGATTGTTAATTGTTGAAAAGACATGTTCACTTTGGGTAGGGTGTAATGCATTAGCCAATTCAAGATGCTTTTTATATAGTAAATTGTTTAGCATGCTCTTTTTTCTGTATAAAAACTTTAACTCATTTTTAATCCATATTTTTTCTGCAATCAGTTTAGTTTTACTTGCAGATTGGGACTTGCTTTTAATTCTAACCTGAACGTAGTTAGGGACTATATTCAGTTCTAAACATGTTTTGTTGAACTATATGTTTTGATTAGTGTTCAAAAGTTTTTGTTTGACGTTTTTGTATTCATAGGCAATATTGGCCTGACTGGCTTGTAATTTATTCATTTTGAAAATGCCTCCCGAACTGTTGTTTAGAACTTAAAACCAGGTTTACATACCTTTTCCGTCCAAACAGTTCAAAAATATATGCTGCCACATACTATGACGACATGTTTCGGAATCTAGAATTCCATCTTCTGGTCATAACAAAAACGTCCGTAATTCACACAGATTTTCGTCAAAATTTAAAATTTTTGTTGTTAAACATAAAACAGTTCAACATAACACACAACACGACATTAAACACATATTTCGCACAAATTAAGACACGCACAAGCCGGCCGGCGATTAGACTCCGACTGAGAAGGGACACGGGCGTTTATCCTATTCCCACCTGTCCCTTCTCTGTCCACCGTGTCCCTTCTCAGTCGGAGTCTAATCGCCGGCCGGCTTGTGCGTGTCTTAATTTGTGCGAAATATGTGTTTAATGTCGTGTTGTGTGTTATGTTGAACTGTTTTATGTTTAACAACAAAAATTTTAAATTTTGACGAAAATCTGTGTGAATTACGGACGTTTTTGTTATGACCAGAAGATGGAATTCTAGATTCCGAAACATGTCGTCATAGTATGTGGCAGCATATATTTTTGAACTGTTTGGACGGAAAAGGTATGTAAACCTGGTTTTAAATTCTAAACAACAGTTCAGGAGGCATTTTCAAAATGAACAAATTGCTACAGTTTTAATACAAGTAATTGTCGTTAAAACTGTCGCAAGTAACTTTGCAGGTGCAACTGCATCAACAGCTGGTGCTTGGAAACACAATCAAGAAACAAAACACATGTCAAGTAAATTTTCAAGACTGAATTTTATGCTTAAGTTCGCAAAAAGGTAATAGTTTTTTTTATTTCTGTTTGTGCCAACTTACGTGCCTCTTACTCTACATCGGATACAGAAAATCTCAGATAATATCAAAGAAACTTTTATTTTAAAGTTATTTGATACGATTATAAAACATCATTATGATCAATAATAGTGTGTCTAAGTCATAATAAGATAATTTACAACAACAATTTTTAATAACAGAACTGTATCATTTTTCAACATCACTTTGTGTTTTGTTTCTTTTTTTAACCCAAACTGTTTCTTCTCTTACTACTTACCATTGATTTTGAATACGGAATAGATATCCCAAGACTAGTTAATTTTTGAAGCTAGGAAAATGAACCAGCTGGTCCACTAATCAGACAACTATATCAGCTGCGTATGAAAAAAAAATAACAAACCCATTTTTCATATAAAAAGAATCCCGTTTTATCCTTTTGAATCACATTAAAAAATCCCTTTTCATCCCGCTTTTAATCTGAGAACACAGATTGAACTAGATTGCAGAATCAAATATTTTTCTATTTACTTTTACTAGCTGCTCTCTTTTAATTGTATATATGTTTATATTTACCTATTTTTCGTGCTAGAATTAAATTATTTAAACATGTTCTACTCTTTCAAATACCATTTTATCTCTTTAAACATCTATATTATGATCGATTTTAACGGAAGCAATCAATAACATAAAAGAGTAGTTAGAATTTTATCTCTATATAAATTTTGTCCAGCTAGACTAGTCAAATAACCAACAACGCGAAACGAGTAGTGTAAGGGTTGGAGAAGGGGTTACCTTTATACTGGTTTTCTTAGAGTAAGAAACAACGTACATACTACTACTTCGTTCTACTGCTTCTAAGGCTCCGTTCTAGCTAGGTGATGAGAATTATGTCGGCGATATGACTGATATCACTCCTGCCGACGACGAAAACGGTGTCCAAGCTATTCAAAACAACAAATTATAACGGTGACGACGCGATGATCTCCATTCTACATATTCATGGTATTGCATCGCACACCCAACTAGGACACGCTCACGCTCATGCCCAAGTGGAATTGAAGTGGTGGAATTGAGTAAGGGGGGGTTCAAAGTACTTCAAAGTAAGGGAGTCTGGGATCTGTAGGCTTCTAGGCTCAACCTGTGGCGTGTATCCCCTTACCGCCTATTGCCAAGGTCAACAATCTTTTTTATGTATGTGGTATTAGGTTTTAGTATACGTTTAGCAAATCCCGCAAATTGAAACATTCGTTGCCAGAGCCTTTTCTTGAGATGGTGTAGCACTAGTTTCATGGTATATTTTTCGGGTTACAGATCTGCCATAAGCTTGGTTCATCTATTCTGGTATTCAAAATCAATGGTAGTGCTAAATAGCACGATACGACATAAGTACTAGAAATTGCAAATATTTTACTTGTTAATTCCAACATGGCCAGGCCAGCGACATTGATGTGATTCATTGTTCGTTCTGTGATGTTTATAAAATAATAATAATAGGTGCTGACAAAGCTCAACGATATTTAAAAAAATGGGAATGCCCGCTTGTGCCAAGGTGCTCTGTTCGTAAGCAAACTAGCAGACATAATGCCGATTTCCAAAAAAATCCCACTTTATCCCACAAGCAGTGAAATATCCCATATATGGGATAAAAATCCCTTAAGTGGAAACACTGCTGGTAGCGCTCTGGCGGCATCTCACATCAAACTCGAGCAGCGCAGACAATCCCGAGGCACGCTCGGCCCGTAAGCTAGGTTTATCTATTCCGTAGGATGTATAATAGGGTGGGCTGAAAAAATTTTTTTTTTTTCTTAACGCTATATTGAAAAAAACTTGTCTCTAGGATAGGTAATTAGTATGCAGCAAAGAAAAAAATGTTATACCTAACCCCCAGCTAGCGCATTACATTTGAAATTTCGAAATTTTATGAATATCACAAGATGTTATAATTTTTTTGAAAGTAATTAAGCAACTGCATATTGGGCTGCTATAGGGAAAATCCTTTATAGTAGAGTTATAAAAACACAACTAAAATATTGAAAAGGTAGTATTTTGTAAATCTGAGGTAGCGCAAAGCAACTTAATATTGTTAATTTATCACTTTTTGAGTGCCTGCCGGCTGTTGCTCGGTGCGGCATGCAGCTTCATTGAGCCCACCACTCTTGTTTTTTTAGCTATATAACGTTGATACAACAAATACCTAAAGGAATAATATAAATAAATAGAAAATATATAAATTTATCCGTAAGAGTTTATTAGTTTCAAAATTCTTTGTGAAATACAAATTTCCAATTATTACACTTCAACATTGTTTTTGTAACCTTATTAAATCATAGTCGTTTACATAGTTGGCACATTGAAATTACGTTTCCTTGAAAAAATTGGCATTGAAGCTCTTGATAGCAGCGTTGTTCGGATGAAACCATCTCTGTTCTTAGCGCCGACGAGTTTTGAGGAGGCTTCAGTTACCAACTTCACACAGCGCTCCACTGCTTGCGTGTGACACGGGAATTTGTGGAAGTTCCATTCTTTTGCTGTTTTGGCCGTTGAAACCTTGGCCAAAATATCTTCGTCAGATATTCTTCACAACAAAGCTGGTGGAAAAAAAGCAGCAGTAGCCCAATCAATAATTTCGTAATATTCTTTTGCCTGAAAGTTGATTTTTGGCGGTTTGAAAGTTCGGATTAGCATTTTTTTGGAAGCTATTGCCCTTGCTTTTATAATTCGTCTAAACCCCAACTCTCTAATGTGGGCCCTTTCATCGACTATTATGCTAAGGAGCAAGTTCTCCGGATGCGCAAAGAACGCATTTCTTTCAATAACCGGATCGACCACCTTTATCAAGTTTTCTGGCAGAAATCTTGAAGATTCTATTATCTCAAAAACATGTTTTGGTCCATCTGTAAGGTACTTACTGTTTTTAATCTTAGCTGTCTGCTTTGTTTTAACTGAACTTTTTAAACAAGTAAATTAATTTAAAATGTCTTTTTTATGTAGATCGAGTTTTAAGTCTGTAATAAGATGATTTTATATAGAAATAATTCAATAATCCTATATATTAATACACTAGGGGTTTTTTCTTCACAATCATAACTCCATAATGGCTGGATGGATTTTTAAGTTTGAGGTGTCAAATTAAAGGTATTTTTATGTAAATTTGCCAACATGTCTCCGAATTTTAAAAAAGGCCATCAATTAAATACAGTAAAGGGCTGAATTTTTTGAACTTTGATGCTATCTGACAGCGGAAGTCTAAACTACGTGTTGATTGAAAGTACGTTATCCGCATTATTCTCAGATGTTATCATCCGTTTTAATTAGGGGTGTGCGAGTAGTGATTTTTTTAATCGAGTCGAGTAGTGCCAATTATTTTCGAGTTTAGAGTATTTTCGAGCGAGTATTTGCCATCAGTTGGTAGTTTAAAGTAGTGTAATGGGATTTGGATACCACCCTAGATTTGATAATCTAAACATGGTTTCTAACTAATAAATGAGTAGCTATACAAAGTTTTGGCCAGTACAATCAAACTGGATTACATCAGATGTTTTGTTGTGTTTGTTCACAACTGAAGTAACCTTTCGTTGACTACAAACTTGCTCGGATTCGAGCAACACAACAACTAGTACTACATAATTCATCAAACTTACATTGTACTTCCCGTGTACATAAACTGTCTGAGTAACAGGAGCCCGAGTTTTTAAAAATGACAAAATCAAACATAAGCTAATCTGAAAAATAATAAATCAGCATGGAATTATGTTTGTTTCTTATAAAATTCAAGTTCCTGGCATGAGGTTACAGTAGCGCTTTTGAACCTGGTGAAATAACTATGAGTTTCAAAAGGTTCTTTTTTACTTTTGCTTCTCTCATAAGTCTTGTTGTTTGTTGATGTATGCTCCATAAACTGTTAACAAATTTAGATCTTTAAAGTGTTATTTCAAAGAATCTTAAACTTTAAGATGTAGGGCCTAATGTCATTCTTATGACTTTTTTGAACAAAATTTGATTTAAACTATGTTTTTAGTAGATCAGAACGCTACCATTTCTGTTGTTTTGCAACGCTTCCTTACTTGGTTTGATTTGAAAAGGCCTTCAGTGAAATGTTGCAGCACAGGAGAGTTGTTAATTTAAATAGTTAAACTTACTTACTTCAAATTTCACAGCAGTGACATATAATGTAAGAATAATGTAACAAGTTTCATGTCAGGTTTAAACTATACTGGTAGAGAATATGTATTCAAAATACAGACATTAGTTCACTACTAATAATAATAATGTTATGTACAATTAGGTTACAATTTCACATATATAAAGTCCATACCAATGGGGGATCCTAGTGCGAAAAATGCTTTCGGCCTGAAGACTAACTGAGGGTAGGAGATGAACGGCTGGCCTGTCCCTGCGTTTCCGATGGTTAGGTAGCTGACTGTCCGACTCAAACGAGCCTTCTGGGTCTTCATGCAGCCCAGCGTCTTCACTTCCTCCTCCCCGCTCATGTCCTACAGCATTTGTTAAGTTAAAGGTAGAAGAAGCGAGTTTTACAGCATAACGCAGGAACCAAAATATGTGTTTTTACTAAAATCAAAATCAGAAATAATCCTTATTAATAATCATTAAGATTAGAAATAGTGTCATTACAAGTAGATACAAAGTTACATGGTATCATAACAGCTGTAGCAAAATATCCAGTAAACTGTCGATTTAACTTTCACATGGTAGAGTATACACAAATCTAGAGTGAATATATCCCAAATGATTAAAAATAGTATACTATATAAAAAATACTTGAATGGACATTGAGTTATAATAACAACTGGAGTGACCCCAAGAGGGATTTGGGGAGAGATTTGAAGCATTTAAGTATTTGACAGTGACTATCTCGGCCCAACAGCTTCACTTGTTCACCTCATTTCAGTTTGATAGTCAATCCTAATCACAAAGTTGATCAAATTCCAAATATTAAAAAATGTGTTATAATTTGACACTTTTATTTATATTTTATTTATGGCCTTAGGAGAAGTAACTAAAAATTAATATTTTTCATCCAATTTCCTCATTGAGACCTTTCATTCAAGAACAGAGTTAATGGGTATTTACAGTTTCCTCAAAAGTCCCTGGGACGGTTTGGCTTTACCTAAAGGTAAGCAAATGAAACCATTTTAGTGTTCTGAACTTTTGATACACATCTTCCTTTTGTTTATTACTTTGTGCCCGAACACAAACTGCTTCAGGCTAACAACGACTACAGGCAAGGATTGTTTAGGATATTGTGTTTTACAATACAATTGTAAAATTAAATTTCAAAATTGTTTGTACACAATATGCATGCAGTACAAAAATAATTACAAATATTCATGTTGTGAAGTAAGCCCCTGTAAAGCAAAGCCTGAGTGCAGATGCCGAGCCATAACAGACAGTCCTAACCAAAAATTTAATTTGGTGAGAAATCAAAAATACACACTTAATTATTATCATGTTCTCTACCAAGCAATGTATATATGCGTCACTCTGGACAAAGACCAAGGGACAAATTTTAGCAGTACATAGAGACTGGGAGTCATGTGAGTGACACTACTCTCTGACCACAAGTGTGATTTTATTGAAATGGGCCTATTTAGTTATTTAAAATCTACAATGCATTTTCAAGCAATAAGTACATTTTTTACTGTTGTCAGCATTTTTAAAAACACATATATGTGTCACCTGGACTATAGCATACAAAAATAAAAATAAGGTGACATTTGCTCATTTATGACAGTTTGAAGGTAAAGTTCACAAAAAAGTTCATACTCCACTAAATATGAATATGTACATGGTAAATGAGAGGTTATTCACAACAGAAGTACATAAGCAAGCTGATATATTTTTAAATGAGTAGCACAGTCACAAGTACAATACAAGATTTAGAAATCAGCTCCATTACCCAATTCATAAGCTAAACTTATTTGAAAAAACTCCTCATTACATAGGTTTTAAGTTGTATAACAAATTACCAAATAATGTTAAAATTCTGAATCTACATAAGTTCAAAACTGTTGTTGAACAATTTTTAATTCAGAAGGAATATTATGGTGTAAAAGAATTCCTGGAGGATAACTCTTAGGTTTTTGATGTATGATTTTATAATTTTGTACTATATCTTAAGTTAGTTATTTTTGAGGACATATGACAAGTCACCTTCATTTACAAACATCATTGTATATTTTGTAATATATATGAATGTAATGTGATAATAAATATCTTGAATCTTGGATAGTGATGAAGCTGAAATGGAATGTAAACAATAGTACGGCCAACTGTGACATCACCAGTTGGTCATACCCACAGAAAGATGCACATGTGTAGCAGACATTTCTATTGATCAATACAAAGTGATTGGGGCTTTAAAATAGACTAATAGTACGAAGTGAGCTACTGAACAACAAATAGACACTGACAAAAATATGTGGTGTCAGTCTGTCGTCTTAATCTGATGGAAGAAACCATTTGATTCACATATGCATTGCTGGTCTAAGAAAATGAAAAATCCCATATAATCGTGATAGCGAACATGTTAAAGCATTTCTTACCTTTTTCAACTCAAAAATATAAAACCAACATAGACATCCATTTAATCGCTGAGTCCTGCACATCCTTTAGGGCTCAGCAGAGTTTGTGGGTAAGAAGTATAAGTAACTGTACTGTATCTATTAAAACATAAAACTGTAAATCTATTTTCTGGTTGAAATTTTGTTTTGGTTTCACTACCAAAATCAGAGAAAACACAATAAAACATGGAATAATGGCCCGCTAAACTTGATATCGTTCTATAACTCTCTATTTTTAGCGGTATTTCCACTATTCTCGCAATAACGGCTATTTTTAGACAGCGCCTAGTAATCCGACACTGCCAAAGTCCCAAACGTGGTGGATTAGCGAGCATCTACTGTACTAAAGACACATATCAGCAAGCTAGTAAAATTATAATGCGAAAGTATCACAATGATATTCACCTGTGACTCAGAGGTGGGTGTAGAAGGCTGTTCGTGGGGTGAGGGGGAAGCCACGGGCACTTGGTTGCACAGCATGTCAAACAGGATGAGTGAGCCGAGCGAGTGGCCGCCGAGAGACACCCCACCCTGGTACGAGGGGTTGCGGGACAGGAACAGGTTGTACAGGCGATTTAGCTCATTGCCCACTGCTTGCACTATTGTCTGCAAATTTATGAATTCGGAGTTTGTATTTACAATTGTAGAGAAAAATTTTTATCTGTGACTAAAAATCAAACTAAATACATATGCTAACTCATATAATATATACCATTAATAAGACTCATTGCTGTATGTAGAAGGATCTCTTAGTGGCTACTACTTAACTTCCAGAAAATGGGAAAGAAATTCTTGTGGAGAATTCACCCACCTTGGTTAACTGCTGCATAGAGAAGGGCCATGGTAAAAAACTAAAAAGGGCTATTGAACAAACTAAGCGTAATTTGGCTACTATACTGAAATCTCAGTCGGCAGTGGTGAAAATAATAATTATTTATTTCACTGTTAGTCATGTACATTAGCCATTAGCCAACCTCCAAAAGGAAAAGAAGCTATGTTCCAAGAAATCTTGATTAGCACAGTTACCATAAAACAATAGCGTAGCTCACATAATTTTTGACACTTCTGATATTTTTCCCACCGTCCTTGGCCCTCAAGCTTTAAAATGAATCATCATAACCTAACTTAACTTCTTTCTAGCTCAAGATATTTCGTGAGGACCGATTCGCTTACGGAATTAAATATAAAGACAATTTGACTGGTATTTTAAGTATTGTCCTTTCAAACTACGTACATTTTATTCTGAAAACCCCAATAAATATGTAAACAAAATTGTTCACCAATCCAGTATACCTCACAGAAGACAGGGCTGGTGTAGAAGAGTATGTCAAGGAGTGTGTCATTAGTGAAGTGGCGAAGTCGAGGAATGCTCCTGAGAGTGATGTTGTTAAGGCGAGTGTCGATGTCAGCATTGTGCAGTGCCTGGTGCCACGAGACAGGCAGCACCTCCACACGACTCGCCTGCCCCACCTCTACTGCGGACTTGAAGTGGGACTGGAGCAGCTGTAGCGACACACTACGGAAGTCATCGACTGCAACACAATCAACAGTTGAGGCGAGTGTCACTGTCAGCATTGTGCAGTGCCTGGTGCCACGAGACAGGCAGCACCTCCACACGACTCGCCTGCCCCACCTCTACTGCGGACTTGAAGTGGGACTGGAGCAGCTGTAGCGACACACTACGGAAGTCATCGACTGCAACACAATCAACAGTTGAGGCGAGTGTCACTGTCAGCATTGTGCAGTGCCTGGTGCCACGAGACAGGCAGCACCTCCACACGACTCGCCTGCCCCACCTCTACTGCGGACTTGAAGTCGGACTGGAGCAGCTGTAGCGACACACTATGGAAGTCATCGACTGCAACACAATCAACAGTTGAGGCGAGTGTCATTGTCAGCACCCCGAGAAAGGTAGCACCTCCACACAACTCGCCTACCCCGCCTCAATTGCAGACTTGAAGTGGGACTGGAGCAGCTGTAGCGACACACTACGGAAGTCATCGACTGCAACACACTCAACAGTTGAGGCGAGTGTCATTGTCAGCACCTTGAGACAGGCAGCACCTCCACACAACTCGCCTGCCCCGCCTCAATTGCAGACTTGAAGTGGGACTGGAGCAGCTGTAGCGACACACTACGGAAGTCATCGACTGCAACACAATCAACAGTTGAGGCGAGTGTCACTGTCAGCATTGTGCAGTACCTGGTGCCACGAGACAGGCAGCACCTCCACACGACTCGCCTGCCCCACCTCCACTGCAGACTTGAAGTGGGACTGGAGCAGCTGTAGCGACACACTACGGAAGTCATCGACTGCAACACAATCCATCGACTGCAACACAATCAACAGTTGAGGCGAGTGTCACTGTCAGCATTTTGCAGTGCCTGGTGCCACGAGACAGGCAGCACCTCCACACGACTCGCCTGCCCCACCTCTACTGCAGACTTGAAGTGGGTTGGAGCAGCTGTAGCGACACACTACGGAAGTCATCGACTGCAACACAATCCATCGACTGCAACACAATCAACAGTTGAGGCGAGTGTCACTGTCAGCATTTTGCAGTGCCTGGTGCCACGAGACAGGCAGCACCTCCACACGACTCGCCTGCCCCACCTCTACTGCAGACTTAAAGTGGGTTGGAGCAGCTGTAGCGACACACTACGGAAGTCATCGACTGCAACACAATCCATCGACTGCAACACAATCAACAGTTGAGGCGAGTGTCACTGTCAACATTGTGCAGTACCTGGTGCCACGAGACAGGCAGCACCTCCACACGACTCGCCTGCCCCACCTCTACTGCAGACTTGAAGTGGGACTGGAGCAGCTGTAGCGACACACTACGGAAGTCATCGACTGCAATACAATCCATCGACTGCAACACAATCAACAGTTGAGGCGAGTGTCACTGTCAGCATTTTGCAGTGCCTGGTGCCACGAGACAGGCAGCACCTCCACACGACTCGCCTGCCCCACCTCTACTGCAGACTTGAAGTGGGTTGGAGCAGCTGTAGCGACACACTACGGAAGTCATCGACTGCAACACAATCCATCGACTGCAACACAATCAACAGTTGAGGCGAGTGTCACTGTCAGCATTTTGCAGTGCCTGGTGCCACGAGACAGGGAGCACCTCCACACGACTCGCCTGCCCCACCTCTACTGCAGACTTGAAGTGGGTTGGAGCAGCTGTAGCGACACACTACGGAAGTCATCGACTGCAACACAATCCATCGACTGCAACACAATCAACAGTTGAGGCGAGTGTCACTGTCAGCATTTTGCAGTGCCTGGTGCCACGATACAGGCAGCACCTCCACACGACTCGCCTGCCCCACCTCTACTGAGACTTGAAGTGGGTTGGAGCAGCTGTAGCGACACACTACGGAAGTCATCGACTGCAACACAATCCATCGACTGCAACACAATCAACAGTTGAGGCGAGTGTCACTGTCAGCATTTTGCAGTGCCTGGTGCCACGAGACAGGCAGCACCTCCACACGACTCGCCTGCCCCACCTCTACTGCAGACTTGAAGTGGGACTGGAGCAGCTGTAGCGACACACTACGGAAGTCATCGACTGCAACACAATCCATCGACTGCAACACAATCTACAGTTGAGGCGAGTGTCACTGTCAGCATTTTGCAGTGCCTGGTGCCACGAGACAGGCAGCACCTCCACACGACTCGCCTGCCCCACCTCTACTGCAGACTTGAAGTGGGTTGGAGCAGCTGTAGCGACACACTACGGAAGTCATCGACTGCAACACAATCCATCGACTGCAACACAATCAACAGTTGAGGCGAGTGTCACTGTCAGCATTTTGCAGTGCCTGGTGCCACGAGACAGGCAGCACCTCCACACGACTCGCCTGCCCCACCTCTACTGCAGACTTAAAGTGGGTTGGAGCAGCTGTAGCGACACACTACGGAAGTCATCGACTGCAACACAATCCATCGACTGCAACACAATCAACAGTTGAGGCGAGTGTCACTGTCAGCATTGTGCAGTACCTGGTGCCACGAGACAGGCAGCACCTCCACACGACTCGCCTGCCCCACCTCTACTGCAGACTTGAAGTGGGACTGGAGCAGCTGTAGCGACACACTACGGAAGTCATCGACTGCAACACAATCCATCGACTGCAACACAATCAACAGTTGAGGCGAGTGTCACTGTCAGCATTTTGCAGTGCCTGGTGCCACGAGACAGGCAGCACCTCCACACGACTCGCCTGCCTCACCTCTACTGCAGACTTGAAGTGGGTTGGAGCAGCTGTAGCGACACACTATGGAAGTCATCGACTGCAACACAATCCATCGACTGCAACACAATCAACAGTTGAGGCGAGTGTCACTGTCAGCATTTTGCAGTGCCTGGTGCCACGAGACAGGCAGCACCTCCACACGACTCGCCTGCCCCACCTCTACTGCAGACTTGAAGTGGGTTGGAGCAGCTGTAGCGACACACTACGGAAGTCATCGACTGCAACACAATCCATCGACTGCAACACAATCAACAGTTGAGGCGAGTGTCACTGTCAGCATTTTGCAGTGCCTGGTGCCACGAGACAGGGAGCACCTCCACACAACTCTCATGCTCACTCACCTACTTCATAACTAGAAGCAAGACAACTAGACCGGATTATAATCCAGTCACTCACAAGACCAGCTTCTCTTCATTTGTCAGTAGCTGTTTTTGATATGAATCACTAATACTCTTATTTTAGAGGTTGAGAGACCAAAGTGCAACATTGTACAAAGAGAATAATGTGGGAATCCCTGAGTAAGAGATTATAATTAGAGGTGATAATAATCTAAATATTTAGTGTAATAATTAAACTTACCAACTTCTGTCACTGGACGAAATTTGAGATCACAAAATTTCCCAATTCCATGGACAAGGAAGAGCAAGTGGTCAACATTTTCAGGTTCGCCTTCACTGATATCAAACTCATCCATGCCTCTCTTAACAACTCGCGGCTTTTGTTGCATTTGCTGCAAAAAAATCACTTATTATTCTATTAGGTTTGAGGTTGAAATGGCACTTGGCTTAGGTTAGTTTGAGAGTAAAGCAAAATTTCCAGAGCATGAAACCTTACCTTAGAACACCTTACCTTAGAACACCTTACCTTAGCATTACCTTAGAACATAAAAGGCAAATAACATGTAGTGCTTCTGGCATAGATTTGACAAACAGATTAAGAATTAAATTGTAAGGCTAAATTACTTACGTACTCTATCAAACTGCTCAAAATTAGTTAATCTTGTCCACGGCTCCAACATTAATGCGACATCCTCAGCTGCTCATTCCTTATGAGAATGAGGAGCTGAGGATGGCTTATTAAATCCAAATCATGTCCTGAAAATTATTAACACATTTTTAGCTGTTTGACAGAATGCGTAAATAATTTAGTCTTACAATTATTCAGAGGCTAAAACCATGGATACAAATTAATTAAATTGCAATATTTAATATCACCCTTTCCCAGCTTGGAGAAGCTCAGTACTTAAAAGTCTCCAAGCTTGAAAAAGAGTGATGTTTACCCAAAATATTGCAATTAATTTCTAATTTTGATTTGGAACCTATTCCAGACATACTAAGAGCGATTTGCCTTTTTTCTAAGGATAAGTTCTCTGGAATGGTTTCTTTTATTCTCATGCTTATTACTATTTTACAAATACTCATATTTTATTCATTACAAAAAAAACATATTTCAATCAACATATAAAAATATATACAAACCGAATGAATATTTAAGCTCAGTTTTTGTAAGAACGAATAATTGATGTAGCTCATTTATTGGGTTAAGTTTTGTTTGTTTACTTATCAAAGCCGTAGAAAAACTTGATTTTTTTAAAATCGAGTCGCGTCAAGTAGTGCCAATTATTCTAGAGTTTTGAGTATTCTCGAGCGAGTATTTGCCATCAGTTGGTAGTTTCAAATACTGCAATGGGATTTGGATGCTACTCCAGATTTGACAATCTAAACATATTTTCTAACTAAATACATGAGTAGCAATACAAATTTTTGGCCAGTACAATCAAACTGGATTATGTATTGACAAAAAAACACGGTTTGACATTTGTTTCCGGCTGATAAAACACGGTCCGGTTGTCATTTGGCCAATATCACTTGGTCCGGGTATCGCTTATAATCAAAATTAGATGAAGAAATATATATTTACGGCCGATATTAAGAAGCCTGGTCGCCACTTTTGCCAATAAATTGTCGTTATTTTCGGCCTTTATTACGTGATCCAGTCGTCATTTTTGGCTGATATGTTTTCCGTCATCATTTATGGCCTAAATTACGCAGTCCAGGCGTCATTTACAGTTGTTCGGTTGTTTTTTATGACCAATTAAAGTTTCTAGTCTTCATTTTTGGACGATTTGTGAGGCCTTTACTACGCGATTTGGCCAGTCGCAATCGTTGGTGAACGTCTGGAAATCGGCGGAAAATACTCGTTCCAACTTTTAAGTATTTTTCAAAACTTTCGAGTCGAGTTTGAGTATTAAAATACTCGGCTGAAAACTTGAAGTTTCAAGTATTCGCCCACCCCTAGTTTAAATGGAAAAATTCAAACAAAACTGAAATGTTATTCCAGATGATGGTAGCTTACAAAGAGAACAAGATAAAATAATAACAGTTCACTGGCAAAATTGGTAAATTTCCCTGGAATTTGTAATAAAACATTTCAAGTGGCCTCTATCTTGTTTCTGCAAATAATCTCATCTTAAACATTTTAATTTCAAATCAGGTCTGAGTGATTAAGTTTCGCTTAACACGTAGCTGCCATGTCAGTGCGCGGAATTGTTCCGAAAATGCATAGCTCCGAAAGGTAGTACTCCGAAAAAAATGAGTAGTTTTGAAGGCATTAGTCCGAAATACATAACATCGAAAAGCATTACTCCGAAAGCAGTGTTCCGAAATGCATTGTTCCGATATATATAATATTTTCGGAGTTATGCCTTTCGGAGTAGTGTGTTTTCGGAGTGATGCTTTCGGAGCAATGCACATCGAAGTACTGCTTTTCAGGATTATGTATTTGTGGTACAATTTAATTTGGAGGGGACAAAGGGATTAGAGGAGGATTTTAAATGGTGGCACTGGCCAATGAAAAGAGACTAACTTGAATCATCCACGAATGTACGGTATGTTGCCGCGTTGACACGCAGGCTTTTCGTCATACCCGCAATGAGGCCTAAATTGGCTTATTGATTACTAATAAATCCCTAATTTTACCATCATATAATATTACTGTGCTGTATAATTACTTATTTAACAAACCAACATTCATACACACGGTTTTATTATAAAGGACACAGTCCGCCAAAAAAGCAAATCTATAAGTCAATATATTTTTCACGGTATTCGAGAATTTCTCCAACGACGCACACAAACAGTTTACTCGCCCATCGATCAGTTAATTGTTATCGATTCAAATCATATTCTGAAGGTAAAACAATTATTTTATGTATTCAGATTTTTGTATTTTGTTTCTTAATTTCGATAATAATTTGAAGATAAAGACGTTTGTTTTTCACTAACTTACTCAATACGTACAGAACTACCTCGGTCTCGGTGAGGGGTGCAGGATATATGCATTTCAATGTTGCCAACACTAAATTTTATAATTATCACACACCCATTTAAAAATAAAGCAGGAAGAGATGAGAACCAATGATTAAGATGGTTTCATTGTGACATTACATTAGCCACGCCCTCAATCCCTCCCTCTTCAGCTACCCTCGACCCACCGCATTCGGGTGGACCTTTCAGAGTTATGCCGAACTGGGCTAATTGTTTCGGAACAGTGCCTTAGATCACAAAACCGTTTGTAGCAGTGCATTTCGGAGCTGTAAAATCAAGTGCGTGGCTTTGTTCCGCAAATGCATAACTCCAAAAGTTAGTACTCCAAAAAAAATACCAAGGTTGAAAGGCATTAGTCCGAAATGCGTAGCTCCAAAAATGCACTACTCCGAAAGCAGTGTTATGAAAATATTTTCGGGGCTGTGCATTTTCGTAGCAATGCCATGTCGATCCAATTCGGTTGGCATAACGTGGTCAGATGACACTGCCTACCTGGTCAGGCCGTCTGGCAAGGCTTACAACAAGGTTTCACTATTTGGCTGCTAGTTGCTTCCTCCTGACAATTAGCAGCAATAAAATGTACTACTACAATAGGGCATATTCTATGCTAACTATATTGCATTACAGGTGGTTTAGATCCTTATATTTTTACAGTTGGTTCAAAAAAGCCTACCTGTCATTGCCTTTGAGTTTTTATGAACAGAAATCACTCAACAATTTTGCTTGGATTATTGACTCACTTGACATTTGTACTACAGAGCACACTTTCCTATATATTTATATGCGGGAAATCATTTGTTTCCACTGGCCGCGCCAATCGAATTGCCAATCCCTCTTCCACTCAGCAAGATTAGAGTTGAAAATCTTTCTTCTTCCCTTGGAATCACCGGCAACTAGACCTTGTATCTCAGCTAAGTTTTATATTTTAAGTAGCAATAGTTAAAATACCACCATGGACTAAATGGGCCTTCGAGGGGGTTTTTATGCCCCAAGACATCATTTTTAAGTAGTTCCACAAATTTGAAATGTAGCTGAAATTAGTGGTCTGAGGTTACTGGCTCAGTCTATATGCCTCGATGTGGTATCACTGGATAAATGTAATCATTAATAATTGTTAGTTCCTGATATCAGTAGCTAAACTCTCCCATTTAGTTAATGGAAATGTTGATTTTAAGTCTATTCTTGTAATTGTAGTCAGTAGTTGTAAACTTCAACCTTTTGAATAGAGGAAATTTGTTTGTCGAATCAGGTTTTTTGAGTTAGGGGAACCGTCCATTACAGCTGGCTCCGGGTGAAACAAAGCTCTGGGTTAAGTACGATTCGACCTTTAGGTAATTTCAGCACTTTCCTAAAAATGTTTTTGGTAGCAGTTAACTGTTTCATATTTCCCTTACTTCCTTCAGTCCAGCAACCATAGTCAACCAGCCAAATTGTTATTCACACCTTACCTTATAGCTCAACACCAAGAACCCTCCCATTGACATACCTATTCAAACCTTTAAATTAAACATATCACAGAACCTTAAAGTAAGTCTCCCATTAAACAGGATGATTTTTCTCGAATATTTTCATATAATTTGGTCGCCAATAACTGAAAGAGAGTCAAGTTTGCATGTTGTTCCGATCGGCTTGGTAGAAATATTTAGGAAGTAAATATTACTAAATGAAATTCCTACTGACCCTATTAGTATAATATTTCCACTAAGCCTGATTTTGATTATTTTAGTCAAAATTTATTATAATTACCTAAACAAGTGCAGCAAAAGCTACATGACTAAAGCAAGAAAGGGTTTGGCAATAGAGTAACCGATCTAGAATTCTATGTGACAGTTAACGTGTTCACTCATAGCAATACTGACTGGTGAGTTGCCCCAGACATCAGGCGATGCAGATCTAGTGTGATGTGCAATGGCGTTAGGGCTATGGATCACAATCACCTCTCCGTCAGGCAACGCTACATGGCGGTTCCACTCATTGGTCGTGGCTGCTATCCTGTATTCTTCCTGAGAAACAAATTGGCCATGTTAAAAATAACAGGATTGGAGTGAATGTTAGGAGATTTTGATTAAAAATAACACACAGCACTTGACATTTATTTTAAAATAGAATGATATGGCATAAAAAGGTAACAAGAGTGATATGGATTAAGTGGTAACAAAAATATGACTGTAATTTAAAATGATGTTCTACTTAAAACCGCCATAGTATCCAGTTTTACCCAGGAATACAACAGTTGTGTGTGCTGCATTCTGTTGTTAACCTTTTGAATTTTGAATAGTGACTATCTGGTTTTATGTTACAATCGGTTCAAATAAAGTATTAAACAGTACATAAACGGAGCACCTTTTGTCGGCCCAAAAGAATAACTTGATATCTTTGACGAGTAGTGGTCCATTTCGCTGGCCCTGCCATGTTTGAAAATCGAGTTTTAAATTATACCACGATTTAATAGTCATAAGGTACTATTTAGTACCCAAATATAAAATTTAGTACCGCAGGATTTACTGAGTTATTAACAAAAAAGTTTGGCCGGGCCAGGGAAATGCAAGCCCAGCCATGTCGGAAAATCAATATTTTTACTATACCAGTATTTAGTACTCATTTAGTACCCAAATATCAGATTTGGTACCTAAGCTTTATTGAGTTATTGACCTAGACCTCCGGCCAGACTGGGGTATGCCAGCCCGGCCATGTAAGAAAATAAAATTTTAAACTTTACCAGGATTTTATACTCATTTAGTACTATTTAGTACCCAAATATTGTATTTTTTACCTAAAGCGTTACTGAATTATTGACCTAAACGTCCTGCCATGGCCATTTCGCTGGCCCGGCCATGGTGCAAAATCGAATTATAAACTATACCAGGCTTTAATACTTATTTAGTACTATTTAGTACCCGTATATAAAATGTTGTACACTAAGCGATGCTGAATTATTAACCTAAGCGTTCGGCCGTGACCGTATCACCGGCCCGGCCATGTTTGAAAATCAAATTTTTAACTATACCAGGATTTAATAATCATTTAGTACCATAATATGAAATTTAGTACCTTAAGCGTTACTGAGTTACTAACCTAAACGTTTGTCCATAGCCATTTCGCTGGCCCGGCCATGTTTGACAATCTCATTCTTATCTGTACCAGGATTTAATACTCGTTTAGTTCTATTTAGAACCTGTAGGCCTATATAAAATTGTGTACCCTAAGCGTTACTGAGTTATTAACATAAACATCCGGTCAGGCCCGGATATGCCAGTCCGGACGAGTCAGGATATGCCAGCCTGGCCATGTAAGAAAATAGATTTTGAAACTGTACCAGGAATTAATACTCATTTAGTACTATTTAGTACCCGAATATGAAATTTAGTACCCTACGTGTTGCTGAAAACTAGGGAAACTTACGCGTTGTAGGAAACTTGCCTGGCAGAGCACACCGGTGTAACAGCTGTAAAACCTCTGTTCACATCATATTCAATACATGCTCTCTTCCATTAGGAAGTAGACCTATAACGATAAAGAGGATTCTGTCAGATAGAATTGGAGAGACTCCAAAACTATTGGAGAGACTTCAGTTTAGTGCAGAATTGGACTTGGGGTGACTCCAAAAAAGAATGTGCCACCGATGAAAAATAGACCTATCAAGAGTACAAAATCTATCAAATTGTATCTCATCCGACAAACTGATCTCCAACAAATGGATCTAACGGGGAAACAATCTAAAACCTTGGGGCTGTTAAAAAACAGAAGTAGAGTCGAAGAATTAAAACTAGAGATGTGCGAGTACAGGTTTTTTAAGTCGAGTCGAGTTTGAGTCGAGTAAATGGCAAAAGTTTGAATCTCGAGTTCGAGTCGAGTATACAAATAAAAAATAAAAAACACATAGGTCGAGTTGAATTTGATCGAAACAGTGTATAGGGTTCCATTTATAAATGTTGTTACTAAAAGATACTTTTCTAGTCACTATGACTTGAAAATAACAATATTAAGTCAAATAAATGGATTCCTGCCTCATGAAAAAGGTAAGTACATTTATTTGAAAACAAATCATGCCAAAGTTATTGCATAACATTTTCCATGAGATAAAATACTTTTAATATTTTGGTATTAAGGTTGATATAGCATATATGGTATTAATTAAGTTTCATTAAAAAATAATCTGTTTTTTTAATTTTATTTCCTCCTTTTAGCGAATTTCCCCTATAGGCAAGAAGCTATTACCGTAGTCGGCATGGTAGGACCTATGCCCGGGACCATGATAACTTTTCGTTTTGAGGTCCCCAGACCCCAAAAACACCATTCGTTCAAAACTGTATATATATATAGATATATCTATCTATATATATATATATATATATATATATATATATGTGTGTCCGTGGGTGCGATAACTCTCGTAAAAAAGCTCCGATTTTGATGAAATTTGGTACAAACGTGTAAAGCAGCATTTATGACTTTAAGTTCGAAAACCAGACAGATCGACTTATCCGAAGGGGTATTTTGGGGGGTTTTGTACCAAAAAAAAGTAAAAGAGTTTTTTGAGTTTTTTACAGATAATTTTTGAAAAAGTTAAATTTTATTTATTTTTTCATTGGAATCAGCTTAAAAAGACGCACAATTTGGTGTTTTAATCATTGCTCTACGTCAATTGGTTACTGAGATATTGAAAGAGCTAAACACAGTACGTTGTCCAATGCTATTCTTATGGAGGATAAGAAAAATTGTATATCTTGCTTATTTATCAACATATCCAGACAAAACCTGGTATATTGCTTCATTTCATTGTGGTCTATTGATTTGCACAAAAACCCATTTTTTGGCCGATAGTTCCCGAAGCAGCAAACCTGCATACTCAGCCCCATGTTATTCTTATAGAGAATAAGTAACATGTTATCTTGTTTAATTATGAACATAAATTAATAGAACTTGGTATGTGGCTTTACCTAGTTGAGTTATATTGATATTTGTATAAAACCCATTTTTAGTGTTCCTTAGTTTCCTTTAAAACCTGCATACTCAGCCGCCATGTTATTCTTATAAAGAATAATTAAAATGTCAAAAATCGTTATTTATGAATGTATATTGATGAAACTTGGTATGTTGCTCTTTGTGGTATTGAGACAAATATATATGCATTGGAAATTCGCTGAGTATGCAGGTTTGCTGCTACAGGGGTATTTATTTATCCTATGTTTTGTATATTATGTTTAGGCCTAAGCTACATCCTTCTACGAATAGAGAAAATAAAATTACATTTAGGCCTTTAGGTTAAAATGAACTTTATTTTAATATTTAATAGGCCTATTACATGGTAAAACATTGGCCTACTTACTTACCATACAAAATGTATTTACTAACATATCTTAGCATTAATTTTAACACTAACGGTCATAATAAGAACAATCAATTAGTAACAACATGAAGATATGTTTTTAAGTGCCTGGCAAATCAATTGATGAAATTGAAGGTATGTCTTAAATAGAATAAAAAAAAATAATAATTAAAAAAATAATAATGAAACTTAAACAAGGCCAAAACAAATCACTTGTCTTTAAAAACAGCTCAATGCCAAAGGACAGTTAAGCCTAAAATTAATGGATTGACTCAATAATAATTATTATGGAACAAAAAACAAGCACAAACTTCTTATGCTTACCTATTAGATTTCATTACAGATATGTTTTTGATATTTTACTTAAAAAAATGGCAAGGTTAACCTAAAAGTGGACTATACAGACAGTGTTCATACAACTCAATGTGAAGGTCCTGGTTAATCCTCCATTTTGGTGTAAAGAGTAACACAAATTTATAAGCCACAACTTATTTATTAAAAAAAACACTAAAAACAGCCACATCACAGCTCCTTACACTTCAAATGCGTTCACACTCAATTTGAATTTACAGACAACGCGCGGCCGATGTGACCCTTTGTAGCGCGGGTAAATGGCGGGAGTAAACTCGCTTGAAACTTTTGAGTTTCAGTAAAACCTCGAGTTTCAGTGCGGGAGAACTCAAAATTTTGAGTACTCGCACATCTCTAATTAAAACCAATGAAAATGACAAACCATGACAGCGGTAATGAATATTGCAAAATAGCACTCACGAATACTTGTGCTTTCGACAGTTTAGTGCAGATTCTAGCTTGTTCATGTAATGTGAGCAATGAATTTAAGAATTTTTGTAAGGCTCAAGTAACTTCTGAAACCAAAGGTATTATGAACGTTCTGGAATTCGCACTAGAAATTGCAAATAAAGGAATTTAAAGCACAACCTACCGTCAACGATTACAAATATCAAGCTTTTGGACCTACAGAGAAATACCCTCAGCAACTTCAAGTTTTGAATACGGAATCTACCATAACGGACCTAACAACCAGTGTTTTATACGACTTCCCAATTGCTCATGACATTTATGAATGCACTCGCTCATATTGCTTTGGTGCGCCAAAGCACAATGTGCATGTTGTCCCTGTTATGTTGAACACATGTGATGATATGCATAATCTACAGCAATCTATAGATGTAAACGTTTGTCCTTCAACAGCAGTTTGCTACAGAAGCGACTGCGAAAAGGGGAGATGTATGTCTGAAACCCAATAACTGTCAAGAAATCCATCAGGAAATTTGATAATTATTGACTTGCCTTTTGATACCACACTGGATGATTCTGATACTGAACCAAACCACAGGTGTACAGGTGTATGATTTTATATTTTATCATCAAACATTCTGTTCCTAAATTAATGCATGATTAACCATCAAACTTGTATTAATATAAATTTTTCATTTAAAAAATAAATATTAAATTTGTGTTTAAAAACTAATAATACGTGGAGTTTTTTCGAATTACAATTATTTTCCATATTATTCTATTAGAAAATTAATTTTAAGAGAGGCCTGTGCCCTTCGAAACATTAATATCGAAAATGAAATCTTTATGTATAACTAACGCATTTCATAATCAATATAATAAATTTAACTAATATATATATATACAAATGCATGTATTACTGAGTGGTAAAATAAAAGTCCTATATTAAATGCTCTAAGCAGATTTTTGTTAAGAGAATTCATCCGTTAATTATGTGCCGATTTCTACTGTTTGTTTAGTAGAGAAATCTCTCTTATTTGTTCCTGTATATAAATGTTTACACTGTTTTATATTTTTATCCTCTTAAACCAAGGGACGCCCTAAAAGTAAGTTTTTGGCCTCAAGTACATCAAGGAGAATCATTTCAATCAAATTGCATACTGAAATAGCTGATACTACTGTGGACATGTTTAGGGTGGCCAAAATGTTTAGGCTGAAGCCCATGTAGATAAAACAGCAAGCCGAGCTTTCTATACCTTTCGAACAAATTTTGAGGCTGAAAGCATAGATACCATCTTTAAAAAGGTGGCTATGCCGAAGGCCGAGATTGAAACACCAAGTGCATAAGATTTTACTGTACCTATTAAAAAATATCGATACCTAAGGCTTCGGGGTGTTACATGGATCAGTTTACTCCATTGTATCCAGTAAAAGACAGTTTAGTATTTTTAATCATTGTTCTCAATCGAGAACTTATTGGTTACTCAGATACTAAAGTGCTACAGTACGTTGCCCAATGTTAATCTAGTGGGTAATAGGTAGGTACTAATGTATATCTTGCTTATACTCAAACATAAACTGATGAAATCTTGCTTATGTTCATTATAAATGCACTTGCGATGAGTATGCAGGTTTGCAGTGACTATTATTAATTATTACAACAATAAATCCTAAGTAACGGCTGGCATCTATGGTCAGTTTTCCAACGAGTAATTACAAACTGAGAAATTGCAAGACATTTACAAAATAACCTTAAATAATATTTCTTTCTGAATATCAACATTATCAAATAATACAACCTAATGGTTTAAATTATTTAACACTACTAATATAAGAATAAGCCTGGTTAAAGATCACGTTTACCAAATCACAAAAATGGATCAGTCTAAAATGACTATTTTAAATAACATTTGGGAGAAAACTTCAAGACTAAGTTTATTAAATATTGCAGTAAGTTTCACGTGACGATTTTATTTTTCCAAGGTACAACTGGAAAATATTCCTGTTTCAATCATCATCGATGAAAAACTGTACTTCCTCAGAGGAGTCGTGGCATTCTCTGGACGCCGTGATAGTTTGTCTGAAATTGAGCATTGTTACTCAATTTGTAAATGGTTAAACGGAAGCTGGGAGATTTATGACGACACCCAAGTGAAAATGAGAGGAATCAGTGGGGAAAAGTCCGTGCCGATAAAAGGTCTAATGTATACAATGTAGAATTTACCGAAACTTTATAATTTAATATAGTTCAAGACTTTATTTCATATACTATTTACTTTGTATAATGTTTAAGTTGTTACATATGAACTAATGTAAACGTATTGCAGCTTAGTTAAAAAAATTAGATTCATTGAGACATAAGTGTTTTATTTTGAGTACTAATCTAATATTTTTTCCTGGTACAGTTAATATCTCGTTCTAACATGACCGAATGTGTAGGCTAAATAACTGAATAAACCATAGAATATCAAATTTCATATTAGGGTACTATTCAGTACCAATCTAGTATTGAATCCTGGTATGGCTTAACTATTGATTTTCAAACATGGCCGGTTGACATATCCCAGCTCGGCCGGGCAGGTTAAGAACTCAGTAACGCTTAGGGTACTAAATTTCATATTCAAGTACTAAATAGTACTAAATGAGTATTAAATCCTGGTATAGTATAAAATTACATTTTCAAACATGGCCGATATGGGCACCAAATATAATATTTGGGTACTTAATATAATACTAAATGAGTATTACATCATGGTATAGTTAAAAATTCTATTTCCTGACAAGGCCGGGCTCTCATACCTCGGTCTGCCAGACGTTTAGGTCAATAACTCAGTAGCGCTTAGGGTACCAAATTTTATATTCGGGTACTCAATAGTACTAAATGAGTATAAAATCTTTATAAAGTTTAAAATTCTATTTCCTTACACGGCCGGACTGGCATATCCGGGCCCGGCCGGACATTTATGTTAGTAACTCAGTAACGCTCAGGGTACTAAATTTCATAAAAGTACTTAATAGTACTAAATGATTATTAAATCTTGGTACAGTTTAAAATTACATTTTCAAACATGGCCGGGCCAGAAAAATGGTTTAGGCAGGACGTTTAGGTTAATAACTCTGCAATGCTTACGGTACAAATTTGTATATTCGGATAGTAAATAAGAAATAAATCCTGGTATAGTTTGCAATTTGATATTACACTATGGCTGGGCCAGCGAAATGGTCACGGCCGAACGTTTAGGCCAATAACACAGTAACGCTTAGGGTACAAAATCTGATATTTGGGTACTAAATAGTACTAAATGGGTATTAAATCCTGGTAGAGTTTAAAATTTGATTTTATTACATGGCCGGGCTGGCATACCCCAGTCTGGCCGGACGATTAGGTCAATAACTCAGTAATGCTTACGGTACCAAATCTTATATTTTGGTACTAAATAGTATTAAATGAGTACTAAATCCTGGTGTAGTAAAAATATTGATTTTCCGACATGGCTGAGCTCGCACTTCCCTGGCCCGGCCAAACATTTTTGTTAATAACTCAGTAAATCCTACAGTACTAAATTTTATATTTGTGTACTAAATAGTACTAGATGAGTATTAAATCGTGGTATAATTTAAAACTCGATTTTCAAACATGGCCGGGCCAGCAAAATGGACCCGAAGAGTAGTGGGGTGGAGCTCTAAGGTCTGGAAGGGGATATATTGAATTTAAACTAACATGCTGTATATAACAACATATGATTTTATTTAAATCATGTGTGTTTATCATGTGTGTATGTTGTCAGTAACTGTGAATTATAATGTTTTATGGTTTAAATAAAGTTTAAGAACTTATATTTTGTTGTTATTTTTAATTGGTTATGGGCCCCGTAAAGCTCTGTTTTTTTTATTAAACATGGAGTAAAGATTCAAAAGCTAGATGGGGCTCAGTCATGGCGTCAATGGAAAAGGCAAATGGAATTGATGTTGAAGCATCATGGGGACTTGGACATTGTAAAGGGCCAAAGAACTATGCCTGTGATGGTTGACCTTGCTGATGGAGCTGAAGCTGATGAAAAAGCACGAATTGAACAAGCTCACGATGTGGAAGTAAGAACTTACGACAAAGATGATTCTCTAGCCCAATGACTATTAAGTGCTTTAGATAATGCACATGTTGAATTGCCAGCAACATGCAGTTCAGCAAAGGAAGTTGCTTGGTGTACATGAACAGTCTTCTAGTCAAAGGTTAGACAGGACCTTGGAACAGTTTTTCTCGGCCAAAGTAACTGATGATGAGGAGTTGGTTCAGTATATTTCTCGTTTGCAATTAACATTTAGGGAAGTAAATGAGGGGAAATGCAAAAGCACAATGCTAATGTCCTACCTGAAATTGTACTAATGTCGAGAATTATGAGCACATTACAGACTGAATTCTTTGAATTTAAAAGCGTATGGGAAAGTATTCCGGTTACAGATAGAAGTGTAGATCTTTTGACTGAGCGAATCAGGCTCATTGAGTCAAGGTTACCATCTAAGAGCGTAACAAGTGGAGGTCTTGCGTTACAAATAAATAAGAAACCAGTTAAGTCACCAAGTGGTGATAAGGGTGTAAATGAAATACCCCCGTCGCAGCAAACCTGCGTACTCAGTGAATTTCCAATGCATATATATGTGACTCACTACCACATAGAGCTATTTACCAAGTTTCACAAAAATACATCCATAAATAAGTGATATATAGCATGTTATTATTCTCCATTAGAATATCATTAGGGTTGAGGACGCAGGTTTGCTGCACCGAGGAAGATAAGTAATGTGTTTTTTTTTTGCAATTATCAATACAACTGAACCAGGTGAAGCTACATACCAAGTTCTCTTAATGTAGGTTCATAATTAAGGGAGATATACAACTTTACTTATTCTCCATATGAATAACATAGGGGCCGAGTATGCAAGTTTGCTGCTACCGGGACTATCAACAAAAAACTTGTTTTTTTGTGCTAATATCAATATACCACAACTAGTTGAAGCCACATACCAAGTTTCATCAATATACATTCATAAATAATCGAGATATAGAATTTTATTTATTCCCCATAAGGATAACATTGGACAACGTACTGTGTTTAGCACTTTGAATATCTCTGCAACGGTTGGACATAGGACAACGATTAAAACACCAAAATGTTTGTTTTCTTGAGCTAAACACATTAATAAACACAAATGTGAAGTTTTTAGTAAAACTATCTGAGAAAAATCTAAAAACCTTTTTAGATTAACAGGGGACACGTTTTTTTGGATTTTCTCCGCAACCACTTTACCTAGGTTAATGATTCAAAATACTAAATTATTTGTTTGTTTATGCTCTATAAAATGGCTATAACCAAAATTGAGTGTTTTTAACATTTTGGGGTCAAATTTGCAAAAAACCGATTTTTGGAAAATTGTAAACCCCCATAAAACCCCTTTCCCATAGTGCGATCGATCTGGTTTTCGAACTTAGTCATAAATGCTACTCTCCACATTTTTGCCAAATTTCATCAAAATTAGGTGTTTCTTTCAAAAGTTATCGCGGTAACGGACACAAATATATATATAAATTTGAACGAATAGTGTTTTTGGCATCTGGGGACCTCAAAACTAAAAGTTATCATGGTCTCGGGCTTAAGTCTTAACATGCCACCTACGGTAATAGCTTCTTCCCTATAGGGGAAATTCGCTAAAATCTCTTAGCTGTAGTTCAAAGGTTAAGTGTTTTATTTGTAAAGGACCGCATTACGCAGGCAAGTGTCCTCAGAATGCTAGAAACTTGAAACACTATGAAAGTGGTGGAAATTCTTCGAATGAGAACCAGAAGAAATCTAGTCCCTTTTAGCGAATTTCCCCTATAGGGAAGAAGCTATTACCGTAGGTCTCATGGTAACACTTAAGCCCGAGACCATGATAACTTTTTGTTTTGAGGTCCCCAGATGCCAAAAACACTATTCGTTCAAATTTATATATATGTATATATCTATATATGTGTCCGTTAACACGATAACTTGAGTAATAAACGTCCGATTTTGATGAAATTTGGCTCAAACATGTGAAATGACATTCATGACTAAGTTTGAAAACCAGAAAAATCGGACCATCGGAAGGGGGGTTTATGGGGGTTTTAAATTTTCCAAAATTCAGTTTTTTGCATTTTTTACTCAAAAATTTTTAAAAAACTTAATTTTGGTTTGGACCATGTTACAGTGGAGTCTCACAAACTCGACACAAAATGGACTAAGACCCTGTCAAGTTTGTGGAATGTCGAGTTATCCAGAATTACATTGGGAGGGGAGGAAAACACATTATTTAGCTGTAAATTGTATACTGTATTAGATTTTACTTAAACACATTATAGTATAATGTATAATGATACTGTATTACAAACTTAAGAAAAATATAAAAATTAGATAAATACTTAAAAATTGAGAATTAATAACTAAGTGTCCTCGTTTCCAAAATATATAGTCTTGTAATACATGTACTGTATAGTAAATGAGGTGTCGAGTTTCCCAGAGTGTCGAGTTATCGGGAGTCGGGTATGTGAGACTCTACTGTATAGGGCTTAAAAAAACAAATAATATAGTATTTTGAATTATTAACTCAGGTTAAGTGGTTGCGGAGAAAATCCAAAAAACCTACTCATAAAATCTCCCATGTTAATCTTATGGGAAAAAAGTTTTTGGCTTTTCCTCAGTTTATTTTAATGGAGACTTCACATTTGCTTTTACCAATGTGTTCATTTCCACAAAACAATCATTTTGGTGTTTAAATTATGATTCTACGCCCAACCGTTGCAGAGATATTCAAAGTGCTAAACACAGTACGTTGTCCAATGTTATCCTTATGGAGAATAAACAAAATTTGATATCTAAATTATTTATGAATGTATGTTGATGAAATTTGGTATGTGGGTTCACGTAGTACTGGTATATTGATATTTGCACAACAAATTGATTTCTTGTTGATTATTCCTGTAGCAGCAAACCTGCGTACTCAGCCCCCATGTTATTCTTATGGAGAATAAGTAAAATGTAATGACTCCCATAATTATGAACATAAATTGATAAAACTTGGTATGTAGCTTCACTTGGTTGAGTTATATTGATAATTATATAAAAACCCATTTTTTTGTTCCTCGTTGCAGCAAACCTGCGTACTCAGCCCCCATGTTACTCTTATGGAGAATAAGTAAAATGTAATGACTCCCTTAATTATGAACATAAATTAACAATACCCCCGTCGCAGCAAACCTGCATACTCAGCGAATTTCCAATGAATATATAAATGTCTTAATACTAAATCAAGCCACTTATCAAGTTTCATAAAAATATATTCACAAATAAGCGATATATACAATTTTAATTTTTCTCCATAAGAATAACATTAGGGCTGAGTACGCAGGTTTGCTGCAACAAGGAACAAAAAAAATGGGTTTTAGCGAATTTCCCCTATAGGGAAGAAGCTATTACCGTAGTCGGCATGGTAAGACCTAGGCCCGGGACCATGATAACTTTTCGTTTTGAGGTCCCCAGACCACAAAAAAACCATTCGTTTGAAACTGTAGATATCTAATATATATACAGCCGCATGTGTAACTGACTCACTGAGGTATACGAATTCTAACCCACTTCTAGATGAGCTAGGGACGTGAAATTTGGCATGAAGGTAGATTTTACCTTTTAACCCCCAGAAAAATTGCCAAAACTCACAATTTTTAATTATTAAAACTTTAAAAAAGTACTTTAAAATCTATTAGTTATGTAGACTACGTTACCGACATGCATTATTTCGATATTGTAACCGTTTTGGTAATTCAGTTTACAAAAATCTAAATCGGCTTTCTCGTGTAAGCGTTATGTGGCAGTCCAGTCACAAAAAAATGTGTTTCTAATTAAATATTAATAATTTTAAACTTAACTAAATATGTGTACCTAAACTCATGATTGCTTATTGCTCAACATCAAAACATATAACTTTAGGTTCTCGCTGGTAAGAAAACGTGTTGTTTCAACCATACCCTTGATTGAGTATACGATTTCCCTAGGATTCTTCGATGATGGATTACCAGGTTTTGCATATTTTTGGTAGCCATGTCATTTTCTTGTGTTACCCGTGGATCAGTATACTAGATCTAGGGCTATTCTCAGCTTGCTTCTTTTACCAACTACGCGCAGTGCATAGTGCATGGCGAATTCTGCTTGTGCTAGGGGGTGAGCGGTGCCATAAATTAAACATACTCCTTAGGGATATGCTTAATCTATGGTTGTGCGTGTGTGCCATTGACGAGATTCTCGTAGCTTCCAACCAGTTGTATACGAGCTCGGTGTAACTGACTCAGGTATACGAATGCTATCCCACTTCTAGATGAACTAACTAGGGACGTGACATTTTGAACACTTTTGCCTTGGCCACTTACGGATGAGCTAGGAACGTGACTTTTGGCATACAGTGTAGCTTGTAACTCCCAATGTTTAATTACTAACCTTAACAAAAATATAAAAATCTACGAGTACTAAACTACGTTATTTAAATGCATTATTTGGATTTCAAAATATTTTCGGTAATATCGGTAATGTAGTATGCAGCTTATGTTGTAGTAACATTTTAACTCTATTAATATTAAACCTATTCTTTTTCTACTAACCTATTTATTGTTAAACATTTCAAATGAATTGGTAGTCGCTAAACTATGTTCTAACTTAAGGATGCAACTGGTGGTTTTATCCTTTAAGACTATTAATTCTATTTCATTATACAGTGTGTAAAAAAGTCCGTCCCCCCCTTTAATTTTTTTTGTTGGTTAAAACAAACAAATCACCTTTGGGGAACGATACTAACTTAACCCAAAGTATCTTTTGACGTTAACGAAAATTTTGAGTGTCCCCCAAAAATGGGGGATTTTGGGGCAAATTAAAATTATCAAATGTAAACCCCTTTTGAGTGACCCCTCATTTCAAATAACTTTAAAATATAATAGGCGAATGGTGGAGGTTGGAGGTCTGTAACGTGTTTCTATCCAAAATGGCAGCTTGCCAAAGTTTTGAATTCAACTCATTCTTGGAACCTGTCATCTTAGACTTTTGGAGTTTTAATTTCACCTTTGGTGACTTAAAACTGGAACGACTCTTGTGGAAATGCTATTAAATGAAGAAGTGGTCTCTTTTGCTGATGTTTAAAATTTTGAGTGTCCCGCAAAAATGGGGGATTTTGGGGGCAACTCAAAATTTTCGGATGTAAACCCCTTTTGAGTGACCCCTCATTTTAAGCCAAATTGGTTTTTTGTTCAAACATCAACAAACCACAACCAGATTAAGCGATATACCAAGTTTCGTCAGTTTATGTTCATAAATAACCGAGATATAAATTTTTTTTCCATAAGAATAACATTAGACAACGTACTGTGTTTAACACTTTCAATATCTCGGTAACCAATTGACGTACAGCAATGATCAAAATACCAAATTTTTTGTTTTTTTAAGCTGAATTCAATGGTATAAATTAAAATTTCATTTAAATTAAAATTAAATGTGAAAACCCCAAAAAACACATTTTTGGGGTACAAAACCCCCCAAAAAACCCCCCTTCGGATGGTGCGATTCATCTGGTTTTCGAACTCGTTCAAATAAATGGTACTTTACACATTTGTACCAAATTTCATTAAGATCGGATCTTTTTTACGAGAGTTATCGTGCTTACGGACACACACATATATATATATATATATATATATATATATATATATACATATATAAAAATTTGAACGAATGGTGTTTTTGGCATCTGGGGACCTCAAAATGAAAAGTTATCATGGTCTCGGGCTTAAGTCTTACCATGAGATCTACGGTAATAGCTTCTTCCCTATAGGGGAAATTCGCTAAAAACTGGTATATGACTTCACCTAGTTGAGTTATATTGATATTAGCATAGAAATCCATTTTTTGTGTTCCTTGATGCAGCAAACCTGCGTACTCAACCCCAATGTTATTCTTATGGGGAATAATTATAATTGTATATATTGCTTATTTGTGAATATATTTTTATGAAACTTGGTAAGTAACTTTATGTAGTATTAAGACATTTATATCTCCATTGGAAATTCGCTGAGTATGTAGGTTTGCTGCTACGGGGGTATTATGCTAATATCAATATAACTGAAGTAGGTGAAGTCATATACCAGTTTTAGCGAATTTCCCCTATAGGGAAGAAGCTATTACCGTAGGTCTCATGGTAAGACTTAAGCCCGAGACCATGATAACTTTTCATTTTGAGGTCCCCAGATGCCAAAAACACCATTCGTTCTAATTTTTATATATGTATATATATATATATATATATATATATATATGTGTCCGTAAGCACGATAACTCTCGTAAAAAAGGTCCGATCTTAATGAAATTTGGTACAAATGTGTAAAGTACCATTTATTTGAACGAGTTCGAAAACCAGATGAATCGCACCATCCGAAGGGGGGTTTTTGGGGGGTTTTGTACCCCAAAAATGTGTTTTTTGGGGTTTTCACATGTAATTTTAATTTAAATCAAATTTTAATTTATACCATTAAATTCAGCTTAAAAAAACAAACAATTTGGTATTTTGATCATTGCTCTACGTCAATTGGTTACCGAGATATTGAAAGTGCTAAACACAGTACGTTGTCTAATGTTATTCTTATGGAGAAAAAGAAAAATTGTATATCTCGCTTATTTATGAACGTAAACTGGCAAAATTTGGTATATGGCTTTATTTGGTTGTGGTCTATTGATATTTGCACAAAAATCCATTTTTTGCCCGATAGTTCCCGTAGCAGCAAACCTGCATACTCAGCCCCATGTTATTCTTATGGAGAATAATTAACGTGTTATCTCCTTTAATTATGAACATAAATTAATAGAACTTGGTATGTGGCTTTACCTAGTTGAGTTATAATGATATTTGTATAAAAGCCCATTTTTAGTGTTCCTTATTTCAGCAAACCTGCATACTCAGCCGCCATGTTATTCTTATGGAGAATAATTAAAATGTCATAAATCGTTTATTTATGAATGTATATTGATGAATCTTGGTATGTGGCTTTATGTGGTATTAAGATAAATTAATATGCACTGGAAATTCGCTGAGTATGCAGGTTTGCTGCTACGGGGGTATATTTATTAATTTATGTTCATAATTAAGGGATACATAGCATTTAAGTAATATCCATAAGAATAACATGGGGATGAGTACGCAGGTTTGCTGCTACGGGATCATTTGGCAAACAATTTTTTTTAGCCAATATCAATAGACCACAACCAGATGAAGCCATATACCAAGTTTCGTCAGTTTACGTTCATAAATAAGGGAGATATAACATTTTTCTTTTCCTCCATAAGAATAACATTAGACAACGTACTGTGTTTAGCACTTTCAATATCCCGGTAACCATTTGGCGTAGAGCAATGATCAAAATACCTAATTGTGTGTTTTTTTAAGCTGAATCTAATGGTGGAAACTAAAATTTGAATATTTCAAAAATTATATGTGAAAAATTCAAAAAACCCATTTTTGGGGTACAAAACCCCCCCAAATACCCCTTCGGGTAAAGCGATCTGGCTGGTTTTCGAACTTAAAGTCATAAATGTTGCTTTACACGTTTATACCAAATTTCATCAAAATCGAATCATTTTTACGAGAGTTATCGTGCTCACGGACACACACAAACACACACACACACACACACACACACACACACACACACACACACACATATACAGTTTTGAAAGAGTGGTGTTTATGGGGTCTGGGGACCTCAAAACGAAAAGTTATCATGGTCCCGGGCCTAGGTCTTACCATGCCGACTACGGTAATAGCTTCTTCCCTATATGGGTGTACCATATTTGGATTTTTGGTATTAATTTTCCAATCATTTATTAAATTATATCAGTTAAGAAGCTAGAAAACCACGAATGGCCATATTAAATAATTTCATGAGGGAACAAGATAGTTATAACCAGTAGAAACAAGTTGTTAGATAATCCCAGTTATAACCAGTAGAAACAAGATGTTAGATAATGCTAGTTCAGCAAATTAAATCAGGAAAACCAAGATGGTGGAATTAAGAAGCTAGGTGGGGGTTAAACCTTCTTCTGCCAAATGTAAGTAGACAGATTAATGTTAATCTGTGTCTTTTCGCAGATGACACCTCACTTGCCATATCGCATCAGGCAAGAACAGATTTGGAAATTGACTCTTATGTTAAATCAAATAGTATTGTGCAATGGTTCCATGAAAATATGTTGTGTGTCAATTCTGATAAGACCAAACTGCTTGATTTCTCCATTGGCCATAAAGAAACATCTCTTCTAAAATTGTCCATAGGTGAAAGTGTCGTTACTGCAGCAGATGACGTAACATTTTTGGGGCTTCACCTAGACTCAAATTTAAAATTTTTTCTCACATAGAGCATGTCGCTAGCCGTTTGTCTTCAGGTGCTTTTGTGTTAAGACGTCTATCTACCTTCTCTAGTACTGAAGTTCTTCTCTCAGCATATTATGCCCTCATTTATCCATTTCTTTCATACGCAGTTGTGATTTGGGGGTCTGAGAGCTCATATACGAAGACTCTTTTCATTCTTCAAAAAAAAGCTGTGAGAATAATTGCAGGAATCGATGAAGCAGTATCATGTGCTTCCTACTTCAAGGATTTTGATCTGCTCACCTTTCCATCTATTTATATCTTTGAATCACTTATTTTTTTAAAAAAGAACCAGCACATTTTTCAAGAATGTTTGCCATCGTCAAATAGTAAAACCAGAAACAAGCACAATTATAATATACCACCGCACAAATCAACATTTTTCAAAAACCACGCAGTTTATAATTGTATAAAAATGTTCAATAGCCTTCCGACCACTCTTAAACAAGAATGTAATCTAGTGACCTTCAAAAGAAATGTAAAAAGGTTTTTACTTAAAAGTAGTTTTTATAGTGTTAAGGATTATTTTGACAACAAATATGTTTAGTTTTAGAAAAATGTTTGTAATGACGTATGCTAATGCAATTTATTTTGTTTTGTGGCAATAAATATATTTGATTTGATTGATTTGATTTGACACATCATTCGTGTGGTAGCTCCCTGGTTGTGAACCCACGTCTCCTGGTCGACATCACCAGACTTCCCTTCACCTGAAGGTACCCTCAACTTTATATTATATAATTTGTCATTTCAGGAAATTAGTAACAAATTCCTAATGAAATTTGTTACTAATTTCATTAGGAACAAATTAAATCCTAATTTCATTTGTTCCTAAAGACAAAGTCTTGTCTTTAGTGTAACAAAGTTTATTTATTCAATGTATATTTCAGCATATTAGGACATGGCATTCGTTGGTATAAAATAATTGTAACAAAGTATTAAAGTCAATTAAATGGGGAAATAGTTAAGTAAATTTTGTCTTATGTAAAATCAGATTACTACAGCAAAGACTGTGCTGTTTTGTTAATAGGGCTGACGAGAACCGATGAGAAACGACTAGAATGGACTCAAATCGACGGTTCCTTTGTTTTCATAAAACCTTTTAATAATGTAGAAATTTAAAGTATTTGGGGTAAATTCAAGTTAATATTTTAAATTAGACTCAATTCAATTCAGATTTTAATTTCAAAAAATGTAAAGTATGCTCAGTAGGGTAAAGTTTTATTTCATATGTATGTGAGAAATGTTAATTTTTGTTTTTATTAAATAAACCACAATTTGTACAATAAATGCAGAAATAATTATGTTAAATTAAATCCTTAACGCTAAGTTTGTGCCGTGCCAGTGCTGTAAAATTATAGTAAAAATGGTTGAAGGTATTAAAGCACTGGGGTTGAAGGTAAAGTTGTTATCTAATATTGTGTTAGGCAGATTTTTTGAGATTTTAAAATAATTAGGTAACAACGACGGTACATGGGAAATTCGCTAAAACTTAGTATGTAGCTTCACTTGGCTGAGTTATATTGATAATTATATAAAAACCCATTTTTTTATTCCTTGTTGCAGCAAACCTGCTTTCTCAGCCCCCATGTTATTCTTATGGAGAATAAATAGAATGTTATAAAGCGCTTATTTATGATTGAATATTGATGGAACTTGGTATGTGGCTTCTCCTAGTAAAATTCTATTTATATTTGCATAAAAACCAATTGTTTGTGTTCCTTGCTTCAGCAAACCTATGTACTCATTGCCAATGTTATTCTTATGGAGAATAATTAAAATCGCTTATATGTGAATATATTTTTATGAAACTTGGTGTGCGGCTTTATGTGGTATTAAGACATAAATTATGCATTGGAAATTAGCTGAGTACGCAGGTTTGCTGCGACAGGGGTACTTATGTTTTGTAGCTGATGTCAGAATAATGACACAATTATTGCTGACTCTGGTGCTTCGCAACATATGTGAGGTGGAAAGCGAAAAGGGACCTCTTGTCGGCAATTTCCGATTTTGAGTTATTGATATTTTTATTATCACCTTAAAATTCCTAACAGTTTGGTGCAAATTTCATGTCTCTACGATTTTTTTTTTTTGAGTTATGGACGTTTGAACTTTCTCGAAGGGTGAAGGGCATTTTCAGGAAAACGCCCTCAAAAAGTTTAAATAAACTCAGAATCTATATTTTCATATTTAAGCGATGCTTTTGGTATCAATGCAAAGCTTATAATGTCCTCTTTAGGAAGAACACTAGTAGTTTCCTTAACTAACGCTAGAATTTAGGCTTATACTGTGTTTATTGCAACATGTAGTACACAAGGGTATTTTCTGAAAAGGGACCTCTTGTCGGCCCCGTGTTATATCTCCATAACGACAAGAGATACCTTTTCAAGGCTGAACATTTACTGCTGCCACATTGTTGTTTAAGTGTTTTATCCAATAATTAGTTTAATATAGTCAAAATGAAGTATAATTAACATCCTAATTAGAAAATAATATCGATAGTTTGAACGTTGACCATTGAAAAGACAAGTGGGACCTCGGTTATAGAAAAGGTACCTCTTGTCGGGGCCGTATTAAAATAATCAGACGATGTTCTGCTTTTACTAGAACTTCGTCCTAGTTCTCTAAGTGTCCGCTAGAATTCAGGAGAGACTACTTTTTGAACCAATGTTTCTTTACGAAGTGTGTTGTGGAAAAGGGACCTCTTGTCGGCCATGTTATTTTCCCATAAGCGACAAGAGGTACCTTTTCTCAGGGCATGCAGTGACTAACAAAATGATTTATATCGACTTGTTTAAGCTTTGATTCGACTTTTTAACCGATACACGCCTTTTCTACTCAAAATATCGAATAATAATCGATAAAAAACCGAAAATCGATGATTTGGACCGAAATTGCTGTATTTAGCTGTACTGAAAATTTTACTTTGCCGACAAGAGGTCCCTTTTCGCTTTCCACCTCACATATGTGTTTAAGAGAGAATATTTTAATACTTACCAGGTTTATTTTCAGCCTGTTACAGTCATAGTAGCTAATGAAGAAGCTATTTATGCTAAAGGTGAAGGCGAAGTTCGCGTTCTTGTACAAATCGGCAAGGAGAAAATGGTCAGAGTACTAGAGGGAGTATGGTATGTACCCAAGCTCGGGAGAAATCTTCTTTCAGTATCCAGGTTAGTTGAAAAGGACTACATTTTTAAGGCTAATAAAACTAAATGTGTTTTTATGAAGGATAATAAACCACATTTATTTGGGCATAATGTAAACGGTTTATATGAGCTGGAAATGTCTGTTTTACAGAATAAGACTTCTGTACAACTTGCAAGTGGTCCTAAAAAGACTTTGCAAGTGTGGCATGAGAGTTTAGCACATCAAAATAAGGCTCATGTGTATGAGTTTCTGCGAGCTCATGGCATCTCAGTAGCAAAAGATGATGTTTTCTGTGAGGGATGTGAGTAGTGGGGGTTTGTAGGTTCTGGGCCAAGTGATTTATGGCTTCCGGTCACGTGACCGGAAGCGCTGAGTCATTAAACACGTCATCTGAGCCTCAGCCAGTGACGTAGGCGGTTTTGTGACGTAATGAGGGAAAGTTTAAAGGTCAAGGTCACGGGGAGGTTATTTTAAAAAAGTACTACCTCGCACGCGTAAAATCCGATTGTGATTTGATAGTTTTAATTCGATAAAAATATCGAATGAAAACAATCGAATGAAGCAATCGAATGATACGAGTGCGAGATAGTACTATTTCATTTAACTTTATTTTTACTTTTCTTTTTATTTACAATAAGTTATGTTTACAACAATTTATGTTTACAATAGTTCCCCGTTGTTTGTCGTCATCGATGTTGTTGATCCGGAGTCGCGGCCGTCAGACGCAGTTTTCAAGTGCTGCGCTTGTTTGTCCAATCGGCCCATCCCGACTGTGTGTTCCTTGCCTATTTATGTGACCGCAGGGAACACACAGTCGGGACGAGCAGCTCGATGTTCACCGGTCGAGAGCCGGAGAAATACTGGCTATTCACAAGCTAGCGTTGTAATCATACTAAATGGTGGGGGTAAAAGTGTGGTGGGGCGGAGCAGATGGCAGACGGCAGATGGCAGGCGGCAGATGGCAGGCGGCAGATGGTAGGTGGCAGGTGGCAAGTGCGCGGCAGATGGTTGCTACTCCATTCGCCACCAAAGTAATGCAAGCCGTCGCCGTAATTCTTGTATTTTATCTTGTCGGTTCATTTGATATGTTTTACATCTACATATGCAATAGCTGAAACACCTGCACTTACGACAAGCTTTCCCGTCAACTTGATCGCCTGGTATTTTAAAACATTGCAACTCGCAACAATATGTCTTCAAATTGTTATCGAAAAATAAATTGTTCATCGGTGGCACTGACATGTTAGCTGCAGCGTGTGTTAGACAAGACTGAGACTAACTTCACTGCTCCCTCTCTTTTATACCCCTTCATAAGTTAACCCTGAATGAAAGTTCAAGGTCATCCATTTGAATTTTAAAAAAAGCAACACAGCAGTATATAAAATAATATACTGCTATGTTGCTGTTTTTTCTTTTTTTTTTTAATGTTATTCTTTCTTTATTAAACAAACATTTTACAATACAATAAGCTTAAGTCTAACACTGATGACTAGAAATACAAACAGAGAAAAACAAATAGAGACATTATGTACAATGATGCATGATGTGCAGAGTGAGTTCCGTCGAGTTGTTGCCGCTTACACCGTGTGATACCAAATACAACGTCCCCGGTTGAATATCTCGCAAGTCTTCATTTTGTAGCAGTTGAACAAATCGTTTTGGAAGAAATACTTGAAACTTCGGCTCATCTCCTGGAGTCATAGGTCCTTCGCACAATGATACTAGAATTGCTTCTCCATGTGTGGTTTCCACTTTCTTGATGCTATGAATAATGTAATGTCTTTGTTCTTTTAGTTCTGAACATTTTTTAGTTAGCAGAAGGTTCGATTTTGAGTGAGTGTTGAATTGATCAACCAATGTTTGTAGATATTGTTGTGATGCCATCTTCGTTAGTGGTGGTGTCGTCTGTGATGTTGCCTCTTCGGAGTCTCGAATAATACTCGTGCTGGAGCGGTGTTGTCTCCTCGTATTTATAGGCCCCGCTACCCCCACCACATTTCTGTTCTCCGCTACCCCCACCACATTCCTGCGTTTGTTTCAAGTAAGCAGCCAAACGATATGCGTTGTACAATGCACAGTTTGTTTGACCGTGTTTAAGATCTTTTGCAGCGACACAAATATTACCGAGATTAATGTTAAAGTCCTTACTGATAGTTATATCGAAAACATTACCGTGCGTGTACTTTTGTATCCAGTTCTTTTTTTCTAATCCTCTTGTGTATGTATATATGTGAATATTGTTTGCAAAAGTTAAACATAATACTGTGCAGATTACTGTAGCTTATAAATCCTTCATACCAATGTATGTGATGAAAGTAGTTTGTTATCCATTTGTTTGTACTTTTCGCTTTGGTGTTAAGTTTGTTAAAAGAAAAAGGAGCTTCAAACGTGAATGGGTAGGCTACAAATGTAAGCAAGTCTAAAATTACTAATTCCTTGATAATAAACCTATCATCATTATTTCGAAATGCTTGAAATTCTATTACACAAGGCTTTACACTCACTTCTTTATCCCCTCCGCTCATCATGGCACCTAGCGATCAACTAAACTGTTTTCCACACCACGGTAGGTTAAATACCAGGCCGTACAGTTGCAGGCGCGTTGGTGTATATTTAACGTGGGCACCGTCCCCAATAGGCCTACCCCACGTGTTTTCTTCTTTACTAAGTCAAACTTTAGTCTTTTTTAACTTCTTCTTCTTGTGTTTCGTTTTCTTCTTCTTCTTGTTTCTCCGTTTCTTCTTCCTGTGTTGTTTCTTCTGTAGCTTCTGTAGCGATTTCTACAAGTGGTTCAAAATCCTTTAACTTTCTCCACATGCAAACTTCATGAGGTATTCTATTAAAAATAGATGTATCCACAGGTCCGTACACGATGGTGCTATCAGGTTGTTTTTCCAAAGTATCGACCAAATATTCTTTAATAATAGCGCTTGCAAATACTAACTGTCTCATGTACCTTGTAATAGGTTCTGTTGCGTAGTTTAAAACGTAGAATTCTTCACGTGACAGTAGAATCTTATTTTCATGTTGAGTCAAGTCTCTAATTCGCACTTGTAGTTGTCCGCGATGTTTAACAATATCGATTTCATTGTCACAATCCAAAAGTCGAATATGTGTTTTCCTTCCACACAAACTGTTAGTTAAATAACATTCTATTAAATGTACATGTTTCAAAAATGACTCCCAAGCATTTTGCGAAAATAAAACCTTTTTTGTTCCATGGTGTAGTATTACTGTAGGGGAATAATCCAATGATTTCATCAATCCAACTGATACACTTTTACCGATGCATGCTGAGATGGGGTAAAAGATTCGCAGAAAAACTTCAGTTAACATGTGAGGAGGAATATTTTCTTCAACTTTCTTCTTCCTCTTTGGTACTATCTTTGATGGGTCTGCATTAATTTCCTCCTCTCTATCTCTTTTACCAAACTTTAAAAATGCAGTTATTTCCTTGATGATTTCTGCTTCACTAGTATTATCACGTTCCAATAACGGTGCTACCTCTGCATCACCTTGTACAACAGATGGAGAACTCATTTTGTAGAAGATGTTACCCATGCGCCGATAGACGATCAACTGAAGACCTGCATTGCTGCTCCGCTATTTATAGGTTAGCGACAGTGGCGGTGCCGGTGGTGGTACAACGTTTTACAATACTGTCTTTACAATACCGGTCAACGGTGTGTATGTAACAATTTTATCGTGCAAAATTAAACAATACGCAGATGTATTTGCAGGTACGTTTTCTTGAAATCAACACTAGACGATTTTTATATCAACACTAGACGATTTTACAGATTCATTTTGTTTGGAACAATCAATTACAACAATCGGAGCTTTCGATTCAAACTGTACGGGAGATAGTAGAGGTGTATTTGTTTTGCCGTAATATGAATTTTGGAACCTAGCGTACATGTCGTATAAAACACTGTATCTTTTTTTATCAAAAGAAATATTAAAGTTGTCGTAGGGAAAGAATTGTGAATTCAGGAACACTTTACAGTTTGTTAATTTACAATGGTCAAATTCACCAGCATTTTCAGTTATTATACTTTTCTTCTTCGTTTGTAATCCAAATATTACATATCTTGCTTTTTCCAAATGAGTAGAAGTTTTTACAGTCCATGTATGCCGTTGTGTTGTAGGTAAAACGGGGTATTCATGAAACTCCCAGCTTCTGAATGGCATTACAATGTCTCGATCTGATTTTAACTTTCTTAATAATGTAATCCTGTGTTCATCATTTAGTCGCACATGTGGTACTCTCCAAACAATCTTGTCTAATGTTAATTTCCAGTCTAAATTGGCATCAGTTGTTCCAGGAGTTGCTTTAATAATATCATTATCGTTTGATGATCTTAATAAAACTAGTTCTTGTTTTACATTTATTATTATTCTTCTGTAGTCTTCAGCAAATCCTAGGAGTAATCTTAAAGGTACGTAGAAATCAAAGTTTCCCGAAGAGTCAGGAGCGATTGTACTTTTGTCTGGTGCAACCCATCCTGCAACAGCTAACAGATTCTTCTCATTTGGTGTTAAAGACGCTAATCCTTTCAACGTACTGGAAATTCCAACCTTTTTTGTTGAATCGACTGTAACTCCTGAAATTTCATATCTAATCTCATCAAATAAAAATGCCATAGGATTATTTATGAACGGAACAGTGGTTCCAGCAGTACCATCAGTTTTTGTTACTTTTCCTTCAATATATAAATAACTTTCGCATGGAAGAGTATAAATGTCTTGTTGTTGTATAAGAATCCTAATTTCATCGTTATTGTTTAATTTGGATGAAGCGTAAGGGTTGTGCGTGTGATATTCCTTTTCCCATAAGGTCTCGTCGAATGTTGGACCCTGCGCTATATCCAGTATATCCATTGTTAATGACCTTTAATCCAATTTCTTCTAGAAAACGAATGTTGTCACTTGTTAATCCTTCTACAGCTGATGAGCTACTGACCTCTTTGCTGGTTGGCTCTCTCTTTTTAAATGATAACCCCATTGTCTAAGCGGATGATTTTATATGTATTCTCACAGTAATAGCTTCTCCTCTAAAGTCAATAAGGTTTCCGTCTTGATCCACTATGTTCAGCACGATGTCTGAAATGAAACTGGTGTTTAACGGTAGGTACACAAGGTTTTGAGGCTTTTCTACTATCTTGAAACCCGGTGCAACTGATGGGTAGAATGTGTGTAATATATGACGATTTTCTCCATCTCTGTAGGATCCTTGTATAATGTTACATGTAATGTCTATGCTATTAACTTTGATGATCGTCACAGTTTTATTCCCAGAATGAGTTTTATTAGGTTCTAATACTTTTGTTTCCTTAGAAAACCCCAATAAACTACCAATTGAATGTTCTTGACTAAAATCAATATAATACTCAGAAGTAATTTCGGCTTTCATTGTATTGTTATTGCCTTTTATCGTTATATTTTCTTTTCCCATATGTTTTTGTATAACTTCATTTATATTATCAATTTCATAAGCTCCTGTTGGTAAACTGAATTCTTCCAAAGCTGAATACTTTCCTTTATCATCTTTTGTCTTGTAATAATGTATTTTGTTATTAATTCCTTCACTAACGTTTGGTATAGAGTTATATGTTGTTAAATCCAATAATGCGGCTTCCCATAGTCTTCCTTTTTGCAAACGTAGCGCTGGAAACAGAATACTGCGCAAAGTACATGAGTTACCGGTTAATGACACTGTATACGAGGACATCTTAAAGTTGACTAACACTTTTAGCTAAAAAGTCTAAACATAAATGACCGCAAATGGATGTATCATCAGGTTGTTTTCTTGTATGATTGTAAAAAACATTTTCTGCCGCACTAAAGTATCGTTGAAGTTCTTTCGGTGGTGGAAGGTCTCCAAAACTGTCGAAATAATAAATGGTTTTACCAAGTTTCTTGTAACACACCCAATGAGTGCCTAATCCTTCACTATTATCCAAATTTACTATACCAGTCTCATTTTTCCACATTTTAACCGGTAATTCATCTTTCATAAATACTCCTCTAAAAAATGGGATTTTCAAACAAGAAGCATATGTAATCAGTTCTTCATTGGTTAATTCTTTGTTTTTAATTATTAATTGCTCTTTCTTATTTAATACACACGATACGGTCTTAGGTATAATCCTCCTCCCTTTTTTATCATTGACCATATTGTTGGTTTCTTTTTAGCTTTACCACTGGTAGATCGACGTTTTCTTCTGATATTACCTCTTGTTTCTTAGCGGGTTTTTTCCCACGCCTTCTTCTCTTTCCTCCTCCAAACGTAGTTTTTGCTTTCATTGCTGCTGTTACTGCTAAAGACGCTGCTTTTTCACCAATACTCGCGTCACTAGATTTTACTCTTTGCCAAGCTTTCTCAGCAAGTGCTCTATCTGCTATTGATCTATTTTTAGTATCACCAAATTTGGAATACGCTATATCGTGCTGTTTACAAGCCTGATCGAGCTTATTTATTCCAGGATCTCCTCTAGCAAGACGTTTCTCTAATTTGGTTCCAGGACCACAATATTGATATCCTCCAGGTAAATGTAATTCCACAGGTAATAAATCAATCGCCTTGTTAACTATAGCTCCAACCGGTTTACTTAATAGAGAAAATGCTGTTGATGCTATTCCCCTTCCTCTCTGTAATCTCTCTCGATTATGACTGATGCGTTTAACCCTCGACATGACTATTTATAGCAAAACCTACAATCAGTAGGTGCACTCTATACATGTTTTACAATGAATGTTATATCAGTTTTGGTTTCTTGTATTATATACTGTTTAGAATCCATTTATTATATAGAAATGGATTTATTAATTAAATGTAGACATATTAAATAGAAGTAGTAAAAATTGAAATAAGGTGTAATTGAAGATGTTCCAGATGTTTCTCCGCTGGTGATGGTATTGTTGTCTTCGGTAAAATGAATAAACTTTAAATAGTTGTCATGTTTCCTTAGAAACTTGCCACTAAATCGTTGGTAATTGAATAACACATCCCAGTCTAGTTTATCTTTAAAATTGTCAATGTAATTCTCAGAGAGATTTTGATATTTACTTATTACTTCCCAACAGTTATTAAAATTTGATGTCATCTCTACGAGGAAGTCTTCTGAAAACTGTTGTCTTTGTAAAATATGGATCCAGTTAACTCTGTGAAAATAAATTCTTAACATAGTCATTGTGAAGAGATAATGTATGGAAAGTTGTTCCCAATCCATATATCTATCAAACCGTTGAACAAAACCATCTGTCAACACTCCTTGGGGAAATCTCGGCTCTTGAGATATTAAACTCCACGCAGTAATATTGGATTCCATCATCCTCTCTGTATCGTCTCTCGAATATGACTGAAGCTTTATCCCTTATCATGGGGGTATTTTAAATTCTTTTTTCTCTTATGTAATCTTCATTGTTTTCTGTTGGTTCATTAATCACATTCACTTTAGCTCCCTTTCCTAATGTCTTGACTTTAGAAGGCTCAGACGGTTTATCTCGTTGATTAGGTTTCTCTGGATTGTGTATATTTTTCCAGTCTAAATAATTGTGACTATCAACATCTGAAGCTGCATCTCTTCCTGAAGCCCGATGGATATAATGGAATAGAGCTGCACCAAACCTTTCCAAATGTTTTTCATATTCCGTAGTCCATTTCTTGTGTACAATATCAAACATTTTCTTATTTACAGCGTCTCCATCCTGCTCACAATCACCTACATTTGATAATTTTAATTTTTTTACATCATAGCTTGTGTCAGTTTCATTCCTTTTGTAAATCGTTAACAATTTTAGAGTAGCTAAATTTACTGCTTCACCATCATAAACGGGATATTGTATATTGCTTAACCTTTTACCGGAAAACCCCCAATGATCTTCGTGTACAGTTGGGGTTCTTTTTTCCATGTACTGTACCGTAACCGCATCAGACGACATAAGCGGATCACCAACATTTTGAATTACTTTTCCTTCAAAATTATAGTTGCCGTCAGGTGTTAACGGAAACCCAGCTCTTTTTTCACTATATCCAGATTTTACTCCAAACTCGGAGTGCCGTCCAAACTTGTCCACACTCATGATGTAACTGAATCGCTATCGTTTAGGTTCTTATTATATATGTACGTCTACTGAACAATTATTCCTTGTTTTCGCAGTTCATCAACCAAAGCTACCCATTCGTTTTCTAAACCAGTGTGCCCGGCTTCCATAGCTTCATGTAATAACCTCATTCGATCAACTAACTTATTTATATCATTGTAATATATTATATTAGTTTTATACAAATTTTTCAATAATCCCCTTCCAGATGTGGTAGGATCAGTTGTTTTTCTCTTTTTATGCAAAACATTTAATTCAGCAGAAGATAAAGCTCTTCTTTTAATTTGAGCTTTTTTTGATTTCGAGGGGAAAAGACTAGATATAATACTTGTATATTTTATTGACCGATTTCTATGAATAGGTAGGTCTTTGGAATACTTCTTTCTATGTGCATTTGTGTACTCTAATATATTTTTAAACAATTGTAAATCCCTTTTAGTATATTTACCAGGATTATTTTTAAAGATGAGTTCAAACAAACCTTTAGTACCTTTATATTTCTTATCTCCAATAACTATATCATCATTTTCGTTTATATCTAACTTGCTATCTCCAATCATTAATCCTTTATCCTCTATTCTAGCTCCATAGGTATGATAATTTCGATTAGCATGTGCGGCGTGTAACATTTTTAACGTATATGTTCTTCCAAGTGTTCCTTTAAACATAATATCAGTGCCTAATTTGCTTAAGTTGGATGGGTTAATATCCTCTTCTTCTGCTCTTGTATCCTCTACACTTGTATCTTCTGTACTTGTATCTTCTGCAATGTCCTTTTCCTTTAAATCCTCTATATCTCCGCTTTCTTCATACTCGTCGCTTTCTTCAGATGTTTGTAACTGACCAAAACTTTCATCATTCTGAAATTCTTCTTCATATTTGGAAATTGGTAGCATTTTGTCTCCTTCGAAGCGAATTAAAGGTTTTTCCATATTTTGTGCTAATCGCTTTAAAGGTTCAGTAACAGGTTTGAATGTTGTTTCTAAAAATTGCTCTCTTTCATTTATACCTGATTTTAAAGCTCGGTTCTTTTGTCTAATAGAATCACTAAGTGATTTTATTTCCTTTAATAGCTTTTCCTGGTTAACCATCTTCACACCTTGACGACTTGTACAGTAATACCGCTAATCAGTGTATTAAAACGAATTTATCAAAACCTATTCTATAACGACCATCTTTTAAAGCTTGATCTTTCATAATAACCAAAAATCCATACTTTTCCGCCCATGCTTTTCCGCAAAGCTCTTTAAACTTTTCAAATGGCATATCCGCATTCACATGATCGTTATATATATGTTTTAGGTTAGTATCATCTTGTTTGAATACAATTAGAATATTTGCATTATCTCTGATAAGTTGTTTTGGGATTTTGCTATAAGTTTGTCCTATATATATGCTGTCGATGTTATTATGTCTTCCCATGGCAAAGTAGTTTCTAATAGTATCCTGATTTTCACAAGATACATCGTCAAATATAAATACAGAATACGGTTTCGCTTCGTTTGGTTGCATAATACTATCACTAGCGTTAAATTTGTAAAAATTAACATCAGACACATCAGATAGGATTTTATCCAGCAATTGATACTTTGGTTGATGTAGAGACTTTGAAAAAATATATAGGTTATTAAACCTTAATCCCTGCGGATTAGTGATCAAATTAAAGACAACATTGGTCTTTCCGCAGTTTGAGGGGCCACTTACTATACATCGAACAGTGTTTGGAAGTAAACTACCGTGTTTACCATTGTTGATTTTAACGTTATCCACAGTTAAATCATCTATGTTATTAATATTGAATCGATCTTTATGGTTAATTATCTCCATCCTGCTCAAAGGTTAACGATGAAATGAGTTGCTTGCATTAAACCAAGTCCTTTATAGGTATCCATGAATCCTCAGTTTTGTTAAACCCTAACCACCGCACTTTAACTGCGTCCTTTTTTCTTTGTAACACTTTTTCAACAAGATATACATCACCTACTGTTGACTTTAACATTTCATGTCCATAAAATGCACCTTGCAACAAATCTCCTTTGTTATCTTTTAAGATATACGTTTCAGGTACAGTCGGTTGCACTTTATACACTGTAAAAACTTCATTCGTCCAATTGGGAAGGTATTTCTTGGTAAACACTCCCTTATATTTACTAATCCGTACTTTATCACTTACATTAAATTTTCTTGGCTGCATTTTTTCTACTTTAGGCTTTGTATTTTTCTTAATGCGTTTTAATACATCTTTTGCATTTCTTCTATTTACTTTGTTAGGTTTCATACCGATAGTTCTATGAAACCTGTTGTTATAATCATTTATTAATTGTGGTAAAACATCATACCATACGTAAGAACCTCTTTTAGAAAATTGTTTATACAGTGCTCCTTTTAAGGTTCTATTGAATCTTTCTACAATAGCTGCTTTTTTCTCTGAATTTGTAGAATAATGATTTATTTTATATTTATTCATTAACTGTGCAAAGTTTGTATTAAAGTATTCTGTTCCATCATCAGTTTGTAAATGTTTAATTTTGTTTTTGTCTCTTTTTATGGCTATTTCCATGGCTTCTGTTACGCTTTTACCAGTCTTGTCCTTTAGAGGCAAAGCGTCTGCAACTTTTGTAAAACAATTAATAATTGTGAGTATATATTTAAATCCTTTGTTTATTCTGCTATGCGGTCGCATTTCAATTAAATCCGCTTGATATAGATCATTTATCCCTTTTATAACAGTATTTCTTCTTGGAAACTTTATTCTTGCAGGTTTGTGTAGTTCATTAATAATCTTCTCCTTCAGGTCTGACATGATGGTTTCACGAAGACAGCTGATATGATATTAAATATTATTTTGTATAAATCTGCTTATATAGGTCAAGGTCATTCTAAACTAATGTATAAAAGGGGGAACACAGCAAAATACTGCTGTGTTCCCCCTTTTATACGGAAAGGAAAAGGAAAAGGGATGTAGGACGATGAAAGGGTTACTCGTCAATAGGGTTGAGGGAATAGTGGCCGAATGGTAGAGTGTGGATGTTGTCTGCAAGGATGTGTCGTTTATCATCATTTGAAGAGAGAGCTTTTTTTACTTCCGTCACGCTGTACAGCTGATGGTTGAAACTTCTGATTGTGTTGAATTTTGCTGTTATATCTTGATCTTCAAATAAACATTTCTTATAGTGATTAAAATGCACATTCTTCTTTAAATACAAACTTTTTACTCCTTTAGCTTTCTTAATGACTTGGTTTTCATTTAGTTGTAAAGAATATAATTTTGACATTAGTGCAACAATTTCTTGAAGTATAACACCATTGGCTTCATCTTTAAATTTGCCAAGCACTTTTTTGTTTCTGTCATTGTCGTAGTTTGGATGATCTTTTGGATAGTCGGAAAAGTCAAAGTCGTTTTTGTAATCAAATGTCCGAAGGTCTTCATACATATCGTTAGTAATTATCCAATATATAAAAGCGTCTGTATCCATGTAGGAGATGCCGATGTTTTCTCGTCCATAAAAGGTGACCATCTTTTTGTAATGAAAATCGTACATATGAGTCTTGGAGATATCCAGGATTGTCATACCTATATACAAAGGACGATCCATCTTCACACTTGTTTTCTTCATAGATACAGCTACAAGATTTTCGTTAATAATTATAGATGATCCAAAGTTTGGCTGTTGTACGAGTTTTTGTAGTTTGTTTGGATCTGTAACAAGTTTAACATTTTTATGTCTTCTTTTGTTTTCCAATGTTTTACCGAATATCGCATTGTTCATCAATTTAAAAAAGTCTTTTTGAAAGGCTGATGTAGCGGCTGCTCTTGTGGTAGTATTCGAGTCTATGTATGGTTTCAACCAGCACGATTGGGAAAATTCTACAGCTCTATTAATTTTAGTAAGACGTAAACCTAATTCGATAGCTTGTTGAACAACCCAATAGTGAGCTACGTATCGTTGTTTATTGTTAAGGGTCATCATTAATTTGGGGTGTTTTCCAGTTGGTGAAATTTCTGTTCTTGCAAGGAGTGGAAGGTCATAATGAAGATCGTGTAAATGTTCTGGACATTCAAAGTCACAATCCAAAATGTATCCGGTATCTCCTTGTTTTGGAATTTGTGAAATATCGCCAATACAGTCGGGATCAACCCATTTAAAGTTGTCAAATGGAAGTGGGTTCGACATGGCCCATCCATACAGATTATTCGCGTCGAAATATCCCAAGTACGTTGAAGGTTTCTCTTGATCATGGTCAGGTAGATATTTGTTGTTGGCTTTAACATGTCTCGTCACGCTTTGAGTTAATCCACCTCTAACACCCGACTCAACCATTAAAACCATATCTATATCTGTTAACAGCTGGAGTTTGCATTTTGTTTCTTTCAGCATTGCTTGCCAAGCTAGTCCTGGAGATGTATATGAATGTAGAGGGTCTAAACCGTATGCTGCAAAACAGGTTCTTCGGAATTCTTCCATAACATCGCAGAGAAGAGTCACGTCAAGTTTTACATAAAAGTCTGAGTATTCTCCTAAAGTCTTCATATCCAACTCGTTCCATACTCGACATGCGTGTTGATAGTCTTCAAGTGAAATCTCCGAATCATTAAGTTTGTTGTTAAATTGTTCTGGTGGAGGAAGTGATGTTTCATTAAATCTATGAAGTCCATCGATGTAATCGTAGGGGAAGACTCCTTTTCGAAGAACCAGATCCATTTTACTACTGGCTACAATTTTGCTTGTTTCTATCAGATCTTCTCTTTTTAAATTATCAGTTAATTTCATTAGGCTAGAAGGTATAAATCGAAACGAATCAATCGATCTAAGTTTTATTTTGCCAACCTTTTTAGAGAAACTTATAAATTTTTCCATTGTTGTTGCCAAAACATCTATTGCTCCATCATCTCTTCCTAACTCCGGGATTATGAAATGAGAGTCATATCCGCTAAGGTTATGTAGAACAACGGGTATAAAAGATGGTACTTTGTAATTTAAGTTGCAAGCGTTACAGGCTGCACCTCTGTAGGCTCCTGTAAGATGGTCGTGATCACGCACTTTAACGTTATCTGGTGTAAATAGGTTATTACACAGATAACAAGTTGTTGCCAAATTGTGATGTTGAAGTTGGTGTTCATCCATAGGTTGCATCGGTATTTTATTTTTGTAGATTTCTTCCACCTTAGAGGCAATGTAATACAACTCATCTACAAAGTGTTTCGCTGCTTGTTCACCACGGTAAATCTTCGGAGCAGATGATAGTCCAAATTCTTGAAGATGTTCTTCAGACAGCGTGGATTTTGTTAGTATACAATAACTGTTTGGTGCATGTTTTTGATATTTGCTTCTTTTTGTGATATCCTCTTCTTGTTGTTCAATAGGAAGTAAAGATGCTTCGAAGTCCGCGTACACAACAAATGGAACAGGGTATTGTTGATTTACTTTGTCAAATTTTATCTGCGCTCTGCTGGGATGTGGCAATTTAATTCTTACCTCATAGTTTCCACTACATAACCTTTGATGTTCTACTAACCATTCTGAACCTCCTCTTCTTAATTATTTATTTACATGACAAAAACATCTTTTACAAATTGTCTTCTTTTCTTCATGTTTAGATAATTGTTTAGAAACAAGAGCTTCAAAATTTTTAATGTAGACATAGTGGGATATATCCCCTTTAGTGATTAATAGCAAATCCGTATGATCTCTGCGCTCAATAGGTGTTATGCGCAAGGGGTATGCATTGTTTGACGAATCTAAGCCGAAAATGTTGACAGAAGCTGACGGATTTTGCTTTTCAAATTTTGATATATGAGTAATTGCAACAGGGTAAGTCATTCCCTGGAAATTATACTTATGTTGTACTTCTTCATATGCTTGACTTGGTCTTTCCGGATGGTTTTTTACATATTTGGCCAACATAACATATTTAAAACATTCATTATTTTCATTTTGCACGTTAATACAGGATTTGGTATTCATAATTTTTTGCGGTAGAGGGATATAGCTACTTCCTCTCATTCCATAACCGTGTTTATGAACTCTAACATCCAGACTTGTTATACTTAATAAAGTCCATCCAGATCCTCTTCCTTCATGCTCTTGTAGTTTCGTCAAAAGTTCCTCAAAACATTCTGTTACGATCTTTTCAATATCTGACGCAGCCATGATGGTTCGGTTTTTTGTCATGAAACCTCTTGGTGATGTTTCGTTTTGAATGTTAGTGAATATGGCATCTAGCAACAGTCCAAATTTGATAAAATTTAATCTTTTTTGTTCATTTTTTAGTGTTTTGGTTACTAATTTTTTGGCGTTATGTAAAAAGTTTTCAAGTTGTAATTTAACGTTGTCAATTTTAAAATGTGTTACTACCTTACCAGGTAGTGCTTGAGCGTGTAGTTCCACATCTACTGCTGATGATGTGGAGGGTCGGTGAAGTGTAGTCATAGCAGGCGTTGAGGTTGATGTTGAAGGATTGTGAAGTGTAGACATAGCAGGCGTAGAAGTCGATGGTGTTGATGTTGAAGGATGATGAAGTGTAGACATAGCAGGCGTAGAAGTCGATGTTGATGGCGTTGATTGTGCATAATGAATGACACTCGGTCTTAAAACTTCATTTTGTTCTTTTTGATTTAGGTTTGCAAATTCATGTTGTGCTAATTGATGATCGATTTAAGCTAATTCTTGTTCATTTTGTTCTTCTTTTGTATTTGTGTTGGGATTATGTTTTAGTTCTTTATGAATGGCTAAAAGCCAATCATCTCTAAATGAGGCTTTACAAATATTGCACCGATACATATTATAACTGTCTCTTCCTCAAAGGCTAACCAGCTACTAATAACACTTCAAAATGCACCTCTATTTATACCCGGGGTATACATGCCGGAGTATATGTATTAGTAAAGAAGTACCAAATTTTACGCAGGAAGTACATTTTGCATCAAACCAAGATGTTTTCAAGTCCCCAAAGTGGGTCAAGGTCGTTTGAACATGTTGCCAAAACGGGGAATAGAGCAGTAAGTGATTCTCACTTGGACCACAAACTGATCTATTCCCCGCTTTGTATTATTTAACAGATCTTTAAGTTTTCTTTTAATTATCCTGATCTTCAAAAAGTTGTTTGTATGAGGGTTCTTCAGCAAAGAAATGTTGAACCGCCAAGTCATCTTCAGTCAGAGGACATGATTCCAACAGTTTTTGATCGATTGAGGGAGCTGACAGCGGTTCTTGGAGTTTTTCATCTTCAGTCAGAGGACATGATTCCAACAGTTTTTGATCGATTGAGGGAGCTGACAGCGGTTCTTGGAGTTTTAACTGTAAACTTTTGATATATTCCATGGCTATATACAAAACGGTTATTTTTGCATCTCGAGGATTGGCGAATGGGATTGCTCTTTGTAATCTCTCATATCCAGTGTTAATATTCACTCTCCATTTCTTTGAGTGTTCAGCGTTTCTCTGATTGTAGCCAGATCTGGAGTTGGATGTGCTTGCTTGCGAATCCATAGCTGACTAATACGTGTATTCCAAAGTGCATGCTTAAATACCTGCTTACCCCCACCATTAGAGTACCCCCCACTTGGAGCATATGTTTGATTTAGTAATAATTATTGTATCAAAAGAAGTTGTTTCCAAGTCCTGATATAGGTCAAGGTCATCTGAAGATATTTCCAGAACGGGGAATAGAGCAGTAAGTAGTTCTCACTTTGACTACAAACTGATCTATTCTCCGCTCTGTATTTGTAGTTGGAAGGTTAACGAAGAAAACTAATCAGACTCATCTGACAAATCCGACTCATCAAACGGAAATAAGCCACGGGGGAGAAAGCTAGTGACGTAGGTACCCTCAAAAAGGGTCCTACTACCGCTCGGAGTTGCCTCCATGTGTTCCAAACAGAGTGACTGTTGGTAACACTCCGCATCGTCCGAATTCGAGTTTTCCTCCACGTCATCCGCTACACTAGAGATATCCTCATCACTCTCCAATTGTTCCATCCAATTCACGGCTTCCATCTCTACGGAATCAACTTCTTCATCTTCCAACAGCACATCTTCATTTTCATCTTAATCTTCTAACATAATGTTTTTTAACATTAGAATTACCTCTCGTGGATGAGGAAAGATGATGTCTCTTGGTGCCATGACTAGACTGATTCAACCATTGATACAAACTCGCCTTTTATACCACAATATTTAGAGGGGGGGAGGGGATATTGTTGTTAAATATATATTTAGTATTAAACAAAGTTGTTACCAAGTCCTGAAGTGGGTCAAGGTCGTTTGAACATGTTACCAAAACGGGGAATAGAGCAGTAAGTGATTCTCACTTGGACCACAAACTGATCTATTCCCCGCTTTGTATTCCAGACGTCTTTAATTTTGTCATCCCACTTATTCATCCTGGTCTTCATCCATGAGGAAGATTTGTTTGTAGGCTGACGGTTCTTCCTCAAGAAAATGATGTTTCGTCAACCTATCTTCCACCAGGAACACGCATTCTATCGGTTCAAGAGAGACCGGTTCTTCAGAAGGAACTTCTGCAACTATTGCCTGCAGATGTTTTATGTAGTTTATTGCCCGATATATCATGTCCTTTGTTTTAGTAGTAGATTTAACGCCCGGGACTTTACTTGATAATCTATTGTAGGCTTTTTGCATTGTCAGCTTATATGTTTTTGTTTTTAATGCGTTTTCGGCTCTTCGGTTCCGCAAGCAATTGTTGAACTTCAAAAACTCTGATAGTTCATCTTTATACTCTTTGGATGTGCTTGCTTGGGAATCCATAGCTAACTACTGGGGATATTCCGATGCGGTCGCTTAAATACCAAGTTTACGTGGTGGGGGTAAATGTCAAGGATATTATTGTAGGAAGAACATTTTATATCAAACAACAATGTCGCAGAATGACAAGTCTTGTAAGTGGGTCAAGGTCGTCTGAACATACCATCAGAACGGGGAATAGAGCAGTAAGTGGTTCTCACTTAGACCTCAAACTGATCTATTCCCCGCTCTGTTTTTAATCTCTCTCCTTTTTATTGATTCAACAATGGTTTGGTTTAATATAAAATGTTGTATTGATGATCCATTTCTGCCGGAGTAACCTTTCCATCATACCAATCATTTTAAGTAACTTTACATTGTTTTTATAGCTTGTTTTCCATGCTTCCTGTTCACTATTATACACTGGAGCCGTAGGCTTCCACATATACAAATCACAACCAACCTCCCAATCGAGAAACTTGTGCAGTAATCTTCTTAAGACAATTAACTGATCGTGCTTTTCAACCTTTCTGCTTACTACTAGTGTTGCTGCAGCGATAGGGAGAGCGGGTGTACTCATTTTCAGCAGAATGATTTTACCAGTGATAGGGAACCCCTTTTATACTATGTTTAAATGGTGGGGGTTAGTGGTGGGAGTACAAGGGTTAGGGAAGGGGTATATCGTGTTAAGAAATAAATATATCTTCCATTATTTTACCACACGGAGTGTAAGTCAATACTATACACAAATATTCTAAGTCTTTTTAGTGGGTCAAGGTCGTCTGAACATATTGCCAAAACGGGGAATAGAGCAGTAAGTGATTCTCACTTTGACCACAAACTGATCTATTCCCCGCTTTGTTTTTTTTTAACCCCTCTCATTGTTTTAACGAGTTTAGTCATCTTCTTTTTTAAGGGTCGGAGGTTCGACAAAAACGTTCCCTAATTCTTTTTGTAAGATTAAGGGGGGCAGCGGTTCCTCAGGCAGTTCAGCTTTTATAGAAGGTTCTTGAAGCTGTGTTTGAAGAAACTTAATATATTGTATTGCCTGTCGAATTTTTGAAATCCTAGAATCACTAGGATTAGCAAATGGTACAGCGACTTGTAATCTTTTGTATCCTTCTTTTACTTTATTTTCGTTTCTTCGCGAACGTTCTCTATGTTGTTTCGCTCTACGTTCCCAGAGTAACTGATATGGAAGTAATTCCATATCAGTAGCTGATGAGTTGGATGAACCTGCTGGAGTCTCCTTAGCTGACTAATGAATATGTTCTACGACGCCACGCTTATATACCCGCTTACCCCCACCTAAAAGGTTGGTGAACAGATCAATTTTTTGGTTTGAAAAGGAATTCAAACAGAGCGAAATGTTTCTAAGTCCGTTATCTAGGTCAAGGTCGTTGTAACATTGTAAAAAAAGTGTGGACAACCTATTTACACTCTGCAGCAGATGCTACAAAGTGTAAATAGGTTGTCCACACTTTTTTTTAATTTGGAAGAAAATTTTATTTAATTTGGAATAAACTTTTTGGTCTTTTTGTTTTTATTTATTTTTTTATTTTAATGATTTCCACACAGTGTTACCTGAATCATTTCGAATTAAATAGTCTTTCTGGGAAGGCTTTTTGACGTGGAGGTCCATGCCTCTAGGTAACTCTACATAGTACAGTTTGCCTTCACATTGAACCAACACCTTTGCAAAGTCCTTTATTTTAACAAAGAAGTAGCGTTTGTTTTTACAAAGCCTATTAATTCGAATTTTGGTTGGCACTACTGTTGGACGTGGTGAAGAAGGAGATGCGCTATGGTTTAATTTTAAATGAAGACTGCACGCTCCTTCATTTAAAATACAACGTTTATGACAGCGATCACCTTTTTTAGCACCTTTTTTGAATATATAACTGCATTGTTGTGCAGGAAGTATGCACATCCTTTGTACAGATTTCAGTTGTTTGAATTTCTCTGAAGGAGATGAAGTGTATGTGCAGATTACTGAAGGTCTGGTTGGAGAAGATGATTGTGTGGCTGGTTGGCTTGGCCTCGACCTTGATGATGAGGATGAAGAAGCAGAAGATGTGGAAGACTTTGATGAAGATGAAGAAGACCTTGAAGATGTAGAACAACTTGAAGATGTAGAAGGAGTTGGAGAAACAGCACGAGAAGTTGACGGAAGAGGTGAAGGACTTGTGGAAGACGTTGACACAGCAGGTGGTGGTGAACAGTTCTCCGGGACGATGTTAGCTAACATCAGAGCTGTCCGAAGGATGGATGGAACCGCAGAAGACGAAGTGGTAGAGGCGGCTGAAGACGAAGCAGAAGGTTTCAATTTGAGAGGTCGTGTCTGCTTCCTAATGTGTGCCATGGTGTGAGGTATAACAGCACAGGTAGAAGAGTGATTTTACTAGGGCTGGGGGACCCTCTTTTATACACAATGTTAGTGGTGGGGAGTGAAAGTGCTATAGGGTGGGGGTGTTAATGTTGTAACGAATAAATATATATATGTATATTTTACAATACGAGAACTTTCTAAGTCCCAAAGTGGGTCAAGGTCGTTTGATCATGTTGTCGAAACGGGGAATAGAGCAGTAAGTGGTTTTCACTTGGACCACAAACCAATCTATTCCCCGCTCTGTACGAGAATTTTCTAAGTCCCAAGGTCATCCGAACAAGTTGCCAAAACGGGGAATAGACCGGTAAGTGATTCTCACTTGGACCACAAACCGATCTATTCCCCGCTCTGTATTGGGGAAGGGGACAAAAGACAACAAACAAGAGACTGATTTTAAACAAGAGACTGATTTTAAACAAGAGGCTGATTTTATATTTCAAAAACGTTTCTCAGGCTAAGATGGGTAATGTCAACCGGTTTGCGCGCCGTAATGACATAAGGTCGGTTTGGGAGCCATACCTTTTTGTAAGGGGTTAGGAAAAGGATGAGAAACAAGTTACATTACTTTTAAAATAAAGACTTTGCCAACAACTATTTAAACAAAATTAATCAGTTAACGTTACTTTTACAAGAACAGCCGAGGTCGGTTTTGCAAAGGTCAACAGTATCACTGAAACCCGGTGGGACGTAGACCCAAACACCCGGCGTCAGGCTGCTGCGAACCCAAGTTTTGACCAAGGTTGTTGAGGGACCTGTAGGGCCGGGAGTACATATGTTATTAGTAAATAAAACACTTCAAACCGATACCACACACTAACTACATTACCTAGCAGCAAACTACAAGCGTTATCTAACATGCTTAACAAACTAACTAAACATGCAAGGGCGCGGATCTCTTAATTGCGCGTCGGGCCCAACGCACACTTAACAGACCTACGCTGCAGCAGAGTGCAACCCACTGGGACGTATATCCAAACAACGGGCGGCAAGCTACTGCGACGAGACTGCGGACTGCTCCCGCTTATAAAGGCAAAGTGACGTCACCGAGGCGGAAGGGGGGAGGTCGAGGTTTTCACTTGGACCACAAACCAATCTATTCCCCGCTCTGTACGAGAATTTTCTAAGTCCCAAGGTCATCCGAACCAGTTGCCAAAACGGGGAATAGACCGGTAAGTGATTCTCACTTGGACCACAAACCGATCTATTCCCCGCTCTGTATTGGGGAAGGGGACAAAAGACAACAAACAAGAGACTGATTTTAAACAAGAGACTGATTTTAAACAAGAGGCTGATTTTATATTTCAAAAACGTTTCTCAGGCTAAGATGGGTAATGTCAACCGGTTTGCGCGCCGTAATGACATAAGGTCGGTTTGGGAGCCATACCTTTTTGTAAGGGGTTAGGAAAAGGATGAGAAACAAGTTACATTACTTTTAAAATAAAGACTTTGCCAACAAATATTTAAACAAAATTAATCAGTTAACGTTACTTTTACAAGAACAGCCGAGGTCGGTTTTGCAAAGGTCAATAGTATCACTGAAACCCGGTGGGACGTAGACCCAAACACCCGGCGTCAGGCTGCTGCGAACCCAAGTTTTGACCAAGGTTGTTGAGGGACCTGTAGGGCCGGGAGTACATATGTTATTAGTAAATAAAACACTTCAAACCGATACCACACACTAACTACATTACCTAGCAGCAAACTACAAGCGTTATCTAACATGCTTAACAAACTAACTAAACATGCAAGGGCGCGGATCTCTTAATTGCGCGTCGGGCCCAACGCACACTTAACAGACCTACGCTGCAGCAGAGTGCAACCCACTGGGACGTATATCCAAACAACGGGCGGCAAGCTACTGCGACGAGACTGCGGACTGCTCCCGCTTATAAAGGCAAAGTGACGTCACCGAGGCGGAAGGGGGGAGGTCGAGGTTTTCACTTGGACCACAAACCAATCTATTCCCCGCTCTGTACGAGAATTTTCTAAGTCCCAAGGTCATCCGAACCAGTTGCCAAAACGGGGAATAGACCGGTAAGTGATTCTCACTTGGACCACAAACCGATCTATTCCCCGCTCTGTATTGGGGAAGGGGACAAAAGACAACAAACAAGAGACTGATTTTAAACAAGAGACTGATTTTAAACAAGAGGCTGATTTTATATTTCACAAACGTTTCTCAGGCTAAGATGGGTAATGTCAACCGGTTTGCGTGCCGTAATGACATAAGGTCGGTTTGGGAGCCATACCTTTTTGTAAGGGGTTAGGAAAAGGATGAGAAACAAGTTACATTACTTTTAAAATAAAGACTTTACCAACAACTATTTAAACAAAATTAATCAGTTAACGTTACTTTTACAAGAACAGCCGAGGTCGGTTTTGCAAAGGTCAACAGTATCACTGAAACCCGGTGGGACGTAGACCCAAACATCCGGCGTCAGGCTGCTGCAAACCCAAGTTTTGACCAAGGTTGTTGAGGGACCTGTAGGGCCGGGAGTACATATGTTATTAGTAAATAAAGCACTTCAAACCGATACCACACACTAACATATATATTAGACTAACTACATTACCTAGCAGCAAACTACAAGCGTTATCTAACATGCTTACAAACTAACTAAACATGCAAGGGCGCGGATCTCTTAATTGCGCGTCGGGCCCAACGCACACTTAACAGACCTACGCTGCAGCAGAGTGCAACCCACTGGGACGTATATCCAAACAACGGGCGGCAAGCTACTGTGACGAGACTGCGAACTGCTCCCGCTTATAAAGGCAAAGTGACGTCACCAAAGCGGAAGGGGGGAGGTCGAAGGGGGGAGGTCGAAGGGGGGGGGGATCCGCCCCGTGACGTCGGGGGGGGGGGCTCCGCCCCGTGACGTCGAGGGGGGGGGCTCCGCCCCGTGACGTCGGGGGGGGGGGGGCTCCGCCCCGTGACGTCAGGGGGGGGGTTGTGTTGTCACGGTGGAAGGGGAACAGGATGTAGACCGGTCTTTAGCTTTCTACCCGTATATGGAAATGTCACGGTTACACTTGGCGACCCGCTTTGCTCCGTCTGGTACCTCATTCCAGCTTTGCCTTGCGAACTGAATACACCTCTGCGCTATGTCTTCTCCCATCACACCCGAGAAACTGCAACGTTTGAAGGAGACTTTGAAGAAGTCTTCGGAGAAAAGGAGCGGCTTCAAAAGACCTAGTTCTTTTAGGTCTTGTATACAAAGAAATTTTCGGAACCACCCACTTTACTTTGAACAACGGCCTTCGACGTCTTCTGCATCTCCGCCATCGACACCGCCTCGCCCTTCAGCGCCTCGACCTTCATCGCCACCTCCAACTGTTGAGGAAATAATGAAGAGGACGGCTACGGTGAAACTTACCGAGTTGGTATCGCCGCTGGAGTCTGTCAGGGTCAAGTTTGCCCAGTTGAAGTTGAACGTGGAATATTTATTTGTGGGGAAGATCGGCAATGAATACCTACTCCAACACCTCTTTGGCGGCCGTTACGTCAAGGTCCACCTTCCAAGGTCCACTCTGCCACCTCCTGAGACCGAGTGCGACTTGTTTTTGGTACGGCTGAAGGGTCAAGTAAAGTGGGTTACAAAGAAATAAAGTAAACACCACCATCTGTCCACCGCTCCTTATCCGCCATCTCCTTCGAACACAAACGGTCCTTTTCAGGACCACCCTAAGCATTTCAAGTTAGGGACTTGGCCTGTACATAGGCAGGAGACTGTTAGTCTCATGTTTGTGTGCAGCCCACTTTGTGAAAATTTCTAAGTCCTAAGGTCCTTGACCTTGACCTTGACCTTGAACATGACCCATTTTGGGGGGGGGGACAAAGTTTGTGCAAAGTATGTCATGTGGGTACTCAAATTACGCGGATTGATCAGACGAACAAGTTGGCGAAAACAGAATTCAAATCCGACCAAGGGTATAGCAGTAATAGCTAAAAACAACTATTTTGGAGGTTAAACCTAAATAACTTCTTTATTTACAGATTAAAGTATATCAAGTGGGTACTCAAATTACGCGGATTGATCAGACGAACAAGGTTGTTCAAACAGAATTCAGATCCGACTAAGGGTATACCAGTTATAGCTAAAAACAACTATTTTGGAGGTCAAACCTACATAACTTCTTTATTTACGGATTAACATATATCAAGTGGGTATTCAAATTACGCGGATTGATCAGACAAAGAAGGTGGTGCAAACAAAATTCAGATCCGATCAAGGGCATAGCAGTAATAGCTAAAAAACAGCTATTTTAGAGGTCAAACCTACATAACTTCTTTATTTACGGTTTAAAATATATCAAGTGGGTACTCAAACTACGCGGATTGATCAGACGAACAAGTTAGTGCAAACAGACTTCAGATCCGACCAAAGGTATAGCAACTGTAGCGAAAAACAACTGTTTGAAGGACAAGGTAACGTTGTGGTGGGGATAGGTGTCTATCCTACTCGCTAGCGCTACATCATTATACTTCCAGCTCTTGTCGGATGAACATCTACCTATATAGTTTGTGTTAACGTCTGAACATGTCACAGTTTTACAGGAATATGAGTAAGGTGTCCTTCAGTAGCCCGCTTGCCACCACCTTCTACTTCTCCGACGATGAAGATAGAATGTCTACGCTTTTAGCGGACAATGTGCGGTTCCATCGTAGAATAGCCAAGGTTGAAACACTCTTAGCCAGTTGTCTGCTGCACAAGAAGCAACACATGGAAACATGCACTAGTTTAGATCATAGTGACTGTAATATTTATACAGTTATATATAATATTTATAGTGTTGAGACAAATTAATTGAAGTTTTCAGTTAAGGAGCTACGGTCTTGACAGTGTAAGAGTCAGACCCTAACTAATGCGTGTACGCTAGTTAGTGCGCGATGTAAAAACTTGGTGGGGGAAGTGGTGTGGTGGGGGAAGTGGTGTGGTGGGGGAAGTGATGTGGTGGGGGAAGGAGCAAGTACCTAACCTACACTCAAACACTGCATTACTATACTATCATTGTAACGGACAACACCATGAACAGCGTCAACGACAATATTTGGGGAGATGCGGTTTGTGAGGAGGAGTTGATAGCAACTCTTGACGCTACCGAGGTTGAGCAAACTACATCTCAGCAGCCAACAAGCAACATCATAAGCCGTGGCAATAACATTATTTGGGGAGGTGCGATTAGTGAGAAGGAGTTGGTGGCAACTCTTGAGACTACCGAGGTTAAGCAAGGAGCGGCGATGCAAACTATATCCCAGCAGCCTAGGACATATGAACAAGTCCTTGAGGACTATAATAACGCGTATGATTATGCTTGTAAGAGGTGGTGTGCGCAGCCGTAATGTCCAGAGCAGGAGGATGAAATGGAAGAGGATTTTCAGCTGGTTACTAAACTAGAGGAGGAACTTCAACGAGCAGACCAACTTTTGCGCGGTGCACATGGAACCACAACTATTTTGATGGGTAACTAATGGATATTTTATTCAAGGTCTTCCTCCCCACGTCAGCTGCCATCTGCCGCGCACTTGTCGCCTGTCACCTGCCGCCTGCCATCTGCCGCCTACCATCTGCCGTCTGCCATCTGCTCCGCCATCTGCTCCGCCATCTGCTCCGCCCCACCACGCTTTACACCCACCATTTGGTACGATTGCAACGCTAGCTTGTGAATAGTCAGTACACCTCCAGCTCTCGACTGGTGAACATCATCCTCTCTCCGCGCTCTTCACAAAATAACATTATCATGTCACTCAAGATTCGATGTATTTATTATGACTCTATTTATCTATCAACTTCTACGGACCTGGAGGTTTTTAAAGAGGAGTTACGACTTCTCCTAGCGAATGGGTACAGTTTATCTTTAGAACTGATCGCAACAAACAACATAGACTCTGCGCAGGGGTCAAAGTATCTACCGCCTTTCATCAGAAAACGAAGTGATGGTCGCGACTCCGGATCAACAACATCGATGACGACAAACAACGGGGAACTATTGTAAACATAAATTGTTGTAAACATAACTTATTGTAAATAAAAAGAAAAGTAAAAATAAAGTTAAATGAAATAGTACTATCTCGCACTCGTATCATTCGATTGCTTCATTCGATTGTTTTCATTCGATATTTTTATCGAATTAAAACTATCGAATCACAATCGGATTTTACGCGTGCGAGGTAGTACTTTTTTAAAATAACCTCCCCGTGACCTTGACCTTTAAACTTTCCCTCATTACGTCACAAAACCGCCTACGTCACTGGCTGAGGCTCAGATGACGTGTTTAATGACTCAGCGCTTCCGGTCACGTGACCGGAAGCCATAAATCACTTGGCCCAGAACCTACAAACCCCCACTACTGATGTGTATTAAGTAAGCATCGCAGAGAAACTTATCGTACACGAGCTGTGAATCCTGAGAAGCTTAGATGAAATTATAAGTAGTGACTTATGAGGACCAATGGAAAATACTTCTCTTGGTGGTAGTCGTTAAACTGTCTTCTATTGACGGATTATTATACTATGTTTCGACGAGTTTTCTTCTTGAAGGACAGAACGGGGGTACCTGAATGTTTAAACATTTTCTTAAATGAGTGTCAGACTGTGGGTCATGTTGTTAAGACGTTCATGAGTGATGGCGGAACAAAATTCTGAATGCAGAACGAGCATGCCCTACACACCAGTACAAATGGGTTCTGTTCAAGTGAGATACGAACCTTAGTCAAAGTAGTGCGTAGTAAGCTGTATGCAAAGACTATGGGCTGAGGCAATGAACATTGCATGTCATGTGATCAACCGAAGTGGACCGTCTGTAGGTGGTAAAACACCATGAGCTATGGTTTCAAAATAATTTGACGTCATTTGAACACTTTCGTCAGTTTGGTGCTGAATGTTACGTTCATGTCCCAAAACCAAAGCGTAGTCAGCTAAATCAGTCCCTGGATCAGATTTTTAAGAAGAAGAAAAAGTAAATATAAACGCACTTGATAGAAATGCATTTAAAAGAATAGCTTTACATCAGTTTGTTATTGTGATGAACAAGATGGCTATAGAGTTTGTGTTGCTCCAAAAGTTGTGACAACTAGAGATGTTGTTTTCAAGCCAAAAGTCTCAGGTGGAGGAGAGAAGGATGCAAAAGCAGAGGGCACAGACAACACAATAGCAAAAGTTGATTCCCCACTAATCCAGTCCCCTCAATTGATAGCTGTTATTCTCAAACCAAGTGTTCCAAATCAGGAGGAGGATGCAACAACAGAAGGCACAGATAATGTCGGAAATGGAGCAGATGAAGAAGTGTCTAGAGGAGGTTGTTGTAGCGACAGTGATGTTGTTGATGTTATCATAAACTTAAATGACAGAGATGATGGCCAATCTCAACGTCAAAAGAGACCTCCTGCCTAACTCCAAGATTATGTCCTACTTGCTGAGGATGGTCCTACATACAAGGAAACAGTGAATAGTCCCGATTGGTGGCACTGGCAATTTGCAGTGAACGATGAGATGGCATCAATCAAGGAAAATGAAGTATTTGAGTTAGTTCCTCGTCCACATAATAAGAGAATTATTGGTTTGAAGTGGGTTCTAACTAGAAAACAAAATCCTGAGTGCTATAAGGCAAGACTAGTAGCAAAAGGATATGCTCAAAAGTATGGTGAAGATTATAATGAAACATTTAGCCCCGTAGCTAGATGTGATACCATTCATTGTCTTTTGAATGTAGCTGTTCAGGAAGATCTTCATCTAAAACAGTTTGATGTAAAGACTGAGTTTCTTTATTCTAAGATGGATGAAGAAATTTATACTTGGCAACCTAAAGGTTATAATGATAAAACTGGTACGGTTTAGATACTAAAGCGCAGTTTATATGGTCTAAAACAGAGTCCAAGATGTTGGAGTAAGCTTCTTATGCAAAGTATGCTTAAAAACGGTTTTAGCCAAAGTGCTGCTGATCCATGTTTGTTCATTGGTAATAAGAATGGTGCTAAAATGAATGTAGTCATTTTTGTTGACGGTGGTCTAATTGCTGGCTCTAATCAAGAAGAAGTGTCTGACTTTATTGTACAATTGGAACAAGAGTTTAAGTTGAAAGTTACTGACCCTGAGTGTTATCTTGGAATGGAAATTCACAGAATAGAGAATGGTACCTTGAGAAGTAAAGGATGTCAGATAGTAACCCAGTTGGTACGCCTTTACTATCAAAGCGTGACGAACCGGTGGTAGATGACATACTTCTTGCGACAGGTGTTCCTTTCAGAGAAGCTGTGGGCAGTCTGATGTACATTACAAATACAAGACCAGACATATGCTGTGCAGTAAATGTAGTTGCACAGAAATTAAATTCTCCTACTGTGCAAGCATGGACCAACGTTAAGAGAATTTTTCGTTACTTGAAGGGGACACTGGATTATACATTAACATATTATAAAGGTGAAAAGATGCTACATTGTTACAGTGATGCGGATTTTGCAAATGATGAATCAAGAAAGTCACGCACAGGCTATCTATGTATGTTTGCTGGCGGAATCATTAGCTGGTCTTCTGTGAAGCAGCACTTGTTACTCTATCAACAACAGAAGCAGAGTTTGTAGCTGCGAGTGAGGCTGCTAAACAAATTGCGTGGCTTAAATATCTGTTGGGTGAGATCTAAGGACAAGATGTCAAGGCTATTCTATTTGTTGACAATGCAGGAGCTGTAAGACTAGCGAGGAATGCTGGAGAGTTTCATAAGCGGTCAAAGCACATACACGTGAGGTATCAGTATGTACGTGAACAATTCCAAGTAGAGACATTTGATGTGCGTCATGTGGATGGAGATGAGCAGCTTGCTGACTTCTTGACAAAGGGCCTCCCGGTCTCAAGACTTATAACTGTATTTTATATGTGTTAGTAAACAAAAACATTAATACCATTTAGTATAGGTAATTTAGGCCCAGAGTAAAAGAGACAATGAACTAAAAACTTTAGCCTACTCAAATGCCCTTATAACATGCTATCAGAGAAAAAGGACTTGTAAATATTAGACACATATTTTAGGTATAATTAGATTTAGATAAGTTTCATCTCTGTAATTTAAGTATTGTAAAAACATTTAACCTATGGTACTTACTCACTGTGAAATAATAATCCAAGTCTGACAAATCGACCTAACCCCACTAAAAGTAAGTTTGAAAAAGTGACAGATTTCATCAAATTGGCCCCGACACAGATATATTTGCGTGTCAGAACAATATAATTTTGTATATAAGCTCCTTATTAGTCACTTAAATTTTATATATAACCTATAAACTAATTATTTGAATGTAAAACTCTGAATTGTAAACATTAAGAAAATACGCAAGACTTCCCCAAACGAAGACCGCCATGATTGTTAGTTTGTTGTGGATCCACCAGAGTTGTCTGCAGACCATTTTGAGAGACGTGACCGTCTGGTACTGAACTCTTGCGGCGAACGATGGAACTGCGTTAAGAATGTCATACATTCGCAATTGTAAATTCAGATATTTGTTTTCTACGTTTTTTTAATTAAGTGTAAGGTTTTGAGTAAAACCTAATGATGTTATAAATTCCTAAAAAATAATCTGAAACTTTTAGAAATGTGTACATAACAGGAATATATGGTTTAATTTAAGTAATACGTAATTTAATACAGATATTATTTGTTGTTTACCTCAATCAGCTGTTTGTAGGATGTTAGAATAAGATGCAATTATGAGTGATTTAAACTAAATTTGACTTATTTTATTAACTTTAACGATTGGAAATACTATTTTATTGTGTTTTCGATATAAATTTACCTTTTCCAAATTAAATAGAGAAATATTATTTTAAATTCAGTGAAGTGTTGACCAATAAAAGCTAACTATTACCGCTGACAGCCAATTAAGAAATTACAGTGTTCAAATATTGTTGGGAAGAACTCTCGTTGGAGGAAGCCCTACTTCTCCAAATCTGGAACGAGGTGACGCCGGTGTGTGTCTCGGGAGAGCCGAAGTAGGACGGTCGAGCAAAATCCACGTTGCTCATTTCCAGGAGGGAATAATTGAATTAACATCAAGATTTTACTATTTGTGCGCGATAAATAAGTTTTTTTATCCATTCCCCCAGCTCTAAAGCCCAGCAGATTCCCATAAATAAATTTTTTAATCGTATTTAGGCACATTTGAGAACTGCATGGTGAGATCCTTCCTTTTCTCACGCTAATCCCCTTTCAGCATTTTACATATTTGAAGACTGATATTATACTGATATTCAGGGACATTTAATATCAATAATATTCCAAATTAACTTCAAGATTAAGACATTTTAAAAGTAAAGTGAAGAAGATTGATAGTATTTTATTTGTTTTTTGAAGATTTTGAACTTTCTTTCAAATTTAATTCTCTATTTAATTATCTGTTATTTTAATTTACGAATATAGGAAAATTGATTATTGTCGATCGAGCCAGATGCTTATGAACCTTACGAATTTTAAACCCTGAGATAAAAGAGAACTCACTTGCTAAATATTGTTAGTTATTTATTTATTAAATAGTCAGTTAATTTATAATTATTTATATTATAGACTGAAGAATATTCTGCAGCACGTTAGTTTGAGGGCATATTGAATTTAAACTAACATATCATGCTGTATATAACAACATATGATTTTATTTAAATCATGTGTGTTTATGTTTATGTTGTCAGTTATTGAGAATTATAATGTTTCATGGTTTAAATAAAGTTTAACAACTTTATATTTTTTTGTTATTTTGAATTGGATATCAATATTTTCTGGTCCCCTACAACATGGTGTAACCCAGGTGCAGTTTTGAGGAGCCACTTTCAAAATCACCTGGACACACACACTAGTACTTTATTAGTATGGATATGGAATGTCCATAAGAGTAACATTGGAACTATGAAGACCCATGGGGGGAACCCTAAGGTAATCCTGATCCAAACACTTACTTTTCTTATTTCAAACCAAAAGAATCAGTTAACAGCATTTCATCTCTCTAGCTAAAGGGTAGTTGGAGAACTAGTGATAAACAACCCAGAGATTTTCCGTTAAAATATTAAAATTCTGTTTATATTCACGATATATTCTACAACCATGAGTCACCTCCAGCATTGTAGCGACGTTCTCTTCGTAAGGGATGAAGCGGACATCCATCGATCCCTTGACAAACCAGGAGCACCGGCGCACCTCGCCAGGATCCTCCTCCCAGTAGACAGCTGTGCGGCGCCGGCGCAGGACCTCCACATCGTAGCGGCCGCCGTCTGTGGCCACCTTGGTGTCTGGCGATATTGTGGCTGTAACACAATGCAACGTAAACAATGGCAGAGATACGACATGGTGTTATTAATAGTTTAGGACCACTATGCTATACCTCTGATTAAGGAAAATGTATTAGAATCATGAGATATGACCTAAAAGAAGGGCCATAAATTAGGTGAGTAAATGAGTCTGACCCCAGCAGTGGCAGATCTATAATTATTTTTGGGAGGGGCTATTTCAGAATTGGATCCTTTAACTCAATAATGTCTTTCCTAAAGAAAAAAAAAGAAAAAAAAACTCTTGGGAGAGGTGTTGAGTAACTGTCTCAGAATATTACTGGAAAAAGCTGCCATTTAAAAAAAACAGGGTTTGTGATTCAAACTTAAAATTACCTCAACACTTTGGTCTATTCCTTTCTGATTCATTGGAGATCCAAAAATTCTCTAAAAAGGGATTAAACTCTCTAAAATGAAAACAATGCAGCGCTACTTGCATGACGATAGTGGCAATGACGCATGAGAAAATTATCCTTCAATAGCAAAATTCATCCATCAAAAAGTACCCCCCCCCCCACAATAATTTCACTTTTATTACTTAATTTATTATGAATTGTAAATTTGTAACATCCTTAGTACCTTAGAAAGCCATAAAAACAATAAAAAAATAATATTACAAGTGAGTAATGCTCATATTTATGTTGACTTTGTCAATTTAGCTTGAAACATACAAGTATGATGAACAACATTAACGTACGAGATGTGAAGGCTTGCTCCAGTGCGAGGGAGTCACTCATGCTGAAGGGGAACCACAGTACTTTGCCCTCAACCACTTTTTTGAAGAACCAATGGCAGTAAACTGGTCGATAAGAAGTGCCTTGTGCCTGGAAAAACATAGATATTGATACAGAGTCACTAAGAAAATCAATAAAGATACTTTTTTCTAAGAGAGATATAAATAAAAAAGACAGTTACATGGATTTTTTCATTTATCTAACAATTAATTACAAACTGATAGTACTAAACCTTCAATAAATCATAGTAAAAATTGCTGAACAAGATTTTACTAATTTAAATTTAAAAGTCAAAATTTGTGATTGATCTGTTTTAAAAAAATTGTGGAATTGGAAATTAATGTGATTCTCTTGTAATGTTTTAAAAGAAATGAGAGGTTAAAACTTTCAAGACTTTACACACTTTTAGACACATGGTTTTTACATATATATGTAACAAAATTGATTCTGTTAATATCAGCTATAATTATGATCAAATAAACCATACAGGTAAAGAGAAATAGTGAAGTTTATAAATAAGTTGGCAATGTTGCAGAGGTAAACTAAATTAATTTTAAACAAAGAATAAATTTCAGCACACCTTTAAAAACTTTAAAGTCATAAAGCTGATTTTAGTACACTTAAAATGAAATAGATAATGAATACACTAGGTTTTCACACATAAATATCAAACTGTTCTTCATGACTGGTTCAACAAACAGAATTAGCAACACTAACCCTGAAAAAGAGGTAACTCACCAGGTTGGCAAATGAAGGAGGCAGTACAGAGGGCGTGTTTGGAGACAGAGATTGTGGAGGTCTGTACGGCATGGCAGGAGCAGAATTGACAGATACAGTGGCTGGGGCAGACGGAGGAAGAGTGGGGGCAGGGGTGGAGGTGGAGAGGGGAAGGGTTGGGATGGTGGGTGGTACAGACGGGGGCAGAATTGGGGATGCAGGGATGGTGGTGGGAACAGAAGATGGTAGAATTGTGGATGCAGGAGTGGTGGTGGGAACAGAAGATGGTAGAATTGTGGATGCAGGGGTGGTGGCAGGCATAGAGGAAGGGAACAGCGTGGATATGGGAATTGGGGCAGGGACTGTGGAATTTACATTGGAATGGGTGAACAGGGTGGTGGAGGCAGGAACTGAGGAATCTACATTGCAAGGGGTGAACAGGGTGGTGGAGGCAGGAACTGAGGAATCTACATTGCAAGGGGTGAATAGGGTGGTGGGGGCAGCAACTGAGGTATCTACATTGCAAGGGGTGAACAGGGTGGTGGAGGCAGGAACTGTGGAATCTACATTGCAAGGGGTGAACAGGGTGGTGGAGGCAGGGGCAGGGGCGACTGGTGGGGGGGCAGGGCTCGGCATGGCGGCCATGGGCATCACTGACAGCTCTGGGGGACGGGTGTACGTCGGCCGCTTGATGTTGCTCAGGCGGTACGAGTTGTGTGGACCTCCTTTACAAATAAACATATATAAACAAATTAAAGACTTTATAACAAAAATATCTAAATTCGGAATACAACCAGTACAACATACCAATTTAGCTGCATACTACATTACCGACATCAGTTAACCTCAAAAAAGAGTGAACTAAACTAAGAATAAGAATTAGAATAAGAATAAGAATAATTTATTTTCTCCAACAAATATTACATTTTTGTACACTTTCAAATTTTGCACATAAAAAAATAATAGTCTAAAAAATGCCCATTCTTTTAGCAAAAAAATTAAAAGTCCACAAAATGTCTATATTCAGAATGACTTAAAAATACAACAATACAGATTAATGCATAATTATTAAGACTAAAAAATAAAAGGTTGTACATTTTTGTTGTGCATAAAACTAAAGAGAAAATGTAGGGCCTCCAAGGCAAAGCCTGTTAGGAGGTTCCTTTCCTTTAAATTATCAAAATAAAATACGGCGATCAGACAGAATTGAAAATATGTAGAATAAAATATAGCGATCCCTTAAGTATTTGTGCCATAAATTTTACTAATCCAAAAAAATACATACAAAACTACTTCAACAATTAACAATGACTAAACTATGGTTTGATCTTCAAACCGCACACCGCACTTTGCTACCAGGCGGCTCATGGCACCAGCCCAGGTGCCGTCACAGCTCATAGCATGCAATGCTTAGTCCCTGAGTATCAAAGCTCTCCATAGTGTGCCCTTATCATGACCCATTTTCCTATCTACCTTTATTTTAAAATTAAAAACATAAACATTATTTCTTCCAAACTAAAAAGCCACTTCTTTAACTTGTTTGCAAAAATAGCTGCGCCTTTGGATTTTTTTATTTCATCAGGCAACCTATTAAAAAATCTAGGTGCCATAAAATTGTAAGTTTTTGTTAAAAATGTATTTCTTGGTTTTGGAAAAGTATATTGCTCTGCATTTCTAAGTTTGTTTCTGTACAAATTTTCATTCGGAATCCTATTTCCACTTCTACTAAAAAACATTTTCAGCACTTTAAAGACAAACAAATATTTTAATGGTAGTATTTTTTTTTAAACAAAGAGAGGAAGGGACGATTCAAATTTACCTTTATATGAAATTAAACGTACCAAATGTTTTTGCTGGATATTTATTGCATTTAGATGGGTTTCATAAGCATTTCCCCAAAAAATTATCCCATATTCCAAACGACTTTGTACAATAGAAAAGTACAATGTACGTAGGACATTTTCACTAGTCATATCTTTCAAAAAGTAAAAATATCTTAAAATGGAATTAATTTTGTTTTTTAATTTAGAAATATGTATTTTCCAGCTTATTTCACTATCTAAAAAGATTCCCAAATATTTTATATTATTGGCTTGCCCCACAATTTTACATGTATTAAGACAAAAATTTGGCTTACTGATACATTCTGCGCTGTGGTATTTAATGTCATTTGAAAAATCAATATTCTTTCGAAGACTAAAATTTATAAATTTAGTTTTTTCGGCACTCAGTAGCATGTGGTTTGCAGTAAACCACCACTGAAGTGCTTTGAGGTCATCGTTCATAGCCAATTTAATCAAATCCAAACCTTTTTCTATGTAACAGAGAGCAGTGTCGTCAGCAAAAGAAGTTAATTTTCCTTGGAAATTTGCTTCACACAGGTCATTCCAAAACACAGGTATTTTATGTATATAATAATTAGTATTGCCTCAAGCACTGACCCTTGAGGGACCCCATTCGTAATTACTCCCATTTCACTATATACAGAATTGATTTTTACACATTGCTCTCTCTCAAATAAATAGCTTTCAAACCATTTATGACCTACACCCCTTATCCCACCATGGTATAATTTATTCAACAAAATTTTGTGGTCAACTGTATCAAAAGCTTTTTTTATATCCAAAAATAACACGCTTACATTTTCCCCCTCATTTAAACCATTATATACATTTTGCAAAAAATTTAAAAGAGCATGTTCAGAGTTTAATTTAGTTCTGAATCCAAACTGATTATTACTAAAAAAATTTGTTGAATTGAGAAATGATAATAACTTCTTTTTCATGATCTTCTCAAAAAGCTTGGAGAAGCAAGACAACAAGGATATCGGACGGTAATTATTGCAATAAAATTTAGAATTGCCTTTGAAGATTGGTATTACAACAGCATTCTTTAATTTGGTTGGAAAAATCCCAGTTTGAAAACTGAAGTTAATTAAATATAATAAGACAGAGGTTATTTTTTCTGAGACCTCTTTAAGTAAAATAGAATTCACTCCATCTATTCCAGGACTTTTGTTATTTTTTAAACTAGCAATTGCAGCAGATAGTTCTTCCAGCGTTACCTCATCAAGGAAAAAAGATTTTACTTGAAACTAAATGAGAAATAAATTATTTACATTTATTTTTACGGAGTTTCAAATATAAAATTGTAAGTTTTGGATATTTTCCTAGGGGTTTCGAACTATAAGCTACGTGCATGCCAAATTTAAAGGTCCTAGCTTATCTAGAAGTAGTCTAGAATTCCTATGTCTGGGTGTGTTACACATGCGGCTGTATATATTAGACTCGCTTTGCTGGCTGAGGGCTCCGCCCCCAGACCCCCGCTTGGGGTCACTCCAGTTGTTATTATTGGTCAATGACCCTTCAAGTATTTTTTATATAGTATACTATTTAGATTCATTATGGTTAAATCCACTCTAGATGTTTTCATTTTTCAATAGTTCTATAATTTGTTTATACTCTACCATGTGAAAGTTGCTTTGACAGTTTACTGGATATTTGTTTACAGCTGTTACGATTTCTATTGTTTTTATTTGAAACTCCATAAGCCCAATGTTAAAATATCCAATTTTCAAGATGAAAATTAGTGGTTTTAAAATTAAAAATTGTATATTTTGGCAATTTTACCGGGGGTTTTAAGGTACAAGCTACCTACAAGGTAAATATCACGTTTCTAGTTCGTCTGGAAATGGTCTAGAATTCATATGTCTGGTGTGTTACACATGGGGCTGTATATATATTAGACTCGCTTTGCTCGCTGGGGGCTCTGCCCCCAGACCCCCGTTAGGGGTTGCTCCAGTTTTTTAATATTACTCAATGTCCCTCTCAAGTAATTTTTATATGGTATACTATTTTGATTCATTTGGGAAATAGCCAATCTAGATGGCATATTTTTCACTGGACCTATCATTTGTTTACACTTTACCATGTGAAAGTTACATTGACAGTTTAATGGATAATTTTTTACAGATGTTATGATTTCTTTTGTTTTTATTTGAAACTCCATAAGCCCAATGTTAAAATTTCCAATTTTCAACATAAAAATTAGTGGTTTTAAAATTTAAAACTGTAACTTTTGGCAATTTTCCTCGGGGTTTCTAGGTACAAGCTACCTGCATGCCAAATTTCAAGTTTATAGATCGTCTGGAAGTGGTCTAGAATTCCTATGTCTGGGTGTGTTTACACATGCGGCTGTATATATATTAGATTCAAGACTTTAATAAGGTGCTGTTATAAATATAAATCTCAGGTTTAGCAATACAAGTAAACTATTGCACTATTACTTATAAGTATATATACTTGAGACATTCAAAGAGATGAACAATGATTTTAATCAGTGTAAATAATGGCATTTGTCTTTCTTCCTCAATTTGGCCAGTCTCACTAATTAATTAGGTTTTCTCTCTTTATACACTGTTTGAGACACACCAAAATTAATCTTTTAGCTTATACAAAGTTATAGAATAATCATGAAACATACCCGAAGGTGGTGGAACATTTGCCTCACTGGTCTGTGGAGGCAGAGGCACTTGGGCAGGGATACTGGGGGGGAAGGGTTGAAGGGGAGGGGCTGAGGGACTAGTAACCGAAGGGGAGAAAAGCTGAACTGGAGGGACGTTGCTCTGTTGGTTCTGTTCGAGCGTGGAGAAATAGTTGAATATTGACTGAGGGGCAGGGGAAATAGATGTAATGGGAGAGGGTGTGTGATTGGACGGAACTGACGGAGAGGGATTGAGTAATACTGGTGCTGTTGTGAGGGCGGGCGTGAAAATAGTTGGAGTGACGTAAGAAGAGTTCTGATTTGGAAAAAATAATGGAGTGGTCTGAGTGGGAGGTGGTTGAGAGAGAGGAGGCTGAATGAGAGGAGGATAAATCAAATTAGTTCCTGGTGAGGTTTCTTGGTTGGGATAGAAGTAACTATCATTATTATGCGACTGGAGGGGTTCGAAAGTGAGTGTTCTATTGAATTGCGGGTTCAGAGCATCAGCGTATATGGGAGTAGGTTTGGCAGGGCTGGTGGACCCAGTGTAGCTCTGGGTAAATACAGGGATGGAGGAGAGAGATGGAGGAAGAGGGTGCAGATCGGGTGTCCGGGCAGGATCCGAGAACTGGGGCTTGCTGAAGTGCTTGGAGCTGCTGCTGCTGGGAGGGTCTTGGCCCAGGAAACTGTCCGCTTCTATTTCTATAACAAAATCAACCACCCGCTCTAGTCATTGTTTAAAATAAATATCACATATATGTATATGTGTGCATAGTTTCTATACATAACATACATCATATCTACAAAAGTCTTAACACGTTCACTGCATCACGAGGTCCTGAGGTCTCGTACCATAACCTATACTTGGTGTGCTTGCATAATATGATATTCTTCTCTCAGGTACAGTGTCGATAACTCTACGTAAATTGACATAGAGAATATAGAGAAATAAGATATATATTGTCCATAAAGCTTGTTGATTGCTGGATCGATTGGTAACTATGACAACAAACGAGATCTATAGATCTCGTAACGCACTGAAGTAATAAATTATTTCTTTTATACGACACGAGACCCCCGGACCTCGCAACGAAGCTTATTTGCTCAGAGCGCCACTTGGAGCTCTTGAGTACGTTCCGTTCACAACATTGCGCCAAAAGTTGTTTGTTGTTATTGCAATAACCTAAATTTATTTGGGGTGTGTTTTTTCTTGTAAATGTGCAGTACGAGATCTCAGTGCCTTGTACTATTGTGTCATATTCAAATCCTGAGCAGGCTGTAGGTTGGCAACAGTGTGCTAGTTCACAAAATACACCACAGAGTGCTCTGTTTCTATTCGTTTCAATGTTATGGTGAGCAAAATATCGTCTGCGCAACGAGATCTCAAGGTCTCATATCGGACAGCCGTAATCACACCAAACGAGAACCATAGGTCTCGTAACGCACCACCGTAATCAAATACAAATATGCTGTAATGCAGTGAATGTGTTAAAATCTGTTTGTTGTGTAATTATTTCCTATAAAACATATGGTTTTTGTTTACTATATATTTTGATATAGTTTTTCTTGGCTATCCTAAAAATGTTTCCAATACTTCACTGTTTATATTTTAATAAATAATTACTTAACATACTGTTCAATCTCATTTACTTAAGATGACAGAATATGGTGGCAACGGTGATCTTATGAACAATAAATCAACACTTTGCATGTTTAATCCATCACATTTCAAGAAGCTCTCCACTTGGGAAAAATGGATAAAAATATTTGAAAGGTACAGAACTGTAACAGGACTAAATAAGACTTCAGATGAAAACCAAGTAACAACACTGCTTGATCAGATAATAAGGGCTATAAGAGATGCCATAAGAGTGCTATAAGTTTAAATTTATATAATCCAAACTGGGAAACTATAGTATTAGCTGATGCATCTTCTTATGGAACTGGAGCGTTAATCCTCCAAAGAGCCCCCTAAGGATACAACATTCAAACCGGTAAGTTTTGCGTCCAAGAGATTGAGTGAAACTGAAATGCGCTACGCGCAAATAGAAATACCCCCGTCGCAGCAAACCTGCATACACAGCGAATTTCCAATGCATATTTATACACCATATATACAGCCACTTTTACCAAGTTTCATAGATACTCCCAAATGAGCCATATATAAAATTTTAATTTTTCTCCATAAGAATAACATGGGGATTCAGTACTCAGGTTTGCTGCAACAAGGAAAAAAAATAGGTTTTAATGAAATTATCTACAGACCACAACCAGGTGAAGCCACATACCAAGATTCTGCCGTATCCATTAATAAATAAGCAATTTATACAATTTGAATTATTCTCTATAGGAATAACATGGGGGGCTGAGTAAGGAGGTTTGCTGTAACAAGGAACACAATTTATAGATTTTTATACAAATATCAATGTAACTCAAATAGGTGAAGCTACAAAACAAGTTATATTAATTTATGTTCATAATTAAGTGAGGCATAACATTTTTCTTATTCTCCATAAGAATAACATGGGCGCTGAGTACGCAGGTTTGCTGCTACGGGAACCATCGGCAAAATATGTTTTTTTTTAGACAATTATCAATTGACCACAACGAAATGGAAGCCATATAATTGTTGTTCGGATACGTCCATAAATAAGCGAGATATAAAGTGTTTCTTATTCTCCAAAAGGGTAACATTGGACGACTACTAACTATGTTTAGCACTTTGAATATCTCTGTAACCAATTGACGTAGAGAAATGATCAAAACTCCAAATTTTTTGTTTTTTAAGTCAAATCTAATGGTGGAAAGTAAATTTAGATTTAAAATTTTATATGTAAAAAACACTCAAACAACTCAAAACCCATTTTTAGGGTACAAAAACCCCCCTAAAATACCTCTTTGGATAAAGCGATCTGTCTGGTAATCGAACTTAATGTCATGAATGTTGCTTTACACGTTTGTACCAAATTTCATCAAAATCGGACCATTTTTACTAAAGTTATCGTGCCTACACCTGTAATATATAAACAGTATTGAACAAATGGTGTTTTTGGCATCTGGGGACCTCAAAACGAGGAGTTTTCATGGTCCCGGGCCTAGGTCTTACCATGCCGACTACGGTAATAGCTTCTTCCTTATAGGGGAAATTTGCTAAATGAAGCTTTAGCTATAACTTGGGCATGTGAGCATTTCAGCAAATTTTTGATAGGCAAATCATTTCACATTGAGACCGACCACAAGCCACTAGTCCTAATATTGAGCAAAAAAGATTTGTCTGGTATCCCTCTTCGTATTAAACATTTCAGGATGAGTTTAATGAGGTTTGATTTCACCATATCACATACAGCTGGCAAGGATTTGTATGCAGCAGACTTACTTTCAGATCGGCAGTCGAAAAATCATCATTGGAAAGCGAATTAGAAGTTGAAGCATATGTAAATTGTGTTTGGAACACTCTATCAGCAACAAATCAGCGTTTGAAACAAATTTTAGAAGAGCAAAAGAAATGTAGAGAATGCAAGTTGTTGAAGTTGGTAAAATATGGCTGGCCTCAGTATAAGGAAGATATTCCTCCTGAGGTGGCAAAGTGGTGATCGAAACAGGGGGAATTAAAAATAGTAAAAGAAATCCTCTGTAAAGGAGATCGAATCATCATTCCCTACTCCCTTCGCAAAGACATGCTCAACAAAATCTATGATGGACATCTTGGAATTTTTAGGTGTTTGAATCGAGCTAAAGTCAGCATTTTTTGGCCTGGCATTACAAATGAAATAAAACAAATGGTAGAAAAATGTGAGAAATGCACAATTCATAGCAAAACAAGAAAATATCATATGATTCCAACAGAAACACCTCTCAGGCCTTGGCAGAAAGTTGGTATGGATCTGATGAAATGGAAAAAACAACAATACTTGGTAATTGTCGACTACTTTTCAAGATATATTGAGCTCACAAAATGAAGCAACATAACTTCTAATCATGTTATTCAACATACCAAATAGATTTTCGCTAGACATGGAATACCAGAAGTTGTATTCTCCGACTCTGGAACGCAGTTTGTGCAATCTACAGAATGGGCCCAGTTTGCTAACACTTGGGGATTTGTACAAATATCCAGCAGCCCTTATTACCACCAAAGCAATGGGGAATCAGAAAGAGCTGTCCAAACAATGAAAAACATGTTGATCAAAGTTTAATGATCCTTATCTTGGGTTGTTGACCTACAGAGCAACACCAAACAGTTCAGGATACAGCCCTGCTGAATTGCTTATGGGAAGAATAGTTCAGAAAAGACTTCCTATATTAGGAAAATGTTTAGGACCAAAAAAGGTAAATGTTCATACATTTAGATACCAGGACATGAAATAAAAAGAAATGCAAAGGATAAATTATAATTCAAAATTTTGAACAAAAGATGACAATGAGCTAAATAAAGATGACAATGTCTATATTACAGACAGAAACACAATTGGAAAGGTTAAACAGAAAGCTGCCCCTCAGTCATACATTTTTCAGCACCATCAGGATGTTTCCGTCGGAATGCAACCATGCTCCGACAAACATAACCAGGAAATGAAAAACTTCAAACTGAAGTCCCCCCACTAGAAGGGAACTGTGAAAGAAAAATGGAGAAGGCAAATCAATCTGAACGGAGAAGCCACAGCGAAAACCTTGATAATCTCAAAAGATCAAGATATGGAAGATTTGATTTGTAAATGCAAGAAAGAGAAAAGAAGAGAGATGTTGTGTAATTATTTTCTATATAACATATGGTTTTTATTTTTTGATTTATTTGGACTTTACCTGTTGCTTATAGTGTTTAAAACTACACTACGTTTCGGGAGGTAAGGAAACTCCTCCCGTTATCAAGTGAACCCTACTTATATCTAAATATCAAATTCTTACACCTAACCTACAATTTTTTTTTATTTTAAGGCCTTGTACCATTTTTTATATATGTTCACTGTCTGTATGTAAATCAGTATAAATGTAAATATATTCTTAAGTGTTGTAAGACGTTTTTTATTACATCCCGTTTATGTAAACAACAATATCTTTCCATAAGGTTTATATGAAAACCCTTTTGGGCATCTTGGGAGCAACCCAATTGAGTTAGAACGAAATGAATGGCTTAAAAACCTTCACCATGAAATTTTACATGTATATACCAAGTTTCAGGGCAAACGGTCCAACAGTGTCCGAGTCCATAAAATTTAAATACATATACAAACAAATAAATCTGGAACCTTTTTTTTATATATTGATTACTTTTCTTATTTAAAAATTAGTTTTTAATTTAATATTTAATAACAGTGTATCATGGTTTTAAGGTTTTTGCCTCTCAGTCTACAAGGGTGAGCGTAGATATAATATCCTTTGATATTATTAAATACCATAATACTTGAGAAATTATAAGTCTTTGATAACATCACAATTTTGTATTGCACATTATAACTCATTTATAAAAAGTAAACATGAAAGGAATAAACAATAACATGACAAATCATATGTTATAAAGTTTATCATTAATGATGTAACTGTATCTATATACATAACTAGGCTTATCGCCGTTGAAGGCTTCGCCCCCAAACCCCCTTTTGGAGTTCGCTTCGCTCACTTGCACTCCTCAGTCAACTCAAGTTTAAATCAAGCTCGAAGTTCATTAACCAAAGCTAAACTACACAACAATGACCTTTGGTGAGCACATTAACACCTACAAGGCGGTCCCATATCGGTTCGATATCGAAACATTTTACCAATCAGCTGCTTGTTTGTTTTATCAAGTGAACTCCCGACTACGATGGTTGTTTCGAGGTGCATAAAAGCAAAAAAATAAAGTGCTCACTCAATCAAAGTCAATCAGATATAAATAAAAACTTGTGGTTACAATGTTAAATTGGAGTTCCACATATGGATTTACGTGTAAAAAATAACAACAAATTAGACTTCAGTTCACGACAAAATTATAGTAACCTAACCTAACTCCGCAGAGCGCTGTATGGTGGCTATTAGTTGAGCAAAATAATTACAAATAAATGAATTTGTAAAAACAAAATAAAGTCAAAGTCAAACATAAATTGCAGACCTCAAAAAGTAAGCATCAAAAGTAGCGTTCAAACCCGTGACCACATAATTTTGAATCATCTGCCAACATATCCACTGGGCTCCTGGGCTAAATTAATTTGATAGAACAAACAATAGATTTCATTACATTTTTCAATCTCGTAACAAACGATATTCGCGATACTGAGCCTCCCGTGTAAGCGATAATGTGCTCACCTTGTTTAGTAACAGCTGATTTATATACACCTCATGTGAGCAAATTAGTATCGCCTACACTACTAAATAAATCAGCTATTGTTTATTTAAATCAGCTGATACAAACATGTGGTATTAGCCAAAGATAGTGTGCTTTCATTTAAACGGCTTTCCAAAACTGTACACATTTAAATGGGTCAAAATACTCAAAATTACTCCTTCTCCGATGAATAGCAGCTAAAGGGATGATCGGATCTTAAATCTGACGAAAAATCGTTAGTTGGAATTCAAATTTTCTACAACTTTTGTATTTCACGTTTTTTGCCATCTCTTACCGTTTCCGTACAAAACGCACTCAAAGTGGAATATTTTCCACCCCAAAAATGCCTCAAAAACTCAAAAATGTTAACCTTTGGCAATTTTTCTGGCAGTTTCTCGTCAAGAGCTTTAATTCAAGTATGATATTGAGGGGGTCAGATTATGGGAAGTGCCTCATAGTTTATGTCAGTGAATGAGTGAACCCGTCTAGCTTTATATAAGTGGATTTAATCTATATATATAATTTAAGGATTCAACAGTGGATTATCTGAAGTTTATTAACGGTGTAGTATAGTAGGATAAACGCACGATGGCGAAACAATAAATAAAATAACTGTTGCCATTTTACTAATTAATTCAAGCCTAAATACTAGTCATAAAAAACAGATCTGATGTAACACATTTTAACTAAAACCAATGAACAAAATTAATTGTGAATATTAATTAGCCTAAATTAGAATATTTTTATTATGTGGCAAATAAAACTCCAGAGTTCATGCAGTTGTATTATTCTTTGATTTGATTGATATAACTGAACATGAAACCAGAAGTAAATGTATTATAATTTTTCATATTACGGGTCGTAAAATAAAACAAAAAACTATGTGAATGCTGCTTTTTAGCAGTTTACAGTCTGAGAGTCCAAACCTCGGATTTGATAATTCTGAAACAAATGTCTTTTATTGCAACTAATATTTATAAATAAACCAAGTGTTCCTTTTTTACAGTAGCTTTGAGAAGCATGATTCCCCTTCCATATACCCCCCTACAAAATACTGCCTTTGGACCACTGCAGTTCGGACTGGTGCACAAAAGGTCTACTGCATGTTGTCTGCAAGTTTTTAAGGATGACTATTATAATTATGGTCATTATAATTACCATAATGACCATATGCATAAATGATCTCCCAAATGCAGTTCCTTCAAACTCAATTCTTTATGCAGATGATACCACTTTTTTTAGCTCAAATAGTGATTTTAATTCTCTTGAAGAACTCAAACAAAATACCTTACTTGTTGCATCCAACTGGTTTAAAGATAATGGTTTTCTGTTGAATAAAGCTAAAACACAATCAATTTTTTTTAGTTTAAGACCACTGCCTCAAGCACCACATCTGGATAATAGTTCTGATTCAGTAAAATTCTTAGGTATACACATAGATAATAATTTAACCTGGGGGCATCATGTTGACTTTATCACAGCTAGGTTGTCTAGAACTGTCTACCTCCTGAGACGTCTCACACACTGTGTTGAAATCAACCATGTAAGAACAGCTTATTTTGCATACTTCCAGACAATCATTAGATATGGTCTGCTACTGTGGGGCAACTGCTCGAGAGTTAGTGAAATCTTGCTGTTGCAAAAGAAAGCCATCCGAATTCTAACAAACTCTAATCCCATAGATCATTGTAGGCCACTTTCTACTCAGTCAAAAACTCAAAATGTAATAAATCTCTATTTATTTGAACTCATTACATACATAGTAAATAACCCACAGTTGAACTTCCTGAACATGTATACAGCACTAGAAACAAGGACAAAGTCTTAATCAAAGTCTCATTGCAGGTTGAGTAAATCGCAAAACAGTCACGTTGTAATGTCCCTTAGGGTGTATAACAAATTAATAGGTTGCATTAGTAAATATAATTCTAAGATTCTAAAAAATAGGTTTTATGACTGGCTCCTTCAAAACCCTTTTTATAATGTAAGTGAATTCCTTAGAAGCAATGTTGACTTTTAAGAGCTACATCCTATGTATTCTATAGGCCCAAGGTTCATGGTTCATGGTATTGTATTGTACTGTTTAAGTTAGCCTATTATGTATAAAGAAAACCAAACATAAGTTACTATTGCACTAATTTTAAGTTAGATATAGTTTAAGGTAATATGTAACTTACAAATTCAAACTGTATTTTAACTGACAGTGTTTCTCTACTCTTCTTCTGAAGAAGTCTCCAATGGAGACAAAATGTTATATAATGTGTGTAAATATCTTGCGTATCTTAGTGGTGCTTAGTGCCAGTGTTGCTGTGCTCACTTGAACCAGTTACTTCAGGTGAGTTAGCTGTGTTTCCCCCCTGTTTTCAATGAAACTCCTAAGCCAAGTGATTTTCCTTTACAATCCTAATACTAAAATTTAAACCTTTTAAGGCATATATGTTAGCCTCATTTTGATTAAGTATTGACTTTGGCTGGTGCTGTAAGACTGACATTGCTGATACATGTATTATTGTCCAATGGCAAATAAAGATTTATTTATTTATTATAATCTCTACTTATACCAACAAATAATCAAAACTAATCTAAAATGCTCCCAGAATTATTCTTTTTAGCGAATTTCCCCTATAGGGAAGAAGCTATTACCGTAGGTCTCATGGTAAAACTTAAGCCCGAGACCATGATAACTTTTCATTTTGAGGTCCCCAGATGACAAAAACACCATTCGTTCAAATATATGTATATATATATATATATATATATATATATAGATATTTTTTTATATATTTTTATATACATATATATATGCGTCGGTAAGCACGATAACTCTTGTAAAAAAGGTCTGATCTTAATGAAATTTGGTACAAATGTGTAAAGCACCATTTATTTGAACGAGTCCGAAAACCAGACGAAACGCACCATCCAAAGGGGGGTTTTTGGGGGTTTTTGGGGGTTTTGTACCCCAAAAATGTTTTTTTTCGGGTTTCCACATGTAATTTTTATTTAAATCAAATTTAAATTGTTACCATTTAATTCAGCATAAAAAAAACAAACAATTTGGTATTTTTATCATTGCTCTATGTCAATTGGTTCCTGAGATATTGAAAGTTATAACACAGTACGTTGTCTAATGTTATTCTTATGGAGAAAAAGAAAAATTGTATATCTCGCTTATTTATGAATATAAACTGACAAAATTTGGTATATGGCTTCATCTGGTTGGGGTTTATCGTTGTTTGTACAAAATACAAAATTTTCACGTATGGTTCCCATAGCAGCAAACCTAGGTAATCGGTCCCCATGTTATTCTTATGGAGAATAATTAAAATGTTATATATTGCTTACTTATAAATGTATATGAATGAAACTTGGTACCGGTATGTGACTTTACTTAGATGAGTTCTAATGATATTTGCATAAAAACCCATTATTTTGTGTTCCTTGTTGCAGCAAACCTGCACACTCATCCCCAATGTTATTCTTATGGAGAATAATTAATAATTTTAATATCAATTGTTTGTGAATATATTTCTTATGAATCATGTTAAGTGTTAATGTGTTATGTTATATATTCATTGGAAATTCGCTGAGTATGCAGGTTTGCTGTGACGGGGGTATTCTTAAATTTGACAGAACCAAAACAGATATTGAGTCAATAAAGGATGTTCTATGTCCTGTATAGATAATGCATTACATCTGCAGTATTCCAGCTATTCTGACGTAATCTAGGTATTATGGGTTCGTATTGCTAATATTGACTGATGGAAAGGAAGTACCTGCCTATTTGTGTAGTGAGATACGCCTGATTTGTGTGTCAGAGTCTACCTATCCTTCACCTGCAATGGCTCACTGCCTAGCACCTGTCCTCTGGACTCTCCTGTCTGGTTGTGTGTTCACTTACGCTCAGAATCCATCTCACAATTTTACAGGTAAATTACTTAATAAAATTATGAATGCTTTGAAATGTAATGTACGTCAAAAGATGTTATTACAAACAAAATATAGTCATTAGACCTTAAAATTTGTAAAAATGCCAACAATAAAAACCAAAGTTGTGGCTTTTGTAATTGACTAAGGCCAAATACAAGTTATTTACTCATAAAACTGGTTTTAATTATAGATATTAAACTTTAATGGATTAAATAAACAAGACATCGAATTATAGTTCCAAACACCTCCAATTTTGGAAGCCAACACATCATGTTGCCAGAGAATGCACTAAGATTTATGTTTAGATTTTTAATCCAATATTGGCAACTCACATGATAAATTAAACAAAAACTATTGTAAAACTGCTTTATTTGTATGACTTTTTAAAATTTAAACTTAAATATTGATAGGGTGTTTAAAAATTGTATAAAGAAAACCAAACATAAGTTACTATTGCACTAATTTTAAGTTAGATATAGTTTAACCCTTTGAGTGCCAGAGTTTTTCGGTCGTCATATCCCTAGAGTGCCAGAGTTTTTAGCACAGTATATCCCAAAAGTGCCAGGCACAAAATCAACATTTTGCAAGGGTTTGCAAAAAAATTAATAACTTTTTTATTTGGTAAGATATTATTATGAAACTTTTTTTGTTTTGTAAGTTTAAAGTTTAGCTATAATATTATGCACATATATAATATTTAAAAAATAAAAAATAAAAAATTTGAATAAATATATGTATGTGGGAAATTTCTTTTAATTTTTTTTATTTGTTTCAGGTAAATAAACATTGTTCAAATATAAGATTTTCACCAAATAACTACTAGATTTATAGAGGACATGTTTCCCAAAATATTTCCTGAAAGTTTCATTAAATTTGGGCTTTAGGCGGACAAGTTAAATGTAAAAAAATATAAAAACGGCAAATTAGTACACAAGACAGTAGCCTAACTTTATTCAAGGGTTTAAGTTTTATTACAATTTTATTTCATAAAGCAGACTAACTAGGCCTTGTATATTTATGGAGTATATGTTTACCTGAACATATCCTGGAAATGTCCTGGAAGAAATAATAAAAAGTAATGGCGTAAGAAAAATTTTCTATAACAACGATTCACAAAATCAACATTTTGCAAGGGTTTTGTACATAAAATCAATAACTTTTTTATTTGGTAAGATATTATTATGAAACTTTTTTTGTTTTGTCAGTTTAAAGTTTAGCTATAATATTATGCACATATATAATATCTAAAAAATACAAAATAAAAATTTGAATAGGTACATAATATTATACATGAGGGAAATTTTTTATATTTTTTCAGATAAATAAACATTGTTCAAATATAAGATTTTCACCAAATAACTACTAGATTTATAGAGCTAGAAACTATCCTGGAAATCACCTGTAAGAAATAATAAAAAGTAATGACGTAAGAAAAATTTTCCATAACAACGATATATCGTTGCAATGTATTTTTCGGTAAGACCACCGACGACGATATATCGTTGTGAAGTATTTTTCGGATGTTCCGTGCACAACGATATATCGTTGCGTGGCACTCAAAGGGTTAAGGTAATATGTAACTTACAAATTCAAACTGTATTTTAACTGACAGTGTTTCTCTACTCTTCTTCTGAAGAAGTCTCCAATGGAGACAAAATGTTATATAATGTGTGTAAATATCTTGCGTATCTTAGTGGTGCTTAGTGCCAGTGTTGCTGTGCTCACTTGAACCAGTTACTTCAGGTGAGTTAGCTGTGTTTCCCCCCTGTTTTCAATGAAACTCCTAAGCCAAGTGATTTTCCTTTACAATCCTAATACTAAAATTTAAACTTTTTAAGTTATTGCAAGGGATTTTTATTTCTAGTAACAATACATTATAAAATTATAATAAAGACATTTCTCAAGAATCAATAAGAATTTGATTAAATTAATGTGCCAATCGTAAACAGGACCATAAATACTGCATATTCTAATTATTTAAGTACAACTGCAGCATTATAAAGTATTATCAGTGTATTTAAAACCTGAACTATTTTCCTTTACAGTATTCAAAACTAAAATAAAATTGCTCAACTGTAACATGTCAAAATGTTCATCTATTATAAAATAGTATTTCACGGTTTTATTATTAAGTGTTCAAGTCAGTAAAATACTGATAATCATCCTATCAATAGGGATAAAACTACTGATTTGATAAAACTTAAAAATAATGCATTCATAACAAATAAATAATGAAGTTTCATCTTACAATCACCACACAATGTTAATAAATGATTTAAACATGTTATATTATGTCTCATTATTCCTTCTTTGACTTTTATTCCTACTAAGTTATTGTGCAACCATTCAACCAATCTACTTGACGTATGGTCTAGCAATATGGGGAGCACTTCATTAGGAAATTTTAATAGAATTTTTTTAAATTCAGAAAGGGACCACAATAACAACACATCATGTAGCAGTAGATAAACCCTGCCAACAATTATTTTGAGATCTAAAATAAATTGCATTACGATAAATAAAAAATCTTTAAATCACGAGAAATCTATTTTATACTTCTTTATTTAAAACAAAATTTATTTAATAAAAACGTTCTTTAACTGTTAATTTACAACAACTTTTTGAAGTAAGTAACAATAATTTGTAGTAAAATAACAGAAATTAATGGCTGAACTAAAGTTTATTTTTAAAATTCACACATGTACAGAAATATACCTGAATGTTCTAATAATAGGTTAAGACAAGCCAACAATTACTAGGGAAACCAATCACTGTGAGAACATCTGAAGGGAACTAACAGTAGAGAGCTCACAGTCACAGCAGATGTGACAAACAAATATGGCTGCATTCCAATACCAACTATTGACAACCATCCCAACAGCACTAAAGTAGCGGCACTCGAGCACATAGCATTCATTACTTTGCCAACTGATTATGTATTATTCTTCTATGTGTTTTTGAACATTATTAACTGAGATGATATTATTAAGGTAAGAAGTCATTGATCAATATTCAATGTAAGAAGAAATCTGTATTCTTTATTTGCATGAATTTAAATCAGAACCGAGAGAGATGACAACCAAGCAAAACACACTGAAGCGATACAAAGTGATTTTTAAAAATCCTTTTCCACATTTTTTCTGTAAGAAGTCTGAAGAAAACCTTAAATGAAAATGCACATGGAGAATTTCATTTGTACATCAAATAACAGTTTTTTTTATAAGTAGAATACATTACTACAACCAAAATGAAAGTGAACAGCTGAGTAGAAAATAACAGTTGGTAAAAATTGCTTTTAAAACACAACCAGCAATACTTCACTTTTAACACAAGCGTCTTTTCAAGTCAGACTTGCAGCAGTGTATGATACTTAGATGTTTAAGAATTCCAAAACCCTCTCCAATGTTATGCTTATATTCTTATCAAATACAGTATTTACAAACTAGGTATACAATGCAGTTGTCTGCTTGCAATATTGAGCGGAGCGAGTATTTATTTAATCAATAATTTTCAGAAATGTATCGACAAACAAACCACTAAAATAAACAAAACAACAATTTCACAGAAAACTACTGTATTTACAAACAGCTGATAGTAACAGTCTGCATTTAAATTTGATCCATATAACAGCTGTATAATCAACACACAGTAAACAAACCAAATAAAATATTTCTCCTATTAAAATAACATGGTAACTTTAAAGGGCCGTAGGGCAGAACCCTTATGTCCGATTTGGACCATTTCAGATTTATACCTTCCCATAGATGGTTACTATGACCGAGCAAAATTTCGTGAGGATCACTCCAGCCGTTCAGGAGGAGTACGTGTAAATAAAAAGCCAGAGTGTAGTATAGGAGCTCCGCTCAATAATTCAAATTCAAATTTTGGAAAATTGTACTAAAAATCATTACAATTGACTTTGGGATTAAATTAGGCCAGTCCTTTTGGTTGCCCTGTTTCAAAATACCCCTGTTGCAGCAATTCTATCAAATTAATCCTGCATATCCTGTATACACTCAGCAAATTTCAATGAATGTATAAGTACCTCACTACCATATGATGTCACTTACCATGTTTCATCAATATATGTTCATTAGCACGCAAGATATACAATTTTGTTTGTTCTCTATAAGATTAACATTAAATAATATTCTGTGTTTGGCACTTTCAATTACATATATCCCTAACCTAATGGCATGAGTTTTTAATTTAAATACTTCATAGTTTGTTTTTTCATCAGAATCCAAAGGTGTAAAATTATCTTTTAAAGTTCCAAATAAAAATGTGTTTAAAACTATTTTTGGGGTACAACCCCCTTTGGATGGGGCAATTTATACTGCATAAGGGGAACCACCATGCAAAATTTCAGCTTCAGAAGCATTGTCGTTATTGAGATGCAGTGATCACTAAGTCAGTCACTCAGTAAGTGGGTGGTATTTGGCAAATGTATCCATATAACAAAACATACAGTTTTCACGGCCCTGAGCCTACCTCTGAAACTATTCAGTTGTACACTTTATATTTGATGAATAAAGATTATTGAATTTGAAATAGGTGTATTACTATGCCAACTATGGTAATAGTTTCTTGCTGATAGGAGAAATTTACTAAAATCAACTCTTTGTGTTCTATAGAAAAGCTCTGGTTGTTCTGAAGCACACTGCTCTGATACACTGACATGGTTGAATGAATTCGATAATCTTGACCAGTAAAAGATAAAACATTACCAAAAAAAGTTACAAATTATTAATTTCTTACCTTTAGCAAACGGTGTAGAAAGTTATCTGCCCCATGACCCATTTTTATCCCCTCGGCATGCTTATTATGCAGGACCATTTTACAGCAACCTATAGTGTGATTATTGAAAGAAAGAGCCTGGCGAAGCGGCCGTGCGGCAACCGAGTTTGTAAAACATTCTATTTCGTAACCTTGCAGAACGTAAAACAAAAGGATAGAAATTTATAGTAAACGTTACTTAAATAGTCAGTTAAACATATTTTTATTACATGTTTAAAATATTTGCTATCTTATTCCAATGAGTTTATATTGACAGTTATACTTTTACCGCACAAATTTTTACAAATTATATTCGCAGCCGCTCCGCCAGTCACTTCACTTTCTTTCGATAATCGCACTATAATTAATCCCCTAAAAGGGATTCTGGTGCCACTATATACCTCCAACCTCATGGACATTTGTTTGTCTAACTTTTAAAAATAATTAGAATCCTGAACAGTTAGACAAACAAATGTCCATGAGGTTGGAGGTATACAGTGGCACCAGAATCCCTTTTAGGGGATTAATTATAGTGTGATTATCGAAAGAAAGTGAAGTGACTGGCGGAGCGGCTGCGAATATAATTTGTAAAAATTTGTGCGGTAAAAGTATAACTGTCAATATAAACTCATTGGAATAAGATAGCAAATATTTTAAACATGTAATAAAAATATGTTTAACTGACTATTTAAGTAACGTTTACTATAAATTTCTATCCTTGTGTTTTACATTCTACATGGTTACGAAATAGAATGTTTTACAAACTCGGTTGCCGCACGGCCGCTTCGCCAGGCTCTTTCTTTCAATAATCACACTATAGGTTGCTGTAAAATGGTCCTGCATAATAAGCATGCCGAGGGGATAATTATTTTTAATAATTACAAAATAATACTATGGTAAAAACAATATTTAAAGACTGACAATGAATAATTTATTGAGGGTTCAATATTGCCAGAGCAACATTCTGATTACAAAATTTTAACAGTTGTTATGAAATACTTAATATCTGGTTTTGGTTCTGTGTACCGAGGTTATCAACTGCCCAGATTTCCTAATCACAAACTTTTAAACTGCAAAGCGTTTCCTATTCGGGAACTGACTTGTGGCAGATCAGTATGAGAAACATTTTACTTCTTTTTATATACAATTTTAATAGAAAGATCTATGTTTTGCTAGATTAATTTACCTAATCAGCGGCCCAACAAGCCTGGGCACATAGTGGAACTCAGAGCTATCGATTAAAATAACAGTCATGTGCCTGAAAAATCTGGGTACTAATTCATATAAAATTATTAGAACAATTTTAGAATAGGAAGCTGTAAGATAAGAAAAATTAACCAATAATTTGTTCACCATTAAGAAGAGCTCAAAAACTAAATAAATTAGTACTTTTAATTATTATTCTACTCTAGTGATTGTGGAGAAAGTTGGAATTTGGTGTTAGCAGTAAACACATTATGTTGCCCAATATTATTCTTATTGGGAATTAAAAAATTATCATTTCTCTGCCTTTTACTGATAAATGTTATACAAATTTGGTAGTATATAGTTCAAACTAATAATGATTAATAAAGAATATGTTGCTACCTAACTCTAAGAGGGATGGGGGGGGGGATTTTCTCAAGTTGCCGTAATATACTTAATACTTTGGCTTTCTATCGGAGTATGGCCGGTGAAGGGTCTCTACCTGCCCAAGTCCCAATCATGGGCTGGAGTGTGAGAACGGTCGTCCCTTCACCAGCCGCACTCCGAGAGTAAACAGATTATATACTCAACTAGCTTTTACCCGCGGATTCGTTTGCCAAATGCTGGATTATATTTTAAACCTGTTTAGCTATTTTCCTACAGAATTTTAGCTAACTGGTCAGTTTGTAGGTGTGATGGTAAATAAATGTACTTTAAATGCCATTGGGGAGAGCCTGATAGGATTGTCGGAACATTAATATGCTTGTTTTTTTCTGGTCTGTTATTTTTTTCTATTTACAGCTCATTTAGTTTAGTAAATTCAAATTTTAATATGGCAACACAAAAGGACTTTGGTATCATTAGTAGGCCTATTCTATGCCTGCCTTCCAGTGCTTTTAAACCAATTTTTTTACTAGGAGCAGGCCTATTTGCCTTCACTGTATTAGTTATCTACCCTACCAATTTCAAACCCATCAGTCCAGTAGTAGATATGAGATGGTTAATATAAGCAATGACTACATATACAATAAGACAGACAAGCCTTATGGAAATAACTCAACGCCTGTTGAGAAGTCGGAGAGACTGCTTCAGCGACCCGCCGCCAGTTGGCGCTAGTGGCGGCGGGCGTTGACTGTACTACTGATCTCTTGGTGCGGACTGTACGAGTACCCTCTCTCTCTATTTCGCCCGCCGTACTAGCGGCATGGCAGTGGGCAGTAAGCATGTATGCATGCAATGGATACAGGCATTATTCAGGTGTATGTCAGCAGGCAGATAACCTCCAATAAATATGAGTTCTGATGTTTACCTTCTATGCCTAAGCTATCAAATCTGGCTATCCCTATAGAGTATAAGGATGGCAGGGTGGAAGTGTACATGTATATAACATAATTGTTTTAGTTACAACAAAAGGTACCTAAATTAAATACGAATAAAGACTAATTATAGATACATCATTTAAAACTTATTAGCTCAAACAATGACGTTGCGTAAATTATTTATCCTCAGAATGTTGATTTGAATTAGAAAGGAAAAGATAAGAATATTTTTTTAAATTAATTTTTTATTTAAAATAAACATTCAAATCTCCTAAAAAACAAATATCTAGACTCGGCACGGTCCTTTCGTGTCATGTAGTAGGCATGGTATAGCTTATTGTACGTTTACAAATCCAGGATAATCTCCAATAGTTTTAAACCCTATATAATGATGAAAACAAGGTTAAAATGTCCCATACGGCACTTGCGGAATGGCTGTTATGAGGTATTAATTTAATCAGGAAAAACATTTCTTTAAAATAAAAATAAATAATACACTATACTTGCATTAAAGATTTTGGACTTGGCCATTTTACAACAGAAACCGAGTACCTATTTAATGTAATGTTAAGCTTAACTTTTTAACTCTACGTAACTTTGTTCTGAGATATTTTTTGTATCTTTATAAACAAAAGAGTTATAATCAATTTTTCTTTTTGGTCCAAAATGTTTGTTTTGAGCGCGGCGAACGAGTTTAGAGGAAAGGTCATTTAACCTTGCTTGTAATGACTATGGTTTACGAGATCCTAATGGTGAGCATAAACATATGAACACAATTCATATCTGGATATTTAATGTACCATGTCTACCAACAGAACAAATATTTTCATGCAAAACCCAACGGCAAAGCAGTATGTTGGAAAAATATTTTGAATTCACACATTTCTGAAACTCCATCATAACAACTTTGAGAACTATATCTACACATAAAATCAACGGTAAATAACCAATATTTCGGCTGATAAAAATCACTAAAGGCGGCTCCACACTTCTCGCGAACACGCCCGAATGTTCGGAGTGTTTGCGAGAAGTGTGGGAGCTGCACGAACTTTTGAATACATACGGGAACATACGGGACGGAATGTTCAGTGAACATTCGGGAGAATGTTCGGCCGAATGTTCAGGCCTGTTCTCGAAAAGTGTGGGACTGCCTTAACATTTATTTTAAAGTAGTATCTAATTATATAATCACCATTATTTTTATTGTCCGATGTCCGAATTATATTTTCTCAGTAATCAGAAGTACACCAAGTACAATATTTGAAACATAAGTAGCCTAGTTTGTAGGTCGTAGAGGTGCAGAAATATATTTTAAAGTTTATTACCTTAGGCCCCGTACGGTCAACAGTCAATAATTACAGTCAACGGTCCCGTCATTCCAAAGTAAGTCATTCTGAAGTGTTGCCGTAGTGCATTCAGTATTTAGTTATATCTCACTGGTTGCAAAGAAATAAATATTAAGTAAACAAATGATTTCACATCTTTAATTTCTTCCCTTTTTCATAGTATATGGAGAAAGAATTGTTTTCGTCAAAATTTTCGAATTTGAGTTGTTAGTGGAAATATTCGTTTTGATGCTCCCTGAACCCAAAAAAAGTGATTTTTATGTGATGTCTATGTGTCTGTCTGTCTATCTGTATGGATGTATACAGAGCTCTAACCAATGGTCCGATTTTTATGAAATTTGGTATGTAGGTACTAATCCACGATATCTCCAGGCGTTTTTTACACTTTTTTTGAATTTTTTATTATTAAGGGTATTTATCCCCCAAAAACCGCAAAAAACATTAAAAAATAAACATTTCTCAAAAACGGCTCTAAGGATTTAAATTAAACTTTAGTCATTTGAAAATCTTTAGTTTTCCAACAAAATTACACCACCCGCATTTCTGTAAAATTCAGGTTCAAAAATTACAGGACGTAAAACATAAAAAATTCAGTTTTTGGATTTTTCATAAAAAAACATAAATATAAAAGAAACATTACTATTCGCCATTAAAAATAGCTCAAAAAACAAAATAATTTAGGATTTTGAATTACTATTCTACGATTTCTGGTTGCGGGGAAAATTTAAATTTTCATTTTGCAGTAAACGCAGCACGTTGTCCAATGTTATCCTTATGGGGAATACAACAACTACTATTTCTCTCTTATTTATTGATACATTTCGTTTAAACTTGAAATGCTTGAAAAGTTAGCATTGACCAACAGAGGAAATTCGAAATATGTTGCCCCTTAATAATCCGGGGGGGGGAATATGGGGCAGTTCCCCTCTTAAAACCACGTGTGTAGCAATGGATTTTGTAGTGCCTCCATGATGATGTAGTGCTTATCATGATACAGTAACTCTTTTGAATTTGTAATTTATCAATTTTACAACGTGCTTTAAACCTGTACCTGATGACAGGATTGTAGAAGAAAACAGTTATTTCCCGTCTGCTTTAAAATGCAAGTACTTTTTGGTGGTCCTTTCATTGTTCGGAGTTTTTTCTATAATGTCCAATTATATGCTTATAGTGTGAGTAAAGTGGTCATTTCAAATACGGTACCTTAACCATCAAAGGTCGTGGAAAGCCTGTTCTATAGCTAAAGTCAATTTTACATCTTATTCGGAATAATTTTGTTGAAGACACCGAGTTCATAAGTTAGGTCTACACATGTGTTTATAAAACTGCCGTTCAAAATCGATACATGCCTCAATTTTCGACATGAAATCAAACTATAAAACAACGATTGTAAGGCTCTTGGGGAGGCTTGGTTTTGAGTTTTGACATAAAAACATTTATTCCATTTAATTTAATTTATATTTTTGGTATAAATGTTTATTAACAACTAAGTATCCTTCGTATTCAAGTTACTTGATAAGTTTGTCTACTTTTAACGCCAAACATATTTTTATAGGATGGGTTATATTGCTGATATAGAGGATCAGTTTTGGGTTTTGATATAAAAACATATATTTATTCATTATTTTAATTACATATTTAGCTACAAAAATTCATTTACGGCTAAGAAACCTTCGTATTTGGAGGGAAAAATGTTTAAGTAACAGATATTGTAAAAGAAAGTAGGTTTTGATTATATAAAAAGGCAAAGTTATGTTTTATTACTAAAGTATTTTATTTCATTACTGATTAAAACAAGTTTTTGCTTCAGGAGTAAAATATAATAACTAATCAGATATGTTTATCTTATCATGTAATGTTTAATTCTTTCTAACAAATAAGTTTCTTATTATTTACTGCTTAATTTACCTTAAATATAAAATTATAAAGTTCCTCATGATCCGAAAGCCGAATTTTTTATCAAAATTGAAAGCTATGTTAAAAACAATAATCTCAACACCAAATAAGTAATACCCCCGTAGCAGCAAACCTGCGTACTCAGCGAATTTCCAATGCATATATATGTATCTTAACACCACATAAAGCCACATACCAAGTTTTATCATTATACATTCATAAATAAACGATTTATGACATTTTAATTATTCTCCATAAGAATAACATGGCGGCTGAGTATGCAGGTTTGCTGAAGGAAGGAACACAAAAAATGGGGTTTTATACAAATATCAATATAACTCATTTAGGTAAAGCCACATACCAAATTTCATTAATTTATTTTCATAATTAAGGGAGATAACACGTTACTTATTCTCCATAAGAATAACATGGGGCTGAGTACGCAGGTTTGCTGCTACGGGAGCCTTTGGTAAAAAAATGTTTTTTTGAGCAAATATCAATGGTCCACAACCAGATGAAGCCGTATACCAAGTTTCGTCAGTATACGTTCATAAATAAGCGAGATATAAAATTTTTCTTTTCCTCCATAAGAATAACATTAGACAACGTACTGTGTTTAGCACTTTCAATATCTCGGTAACCAACTGACGTAGAGAAATGATCAAAATACCAAATTGTGTATTTTTTTAAGCTGAATCCAATGGTAAAAACTAAAATTTGACTATTTCCAAAATTATATATAAAAAGTTCAAAAAACCCATTTTTGGGGTACAAAACCCCCCCAAAATACCCCTTCGGATAGAGCGATTTGGCTGGTTTTCGAACTTAAAGTCATAAATGTTGCTTTACACGTGTATACCAAATTTCATCAAAATCGGATAATTTTTACGAGAGTTATCGTGCTCACGGACACACACACACATATATATATATATATATATATATATATATATATATATATATATATACAGTATCGAACGAATGGTGTTTTTGGGGTCTGGGGACCTCAAAACGAAAAGTTATCATGGTCCCGGGCCTAGGTCTTACCATGCCGACTACGGTAATAGCTTCTTCCCTATAGGGGAAATTCGCTAAAATGAACATAATTAATATTTTATAGGTGAAGATATAAATCAAATGAGGAGCACTTAACTATGCTGGATGTGGTCCAGGACGGCGGTGCGCGTAGAACTGAACATAGCGGTTATTTACATCGGATTATTGAACAAACTATAAATTATATCGAAAATTGTTTTGAATGAAAATTTAACACCATCTAATTAGCTACAACTTTCTCGGTGGAATTTTTTTTCTACCTCAAAAATAATAAAAGTTATCGCTTACTGATTTTTACATGTCATCCTGTTACAACTCTCTAATATTTTCATTATTAAAAATTACACATAATTTTAAACTAAAATATATTTATACTGTTGGATGCGGAAACTCATGCAGAAAAGGAATATATAAGTTTAATTGTAGTTTTATTATTATTAGAATGTACATGAGCGTGTAAACGACAACGCGTTCACCGCTCGGAATTACTCAGTTTTGCCGTGTCCTAGCGACTAGCCGGACCGTTTTGATACATGCAGCGCTACTAGCGGTGGGTCGCAGAGTTACCGCTTGGCGCTGAATTTTTAACACGGCGCTTACGCGTCTTATTGTATATGTAGTCATTGATATAAGAATTTGGAAGATCAAGTGGGAGGAGGGGGGAGCCCCAAAGTATTTGCAAGAAGGGAGGAGACTTACGTTTCATCCTGGTTTATTACCTTTCTTTCTAATAAAATTCAGCTAAATAGGTTAAGAAGATAATATGTTCTCCATATTAACATAGGGTCTTTGAATACCAGTAGGGTTGAGCCCTACAGGATTTTCTAAATGGGATTTAACTGTAAAGAAAGAAAGAAATAAACAGGTAATTGAAACATTTATTCTTCTAAAAATGTAAACAAATGATTCAATGACAACAATCAGAATATGTAAATCACTGCTGGTAATCAAAAAACTGCTGGAAACAACATATATCTCATTTAAAAAGTTGTAAAACTAATCTTCTATAAGATTAACACTGGAAGTGAAATGGCCTGTCTGACAAAGACCTGAGGTGAAAGTGAGACGATAATAGGTGTATGTGTTATTTGGGGATGTAGGCTATGTCAATACAAAATTTCAACTCAATCTGTAAAGCAGTTTTTGTGTGATAAGAGCCACAAAAAATATTCATTCCGATTTATAAGTTTAATTGGATATGTAGTTAATAGAAAGGAATTTATCGATTAATTGAGAGAAAATGGATTACGTATTAGTTTTGGCATGTCCAGTTTTTTAATCCTGTTTATTAGTGAATTTCCTATGGAAAGTGAACTATTAGCATGACCCGCACGGTGAAACTTAAGCCCGGGACCACCATAGAAGTTCCTAATGTGACCCCCTGAACACGTTTTGGGGGTTCGTTCAAAATGCTATATATATATATATATATATATATATATAGACATATATATATATATATATATATATATATATATATATATATATAACATTTTGAACAAATTTCAAATTTGGTAGGGACGTTCCTTTCTTTAATCAGTTGGACAAGTTTGTTGGGCAAAACAATCTGAAAACTCTAAACCCCTTTTTTGGGGATTAATCTTTCAAATTTCGAGTTTTTGGGCACAAAAAGGGTCAGAAAAGCCCCTGATGTAAAATTAATGAATGTAAAAAGATGGGAATTAGTGTGGCGAAGCTTTTAAGCCCTCTCTCGTCATTCTAGCATATATATTTACCGAGTTATTAAAGGAAATGTGTATTGACCAAACACAGTACGTTGTCTTATGGGGGTTTTACATTAAAAAAGCCTGTTAATCATTTGTTGGTGTACTTTTATCATCCCCAACAACCTCACGCCACTTTAAAGCCTGACTGGACCTTCTCCTAACCTAATGAGCAAAATTGTATTCCCAGCATTGCAGGTAATTAGAACCAGGAGTATCAGAACAGCCAAAAAATCAATATTTTCAGATTTGAATAAAAATTGGAATAATTGTATGTTTTTAACTGATTTTGAGTTTTTATAGTTTTTTATGTGGAAATTCACTTCCCTCACATCAGCGTGCTGCGTACGAACTCATTTTAGTTATTGACAACGTGACCCTAATTATATATTTGTAAAAAATAATTTTAGATCCAACTTAAATTAATTATAGCAGGATAAATTGATATTCACATAACTCACTAAGATAAACAGTTTATTCTTTCTTAAATATTGAATCTGCTATTATGTGTCATAAATACATTTCTGATGCATGAATAAAATCATTGGGGAATGATAAGTGTGATAAGAAAATGACAATTGAATTTGCAATTAGTTTTCACCCATTTGTCTTAGCTTCTAAGTTCACCATCATGTAATGTCAGTATGTTAATTAAATTATTCCATCTCTATAGAGCACTGAAAATAAAAATAAAAACATACTAAAATCATAAAATTGTAGAGAATTAAAAAAATAATTAAGGAGTAAATTAAGAGAGTAAATCTATCAAAATTTCCAATAACTTAAGTAATTTTCTTACTTCCTTGGTGCCTTTATTTTAACTCCTAAGTATTAAAAATTTTAAAATCGACACTTAATTACTTTAGAAATGATCAATTAACAGTTCCACACAGAAACACAGATAAACAACAACTAACTGACTAGAGCATTCTTCCATCCCCTTATCCTTAGTAGATAAGAGATGATCTCACGTCAAAGTAGTCTCATTACGCACACACACCAAACCTTGAGCTCAAGACGCCATTGATAATCCAATTATTTTTAGTCCCTACCAACTGCATATCATAAATATAAATGTCAAGTATAATATCCTCAAATCACAGGGTCACGTTTTGAACTGTTAGTAAACTTTTGCAGCTGCAATGATAACAGTTTTGTACGTTCAGAACTTTACTTGTTTTTTAACCTTGTTTTTGACTGCGATAAAGAATTACTATCTATAACTAGCTTATAATCTATTTCTTTGCGGAAACATACCTAGTGGATCATGAATTGGCTGTGAATTACTTAAATAGAGCCTGGATGAGCTAAATATGTTTGCGATTTGTTATTACCAATCGGTCAAGTATAATTCTAGATGTAATTTGGATAGACCTTATATTTAATAAGTGAAATTTTTAAATTTTAATGAATATCCCCTGTAGGGAAGAATCTTTCGGTAGCTGGCAGGGTAAGACTTAAAGCCATTGTGAACCATGATGAAAGTGTTGTTTTGAGACCCCTGGACGCCAAAAACGCTGTTTGTTCATATATATATATATATGTCAATGTGTATCCGTTAACACAATAACTCTCATAAAAAAGGTTTGATCATCAACATTTTTCAATGAAGCTTCTTTGATTGGGGTCTATTGGTCTATTGATATTTGCATAAAAATCCTATGTGCTGTGGTTCCCGTTGCAGCAGACCTACATACTCATCTTCAATGTTATTCTTTTGGAGAATAAATCAAATGCTTTACCTCACTTATTTATGAATATATTTTGAAGAAACTTGATAATGGATTAATTTGCATGGACCGGGAGCTGGGAGGTAAAAAATTGTCATAAGGTCCACAGGAAAAGCCTGTGCCATTTCGAAGGAGCATCTTCAGGAATGAGGAAAATATGTTTATGAAACGTCAATCTGGGGGCTTTCTCCCAGGTGGACAAAATCAAAAATTCAAAAAAAGTCAAATTTTACTTCATAAGGTCCATGGATTTGACATATGCCATTCCGCTGTATACGTTTTGGGGATCACAAAAACACCTAGGTGGACAAGATTTTGGGGGCTTTACCCCAGGTGGTTAAACTTGAAAAATCAAAAATTTTACGTCATAAGGTTTACAATTAAAATAGGTGGCATTTCATTCCTCAGGTATTGAGGGACCCAAAACCACTGAGGTGGACAAGATTTTCCGGGGCTTTACTCAATGTGGACAAGATTGAAAATTTCATGTTTGGAATTTTGGATTTCTTTTTATGTGCCTAAAACCCATCCTATCAAACCAATTTCAATGAAATTTTTTTGAGGAGCCATTGCGTTAAAACAAAACTATGTATTTAAAAGAATTCAAATTTTTTTGCTGCTAAAAAGTTCATTTTTTGATTTTTGCTTATTTTGCTCCCAAAAAAGCCTAAAAGCGGCAAAAATAGGTTGTAACTGTCTGTTTTATATCACTGATTTATGAATGTATATGGATGAAACTTGATATGTGTCTTCACTCAGATGAGTTATAGTGATATTTGTATAAAAATCCATTATTTTGTGTTCCTTGTTGCAGCAAACCTGCGTACTCATCCCCAATGTTTTTTTATAGAGAATAATTAATGTTTTAAATATCGCTGATTTGTGAATATATTTCTTATGAATCCTGGTAAGTGACTCAATGTGTTATTAAGAGGTATATATTCATTGGAAATTCGCTGAGTATGCGGGTTTGCTGCGACGCGGGTACTTATCACATTAAGACTACACATTTATCACATTTCCTACTACTGAAGAAGAAGTGAAAAAGATTCTCCTCGGTCTAAAAAATAGTAATTCCTGTGGCTGGAACGAAGTTCCAACAAAACTGTTGAAGTGGTCTGCGGGTGTTATTTCGGGAGCTCTGGCTGTTCTGATTAATCAGTCATTAAAAGAGGGTATTTTTCCAGATCTGCTGAAATATTCTGAGATATTACCTGTATTGAAAAAAGGAGATGGTAAAGATATAAAAAATTACCGTCCAGTTTCACTTTTAAGCAATATTTCTAAGGTGTACGAAAAATAATTCACCTGAGAATAATAAATTATCTAGAGACAAACAATTTAATTTGTCCCGAACAATTTGGTTTTCGTAGGGGTTGTAATACCCAGCAAGCACTTTTCTATTTTGTAAACACTGCTTTGGAGGCCTTGGAAGAGTCACAGCATACTGCTGGAGTATTCTGTGACTTGTCCAAGGCATTTGATTGTGTGGATCATAGTCTGCTAGTAAAGAAGATGTTTGATTTGGGGATACAGGGATCAGTCACTGAGCTTCTGGAATCTTATCTTGCAGATCGTAAACAAAGAACAATAGTAACAAAATACAATAAAAAACATTTTTCAAAATGGAACAGCATTAAATACGGAGTTCCGCAAGGCTCAATAATTGAGCCTCTCCTTCTTGTAATTTATATCAATGATTTTCCACGGCAGCTTCCGGGACATATTACTCTCTTTGCAGACGATACATCAGTTTTAATCAAAAGAACTTCTTCAGTTGTGCTAAAAAATGATGTAAGTGGTATAGTACAACATTTAAGTGACTGGCTTTTGCTCAATGGCCTTCTGTTGAATGAAAACAAAACAAACATAATTCAGTTTTCCACTAAAAATACTTCTGATATGCTCACAACCAGAATAAGTTCAACCAAAGTGGGTAAGGTGCTGGGTATTCATATAGACTGCAATCTCAATTGGAATCATCACACTATTTTTTAAAGTAAAAACCTAAGCATTAAGTATATTGGTCAATGTTGTGTCATTAGATGTTAAACATCAAACACAAACTTTGTTAACTGCATATTATGCTTATGCTCAGTCAATTCTGAAATATAGAATTATTATTTAGGGCATGGCAACTGGCACAGAAAATGTCTTTAAAGCTCAAAAATGAAGCATTAGAACTCTTTGCCGCATTAAAAAAAACCAGCTGTAAACCTTTTTTTAAATTTTTAAATGTCCTCCCACTGCCATGCTTGTACATTTTAGAAAAAGCAACTTTTGTCCATCAGTATCCCCATATTTTTACTAATTACACCTTTAAACATAATTACAACACAATAAATAATCATCTGTATCAATATCCAGCACACCGGTTGACTAAATTTGAAAAAAGCCCTTTTGAAAAAGGCCTCAAAATTTATAATAAAATCCCACAGTCTCTTAAAGGACTATCTGTTGAAAAATTCTCCAAACAAATCTTTAGTACCTAGGGGACCGAGCTTTGCTCAGAGGAAGGTCAGACAGTTTGTTTAGATGACTCGGAGTAATATTTCACCACTTCTCCCTACTGATAATCAGATTTGTATAACTCATTTGCCTCATTTATAAATTTTTAAGGTCCCTCCAGTTATTATTTATAGCTCAATGTCCCTTTGATTTTTTTACTACTCTATATATGTAATCTTCACTGAAATATTTTAATCTCTGCTCTCAGGAAACCACATGTTAATAAACATAAACCACATGAGTATTACTTTGACAGTTCCCTGGTTGATTATGAACAGCTGTTACAATTCTTTTGTTTTGATTTGAAACTCCATAAGCCCAATGTTAATTTTTTTAACTTTTCATTTTAGTTTTTTTTTTACATTATTTGATTTTTTCTGGGGATGAGGCCTGTCTAGAACTTATTTTTATTCCAAAAATTAGTTATTTCGAACATTTCAAGGAAATCGTTGGAGCCGTTTTTGAGATCAGTGTCGCAAGCAAGCAAACCTTACTCATATTAGAGTATAGGATATAGGATATATTTCTGTAAGTGAAATTTTTAAGTCAAAATTGTGGGAATTTGGCAAAACGCAGGATGATGTGAGACATCTCAAATTAAAGATCTTGATCCCAGGGACTTGGGAAAAATAGCGGTATTTCTACAAAATTACCAGCATAAGAGATATAACGTAAAGCATCCCCCATAAGAAAAGCATGGGGTTTGAAAAACGTCTGCTTTGTCTACATTAAAACATGCGATTAAGTGTTTATTTTGTTTACGAACTGACATGTGTTCCTACTTGGAGAAAGGTTAGGGGCTATCGCCCCTTCAAGCCACTAGTTAAGTATATTTTACTCGAAAAGTTGTACTATAGCACAGATAAGTTTTTAAATGATAATCTTATTTAATTTTTTGTATTATTGTTTTACATATGTATATATTACTTTTTAGTTGTAAGTATAGTTTATGTTTCTCTTGACAATGCACCTGTTTGCTTTACAAATTGTAATATGAAACGTTATGTGCAATAAAGGATTTGATTTGATTTGAAGACATGTTTAAAGTACAAACTGTACCATAAAACAGTTTAACATGTTGCAACTCAATCAGAGAATCAATATGAAACTTAGATACAGCATTCAAACGTTTGAAAAAATTAAAATAAAGACAATTTAGCATAACATTGTCTGTGATTCCAGGTATAACAAATACTCTATCACAACGAATAGTGAATCAGGCCGTTCGTCCAGTAACATTACAAGTGAATCCTCAGACCAGCCTTTACGTGCAATCTGGTCAGACTTCAACTTTATATTTTGATGTCACTAACAATAATGACTGGAATGCCTTCTTTGAATTCTACTGCAAAGCGCCTTCTAGCACCATTCAGTCAATACAGCCTTACGAGTAAGTGTGAATCTAATTACTGTATGTAATTAATTTAATTAATTTCACATTTTTACTGTATAAGAAAAATACTAGAGAAAATTTAATTTATGTAGAGCAGTATTAATTAAATAATAATTTATCAGGGGAGGTAGCTTAACCCTAGCAGTGGCCCTCCAACCAATTTGGTCGGATTTTTATGTCGCCTATTGTGGCCACCGACCAAATTGGTCGGATTTTACTGACAATTTTGAAACGTTAATAAACCAATAATAATAAACTCAAAAGTGATCAATATATATATATATATCATTCGAAAGATCACATTCTGAACTTTTATTTTATTACATAAATGAACCGTGTAGCAGCTGTATAACAATGTTACGACGATTAGAAATGAAGTTTTCCGTTTATTATTATATTACGCCCCTAAAACTTACAAAAAAATTCTTTCCACAACATGTTATATATTTCTATGTAGGGAATTAGATTGTTTAAAAAATGTAGGCTATATAATAAATTTTCCATAAAAAATCTGTAGACAAAATTTTACCAAGGCTGTTTTAGAAATTTCTACAAAAAAAATCTATTTTATTATTTGTTCACTTTACCAAACAAATTTTTCCCTAATGAAGTTTTGGCGCAACGCAATTGCTGCAGCCGACGCTCTGACAATGGCAAAACACGATATTTTTTAAATTACCCAGATCAGGTAATTTTTCTCGCAGGAAGATGCGGTTGGTACCAATGCACAGCTAAAGAGTAGCGCTTTATGTTGGTATTGATTTTTAGAATGAAATATTGATTGGACAGGTTATATGATTTTATGAAAACAGGTGTTTTTGGTTTTTTTGTATAATGGCCCATCCGACCAAATTGGTCGATCAGAAAATCGCGTTTATATGCAGTGTATGTTATATTACTAGTCAAACAATATGTTATTTTGAAGAGGAAGAAATGTAGAGTAATTTAGTTTTGCCGTTGGCAGCACTGTTTTATCTTGGCTTCATCACAAAGGAATTGTTTCATTACGTCACATTTTTGCCTAATCGGCATCGGCAACTGTGCAGCTGTTTACGAAGTCTCAGTCAGTTTGTTTGGCTCGCTCCAAACTGGATTGTATTTGTTATGACTGTAAACAGCAGATTTCAGGCTTTCTTCCTATATCTGTCTCGATGTGTTGTGTTTTTGTTGACAATATGACATGACATCTGAAATATGCAATGTCCAGTCCCAGTCCAAAATGGCGCGCTATGTTATTGTTTGACCGCTGTCAGTTGTGTAAGAGTGTTTTAGTTATTTATTTAGCCGAATTTGCGCAAAAATGGATTGTAGTGACATTTGGGGTGCTCTTGAAGAAAGTATTAGTGACATTGATGACGATCTAGAGGGTGATATAGGCAGAGATATTGAGGTGAACGACTTTCCTGATGATGCGTCATAGGCTGTAGGCTAATTGGATTATTTACCTGGTAGGCCTAGTGGTGAGTTATATATTTATATGTATATTTCTATGTATTCTATGTATAACATGTTATATATTTCTATGTAGGGAATTGGATTTACTACAACATGTTTATATTGATTTGGGGGTAAAACATTTGACAAAAAGCTATATACTAAATACTGTGAAATCTTTTTTTTTCAAATACGCAAAAATAGCAAAACATTCTTTTATTTACATTTATTTATAAGTGATAACAATTTTTTACTATCAACTTTATGACCTTTTTGGATTCCTTACTTTATTAGCTTTACAAATATGTATATATCATTATTAGTGTATACATATATTACATGACTTATTTGTAACACAAACTAACACCGTACAGTTTACATATATTTCGGGTTTCCGTTTATTATTATATTACGCCCCTAAAACTTACAAAAAAATTCTTTCCACAACATGTTATATATTTCTATGTAGGGAATTAGATTGTTTAAAAAATGTAGGCTATATAATAAATTTTCCATAAAAAATCTGTAGACAAAATTTTACCAAGGCTGTTTTAGAAATTTCTACAAAAAAAATCTATTTTATTATTTGTTCACTTTACCAAACAAATTTTTCCCTAGATCTTATTTATTTTAGTATTTATAGATTCTCCTGTTCTTTCCAATAAAAATGAATATGAGGTTTACTTCTACAGTGGAGTTTATACAAATTTTCAAAAAAAGGTCTCCAAAATCGCCAAATCTGCTAGGCCATTTCCCACTTCAACATTAGGCCACTGCTAGGGTTAAACTATCACAAATGTAGATATTACTTATTTACAATATGAAATAGATCTACTTCTGAATTCTCTAAAGAACTTGTTGTGTGGTCAGCCATGTTATTATTTCATGACCAATTTCGGTGATTGAGGTATCAAATTAAAGGACTTTTCCTCAAGATGTTTTGAAAGTAACTGATTTTTCTTGCTGTCTTCAGGGGTCCACCACAATGACCGGTAAAGTTCCCAAGTTATTCTTATGGGAAAAAATATTTTGGTAACATGAGTGATTAATATAATTCAAACTAGCTGATGTATCCGTTCTTCGCACGGGTTAGAAAGGTTGAGATCTTGAAACAGCTCTTGCTTCTGTTCTTTAAGCTGTCAAATGGAAGTACCCACAGCTGTTCGTGTTACAGTTTCTGAATGTTTACTTTCTTCTGAAATGTAAACATTGAAACTTAGGACGTTCAGGGGGCATAGCCTGAGGGGATTTTAAGGAAGTGAATAGCCCTAAGTCTTGCACGGATTCAAGATCTAACTTTGTGATCTACCTAAGTTTCAGCCTAGTCGGTTCAGTAGTTTTTGCGTTTACCCGGAACATCAGACACCCACAGAGACAGAAACCTCCTCTTCATTATAATATTATAGATAGATAAACAGCTGTTATAAGAAATTCTTTTAATGTACAGACTGACACTGTATTGTTTACCTTTTAGGTTTTTGAATTGAATTGCACCCAGTGGGGAGAACGGGATACCGACTAGTTAAATTTACTCTTCTTTCTCTGCAAACTACCTTCATAAAGAAGACTTTACAATTTTAGTTTCACTTATTAAAACATTATATTTTTTAGAGAACTTTTAAAGTAGGCCTAAGAGAGAAAGTAAAGTTGAATCCAAAACTCAAACAATTTTGTTATCGTTCCTCTTGATCCCAATTTATATTTCTTCATATTATATTTTCCTTTATAAAATTGTTTGTTTTATTTTTTGTCTTTAATTTTGTAATTTTATGAAATTCTGTATCGGGCATATTGAACCTCTCAGACATTTTTTCATCTCTCTTTGAAGTCTCTAAAACTGATATGATGCAGTAATTTTTCTTTTTAAAATCCCGCAGATATTAATCATTTGGTCTGTTTTATCATCAAACCAGGCTCTCTGTGTTATTGGTTACTGACTCATTGCAGGAGATGGATCGCCAGACAAGAGACTGCCACTATCAGAGTGGTAATCAGATCTGGGACCGTCGCAGCCACCTACGAGACTGTTACGTTTACTGCTGTCACTTACTCTTCTTTCGGAGACAACCCGACCTTCATAAAAACTTATCTGTTTTCCGGACAACAGGTAAACATTAACAGTAGTAAAATATCAAATCTTGATAGCAAAAAACATTTTTTTACAATCAAACTAAAGAACCTGTGCTGCTCTGCAGCATCAGTCAATGTTGAAATTTGAAGGTGTCGTATTTGATGAGTATTGTCTAATCAAGTTAAAATATTATTGCAGGGTATAAATATCTTCCCATGGATTGCATTTACGTAAATTGTTCCACTCCACATGACGTTAACAGTTAAAATATCACATAATAAAAACATATAATATAATTGTAAATTATATAAACTCCATAAGGCAACATACAAAACAAAATTATTGTTATATAAACAGCTTTTAAATAAAAATTGGTTTTAAAATTAAAGAAAATAACTTCAGATTTATATTAAGTTTATTTGCAAAATAAAAAAGTAACAAAGTTTCATGAAAATGATGTGTAATGTTTATAATTTTTGCCTTAAAATATTAACCAGGATGTTTGTAAATAAGGTTTTATGTAACCTTGAAGTCGTTAGTCTTAATATTTTCTGCACTAGAGTACAGCTGCTAAGGGTTTTTAATGTAATTGTAACAGCTGTTTTGTTTTATTATCAGTTTATCTGCTTAAAACAGTTACTCTGAGATTACATATGACCATCTTAATTGTTTTAAGGAAAAGCACATAGTATCTAAATACTTATACAGCCCGATGTGTAACTCATTCACTCACTCACGTATACGAATTCTAGACCACTTGCAGACAAGTTAGAAACGTGAAATTTAGCATGCAGGTAGCTTGTACCATTGATAACCTCTAATTTTTATTTTGAAAATTGGAAATTTTAACATTGGCCTTATGGAGTTTCAATTAAAAACAAAAGAAATCATAACAGCTATAAAAAAATATCCAATAAACTGTCAAAGTATCTTTTACATGTTAGAGTATAAACAAATAAAATAACCTTTGAATAAACATAACATCTAGAGGTGATATGTCCCAAATGAATCAAAATAGTATACTATATAAAAAATACTTGAAGGGACTTTGAGTTTCAATAATAACTGGAGTGACCCAAAGCGGGGGTCTGGGGGCGGAGCCCTCAGCCCGTGAAGAGAGTATTTTTCATATGTACCAAACGTAGGTTAACACTAATATTCTCAGGCCTTCTTTCCCGTGGCTGGTTGATTATGCACTTTTTTCCCATTAACGTTGTGTCCTATAGTAAGAAGAAACCAAAATTTCCTCATAGTGTCCTTTGTAAGCTCATTCCATTACACGATAAAAGATTAAACCTTTAATAATAATCAATTATTGTTTTCCCTTCATGACAGCTAATGGTAAAGCACCCTGCAGAGTTCTTTTATTAGTGAATTTCCTTTGGAAAGTGAACTATTAGCATGACCCGCAGGGTGAAACTTAAGCCCGGGACCACCATAGAAGTTCCTAACGTGACCCCCTGAACACGTTTTGGGGGTTCGTTCAAAATTTTATATATATATATGTGTTTGCACTCTAGCGGTCACATTTTTTGTCCGATTTACTTCAAATTTGGTAGGGACGTTCCTTTCTGTAATCAGTTGGACAAGTTCGTTGGACAACACAATTGGACAACTCTAAACCCCTTTTTTGTGGATTAATCTTTCAAATTTTGAGTTTTTGGACCCAAAAAGGATCAGAAAAGCCCCGTATGTAAAATTAATTCATGTAAAAAGATGGGAATTAGTGAGGCGAAAGTTTTAAGCCCTCTCTCGTCATTCTAGCATAAATATTTACCGAGTTATTAAAGAAAATGTGTATCGACCAAACACAGTACGTTGTCTTATGGGGATTTTACATTAGAAAAGCCTGTTATTCATTTGTTGGTGTACTTTTATCATCCCCAACAACCTCACGCCTACTTTAAAGCCTGACTGGACCTTCTCCTAACCTTATAATGCGCAAAATTGTATTCCCAGCATTGCAGGTAAATAGAACCAGGAGCATCAGAACAGCCAAAAAATCAATGTTTTCAGATTTGAATAAAAGTTGGAATAAATGTATGTTTTTAACTGATTTTGAGTTTTTATAGTTTTTTATATGGAAATTCACTTCCCTCACGTCAGCGTGCTGCGTGCGAACTCGTTTGTTTTTAGTACAGCGCATAGCAATGCTGACAAACTTGATAAAAAGTAACCACAGAAAAAATATAATCACACTGGATATAACTTATAACATGTAAAACAAAACTTTTAAGAGTTACCTCAAATTAACCAATAAAGTCACAACGTTCTCTTTTGGCTTTGACACTCGTTTCGTGACGTCAAATAAGCGTTTGGGGTCATGTCAAATAAGCCTTAGGTTAGAGTCTACTATACTAACTTCGGGAGTAAAAATGATTCCATAGTGCTAAAACCACCATTTGAGAACACTAAAACCTGGAAAACTAAATTCAAAACAGACTTAGACTGAACCGTATACAATTCTTACGTCAAGTTTAAAGTCAATATCTCAACTGATTCTTAAGGTATATAACGCAAATAAAAAATACCCCCGTCGCAGCAAACCTGCATACTCAGCGAATTTCCAATGGAGATATAAATGTCTTAATTCTACATAAAGCCACTTACCAAGTTTCATAAAAATATATTCACAAATAAGCGATATATACAATTTTAATTATTCCCCATAAGAATAACATTGGGGCTGAGTACTCAGGTTTGCTGCAACAAGGAACACAAAAAATTGGATTTTATGCTAATATCAATATAACTCAACTAGGTGAAGTCGTATACCAGTTTTTATTAATTTATGGTCATAATTAAGGGAGACAGAGCATTTAATTATTATCCATAAGAATAACATGGGGCCTGAGTACGCAGGTTTGCTGCTACGGGAGAATTATGCAAAAACAATTTTTTGGAGCAAATATCAATAGACCTCAACGAGATGAGGCTGTATACCAAGTTTCGTCAGTATACGTTCATAAATAAGCGAGATAAACAAAATTTCTTTTCCTCCATAAGAATAACATTAGACAACGTACTGTGTTTAGCACTTTCAATATCTCGGTAACCAATTGACGTAGAGGAATGATCGAAATACCAAATTGTGTGTTTTTTTAAGCTGAATCGAATGGTCAAAACTAAAATTTGACTTTTTCAAAAATTATATGTAAAAAATTCAAAAAACCCATTTTTGGGGTACAAAACCCCCCCAAAATACCCTTTTGGATTGGTCGATCTGTCTGGTTTTCGAACTTAAAGTCATAAATGCTGCTTTACATGTTTATACCAAATTTCGTCAAAATCGGATAATTTTTACGAGAGTTATCGTGCTCACGGACACATATATATATATATATATATATATATATATATATATATAAATATATAGATATATATATATATATATATACAGTATCAAACGAATGGTGTTTTTGGGGTCTGGGGACCTCAAAACGAAAAGTTATCATGGTCCCGGGCCTAGGTCTTACCATGCCGACTACGGTAATAGCTTCTTCCCTATAGGGGAAATTCGCTAAAATCACACAAAAAAAACATATGCGGAAGATTTTTCTAGAAAGTCTGGTAGGTTAGTCAATTTTTTTAACCCAGAGGAAGAATTCTTGAAATTTGCAGATTATGAAACAGAGGATCATTACGAAACGATAAGGAATTCGATGATCATGCGTGAGTTTTTTGATAGCTCTTAACGTAAGATTTAATGGGTCAAAGGTTTTTGAAAGGGCCCTAAGTTAACCCCAAAACCTCAACAAATAAAACTTTCCCATCCAAACACATATAGCTTGCTTATTTCTCTTATGTAGAATCTTTTTCTCCATCTATCATCGTGAAATAATAACTGGATTTCATGTATATTATTGAATGTATAAATGCCCATAATAAAAGCAGCTATTTTCCCAATTTATCTTATTCATATAAAAAAATGGATTACATGTAAATTGTGAAACATATAATTATCTGTAGAACGGAGAAAAAGAAAGGAGTTGTATTTTTTACTGCATTATTCTTTGGCAAACCAAATGAACTCTCTTACTTAATGAACATATGTTCTAAGTAATCATCTGATGTAAACAAACTTCCTCCATAAGATTAACATGGGAACTTTAGGAGCCACTGAGGAAAAGCCCATTGACAATATATTAGTTTGGATAGGTGATGATATATCTAGACATAATTACGTATCAGTTAACAAAATAATCATGAAAATCGGCCCTGTAGAATGGTCTGATGGACTGGCTAAAGTTTTCTAATTTGTTTAAAAATATATACAGTATGATGATTTAAAGAAGCAGGGTTTTAAAAATTATAAAATTGTAATTTGGTTGTAATCATACAATATGTTCACTCAACACTACCAAATCTAAAATGTATTTACCAACCAATTTTGCCCCTCCAAACAAAATACTGAAATTTCTTTGATCACATAAATATGACAAGGATTCTATTTTGGTATATTTTATAATTCAATCAATGAACATTTTATAAAACATTTAATGAAATGGTTTGCCTAAAAAGTGGCAGCAGTAAAAACGTTACTGAGTATAAGTCACACTTTTACACAGAGCATAAGGGGGCTGGTGGGAACAAATTTTCCCATACAAAACACTTACATTTGAATTTTTGGCTGCTCCAGTATACCTGGTTCTAGTCATCTGTAATGACAGGATGGTAATTTTGTACATACTGGGGTTAGGGAAAGTCCAGTTAGGTGTAAAATTAGGTGTGAGGTGACTGATGATAGTAAAACTGAGCCATGTTATGAAAATGGGAGCAGCTCAGTGAAAAAACTACGGACGAGGGTAGATTCTTGGACCACTGTTAGAATGATCAGGTTTCTTGGAAAATATTTATAATTATAATATGCAATGGCAAAGGAAATAAAGTTAGTTATTTTACTAACCATAATTTTAATCTACAAAGGAAATAATTCTAAAGCTTCTTCAAACAAAGTTTTATTTTATGACAAGTTATCTCAAAATGAAATGACAAGTACTTTGTATTGCTAAAGCAGGTTTCCGACTCTACCAACCCACAAGTGAGTTATACCATCAACGGTGACTGTAGATATGCGGACACTCCCTCCACTTGTAACGCTGCCACTTGGGGCTTTCAGGCTTTCATCCAAGACAGCCAGTCAGGTAAACCTGTGTTCTTTGCACATGTATTAAGAAATTTGTTTGAAGAATTGATTGTTCTGATTACACTGACAGTTGTGTTAAAGGATACTGAGAGGAATTAATACCCAAGATAAACGTTGAGCTAAGAAATTTGTAGTTGAAAACCAGCAATATAGATTTATGTTAAAAGTTTTATCGAGGAAGGGATCAAATCTCAAATTAAAATAAGTTAGGCTACTTCATTTTTTCCATTGGGGGCCATACGCATATTACATAACACACTTAATGGGGGGAGGGGGTATGGCGTAGCGTTATGTAGGGGAGGGGGGGTTGGATCAACGTTACATAACTCACAAATATTAACCCTAAGAACTGGTGCACTCCCGTTCTGTTGAGATAGTTTATATTGTTGTTTATATTATTAGTAACAGTCTTGTTTGTTTGTATACATTTTGCTTTCAAACAAGTTATTAAAAAATATTGTTAAAGGAAAGTCTTTTAAAGTGAAATGATTCACAGAAATCCATATTCTAAATTGCTAATAAAACCATGTTTAAAAAGTTTAAGCTGTTTTAAAGCCTTCTACAATTGAGTTACGTAACACATTGGGGGTGGGGGAGGGGGGTATGATCAGGCGGTAGGTACATTACATGGGGGAGGGAGGGGCTCTGAAATGACGAAAAAATGTGTTACGTAATATGTGTATGGCCCCTTGCCACATTTTTTTTGTAGGTGGCATAATTTTTGTTGTTTGAGTTCTATGCATGTATTAAGAATTACAAAGAGTAACTAGGGGTACATTTAAATATTTATGCAAGTATTAAACTCAGAAACTACAGATTAATGTTTCTGATACAAGTCCTAATCAAAATGTCTTTGAAAGAAAGATTGATCTGATGTCTTGTACAGGCAAATGTCTGGTAGTATGTGGCCGTCTTTATATAGATATGTTTATACAGGGGCGGCCCGTTAGTTTTTCAGCGCCCGTGCAAAGACCAAATTTGCCACCCCCCGCCCCCCACCATCAACCAAAACCTCCCTACCCCATAGTTCTGAGATAGACTGATACGTGCGCCCCTCGCTCCCTCGCTTGTTGTTGTGTTTGCTATGTTTCTGGTTCCGTGCTCTGCTGATCACCTGAAATGACAAGCTATGGAACACATTCAGATAAGAGACTTACTTGTATCCTGGAAATGTATCCCGTTTCCGATCTTCCGCGCCACTAAACGTTTTGCCATAACAAAACTCAAAACCTCAAATAATTAAAAAATCTAAATTTTTTAAAACAACAAATGATCACACTTGTAGTCAACGTATCACAATACACTGTGTATCATAAACAATTATGTGTTTCTTTAAGAAAAATAATAATGAAAAAAAAAACCCTTAAAACTGAGTAGGAACGGTGAAAGGCTGACCCATCCTTAAACTTGTCTTCAATGCTTTGGTTTCTTATACTGTAGTAACATTTTAGTGTTTGATAACAGTACATCTGTTCTGAGCGTGGGAAATATTTCGTCCAGGGGAACCAAAACAATAATCAAAACGCTGATCAAAACCGACCACGATTCTGACAGTTCCTGGAACCTGTGAGGCTAAAGTTTGCGATGGATACAGCAAAGTTTTTGTTGTTAAGAGTTATTTTTGTTTTTGAAAAAACTAATGTTTTCTGAATATAATATTTGTTTATTTATTCTAATGTATAACATGTTTTTCAGTTATACTCTATATTTGAGTATTTAATCTTTAAGGTTTTGTGTAGCTATAAAGCTTATTTTAAATTTTTTATTCTGTGATATATTGAATCTTATCTTCTAAAAGTGTTTGGATTATTTAAGTTTAATACCAATGACTCTAAAACCTCAAGTTGGGTGCAAACATGTTTTGTTCGTTAGTACTATACTGTGATATACTGCCGCAACTTATTTAAAGTATTGCCAATTTGTAAAAAATACAGATTATTAGTCAATTAACCACGACCAGAGCTCAAATAATCTTAATCTGTAATGAGGAGAAGTATATGTTTAATTCTTAACATTTCCCATTCCATCTCCAATACTCCAAAATCACTCACTTAATAAATAAGAACTTGGTTGAAATGGTTACTAAACAGATGGAACGATAAACCATGATTTTCAAAGTAAGGTAATCGAGTGGACCTTACAAGTAACGATGTAAGGGGGCACCAAAATCTGAGGAGGGTGTATCATATTTCCCCCTTATTTCATATAATACTTAACTCAAATAGATCAAATCCCTATTCAATACTCTCCAGTCTCAAAACCATATCTTTCTTCATCTACAATGTTTAAAACAATCGACGTGGGCGGATTAAAACAATTAGTTGCATTGTGTTACTTTAAATTTTAACATTGCAAATTTCTTGCATCGTATTGCGAGTTTTATTCAAACTCTCAATACCAATCAGAATACCCTAAACACAAACCGATAGAGGCCAAAACAACTTCTTGTTTTGAAATAGAGAGGAGCAAAGTTGTATTATCTGATATGTAAATTTAATGTGTAAGTATGATGAAGGTGCAACATGGTGAATACTTATCACTTTCTTTCAAATGTTGCCTTTCAACAACTTATAATACTAATATACAACAATTTACAAAATCAGTTTGGTTTTAGCGAATTTCCCCTATAGGGAAGAAGCTATTACCGTAGTCGGCATGGTAAGACCTAGGCCCGGGACCATGATAACTTTTCGTTTTGAGGTCCCCAGACCCCAAAAACACCATTCGTTTGAAACTGTATATATATATATATATCTATATATATATATATATATATGTGTCCGTGAGCACGATAACTCTCGTAAAAATTATCCGATTTTGATGAAATTTGGTATGAACGTGTAAAGCAACATTTATGACTTTAAGTTCGAAAACCAGCCAGATCGCTCTATCCGAAGGGGTATTTTGGGGAGGTTTTGTACCCCAAAAATAGGTTTTTCAAATTTTTTACATATAATTTTGGAAATAGTCAAATTTTATTTTTCTCATTGGATCCACCTTAAAAAAACACACAATTTGGTATTTTGATCATTTCTCTACGTCAATTGGTTACCGAGATATTGAATGTGCTAAACACAGTACGTTGTCTAATGTTATTCTTATGGAGAATAATAAAAATTTTATATCTCGCTTATTTATGAACGTATACTGACGAAACTTGGTATATGGCTTCATCTGGTTGTGGACCATTGATATTTGCTCAAAAAGCCATTTTTTTACCGAAGGCTCCTGTAGCAGCAAACCTGCGTACTCAGCCCCATGTTATTCTTATGGAGAATAAGTAACGTGTTATCTGCCTTCATTATGAAATAAATTAACGAAATTTGGTATGTGGCTTTACCTACATGAGTTATATTGATATTTGTATAAAAACCCATTTTTTGTATTCCTTGCTTCAGCAAACCTGCATACTCAGCTGCCATGTTATTCTTATGGAGAATAATTAAAATGTCATAAATCGTTTATTTATGAATGTATACTGATGAAACTTGGTATGTGGCTTTATGTGGTATTGATATACATATATATCCATTGGAAATTCGCTGAGTACGCAGGTTTGCTGCTACGGGGGTATTTATATATATATATATATATATATATATATATATACTTTATGTTAGCGCTACGGCCTATGCCTTCCACCCCGCACCAGATGGCGTACCGAGGGGGGGGGGGGAGAGTGGGGGACGGTCCACTCCAGGCCCCGCTTTGGCATTGGCTCCCAAATTTTGAAAAATGTTAAAAAATCTGAGCGAGTATTTCCCGCCGATCTCCGGAGAATCGCTACTAATCTAATGTCGTATTTTTGGCCATTATTACATAGTAAAATCGTCATTTTTGGACACTATTTATTTTCACGTCGTTGTGTATAGCCGATATTACGCGGCAAGGACGTTAATTCCAGATTATATCATCTGTAATGTCTTCAATTACAGCCGATAATACGTGGTTCGGTCACCATTTACACAGTTAGGTTGTTTTTTATGTCTGATTTGTGTGTAATACATAATGTTATGTCTTGTAATTTTCGGCCGATTATACGTGGTGCGATCGTCTTTGGCGGCCGTTTACTACATGATTTGGCATGTCGCGATCGTCCAAAGAATGGAGAGAAATACTCGCTCGAACTTTGGAGTATTTTCCAAAACTTTGAGTTCATTTGACTATTTAAATACAGTACTCCAATTATGAGTACTCGCACGCCCCTAATAAATCGTATACACATGTATGAATAGGCCTCCCTCTTCAACCCCTAATGTATATATAGGCCTCTACATATATATCCGCCGCCCCAGGCCCCCAACTACGACAGTACGCCACTGCCGCATCCCACGACCCGTAATGAGCGTCGAGTGCTGCGCCCCGTGCTGGAGCACGGCTCGCACTGCCCTAGAGCCGGTACTGTGTTTATAGGTTCTGTACCGCTTCCTGCTCACTATTGATGTTGTATCGCTATTTTCTCTTCTGCATTATGTTTATATAATAGTTCAGATTAGATAATTTTTTCTATTTTAGGGGGGCCCCGGGCCCCATCCCTTATATTCCCCCTGCAACATATGTACATTGAATAGTGTCAATAATGTTCTTAATTCTAATTAATTTTAAGATTATAATTTTACATTATGGAATTAGATAATCTAAGAGTACAGTCCGAATTCAGAATCGGTCAGGATCATAAAACTCTTCTCAGGAGGATAGAGAAAAATTTAAAAGTTTTTTTAGTTTTAACTTAAACTTAATTTTTTAAGTAGGTTTAGGCTACATTATTATTTTCTGAGTAATTTTGTATAGTCAAATATTGTATTATACATGTTGTTATTTGTATTAGGCGTGCTTAAAAATAAGCACATCACAAAAAACCTAAAACCTAAAACTAAACCATTTTTTTTTGCTCACAGTTAAAACTATATACATAAAGGCCTATTTCAGATTTATTTTCAATTTGTTTTATGTACAAAAATAAAATTGAGGTCTTTTTAAAATTACTGCATTAGGTACAAACGTTGTTAAACTACATTTTAAAATAATTGATTAATTTTAAAATGATGATGAATACAAACTGGAACGTTTACATTTTTAAAGAAAAAATCATGGCACTTCCCGAATGTACTGTAAAAAAATCCTTGTTAGTGAATTTCCTATGGAAAGTGAACTATTAGCATGACCCGCACGGTGAAACTTAAGCCCGGGACCACCATAGAAGTTCCTAATGTGACCCCCTGAACACATTTTTGGGGGTTCGTTCAAAATTGTATACATATATATGTATATATATATATATATATATATATATATATATATATATATATATATATATATATATATATATATATATGTGTGTGTGCAGGCACTCTAGCGGTCACATTTTTTGTCCGATTTACTTCAAATTTGGTAGGGACGTTCCTTTCTATAATCAGTTGGACAAGTTCGTTGGGCAAAACAATTGGAAAACTCTAAACCCCTTTTTTGGGATTAATCTTTAAAATTTCGAGTTTTTGGGCCCAAAAAAGGGTCAGAAAAGCCCCTGATGTGAAATTAATGAATGTAAAAAGATGGGAATGAGTGTGGCAAAACTTTTAAGCCCTCTCTCGTCATTCTAGCATATATATTTACCGAGTTATTAAAGGAAATGTGTATTGACCAAACACAGTACGTTGTCTTATGAGGGTTTTACATTAGAAAAGCCTGTTAATCATTTTTTGGTGTACTTTTATCATCCCCAACAACCTCACGCCTACTTTAAAGCCTGACTGGACCTTCTCCTAACCTTATAATGCGCAAAATTGTATTCCCAGCATTGCAGGTAAATAGAACCAGGAGTATCAGAACAGCCAAAAAATCAATATTTTCAGATTTGAATAAAAATTTGAATAATTGTATGTTTTTAACTGATTTTGAGTTTTTATAGTTTTTTATGCGGAAATTCACTTCCCTCACGTCAGCGTGCGAACTCGTTTTTTTATTTTTAGAATACATAAAGGCCTATATGGCTATTTATAACGGTACTGAAAGAGCAAAATAATATTAAGATGTTCACAACTCATGCAGGGGAAAAAGAGCCATCATTCTTGCAGGGAAAGGTGTTAGCTCTCACCTAACCCATAGCTTACTTGATATAGGCTAAATGACGCCCATTAAAATACCTTTATACACAATTTGTCAAGGTGAATTTCAGGTTTGCTATCGGTGGAGACAGTTCCGACAGGTTTTGAATTCACTTCTGACTTTATTGCTGGTACAAAGGACCAAATGAGTGGGCGGTACACAAACTCTTGCTGCTACAACAAGGTGGATCTGATAGCAACTGATCTCAACGGCAATCAATACAGGACTTCAATTGACATTTATAACGGTACGTAAAAACTATAAACGAATAAAATCTTTGTCTGTACATAAAAACTTGGATGTATACTTGGACTTAAAAATTAGAAAATAAGAGATTTATTATCAAAATCAATTTACCCTGTCATTCAATTTTTCAGTATTTATAATTATAGTTGGGAAAATCAAAATTAAAATTAACGATAGTATAATGTTACATGCGAACAGTTCAGGGTTTTTAAGAAATTACACACTATATTGTCCTTAGAGGACTAATCTTTATATATAATTCTGTAACCAAATATGTTAAGTCAAAATTGTGGGAGTTTGGCATATCACAGGATGATGGAAGATGGCTCAAATTTATCAAATCGGTGGCTCAAAATCGATGGCTCAAATCGGTGTCTTGATCCGAGGGACTCAAGAAAAATAGCAATATTTCTAAAACGTTATTTGCAATCTGGAAATAAAGTAAAACATCCCTCATAAGAAAAGCATGGGGATTTAAAAATGTCTGCTTTGTTTACATTAAAAAATTTGATTGTCTATTTCATTTACGAACTGACAAGTGTTCCCATGTATATTGTTTTATTTTCCTCAGCATGTAAGGAGAAAAAAATCAGATGAGGCAGAATATTAGAGCAAGGTTAGGGGCTATGCCCCTTCAAGCCACTAGTTATAATCTAAACTCTTACAATCTGCCATACAAATACTGTTGGTCAAAACTTAGTTGAACTAATTATTCATGTTTATTAATGAAATTAACTACAGTATTTTCAAATCAATACAACTGATTCTAAGTTCTATAGCTTTTTATCTATTTTTATTATGCAAACCTGAGCTTTGTTACTTCTAGATATAATAATGTTCGTTTAATATACCATCCTTTATTGGCTCAATAGAGGCCATAAAAATGATTTCTAGTTAAAGACTTTGTTACTTACAACTTATGAATATGTGGGTTTTAAAAGTATGAACAAAAAAGTATTATAAATAAAACGCTCTTCAAACCGTTTGAAATTTCTTTATACAAATTCATTCAACTATTATAAGGTATTAGCCTGAGTACAATACACAATTAGCCTAATAACCACATTTACTTTGTTTCAGTGTGGTTGTCTCCTGGGGCTATAGTAGCAATTGTTTTGGGCAGTATCCTCATCCTCTTGATCATCATCTTAATTTGCTGCGCCGTAGGCTACTGCATCAGAAGACGACGCAAAACCAGCACTTTTACGATGCATTCATAAAACAACACCTACCTATACTTATAAAACGCCTGGGACCCTTTGATTACTAGGTTCATAATTAGTTGACATTTTCTCGATTATTTAAGATCACTTCATGATTTACAATTACATACAACATAAAATTTACAGAACTTGTAGATGATCACTCAAGATGAAAAAAAGGTTCAATTTATTGGAACTTATCCAGGGAATAATCACCCTCTCTCTCAGTGTCCACCAAACCATTTGCACTGGGTGGGACTTCATACCAATCATCACTTGTGATACACAACACCGATGGCTGATGAGCGAAACTTGTAGGCCTATCCCACAACCCAAGAAGGAGCACCATAGTCAGAAAAAAAGCGATTACAGTGGAGTCTCACAAACTCGACACAATGTGGACTAAGACCCTGTCGAGTTTGTGGAATGTCGGGTTATCCAGAATTACATTGGGAGAGGAGGAAAACACATTATTTAGCTGTAAATTGTATACTGTATTAGATTTTACTTAAACACATTATAGTATAAATGTATAATGATACTGTATTACAAACTTAAGACAAATATAAAAATTAGATAAATAGCCTACTTAAAAATTGAGAATTAATAACTAATTGTCCTCGTTTCCAAAATATATAGTCTTGTAATACATGTACTGTGTAGTAAATGAGGTGTCGAGTTTCTCAGAGTGTCGAGTTATCGGGAGTCGAGTTTGTGAGACTCTACTGTACTAGTGAGCAAGACTGATCAGAGTCCTTATATTACTGTGACAGCAATAGATCAAACCCATAGTGGGCCTAATATGAACAAGTTTAGGCCGTCAACCCCTACTTCCCAAATGTTTTTATCATGTTAATTTATCTACCCACTTTGTTTTATCAAATAACACTATAAATTTATTTTTATTGTGATACTCTCTCAACAAAATTGAGTAAATTAAATTAAACAAACAATTCCGCACCTGGGTGAACCTCCTATCAAAGGGTGACTGTAGCAAACAAGTTAATTAAGCGTGATGTTGATCCCTCCTTAATAGATTCAGATTCAGGTTTAAGACAGTGATGGTAATCAGTTATGATTTGCTACATGGCAAGACAGACGATTGGTCGTTGGTCGTGGGTCGTGGCAGTGCTCAGCCAACTCATTGATACAAGCTCAATATGTCTGCAAATTACTTAGTTTTGGCATTGCTGGTGACAAATATGTGTTGTAACTGCAATTAAAACATTATCTATACAATATATGTAATTCAGTAAAAGCCCAAATTTGACAATGAAATTGTGATTGAACGGGAGGACAAAAAAAGCTGGGAAAGGTCTCATTTTAAAGGTTGGGCATGAAGTTTTGGGGAAAATTATTTATTTTTCTTAATTTTGATCCGAAGATTTGTTACAGAATAATTTGTTCAAAATGATTCCCATTTAAATAGAATAGGGTTTAAAAAAAAATTGCTTTGTTCGTATTGAAACATATGATTAAGTAAATAATATAATATAATAATAATAATATATAATATATAATAATATAATATATATAATATAATATATATAATATAATATATAACAATATAATAAAAGTAAGTAAGTAATAGTTTACTGGGCCTGTGAACTGCCGTGTATACCTACTTATATTGTTTTAATGTCCTCAGCATGTAAAGAGTATCTTGGAGCAAGGACAGGGGCTATGGCCCCTTCAAGCCACTAGTTATTATTAATGTATCTTTAATTGAACCATGGTGCTCAAAGGGTTTTTATATGTTAGGTCTGTTTAAAGGCAGTCCCACACTTCTCGCGCACGCTCGAACTTTCGGCCGAACTCCGAATGTTCGGGTATTCGCAAGAAGTATGCCTTTATCATAGTATTTATTTTTTCTATAGTGACTCTTAATTCTCACAAAATTCATGATTAAACTTACAGACTTCCAATTAACTTGTACTTGGATGGATGGTAGTTACCTTAGTCTTTCAGGAAGGAACTTATTTTTCAATAAATATTACGTAACCAACTGAAGTTGTTTTAGATTCACTTTATCCTACTCATTGTTTGTACCTATCTGCCACAAAATCTAAAAAGTGAAGAAAGGACCCAAAAAAGAAGAGACAAATAAGGTTAAGGACCGAGAAGAGACCATCATTTACGCTTATCTCTCCATGCCTGGAAATGTTTATAATCTAAGACTACCTGTTCTAACAACAACAAAAAATCATCATTCAATATGATTAGGATACTTTAACACGTTCAGCCCCATGGAAAATGATAGTCAATTTTTGAACTTCCCAAAAATCCCGACGTGCGCCACCAGTGGCGCACGACAAACTTTCTCTAACTCTGACGTGTGCCACCCACGGCGCACTGTTTCCATTTGATTTTATGCCTTTTTAAAATGCATTCGGAGCTTTGCTGAGTTATTTAAACTATGTATTCGTTTTAGGTTGATGTAGACACAACCTAAAACACCGTGCGCACCGGCCACCGGTGGCGCACCTGTAATTTTGTTGTCAGAATTATGTTCTTGAAAAATAATGCCTTTTTGTTCAGATTAATGTTTGCTGTATCGTATTTTAATCATTTCAAAAATTACGAAGTGGATGTGATCATATTTTTTAAATGCTGTTTGCCTTGGTAGGGCCGATAAGTTATGGAATATGCTTATGGCAGATCAACAACCTGATCGATCAAGTGGGGGAGGAAGGGAGGGCTAGCACCAGGGCCAGAAGTTTTTAAGGTCCCCAAAAACCAGACCTACTGAAGAGGGCACCTGCCCCCTCCACTCCTGTTAGTATGATCTAGGCCTATTTGCATAAACATAATAGGGACCTAATCAAATATTTAGTAGCAATGCAGAATACTTTTTTCATTAAATTTAAAGAAAGACAAATCAAGATATAGGGCATAGGGCTGATTTATTTGATGTTTTACACGAATGCAAGTAAAAATTATGCAACAAATAAATCCTGTAATTTTGGGATAGGCCTAGTAAAAGAATTTTAACTTCAGTGAGTTTTATGAATTTCTTTAAGCACTTTATAGGTATTGCATGATTGAGTAACTAACGCATAAACAAATATACCGACTAAAGTGGGGTAAGTGTAACCACGTTTTATCATAGTTAAGACTTTGGAGGTCTCTGACACAATAAATAATAATCATAAAGACATGATTATTTTACTGAAATGTTCTTTGTTTAATGCTCTTTTACATCAGGCGGGGTGTGTATAAATTAAATCGGAACATTTAAACAAATAATTTCCCCCCCCCCCCAAAAGATGACACACGGTTACACTTCCCCCGGTATTTGGGGCAAGTGTAACTGCAGCCTGTACTTCCAGTTGAATGATGCTGTAGAACTTATTGGGGCAAGTGTAATTGTGCTCAAATTCATACAGATAAAAACCATTTTGAATGATTTGGATATCTTTTTTTAAAGCTATTAACTTTTTCGAGCAGAACGACGTGAGGAAATTAAAGACGATAAAAATGAATCAATATGTGATATTCATAAAACACACACATTATAAGGAATCTTGCCACTTACCTGTGTTTTTCACTTCTTCACAAAGAAGAAGTTGTTTTAAGAAGAAGTTGATTAAGTTGTTATTAATTTAAAAAAAATTGTTTATAGGTAGGCCCTACCTATGTTTTGATCCATCTAGTTTTCTAGAAAAGAGTTTCTCCACCCGTTGTAATTATTGTACATGAGAAAAATATGGTTTTCATTAAGTTTATCATATTAGCAGTTGTAATAAAGATAAATACCCCCGTCGCAGCAAACCTGCGTACTTAGCGAATTTTCAATGCATATATATATATATGTCTCACTACTACATAAAGCCAATTACCAAGTTTCACAAAAATACATCCATAAACAAGCGATATATAACATTTTATTTATCCTCCATAAGAATAACATTAGGGTTGAGGACGCAGGTTTGCTCCAACGAGGAAGATAAATTTTTGTTTGCAATCAATATAACTTAACCAGGTGAAGCTACATACCAAGTTCTCTTAATGTAGGTTCATAATTAAGGGAGATATACAACTTTACTTATTCTCCATATGAATAACACAGGGGCCGAGTATGCAGGTTTGCTGCTACGGGGACTATCAACAAAAAACTTGTTTTTTGTGCTAATATCAATAAAGCACAACTAGTTAACACAACTAGTTAAAGTCATATACCAAGTTTCATCAATATACATTCATAAATAATCGAGATATCAAATTTGATTTATTCTCAATAAGGATACCATTGGACAATGTATTGCGTTTAGCACTTTGAATATCTCTGCAATGGTTGGACATAGAACAACAATTAAAACCCCAAAATGTTTGTTTTGTTGAGCTAAATAGATTAATAAAAATAAATGTGAAGTTTTTAGCAAAATTATCTAGGAAAAATCTAAAAACCTTTTTCCCATAAGATTAACTTGGGACACATTTTTTGGATTTTCTCCGCAACCACTTAACCTAGGTTAATGATTAAAAATATTAAATTATTTGTTTTTTAAGCTCTATAAAATGGTTATAACCAAAATTGAGTATTTTAGCGAATATATATATATATATATATACAGGGTGTCACAAAAATCCGGAACTGGCTATACATAACCATATTCTACATACAAAAATAAATCGAAAATGTTCAGTAAAATTTTTTCGATTTCAACTTCGTTTAGCCGCTATAGGCCATTTTGTTTTTATTCACTTAAACATTTCTATCTCCGTAATGGATTAATGTATCAAGTAAAAATTTGGTATGGAGCTTTACAGGATAAATATCTAAATCCACAAAAAAAATTATTTTTTTCCGACGTTTATTTTCAAAATGGCGGCCACTTTAAATTTTTAAAGTCAAATTCCATGAAAACTAGCAACTGAAACAAAATTTTACAAGATATACAATTTAAAGCACTTTGTAATCCAAATATAATGCAATTTTTACTGTAAAAATCGGTTAATAAATAACAAAGTTATGGCAATTTTTTATAATAAATTTCAAAATGGCGGCCATATAACATTTTCAAAGTCAAATTCCCTAGTGCATTTGACCAAGTCCTTTAAATGTTATGTCTTGTAAAATGTTGTTTTAGTTGCTAGTTTTTCAGGAATTTGACTATAAAATTTGTATATGGCCGCCATTTTTAAATTTATTATAAAAAAATTACCATAAATTTTGTATTTATTAACCGATTTTTACAGTAAAAATGTCATTAGATTTGGATTACAAAGTGCTTTAAATTGTATATCTTGTAAAATTTTGTTTCAGTTGCTAGTTTTCATGGAATTTGACTTTAAAAATTTAAAGTGGCCGCCATTTTGAAAATAAACGTCAGAAAAAAATATTTTTTTTGTGGATTTAGACATTTATCCTGTTAAGCTCCATACCAAATTTTTACTTGATACATTAATCCATTACGGAGATAGAAATGTTTAAGTGAATAAAAACAAAATGGCCGATAGCGGCTAAACGAAGTTGAAATCGAAAAAATTTTACTGAACATTTTCGATTTATTTTTGTATGTAGAATATGGTTATGCATAGCCAGTTCCGGATTTTTGTGACACCCTGTATATATATATATATATATATATATATATATATATATATATATATATATATATGTGTGTGTGTGTGTCCGTGAGCACAATAACTATTGTAAAAATTATCCGATTTTGATGAAACTTGGTATAAACTTGTAAAGCAACATTTATGACTTAAGGTTCGAAAACCAGCCAGATCGTTCTAGCTGAAGGGGTATTGTACCCCAAAAAAGTTTTTTTTTAAATTTTTTACAACTAATTTTTAAAGTAGTCATATTTTAGTTTTCACCATTCGATTCAGCTTAAAAAAAACACACAATTTGGTATTTCGATCATTCCTCTATGTCAACTGGTTACCGAGATATTGAAAGTGCTAAACACAGTAAGTTGTCTAATGTTATTCTTATGGAGGAAAAGAAAATTTTGATATCTCGCTTATTTATGAACGTATACTGACGAAACTTGGTATACAGCTTCATCTCGTTGTGGTCTATTGATATTTGTTAAAAAAAATTGTTTGCTAAATTCTCCCGTAGCAGCAAACCTGTGTACTCAGCCCCCATGTTATTCTTATAGAGAATAATTAAATGCTCTGTCTCCCTTAATTATGAATATAAATGAATAAAAACTGGTATATGACTTCACCTAGTTGAGTTATAATGATATTAGCATAAAAACCCTTTTTTTGTGTTCCTTGTTGCATCAAACCTGCGTACTCAGCCCCAATGTTATTCTTATAGATAATAATTAAAATTGTATATATACCGCTTATTTGTGAATATATTTTTATGAAACTTGATCAGTGGCTTTATGTAGTATTAAGACATTTATATCTCCATTGGAAATTCGCTGAGTATGCAGGTTTGCTGCGACGGGGGTATTTACTTATGTCTACTGTGTGTGTGCAAATGTGACTCTCTAAACTGAAAGAAAACAATATTTTAATTTAAATATGCCATTAATCCATTTAAAAACACCAATTTTATATTCCAATTCGAAGGTTTAAAAAATGACAAGTAAGGAACGAGACCAGCTCGTATGTCAACGCCAAAGGGTTAAACCAAATGGAGAACGGGGTGGTTCCACTTACCCCGGTTTCTGTGGTTACACTTGTCTCATACCTTAAATGTGTTTGTGAAGGAAGAGCAAAACAAACTTTGACCAGGGTACTACCATTTAGTTATAAAAAAATAAGCATTTTTTCTAAACTGAATTTAAAAATACTTAAGTATTAATATTTATTTGATATTTTAAAGTCAAATAGTGTGCCAAACAGCCTTAAGAGACATGCCAACAAATTTTCGTTTTAAAATATATTCTTATCAGTTGCTGATAAGCAGGTTAAACTTTTACCTTGCTCAGGGCCGGTGCAAGGGATTTTCGCGCCCTAGGCAACACTATTCTGAGGCACCCCCCCTCAAAAATCATTCAATACATAATAGTCTATGAAGTTAGTCTATGAAAATGTTTTACTGCTTGCAACCGGCATAAAATATTGCACGTTGTCTTGTCATTAGCTATTAAAATCCGCCGGAAGACACTCTCCCAGAGGTCCCTAGCATCCTGTGGTGATTTCTTTAAAATGGCGGATGAAAAAAGTTGCAGTGTTTGGTTTAAACATTAAAAACTCTTATATCTGTAAACAAAATTTAAATTTGGACTGTGTCACGTAAAAGGAATCAACTTTTTCACTATTAATATCATGTAAAGGGTTTTTATGACTTCCCATTAAAATGTTAGTGCTACATATTCTGGCTTTTTCTAATTACTCTAAAACAATACACTATTAAAGTGTAGTTGGCATGTTAAGACTTGGGCTCGAGACCATAATAACGTTTTGTTTTAATAAAATTAGCTGAAATAAGTACTAGTTCTTTGAATTCTTACATTTATAATGTTGTACATTTCCGATTTTGTACACAAACATATTTTTGGATACATGGCTGTTCACCCTGTAACTTTTGACGGAACCTTTCGATCTTGATTAATTTTTGTATGAACGCGAGATACATTATTTACTGTCGTTTATTCGAAAACAATAGAGATTGGATGGGAAGAAGGTTTTAAATATATTTAAAATATCGTTTTTAGATATTTTATGTAATAATAAAAAAACTAATTTTAGTTTTTACTGTATCGTAGACCATAAAAACAAACAATTTTCATTACTAGGTGTTTACTATAAATTATAGTAGAAGATAATTTTGTATTAGTTATTTAAATACAAAATGGCACAGTAAAGCATTTGCGAGTCAGGCGCAAAAGTAAACAAAATACCCCCGTCGCAGCAAACCTGCATACTCAGCGAATTTCCAATGTAGATATAAATGTCTTAATACTACATAAAGCCACTTACCAAGTTTCATACAAATATATTCACGAATAAGTGATATATACAATTTTAATTATTCTCCATAATAACAACATTGGGGATGAGTACGCAGGTTTGCTGCTACGGGAGAATCATGCAAAACATATTTTTTTTGAGCAAATATCAATAGACCACAACGAGATGAAGCTGTATACCAAGTTTTGTCAGCATACGTTCATAAATAAGCGAGATATACAAATTTTCTTTTCCTCCATAAGAATAGCATTAGACAACGTACTGTGTTTAGCACTTTCAATATCTCGGTAACCAATTGACGTAGAGGAATGATCGAAATACCAAATTGTGTGTTTTTTTAAGCTGAATCGAATGGTGAAAACTAAAATTTGACTTTTTCAAAAATTATATGTAAAAAATTCAAAAAACCCATTTTTGGGGTACAAAACCCCCCCAAATACCTCTTCGAATAGAGCGATCAGGCTGGTTTTTGAAGTCATAAATGTTGCCTTACACGTTTATCCCAAGTTTCATCAAAATCGGATCATTTTTACGAGAGTTATCGTGCTCACGGACACGCGCACACGCACTCGCACACGCACACGCACATGCACACGCACACGCACACGCACACGCACACGCACACACACACACAGGGTGTCTCTGAACTCTCTACCAACCTTTTCAGGTATTATTCCTGGACCATAGACAAGCCAAAATATCATATTCAAAATTTTGAAAACTCAAAAGTTACTCGTATAGCCGCCATTTTGCTTTTTCACATAGGAAATTTTAATTCGAGAACGGCTAGTTATAATTAAATGAAATTTGGTATTTAGCTTTATTCCCTAAAGACCTAATTACAGAAAAAATGATTTTTTTACAATCATTAATTTCAAAATGGCGGCTGCCTAAAAATTTCAAACCTAAATATCTTAAAAACCGCTCATAGTAAAAATATTACATTAATTACGTTTTATTTAGAGAATTTAATTGCAAATCTAAGGACACCAAATTTACGGAAATCGGTTCATAAATAACGGAGAAAATCCATTTTTAAGATATTGCATTCTTGTCAATATCAACTGTTATCATGTGACATCGCTGCTAGTGAGCCACGTCGATCAGCTGTTTCAAGTATAATTCCACTAAACAGCTGATTGATCAATGTATTGTTAAAATTATTACAGTTTCCTGTTACAATGTATCTTTTTCCTGTATGTTGCTTATTGTTAATCAGTATGCTGCTTTTTAATAGAAATCTGTGTTAACGTATTCAGTATTCATATTTATTGATAAATGGCTAATTATAGTGTTGCAGAGTATTGCGATATGCATTTTTATTATGGAGCTGCATTTGGAAATGCAAATGAAGCGAGAAGGTTGTATAGCGAGTATTTCCCCAATAGACAATGTCCAGCTGCCAAAACGTTCACTGCTGTCCACAATCGTCTCCACGCAACTGGTACGTTTCATGTGAGTATGGCAGATACTGGTGCTGCGAAGTCGGTGCGTACAGTTGAATTTGAGGAGGAAGTCCTTCGTAAATTTGAAGAAAACCCTCGAACAAGTACTCGAGCTGTGGGTAATGAGATGGGGGCAGGCAAATACACCGTGTGGAGGGTACTCAATGGAGAGAATTTGTACCCATATCATCTCCAAAAGGTTCATGCCCTTGAACCTCAAGACTATCCAGGTCGGGTAGATTGTTCCAGGTGGTTCCTGCACAAACTGGCGGACGATCCAGATTTCTTGAAATCCGTTCTTTTTACAGACGAATCCAGTTTCAGCCAGGATGGTATTTTCAATACCAGGAACAGCCATGTTTGGGCTCCTGAAAATCCCCACGAAACTGTTATTTCCAGCAAGCAACAACACCGTTTCTCAGTTAATGTTTGGGTTGGAGTTTTTGGGGATAATTTAATTGGCCCCTACATTCTCGCAAATAGGTTGAATTCCCCCACCTATCTTGTGTTCCTGAGGGACATACTCCGAGAAATTCTGGAGAACGTCCCCTTGGCAGACTTACAGAACATGTGGCTGCAACATGATGGTGCTCCTGCACACTTTGGGCAAATTGTAAGAGATTTCCTCAACCAAAATTAAAATCAGCAGTGGATTGGTGTCGCGGGGGACCGGTGTCGTGGCCTCCGCGATCACCTGATCTTACTCCCCTAGATTTCTACGTTTGGGGGAGAATGAAGGAACTTGTTTATTCAACACCTGTGGAAAATGAACTGGACCTGATCGGTAGAATTGTAGAGGCGGCTGCGGTCATCCAAGAGAAAAATGAATTTGAAGCTGTCCGGCAATCCATGACATCTAGGTTCACGATGTGCAATCGACTTGGCGGTGGGCATATTGAACATCGTTTGTAAATACTGTAGAATTGTAGTCATATCTCATGTAAATAAATCCATTTTTTTTGTAATTTTAACGCATTTTTAATATTTTATGTTTTATTTGAAGCATTAGTGAACCCTGGGAATCGTAAGGGTATCAATCAGGTGATTGGTGCAAATGAACTTAATAACAGCTGGTTAATGTTTTAATCAGCTGTTTGGTGGAATTATACTTGAAACAGCTGATCGACGTGGCTCACTAGCAGCGATGTCACATGATAACAGTTGATATTGACAAGAATGCAATATCTTAAAATGGATTTTCTCCGTTATTGATGAACCGATTTCCGTAAATTTGGTGTCATTAGATTTGCAATTAAGTTTTCTAAATAAAACGTTATTAATGTAATTTTTTTACTATGAGCGGTTTTTAAGATATTTACGTTTGAAATTTGTAGGCAGCCGCCATTTTGAAATTAATGATTGTAAAAAAATCATTTTTTCCTGTAATTAGGTCTTTAGGGAATAAAGCTAAATACCAAATTTCATTTAATTATAACTAGTCGTTCTCGAATTAAAATTTCCTATGTGAAAAAAACAAAATGGCGGCTATACGAGTAACTTTTGAGTTTTCGAAATTTTGAATATGATATTTTGGCTTGTCTATGGTCCAGGAATAATACCTGAAAAGGTTGGTAGAGAGTTCAGAGACACCCTGTATATATATATATATATATATATATATATATATATATATATATATATACAGTTTCGAACGAATGGTGTTTTTGGGGTCTGGGGACCTCAAAACGAAAAGTTATCATGGTCCCGGGCCTAGGTCTTACCATGCCGACTACGGTAATAGCTTCTTCCCTATAGGGGAAATTCGCTAAAATTAACAAATGGTTGAATTGAAAAGTAACACTGCAACAACAAATTGAAAATCTCACTTTTAAGTTTGTTAATAAATAATATACTTTATTAAAACTGTGTTTTATTAATTTAACTTGTACATTTTTAATGTATCTCCTGTGTTACAAATACTCAAAGTAAAAGTGTTAAAATACAAAACATATTGTTGACAAACATATACAACTCAGACAACCCTTACACGCATGATCACAATTATTTCCAAACGTTAATTGCAATGATTAAGTTAAATCAACTTATTTTGGCTTAACAGCAGGAACCTCCTGAATAGTCGATGTGCAGCCGAGATAGGATGCCCGACCGTGCCGCGCCGGCGCCGGGCCGGGGCTTACACTAGCACGGCCGGGCGCACTTAATCTCGATGCGTTTGACCGGTTTTACCAAGTTTTCCTAAAAAATCTTCAACATAAACCTATACTTATGCATAAGAATAAGTACCGGAGGAAATGTTCTACAACCTTAAGTAGAAGTTTTAAATATGTTTACGTTTAAAGACATTTTAGCACAAAAGATAAAACCCCCATGAAAATGTGTGAAAGTTTTGTAATCGTCCTAAAAGTGTAAAAATGTAGTCAGTTATCACAAACGTTCACTCGATAATTGATGAAGGAATATAATAAGGAATTCAAAAAATCCCAATTTGAGTAATAGTGACGGAGTTATAAACAATTTAGTAAGAGAGATTGCATTTTCTGACAGGACTGGGAAAATACGTCTGAAGGTGTTCTACCACCTGCTTAAAATTCAGCTTTATAAGAATTACTCGCTTCGCTCGCTGAGGGCTCCGCCCTCAGACCCCCACTTTGGGTCACTCCAGTTATTATTGAAACTCAATGTCCCTTCAAGTACTTTTAAAAATGTATACTATTTTGATTCAGTACCTGGGGGCCGAGCTTTGCTCGGGGAAGGCCAGTCAGTTTGTTTAGATGACTTGGAGTAATATTTCACCACTTCCCCCTATTGATAATCAGATCTGTATAACTCATTTGCCTCTTTTCTACATTTTTAAGGTCACTCCAGTTGTTATTTATAGCTCAATGCCCCTTTGATTTATTTTACTACTCTATATATGTAATCTTCATTCAAATCCTTTAATCTCTGCTCTCAGGAAACCACATGTTAATACTCATATACAACATGAGTATTAGTTTGACAATTCCCTGGTTGATTATGAACAGCTGTTACAATTCTTTTGTTTTGATTTGAATCTCCATAAGCCCAATGTTAATTATTTTAACTTTTCATTTTAGTTTTTTACATTATTTGATTTTTCCTGGGGATGAGGCCTGTCTAGAACTTATTTTTATCCCAGAAATTAGTTATTTTGAACATTTGAAGGAAATCGTTGAAGCCGTTTTTGAGATCAGTGAAGCAAGCAAGCAAGCATGCAAGCAAGCAAGCAAGCAAACCTTACTCATATTAAAGTACCGGTATAGGATTTGAGACATATAAACTCTAGATGTTATGTTTATTCAAAGGTTCATTTATCTGTTTATACTCTAACATGTGAAAGTAAATTTGACAGTTTATTGGATATTTTTTACAGTTGTTATGATTTCTTTTGTTTTCATTTGAAACTCCATAAGGCCAATGTTAAAATTTCCAATTTTCAAGATAAAAATTAGAGGTTTCAAAATAGAAATGTTTAACTTTTGACAATTTTCACTTGATTTTCTAAATACAAGCTACCTGCATGCTAAATTTCACGTTTCTAGCTCGTCTGCAAGTGGTCTATAATTCGTATACATGAGTGAGTGAGTGAGATACACATCGGGCTCTATAGGTATTTAGATTGGTATCGTTAAACATTCATTACTGGGGCTTGACGGCGCAGGGGATACAACCGCAAGACGTCACAGCGATGTGTGGTGCCAAGGCTGAGGCCACTCCACGCGGCTCTGTGAGCCAGCCCTACTATCTATAGCCCTAGAAACGCACGATCAAAACTCCACAACGCCCGTCCCAATCCAGACATGTTTCATTGGAACTGCATCGACACTTCACGCAACCAGATCCCCCCCCCTCCTATCCCCCCATCTTTACCCTCCTATTACAGATCGTTTGCCGCTAGAGGTTACGTTTTTTCTAGTTTGACTGTAATACAAACAATCTTTACGATGAACTACAAACGTCAAACCTCCTAGATGTATTACAACTTTGGGCCTATTAAAACCCAAAGTCTGTTTATGATAGTAAACTTAGTATTTTAACTTTCTAGAAAAATGTATTTTTCCAATTTATACGCACCCCACTCTTAACAGCGCCCGGGCCGTTATTGCCTAGGCGCCAGGCGCCCCTCAGTCCCTGGCGCCCTTGGCAGTCGCCTAGTTCCCCTGTATGGTAGCGCCGGCCCTTACCTTGCTTCTACATACCCCACTTCACCTCATATGATGAAACTCAATTATTTTAAATAACAAAGGAGCAATGTTTATTTCCTCTGGGTTTGAATGTGATGTCAAAATGAAGTTGATGTCTTCTTCCGACGTTTCGGGGAAATTGCAGACCTTCATATTCAGGGTAATGACTCAAGTAATTGACATAGGCCTACACACAAACTTCATGCCTATAGGAGCTATAAGTTCTACCACTGACTTTGAATACAGAATAGATGAACCGAGCTTATGGCCCATCTGTAACCCGAAAATACACAATGAAACTAGTGCTACACCATCTCAAGAGAAGGCACTGGCAACTAGAGATTAAATTAGCAGGATTTTTATCCCATTTCTGGGATTTTCAAAAAATCCGCGGGACTGAAACGGGATGCGGGATAAAAACATCAATATTACTGAAATCGCTGATCATAATGTGATAATTGACTGTTTGAGGTATACATGTTTAATGTCAGGTTGGTTATATGGTGTTAATTATTGTTATTTAATAAAAATTTATAAATTACAGTATATTAATAGTTTTAAAAAAATGTTCTATCAAAACCCTTTCTTTTAGCGAATTTCCCCTATAGGGAAGAAGCTATTTCCGTAGGTCTCATGGTAAGTTTTAAGCCCGAGACCATGATAACTTTTCGTTTTGAGGTCCTCAGATTGCCAAAAACACTATTCGTTCAAATTTATATATATGTATTTATATCTATTATGTGTCCGTTAACCCCATAACTTGAGTAGATAAACGGTATCAGGAAACTGACACATACTTTCTCCCTTTTAGCCCAACTTTAATGAATAAATTACTTTTTATTTACTAAATATAGAATACAAAACATGGTTGAATGTACAGAAAATCTTGTAAACAAGTTGTTTTAAAAAACATCCACCCAAATCCCTGCTTTGGAGGCACTACAGAATCCATTGCTACACTCGTGGTTTTAAGAGGGGAAATGCCCCCTATTCCCCCCAGGGTTATTAAGGGGCAACATATTTCGAATTAACTCTGTGGGTCAATGCTAAATTTACAAGCATATCAACTTTGAATGAAATTGGTCAGTAAATAAGACAGAAATAGTAATTTTTGTATTCCCCATAAGAATAACATTGGACAACGTACTGCGTTTAACGCTAAATGAAAATTTCAATTTTCTCCGAAACCAGCAATCGTAGAATAGTAATTCAAAATACTAAATTATTTAGTTTTTAGAGCTCTTTTTAATGGTGAATAGTAATATTTTTTAATATTTATGTTTTTTTATGAAAAATCCAAAAAACTGAATTTTGGATGTTTTAAGTCCTGTAATTTCTGAACCCGAATTTTTACAGAAATGCGGGTGGTGTCATTTTGTTGGAGAACTAAAGTTCTACAAACGACTAAAGTTTAATCAAAATCGTTAGAGCCGTTTTTGAAAAATTTGGATTTTTCATGTTTTTTGGCGGTTTTTGGGGGATAATTACCCTTAAAAATAAAAAATTCAAAAAAATGAAAAAACGCCTGGAGATATCGTGGATTAGTACCTACATACCAAATTTCATCAAAATCGATCCATAGGTTAGGGCTCTAGCTCTGTACACATCCACACAGACACACACACACACACACACACACACACACACACACACACACACACACACACACACACACACACACACAGAGAGACAGACATCACGTAAAAACCACTTTTTTGGGTTCAGGGAGCACCAAAACGAATATTTCCACTAACAACTCAAATTCGAAAATTCTGAAGAAAACAATACTTTCTCCATATACTACGTATAAGGGGGAGAAAGTAAAAACATCCAAATTCGATGAAATTTGGCACAAACACGTAAATCAATATTTATGACTGTAAGTTAGAAAACCAGAAAGATCGGACCATGAGAAGGGGGGTTTATGGGGTTTTAAAATTTTCCAAAAAACGGTTTTATGCATTTATCACCCTAAAATTTGTAAATCATTCAATTTTGGTTCTGACCATTTTATAGAGCTTAAAAAAATAAATAATGCAGGATTTTGAATCATTAACCTAGGTTAAGTGGTTGCAGAGAAAATCCAAAAAATGTGCTCATAAAATCTCCCATGTTAATCTTACGGGAAAAAGTTGGTTTTTTTTCCTCAGTTAATTTTAATGTAAACCTCACATTTGCTTTTACCAATCAGTTCAGCTCTACAAAACAATCATTTTTGTGTTTAAATTGTGATTCTACGTCCAACCGTTGCAGAGATACTGAAAGTGCTAAATTAACATGGGAAATTTTATGGACCCATTTTTTTGACTTTTCTCTACAACCACTAAACCTAGCATAATGATTCAAGATAACTAAATTTTTTTTAAGCTCTATAAAATGGCTATAATTAAAATCTAATGTTTTTTAAATTTTAGGGTAAAAAGTTCAAAAAACAGATTTTTGGAAAATTTTAAACCTCCATAAAATCCTCTTTCCATCGACCGATCGATCTGGTTTTCGAACTTAAAGTCATAAATGTTACTCTCCACATTTGTACCAAATTTCATCAAAATCTAGTGCTTCTTTCAAAAGTTATCGCGGTAACGGACACAGACACATATACCGGTAGGCTATATATATATATATATATACACAAATATACAAATATATATGAATTTGAACTAATATTGTTTTTGGCATCTAGGGACCTCAAAACAAAAAGTTACCATGGTCTCGGGCTTAAGTCTTCCCATGCCACCTACGGTAGCTTCTTCCCCATAGGGGAAATACGCTAAAACTTGGTATGCATCTTCGACTTGTTAAGTTATATTGATAATTGCACACATATTTTGTGTTCCTTGTTGCAGCAAACCTGCTTACTCAGCTTTCAATGTTGTTCTTATAGAGAATAAATAAAATACTATATATATATTACTTATTTATTCGTGTATTTTTATGAAACTTGGTGAGTGGCTTTATGTGGTAGTGAGAAACAAGCACATGCATTGGAAATTTGCTGAGTACGCAGGTTTGCTGTTACGGGGGTATTTTTTGCTCAGCCTAGTTGGTTGCCTAGTTATTATTTTTCCCGCAACATAGCATTATTTGCAGGTTGAGAAGAACATTATTGTTTTATCAAATCGTAAATAACTATAAAATGTAAAGTTTTTAAATCTTTAAAACAAAAAGGCTTTAAAACAGCAAACATCACAAACACACGGTTAAAGTGTGGCCTTAGTTATGCCCATTCTTCAGACCTGCGACCAAATCGCCGCGTTTTTGTCGCTCGTAGAATGGGCCTTAGGCTTATAAGTGCTTCTTTGACATGAGCGTGCGATGCGACATCGCGACAGTGTACAATGAATGAGAAAACGTCGTCGCCATTGTAATTTGTTGATAAGAATAGTTAGGACACTGATTTTCATCGCCGGCAGAAGCAACATCGCTCGTATCACCGACAGAATTTTTGTCGCCCAGCTAGAACAGAGCCTTAAGGAGCAGAGTAGAACGAAGCAGAAATACTTAGTTTAACCACAAAGAAAAAATTATTTCTCTGAATTCTCTTTTCTCTGAAAGAAATCAGTCTTTCTTCTCTGTGGTTCAACTAAAACGTAATTAGTTTGAAAAACCCTCATCGCAATTAATTTCGGTCAGTATAATTTCCTGAAGTTTTATTTCAAGAATATGGTATATAAACATACAGAAGAGCTGGTAAAAGTAGTTAGAAAACTATTTGATGCTGCAAGCGGGAAACATAATAATGTTCTCAGATGAAAAGCGGGATGAAAAGGGATTTTTGAAGGAGATTTAATGGGATAAAACGGGATTTATTTTATCTGAAGAACAGGATTGTTATTTGTTTTGGCCGCAGCTGATAGAGTGGGCTGAATAGTGGACCAGCTGATCCGTTTTTCTGGCTTAAAAAATTAACCAGCATTTGGATATCTATTCGGTATTCAAAATCAATGGATCTACTGATTTAACACATTCACTGCTCGTGCCAAATTTAGTCGGCGTGGCTAGTGCTGCCAAGCGGCGCGCGCCGACAACAGTCAGTGCCACACCAACTGAAATATATTGAGTCAGTGTGAGCTTAGCCGTAGACGGGGAAGGTTGTCGCTGAGTGCGCCATCTGTTTACATCTCAATCTTTGGCGTGTTAGTGCTGTAGCCAGATTCCGCGACTTTTTCGGGGTTTTTTGTCGCGATTGCGTGCTTATTTTTCAGCAGTGAATGTGTTAAAACTTGTAGCAGCAGATAAACTTAACTAAAAAATAACAAGGCACTGCGGAAGCAAGATTAGGATATGATGGGTTTTGTTATTTATCAAATAACCTAACCTAATTACAGCAGTGATGGTAGTTATAATTTGGTACTCTTGTCACACAATTCTGCGTTAATGGAAATCACTCTCACATTTTGCTCACACTTAAAAAAAAACATTTATAGGAAACGTGTGAACAAACTACAGCATTAAATTGTAAAATCTAGGCTAGCTTATAACTTATTGAGATACTCAAATCACTTATAAAATTGTAAGTTAGCTATTATTATTATTTTAGGAGGGCTAGGTAGGCTATGCTTGGCTGACTGCTGCCACTACAAAATATGATTCACTTTTAAATTTTATATGAAGGTGGGATTGTTCATGACTGAATACATAGGCGTAATTTGGGGGTGGCAAGGGGGGTCAGTTGCCCCCCCCCCAATAATTTGAAGGAAATATTATTGTAATATATATGGTAAGTCACAACAATCAGGATCGACCATTTTTGCCCCTCCAATCAAAATACTGAAATTCCGCTTATGACTGAATGACATCATATGATGACACTAAAATTCATGACTTGGAAAAAATTACATACATTTTATAAAATACATTAGTTTTATTAAAAGTTCAAGCTTTGTAGGCAAATATCCTACAAAAACAAACACCATAGGTTTTGTTGTGTGAGGTGCTGTAAGTATACTGCCAGTTCTTACCTTCTGGTAATAATGTTGGTTCATTTTGAGGAGAAACTGGGACCAAAAGGGCACTGTTGGTGAAATTCTCGAAAGGAAAACTGATACTTGCACCAGTCAAAAGAGGGTTTTTCGTGTTTTTTCCAGCCATCACAAACAAAATACGGTTTTGTCCTTAAAAATACTCAAACTCAAAACTTAAGTTAGCTCATGTTGTCACATCACTTTTTAACACATAAGCAGAAAGCAGAACTCCATAATCAGCTGTATAAAAAAGAATACAACATCGAAAACTAAAACCGATAGAATTACAGCTGTTTATCCATACACAGCAGGTATCAAAACAAGGTTCGTAGAGCTTTCAGACAAGGTGTGTTGAGTCGATCTATTTAAGGTTTTCTACTTTACAGGAAGAGACCTCGTAAAAACAGCTGGCAGGTCACGTGATCACCAATCCAATCTGCAGTGTTACTGGAAACACGATATTTATCGTACGAGTACCATATTTTCCTCATCAGTGTAATTAGAATTGACATTGTTTAACTGCTTACATTCTATGATCAGCTGTTATTTTATGAAACTAATATATTGTTTTGATTTGTTTGTATTATTAGATTAATCGATTAAGGGTTTAAATGTTCTTTCTGCATGTCCAGTGACAATTTAAAAATAGCTGTACCATTATTGTACCCTTAAGGTTGGCTACACTTTATGGTATGTTGTGGATTTATGAATCAGCTGGACGACCTCGTAAGACATCTTTGCTGCGAACATTGCTCATATGTAAATAAGCACACCTGGTCTGAAAGCTCTACGAACCTTGGTATCAAAAGACAGGGCCAGGTAAGATTCAGGAATTACGGACTGCTGATGTGCTGATTATAGGCAGAGGCAACGTACACGTCCGACGTGAGCCGCTACTGTTCACGTCCGTTCCAAATTATGCACCGTTCGTTACTTTTCCTGTTATTTTTGAAACAAATTGAGAGCCATAAAACCTCCAAACATAACCTAACGTAACCTAACCTAACGTAACGTAACGTAACCTAACCTAATCTAACCTAAGCGGTAGCGAAGTGAATTTGCCCTTACATTGGACGTGTACGTAGTTACTTTACTGATTATATCACTGTGGGGACTGTGGCCATGTTTTACCGGTTTTACATGGGGAATAATGTTTTTCTTGAGGAATAATCTGCATTAGTAAAAATTTGAATCTGAAATGTAACTTGTACACATTATAAACAATTCAATATTCCAAACTACAGAATTACTTTGGAGAAAAAAGTTTGAATATAAAAATTTACCATAAAATCCCATAAAAAATCAAAGGTATCTAATATATAAAGTCAATGTTTGTTTGTCTGCCTGATTGTATTTTATGTGCTGCCATACCGTGCATCCGATTGCTTTGAAATTTTGCATAGTAACACAGGTTAACCCTGGGAAGGTTATAGGCCATTAACCGAAGTCCTAGGACATTAGGGCTGTGCCCCACTGGGCTTCAAAGTTTCAACGTTAATCTTGAACAATAAAGTTTAAACGATAAAGTTTAATCTTTCAACTTAAAGTTTAAACGATGCAGAACAGGTAATGTATTGTCAGTTTTCCATTTGTTGGTGTATATACAGGGTAGTCTGGACCTAGCGTTAACAAAATTTTTGGGTGATAGAACTACATAAATGCAACTTAAATACACAATTAAACAAAATTATACCCCACACATCCACTAAAAAAATTTGTATTATATTTTTTAACCGTACTTTTACCCAAAAATTAATAATTTATGGGATATTTCGAAACATTTGTCAAACTGTAATACTACCATCGTATTCTAAATTAAATTTCAAGTAAGGACAAATAGGTTTTAATGAGCAAGACACTACATAATCACTTATTAAATTCATTCGAAGTGTAAGGTTATAATTTCCTTTAAAAAATTAAAAATTAATATTTCATGCATAATTCTTTAAAAATTTGCTAGAGAGTAGCAAATGCTATAAAACTGCTTCAAAATGTGGGCTTTCAGAAGATATGATACAACATTTGATTCGTTACCATTTTAGTACAGTTATATGCGAGTTTGAGTGGTGTAAAACGAGGTTAGGCCAAAATTACACTAGTTAAAAGTCTGGATTTTAGATAACTAAAATACCACTAATTTAACTTGCAGCACTATTTTAAATAGCATTATTTAAGGTCAGATAAAAAGGACAATGAAATCCTCATTAAGAAAATAATAATTTAGGGACAGTGATTGTCATATACAAATCATTATACAAGGATATCTGAAAGAATTCCAATATCTAATAAATGCCCACCTTATCATGAGATAAGTTATCACGCACAGATACCAATGTTATGTTTTGTTTGGACAAAGTATTTATAGTGGATTTTGGCCATTTACTCAGTGGCAGTGATGTCAAGATGTCGTTTTCAAATCAAGAATATGCGGAAATGCATTTTTTGTATGGTTATACTGTAATGGAAACGCGAGTGCGGCTCAAAGGGAGTACATGCACTGTCCGCTATCCTGGTCGGCGCGTTCCCAGTACGCAAGTGTTTACGTGGTTGCATCAGCGTTTGGTAGAACGTGGATCTGTGCACAAGGAGCGGAGTGAGGTGGGTGCAGCAGCTTTGGATGTGTACACTGAAGAGCAAATTTTGGACCGAGTTAGAGAAGACCCGGGGATTAGTAGCAGAAAAATTGCAGGTGAAACAGGCGTGAGTAAAACTACAGTTTTGACGGTTTTACACAAAAATAAATTCTACCCTTACCATTTTACAAAAGTTCAAGGCCTTGAACGTAATGACTATGCTGCTAGACGAGATTTCTGTCGCTATATCTACTAAATTCTGATATTGAACAATACCACTTTTCAACAAAATTTTATGGACAGACGAATCTATTTTTACAAGACAAGGCGTATTCAACTGCAACAACATGCACATGTGGGATACTGAAAACCCAAGAGCAGCAAGAGAAATGTCCTTTCAAAGAAGATTTCATAAACGTTTGGGCTGGTGTGGTTCGCAATCGTTTCTTGGGACCTCACATTTTTCAGGGAAGTTTAAATGGAGTTATGTATATTGACTTTTTGCAACACGATTTGCCTCAAATGTTGGATATGATTGACCCTGCGCATCGTCAACATATTATTTATCAACAAGATGGTGCACCTCCTCACTTTACTACAGACGTCCGAGATTGTCCGAGTGCTAACTACCCAACTTGGATTGGCCGAGGAGGTCCTGTACCTTGGCCTGCAAGATCTCCTGATCTGAATCCCATGGACTTTTTTGTGTGGGGATTTATGAAGTGTAAGGTGTACGCAACTCCTGTAAATAGTGAAGAGGAACTTCTAAACAGGATCCAAGATGTAACACAGAAAGTTAGGGAAAAACTAAGCCATAAAGTGACAGTTGGTGAAATGCGAAAGAGAGCCAGAGACTGTATAAGAGAGAACGGAGGACGTTTCGAAAATAAACTGAAATGAAGCTGTAATCTCGTGTGATCCATCTAACATTTACGATTTTATCATTTTATCTTGTACTTTTGCAGGTAAAAAAGGAATTTTAACTTCATGATATAGCTGTAATAATGCAAATTTTCATATGTGTCTTTTTAGTATGACAGAGTTTAATTATTATTTTCCCAAACCACGTGTTACAATTCAAACGCGCATTACACTGTACTAAAATGGTAACGAATCTAGTGTGTATTATATTTTCTGAAATCCCACCTTTTGAAGCAGTTTTTATAGCATTTGCTACTCTCTAGCAAATTTTTTAAAGAATTATGCATGAAATATTCATTTTTAATTTTTTAAAGGAAATGATAACTTTACACTTCGAATGAATTTAATAAGTGATTATGTAATGTCTTGCTCATTAAAACCTGCTATTTGTCCTTACTTGAAATTTAATTTAGAATACGATGGTAGTATTACAGTTTGACAGATGTTTCGAAATATCCCAGAAATTATTAATTTTTGGGTAAAAGTACGGTTAAAAAATATAATACAAAATTATTTTTTTTTAGTGGATGTGTGGGGTATAATTTTTTTAATTGTGTATTTAAGTTGCATTTATGTAGTTCTATCACCCAACAAATTGTTTAACGCTAGGTCCAGACCACCCTGTATAAATGTTGTGTTAGTGCATTGTATTTGATTTTTTGTATATGTATTTGTTATTTTTGTGTTAGTGTAAATTAAAATGTAAAAGAAAAATATCAAGAAAATCCTACAAAAATTAGGTTAGTTAGGTTAAGAATTTGATATTTAGATGCAAGTAGGGTTCACATTATAACGGGAGGAGTTTCCTTACCTCCCGAAACGTAGTGTATAGTGTATAGTGTTATACACTAGAAGCGATAGGTAAAGTCCAAATAAATCAAAAAATAAATTCAAACTTTTTTCTACAGGCGAGTGAGCCAAGCGAACGAGGTCATATTGAAAATGAACGAGTATTTGACATAAAACAATTTCAATGCCTCTTCTGTGGCAGCAACGCACCGGGTATCAGCTAGTAATAAATATAAAAAAGTTCAAAACAAGTTCAAAAGAATAGTTATAAAAAAGTATTTATAAATTGAAAAGGTACCTTTTCAATGACGGCCAAGATTAAAGAATAATAATTTAGATGTCGTTAAAGTACTGCATCTTGTCTTAACCTTGCATATGACAATAATAAAGAATCATGTATATAAATAAATACAAACCATTAAAAAACAGTGTTATTTTGAATATAACTTTATCTAGTTTTGGGTAATGACTCTAGTAATATTCTTACAAAAGAAAGAAAAGACAGAGAGAGAGGAGAGAGATCGAGAGAGAGGAGAGAGAGGAGAGAGAGAGAGGAGAGAGAGGAGAGAGAGGAGAGAGAGAGAGAGAGAGAGAGAGAGAGAGAGAGAGACCTCTAAATATATTTTCCTCGATGGGTTCGAGCAATGGTTCGAAGTCTTATTCTTTCACCCACCTCAGTTTAATTGACAGCTTCCAAGATGAAATATAGTTTTATTGAAGGTCAATAGAGAATAGCGTCAGGTCTGTTTTTTTATAAAAAAATAATGTTCAGCCTCGCATGATTTCGCTTCAAGCAAAGGTGATTTCCAGAAATCTGAGGTAATATAAACAGGCCTTGCAAAAATGCGTTACCATCTGTAGAGGACTATAGATGGACTCACTAAGTTATATATTTGATGGTTGAATTAATGGTATCACCTAACAGCGTTGTCATTGCATTGATCATGTAATATTAACTAACGGGTTGGCAAATTTTGGAACGACTTAGTGTGCTTGAATGTTAAGAAAATCCACTAGTAAGCGTTACTTTTTACTTTCTCCCCCTATACATATTATAGTATACGGAGAAAGTATTGTTTTCGTCAAAATTTTCGAATTTGAGTTGTTAGTAGAAATATTCGTTTTGGTGTTCCCTGAACCCAAGAAAGTGGTTTTACGTGGTGTGTGTGTGTGTGTGTGGATGTGTACAGTGCCAGAGCCCTAACCAATGGTCCGATTTTTTATTAAATTTGGTATTTAGGTACCAATCCACGATATCTCCAGGTATTTTTTAATTTTTTGAATTTTTGATTTTTAAGGGTAATTATCTCCCCCAAACCGCCAAAAAATATGAAAAATCAAAATTTATCAAAAAAGGCACCAACGATTTTAATTAAACTTTAGACAATTGTAGAGCTTTAGTTTTCCAACAAAATGACATCATCCGAATTTCTGTAAAAATTCGAGTTCAGAAATTACAGGACTTAAAACATCCAAAATTAAGTTTTTTTATTTGTCATAACAAGATTAAATGTTAAAAAAGATTACTATTCACCATTAAAAAGAGCTAAAAAACTGAATAAATTAGTACTTTGAATTACTGTTCTATGATTGCTGGTTACGGAGAAAATTTAAATTTTCATTTTGCGGTAAACACAGTACGTTGTCCAATCTTACTCTTATGGGGAATACAAAAATTACTATTTCTCTCTTATTTACCGATCAATTTCATTAAAACTTGATATGCAGGTCAAGTAAGTATTGAAAAACAGAGGATGTGAAATATGTTGCCACTTAACCCTGGGGGGATGAGGGGGCATTTCCCCTCTTTTAACCACTGTGTGTTGCAGAGGATACTGTAGTACCTCCATAAAAGGGATTTGGGTGGATATTAAAAAGAAAAACGTATTTAGAATATTTTCTGTACATTCAATTGTACTTTATATTTTACATTTAGTAAATAAAAAGTAATTTTTACTTCCTCCCTCTATACATAGTACATGGAGAAAGTATTGTTTTCGTCAAAATTTTCGAATTTGAGTTGTTAGTGGAAATATTCGTTTTGGTGCTCCCTGAACCCAAAAAAATGGTTTTTTCGTGATGTCTATCTGTGTGTGTGTGTGTGTGTGTGTGTGTGTGTGTGTGTGTGTGTGTGTGTGTGTGTGTGTGTGTGTGTGTGTGTGTGTGTGTGTGTGTGTGTGTGTGTGTGTGTGTGTGTGTGTGTGTGTCTGTGCGGATGTGTACAGAGCTAGAGCCCTAACCAATGGGCCGATTTTTATGAAATTTTGTATGTAGGTACTAATCCACGATATCTCCAGGTGTTTTTTCATTTTTTTGAATTTTTTATTTTTAAGGGTAATTATCCCCCAAAACCGCCAAAAAACATGAAAAATCAAAATTTCTCAAAAACGGCTCTAACGATTTTGATTAAACTTTAGTCGTTTGTAGAACTTTAGTTTTACAACAAAATTACATCCCCCGCATTTCTGTAAAAATTCGGGTTCAGAAATTACAGGACTTAAAACATCCAAAATTCAGTTTTTTGGATTTTTCATAAAAGACTGTAATATAAAAAAATATTACTATTCACCATTAAAAATAGCTCAACAAACTAAATAATTTAGTATTTTGAATTACTTTTCTACGATTGCTGGTTTCGGAGAAAATTGAAATTTTCATTTAGCGGTAAACGCAGTACGTTGTCCAATGTTATTCTTATGGGGAATACAAAAATTACTTTTTCTCTCTTATTTACTGATCAATTTCATTCAAACTTGATATGCTTGTCAATTTATCAATGACCATCAGAGGTAATTCGAAATATGTTGCCCCTTAATAACCCTGGGGGGAATAGGGGGCATTTCGCCTCTTAAAACCACGAGTGTAGCAATGGATTCTGTAGTGCCTCCAAAGCAGGGATTTGGGTAGATGTTTTTTAAAACAACTTGTTTACACGATTTTCTGTACGTTCGACCGTGCTTTGTATTCAATATTTAGTAAATAAAAAGTAATTTATTCATTAAAGTTGGGCTAAAAGGGAGAAAGTATGTGTCAGTTTCCTGATACCGTTTATTTCATTAAAGTTAGGCTAAAAGGGAGAAAGTATGTGTCAGTTTTCTGATACCGTTTATTTTTCTTAGGCACATTCTAGTTAATATCACTGTCTAAACTCGATAGTAGAACCAGAGCCGGATTTAGCATGACTATACATACATAGACTAACTACAGTATAACTACTATAGTTAGTCTATGCTACCTAGGCGAGCGATAAGGGTCCCGCACCACACAAAAACCATTTAATAACACTTAAACCAAATACCGAAAAAAAATCATTGACGTGGACATTAGGCAGTAAGGAGGCCCACATCACAGGTTGATACTAATGCCGGCCCTGAGTAAAATTATTAGTTTATAAGGCCATGCATTCTCAGCTTCTATGTCACAGCTTCCCTGTGCGATTAGGCAATGCAATCATAATTTTTTGTTTAAATTAACAGTTTTTATGGGACCTGATAGATGAAAACAACACCAACGCCTTCCATAACGGCACATCTCGAACCGTGCTCGAACTTCTATAAAATCCGACATATTTTCTGTCTCTTAATCTCTCTGTAAAAATCATCTTTACTCAATGGTCATGGTCCAGTGGTTGTGTCAAATTGGCATATTTGTCGTCTGTGTTGTTTTGGTTGATAAGGCAGATAATGCCTGTTATTGGTCATGATATACAATAGTACTTAAAAATTATTTGTAATTATATTTGGTTATGATGAATCGATTTTCAGTTGTCTTGCAGAATGCATTAGATGCTGTAAGTATTTATTTTTCCAAATTCCAAGTCCCTATGTGAACTATTATAGGCTTAAATTAATAGTTTTTCTTTAAACTCATCTATAGTTCTTCACTAAATTACTTCTTAGTCCTTATATGAAGTGTACCATGTGTAGCCAATTACCTTGTAAGTTATTGTATTCACCAGTAACTTTAAATAGGTTAAGGTTATGGAAGTTCTTTGGAGTCACTCTGGATTGTTGCTTCGATTGGTCTGAGCATATCAAACAACTGAAGTGCCGATTTTCATCCAGTCTTTAAGTCCTTAAAAACATCGCAACCTTTGGTAATAGGCAGCTTGTCTATTTCGTCTCATTGAAGCGCATCTGCGTTATTCCATAGTTTTGTGGGGTTCCTCTACCGATCTCCACCTTCAATGTATGTTTAAATTGCACAAAAGGGCCATCATGCATATTTATGGCCTTAGGGCTAGAGATCATTGTGTTAAGGGGTACTGTTCCGCAGAAATCCCTACGATATATTATTGAATGAAAATAACAATTGATTATAAATATCAATACATTATCGAATGAAACTATAGATTGATTATAAATATTGATTGGAATTCAGTTGAAATACAATATTTTTAATAGATTGTATAATGTACTAATTAAATGAAAACATATTTACCGTAACTTAAATAACCAAATATATTTAACAAATTAACAAGGGATAAAACATGAAACAAATTTAAAAAAAACAACCCATACCGGTACTAACGAAACAAAATGTACCCAACAGAACAGATTAAACTTATTTACAAACCTTACTCAAACTACAAAAATTATCACTTGTAGAGTTAATTTTAGTTCACTTACCAAGGAAAGGAAATAACATAAACAAATAAAGTAAACAAATTATACTTCAAAACAGATGATTTAATATGGTATAAATATTATAGAAAAATATTGTAGATAATTTAATTTGATCGATAATAAATAGGTACCGAATTCCAATCGATATTTTCATTCGATAATATATCGTAGGGATGTCTGCGGAACTGTACCCGTGTTTAGGCTTTCAAACAACTGAATATACTTACTGTTCCATCTTTGTTCATTTTTTAAGTGGGAAAAATTCCAAATTGACAAATCAATTTAAATTTTCCAGTACACATAAATACAGTACAAGATTTAGAGACAATAACTTAGAGCCTCAGTACGTCATAACCTCAAAATATTTGAAGGAAAGCTAAGCTCTCAAGGCATTACATTGTAGCCTACAATAAACTTCCAAAACTTTTAAAAGAGATACAGGACATCAATAAATTGTGTAGACTCTTAAAGGAATTCTTGATCAGTAAGTTAATTGTTTCTATTCCTTAAATGAATTTTATCAAAATGATTGGTAGCACTACTGTCTTTTGACCAGGTTATTGTTAGTATGATGACCCTTCCCCTCCTTATGGCATATCGGGGAAAAGAATCCTACTAGATGACTGATCCCATGCCGTCTTCTGCGGTCTACGGGACTTCGCGGGATATGTATCTACATGTATGGTTACACCTAACATAGGCCTATCTGCATCTCAAAACTTAGCCCATCTAACCTAGGCCTAGTCTTTTAATCTAATGTGACATTTTCAAACTGGAAGATGGAAGATCCTGAAAGAGATGAGGTGATGAAAATATAGTCTTTGCGTTTGACAAGTTTGGAATGGCAACAATGGATTAAAAATGTGGTAAAAATAAATAATAATAGCTGTTCCCGCAGGCTTCCCCCCGCAGATAATAATTTATAAAAACTATGACAATTGTGTGCTGCATTCTGTGGTTATCCCGTGGAACTACTACGAATCAAGATCAGCTGTTTGTATTTTCATCAGCTCAAAATTAAAGTGAATGTCCATAAGAATAACACAGGATTGGAACTTTGACTCCCCGTGGGGCGGAGCCCTATGGGAATTTCTTAAAACCCTTCTTAGTGAGCACCTAAGACCCAAGAGGAAGGTATGTTCCAAATTTCATTGCAATCCGTTCTGTGGTTTTTGAGATTTCATGATGAGTCAGTGAGTCAGTCAGTGGTATTTGGGTTTTATATATTAAGATTTTCCATCTACTATTTCCATTTAATTTTAATCTTAAGTTAAAGATTTTTACCTACTAATAAGTTTCCTTAAGTAGCACTCATGTTTGTCGGAAAAGAGTTTCTTGCCGATAAGTGTTATTAGATACAGTCATTTACTTTATATACTGAAATATTTATAGTCAATGATTTTCTCAACCAAAGATCCTAGTTTTATTTCTAAGTAAAAATGTATATAGTTAAATGTATAAGACACTTGAGTTAATGACGTCTGTATTCTATATTGACGACGCACATGCAACATGTATTTGTTTAAGGCAAATAAAAAAAATCTTATTCTTTTATGGGAAAAACAACCATTAAAAATGTTCTATAAAAAAAATATAGACAATTCCATTTGAGACGATGGAAACTTGACAGTCAGGAGCTGTAGCAGCGCCAACTTCGTGCTGTATAAATGTTTGGCGGGGAACTGGCGCAGCCCCCCACCCCGTAGTCACGAGTACTACACCAGGGAGCCACGCCCTTGTTCCCACTCCATACATAACAGCAGCAGTTCTGCCAATTTCCAGCATCCATCTTTTAGGCAGAGGTGAATGCAATTGAAAGATGCGTACAGTTAAACCTCAGTAGGAAATACAAGAAGTGGGATATTGCGATCCTATCAGATAGCTAAGCAGCCATCAGGGCACTGAGTTCACCGGTAATCAGCTCTAGAATGGTGTGGAACTGCCGGCAGAGTTTAAATATGCTAGGTAGGACAAACAGAGTTTCTCTACTCTCGGTGCCGGAGCATCAAGGAGTAGAGGGTAATGAAGAAGCAGACAGGCTTGCAAGAGAAGGGGCGGCAAAACCCTTCACTGGCCCTGAGCCAGGGTGCGGGCTAGAGGATGCTTTCTTCAGGAGGAAACTCAAAGAGAAGGAAGAAGCAGAGAGAGCAAGCTGGTGGGTGACTCTTTCTGGAGGCAGACAAGCCAAGGAAATGCTTGGCAACTTTAATCATAGTAGATCTGAAAATTTGATCAGGCTTAACAAGAACAGCCTAAGAATTCTAACAGGACTTCTCACCGGACACTCTAGACTTAAGGGCCACCTTAAGAAGATGGGTATGGTAGAAATGAATGGCTACAGATTCTGCCAGGAGCATGAGGAAACCCTCAGGCATCTGCTGGCTAAATGCGATGCGGTTGGCCAAACTCAGGAGTTTGGGATCATACCAGATAAGCTTTAGGGATGCTTCCCTTTTAGAACCCCTCAGCTTCTAAACTTCATCAAGGAGTTAGGGTTGGTGGAGGAGTTCTAGGAAGGAACTGAGAGCTCAGAAGCGGGGGCACAAAATATATTGTTAGGTCGTAGTGCATTCTTCCCCCCCACGTTATCAGTATCAGTATCAGCATCCAGCGTAAAATTATGGGAAACTTAGAACTATCATGCTGTGTACGGAGACTAGAGTAACCTAACCTAACTGCCGCAGAGCGCTTTGTAAGTTTTTAGTCCTGTATAAAACTGTAATTGTTTACTTTTCATATTTCAATATGTTATTTGCACGCCTGGTTAACATCAGAAAATAATACCAAGGGACAACTTGTATTCAATAAATGCTTTACAGTTTACAAGTTCATGAAAACAATTTAAATCTACTCTCTCTCATATGTTAATATGACCAGTATCAAATTATATTCACAACACACTAACAAATTTTGTTAATAACAAGTATGTAATGTGCTGTTAACTGGAAACCATGGCTAAACCAGACCCAAGTGAGTCGAGGAACGTGTGTAATAAGATGTATTGATTTGTTTACACCCGTTTGTCTTTTTGAAAAATAATATAAGTATATATTTTCTTAATCTAGATAAAATGTAGAATTATTTTATGCAATAAAAATTGTTTGATATTTTTGACGGAATTTTTTTTTACACTTATAAAAAGTGATATTTTGTGTTTTTATTAAATCTAACAAAGTATAGAATCAGAAAAATAACATTTTTTTAAATATATGTATTTTTTTTTTTTTTTTTTAATACAGTAGACCCTCAGAAATACGGATCACACTTATCTAGACTCATGGTTATCCGGACTGATGATCATGATTTAAAAAAATGTTTGTTGCAAATAAAAATGAAAAAACCGAACTTCACAGTTTAGCGCCTTCATTTTTCACTTGATAGTATGTCATGTAGTTTGCATCGTCAGGCGCTCTAACCCGACCTCGGATGTTCCGAGTCCTTGCTTGTATTTGTTTTTGATTACGTTTCCGGTACGCTACTCCATTCAGGTCTTCTCCTGTCGATGTCTCATCACTTTCTACTGGAAACTCACTCTTGTATTAGCACATAAAGGTAAACACATATTATTATAATTGTTCTCTATAATGGCGGAATCGATGATTCATGCCCAGCTCCGGGAAATCCGGATTTTGAAAAATCCGGTCTGGCTGTTCGCCACATTAGTCCGGATTTCTGAGGGTCTACTGTAGTAGTTTTTCAGTATGGAATCCCCTTTGTGGTTATCACAACTAACAGTACCAATTTACCTGCGGATACTATATTGATAACATAACGCAAAACAGGTTCAATATTTCCACCTCTCTGTTAAGTACCCTAATAATGTTTTATAACAAAATAAAGTAACAAGATCATGGTTTCGCCCTATCAAAACATTTCAAATGCCATTGGCGTATATAAAAACTAAATATTCAATTCAGTCCAATACTCAGTCCAGTATTCAGGCCTTAAAACAGCTTTCATATTTACATTTAAATTTGCGTAATTTCATTCCAGCTTAAAACAGAGGTCTATCTTTTCTTGTTGACAATATTAGGATTAACGAATAGATGATGGTTAACAAGTGTACAATTAACTACTATTGAATGAATATTTTCTTACGCATTAGAGTGTGAAAATGTTGGTCAAACTGTTAGCATTATCCCACGGAATAGAATATCCTCAGCCATATCAGAAAGGAGAGAGAATTCTGTTTGCCCGTGTAAGGAAGAGAAGAAAGTTTACAATTAACTACTATCGAATGAATATTTTCTTACGCATTAGAGTGTGAAAATGTCAATGTTGGTCAAACTGTTAACATTATCCCACGGAATAGAATATCCTCAGCCATATCAGAAAGGAGAGAGAATTCTGTTTGCCCGTGTAAGGAGGAGAAAATCTTTAAAGTATTATGAGAGCCGTATGTTTCTTACAATAATACAAGGTCATAAACACATTAAAAAAATGTTTAGTATTTCTCTCATTTGGTTTTTGAGTTTCAATGTTTATCTAATTAATCTAAAAGCTTGGCAGCAGATTCAAATGCCGAAATAACTGCATTTTGGACTCTAAGGGTTAAGCAGCACATCCACTTGTTATACAGGCAAGGCCTAAACTTTCTAGAAATATGTTTATTTGGGGATTTTTTAAAGGGTTAGCAGCTCCCTGAAACTAAATGAATTATTTATTTAGGCTATAAGTTAATAATCATTAGGCAACATGAGTAAATGTTTTAATAAACCATTAATTAATAACAAACACTGCATTTTAAAGCTGGCACCCCCTGCTCCTCTTCATGAAGACTTTGTTTATCACTGGAAGAGATTGATGAAGCATTACCTGGATGTGGCAACAACTAATAAAGTGGCTATAGAATTGACAAACATTCCTGCTCACCTAGACCAGCTGGAGAAGGTACACTGGGAACAAATACATTAGTTAATAATGTTATTGTTATCACTGCATTAGTTATTGTTCAGTTCACAGTGCTTGGCACCTGGGAAAAGCGAGAAACGACTGAAAATTATTGTAATTAAAAGTAGACATTAACAAAAACAACCAAAACAAATGTTTTAAAATTAAATAAGTGATTTTTGCTTTCTGTTGACAAAAGTAGACTGTAACACTAACGGTACTAAGCCAAATGCAGGGGAAAAGTCATTCCAGAGCATACGCTAACCAGATGCCATGCACTGTGACCCGAACTGCTATAGTTCAGTAGAGGCGGATCCAGAGAGACTGTTTTTGGTGGGGGGGGGGGAGGAATACCGGGGTTTCTGGTGGTTGTAGAATACTGCAAATTCTGAGGTTTTTTGTTTGTACTGTAGTTAAAAAACAGTGGGGAAATAGTCCACAGTGGATGGTGACATTTTAAAAGTCTATTCAGTTTTACAATAATATATATTTTACATTTTCATCGAATACCAGTATATCATAAACAAATAATATTTTACAGATTCGTGCAATCGGAGGTTTCAATGATAATTAAAACATAAAAATCAATCCAGTATAACTCTAGAATTTGTTGATATAAAATGCATTTTTAACAAATTTCCTGTTTATTTATTATGGGGAACATTTTATGTTTCATCCTATAAGTAATAACAATTGCACAACCTTCATCACCATCCATCAGCTCCGGTAAATGTTTCCAACTATCCAATGCCATAAATTATAGAAATTATTAATGATTCTGTCAGAACTGTAAGAATTCTAGATTTAGGTGTACAAAGCAATATCTTAAACTATTATTATAACACTAGTTGCTTGAAGGGGCCATAGCCTTAACCCATTGAATACTTTTCACACGGAACAGTTCCGTGATAGCCGTTTTGGCGCAAAATCTTGATCACGGAGTGGTTCCGTGATAAGCTAATACCATTTGTTTTTTTGGAAATTTTTAATATTTTTAATTTTTTGATTTTTAAAAATTGTTTTTACTCTAAGCTTATATTCATGAATGATTTTTATAGGTAAAATATTGCATTGTGATCCATTTTTGGCAAACGGGTAAAAATATAAATTATTCAAGAAAAAAGTAGTTTTGCAAACAAAATCATACAAAAATTGTTTTTTTTAGATAAAATAAAAAATTCCCCCGTCGCAGCAAACCTGCACACTCAGCAAATTTCCAATGCATAATATATGACTTAATATCACATAAATCTGCATACCAAGTTTCATAAAAATATATTTACAAATAAGCGATATATACAATTTTAATTATTCTCCATAAGAATAACATTGGCGATGAGTACATAGATTTGCTGAAACAAGGAACATAAACAATTGGTTTCTATGCAAATATCAATATAACTCAACTAGGAGAAGCCACATGCCTAGTTTCATCAATATAAATTCATAAATAAGCGATATATTCCATTTTGATTAATCTCCATAAGAATAACATGGGGGATGAGTACACAGGTTTGCTACAAGGAACGAAAAAAATGAGTATTTAGGAAAATATCAATATAACTCAACTAGGTGAAGTCATATAAGAGGTTTTATTAATTTATGTTCATGATTAAGTGAGACATTGGTGGGAAACCTCCTAATGATAGTATGTTGACTCACAAGTTGGCTTTTAATCAAGGGTTAAATTCGTTTTAATTTTTTAAAGGGTTAGCATTTTAATTTTTCTCCATAAGAATAACATGGGGGCTGAGTACGCAGGTTTGCTGCTACGTGGACCTTTATCAAAAAACTGTTTTTTTGAGCAAATGTCCACAACCAGACCACAACCAGATAAAGCCGTATACCAAGTTTCGTCAGTGTACGTTCATAAAGAAGCGAGATATAATTTGTTTCTTATTCTCCATAAGAATAACATTAGACAACGTACTGTGTTTAGCACTTTCAATATCTCGGTAACCTATTGACGTAGAGGAATGATCAAAATACCAAATTGTGTGTTTTTTAAAGCTGAATCCAATGGTAAAAATTAAAATTTGATTATTTCAAAAATGATATGTAAAAAGTTCAAAAAAAACATTTTTGGGGTAAAAAACCCTCCCCCCCAAAATACCCTTTAAGGTAGAGCGATATAGCTGGATTTCAAATTTAAAGTCATAAATGTTGCTTTACACGTTTATACCAAATTTCATCAAAATCGGACCTTCTTTACGAGAGTTATCGCACCCACGGACACACGCACGCACGCACGCACACATACACGTTTGACGGTCGGGGTGAAATCCACGTTGTGTAACAGCAAGATGAGATCCGGCTGAAGGAGAGCTTTTTAAGGAAGTCTGGAATTAGCTTTTTGAAAGAAATACTTACAGATTATACAAATAACATTGTCTATGCAATTTTTTTAAATCTCACAATAAGATATTTACTATCTCAGTGAGATCCAGTATGTAAGGCTTAGTGAGATCCCACTGACCTTGAACGAAATGGGGGGGATACACACATTAAGTAGCCCAGGCCTTTGGTGAGATCCGGTGGTAACAGTGTTGCCAGATGTAATATGGAACAACACAACGTTGTATTTGCTCGATAAATGTTCGCGGCTAGTCCCCAAACGCACAACGCACTCGTTCCACCTTTGTGTGGTCGGACTGAGATCCATCCCTTAAACTTGTCTCTCTGGCATGAACTGTAATATTTGATCCATTCAAATAGTAATTTTACCAGACAAGTTTTTGGGGGTTATGATTTCTTTGATTTATTGTTGTTTTGGGGTGCTGGATTCAAATAAAAGATTGTTATCGTATGAAGTTTCTTGACGGAACATTGTAAATATCTCATTTCCGGAGGATTTTTGCTTATAACTCGAAATCGGTTAATTTCGCGTAAGTATAAATTTTTCTAAATTGAAGTATTTAAAAAAATTTACTTTAAAACATACGGTTATAATTAGAAACAAAATTTATAGGTATATTTTTAGCTTCCAGTCCAAGTTAAAATATTAGGGAGATTCTTAAATAAATCCACCAGCAAAATCTTAGGATTTGAATCTTTTTATGGTACAAAATAGATGGTTTTGGCCTAGTAGTTATGTCATCAAATATTTTCCTTTGGTTGAATGTGTTTTTATCAATGCTAAAGGGACCTTGAATTGTTTAGCTTCCAGGGAAGCTAAGACGTAAGCTCCAGCTAAGGGAACGTTCCAGGGATGTAAGCTCTTTGTCAATCAGCCAATTTCCAACCACTACTTGAGGCTAGTCTTAAAATATGAAATGTGTACAGAATTTGCTTCATTCTGACAAAAATTAAAATTTTCGGTCGCCATCTTGGATCCACCAATTTGGAATAAGATATTTTTTTCTTATGTAAAGGTAGGGTTGTGACACATCATTTCCAACTGTTTTCCGACGGTGAAATCAATGCCGCAATATTTTTTAAATATAACCTTTCGTTTTCATGATACTGTCACTTTTTGAAATGTTAAACAGAAATCTTTTAATTTCATGAAAACTAAAGAAATAATAATTCTTGTTTACAGTAAGTCTGAGCAAATTATAGATTGGTGATTAACAGAATGCAAGGAATTATAAAAGGTCTATTTGGAAATTGGTTTACATGTTAAAGCTGTGAAAGTAATAAATATTATTAACTTTGTTAACTTTGATCTTATTTATTTAATCCTGTAAATCCTGTGCTATGGTGTTGGCTGGGAGCGGTAGTTAGTGTCATGGCGTTGGCTGGAGGTCGTAGTTAGTGTCATAGGGGTAGTAGATGTCATAGGGTTGGCCGGGGGCAGTTCTTAGTGTCATGGCATCGGTTGCCGGGTAGTATATGTCATAGGGTTGGCCGGCAGTTCTTAGTGTCATGACGTTGGGTGGAGGCGGAAGTTAGTGTCATGTGGTTGTATAGGGGCGGTAGTTAGTGTCTTGTGGTTGGCCGTAGGCGATCGTTAGTGCCATATGGCGTTGGCTGGGGATGGTAGTTAGTGTCGTGTGGTTGTCCGTGGGCGATCGTTAGTGCCATGGCGTTGGCTGTGGGTGGTAGTTAGTGTCATGTGGTTGGCCGAGGGCGATATTTAGTGCCATGGAGTTGGCTGGTGGCGGTTATTAGTGGCATGGGGTTGGCTGTGGGTGGTAGTTAGTGTCATGACGTTAGCTGGAGGCGGTTATATATATATCATGGGTTTGGCTAGGGGCAGTTGTTAGTGTCATGACGTCGGCTGGGGGGTTGTATATGTCATAGGGTTGGCCGGGGGCAGTTCTTAGTGTCATGACGTTGGGTGGAGGCGGTAGTTAGTGTCATGTGTTTGGCTGAGGGCGGTAGTTAGTGTCTTGTGGTTGACCGTGGGTGATCGTTAGTACCATGGCGATGGCTGGGGGAGGTTGTTAGTGTCATGGGGTTGGCTGTGGGTGGTAGTTAGTGTTGGTGCGCTTGATGGATGCGAATGAAAATGGACAGATCATCCGCGATGAAATAGTCATGACGTTGGCTGGAGGCAATTGTAGATATCATAGGTTTGGCTAGGGGCGGTTGTGAGTGTCATGGCGTTGGATGGGGGTAGTAGATGTCATAGGGTTGGCCGGGGGCAGTTCTTAGTGTCATGACGTTGGGTGGAGGCGGTAGTTAGTGTCATGTGTTTGGCTGGGGGCGGTAGTTAGTGTCTTGTGGATGGCCGTGGGTGCTTTTAGGTGTCACATTGTTGCCGGGAACTTATCTTATTTCTTCAAATTTAATTTTTCTTCTGTAATGCATGTTGAACTCTCGTGGAGAATACTGAGCAAAATTGTTGTTATTAATACTATTTTTAAATGAACTTACCTTCGACAAACCTAACTCTTAAGAGGTTTTTCTATCTATGAAAAACTTTGTAGTTGAGCGACAGCGCTCCCATGTTAAAACAGGTATTATTTCAAACTCTGCCCAGAATTTATTTTAAAATTTTGCATACTCGTGGGTTTTATCATTATCCAGCAATTTCAGTGATTTGACTTTTCATTTAGATCCTTAAATTAATTTCTTTTGAATAGGTAAAATTCACGTTTTTATGATTCTTTAGAAAAAAGTTAAACCTAAAATCAAAATTCTGCTCACTGAAGTCTCTTCATTATTTTTTCTCTTTCATATAAGCCATATATCAAAATACCCCCGTCGCAGCAAACCTGCATACTCAGCGAATTTACAATGGATAATATATGTCTTAATACCACATAAAGATATACCAAGTTACATAAAAATACCAAGTTTATACTTATACCAAGTTTCATAAAAATATATTAACATATAAGCGATTTTAATTATTCTCCATAAGAATAACATTGGTAATGAGTATGTAGGTTTGCTGAAATAAGGAACACAAACAATTGGTTTTTATTCAAATATAAATAGAATGTAACTAGGCGAAGCCACATACCAAGTTTCATCAATATTCAATCATAAATAAGCGCTACGTAACATTTTAGTAATTCTCCATAAGATTGTTGTTGTTGTTGTTGTGTGAGGTTCCAGTGGGCGGGAAAGTCCCTGGCCCACTGAGGCTGCTTTAGGGCGCTTGGGCCCTATTCAGCCGTCGGATAGGGTTGGTTGGTGAGGGGGAGATTGACGCACTGCAACAGGACTTTTTTTTATTGTTTTTTTTCATTGCCTGCTACAGTGGCCAGGGAATGGTTTGGGGTTGGAGGTGAGCACACTGCAACAGGACTTTTTTTATTATTTTTTTTCGTTGCCTGCTACAGTGGCCAGGGAATGGTTTGGGGTTAGAGGTGAACACACTGCAACAGGACCTTTTTTTTTTTTTTGCCTGCTACAGTGGCCAGGGGATGGTTTGGGGGGAGGAGAGATGAGCGCACTGCGACAGGACTTTTTTTTTGTTTGTTTTATAACGAGTGCCTGTCACAGTGGTCAGGAGTGGGATCTAGGCGAGGTTTGCATGGGGTTTAGTGGTGTGGGTTATGGTTCGGGCTATTCCATAAGAATAACATATAGGCTGAGTAAGCAGGTTTGCTGCAACAAGGAACAAAAAATGGGTTATTATGCAATTATCAATATAACTCAACCAAGTGAAGCTACATACCAAGTTTTATTAATTTATGTTCATAATTAAGGGAGTCAATACATTTTACTTATTCTCCATAAGAATAACATGGGGGCTGAGTACGCAGGTTTGCTGCTAAGGGAATAATCAACAAAAACTCAATTTTTTGTGCAAATATTAATATACCAGTACTACGTGAAGCCACATACCAATTTTCATCAACATACATTCATAAATAATCGAGGTATCACTATCAAATTTTATTTATTCTCCATAAGGATAACATTGGACAACGTACTGTGTTTAGCACTTTGAATATCTCAGCAACGGTTGGGTGTAGAATCACAATTTAAACACCAAAATGATTGTTTTGCGGAACTGATTAGATTAGTAAAAGCAAATGTGAAGTTTACATTAAAATAAACTGAGGAAAAGCTAAGAACCATTTTCCCATAAGATTAACATGGGAGATTTTATGAACACGTTTTTTGGATTTTCTCCGCAATGACTTAACCTAGGTTAATGATTCAAAATACTATATTATTTGTTTTTTTAAACTCTATAAAATGGTTAGAACAAAAATTGTGTGTTTTAAAAATTTCAGGGTGAAAAGTGCAGAAAACTGATTTTTAGAAAATTTTAAAACCCCATAAACCCCCTTTTCCTTGGTCCGATTTTTCTGGTTTTCGAACTTAAAGTCATGAATGTCACTTTACACATTTGAGCCAAATTTCATCGAAATCGGACGTTTTTTACTCAAGTTATCGCATTCACGGACACACACACATAAATATATATATATATATATATATATATATATATATATATATATATATATATATATATATATATATATATATATATATATATATATATATATATATATATATATATATATATACATATATATAAATTTGAACGAATAGTGTTTTTGGCATCTGGGGACCTCAAAACAAAAAGTTATCATGGTCTGGGGCTTAAGTCTTACCATGAGACCTACGGTAATAGCTTCTTCCCTATAGGGGAAATTCGCTAAAATCTTATTATCCGTTGAATTTGAAATTTAACATTGCTCTTTTGCTCTTAAAAAATAAAATATATACCATCTTATACATTAAATTATTAATGGAGAGTAGAAACAAATGTTTATCCTTATTAAATATAGACAAGCATAGTCTACTTATACTTTTAAAGCTCAAAGAATTAGTGAACGTTTTATGCAGCAGTAATTCTGCTTCTTTCCCAAGCTTTACACTATACTCTCATTTCAACATTTTTTATTACTTAGAAAATTGTCAATGAAATAATGTTTTTAGATTTATTATGTAGAGATAAAATATAAGACGTTGCCAAAATTATAACACACGATTAAAATCAAATAAAAACAAATTTTTGAATGAATCTTTGATTTAAACTTAATAATAATAAACTTTACACACGATATAGGATATAAGGAAAACATTGCCTATGGAAATTGAACTCCCAATAAAGCCAGTATAAAGAGCCTATATTTTACAACATTTAAATACGTTTTTGTTAATTTAATCCTATATAGAGTTTAATATTATTATACATAAAAACAAATATGAGACAAAAATTAAAAAATTGAGCCAAAAGGACACAGCAGCTGTTTAATAAATTAAAACTATTATTCAAAATTAATCCATTTAATTTTAATTTTTTGATGTACATTTGTGAGGCCTGAAAACATTTTAGTGAATAGATGTTTATATTGTCGTGGGGTGAAATAATAATGGAATATCTAAAAACAACTAATTAAATTACGGGTGGCTTATTTGCAAAAAATGTTTTTAGTGCCTGATAAAAATGCGATCCACATCTATAATGGGGTTATCCTCTCACCACGCGCCGGCGCCGGCAGCAGACGATTTTGCTTAACGAATGCAACAATCGAGAGAAAACATCTCGATTGTACAAACCTCTCGCTAAGCAATCAAAACAATCGATAAGCGGAACCTCTCGAGAAGGAACATTTAGATTGTTTTAACCTCTTGCAATCACGCATCACTATGTCGAAGAAGTCGTCAGTCCATGTCCACGAAGCCCACGAAGAAAAATTTCCCGCCATCAACAGTATAGTGTGTATAACCGACGCTAGCGCGACGTGGTGGCATTTTACGAAACCTCTTACACACGCACGCTTTGGAAACATCCAGCTCTGTGAGATTCACTTGATTTCGGGTGGTTTTGGGCAATTCCGTGATCCTCTCGTCATCATGAGGACCAATCACAGGCTTTGGCGTTCTGAGATCTAGGGGGTGGATCTCACGGCGCAAAACGGATCTCGCGGTGTGCGTGTGTTAACATAAAACGGATCTCACCCCAACCCCTTTACAAACGCACACACGCACACACGCACAAACGCACACACGTGCACACGCACACACACACACACACACACACACACACACACACACACACACACACACACACACACGGTGTTTTTTGGGGTCTGGGGTCCTCAAAACAAAAAGTTATCATGGTCCCTGGCCTAGGTCTTACCATACCGACTACGGTAATAGCTTCTTCCCTATAGGGGAAATTCGCTAAAACTAGTTTTTTAAACTAAAAAGTTGTATGTAAAGAAATAGTTTTTGCACTTTACTGGACAACTGATTAGACATTTATTATTATTTTTTATTTTTACTATATTATTTTTTCAAAAAATAAAAAAAGTTATTTTTATTTTCACAACAAAATATTTTAAATATGATTTTTTATTTTTTGTTTTCTGTTTTTATATTTAAAAGAAAATGTAACCAGTTTAAAGAAAAACACTATGTTTGCCCAATTAGTAGCAAAAGTAAATTTTTTACAGTTTATTTACTAAAACACTGCAAAATATCGAAATTTAATGGGGTTTCTGGGGCCATACAGTCATTACAAAACTAAGTATCCTCTGGGTTAACCTTGCTCCAATACTATTAATTATCTGATTTGTTTACTCTTTACGTGCTGAGGAAAATAAAACAATATAAGTAGGCTCACATGTCAGTTTGTAAAAAAGTAGGCACTTATTCACACGTTTTAATATAAACAAAGCAGATGTTTTTAATTTTGCTGGTACATTTTTAGGAACACTGCTATTTTTCCCCGAGTCCCTGGGATCAAGGCTTTTAATTTGAGCTGTCTCCCATTATCTTGCAATCTGCCAAACTCCCACAATTTTGACTTAAAAACTTTGCTTACTGAATTATATATAAAGACGTAGGTATTTGAAGCTAGAATGTCAACTAAGCTGGCCTATATTTTCTAAGGATTGTTTCCTAAAATTGTAGCCAGGCCGTAGAATAATATAGCCTAATGTAGCTGCCAAACAACAAACCAATTTATTCATCATGTACGCCTCCTGAATCGAGATGATTAAATATAACAGGTTAGTAACCTAAATCCGTCGTCGATTCTTTGTTCACACTATGGTGACCCAATGGTTTGATAATGGCCTTTTAAGGTCGAAACTCGAGTCACCATCGTGTAAACAAAGTATCGACGACGGATTTAGGTTAGTAACCTGTTATATTTTAAAAACTAATGAACAACAACATTGAAGATACCAGTTTGTTTTTAACGTTGTTTTTTTAGAACCATATACAGTGCAACACTGACAGATAGCTTGAGGCTTTCGGGTAAATTAACAGGAGACGGAGACTATATTCAATTGCAATTTAGTACTTCCATTAAGGTTTAGTATAAAACTTTTTTTTTCAAAATATTTGTTTAAATTTAATAAAACAAATTAATGATCTGACGTCTGACTGAGGGATCCCAGGTGTGGGCAGACAACGTTGTCATAGTGGTGGCGCAGTGTACAATGCAGTGTGTACTACACATCACGCTAATCCACCTGCGTATTTGTTTGTCTTGGGAGGAATTTTCCCATTTTTCACAGCTCGTGTATCCGCACTTGTAATGCAAGTGTGCTGTAAATATGGATTTTGGAGACACTATGTTCAAATGAATGAAGCCAACTTTCAGTACTAACAAGTAGAACTATTTACAAAAACACTAATTACGCTTAGATTTTAATAACCTTTGAAGCTTGGTTTAAGTTTTTGAATTCCTGCACTTCAGATTAACTTGCAAACTGACAGTTGATTTATAAAATTTTACTGTGAAATTTATTTAGCTAATTCTTTGTCCTCATGATCACTTTTACTTTGCTAGATACTCCTGAAGGAAGATTCAGATTCGTTGCCTGAGGGAGCGACAGCCCCATGCCTGGAGTATTTGATGAAGCACAATCTGTTGGACCTGCTGGCCACGCTTGCCATCAGTGATGATCCTCCGGGCATGAGGCAGTACGTGCTGCGGTTCATCACCCAGATACTGACTCACCTTCAGGCCTCCATACTGGCCCACAGTGCCATATTCCCTCCTCTGCAGGTGACATATACGACAGAACCTTGCTAATCTTAACTTTATGGTTTCACTAGTTTATTCAATCTTGCCCATCATCAACAATCTGAACAATCTCTTTTTCAGTGATTCTCACTCATTTCATCCATTAGGTATAATGTTCAGTTTTAAATACAAGAAGAAAGGTCAAGATACAAAAATATTGTATATTCCTTGTACTCACTAGACATGGGTACATCACGTTTTCCTTTTCCCTATTTTTTCTGTTTCTCACTTTATTAGCTGCATACAGTTCTAACATTTTATATATTTTCCAGTAACCATCTGTTAATAACATATTTTTAAATATCATATGTTTTAATTTCCTTTGTTTTTATTCTGCTTTCATTGTTCATATAGCAACCCCAAAACTTATTGTTTTTCATCCTTTCACAAAACCTTTCCACATTATTTAAAAACTACATTTTCTTTTATCAATTCCTATAATTTTCTCAGTAAAGTATTTAGTATTTCCCTTCAATCATCTCCCTTTAATATTAATATTTGAATATGCATTATTAACTTATACAATCTGTGATTATTGTGTGTGAAACTTTCCTTGTATGAAATGAATGCAACAAATAACCATGGACCTACCTTGATGATCTACTGAGTGTGGAGTAAAAATGAACTTCATCCTTTCGTGAGTGATTTGAATTATCCATTAACAAACTTTTCAACCATAAACATTTTGTGACATTGAGACCTTTATGTAAAATTATTATTTCATACCTTTGTAAAATGCAATATTCAAATAATTGTTAACTCTAGTCTTTTCTTTTTTTTCAACTATTACTATTGGTTTCACAAGGTACCAAATTAACCTTGTGTGGTCCTTCAAACAGTCTAAGCTATAAACCCCCTCAATATACAATCTTAGCAAATTATAAGATCCCCTCAACCATTTGGTCGATTCGAACCGGATTAGGTGAATGGCCCATTGGACCATCATTCACTCTCTAATTCTGAGCTTTTATGTATCTCATATCACGTGTCTGGCCCATGTCTAGATTATGAACAACCCAGAGTTAGTATCAAGTGTTTTCTATGAATAATGGTATTATAAATTAATCAAGACTTGATTATGGCACCAACGCGAGGGACGGAATTGCGGTTTGAAACTTACGAGCGACTTAATGCTATTGCAAAAGCAAGATTTTTGGTGATTAAGAAAACCGTGGATGAATTAACCGATCAGTTTGATCATTTGACTAAAATTCAAGAAAAATCATTATTTGCGTATCGTGCTGAATTAAATGCAAAAAAAGAAGACTTTGACGGCAACTTTAACCGTGTACTTAATTCTTCTGATCAAAGCATTGATATTAACGTATTAATCTCGGACCAGAATGACATCAACAAACTGTTCGTATACATTTCAAGTCGTATCGAGACGCTAATTGCTGACCCTATTGAAAGTGATAAACCTGGTTCGGATGAAATCTCCTCTCCTAGTCGTTTATCCGTGTTAAGTAGCGCTCAAGTACGGTTACCGAAAATTAACTTGCCTAAGTTCAATGGTGACTTAGCTACGTGGTCGTCCTTCATAAACCTCTATGATACAACCATACATAACAATAGCTCCTTGTCTGATGTAGTGCGTTTCCAATATTTGTTAGGATTACTGGAAAAGGGACCTTTAAGTCTCATACACAGTCTTAATATCACACCCGAAAATTATCGCATCGCGTATCAGTTATTACGTGATAGATATCATAACGATCGGCGTCTTCAACTGTTGCATATCAACCAACTCTTAGATCTTCCTAACATTTCGGCGTCCAACATCAACGCAGTTAGACACTTCGTTAACCTATTCAACGAAAACACACAAGCTCTGTTAGCATTGAAATACGATGTCCAGAATATGAATCTACTTTTGTCTGTAGTTTTATTGCGAAAAATGGACCTTAATCTTCGTCATAAATTGGAATCAGTTCGCAACTCTTCTGATGTGTGTAATCAAACGTTGCCCACATCACAACAAATCATTGCTTTCCTTAATAATGAATGCACCCATTTAGAGGACGCAATGCTATCTCAAAAAATGTGAACCCATGACATCCAAACAACACAAGTCCGATCAAAATTCATTGGTCAACCAGTTCCTCTCAAGAAAAATGTTGCAATGTATGTCACTCAGTCCCCAGAGCATAAACTGACATCCGCGCCAACCATCTCATGTTTTGTATGTAACCAATCAAGTCATAAGGTGTATACATGCCCTTCATTCTTATCTCAATCACCCTCTGAACGATTTCAAGTAGTGAAGAAATCTCAAAAATGTGTTTCGTTACTCGACTCTCATGCTACCAAAGCATGTAAATCACTATTGTCATGTAAGAAATGCAATAAACGACACCATACTCTGTTACATTTTGACCCAATTGAGGCTGGTAAGGTTGTACAAACATCAAATCAGCCAAACCATCAACCTGTACACGAAACCACTGTTTCGGGAAAACAGAACACAGCTGTGTCACTACATAATCAGCCTCTGTTACCTAGTATGAATACTACTGTATTACTCGCTACACTTTTAGTTCAAATCACATCTTCATGTGGCGAATGCCATACATTTCGTGCTCTCATTGATTCCGGCAGTATGTGTAACTTAATCACTGAACGTGCTGCAATGCTTTTGAATTTGAAACGCTGTAAGTCAACAGTTCAATTGTCAGGTATTGATCAACATGTCACCAGGAACAAAGGACAGATTTTTATTGATCTCAAAACAATGTCAGGGAAAACTGTAATTGAAGCATTACCTACCTTAGTAATGCTAACCTACCTACCTACCTTAGTAATAAACTAACAGTCGAATTGCCACGCACACCTATTTCTAATGACGTTTTACGTCTCACACAATCTCTTGAACTTGCTGACCCTTCATTCCATATACCAGGACGCATTGACATAGTCATTGGCAGTGCCATCTTTCCACATCTTCTGACCCAAACCCAGTTTTCACTTGGTCCTAATTTACCTTCTGCATTAGGAACAATCTTTGGTTTTGTACTCATGGGTACAGCTCCATGCATACCCCCCAGAGATGATTCTCATGAAAATAACTCTACATCCACCCTAAACGTATGTCTTCACACAACCAGTGAGGCTGATTTGCATTCTGCAATCCAGCGGTTCTGGACACAAGAAGAATTACCTTCAAAATCCATACGGTCACATGAAGAAACATTATGTGACAATCATTTTTCTGATACACATGCCCGTGATGAAAATGGACGTTATGTTGTGAGACTTCCTCTCAAAGAGTCTCATACTTGTCTTGGTGAATCTAAGCGTGCTGCTGAAACACGTTTATATGCCATGGAACGTAAGTTTTGTTCCAATGGTAAATTCTCACAACTTTATCATGAGTTCATGGATGAGTACCTGAGTCTAGGTCATATGTCCAAATTAACAAATGCAGATCTCACTCAACCACTTTATTTTCTGCCACACCATGGAGTGATTAAAGAGAATAGCAGTACCACGAAACTCCGCACAGTTTTCGACGCCAGCTGTAAAACAAGCTCTGGTTTATCACTCAGTGATATTCTCTTGACAGGTCCCAAGTTGCAAAACAACATTTGCGATTTACTCTTACAGTTCCGTTGTCACAATGTCGTCTTTTGCTGCGACATTAGGCAAATGTATCGCCAGATAACAATTCACCCTGACGACCGTCATCTTTAATTAATTCTTTGGCGTCTAAATTCCGAGCAACCTGTTGATATATTTCAATTAAATACCGTTACATACGGTATGAACAGTTCCCCATACTTAGCTATCCGCACACTCCATCAGCTTGCCATTGATGAAGGATACAAATACCCTTCTGCCGCTCATGCATTGCTACATCATATCTATGTTGACGACATAATTACAGGTGCGGAAACTACAGAAGAAGCGCTCTTACTTCAATCTGAACTCATTAAACTACTAAAAGCAGGTTGTTTTTAATTAAGAAAATGGGTTTCAAACTGTCCAGATGTGTTGACTACTGTTTCCCAATCTCATCTTGAAACTCCTAAGTTTCTTCAAAACTCTGATGTCCCTCACTTTAATGTTTTAGGACTTCAGTGGTCATCCACTTCAGACACATTTTCCTATAACTTTCAAACCTCACAGTCCAACAAATTACCGACCAAGCGGACAGTTCTAAGCACTATTGCACAAATATTTGATCCTTGCGGTTTTCTAGTTCCATTTATCATGATGGCAAAATGTTTCATGCAGCTACTTTGGACAAAAGGCCTATCATGGGATTCCCCCCTACCTGCTGAACTTCACACCCAATGGAAATGGTTTTCTGATGACATGCAATACTTATCACAAATTTCTATACCTCGTTCTTTAAACTTATCATCAAATTGAAACTTTGAATTACATGGTTTTTGTGATGCATCCGAATTAGGGTACGCAGCTACAACGTATGTACAAATCTGCAACCCTGACAAATCTATATGTACGAAACTGTTGATGGCAAAGAGTCGTGTGGCACCATTGAAAAGGGTTACTATTCCAAGACTTGAACTTGTGTGTATTTACTGTCACAGCTGATTAACCACATTCAACTTTTATTTTCTGATATTTTTAATACACATAACATTCATTTATGGTGTGATTCAACGATAGTGTTGACATGGATACAGACTCCATCCTATCGATTGAAAACTTACGTTGCCAATCGTGTTTCACTGATTCAAGAACTAACACCAACAGAAGTCTGGAGACATATATCATCGGAACACAACCCTGCAGATTGTGCATCTCGCGGAATACGACTCTCATCTCTAATCAATCATAACTCTTGGTGGTTCGGCCCGAATTGGCTCTCTCTCCCTGCTTCACAATGGCCATCTTCTAAGTTTAACCTCATTCCCTTAGATACTTCTCATGAGATTAAACCAAATCATCCACCTTCTTTTATGGTTGTTAACAAACCTGAGTGGTCCATTTTAACTAAATTCTCTTCATGGACTACCATTGTACGTGTTATGTCATACGTTTTGAGATTTGTACATAACTGTCGTAATCCTGACTCTAACCGCCATTTTAACTATTTAAGTACTCAAGAGTTGAACACCGCACGTAGCAAGATTTTTTATCTTGTTCAACAATCTGTCATGTCTGATGAATTTAAACATTTGTCTCAAGAACAGGCTTGCTCTAAACGTCTCCAACGTTTAAAACCATTTATAGATTCGGGCAAACTAATACGAGTTGGCGGTCGCATCAGTCAAGCACCACTCTCTCACGATATTCGGCATCCAATTGTGTTACCTAAACACCACCACATAGTCAATGTTCTCATTGATTATTATCATAATCTTTATTTACACGCTGGACCTCAACTGATCCAATCATTGCTGTCAAAATTTGTTTGGATAATTTGTGCTCGGAACGTGATCAGGTCGCGTATTTTTAAATGTATCACTTGTTTCAAACTTCGTCCAAAAACAATGTCACCTCTTATGGGAGATCTACCACCATGCCATATCACACCAGCTAAACCTTTCTTATCTACGGGAATCGATTATGGAGGACCGTTTAACATCAAAGTCACAAACCTAAGATTTATCAAACAGATAAAGGTGTATATTTGTATTTTCATCTGCATGGTAACCAAAGCCGTACACATCGAAGTCGTGCATGATCTTTCTTCCTCTGCCTTCATTGCTGCTCTTGTCAGATTTACAGCATGACGTGGCCAATGTAAGCACATTTATTCAGATTGTGGTACCAATTTTGTTGGAGCTAATACAGAGCTAAGAAAAATCATAAAAGAACTTAAAGTCAAAGAAACACGTGATATCGTCAATCATTTCACCACCGAGCATGGAATTACTTTCCATTATAATCCACCAGCTACGCCCCACCATGGTGGCTTATGGGAATCAGCGATCAAGAGTGCCAAACATCACTTGTACAGAGTTATCGGTTCAACAATACTAACATATCCAGAATTCACGACACTTACTACTCGTGTTGAAGCGATGCTAAATTCTAGACCGTTAACACCACTTTCATCTGACCCTTCCGACTTGTTCCCACTTACTCCAGGACATTTTTTAACCGGAGCTCCTCTTGTTTCAATTCCGGAAACTGATTTGACTACTGTACCAACGAATCGGTTGAAACTTTGGAAACTTTCATCTGCATTTTTTCAACATATTTGGAAAAGATGGACTGCTGAATACTTTCACACGCTACAACAACGATCGAAGTGGACAATCTCAACCAAGCATTTAAAAATCGGAGACTTGGTTTTAATCCAATCTCCAACCCCATCGTTGCAGTGGCCTCTTGCCAGAATCACAGCTTTATTTCCTGGTCATGATGGTGTTGTTCGAGTAGCTGAAGTACGTACTGCAAACAGCTGTTTTCATCGTCCCGTAACCAAACTGTGCGTTCTACCTTTGGATTGACATTTATGTTGAAGTAAGATACTTCAAGGCCGGGAGTATGTTCAGTTTTAAATACAAGAAGAAAGGTCAAGATACAAAAATATTGTATATTCCTTGTACTCACTAGACATGGGTACATCACGTTTTCCTTTTCCCTATTTTTTCTGTTTCTCACTTTATTAGCTGCATACAGTTCTAACATTTTATATATTTTCCAGTAACCATCTGTTAATAACATATTTTTAAATATCATATGTTTTAATTTCCTTTGTTTTTATTCTGCTTTCATTGTTCATATAGCAACCCCAAAACTTATTGTTTTTCATCCTTTCACAAAACCTTTCCACATTATTTAAAAACTACATTTTCTTTTATCAATTCCTATAATTCTCTCAGTAAAGTATTTAGTATTTCCCTTCAATCATCTCCCTTTAATATTAATATTTGAATATGCATTATTAACTTATACAATCTGTGATTATTGTGTGTGAAACTTTCCTTGTATGAAATGAATGCAACAACCAACCATGGACCTACCTTGATGATCTACTGAGTGTGGAGTAAAAATGAACTTCATCCTTTCGTGAGTGATTTGAATTATCCATTAACAAACTTTTCAACCATAAACATTTTGTGACATTGAGACCTTTATGTAAAATTATTATTTCATACCTTTGTAAAATGCAATATTCAAATAATTGTTAACTCTAGTCTTTTCTTTTTTTTCAACTATTACTATTGGTTTCACAAGGTACCAAATTAACCTTGTGTGGTCCTTCAAACAGTCTAAGCTATAAACCCCCTCAATATACAATCTTAGCAAATTATAAGATCCCCTCATCCATATAAACTTATTTGCCATCTAGTTATGTGCTCTAGACAGTTAACCTTTTGTCAACACAACACATTTACTCTGTAGTTTGAATTAATAAAACATAGTAGGCCTGTAATAACAAAGATTGAATTCAAATATTTGTGTTGTGTTAGAATTGTAAATAATTGTCCTCAGATTCTGTTGGATAGTTTAATAGATTCATCCTGTACTTATGATGATTGTTTCATATTATAAACAACTAGCTGTTACCCACAGCTTTGCTCGCAACAAATTAAAACACATTAAAAATAATAACCTGACCAGCACTATCAAATCTTTGTTTAGTGTTACCATATCTTTCCCCCTAACCGACAAACAACTACAGCTGGTAATTTTATAAATGATATCTTCACATAAGATTTGCATTAAAAATTACAGGACCCGTGGGGAGGAGCCCTAAGGTTTGATGCGGTCATTATCAAGTCTATATATTAATGTGATATGTAAGCTATGTTCATGCAAAATTTTAGCTCAATCGGTCCTGTAGTTTATCCTTGATGAAACTCCAAATATCCATAAATACATCCAAACTTTCACATTTACAATATTAGTAGGATAAGAGTCAATAATAGGGCTGACTTGAATGGTATCATCGCCATGGACACTCCAAATTAAAGTGCTCTTCTCCCCATTAGTCATTACAACTTCAGTTCTTGACTTGCCAGTTTTGTGGAGAGGATTTTCCCTAACTCTTACATTTTTTCTAAGCTTTTACATTGCTTACTATCTGCACTGGCAACCCCTGCACTTTTCTGTTTCACTATTTTCTCTGTTTGTCTATTGTCTTCCAACATCCTATAAAAGTGTATAACTTAAATTAGTTAGGCTTTAATATTGTTTTCATTTACGTAACTGTAAAATATGATATAAAACTGAATTTATGCTTTGAAAATATGAAAATGTTAAAATAGCTTTGCTGTTGTAAAACGTTTATGTGACAATAAAGAATTTTGATTTTGATTTTGATTTATCAACTTGAAAGTAAAAACTAAATTTGGATTAACCCTTGTCAGAATTTAGAATGTATGCAACATTATTAGAGAACTTAATGACAACTTATTTTTATCTGTAATTATAATTTAGGCTAAAATTTGTTTTGATGTTAATATTTGTTATCTTATTTCTTTCAGCGTTTGATTGAAATGTGTAATGGCCACTGTCCAACTCCAAGTGAATCTGAAGAAGTTAGATTCCTTTTTTCACTGAGCGCTCAGCTAAGGAAACATCCCAACTTGATTTATGTGTATATGCTTCAGGTAATTGCTTAAGTTGTTTTATCTGGAATAAAATTGTTCAGTACTCATGAGTAAGCAACTTCCTCTACATGAAAAAAACTTGAATCTTGAAGTTATCCTCATGTATTCTAAAGAGAAATCTGAAAATATTAAATGTTACTAAGGGATAAACCTTGAGGGCCTTTATAATTTCAATTGCTAATTTTTGTATTGTACAACAAATATTTTTTTCTGGAGGCTCGTTTAGCTGGGACTTGGATAATCGGGAGTTTACAGTAAATATACCTGTGTAAATTTAATGCAAAAACCATTAATGATCTATTATTATCAAACCTGTTTTACGACAGCAGTGACCTGCAACCTGCTGGAAGTTGGATACTTATTTTGCAGTTTTATGGCTGTCTCAATATTGCCATGAGGGACAACAGCATTTCTCGCCATTCATTATTTTATAATATATATCCCCTCCATTATTTTGCCCATTATTGTAACTTAAAAATTTATAAATTACCCACTTTTAACCCGTTCAGAATAGCTTCCAAGGTATTTAGTTTAGTTGTGTAGATTGGATAGTAAGTCTTTTGATAGTTTAAATTGAGCACCCAAATTAAATAGTGTTTGTTTAAATAAAGAAGTAATCTCCAATTTTATTGAATCCATTTCAATTTTCCTTGATTATTTCCATATTAAAAAAAAACTGCATTTAATGAAACATGTTCTCTACTCAAAATCAGTAGATGGTCTGAAAATAAAATAAACACACATAGGCGGTCTAGAATGTGTAATCATGCACATCATGCTCATTGTCTATATGTTTAATTCCATAAGGAAATTTATTATAAAACCATAAATGTTTCTAGGGATGCATTAAAGATAAAAATATCATCTAGCTGCTCAACAGAATAATTTTTATTTATGTCTGATTAGAGCCTTATATCTATAACAAGTTGAACTCAGTTTCATATTATGCATGGCCGGTTGAATCAATTTATGTTGTTTTGTGTTTTATGTGTCATATTTTTGGACTGTATTTATGGTAGGCTCCCTATTGAATTAAAACTGTAGTTTGTGATTCGAGTGTGATAATGACCTCGGTCGAAACTCAAGTCAAAACTTGAAATCAACAACCGACATTAGAGAATGTTTAACAAATGTGAAAATGCTATTAGCAAAAGTTCTTGATGCAGACAGCATCACTGACTTATTAGTGACACACGCACTTAGCGATGACAAATTGTATTGCTACAGGTGTTGTGTTTTAATTTAATGTTATTTTTTATTGTTTGTTTTAAAAAATCTGCCGCTCTGGTTCCGTGCCCATGTCTAAATCCGGCTCTGCTTATAAGAATAAGTGTGTTTGACTTTGTTGCTACGCAGTGCGGCCATCTTTTACTGCCATTGCTAAGCGATCCGGCTGTGATTCTCAATTTCTGTTCTTTCCGCAATTCACCGATAAAACTAAAAACCGAGAACAGGAACTAACATATTCTATTGAAAAGTGATTTATAATTATTATGAGTTTTATTCAGTCATAATACTTGAACAATATACTAAAATACTATAAATGATTAAGTTTTAAAATTGTTAGGTCCTCAGTTTGGCATTAATATTGTAACGAAACTGACTTTCAAAGTCTACAAACAAATTTATCATACAAAATGTATTTTTCATGGAATTTCATTTTTGTGTTCATTCTAAACTTGTTGTATTTAAAAGTAATGATGACATTTTTGAAAATTTCTGTCTGGCTTAGTGTTAAAAAAATTTGTGGTACTTTGACTAGCTAAGCTGCATCTCAAAAGAGTGTACAGTATCAGTAATGATGTTGACAGGGAGAGAGTCTAGAGAGGAGGCTGAGTGTTAGCAGCACAACCAGCAACCAGAGCTGTTCCAGCCAGCGTGCAACAGCCCCCAACAACCCGCTGTTCCGCTCACTGAACAACCCCCTGCCCGAGGCTGATCCTAAGCTTGTGCCTGTAGAGGTGACGCAGCCCCCCACCACTCCTGCACCTACCACTGAGCTGCCTGCTGACCAGACTGTTACCTCACACCCAAAGTTCCCTCTTATAAATGCTCTTATCTCCTACATTAATAGTGCTGTAAGTATATTTAATCTTTATTTTATTTTTCTATTCAGGGTTTGCAGTTTATTAATAGTGGCCTAAGCTGGAATTGTAATCCTTGATAGGAAGAGTCTCGTGGAGTTTGTAGAAGCAGTCTTGTGAGCCAGAGAATCTTATAATCAAGGCTTTCGTTACCTACTTTTAGTAGATCCTAATTTCAAGCTACCCAGTCAGTATTCTGGTAAAAAACTTAATAGTACAAACATTTGAGATGGTTATGTTATGTTTCAAATATTGTAATAATGAAAGTAAATCAATCATTAGATATCTATAAAATTAGTTGTTTTTTCTATGGTAGTAACTTGTTATTGCAAATAAACTCTTTTCAGTGCATGAACAAATTTTTTAGTTTGCAATTTACCTAAAATTATTCCCAATATTAAACTCATGCACAAAAAACTTTGAGGACAGACTATGCTATTCAGAATAAAAATACTGAAAGTTCAAAACATTTTTCCTTGGTTATAAAACTGCAATTATTTTTGAATTTATAGTTGTAATCAGTTCAGAAATGAGATTGGAGTTCTTTTAACCAAAACATGTATTAAAAATAATAGAAAAAGCTGCTAAATTCATGTTAAACTGTGTAATGTTTGTCCTGAATATCTGAGCAGAATTCAATTGTAAAGAGTATTTTTAAGAATCCAGTGGCAATCCCTGCATGAGAAATGACCCTCTTATCATTTAGCTGTTTTCAAAATTTTAAAAGTAGAAAATGGTCATCAAGTTTAGAATTTTACAAAAAAATCTGTTAGTTTTTAAATTTCTATTTAAATATAACTTTTTGTAGAATACTAGTGGCTTGAAGGGGCCATAGCCTTGCTTCAATACTCTATATTCTTAGCCTGTCTGATTTGTTTACTCTTAACATGCTGATGAAAATAAAACAACGTAAGTAGAAACACATGTCAGTTCGTAAAAAAAGTAGGCACTTTCACAAATCACATGTTTTAATGTAAATAAAGCAGACGTTTTAAAATCCCAATGCTTTTCTTTTGGGGGATGTTTCACGTTATTTACCATTTCTGGTAACTTTTTAGAAATACTGATCTTTTTCCTGAGTCTCTGGGATCAAGACCTTTAATTTGGGCCGTCTTTCATTATTCTGCAATTTTCCAAACTCCCACAATTATGACTTTACAAATTTGGCTTACAGAATTATATATATATATAAAGATTTTGTTTGTGTAAACAACTTATATAACCTTTCAAAATTGATGAAATGATTTGTCATGTGTTTTGTTTTAGTTAACAAAAATGAGCATTTCAAAAGGTCTTTATTTGCCTGGTAAAGCAAATTTGATTCAAAATAAAAATATTATTTTGAGCAGTGCAGAAAATGCTCTAGCCTATATGTCTAAAACTAATCCCCTTATTTGTATACAAAAGCGTATGTTTGTAAATCCAGGACAGTAATGTTCGAGTGAAGGCGTGCCAAGCCATCATGCTGCTGACATCGGCCCCTGACGACAAGTTTGCGCAGATCATCGCTCAACACTCGCCTCTTTGTGAAAGCCTTGCACTCAAATTAACAGCACAGTACCTGGAAATACCTCCAGAGACAGATCCCAACCACATTGATGACATGCACGCCACCTGGGGGTAGGTTATGCTGATAGCAAGCCCAGAATACAATACCCCTGTAGCAGCAAACCTGCGTACTCAGCGAATTTCAAGTGCATGTATATGTGTCTCACTACCACATAAAGCCACTCACCAAGTTTCATAAAAAGACACAAATAAATAAGTGATGTAAAGCATTTTATTTATTCTCCATAAGAATAACATTGAAAGCTGAGTACACAGGTTTGCTGCAACAACGAACGCAAAATATGTGTTTTATGCAATTATCAATGTAACTAAACCAGTTGAAGCTACATACTAATTTTCATTAATTTATGTTTATAATTAAGGGAGATATTCTCCACTTTACTTATTCTCCATAAGAATAACATTAGGGCTGAGTATGCAGGTTTGCTGCTACTGGGATAATCAACAAAAAATCAATTGTTCGTGCGAATATCATAAATACCAGTACGACGTGAAGCCACATACCAAGTTTCATCAATATACATTCATAAATACTCGAGATATCAAATTTTATTTATTCTCCATAAGGATAACGTACTGTGTTTAGCACTTTGAATATCTCTGCAATGGTTGGACGTAGAATCACAATTTAAACACCAAAATGATTGTTTTGTAGAGCTGAACTGATTGGTAAAAGCAAATGTGAGGTTTACATTAAAATTAACTGAGGAAAAGCAAAAAATCTTTTTCCCATAAGATTAACAGGGAGATTTTATGAGCACGTTTTTTGGATTTTCTCCGCAACCACTTAACCTGGGTTAATGATTCAAAATACTATATTATTTGTTTTTTTTAAGCTGGTTTTTTGTAAAAGGGTTGAAACTAAAATTAAGTATTTTAAAAATGTTAGGGTGAAAAATGCAAAAAAACTAGAGATATGCGAGTACAGGTTTTTTAAGTCGAGTCGAGTAAATGGCAAAAGATTCGAATATCAAGTTCGAGTCGAGTATACAAATTTAAAAAAAAAACAGGTCGAGTTGAATTGAATCAAAACTGTGTATAGGGTTCCATTTATAAATTTTGTTATTAAAATATACTTTTTTAGTCACTATGACATGAAAATAACAATAATAAGTAAAATAAATCATACTAAAGTATTTGCATAACATTTTGCCATGAAGATAAAATACTTTTAATCTTTTGGCATTAAGGTTATTATAGCCTATATCGTATTAATTAACAGTTTCATTAAAAAATAATGTCAGTTTTTTAATTTTATTTCCTCCTTTTTATTTATCCATGTTTTGTATATTATGTTTAGGCCTAAGCTACATCTTTCTACGAATGGAGAAAATAAAATTACATTTAGGCCTATAAGTTAAAATAAACTTTATTTTAATATTTAAAAGGCCTATTACATGGTAAAACATTAGCCTACTTACTTACCACGCAAAATTTATTAATTAACATCTTAGCAATAATTTTAACACTAATAGTCCTAATAAGAACAATCAGTTAGTAATAACATGAAGATATTATGTTTGAAAGTGCCTGGCAAATCAATTGATGAAATTGAAGCCATGTCTTAAATAGAGTTTTAAAATATTAGAAATTATTTAAAAAAAATCATTGATGAAACTTAAAAAGGCCAAAACAAATCACTTGTCTTTAAAAACAGCTCAATGCCAAAGTACAGTTGAGCCTATAATTAATGGATTGACTCAATTTCAATTGTTATGGAACAAAAAACAAGCACAAACTTCTTATGCTTACCTATTAGATTTAATTACAGATATGTTTTTGATATTTTACTTAACAAAATTACAAGGTTAGGTTAACCTAAAAGTGGAGTAAACAGACAGTGTTCATACAACTCAATCTGAAGGTCCTGGTAAATCCTCCATTATGGTGTAAAGAGTAACACAAATTTATAAGCCACAACTAACTCATTTATTAATAAAACACTAAAATCCACATCACAACTCTTAACACCTCAATTGCGTTCACATTCAGTTTGAATTTACAGACGACGCGCAGCCGCGGACGACCCATGGTAGCACGGGTAAACGGTAGGAGTAAACTCCCTCGAAACTTTCGACTTTCAGTGCCGAACTCAGCTTGAACTCGAACTTTCGAGTACTCGCACATCTCTACAAAAAACTGATTTTTGGAAAATTGTAAACCCCCATAAAACCCCCTTCCCATGGTCCGATTGTCTGGTTTTCGAACTTAAATTCATGAATGTCATTACACATTTGAGCCAGATTTCATCAAAATCGGACGATTTTTACTCAAGTTATCGAGTTAACGGACACACACACACACACACACACACACACACACACACACACACACACACACACACACACACACACACACACACACACACACACACATACATATATATATACATATGTATATACATATATATCAGTTTGAAAGAATAGTGTTTTTGGCATCCGGGGACCTCCAAACTAAAAGTTGTCATGGTCTCGGGCTTAAGTCTTACCATGAGATCTACGGTAATAGCTTCTAGGGGAAATTCGCTAATAGGGGGGACACACTATGTTCATCCAATGCTAAAAGTACATTTATTGTTCATAATTTTACTTGTGGTGAAAAGTCCGACAAAACACAGGATACAATAGGGGGAAACATCATGTTCATCCAATGCTTTAAAAGTAAATTTATCATTCATAATTTTTCTTCTGGTAAAAAGTCCAAAAAAAGTTGATAATATTATATTTTGTGCTCACTGATAGCTTATCACTCTTAAAAAGATGTTTTGTCAGAATGGTATTTGTTAATTTTTTTGGGGTGTATAATTAATACATCTGCATAGTTTATTTTGAGAAGATGAAATATGTGTACAGCCTCCAAATTATGGCTGTATAGTTGTTAGTTAAATTACTGATTAGTTTGTACCTTTACATGCATTATTGTTAAGCCTATACCATTGTCCACATGAGCATGACATTGGCTGAGAGTGTACTTAAAATTGTTTTAGGTGGGAAGAGGTGTCCTACTTGTTGTGCGGGTTTCTAAGGTCAATTCAAGGTTTTCAAATCATATTGTTTTCTCTATAATTTTGCGTTTATCTTTGCAGTAGTGAAGCATGAAATTTACTATCAGTCATAATGGCATACCTACCTAAAGCTATTTTTCCCCAAAAGAGGTCGGAAGTTACAGGAAAATATACCTATAGTGGTATTCCAGTAATTGAGAAGTCAATGTTTCTAAAAATCAAACTCATGAAATTTCTCCTAGTATGAGTTTAACGATTTTCTTTTCAAAATTTAAAGCACTAAATGGCTCTCGTTACTATTTTGCCATAACATCCATTCTTTTCCATTAACTGACCCATAATAGTTATGTGCACCATGTAAGTAACTGTTTAAACTCACAGTTAGTACGTCATAACATAATTAGACTCAATTTTGACAATTCTACATCGTTTGGTTACATTACTGACATTTAAAGTTGCTTGTTCTTGCTTTGAGAGCCTTGGACCATCCCCAAGCGCTGCAGAGCACGCCGAAAGTTGTGAGTCACTGTGATGCTTTGGAATATGTGGTTCCAACCAGTAAAGGTTTCAGGGAAGGGAGCGGAACGATTATTCTTGGGAGAAGGGTAGAAATAATGCAATACACAGCGATCTCGCAACTTTGGGCTTGCTTGGCAGCATTGTTGTGTTCTTGGGTCTCAAAACAGGATGTTAAAAACTTTTCATCTATTTTTGAGGAGTGGAGCAATTGTTTTTGGGTAAAGATTTTTCATTCCATACAAAAATTGTTAAAAGAACACCATTTTTCTTTGTTAATAGGGTCTCTTAAAAATGTTTAAGAAGAAACTAAAAATAAAACACTGAGAATAAAAATTATATTTTATTTTATCTTTGTTTTAAACAATTTACATTAAGAGTAATACAGTAAAACCCTGCTTATTCGGACCTTGCTAAACCAAACCCCAGGTTAACCGGAACGGTCTACAAGAAAGAAATAATCAGTAATAGAGGAATAAGTCCGGCGTATGACTCATGGAAGACCGTCTGCTGCAGCGGTCACTGAACTTTTTAGGGGTTGTTTTGAAGGGTTTTGACACATACCTGATCCGCCTGCGAGAGGGTGGAGGGTTGACCCATACTGCATTTTCCGCATTCCTATATCACACTACAGGATCAGTATACCGTGAACCAAACCACGATCCAGGATCGTGGTAATCCTGAATATATACAAAATATGTTACTCGTGGTTAGATTTTGTATCAGTACACCTGCTGCAAACTCCAAGATGTCTCTGAATTTTTCCGAAACTAACCTTGAAATATCTGTATCTGAAAAATTGGGTTATCCGCAACATCCCGCCCCCATTATTTTGGTTAAGCGTGGTTTTACTGTAACCCTTTAATGTATTTAAATATGTGACAATGGACATATGTAATCCAAAAAAATCTAGGAAATTATATACATAATATGAAGGGGATTTAAGAGGCTTAAAATACATAGAATAAACCTATACTGTAAGCTAAGCCAACGATGATAAAAAATAATAAAAATTAAAATCAATAATATATAAAACCAAATTATTTACTTTAAAATGTTAACATACCATGACGTTGTCCCAGGCTGGACACCCCCATACCCTTGGAGGTGGAGGAGAGTTGTGAAGGCTGCAGACAAGCTGCTACTTTTCTGGGCTGGCTCGATTTCTGTGATCAGGTTAGTTGCCAAACTCATACAAAGCAAACTGTAATTTCATCTGTTATTGACCTAAAATATGTTTCAGTATGTTGGTAATCCTGAATATATACAAAATATGTTACTCGTGGTTAGATTTTGTTAAGTATTCCATCCTACAAAAACTGTCATAAATGTTGTTATCCAAAGACTAATTTTACCTTTTGAAATCTCAGGTAGCAGTGGAAGGGAGACCAGCAATAGGAGCATCATTAGCAGGTTGTATTAGAGAACTGTTTCTGGAACAAGAGTTTGAACCTGAGCTGCTGCCCAACAGTTTGGTTATTGCCTTACTTACCAAGTGCTTCAAGGTCATTACATCTGTATCCCTTACTAAAGGTAAAAACCTTCTAAATCATTATGTGACTTGATCAATGCACTAATTAACTGACACAATGGAGTTTAAATATGATTTTTTAAAGTTTTAACATTCAAGTTTTAGGCAGTAACCAGTTGTGAGAAGAGCATTAGTTTGGTAGCATAGAGGTTAGAGTGTTCCCCTCACAATCGAAGTTCGCCAGGACGATTCTGAGCAAACTGGACCCAGCTATCGATCACTGGGCTACTACATAATGATCCTTATAAAATAATCAGGGTATCTTAGTCAATAACAATGCTATACATGTCATCTCATTCATTCAACACTAATAATTCAATTATATATTTAACTTATAATGTGACTTAGAGTCTTCGAACTAGCAGCTAAAAAAACTCACAAGCCACTGGAAGAGGAGATATTTCCATTGTGAGCGCTGCTAGTGGAAAACTTTGGAATCAAACCGAGCGCTACCTCTGGCAAATTTTAAAATCACAGCGCCGTCTACTGCTTGATGAATTGTAACTTTTACTTAGTCCGATACGTTAGGGTAGTCTAATGGATATGGCAGTGAATTCACAATCATGCGGTCCCAGGTTCAATTCTACCTTTTTGTGTTTACTTTTTGTGGTCCCAAATTTTTGTTATATTTTACACAAACCCATTTTTGTAATATGTTTCAAAGAAAAGAGCCGCCTTACAGCGCTCTGCGGAGTTAGGTTAGGTTATTTTACTATCATTTTTTCATAAATGTAGCGTAATTTTTTAGAATATAAGTAGGTTTCCTCTGTTTACATTTGAAAATACTACATTTCACTGTTTTCTCATAACAAAGCATATGTTTCGGATTGTTTGTTCGTCATCGGATAAGTTCGGCATCCTTCGGATGGCAAAGTCTCCTCTTCCAGTGGCTCGTGTTTTTTTTAGCTGCTAGTGAGTCTTCGGTAGTGATGATATTTTCATAGAAACCTACTTATGTGCCATAGAAATTTTGTTAGGGCAAGGAGGTGATGCAAAACAGCTATGCACTTGCAGTGTAGCGTAGTGTCTTGATGACATTAGGAATCTTTAATAAAAAACAACATGAAATTTGATTCTTTAATAGGTTTATGGTTAGGTTTCAGAACTTTATGAGGTATTGTAAAGAAACAAAAATCATCATCTGAGTTCCTTGAAAGATAATTCTTTCAATTAATATCTATGCCGAGGCCCACATAGCTCAGATTCACGTGATCTTGACGCTCATACGTGCTCAACAATAGTTATTTGTGTATTAAGGGGGTAAAGTGCAACTTTGCCTCCCTGAGGAAAATTTTTGGCGCTCGACACCATAGGCGAGGCCGACAATTTTCCCGAGGGAGACAATGTACTTTTCTCCCGTAATGCACACAACATTTTTCCCACACTCCAAAATCCACAAGTATTGTTGAGTATTCACATTCACAATCGCTGTCTATTTTGGTTGCGTAATACGTAATAACTAAACTCGGAACGTTAATTGCAGCTGGAGCGAAATATCAATCAGCAGATCCGATTCCGTTATAGCTGCAGCATTAATTATTGCAGCGAAATGTCAGCTGATTTTGTTCCGCGGGAGACAAAGTAGCACTTTACTCCTTTCATTATTTTCATTACAAGGAGTAAAATTCGACTTTACACAGTTCGTGGGGAAAACTATTTTAAAACATTTGGATTCAAAGTTTATAAATTCCACTAGAATAATTGTTTCAGTTGGAAATATGGCAGTACTCATATTAGAAAGTATTATGAATGTATTTGTAGTTTAATAAATCAAAAATAAATTTAGCCTAGTTTGTTTTTGAAAATACATAAGTTAACATTTATTTTTTAAAGTTTATAGTCAACTCACGATGATGCGGGTTAATCGAGTTGTGGTTTAACCAGGGTCATGAAAGGTTTATTTGTATTATTTTTATACATCCCCTTCTAAACATAAATAGAGCAATTGATAGCAATTTATTTGGTTAAATTATCTCCAGAATCGTAAAATTTACTTTTTTTATCAGAATAAATACTATAATTTAATAAATACAACGTAATCTAAGAGCCTGTCATCTTGCTAATGAGCCGTGGTCACTGCTAGGGAGCAATGACCTTGACACTGCTCAAGCCACCTGCACCCCCTGCACCAGGCAGAGCGGACTGACGTCTCAAAATAAAAACCAATCAAAACAATCACCCTTCATAAATAACGCTGTGCTTTGGGGTACGCTGTTTACCTCACATGTTTTTGCCCCCAGCGCGGAATTAATAAGCATACTGTTTGGAATAGTTCTGTGACCAAAAAAACTCTCACAGGATATTTCAAACGAGTTTAGAGAGAACTTGACCTATTAAATACCATTCGGCGTTTTGGAGTTTTAGCAGTTTTTACAGCTATCAGCCATTGCTATTATAATTAGGGTTGCCATTTGATAGAGTGGGAAAAAGAGATTTTAGCTGGCGATCCCTGAAACAGGAGGAGATATTGTAATAACCCCGGAGGGTCCTGGGTTGCCCCCCCGGAGAATGTGTATTATATATTAAAAAACGCTTTTTAATGCTTTTTAGCGTTCATTATCAATTATATTATGATTTTATTATGTATTATGATTTTATTATGATTTTAGATAGCAAACGAGATTTTAAAAAGTTTTTATTCTTGGTATTTTTTTCCTAAACCTAATCAATGAGGCTCTAGAGCATTTTTAAGGTTTAATTTCACTGTAACTTCAAGAATCATACGGTCGAAAGTCACAGCTGTGCAACAATGGTAATTACACATGTTCAAGTAAATCAAAAGTATGAGGTTTCCTGTTCCTGTTTATTCGTTGTTGTGTTTATGCACTGTCTTAAGAGTACAATTTAATGTGACTGTGTATTGTAATAGTGTTTTTTTATTGTTACAATGACTTTTAACGAACAAGTGGATATGTTATTAATCTTAGGGGAATGCCACAAAAACACAAGATCCGCAGCTGAACTGTATGCCACTCGTTTTCCTAACAGGTGGCATCCATCAGGTATGAGCTTTTCACGCCTTGAAAAAAAGCTCGTTTAACAGGTAACTTGGGTCCTAGAAAACGGAATCGAACACATCCTATCACCGATTTTGATACAGAAGCAGATGTTTTGGCCTCAGTTATGGTTGACCCGCATCTCTCTACTCGAGAAATTGAGAGGTATACAAACATAAGTAAGAGTTCAGTTTCAGTAATATTACGGAAACATAAATTTCACCCATATCATGTCATTCTTAACCAAGAGATATGAGAAACTGATTACCCTAGAAGGTTAGCATTTTCCACATGGTTGACAGAACAAATCCAGTTGCAACCTCGTTTTTCGTCAACTGTTTTATTTTCAGACGAGGCAACGTTCCTCAGTACCGAACATTTGAACAGACATAATATGCATTATTGGTCTATTGACAACCCTTACTGGATGCAGAGCATTGATAACCAAAGAAAATGGTCATTAAATGTTTGGTGTGGTATTTTCGAAGGCAAAATTGTCGGGCCTCACTTTTTCGATGGCCCACTAAACGGGATCGACTACGCTAACTTTATAGAAAACCATCTTCCTGTTCTTCTAGACAATTTTCCCCTTCAGGCCAGAATGGATATGTGGTTCCAGCAGGACGGTGCTCCACCACACTTCTCCAGAGTGGCCAGAGAAACCGTCAATGATGTGTTTGAAGGATGTTGGATAGGGAGAGGAGGCCCAGTTGCATGGCCACCGAGATCACCAGATCTCACACCACTGGACTTTTTTCTTTGGGGTGCTTTTAAGGACAAAGTGTGTAAAACCCGACCAACGACACCTGCAGACATGAAGTGCAGGATCCAAGCCGCCTGCAGTGACATAAATGAACAAACTATTATTATTTCGCAAAGAGCTCATGAAGAGCGCTTGGCCATGTGTATTGAGCAACATGGACAGTTGTTTGAGCATCTTATGTAGAACTAGGATAATTGAGCTCTCTTGTTGTGAACGTGTACATAATTTAATCTAAGTGTTTTAAACTGTAAATAAATAAAGATAAGCAATATCATTCACATTTAAAAGCTGTGTTTTACTATTAATTTTAACTTAACTATTTTTCAGAACTAAAACTAATAAAAACTACTAAAACTGAATTGACTTAAAAATGGTATTTTAGTGTCTCTAGAGCCTCATTCATTAGGTTTAGGAAAAAAATACTAAGAATAAAAACTTTTTAAAATCTCGTTTGCTATCTAAAATCATAATAAAATACAGGGTATTCCATAAGAAAAAACAAAGTTGTCCGCCATATTGGAAAAATGGCGGGAAATTTCGATAATTGAAATACATACTTAGAAGCAGAATAAAAAAATAAAGGGGGTCCCCCATAAGAAGTTTACTGTCAGACATAAAATAAAAAAGTTAGCTATTGTAACACTTTAGGCTGGACACCCGGTATATATATATATATATATATATATGTGTGTGTTTGCACTCTAGCGGTCACATTTTTTGTCCGATTAACTTCAAATTTGGTAGGGACGTTCCTTTCTGAAATCAGTTGGACAAGTTCGTTGGGCAAAAGAATCGTAAAACTCCAAACACCCTTTTTGGGGGTTAATTTTCCAAATTTTGAGTTTTTGGGCCCATAAAGGGTCTAAAAAGCCCCAAATGTAAAATTAATGCATGTAAAAAGATGGGAATTAGTGAGACGAAAGTTTTAAGCCCTCTTTCGTCATTCTAGCACAAATATTTACCGAGTTATTAAAGAAAATGTGTTTCGACTAAACACAGTACCATTGACTATGGATACTGAAGTAGACTTTCCATCGATACGGCGCGGTTGTCCGCCTCAAAGGTATACTAAGTCGGTCGGTAACACGTAGTTCCTTTTCCTGCCGCCAGAGTTTGCTGCAGTCGACTATCGCGCGCTCTCTCTCTCGCACTGCCCCCCCTGCCCCCTTCACCCCGCGACCCTCACCGCTACATACCTCTCTTACCCCACCCCTTCACATCACTAGATACAGACACAGACCCGGCCGCCTGCGCCAACCTGGCTTCGTTTCTTCGTTTATTGTAGCGGAGAGCGGTGGTCAGCGCGGCGCGACTCGGTGACGACGCCGGCGGTTGCACCTCCTGATTGCTAGTCTAGTATTATTGTGTGATCTTTAAAACAGTAGTTTAGCAACGCTTGACATTTAGTGGGAGGATTTTATATAATACCGTTCAAAAAACTGTTTTATATCTACTCAAGATGTAGTTAAAATAATTTCTCCTTACATCATTTAAAGAAAGTATTAACGCGTTTGTAGTCTTTAGTATTTTATAAACAAATGTATTATTATTTCAAAGAGGACTAGAACCAAAATCATCTTTCAAATGTACGGTATGCTAAAAATATGAAATAAATAATCGTTGTTTCACATACTATTATAACTACTGTTCAATTAGCCTAATTTAGGCTAAAATTCAATTCACAAATGCATTATTGTATTGATGATGACAGGTGAAAAATATAAAAAACATACCAGATTTGAAATAAATTTATTTGCCCTCCAAGAGCTTAATCTTTTGGTAAAACCCCCAGTATTTTCGTCCAGGTTGTCTCATTTCCTTTGATTGCTCCTGCAACGTACACTGGAGTTTAGCTGTGATCAATTTCTTAATGATAAAAATTCTATGTTCATAGCATTCAAAGCCGCACTTCATCAAGTCATTTTGATATCTGAAGATCGCCTGTTTACATCGGGTTAAAATAAGTTTCCTTATACCTATTTTTGTATGATGTTTACAATCATTTTGTCAAATATGACCAGCATGGTATTTGCTGCATAGACCGTCATTTGTGTGGGTGATATCAGCGCCTCGGACGGGACGGCACTCTACGCGCATAAAAATGTTTTTATTTGGAGTACTGAACAAGTATAGTATTTTCATACTAAATATGAAATTCAAAAAAATATGCTGGATTTATCCCGTTAACAATTCGCAATCATTTCAATGACATATTTAGTGACGTGGTCTTATTAGAGAAATAGGCACTATATTAATAAAAAATCTGCTGCTCCCCCGCAAAAATTTGCGGATACGATCCTTATAACAGCTGTTTATTAAATTAACACGTTCGCTGCGGCGAGCGCCATATGGCGCTCGGCAGAACAACGCCACGATCTGAGAGCGCCACATGGCGCTCTGTCTACATGCCAAGTTCAATTTGGTCTCGTGCTGGCAGCACTGTGGTGAGGACGGGTATTTTATGTCAGAGTTTTAGCTAGGAATGCGAGCTTTATTTTGGTGTAGGTTGGTAGTAAATTTCCCCGTAAAATTCCCGTTCATAAGGGACAAAAAACCAGTTTTTGCCCCATATTTCTGGGATATTCTCCCTGTAATTGACATAACAAGGGAAATGGCTAGTACCCAGGCAGTGCTGCTACCTGTGGGTGATTCAGCGAACTACGTCCAGTCTCGTGGAAATGCAGCACATCACCGAACCGCTGTTTTGTGATTCGTCAGACCGAAATAATTGAATTCGTCTGTGCCAATCTGGTTCGCTGCCGTGCTCGGCGCACGCCTGCCATTGGTGGGCCACAGCGAACGTGTTAAGAAAAAACACATATGGCATAAACCAAATAAAACTCTACTCCATATGAATAACATGGGAACTTGGACGTCTCTTGGGGCAGAGCCTTCTGGGGCCTAAATCTAAATTATCGCTTCACAGCGACTAAGAACTTGAAATTATCTTTTAAATAAAAAAGAATATAAAAATTGGTTAAGTATTAACTTCAGGAAGTGAGTGAACAAAAAGCCGGATTTTTTAAAAATATGTAGATAATAGGTCTACTACTACTACTACTAATAATAATAATTGTATTTTAAACTTGAGTTGTTTTTTTATAACAGCCCAAGTAAAATTATAATTTTCTTACATCCATACAAAAAATGTTCATGTTGCCTATTCCGTTAGTTATCCATGGCAAATCCTTTGTGCGGTGCGGTAAGGCCTGCCAAACGTAAACAGCAGCGATACTAGTTCAAGCCGAGCATACCGGGCCTACAGTCGGTGGGCCAAGTCCAAGCCCAGAGCCCAGAGCGGCCTTGAGTGAGAGCCGTTTCACGCACGCGCGCCACCGCAACGAGCGCGTGGCGGGCATCTTCCAATCGTTCCCGCCAGCAGCGCCACTGCATTGAGCCTTCCTCTGTTGGTACCGCGGGAAGCCAACAGGGGCGCTAGAAAACTGGTAGGGACACATTCTATAATGGCGATGGTTTGTCTCCTTCAGTATCTATAGTCAATGACAGTACGTTGTCTTATGGGGTTTTACACTAGAAAAGCCTGCTACTCCTTTGTTAGAGTACTTTTATCATCCCCAGCAACCTCACGCCTACTTTTAAGCCTGTCTGGACCTTCTCCTAACCTTATAATGCGCAAAATTGTATTCCCAGCTTTGCAAGTAAATGAAACCAGGAGTATCAGAACAGCAAAAAAATCAATGTTTTCAGATTTCAATAAAAATTGGAATACAAGTATGTTTTTACACTAATTTTAAGTTTTAAAAGTTTTTTATGTGGAAATTCACTTCCCTCACGTCAACGTGCTGCGTGCGAACTCGTTTTTTATTTGAATCATAAATCATACAAAAACTATACAAAAGTATAGAAACTAAAACGAGTTTGCACGCAGCACGCTGACGTGAGGGAAGTGAATTTCCACATAAAAACTTGTAAAACTCAAAATAAGTGTAAAAACATACATTTGTCCAATTTTTATTGAAATCTGAAAACATAGATTTTTAGGCTGTTCTGATACTCCTGGTTTAATTTACTTGCAAAGCTGGGAATACAGTTTTGCGCATTATAAGGTTAGGAGAAGGTCCAGACAGGCTTGAAAGTAGGCGTGAGGTTGCTGGGGATGATAAAAGTACTCTAACAAAGGATTAACAGGGTTTTCTAGTGTAAAACTCCTCTAAGACAACGTACTGTGTTTAGTCGATACACATTTTCTTTAATAACTCGGTAAATATTTATGCTAGAATGACGAGAGAGGGCTTAAAACTTTCGCCTCACTAATTCCCATCTTTTTCAATGCATTGATGTTACAAATGGGGCTTTTGTGACCCTTTTTGGGCCCAAAAACTCCAAATTTGAAAGATTAATCCCCAAAAAAAGGGGTTTAGAGTTTTCCGATTGTTTTGCCCAACAAACTTGTCCAACAAACTTGATTACAGAAAGGAACGTCCCTACCAAATTTGAAGTAAATCGGACAACAAATGTGACCGCTAGAGTGCAAACACATATATATATGTCTATATGTCTCTCTCTCTCTCTCTCTCTCTCTCTCTCTCTATATATATATATATATATATATACATTTAAGAAATTAACACCATTTTGTTGCAATATTTCGAGGTATTCTCTTTATCAAGCACAAAAAATGAATGACAAACAAAAACAACAGATCATATGTTATTTACACATTTGGTTAAGATCAGATGATGTGGAATAAAACTATTTTGATACTGTAGAAAGAATAAGGAACCAAAAATTATCAAATTAACGAATGTTGAGTCCATGTGGTTGTTTCGTTCTTAAAACTAACTGGTGAGCCAATTCGACTGTTCTCATATATATATATATATACAATTTTGAACGACCCCCCAAAACGTGTTCAGAGGGTCACGTTAGGAACTTCTATGGTGGTCCCGGGCTTAAGTTTCACCGTGCGGGTCATGCTAATAGTTCACTTTCCAAAGGAAATTCACTAATGAATAGCCTAAAACAATATAGGCTATCTACTTTTCAGATTTATAATTTAATAAACTGCAGAAAACTATGAATCTTAATACTGATTTTCAGCGTTCAATAATGGATAACGGCGAATATATATGAAAATTAACGATATTTCACGCCAAAATAAAGCTAAAGAGTAACAAATAATAGAGGTTAGAGTTATGGGAAGACAGGATTTAGCTTTGGCAATCGTTGCATGACGATAAAGTTGCAAACGCCAATACATTTTCGTTTACATATAGGATTTCAACTCCAAATTTGCGTTATTCAATGCATTTTGGGGGAAACTTCTAAAGAGAAGATTTTTAATTTTTCACGGAAATTTCTCAGAGCTATATTTTTACCCTCAAAATCCGGAAATCTCCGGGGAAATCCGGTGATATGGCAACCCTTATTATAATCTAAATCTATTATAATTATCTGTTTTTTTGTCAACACATTTTCAAGATTTTCAAAAGTATTTAATATACATAAATATGTCTTAAATGACATTAAAACCCAATATTGAAGTATAAAAATGAGAATAAACCTGTATTATATTTGTAATATTCAATTTATTGAATCCCTTTGTTTTTTGTTTTTTTGGGGTTATCTGTGACCCTCCAACTGGTCATTACCCCGGAAAATCGGGAGTTGATTATATAATAAAATACAAGTTTATGTGAAAATGAAAATCTTGTTTTATTCAAACATGAAATCTTCTAATTAATAAAGTTTGAAGTTGAATACTGTTTGTGTTATGTGCTTCAGAGATTAGTGAGTGGTTGGTGGGGGAGAGCAGGGCCCCGGAGCTGCCCGGAGTCGTCACATGTCGCACGAGACAAGCCCTGCTGGACATCTGCAGCCACCCGGAGCCTGCCGTCAGTCTGGAGGCTCTCAGGCTGTTCGAGGTAACTTACACGGCTAGTGAGTGATAGGCAGGGCTGCCGTGAGGCGGTTGGGGCCCCAGATGCCCTATTTTACTACATTGTAATTTACTCTAAAAGTTTAAGACAAGTTTATGAGTTCCCTTAATTAATAATGAGCCTTTTAATTTATAGTACTATAATCAATTATAATTAATTCAAATTCAAATTTATTTATTGTTTGAAACATGTAATTACATGCATAAACATTGTCAAAGGTTCTTAATCTATTTCACAGTGCATATTTATATAAATTTTTCAGTCACAGTACAAGTCAAATTAGGCCTAAATATCAACACAATATATTTACATGAAATATCTACAGAAAAAAATGTATAAAGTACACGCGATTTATATTTCTACAATTGTAAATCATAAGGACACTTCATGATTAAATATCTCTTGAGTTCTGTCCTAAACTTATTTCCATCTAAGATTTTTATGTGTTGAGGAAGTGAATTAAAAAATATTGCACCTTTAACATAAGGACTATTTTCTGTTGTTTTGAATTTTCTATTGACTCTATAAAAATCAAATTTTCTCCTTGTATTATGAGCATGGACATCACTACTTTTACAAATATATTTATTATCCAGTTTCAACAGCATTATAACTTGAAAAATATACAAAGCACAAACTGTCAAAACATTAAATTCAATAAATATATTTTTACATGATGTTCTAGGATTCACCTTAGCTAGTAATCTTAAGGATTTTTTCTGGAGGATAAAAACTCTGTCCATGTGTGTTTTGGCTGCACTTCCCCATAACAGTAGGCCATAAGAAAGATAAGGGTACACTAGGCCATAGTAAACTTTCATTAACGTATCAGGATGAAGATAGGAGTTAATTCTTCGTAATAAAAATAGGCTAGGTGATATTTTTTTACAAACATAGTCAATATGTACTTCCCAAGAAAATTTGGTGTCAATATTAATACCAAGAAATTTACAAGATGCGACAGATTTAACACTAAAATCATTGCTATTTACAACAAACTCCTCATTTACACCACTTGGGCTAAAAAACACTAGTTGGGTTTTATCTATATTAAGCAACAAATTATTTTCTTGAAAATAAAGTTTGGACTCATTGATAAACGTGAGAACTTTATCTTTCAAAGCGGGATAGTCTTTCGCCCAGCAAAGACCAGATGTATCATCTGCATACATACTAAGGAAAAAACTATTGTCCAGTGAAATCTTAAAATCGTTAACATAACATATAAATAGAAATGGCCCTAAAAATGAACCTTGCGGCACACCAAATTTTACTACCCTAACATCTGATCTTCTCTTTTCTATTAGTTATCCATCATCATAAATAATCTCAGTACATTGCATCCTATTTTTAAGATATGATTCTATTAACAGCAATAAACTTCCATTAACTCCAACATTTGACAACTTATTTAACAGAATTTGGTGATTAACCCTATCGAAAGCTTTCGATAAATCTAAGAATGTTCCTGATACTTTGTTACTATTATTTATAGATTCCAGAGCTGTATGAACAAATTCTGCAGCCGCAGATGTAGTGCTACACCCTTTTCTAAAACCATGTTGAAAGTCTTTCATTAAGTCAAGAGAATTATAGAAACTAGTTAAATGTTTTAAAATAATTTTTTCAATCAATTTACTGAAAACAAATGTAAGAGCAATGGGTCTATAATTCTGAACATCGGTTTTTGTACCCTTCTTATACAGTGGCTTTATCAAAGATAGTTTTAAAGCTTCTGGAAAAATTCTTTCCTTAAGTACATTATTAATAAGATGTAATAGGGTAGAAGCTAATTCAAACTTACATTTTTTCAACAAATATGGTGAAATTTCATCCCAGCCAGAGGTCTTTTTATTATTTAGACTATTTATTATATTCAGAACATCATCGTAATATATCTCAGAAATATCAGATATTATATTACTTTCAAAATTCTCATTACCCCTAAGCAAATATTCACAAGCATCATTTTCAACAGAATCAATAAAGTAGTTATTAAACTTATTACATACAACTTTAGGCATACATGTTATTTCATTATTTACATCAATTTCAATATTAGGCTTAATACTATGGCTAGAATTATCACCTCTTCTAATTTCATTTACCACAGCCCAGCAAGACTTTGATACACAGTCAGATGATTGGATTTTATTATTAATCTTGTTAGCTTTTAACTTTTTGACTTCTGCACGGAACATTTTGTTGTATTCAGTGTATCTATCTTTATAAAAATCTAACTTATATGTTTGATGCCAATCATACATTTCCTCCATTTTTAGTCTTAGATTGTTTGTTTTCTTGTCTAATTTAACAGGATTTGTTTTTTTCTTTCCTTTCCTCAGATTGACCTTTTTTAGTGGACAGGCCAGATCAAGATGATACCTTAATAAATCCAGAAATACCTCCCACTTGTCATTTACTCCCTTTGACTGATAGACCAAATTCCAAGACTCATTGTATAAACTATATTTAAGTAAGTTTATACTATTTTCAGAGAATATTCTTTTGAATTGACATTTGACTTCATTTACACTTTTATCTTTACATCCAATTATTAATATCTGACCCAGATGATCAGAAATATGCCAATTAATGACATTTACAAAAGATATATTAACAATATTGGTAATTACATGATCTATTGAACTTACATGATTAGGGGTGATTCTTGTTGGAATGTGACCTAATAAGTCGTACATACTGTGTGATAAAATAAAATCCTTAAATCTTTTAGTTTTTGGTAATTCATCCAAAGTATTTATGTTAACATCTCCAATAATTATTATATTTTTCTCATTACCTCCTAATGATAACTTATTTAAAACACCCTCTAGAGAAGATAAGAACATATCACTGTCACCAGATGGAGATCTATAAACTCCTACTATAAAGAAGACATTCCCACAGTAAATTATTTTAACAATAACAGCTTCAAAATCTAAATCCGTACATATGTTTTTAGCCAATTCAATTTGTTTAACAAAACTACAGTTTGGACTATCCTTATAATAAAGAGCAACTCCACCCCCTTTATGGTCACTTCTACAATAAGATGCTGCTAGCTTATAATTAGTAAATTGAAACAATCCAATATTTTCATGTGATTGCTGATGTTCTGTTATACAAACACACTGGGGGAAACTGAATTAATATAATATTCAATCAAATCAAACTTATTTCCTAATCCCTCTACATTATAATGCAGCAAAGAAAATTGTTTACAGTTTAGTGTGCGGTCCAGATCTATAGGCCTATCCTTGTTACCACCAACCAGCTGCTGATTATTAATCAAAACATTCTTAGGCCTACTTGCCTTCTCATTGAAAAAATGCTTCTGGATTAGGCTACCAGCGTAGGATTTTCCTGAACTAAAAAATTATCTCGACTATAACCTAACACTATAGGGGTTTTTATTTCTACTTTCGCATTAAAACTTAGACCATCAACATAATTTACAATTTGTTCAGCAATTAATGCTTTACCCAACCTATTGATATGAAGCCCATGTGAGGTATGGAACCTTCTACCTATCCTGCTTATATCTACAAACTTAACATTATTAAATCGCTTACAAATGTCTTTGATTTTTTCATTAGTTTTCTTGATCTCTTCATTTACACAGGACCAATCAGGTAGGTCATGCCGGTGTGGAGTTGAGAAGACCATGACATTTGTTTGTCTTAATGCATGCAATCTGCGACGAAGGCTTCCAAGTAGTTTGTTTGCTTCATTCCTAGCGACATCATTGGTTCCAGCCAAGAAGACCACTGCATCATCCTTACTCATCTCTTGACATTCACCAGTAGTTCCCGATGTGGCATCTTGAAATTTTGCACTAGGCTTAGTGAAATTAACAACATCTAGATTGCCTGTACACTTTTACATTATTATTTTGGCTAAATCTCTTCCCTGACTATTTGCAAAACACTTTATTTTCGGAGTCCTCCGCGAAATTTGTTGGGCTTTAGGTTTATCTTCATTAGGCCTATGGCAAATTTGGATTTGAGGAACTTCATCACTAGCAACTTTACTATCATCATTAAACTGTTCATCTGATTCTTGAAGTAGGCTATATCTATTGCTTACCGGTACCGGAGGGGAAATCTCCACAATTGGTTGTGACTGATGGTGCGATGTTCTCTTTAAAGGTACTGTTTCCCATCTTCTAGTTGCAAGCTTAGGCCAAGTAAAACCTACGTTTGCTTCAGTTTGCTCAATGAGGTTAGAACCCTGAGAAGTAGCTAACCTTTTACTAAGTTCAAAATCACTTTTGATGCAAGAGTCTCTTAATGATTTTATTTCTTCAAGCAGAGTGGTGTTCTCTTCCTTCAGTGCATTAATGATTGCTTTTAGCGTGTCAACTTCTTTAGTACAAACAGTGGCAGGTTCATCTTGCGACTGACCTATATTACACCTCATACATACCGTTTCACTATTTTTGTTTTGAAAGCCTAGGTTATCTTTGACACAAGGTAGGCCTATATGTTTGCTTTGTTCAGTAGGTGTATGTCTTACATTTGTAGGGGTTGTTGTGTGCTTTATGGATGATGGACTTGATGTTTTATTTTTATCATATTCCTTACAAATATCCAAAAGAGCTCTTTTAAAACAGTCCCTGTGTTTCACTGCCATTGATTCCAATGGATATCTGAGCCTATTCTCAAAGTAGTGACAGATATCACTTTTATTTACTGTTGACGTTTCATTTGTACCAAAAAATGTGACTTTGTAATAGGCCGATATCGCGACCGCAGTAAATAATCAGCTGTTTCAGGAACAAATCTTGAAGAAATAATCATCTGTTTCAGGAACAAAGCTTGAATACTCCCAGCTCAGCTAATATATGTTAAAATGGCCTAAAAACAGCTTAAAACTAACGTACCTCAAATAAGGTTGCTTTTAAAGAAAAGCAAACGACACGTGCAGCTTCCCCGACCTTGATTACCCCTAAAAAATATCTTGTCATAGCTTGGGAGCCATTATAGCTCGAGAAACAGCCGCGCACGACTGACGCACGACTGACGGACGCACGAAAATGGCCTAAAATAGCTTTAAGCTACCGTAACTCAAAAAGGTTCCTTTTCAAGAAAAACAAATGACACGTGCAGCTTTCCCGACCTCGATTACCCCTAAAAAGTCTTTTCGTAGCTTGGGAGCCATTTCAGCTCGAGAAACAACCGCGGACGGACGGAGCCACAGACAAATGCGAACTATAATATTGATTATTCCTGTTGATTTTTTGTGTTTCTTCAACACAAATACATTATAATTGGAAAACAATTAGTCAAACTATAATATTAGTCAGATATGATTAATTTTGTTTGTAATATCCTTAATTTGTGCAGGTATTGCTAGAGAAGAATATAGAACATGTGATCCACTGTCTAGTATTGACGTATGTAGAAGGTAGAGGCTACTTCGACAACACCCTGTCTCCAAACCACATGGAGTCCTGGAGTGACGAAGAGGATGAGAGGGAGAGGCACCGCGAGAGCCCTGGTAATATGACCAACATAAAGGAACCCTTGGAAATAAAATAAGACAACCAATGTTGACTACCAGGAAACATGGTCCAAATATGCTCTTTGTCTTAAAATTGGTCTTGTTTGTACAGAACCATAAGTTGCATATGTTTATGAATTATTGCTTTAGAATTATGTGTGTTTATTGTTGCTTTAAAACCATAAATATCAATATGTGTGATTTTTATCAGAAATGTATCAGAAGAGGAAGCTTTACCTATATCCTCAGGAAACAGGTTTGATATTTTCATTTTGGGATGTACGCATTTTTATTAAAATATTTTAATCTGGTCTAAAAATTCTAGAAAATTCTGAAAATTTAGAAATGAAATTTTGTACTTGTATATGAACAGAATATTTTCCTAGACACCTTCAACCAATTTTACAAATAACATCATCAGCTACTCAAAAAAGTGCTGTACCAAGTTTTAAGAAAAGTTAATCTTAGAAGTAAACAAATATATATCTTAATTTATAATCAAGACATAAGACAGTGTTTGTTTACATAAAATGTTACTGCATTTTACGCAGATGTTTCTAACCCTATATATTATTTACTAGGGGTGTGCGAGTACTTGAAACTTCGAGTTTTCGGCCGTGTATTTTAATACTCGATCTCGACTCGAAGTTTTGAAAACTACTTAAAAGTTCGAACGAGTATTTCCCGCCGATTTCCGGACGATCGCTAACGATTGCGACCGGCCAAAACACGTAGTAACGGCCGCAAAAGGCAATCGCATCACGTAAAATCGGCTGAAAATGACGGCCGCGAACGATTGTCAAACCATGTTTAGGTTATCAAATCTAGGGTGGTATCCAAATCCCATTACACTATTTTAAACTACCAATTGATTTATACCCGCTCGAAAATACTCAAAACTCGAAAATAATTGGCACTACTTGACTCGATTAAAAAAATCACTACTCGCACACCCCTACTTGTAACAAAACACAGTGATGCTAAAAATGGAAGGGGTTTAACTTCATTTCCTGTTCACTACTGGGAATATGGCTGAAAATTATGGAAATATTAAACAATTTTGGCACAAATAGTTTACGTTTTTTTCAGATACAGATGGAAGTGGAGGAGTGAGCCGTACAATGGCACCATCACACATCGACAAAATCATTAACAGGTAAGCTACGTAGTGTTTCATTGTCACAACTGCTCATTTGAGAAGATCAGTGTGGAACTAAATTGTAGCATCCATTGTTTTATGACCTTATGCAAATACTTCAGTCACTCCGTAAATGCCTAAAGATTTAGAAACTTATGAATCTCGTTTCTGAATATAAACAAAGTAAGGATGTGTAAATCATATAAAAATTCAACAATACAATTCATAAAAAAATTAACCATCCCGCAAAGACAGGTGAGTTAAGGGTTCGCCCACTCACTGAGGTAGGATTCAAACCCTTGACCCAAACTCTTCCCTCTTGGCAGAAAGAATTGCACGTTAGTCCTCCCAGTCAAACTCATCAGACCAGGTGTTATTTAAGGCCTTCTCTAGATGAGTTAGTTCTGTCATTATGCACAGAGAGGACACCACATATCAGATGCAGGCATCAAGTAGTTTATAATGGCACAATTCCCTGTTCATTAATTTTAAAAATTCCAAAAATACAGAGTGACCTATGTGCCAGTAGAATTTCCCCTGAGATCGACAACTCATGTTTGACCCGCATGGGCTATTCCATTAGATTAATGTCCAACATGAGTGACAGTGTACCCAGCTTTTTAAATGCCTGCAACATCAGAATGGTCTACTTTTAAGTCATATTTTGTATTTTTGTTGTATTTTTGTTTTCAGCCTGCGGGGATATCAGTCATAAATGAGCCAATCGGTAGCGATATGATGATTTTTTTTGGGTATTAATACCAATGTTAGTTAAATAATGTGCTATTTAAAGACGGGGCAAGAGGGTGAAACTGGAAGAGCCCTCCAACTTACATATTGTCAGTTGGGTCTAAAATTACTCTCAGGGGAAAACGGGGATTTGTTCTTAAACGATAGGGATTTTATCCCATACAATGTAGTTAAAGAGGCTTAAAATTTGACAAAAACAGATAACAAACCGGGGATTTTTTGTGAAAAAGGAGATGGCTTCCTGCAAAAAGGGAGGAAGATTTCTTATTGCTCCTATAACTATCAAGCTAGTTAGAAAAGCCCCTCCCCTTCCTTAACATACTTTCCACAACGTGAACAAGATCTTTCTGATTCGTAAGCTATCAAAAAAGATACTGCAGCTCAGGGTTTAAGCTGCGGTCGCATCTGTCGCAAAATGCGACATGCACCCCGAAAATGCGACAATATTTGGGCAGGCTATCGCTTTTTTGCTACAAAGTAAAGTATAGAAATTATTTAACTTTATTGCAGAAAATCTGGTTTTAACCAATGCAAATCGTAATAAAAGTCCGTTTGCTTCCGAAATTTTTTTTTGTATTACTTTAAAATAAGAGCTAAATATGGAATGTGGTCTGCAACGTGACCCTCGATCAGATGCGGCGTCATCACGTCCACAGTAAAAAACAAAGACTAAAGAGCAGTTGGCGCGCACTCTGTAGTAGCTGAGTCTTTCCGAGCAATAGCGAATGCGAGAATGTGGAGGGCTAGTTCGCCAACGCTTGGAATGATTGTGCTCTCGCCATCGCTCCGATTTTTGTCGGTTTTTGTGGCCCGAGTCAAAGAAGACGAGCGGCAGATCCTCCATGCCGCGCTGCAGTATGGATGGTCACATGAGCATGAGTCGCTCGCCCGAATCACTCGGACGAACGACTCGGGCGAAAGTGTAGAGGCACCTGAGCGAAAACTGACCTCTCGAAATCGGTGATGTGAAATATTATTTGAGGTTATGTTTTTTGATTTAAGTTGTTTTGGTTTGGTGCCATATTATTCTATTAGATGTTTAGTATACTGTATTTCCATTAATGGATAAGTTTGTTACCAAGAGAAGTAGATCCAATGAATTTGAAGATGTACAATCTCCCGGGCCCTCCAATATTAGTACTGCTACTACTGCTAGTACAAATACCGGTAAAAGCACAAGCAGTAAAAAGTTGAAAACTGATAGGCCTAGGGGAAAAGGTGAGATTCCTTCCTTGCAATTAGTTAGTAAATGGATGTCGACACACAAATGGTGCAAGTTGGTTGATGTTTCCAATTTTCTTTTATACTGCAAATATTGTAGTGTGTAAGAAAAAAAACAATGTGCTCTCATCTAAATCTTGTAAGTAGCCTAGCCTAAGTATAGCAAAATTCATATAAAATTAAGGTACCACCTACGCCTACACTCATACATTGTTAGGAGACAAAAATCAAATAATGTTTCACAGTTCTGAGCCTATTACAAGTAGCCTATATATATTTTTTAGTTTATGTACCCACAAAATTGATTTTCTACATTTAAAAAATTATTTGCAACTGCCAAAGTGTGTATGTTTAACCCTTTGAGTGCCGCGGCATCATGGCCATTTCTTATGCATAAATTGCCGGGCTAATTTCAATGGAAAATTTAGTAGTTTACATAAAATATCATATAAAATACAATTTTAGAGGTATCCATGTAATTTTTTATTTATTTTGTTTATGAATAAATTCTCTATGAAATAGTATAAAGTAACTATAATCAGAAAATAAATTGGGGCTTAAAAAATGTTTTTATATAAAACAAATTAAAAATTTGTTTTTTTTAATTTTTGACTTACATAAATTATGCTAAAAATTTAATTTGATATTTTTGAACCCAATAGGCAGAAAGAGCAGAAAATGCTGATCAAAACTGATGTATAAATCATCAATATCAATTAATGTTTGCAAAAAAAATAAATGAAAATATGTTACAATTCAAAAAAGGCCCTAGGCCTAGGCTATGTATGTGGTTACTAAGTGGTTACAACGTTGAAGTACAATTTTGTAATATAAACAGATATTATTTTTAGTTTGTTGTCAGTAAACATGTTTATTATTACTAGTATATAAGCATTAGGCCTACCAAAGTAAATGAAATGCACAATAAACTAGAAAACAAAAGATGTATGTGTATCTTTTACTTTCACAAAAACTTCGAATCTACGACAATGACACTGTTTCCAAGATCATTGTAAACTAATTCCCGAATGTTACTCAAGTAGTTTCTATCCATTCTGCTACTTATTTTTATTTCATACGTAAATAGGAAGTGAAAAACACTAAAGTATAACTTCAATAACAATAATATAAGTGATATTTACGTCAACAACAAACATATAACATTACACAACGACAAATACAGACGACATATGCGACAGAGATGACTAAATTAGAGTCTGCTAACAGACCAAAGGCAACGAAATTGCTGTAGATCTGATAGCTGGAAGCTTCTGGATCAAAACAAAATACTTTGAAAGCCAGTACCTTGTTTTGATATGAAGTACTACGTAAAATACCGAGAGTCGCTGTCAGCGACGCTCGGCAATTTATGCGTAAACACATCGCGTCGCTGTGAGCGACGCTGTGGCACTCAAAGGGTTAAAGAACTTATATCATTTGTATAGCTTACCATAAAAGAATCACATTAACTTAAATAATAAAACTGTTTAACCTATTTTATTAAATTCCCAGACTAAGTTAAAGTCAAACCCTTTCCAAAATATTGGTAAACCTAATAACAAAATTTACCAAGCAGTTTTGAAACTTGTTTTTTTTAAGTTCATTAACATATTCACTGCGTTAATCGTGTTTATTCATGGTAATTGCATTTGTTCCCTTGCTAAGCAACCGCCGGAATTCCGGCGCACCGCACTGTACGCGTTAAACTAATAGGCCTATTCAAAATTTTTAATGCAGCATGTTTATTGTTGTAGGTTATATGGGGGCAAAAGCTGACACTTTAAGAAAACATGAAAGAAGTAATGATCATACACAAGCAGTGACTGAAAGTTTAGAACAAAAACAGTTTGAAAAAGCTGCAGCTTCTGCAAATTCAAAAGCAGAAGCTAGTATTACATCTGCAATGAAGATCGTTTATACGCAGGCAAAAGAGCATTTAGCAACAAGAAAATTCTTGGTTGTAAAAGAACTATGTGTGGATTTCGGGTGCCCTAATTTAACTTCATTGAATGTAGACAAACATTCTAACTATGAAAGCTATGATAGTGTTCACGAAATGGAGGAGGCTATCTGTACAGTTATATGTCAAAATATTGTAGGAAAAATTAAATAAGCTAAATGGTTTTCAGTGATGATGGATGAGTCCACTGATGTATCTGTGACTCAAAATATGATTCTTTACATTAAAATAGTTAACAAGGGCTTACTTTACACTAGGGGTGGGCGAGTAGTGTTTTTTTTAATCGAGTCGAGTATTGAACCAAACTACTTGAGTATCGAGTTGAGTCGAATCGAGTAGTTCTTTAAAAAGTAAAAAAAATTCTAATTTTTAAAATTTTTTGTACATATTAAACTTTAATTATAAACATAACATTTAATTGAATTATTAATGTTATTATTTAGTTTATTTTAACCTTAATTTTACCATGAATGAATAATGATTTAAATTAAAAATATTATATTGTTTTCAACAACCATAACAAACAAAAGACAAGTATTACAAATATATATCCATACAACAATTTTGGGTTAGTTTATCAAAACCAGACCATTTTAACAAGAAAGTGATTTTTTGACCCTGACCCAAACATCCCCTGTGCCCCTCTCTTACTTATCTTAACTCACAAGTATCCATAAATAACCCACCTGTCATTGTCTCCTTTAATGTGAGCTAAAAATAAATGTTACTTATTTTTCTTTATTTCAGTCACTTATTTTGTTAAATATTGGTTAGCGGCGTAAATCGAATTTTCGAGTAGTCTCTAATACTCGCTCGGCCTTAGAGTATTAGAAAATACTCGATAGGTACTCGAAATCTCGAGTACTCGCCCAACCCTACTTTACTCACTTTTTGGAGTTGGTACCTTTGAATGGATGTACTGCCCCTGATTTTTATGGTTTTGGTTTTTCAAAACTTTAAATGAGTATGACATAGATATTAAGAAATGTTCCAGTATTGCTACTGATGGTGCATTAAGGCGGTCCCACACTTCTCGCGAACACGCCCGAACTCCGAATGATCGGAGTATTCGCAAGAAGTGTGGTGGAGCTGCACGAACTTTTGAAAACATGCAGGAACATACGGGACCGAATGTTCAGTGAACATTCGAAAGAATGTTCGGCCGAATGTTCAGGCATGTTCGCGAGAAATGTGGGACCGCCTTCAGTCATGACAGGTGTTAGGGCTGGTGTATCAGCTTTGTTCAAAGAGTAATCCTCACCTGTTGTCAATTCACTGTGTTGCCCATAGGCTTGCATTGGCTGTTGGTGACTCAGGATACTTAGTTAAATACCAAAGTATTTTAAACAAAATGTACAGTTATTTTGAACAATCACCAAAGAACACTAACCTTTTAAAAGAAACCCAAGCTATTTTAAATGAACCTAGAAAGAAGTTTGTTCAAACTTTTGCAAGTGCTGTCTGTGGTGTTGTCTTTAGGTGAGTCTGTGTCTTCAGTGACCACCAACTGGAAGTCCTCAGTAACCTTATTGACCACTGACAATAGGGCAGTAGCCAGTGGAATTTTGAAACACTTGCTAGAAATCTTTAGCAACAACTGCTTTGATGAAAGACATAATGTTTTTAATTAACGTACTTTGTTTGACATTTAAAAAACAAAATATAGACTTTTCTAGTGTGCAATCAGCAATGGAGTCTTGTATGTTAAGTTTTGTGGAAATGCAAAGTGTAGATGGTACTAACTAACTAACCTTGCCTCTTTTTTAGAAAAAGTACCAGCTAATGTAAATGTATATGATAAAAGTTTCACACTTAAAGATATTTTAGTTAGAGATTCACCAAAAGAAAGAAATGAGTTTTTGAATATGAAGCAGAAGTTCTTAAAAACTTTAATTGATAACCTTAATGAAAGATTAGGTGATTTTGATAAGATAACTTTGTTTAATGTTCCTGAAAACATTGTTGAGAATACTGACAATGCTAGTTATGGAAATAAACAGGTAAAAGAAATCATTAAACTTTTGCAAACGTTCCCCTACGGACCTTTTGATGAAAATAAAGTTTTATCTGAGTGGAGCTTGTACAAAAAGACTGTAATTTCTAGATGTAAAAGCTAAAGCTTTTTAAACGCTGTTTTGTTTATGCATACAAATGAACTATGAGAACTTTACCCACTCATAGGCTTAGTAGTGGAGTATGCTGCTACTATTTATCTACACACCGTAGACTGTGAGAGGGGCTTTAGTTATATGAAACTTATTAAAACTGACATTCGGAATAGGCTAAGTAGTTATCAACAATTTAATAATGATAGCAACTGAAGGTTCTGAAAGACAGGCTTGTGATTTCAAAAAAGCATTTAACCAGTGGTGTTTAAAAAAACCAAGGAGAAATCTAGACCAAGTTTTTGAGTAGGCCTACACATGTAAGTGAGCCTGTTTAAGGTGGCCATACGATTGTGGTGTACTATGTAAACACTGTAAACTATATGGTTTGGTTGACAATAACAAATTAAAATGAGTAAACTTAAATTTTAGTGTATTATTTAAATGATAAACCTTAAAACCAATACAAGAAAAAAACAACCAACGACAAAAAATAATAATGAAATGTGATAAAAATGCTATAAGGAAAATATTTTTGCTACAAGTCTCCAAGAGCTTGCAGTATTTTTGCTCATATAAATTTGTTCCTTGCTTAAACCCTGCTGCAGCTGTTCATAACTGTTTAATACATATGGTGTTGCAGTTTCCTGAATGTAGTGCCAGGATGCCTGAGGTCGGCACCCAGTGCAGAGGCGGGAGGGTACCACCAGTATGTGAGCGAGTCCCAGCGCCAGTACTCCCTGGTGCTGGCCGCTTGCAGCCGCTTCAGCTGGCCCGTGGAGGCCGTGTCCGACGACAACCTGAGCTCCGACTCCCGACCCGAGGCCGACACTCGCCAGTTCTACGAGGGGCCCTTCCTCCGGATGATATTCAACAGGATAAGAGATCTTCCCAATCAGGTGAGTTTGTCTAGACCAATTTTCTTTTAGTAATGTTTTATACAATATTTTTCGATATTTTTACTAATTGTTTAGATTTTAATAAATGTATTCATTTTAGTTTTAGCTTATACACCATTGGTATTTTGTATTTAATGTTTGAAAAGGGCAATATGATTAAAACCTTTTAAGATATTTTTTAAGACCAAAGTCACAACACAAGTAACGTTATCTTTTCGTATCCAGAGTAATTACATCCCCCCATCTCGGTGGTCCAAGAATTAATTTGTGCTTCAGTTTTATACCCTGGATGCCCAGTCAACCGTTTTCTATGGTCTGTGGTCACACCCTAAGACTCCTTTCTCTTTCAGGTTTCAGGGAGTTCAACTGGCTTTTCATCTGGAGTAATTTATTTTTAGGTATATCAGTTAATAAACATCATCTAAAACAAACACATTGTTTATTAACTAATATACCTAAAAATAAATGACTTTATTCTCTGAAATACTTTTACTACTTCAGTTATTCATTTTTTCCTGCATGTTGCAGGCGTATGAAGTAAATTTACAACTGACAGCTGTAATATCACGCCTGGCACTGCTGCCACACCCGTACCTGCACGAGTACCTACTGAACACAGGTGTACCACGACGACCGGACGCAGACAGCCTGTTGGCAGCCCTGTCTGACACTGCCTCACAGCTGTTCACTCAGGTCGCCACATTGCCCAACTACAAGAGCCTGCTGCAGGAAACCAGGCATCGCCTGCTGGGCCACTCTCCAGATAAAACGTTCGTATTGTAGCATTTATGTGTAGGGCGAAAAGTGTTCGGCTGTTATACCACTGAACAATTGTGTTATAAGTCCTCTCTAGCTTTTATTGATGTTTAATCTAAACTAAAAATGCATCAGTCAATATTTTAATTTATTGAATATCAGTGTTTTTGCAAATTTCCTGTAGGCTATGGTTAAAAACCTATTACCGTGGGTTGAATCGTGGAAGGTTAAAAATAGAGTATAGCGTACCGTTGCAAAACATATAATTTGTTGTTTCTAACTGATATATTTTTATTTGTGATATATAGATTCTAGATATGACAAGTTTTTTTGTCGGAAACTCATATGTACCTGTACAAAACACTATTTTTCAAATTTTTACATGTGTTGTTCATATGGGAAACAGAAATTAAAATTTTTTGTGTTTGTGGGTACGATAACTTTTGTAAAAATGGTCTGATTTTGATGAAATTTGGTAAAGATATGTAAAGTAGCATATTTTTGAATGAGTCAAAAACAAGACAGATAACATTATCCGAAGCGGGGTGTTTTACTCCACATATATGTTTATATTTGTCCATGAACGCGATAACTTTTGGAAAAAACATCCGATTTCGATGAAATTTGGCACAAATGTGTAAAGTGACATTTATGACTTTAAATTTGAAAAAACAGAAAGATCGGACCATGGAGAGGTTTTTTTTGCATTTTTAACTCTAAAATTTTAAACTCATACAATTTTGGTTTTTTCAATTTTATAGATCTTAAAAAAAAAAAATCTAGTATTTTGAATCATTAACCTAGGCTAAGTGGTTGCGGAGAAAATCCAAAACCGTATTCGTAACATTTTCCATGTTAATCTTTGGGGAAAAAAATTTTAGTTTTTCCTCAGTTAATTTTGCTGAGATCTGCACATTTACTGTCATCAATAACTTAAGTTCTAAAAATCAATTATTTTGGTGTTTAAATTGTGATTCTACGTCCAACCATTACAGAGATTTTCAAAGTGCTAAACATAGTATGTTGTCCAATGTTATCCTTACGAAGAATAAATTAAATTTGATATAACCATCGTTTATGAATGTATATTAAATTAAATATTGGGAGTATATATAATTATAAATAATTAAATATTATTATCAAATAATATTAAAATAATAAGGCGATTTTTGTGCAGAAGATTATGGCCAAACTACTGGGTCGATTTTGATGATTTACGTGTCGTTTGAAAGCCCTTAATGTCTAGATGTGCCTTTTGGGGTCTCAAGTCAGTGCGTGGAACCAGAAACCCTTGCAAAGCCCTCAAAGTACGGTTTTGGCCCAGAGAAGCTAAAAACTACAGAGAGCACATACGTTCGTACAATTCTGCTATGGCCATGGTAAGCAGTAAAGCTGAAGTTAATGAGCCACAAAATGGAATATACCATTACAAAATTCAAGGCACAATTTACCACGACCATGGACCCCTAATCCCGAAAGACAATAGTCCTACGTATTCCCAACTATTTATTTTTGAAAATGAAGTCGCCAACCATCATAGAATAAATCATGCAAGGAATGCAAACTGTGACCCAAGGGTTTTTGATATTTTATCTAATCATTTAGATGAAGTGAATCCTTATGTTCAAATATATAGGCAAATGTTTCAAATTGTACAAAGTGACCAATTTGGTGATCCACTTGAACTAAAACTATCTATTGCCAATGACCGAAGTTGCAATCAGTGACGTTATGGTCCTGCAAGTGCCAATGATGTTGCTGCCATTTTTACTTCTGCTGACAGTTCTCCTCCAGGTGAAAGGGACTTAATAATATATCCTCTAAACATAAACTCAGCCACTAGACGTATCTCAGTTATCAGTTCTTATTTAGATCCCTTGGCCTACCCGTTATTATTTCCTTTTGGCAACATGGGTTGGCATCCTGATATTGGATTCATAATGTTACAGTATGCACAACGTCATATCGCCATTCATTTGCTGGACATTCTTCACTTAAGTTAAAAACTTTTTTCCAATTTGAAGTTGATCTGTATGTTCGAATTGAAGGCACACAACTTCAATGGATTAGACTTAATCAAAAAACTCTTCAAGTTGAAACATATAAAGGTCTTACAGATTTTGTTCAAACAAGAGCTGAGAGAGACAACTTAAGAGTTGGGCGTTGTGTTATTCTTCCATCGTCTTTTTTTATAAACAGTCCTAGAAATATGCAAGAAAAATATCAATATGCTATGGCTATTGTTCGGAAATTCAGAAAACCTGACATTTTCTTGACATTCACAGCAAATCCCAATTGGATCGAGATCCAAAATGAAATACGGCAATTAAATCAAGCAGCTTGGATGAGACCAGACATAACAGTTTGTTTATTTCATGAAAACCTAAAAATACTACAAGATGACATATTAAAGAAAAAGATATTTGGTAATGTGGCTGATCTAATTTACACAATTGAGTTTCAGAAAAGAGGACTTCCACACTGTCACATGCTGATATCTCTTGAAGAAGAATTCAAATTTCAGTCTGAAGATATTGGCAAAATAAATGTGGCTGTCTCATCCAAACTGCCCGTCAGAGATGCTGAACCATTACTTTGGGATTTGGTTACATCTCACATGGTGCATGGACCATGTGGTCTCACACATCCAAGGTCTTCCTGCATGAAGAACGACACTTGCAGCAAATAATTTCCTAAACAATAATAATAATAATAATGGAACAACATTTACAAAGAACAACTTTAAATTTGACAACTAATGGCTAGTGCCTTACAACCGGTATCTGCTTCTGAAATATCAGTCTCATATAAATATTGAAATATATACAACAGTTGCCTCAGTTAAGTATATTTACAAAGGTTATGACTGTGCAACAGCACAATTGAAATCAGGCAATACACTTGATTATGATAAAATAGATGTATTTTTAGATACTAGATGGGTGGGCTCTTGCGAAGCCGCATGGCACATTTTCGAATATGAAATGCACTACCAAAGCCACAATGTAATGCGCCTCGATTACCATTTACCAGATCAACAACGTGTCTACTTTCAAGAGAACAATAAAGACCACGCAATTGAATCTGTAAAAAATACATAAGTTTCAAGCATGGTTCAAATTAAATGCGACTGACATAGAAGCACGTCAATATCTTTATTTTGAAATTCCCAAACATATACTTGGAACGATTCTTTAAAATCATGGAAGCCACAAAAAAGATTCACGAAAGTTGCCGGAATGGTTCCCATAAAAAGGGCCGTACCCCGCCAGGAAGGGAAAGATAGGACTCAGGCCTACCTTACCTGGTTTAAAGATTTCCCCATAAATTTAATATTTTGTTTTGTAAATTCCAACACATTGTTAAACATTGTCACGGAATAAATATTATTATTATTATTATGTACACAGTAAATCGTAAGGATTGTGAACTGTTCTTCTTAAGGGTGTTGCTTTTACATGTTCGTAGTGCAACATCATTTAACAATTTGAAAACTGTAAACGGTTCAGTTTGTGATACCTTTCAGGAAGCAGCTATTATGTTGGGCATTGCTACAATGATTCATGTTGGCGAAACGCCATTGCAGAGGCCGTTCAGTCAAAGCTTCCATACCAAATTCGTGAACTTTTTGCAGTAATTTGTGCACTAAATGTTCCATCCAATTGCAAACTATTATGGGAAACATTCAAACTCGCTATGAGAGAAAACTATCTAAGAGATACGGATGAGGAAAATGCATACAATCGTTCTCTGTTATATATTGAAGACATTCTAAATACACATCATGTGAAAATCTTGGAATGTCCGTCCCTGCCAGGAGGGTCAAAATTCCACAAAAGATGGTCTATTGAATGACCACATTGAATTGTATCAGCAGATGTTCGATCAAGCTACTCCAGAACAAAGGAATGTCATAAGTACAGTGATATCTGCAGTTTAAAATAATTCGAGAGAAAATTCCAATTTGTTTTTTCTTGATGCACCAGCAGGATGTGGGAAAACTTACGTTCAGCGGACTATTATGGCATATGTTAGAGCCAACAATCATTATTACATTCCCGTTGCTAGCACAGGCATTGCTGCTAGCCTTTTAGAGGGTGGAAGTACAATTCACAGTCAGTTCAAGCTACCAATAAACCTTACCCATGAGTCCGTTTCTGGGATCACTCCCAATTCTCCACTTGGCGAGTACATTAAAAGAGCGGCACTAACAATTATAGACGAGGTAAGTTCAACACTATCAGAAGTTTTTACTGTCTCAGATAGACTTTATAAAGACTTACCGAATGAAGCAGACCGTCTGCGACCTTTTGGTGGTAAGGTTGTTTTTATTTGTGGCGATTTTCAACAACGTTTGCCTGTAATTTGTCATAGGAACCGGTCTACCATAGTTCAGCGTTGCTTAATTAAGAATCCTCTTTGGCAGTAAATTAAAAAATTCAATCTAAATAAAAACATGCGAGTAAATGAGGGTGAAGAGGAATTTGCCAATTATCTTTTGATTGTTGGAAATGGTAACCTCCCTAATGCTGAAGACAATAATCATAAAGTTTCTGTCTTTAACCGGAAATGGAAACGGTACAGCGATTGATTTTGTTTATGGTGATGTGGGTTTGTTGGATGACACAATTATTGACTCAGCAATTCTTTGTCCAACTGCTGGAAAATGAATAAAGAAATATTAAATAAGATCCCACATGAAGTAACGGATTATATCAGCTATGACACTATTATTTCAGATGATCCCGAACAAAATAGATTTCCTACAGAGTTTTTAAATAAAATTGAAGTGTCAGGATTTCCCCGCCATAGACTTAAACTTAAAGTTGGGTCGATTGTTGTGTTAATGAGAAATCTTAACATAATAAGGGGCCTCATTAATGAGACAAGATTAAGAATTTTAGAGTTGAACTCTGAATACATAAGAGTTTAAAATTTTAACAGGAGTTCAAATAGGCGAAAAAGTACTAATCCAAAAGTTAAATTAAATGCATCAGAATCAACCCTTTCAATTCCATTACAACGTCAACAGTATCCATTGTCCCTTGCCTTCGCTTTTACAATTGAAAAAAAGCCAAGGGCAGTCATTGTCTAAAGTAAGAATTTATTTGAAAAAACCAGTATGTGGCCTTAAGTAGGGCAAGATCATTTAGTGGCGTTCGCATATTTATTGAATATTGTAAACAACAAGAAATATTAGAAAGTGGTGAAATTTATATAAAGAATATAGTTTGGTCTGAAGCTTTAAGCCAGCACATGTGAAAAAAGGTATGTATCTAAAAGAATATCAGTTATACAAGCTGATCACAAATAAACCTATTAAGAAACATTTTGATTTTATTACAATCGTCATTTAACTTATAAGTTGTTTAGCATTACTGTTTTTTTTTTACTACAAAGTTGGTTTATGACATGTATTTTTATATTTAGTATTTATTACAATAAATTAAACAGATAAAAATCAATTACCATATTGTTATTTCATCCTCATCATTCATCCTGGAAGGATGACTCTGGTTTGCTAGTATTGATAAATATTGGTATGTAGCTTCACTTAATTGTAGTATATATTGATATTTGCATGAAAATAATAATATTTTGTTCATCATCCTCATGGCAGCAAACCTGCAAACTCATCCCTAATGTTCTCCTTATAAAGAATAAGTAAAGTTTTATATCTCTCTTAATAATTATGAACACAAATTAACATAACTTGGAATGTAGCCAGTGGCGGATCCAGCTTTAGAGTGGGGGGGGAGGGACGAACTTAGTGGTGGAATACCCCCTGCCCCCGATTTTTATTGTTACGGATAATAATTGTAATAGTAATCAATTACTAAAAATAACAGTTAAACCCAACATACACACTAAAGTGAAGTGAACTAAGACAGAAAATGCAGAACAGCGCTCATGCGCAGTGTAAGGGTGTGATGACTAATAATATCACGTATGCATGGTCAAACTCCCGTTGCTATGGTAACGTGACGTACGCACCACTCTGCCTTCACCTCGCCGCCCCGCTCACTCGAGCTATAGTACCGCTGTTGTATTTAAGATCTTCTGATAACTACACAACGTTAATCATGACGTTTGCCGGCACCCAAACCCAAGTACGCAACGGTGGTTTCGCGGGTAAAACAGGAGGCAGGGTGTAAAGGGCATTTGCATCGTTGCGTCAGTGCAGCCAACTGTCAGGCGTCATCAGTAGGGTTGTTAAATATTTCTGTACCAGTGACTTTGGCGCTAATATTTGTTCGGCACTAAAGGAGCTGGTGCCAGGAAATCGTACTAACCAGCTCCAGTGACTTTGGTGACAGTACGTATTCACTCACTCAAAAGTCGCTGTTGCTGTTTGGTTGTTTCGAGGTATCTCCGCTAGGTTCTTGGCGCTGTCGCTGGAGCTGGGAGCTGGTGCTAGCACTGGTCACTGTCACTTGTCGCTGTTTGGTTGTTTCGAGGTATCACCGCTAGGTTCTTGGCGCTGTCGCTGGAGCTGGGAGCTGGCGTTGGCACTGGTCACTGCCACTTGTCGCTGTTTGGTGGTTTCGAGGTATCGCCGCTAGGTTCGTGGCGCTGGCGCTGGTTGGAGCTTGGCGCTGTCGCTGGAGCTTGGCACTGTCGCTGGAGCTTGGCACTGTCGCTGGAGCTTGGAGCTGGGCATAGACGAGATGGACGAACCAGCACCAGTGACTTCAATGACAGCACGAGCCCGCATCTTTCATGCAAGTCGCTGTTGTGCGTTTACTAACTAAAGCGCTATTAGTTAATTAATTTGCTGATGACTGTTATTTGTATAGTTAAGTAGTTTTTTTACACGCTTTATTTATTTATGATTTAGTAACAACTTTATTATTTTACTTCTAGGTAATTATTATTTTTTTAGTGATACTCCTAAGTTTTTCGTAGTTAAATGAGAATTTGTACTATGAATTCTAATTATTACTTGTTGTTCCTATTTTATGAAATATATTTAATTCTAATCTCAATTAAGTGAACTGTTGATTACTTATAAGGTCATGATCAAATTTGATGAATAACATAGTGTCAAAAAGGGGTAATTTATCGCTGGAGTTGTCATGACGAACTGCGCCAGTAACTGGTGATAAGTTACCGGTAAAAGTAACTGATAATTTTTTGGCGCTGTCACTGAAGTCACTGATCCGGCAAAGTCACTGGATCGCACATCTCTAGTCATCAGACCGAAATTATCACTCCCACTAACTGTTTACACTTAGTTCCACAACTTTAGTATGCATACAGACCGTTTAGAAAAATAATCTATGGTAGACAGTGCATAAATTAGATTGGCAATAAAGAATTAATCGCAAAACATTTAACCAGATGCAAATTAAACAACTGCACTATTTTTATACAGTATATGAGAAACATTTCTGAGGTTGAGGAGGGGCGATCGCCCCCCCCCCTTGGATCCGCCATTGTATGTAGCTTCATCTGGTTTGAGTAATGATGACAATTTCATAAAAACAGATTCCTTATCTTCCTTCTTGCAGCATTCCGTACTCAGCCTTAATGTTATTCTTATGGAGAAAAAATAAAATGCTATACTGAATATCACTTATTTTAGCTATGCATTTTTTTATGGAACTTGGTAAGTGGTTTTACATGGTAGTGAGAAACATATACATGCTTTGGAAATTCGCTAAGTACGCAGGTTTGCTGCAACAGGGGTATTTAGTTACATCGTAACCATCCTCAGGTTCTCTGTACAACTAAATTTAACGTTTAAATGTCAGTAAAAAAACATACATGGCTATCAATATGTGTTGTCAAAATATCAAAATTGAGTTAAATCTGTTGTGATTTTATAGTGGTGTTTTATAAGTAACACCTCTTCAATTGGTTTATGACTGTGATGGGAAAATCAAAGAAAAATGACTACAGAGAGGTATGTTATGACAAGATAGAAATAAAAGCAGTTTTAGTTCTTTAATTTTTTAGCAGAAAATCCATACAATTCATGCTTTGTGACAATTTTTGACTTTTATTTTGTTCACATTGTGTTTTCTATTAATGGAATGAAACAATTGTATATATGCATAGATAATTTCTGTAAATTCCCAACCTCTTATAAGAAAAGTGAATTTTAGGTTTGTCACTGTGCGATGATTGTGAGAAAAGTTCTGGTCTCGCCACTGTATATCATACTGTTGTTGGTTCAGATTTAACTGGTTGAATTGGAATTTTACTTTTCTATGTTAAATATAACAGGTTACTAACCTAAATCCGTTGTCGATTCTTTGTTCACACTATGATGACTCGAGTTTCCACCTTAAAAGGCCATTATCAAACCCTTGATGTCAAACTTTACTTCATGTTGAAGGTCGTCATAGTTTTAAAAAACAAAAAACACATTTAAAACAGTACGAGGCACGATAGAATACAAACATTTATCACAAAATTGAGTTTGGCAATTCGTGTCCTTTGATAATGGCCTTTTAACCCATTCGCTTACCTGAAATTTGCCACCTGACAAACATTCAGTTTCCTAATAAAAATTACATGAATGTAGACTTTTACTAAAACTTTCACTACAGCAAAAATGATTGCTCAGTTTACTTAATTTTTGCACTGTTCTTTAGAGAAATAAATAAGAAGAAAATACTTTTGACAGCATTTATGTATGGTAAATATTATATATATATATATATATATATATATATATATATATATATATATATATATATATATATATATATATTAGTGATGGTCAAAACCAGAAATTTTGAATCTCGAAACCGAAACTTATAAAATCGAATCTCGAAACCCTATTTACTTGCCTGGGTATGGTTATGAAAAATAAATCCAGTTACTCCAAATAAACCAGTTAACTTACTGCCATTCTCGAAGTATCCTAGAAAAATATAAGTTTCAGAACTACTAGTGAACCAATTATTTGTAGCTTAATTATAAACTTTGGTTAGAGTTGTTCTTTCACAAATAAAAAATCAATAATCCACAAAAGGTGAAGGTAGACGACCGATGACAGTAGGCTTTTGACCTTCACATTATTAATCAAAACTCGGGCGTGATTTCTGTTAAAAAAACAACAATGACACAAAAAATCTCGGCAGTTTTGAGTTTTGATTCTCGAAACTCGCCGATCGAATCTCGAAACCAAAACTTTTCCAAAGTTTTGGTGGTTTTGAGATTTGAGTTTTGGTTTTGACACATCACTAATATATATATATATATATATTTTATAAAAAATGTAATTTTAAAAAGAGCTGACATGTAAAAACCCAGAAAATAATGTTTCAGCCCAACAACTATTATTTACTTGTAGGTTGTTTATTTTTTTACATGAAAATATAAAAAAATTGGTGATACATTTACATTTGACCTAAATATAACATGTTTGCCAAAATCATATTTTTCCGAAATTTGAATAAGTTTCCCCAAGTATGGGCACATGCATACAAAATACATACAAACAAAAAATAAAAACAAATGAAAATACCCTCGTCGCAGAAAACCTGCGTACTCAGCAAATTTCCAATGCATGCATATGTTTCTCACAACTACATTAAGCCACTTACCAAGTTTCATAAAAATACATAAATAAATAAGTGAATTTGAGTAACATTAGGGCTGAGTACGCAGGTTTGCTGCAAAAAGAAAAGAAGAAATATGTTTTTGTGCAATTATTAATATAACTCAACTAGGTGAAACTATGTAAGTTTTATTAATTTATGTTCATAATTATGGGAGATATAAAACTTTACTTATTCTCCATAAGAATGACATTAGGGCTGAGTATGCAGGTTTGCTGCTACTGGGATAATCAACAAAAAATAAATTTGCTGTGCAAATATCAATATACTGGTACTAGGTGAAGCCAAATACAAAGTTTCATCAACATACATTCATAAATAATCGAGATATCAAATTTTATTTATTCCCCATAAGGATAACATTGGACAACGTACAGTAGACGCTCTTTTATCCGGCATTCTATGAACCGGCACCAGGCGACCCGGGTTTTTCCAGGTATTTTCGGTCGTTTCCGTTTCATACTGCGACTGCGCTGGACTGTTCCCGCCTTTTTCTTAGTCACCTGTTGTTTGTTTACGTCTCAAGCAGTTTGGTTTCTATTTTTAGACGCCAACTTCCGCCCGACTGTCTGTCCGCCCGTCTGTCTATCTGTCCATCCACAAATGCAGGTGTTCCGGAGCAGTGCCAAGGTCAACCAACGCACGCGACCACAGCTCATTACTGACAGACTCTCAGATTACTGTATTCCCATTAATAACTAAAAAGTTCTATTATCCGGAAAAATCGATTTACCGGCATGGGCGTGGTCCCGAATATGCCGGATAAAAGAGCGTTTACTGTACTGTGTTTAGCACTTTTGAGTATCTCGGCAACACTTGGACGTAGAATCACAATTTAAACACCAAAATGATTGTTTTGTAGAGCTGAATTGATTGGTAAAAGCAAATTTGAGGTTTACAAAAAAATGAACTGAGGAAAAGCTAAAAACCTTTTTCCCATAAGATTAACATGGCAGATTTTATGAGCACGTTTTTCCCCGCAACCACTTAACCTAGGTTAATGATTCAAAATACTATATTATTTGTTTTTTAAAGCTCTATAAAATGCTCAAAACAAAAACTCAGTGTTTTAAAAAATTTTGGGTGAAAAGTGCAAAAAACTGATTTTTGGAAATTTATAATCCCCATAACCAGTGGGGATGTTGCTCGTGTTTTGAGAGGTATGCAAATTAAATTGAATTCCTGCAGGGAGGAGTTGTGCAGCCTGCTGGAGAGCGTGGTGGTGCTAGAGGAGGTCTGCAAGGAGCTGGCGGCCATTGCGTTCGTCAAGTTCCACCACGCCACGTGACCCTGACAGCCTCTCGCCCTCCACGGCCCCTTCGCCCTCGGTAGGAACGTCATCTACTCCGAGCAGAAGCAGTACACCTGGTTGTGCACCAGACTCTTTTGTCCTGTCTTCAGAACCTCATAAGGCCTTAAAGCTTAGAGCGCACACAGTATTGTTTATAATAGTCCTCGCCTAATTGATGTTTCGGTTACGTTAGAGAACTCGATGTTTGTTATATTATTTTTGTTAAATACTGATTTCTAATTGAGTATTTAACGTACAGAAATTTAGGCCAGTGATTTTATAGTAAATCATCCTTTACAATGATTTTGTGGGATTATCCTAATGTTATTCATAGTGATTCCAGTTACGATTTAGAGACTGATTAGTAGGAGAATAAAACTGAGTGAGATGTCTAGATTTTTAAATACATACACTTTAGATAATTTTAACATTTGAAATGTTTAAAAGAACTACTAAATCCTATAAACTTTGTCTCTAAGAAATTTGGATGATCATATATATGTTTCCCTTTGTTATTCAATTGGCTAACACATATCAACCAAACCGACATTAAATTATCTTCTTAACACGTTGGCTGCTGAAAAATCATTATATTGGTCGTCAAAAATGTGGATATTTCCCCCCCCCCAAAACCTACCTAAAAATATTGCCAAAACACCAAAAACAGCTAAAAAATTGTCCATACACGCTATTTCCGGTGTTGTGATGTCGTCACATCCGTGACCCGCATGCGAGTCAGCCGCTCCTGAAAGTAGGTTGCTGACCCTTTTGACATAATAGATTAGCGTAAACACTGAAATAATAGGTATACTTAACAATAAACCACAAAAGATGTTTATAAACTTTTAATAATGAAAAAAATGACTTTTACAGTAAAACGGTATACAAATTCAAATATAATACCATGTATGAATATCGTTCTAATTGCAAGTTTTTATTGCACATAATTATAGAACTTAATATTTTATGTTTCATTGTCATCCATCATGGTTATATCTGAATGTTTTTCACGGACAGCACATAACACAATTAGGAAAAAAACACATCAGTAAATAAATCACACGTTTAAACTTAAAAAACGCATGGCGCGGGAAACTGACGCTACCGAACTAACACGTATCTATGTGAGGAGCGGACAGCGTAAGGTCTATTCCCGCCAAGAGCTGAGCTCACACCAAAGCATTACAGTGGCTGGTGCACCGTGACTCCCAGGCGGGACAGCCGCTCCTAGCGTTAGGGTCGCGTGACTCACACCCAGAGCCAACGTGTTAAAGGTTGCCCCTTTTACTCGTGACTGGAACCGGCGTCTTCAACAGTTGTTCTCAGATTATTTTTCATCCTAATTGCCAGATATTTGTTTACCATAATATGTTGTTTTTTCAGTCACTCATAGTTTGTTCATGATTTTTTGTAACATCTTATCCTCCTTGAAGGATATTTTTCCTTTATTTAAAAAATACGGAGATTAAAACTTCTAAATAAGTGTTTATCTGCCATCAACAGCTCCAGCACATTGTACAAATTATACATTCACTGTAATTTTCGTTAAATGTTCAATGTTCGTGTTGTGTATTTTAAGTGTGACGATGCTCCTTCAGCTGAAATTCATTGTATTGTGTCTGAGGATGGCATTATAATGCTGAAACGATGGCAACGCAAGTTACAATTTATTGAAGCTGTTGACGGAAGGTATACCTTTATTTAGTTACATAACAGCTCTGGGGCTGGTTAACATGAATTTTAATTAAAACTTCTACTTTCTTTTTACAAGTCAACGCTATTTTAGATTAGAACCCTCCGTTCCAATCAACCATAGAGGTAATTCGATTGAGGGACAATATCCCACCAAGACATCCTCATCAGTCATTCTGTACTTTTTTGTGTAACTGAGCCTCCAGATCAATTTTTGGACACTGATTTCAGCGTTTATGCCTGATTTATATTTTCATAGTCACTTCAACACCCGTTCCATCAGAAGCATGACACATTGTTGTTCTGCTCTAGTCAACTTAGTTTATGTCTGTTTTATATTGTCATACCTCTTTGGTTAATCACTCGTTCCACTAGGAGGCTTGACACATGTTCAGCTATAGTCAACTTAGTTTAAGTACATCCAAAAGAGTAAATACTCAAATACTCATACATATTCAATTTAGATGATCTGACCGGATATTAGGGGTGTGCGAGTACTTGAAACTTCGAGTTTTCGGCCGAGTATTTTAATACTCGAACTCGACTCGGAAGTTTAGAAAACTAATCGAAGGTTCGAGCGAGTATTTCCCGCCGATTACTGAACGATCGCTAACGATTGCGAGCGGCCAAAACGCGTAGTAACGGCCGCAAAAGGCGATCGCATCACATAAAATCGGCCGAAAATGACGATCGGACCGCGCAATTTAGGCCGCAAAAGGCAATCGCATCACGTAAAATCGACCGAAAATGAAGATCGGATAGCGCAATTTCGGCCGTGACCAACGATTTCGTCATTTAATATTGATTATAAGCGATGTCTAGACCAGGTGAAATTGGCCAAATGACAACAGGTTCCTGTTTCATCGGCTGGAAACGAATATCAAACCTTGTTTTGTTAGTCAATACGTAATCCAGTTTGATTGTACTGGCCAAAACTTTGTATTGCTACTCATGTATTAGTTAAAAACCATGTTTATATTATCAAATCTAGGGTGGTATCCAAAGCCCATTACACTATTTTAAACTACCAATTGATGGCAAATACTCGCTCGAAAATACTCGAAACTCAAAAATAATTGGCACTACTCGACTCGACTCAAAAAATCACTACTCGCACACCCCTACCGGATATTGTTATGTAATTGGCCACTTAGCCTAACCTGTCTGATGGATTTTAAAGACACTAATACATCACCTTAAATTAATATTGAACTATATTATTATTTTACCTGCCATTGAATTAATGTGCCAACTTGTAATAATTTTACTCTTCTCCTAAATCAAGCTTAATGACTACCAACGAAGATGACCAAAGTGGCATTGAAACATTTAGGAAAAAATCAAAAAGTTTAAGCAAGCATGAAATTGCCAGAAACATTAGTAATCATATCAATGGGATTACTCAAGAATTGAAATACATCGAGCTTATTGATTGGAGTCAGGTAATATGATCGTGCAGGTAACCGGTGAAGGAAGAAGGAATATGTTTATTTTTCAATAAACAGGCAGATTTTAACCAAATGTCAATAGATAGTATTATCAAATGTAATTAAAAAAAAGGAAATAACTTTACCAATCTACCATGTATACATTATTTAAATGAAAAAAAAAAAGTTTTTAGTGTCTGCTTGGATCATGCGTTCTAGAACAATAAATTATCTTGTTGAATATTGTCTATGTCACCACTACTCCTTATGGTCTTAGTTGTTAGTGGCCGCTGAAATCTTAAAAGTTTACATACAGAAACATACAGCAGCTGATTAAGTCTGCCATGACAGTGCTTCATAGTACCATAGCAGGAGATAGCAGGGCGAACCCTCTTGTCTAATGGTGGACAACTTGTTCTATCATAGTGTTACTAAACAAATCTCTTCCATACAGCAGTTGACCTTTACCTCAATCTACTTGGCAGTTTTACCTTACAAGCATTATTACTTATAACAACTGAATTATTATTATATTTATGCAAGAGTTTTTTATTAAATATCCAGTTGTCGGTGGTTTTATTAAGAGTTCGATTATTATTTTGACATTGTTACCAAATTAGCTTGTGTTTTTGTGTGTTTTCTCTTTCTTCCCAATACAGCCCTGGAACAATATTATTATTGTTGAGTGAAAATGTAAAATATATATAAGAACATAAAAGATTGATACAGAATGTAAAAGATTAGAAATATGATCCATTCTACTCACTGGACTATAGATGCTTTTATTTAGTCATATTTACATGCCCCATGAACACAATTCCTTAGCAAATATAAATATATACTATCAGTAGGAAACCTACTTTTTTAAGATAAGCCTGCTTGTGCCAAAACAGCGTTGTAGGGGCCCAGTAATGCTCCCAAATCTACTGTGGGTGTACCAAATATGTTCTTATATTCATTTGACATTTTCCCTCAATGTAAATATCAAGTATCAGTATGTACAAATTGTGATTATTCACATAGTTATTATTAATTGAGTGATTGTGATATGAATGCTTTAAAATAAATTGATACATAATAACAAATTTCATTTATTGAACACCCCTTATGAACGTGTTTTTTAGAGATCATAAGTTCGCAAGACAACAACCTTTTGCTTGGAACTGTGAAATTCCAGTGCTCCGGTAGTGAAAACAGTGCTAACCATTCCAAAGTAAACAAGAGTTCAGTTCTTTTCAAATGAGCTAGCTACAATCAACACCAAATTAATTTTAATGCTGAAACGATGGCAACGCAAGTTACAATTTATTGAAGCTGTTGACGGAAGGTATACCTTTATTTAGTTACATAACAGCTCAGTTATGTAACTAAATAATTAAAAAATCATTCTACATGCCCCATATTACTTATAAATACATCCATGTAATGTATTAGCGCTGTTACGATTCATTCAAAAAACAGCTACAGCAAATGGTTACGAAAACCGGTGAACGTCCTAAAGATAAAACTAGCTGCAACTGGAACTGGTTTTAGAAGCATTTCCGCGGACTCTGTGGAACTAGCTGCGTGCAGTAAGTAACTAAACTGATTGGTACATCTCTAACCCTGCTACTTACATACAAGGTCATTGGACCCTACTTCCCCTCATACTTCTGGTTCATCCCATCGTTTTGCAGTTTGTGTGTGACTTGTCGCACCTGTCCAATAATGCACATTTCTAGAGGTGTGCGAGTACAGGTTTTTTAAGTCGAGTCGAGTAAATGGCAAAAGAGTCAAATCTCGAGTTCGAGTCGAGTATACAAGTACAAAAAAAACACTTGGGTCAAGTTGAATTGGATCAAAACAGTGTATAGGGTTCCATTTATAAATTTTGTTTTTAAAATACACTTTTCCAGTCACAATGACCTGAAAATAACAATAGTAAGCAAAATAAAAGGATTCCTGCTTCATTGGAAAAAGGGAAGACATTTATCTGAAAATAAATCATACCGAAGTAATTGCATAACATTTTGCCATGAAGATAAAATACTTTTAATCTTTTGGTATAAAGGTTGTTATAGCCTATATGGTATTAATTAACAGTTTCATAAAAAATAATCTCAATTTTGTTTTATTTCCTCCTTTTTATTCATCCTATGTTTTGTATATTATGTTTAGGCCTAAGCTACATCTTTCTACAAATAGAAAAAATAAAATTACATTTAGGCCTTTAAATGTAAAAATGTTTAAATGTAATATTAATAAACCCGTATCAGCAAACCTGCATACTCAGCGAATTTCCAATGCATATAAATTTATCTTGATACCACATAAAGCCACATACCAAGTTTCATCAATATACATTCATAATTAAACGATTTATGACATTTTAATTATTCTCCATAAGAATAACATGGCGGCTGAGTATGCAGGTTTACTGAAATAAGGAACACTAAAAGTGGGTTTTTATACAAATATCAATATAACTCAACTAGGTAAAGCCACATACCAAGTTCTATTAATGTATGTTCATAATTAAAGGAGATAACACGTTACTTATTCTCTATAAGAATAACATGGGACTGAATATGCAGGTTTGCTGCTACGGGAACTATTTGCTAAAAAAATGGGTTTTTGTACAAATATCAATAGACCACAATGAAATGAAGCAATATACCAAGTTTCGTAAGGATAAGTTGATATATAAGCGAGATATACAACTTTTCTTATCCTCCATAAGAATAACATTGGACAACGTACTGTGTTTAGCACTTTCAATATCTCAGTAACCAATTGACGTAGAGCAATGATTAAAACACCAAATTGTGTGTCTTTTTAAGTTTATTCCAATAGAAAAAAATAAAATTTTACTTTTTCAAAAATTATGTGTAAAAAACTCAAAAAACCTATTTTTGGGGTACAAAAACCCCCCCAAAATACCCCTTCGGATGGTCGATCTGTCTGGTTTTCGAACTTTTAGTCATAATTGCTGCTTTTCACGTTTTTACCAAATTTCATCAAAATCGGACCTTTTTTACGAGAGTTATTGCACGCACGCGCACGCACTTACGCACACAAGCACACACCACACACACACAGTTTCGAACGAATGGTGTTTTTGGGGTCTGGGGACCTCAAAACGAAAAGTTATCATGGTCCCGGGCCTAGGTCTTACCATTCCGACTACGGTAATAGCTTCTTCCCTATAGGGGAAATTCGCTAAAATAAACTTTATTTTAATATTTAAAAGGCCTATTACATGGTAAAAGATTAGCCTACTTACTTACCACACAAAATGTATTTACTAACATATCTTAATTAACATTAATGTTAACACCAATAGTCCTAATAAGAACAATTAGTTAGTAACAACATGAAGCTATGTTTGAAAGTGCCTGGAAAATCAATTGATGAAATTGATGCCATGTCTTAGATAGAGTTTTAAAAAATTACAAATTATTTAAAAAATCATTAAGAAAACATAAACAAGGCCAAAACAAATCACTTGCCTTTAAAAACAGCTCAATGCCAAAGGAAAGTTGAGCCTCAAATTAATGGATTGACTCAACTTCAATAATTATGGAACAAAAAACAAGCACAAACTTCCTATGCTTGCCTATTAGATTTCATTACAGATATGTTTTTGATATTTTACTTTAAAAAATTACAAGGTTAGGTTAACCTAAAAGTGGACTATACAGACAAGTGTTCATACTACTCAATCTGAAGGTCCTGATAAATCCTCCATTTTGGGGTAAAGAGCAACACAAATTTATAAGCCACAACTTACTTATTAGTGAATTTCCTTTGGAAAGTGAACTATTAGCATGACCCGCACGGTGAAACTTAAGCCCAGGACCACCATAGATGTTCCTAACGTGACCCCCTGAACACGTTTTGGGGGGTTCAAAATTTTATATATGTGTGTTTGCACTCTAGCGGTCAAATTTGTTGTCCGATTTACTTAAAATTTGGTAGGGACGTTCCTTTCTGTAATCAGTTGGACAAGTTCGTTGGGCAAAACAATCGGAAAACTCTAAACCCCTTTTTAGGGGATTAATCTTTCAAATTTCGAGTTTTTGGGCCCAAAAAGTATCAGAAAAGCCCCGTATGTAAAATTAATGCATTTAAAAAGATGGGAATTAGTAAGGCGAAAGTTTTAAGCGGTTTCTCGTCATTCTAGCATACATATTTACCGATTTATTAAAGAAAATGTGGTTTGACTAAACACAGTACGTTGTCTTATGGGGTTTTTACACTAGAAAAGCCTGTTATTCCTTTGTTGGAGTACTTTTATCATCCCCAGCAACCTCTCGCCTACTTTCAAGCCTGTATGGAATCTGCTCCTAAAATATAATGCGCAAAATTGTATTCCCAGCTTTGCAGGTAAATGAAACCAGGATCATCAGAACAGCCAAAAATCACTGTTTTCAGATTTTACTAAAAATTGGAATAAATGTATGTTTTTACACTGATTTTGAGTTTTAAAAGTTTTTATGTGGAAATTCACTTCCCTCGCGTCAGCGTGCTGCGTGCGAACTCGTTTATTAACCCTTTGAGTGCTAAGCTTCTGAAAGGAGTAGTTGAATCCGTGATGTTTTGTTGATTTTTTTAATATATTGAACGCCTGAACAGTTAAAATTAATAAAAACGTGCTTGCGCTGGACACACACAGTAAAGGATAGGTAAAAAGTAGCAAAACACCTGATCAGATGTGCAACTCACAAAGAATCCACCCATCCCGTCAGCTTGGACCCGAGCCGTCCACCGTTTGCTTAACCCTAGCAGTGGCCACCCAAAAACTGTAGAATGGCCAACCAATTTTGGCGATTTTGCAGACCTTTTTTTGAAAATTTGTATAAATTTGAAATGAGAACTAAACATAGCCAACCACATATTCATTTTGTTCAGAAAGAACAGGGGCATCATATAATAGTCAAATAAAAAAGATCTAAGAGGTAATTTTTTCAGCAAAGTAAAAGAAATATAAAAAAATTGAAATTTATTTTTGAAATTTTAAAAGCAGCCTCGGTAAAACTTTTTCGTCCGATTTTTTATGGAAAATTCATTATATACATTATGTAGACAATTCAATTCCCTACATAGAAATGTATAATATGTTGGGGAACAAATTTTATTTGTAGGTATTATGTAAGTATATACGGAAAACCGCAAAATGTGAAAATTGTACAGTGTTAGTTAGTACTGTAAAATTGTAATGTAAATATGTACATGCTAATAATAATATGTATATGTTTGTAAAGATAATGAAATAAGAAATGTAAAAAGTCATAAAGTTGATGGTAAAAAATTGTTATCACTTATGATTAGATGAATTTTGGAAATTTTAGGGTATTCGGAAAAAAAAGATTCTACGGTATTTAGTATATAACTTTTTTTAGAAATTTATTCCTCCAAATACTATATATACATTTAGTAGGACATTCAATTCCCTACATAGAAATGTATAATATGTTGGGGAAAGAATTTTATTTGTAAGAATTATGTAAGTATATACGTAAAACCGCAAAATTTGAAAATTGCGGTCACCATGTAGGAAAAATTACAAAATTAATATTTTTTATATAGGCCTACTCAATAATCTACTCAATAAATACATCCTACCTTACAATTGTAAAAGTAATAAAAATAAATATAATTACTCACCCCCTTCCCATTATTATGTTATCCTGTTGGTTTATATCACAATCGAACATTCGAGACATTGTAAGAAAAACAACTTTTTAGAAACACTATTTCACACACTTCAGTAATATTTATGCATAATAAAATGCATAAAGATTACTGTTATATACACACATACACTTCACTAACACTAACACTCCGAAATAATAAAGGATTTAGCAATAATTCGCGGATAACATGAGAGCATAAAACCCACCGACAGCGACGACAAAAGACGAAATGGCCGACTAATACGTACCAGATGTGAGATGTGACGCAATTCCTTCGTCTTCGAGAGAGCAGACAGAAATAATAACCATGGGCAAGGCTGCCAATCTCAAACGCAAAATTTCTTCCTCTTCAAAATGAAATATTATATGACTAGTATTTATAACTTGCACTGGATGTAATTCGCATTTCCCATACCAGCGTATTACGCCGGTTGGCCATTTGTTACGAATTCAGAAAACAGGTGTTTTCATAAAATCGTAACTGTTGTGCAATCAATATTTCGTTCTAAAAATCAATACCACAGTGAAACTAAACTCTTTGGCTATGCAGTGGTACCACCCGCAACATCCTAAGACAAAAATTACCCGAGCAGGGTAATTCCAAAGAAGTCGTGTTTTTACATTTTCCGAGCGTCGACTGCAGGAATGGCGTAGTGGCAAAATTTCATAGTAATTATAATCGTCGTGACATTGTTATACAACTTGTAAACGGTTCATTTATGTAATAAAATGAAAGTTCAGAATGTGATCTTTTGAATGGTATAAATATTGTTCACTTCTGAGTTGACTATTAATGATTTTTTTACCGTTACAAAAATTTCCACCCGTACCAGCGTATTACGCTGGTGGCCATTTCAGGCGACACGTGAAACCAGCGTATTACGCTGGTTGGCCACGGCTAGGGTTAAGGTCCGCCCTCCCCTTCAACTCTGCCACAGACAGGTGAACTCTCCATGAGTTGCACATAAAAACCACCGACTGTGACGGCATTCGAACCCTCGATCCAAGTGTTACCCCCGGCCGGGAAGGTAACGCCTTAGACCGCACAGCCACTGGTCAGGCTAGCAGCTGCAGTGGATCAGTTGGTATTATAGAGACTAGGCGCTGGACGAGGTAGTTCACTTCGTGTCTACCAGGTTTCACCACATGTCAGACTCAGACTGCAGACTGAGCGCCTAACGGTACAATCGCTTATGAAGCAGTAACAGTGTTTATTGATAACAGATTCAAAAGACGATATATCGGGCCATAGCACTGAAAGGGTTAACCCATTGAGGTAGCAATTTTATTCTATTTGCAGTAGCCTATAACGGGAATTGATTGGTGCTGCACTCTAGTAGCAAAATATGTAACTAATGACTGCGGGCGTCTACGGTTCTATCCGCTAGGGGCGCGGACTGACTGAAAAACCTTAATATCGCCGCCAGGCCTTTGGTCGTGTTAGCTGAGTTGGCTACGTCGTGGAAACACCTTGGCCAGGTGGTGATACGATGTTCGTGAGTTCGATTCCCGCACACGACCAAAACTGACCAGTTGTGCAACTCTCAATGAGTTAACCGGTCTGTGGCAACATTGGTGGGAGGGCCCAAGTAAAACAAACGGTGGCAGGCTTGCTTGGAAGTTAACAGGATCAGTTAATTCTTTGAGACTTGCACATGGTCAACACTGATTTTGCTAATTTTTACTTATGTCTACTGTGTGTCTGCCAATGTGACTCTCTAAACTGAAAGAAAACAATATTTTAATTAAAATACACCATTAATCCAACACACCAATTTTAACACCAATTTTATATATACTCCAATTCACAGGTTAATAAAATTACAAGTAAGGAACGAGACCAGCTCGTATGTCTACGCCAATGGGTTAATAAAACACTAAAATCTACATCACAACTCAACACCTCAGATGCGTTCACACTCAAGGGTTGTCCGCGGCCGCGTGTGGTCTGTAAATAAAAAAAAAATGTAAGTAATATCAATACAACTCAACTAGGTGAAGTCATATACCAGTTTTTATTCATTTATGTTTATAATTGAGGGAGACATAGCATTTAGTTATTATCAATAAGAATAACATGGGGCTGAGTATGCAGGTTTGCTGCTAAGGGAGCCTTTGGCAAAAAATTATTAATTTTGAGCAAATATCAATAGACCTCAACCAGATGAAGCCATATACCAAGTTTCATCGGTATACTTCATAAATAGGCGGGATATAAAATTGTTCTTTTCCTCCATAAAAATAACATTAGACAACATACTGTGTTTAGCACTTTCAATATTTCGGGAACCAATTGACGTAGAGGAATGATCAAAATACCAAATTGTGTGTTTTTAAGCTGAATCCAATGGTAAAAACTAAAATTTGCCATTTTCAAAATTTATATGTAACAAATCCAAAAAACCCATTTTTGGGGTACAAAACCCCCCCTTCGGATAGAGCGATCTGGCTGGTTTTCAAACTTCAAGTCATAAATGTTGCTTTACACATTTATACCAAATTTCATCAAAATTGGATCATTTTTAAAAGAGTTATCGTGCTCACGGACACACACACATACATGCATTGGAAATTCGCTGAGTATGCAGGTTTGCTACGACGGGGGTATTAATTTACAGACAACACGCGGCCGCGGACGACCCTTGGTAGCGCAGGTTAACGGCGGGAGTAAACTCGCCTCGAGTTTCAGTGCCAAACTCGGCTCAAACTCGAAAGTTCGAGTACTCGCACATCTCTGCACATTTAAGATTTATACCCATCAAACATTTTCTTTACTGAAACATTTTCTCTAAAAATGACAAATTGTATTAGTTTTAAGCCTTTTCTGAACAACTTCTGTAATAGTTACAGAAGTTATTAATTTGTAACAGTCCCTCGAGGTTCAAATTTCTCAAGTTCCACTATATTTTGAGAGGGTTAAAAACATACATACAGAAACCAACAGGTGTAGGCAGAACCTTGTCATTCCAAAGCATACAATACCCCCGTCACAGCAAACCTGCATACTCAGCGAATTTCCAATGAATGTATAACATAGCACATTAAAACACTTACCAGGATTCATAAGAAATATATTCATCAAGTGATATTTAAAATATTAATTATTCTCCATAAGAATAACATTGGGGATGAGTACGCAGGTATGCTGGAATAAGGAACACAAAATAATGGGTTTTTATGAAAATATCAATAGAACTCATCTTAGTGAAGTCACATACCAAATTTCATCCATATCCATTCATAAATAAGCGATGAATAACATTTGAATTATTTTTCATAAGAATAACATGGGGACCAAACACCTTGGTTTGCTGCTACGGGAACCATAGGCAAAAAACTGTTTTTTGTGCAAACAACAATAAACCACAACCAGATGAAATCAAATACAAAATTTCGTCAGTTTATGTTCATAAATAAGCGAGATATAAAATTGTTCTTTTTCTCCATAAGAATAACATTAGACAACGTACTGTGTTTAGCACTTTCAATACCTCAGTAACCAATTTACGTAGAGCAATGATCAAAATACTAAATTGTTTGTTTTTTATGCTGAATTCAAAGGTAAAAATTAAAATTTGATTTAAATCAAAATTACATGTGGAAACCCCAAAAAACCCATTTTTGGGGTACAAAACCACCTCTTTGTTTGGTGTGATTCGTCTGGTTTTTGAACTCTTTCAAATAAATGGTACTTTACACATTTGTACAAAATTTCATTAAGATCAGACTTTTTTACGAAAGTTATAGTGCTTACGTACATATATACCGGGTGTCCAAAAAGTCCCGGGTCGGTTAAATATTTGTAGAAATATTTAAAATAGAGCTACAAAACTTTGCACAAAGTTACTGGACATAAAAATCTATTTTAACACATACTCAGTGATCCGCTACTTCCTCAAGGGGACGGCCCGCTAGGAGTCAGAAGAAAATCTTAAATGTAAGCATAGGTTGATATGCATATCAAATAAAAGGTCTTTATTAGTAGAGTACAGAGCCGCAAACCCGACCTCAAATGGAGAAACGAGTCAAAAATGACAGCCGTTCAACGATGGCTTGAGTTTGCAACTTAGGTTAATGTAGAAAATAAACTGACGAGCTTTTTGATTTTAACATTACTAACCCAAAACTGTTTACAATTAATACTATTGTAGAATTATAAGTTTCGTTATTTCTGAGAGGGATCGAAAATAAAACAAACAAGGAAAATGAATGAGCCATGATAAACCTAAAAGAGAAAGTTATTTGTGACTGATAGTGTGTTCCATGAACTTGATTACATTTACCTAAGTTGCAAACTCAAGCCATCTTTGAACGGCTGTCATTTTTGACTCGTTTCTCCGTTTGAGGTCGGGTTTGCGGCTCTGTACTCTACTAATAAAGACCTTTTATTTGATATGCATATCAACCTATGCTTACATTTAAGATTTTCTTCTGACTCCTAGCGGGCCGTCCCCCTGAGGAAGTAGTGGATCACTGAATATGTGTTAAAATAGATTTTGATGTCCAGTAACTTTGTGCAAAGTTTTGAAGCTCTATTTTAAATATTTCGAAAAATATTTAACCGACCCGGGACTTTTTGGACACCCTGTATATACATATACATATATAAAAATTTGAACGAATGGTGTTTTTGGCATCAGGGGACCTCAAAATGAAAAGTTATCATGGTCTCGGGCTTAAGTCTTACCATGAAACCTACGGTAATAGCTTCTTCCCTATAGGGGAAATTCGCTATAAGAGATGAACAAAAATGAACCGGTATCTAAAGGAATAAAATGTATTTAACATTTTACAAATGATTCAAGGTAAGATAAGTCTCATTATTGAAACAAATTTAAAAAGTAACGTAGGGGCACGACTTGCTGAGAAGCACTGATTCAAATGGGCGCTTTCATATTGGTATGACAAAAGTTGTGGGGGTGCACAACTGCAAATGGTTTGAATGCTAGTCACACACCGACAAGACTGTAGTCGTGTGTCAATAACTACTCTTGTCGGGTGCACATGCATCCAGAAAGTCGTACATACATGTAATGTATTGATCGATTTAGCGTTAATCAGGTTTTTACATAATCATAATTGTAATTCAGGCAGTTGGCAAAACCATAAATCATGCCATGTATCAGGTGATCGGCCCATATTGGTCCAATATCGTATGATGTCAAATAAAGCTATGTGGTTTGCGGAGCTATTTCTTTCAGTAATTCTCTATACAATACCTAGAGTCAGTCCACTACCAAATCCCTGACTTGATGTTCTGCGCTCCGCCAGTCATTGTTAAACTAAAATGTAGTTCACTTATTATTTAATTCCTGGTTAAGAAACGTGTTAAACCACCTTACCACCTTAGACATTACAATACACACAACCAATGTTGTGTAATATGAAAAGGCTCTAATTATTTCTCATACTGATTTGCAACTCCCAAATAAGATTATGAATGAGCAATGTTTCTTTGTACTTCAGGAATATGTTTGAAATCAGAATAATATATTTTGTACCGGTATTGTATAAAACAATTTAAATCAAAGGGGTTTGTTCCCTTTTGACGGACATAACTCTGTTTTTTTTTAAATTTATGCAAACTTTTGTATTTTTTCCATATCTGGATCCTAAGCTATAAGCATCCAATAAAGCACATTAATCTTTTGTCATAAGTTTGCCATTAGCTAAACACTGCCTAGAATAAAAGCCCTTCTGTTTTAGGTTACTCCAATTCAATTGTGGCTTTGAGTTTATTTCCATTGTGCAGCGGTTATCAAACTTGATTGGCCAAGCCCCACTGTGTTTTAGTTAGGTGATTAAATGGTTTAAATGTGTTTACATAGCAAACAATTTTAGTGAGCTAGTAGAATTGTTATTAACCCATTGGCGTAGACTTACGAGCTGGTCTCGTTCCTTACTTGTAATTTTTTTAACCTATGAATTGGAATAGAAAATTGGTGTTTTAAATGGGTTAATGGTTTATTTCAATTTATATATTGTTTTCTTTCAGTAAAGAGTCGCATTGGCATACACACAGTAGACATTAGTAAAAAGTAGAAAAATCAGTGTTGATCATGTGCAACTCACAAAGAATGAACCGATCCCGTCAACTTCCAAGCAAGCCTGCCACCGTTTATTTTACTTGGGCCCTCCCACCAACGTTGCCACAGAAACGTTAACTCATTGAGAGTTGCACGACTGGTCAGTTTTGGTCGTGTGTGGGAATCGAACCCACGAACATCGTATCAACACCTGGCCAAGGTGTTTCCACGACTTAGCCAACTCAGTTAACACGACTAAAGGCCTAGAGGTGTTATTTTCGTTTGTGAGTCAATCCGGGCCCCTAGTGGAGAGAACCGTAGTTGGCCGCACTCATTAGTTACAGATGTTGCTACTAGAGTACAGCATCAATCAAATCCCGTTATAGGCTATTGCGATTTGAATCAAATTAATACGTTGACGGGTAAAGTCAAGTGGCTTAAACAAATTGTTGAAATACAACGTGTGACCTGGTAACCAATTAGGGAAGCTCTTCTATATTAGAACTCAGCTACACAATGGTGCTGTGGCTGTTCCTATACCCCTGCATTGGTTGTTTCTGAGCTGGTCGAGAGTCCAATGTGGAAGATCAGAACAAATTATGTATATAAAATGCCACTTGCAACATAGTGCCAGGCAGTTTGTGCAAGCAGAGCCTAGGACAGATTTATGCATTTGACACAGATGCTAGCCTAACTAGCAAAATATTTTCCAAAATTGTAATATTGCATTGAATTAAAACTAAAACTTGTGAAGTTTTCCTTACACATGCTCATATCATGAGCCAAGCTTGATGCATTAATGTGTACTGGTTGCTAAAAATGTTAGCATCTGCATAGCCAATGCGTTTTAATAAAAGCTGAACTTTATGAAGTTAATAAAGACTGAGGTTTCAGGAATTCTCCAATAAAATTAGAAATTGTAAGAACATTTATTAAGACATATAAAGTTATATACAAAATTATTTTTATTCGTAAATGTCCTGTTGGATAGTGAGACTTAATCCCAGAGGGACTATTACAGAAGTTCCTAATGTGATACCCTAAACACGTTCGGGGGTCACTAAGCAGGGCAAAGGAAACAATTTGAGTACTAACTCAGGTTTAAACTAATAAGTTATACAGTGTAAATGTATAGAATTAACTAAATTGTTACCTTTTCTAGTAATTGGCTGACTTCCGACAATTATAACAAGTTTTGCTGTTATACTCGATAAAAACATTAGATAATACTGTAACTTTGACACAAACAATTTTACTAACGTTATTCACCAACGTCATCAAACGAGATTGGCTGATCCTTTTTAACATCTTTGTTCAAGTTTCTCCCAAGAAGAGAATTTAGGTGTTTACAGCTTAAACCTGAAGGATCAGACACTTTTATTTTGACAGACTCCCGAGTGAGAGCCGAGCCGGTTGGCAGATCTTGAGCTGCTACGATACTTTTGCCCAGTTTCTGGTAACAAGTTCTCTCACAAGGCAAGAACTCTTTGACTGGACTCCCCAATGCTAGTTCCACAGTCCGGATGTCATTGACCATTTGTTTGAATTCTTCAGGCTCTAGAGAACAACAATGATCACTTCCTTTCCACTGTTTGCTCAGAGTCAAATGCCTTTCAATTACCTGAAATACAATCAGCACTATAAATCTGTTAATTGTTTACAAACTGACATGTGTTCCTACTAGGAGTGTGTGAATAGTGATTTCCGACTCGAGCCGAGCCGAGCTTTTTTCTAAGTTCTCGAGCTTCGAGCTTTCTTGAGCCGAGCTTTTTTTATGGCAATTTTCTTCCCTCAACGTCTTAGACAGCTTTGCAATCAACAGTGTTGCCAGACGTGATTTCAGACGCCAGGAAATTATTATTGTTTAATGTACGAAATTGTAAGTTGCAGTAAAGACTGTACCGCTGCAACAGTTAGAAAATGTGTTTTCATGGATTTTAGATTTTTGCTGGGGTACTTTTTCTGGAGCAGTAGGGTAGTTGTATTAATTATTATTAACCGTGAAATATTGCACAACTCAACTGGGCAACGGCAACATTGTACTGCAAACAGAATTGTGTAGATGTTCACTTAATATGATTTTTGAGCGTAGAGAAAGTATATCCATTGCATTGGTTGATCAGATCGACAGTTTAAAACATTTGTACTTTCATTTTTCATTATTTTTTTAAAACGAAGGACCGAAAGCCCAACATTGCTGGATTATATCTGTTATGGAGCTCTACCAATGCAAATTACGAGAATTCTAACATTGAATATTGAAAGTTTTTGCTTCAAATTTACTTTGTAAACGACTCTTTTCACTAATCGGCGATTTAAATATTCGGCTCAAACTTTCGAGCTTTTTTACAAATCTCAAGCCGAGCCGAATACTGTAATATTCGGCTCGAAAAAGCTCGAAGCTCGAATACTCCACACCCCTAGTTCCTACTAATATTGTTTTATCTTCCTCAGCATGTAAAAGAGTAAAAAAAGATAAGGCAGAGTATTGGAGCAAAGTTAGGGGTCTTGGCCTCTTCAAGCCACTAGTACAAATTAAATGAATAAATTAGCAACTTAAATAAGCTATGCATTTCACCTTACAACTATTGAACAAATCAGAGCCTTTGAACATTTTCAACATTGAAAATGTCAGAGCCTTTAACAACAATTGAGTTGCAAGCCCTCATTACCCGGCAGAGGTACGAGAGTGAGGGAGAGAGTGAAGTTTGTTCTTACTGTTGAACTGGGAACACAGAATGACACGGCCGCCAAGATAGCAGGGTCGTCCACCACGCCATGCATCATAACCAGGTATACAGGAATACCGAGCACATACGTGTTCTCCTCAATGCTACGCTTCAGGACCCAAACAACCCACACAACCCTGTATGTATTAATATTAAAACACTTAAAATATAAAAAATGTTTTTGAACTATTTCCATAGCAGTAATGTTAATGGGATTCCATATAACGCCACCCCTCCCTAACCGCCTTATGGACAAACGTGTACCACAGCTTTGACATACAGTACACCTCGGATAACCAGACTAATGTGGCGGAATATTGATCTGGATAGCGAAAAATCAGGACATTCTGAAGCTACTATAACATCGCATAAATAACGTTCAGGACACAAGCGCTTGCAATATTGATGCTGCAAATTGTTTGGAAAGATTGTGGAACAGAATAGACGTGCAAATTTCGCAAGTGTTTAACTTTTAATACATTTTTGTTACAAATCTGGACTACAAATTAATGTACTGTACGTAAAAAGGGAATTTAATGATAATAAATTGCAATACATGGATATTGAATTTGGATATTTTTTTTATTATCACAGTGTTTCTTTAGCTGTTGTAACACACAATAAACTCACACCTACAAACACAACTTAACCTCACGTTGTGGTTGTTAATGAGCGGTCAGCAGTAACAAAAGGCACGAAATGCCAATTGCTTGCACACGCTGCCGACACAACTGTAAGGTGGCTCACTCTATATTGCAGTTTCTACGATACTTAATGCACGCATTAATGTATTGCGGTTGCGTCTGAGACTTAAAAGATGCTAGCGTGGAGAAAAATTGCATTTTTACTATAATTTATAAATTGGTTATTTTAGACATCCTCGTCCGAGTGATTCGGGTCCAAATAATCCGAGGTATACTATACTGGCACACGGACCTCAACATCATCTTCGTCTTAGTTTTTATAAGTACAAATACTACAACTTAGAAAAACGAGAAAGTGTAACTTTCCTTAATTTACTGTTAATGTTAAATTTTATTTACGTTGCTCGACACAGATAATAAAGTTATTCAATCTACATTTACTTCTACCGTCCTTTAGAAAGCCTAATGTTTACAGTGTTGAACCACAGACCTTGGCTCCAAGAGCGACAGCCGCCACGGAGATGGCTGTGCCGAGTTCGTGGCCCGAATAGCCGATGACAGTGTCGGGGAAGCGGCGCAGGTACTCGGGGATGACTCTCAGGTTGATGGCTGCGGCCGGGGTCGGGTAAGCCGACACGCAGTGTAGCAGCACCAGCTGGCTGTGATAGCGAGTCACCACGTCGTGAATTCCACACACCCCCTCCATGTCCTGCATGCCTAGAATCACACACAACTTCCACATTCAACCTTTTGAATTGTGATTAGTGTTGGGATATCGAAAGAAAATATCGATATTGATAATAATATCGGGCAGGGACTATCGATACCCCGATAATATCGAGGCCAAAATATCGATATATGTAAAATATCGATATTACATATAATCTGCTTTGTAGGCCAACAAAAAGTGAATTTTTTTGAAGAGCTATATGGAAACTAATTTTGCACCCCTATCTATGAACCACAGGCTTAAAATAGCTAGGCTATTTTATGACCATAACCATTAATTATAATTGTGCAAAATATTGGCTTTTTAACCAAACTATAGTTATAGGTTTCAGATTAAAAATTACTGATTTAATCCAACATTATTTGTTAAAGTGAATTTGAATAAACAATTGTTGGAAACAGGGCCGGATTTAAGGATAGGCTACATAGGTCTGCACCACACGAATTCCACATACTACAACCTCAAACAAGCAAAAAGAAATGGTCGCCAGCTTGCTGACCTGGGTGGTAAAGGCCCGCACCACCGGCTGCGCCTAGGGCCCACAGCTCCTAAATCCGGCGCTGGTTGCAAATAAAAATGGGATGGACATAAATTGTAACCTAGTTGCCTTTTAAGAGCATTTCACAATCTTAAATGTAAATGAAATTTCCATCACCTTACAGGCATTTTGTAGCCTATAAATAGTATATAGGCCCTACACTTAACGACAAATTATTATTCTAGTTAAGTGTTTAATAATATCTGTCTGTAGGATCATGCGCTATAATGTTTTTTACGATACAAGAATAATACGATTGGTGATATGATCGTTATACACAATGAATTACTACACAGAATTAATAATTTATTTTAATAATTAGTACATTTTTATAAAAAAATGCATAGAATAAATTTATCCTACTCATTAAAAAAAATAAGAAACAGTACACTGAACTAGGATGCATTTTATAATAAGTATATACTTTAACCCTCCGAGTGCCCATTAGAAAATTCCTTTATGTCTACCAATTATTGGCCATTTTGCAGTCTTTTATTAAAACATTTATAAAATATATAAATTATAACAAATAAGTATAAAGTTGTACATTTTCCTAAAGCTTATTAAATAGGCTATCTAAAAATGTAACTTTTGATGTTCATACCTAATGTTATAGTAACTTGGCATCAGATCAAATCCAGAAATTAGGAAAAGAAATTTTGTTTTGTTCAGTACCCACATATGTAAAACAACTTTACTCACACTAAATAAGAACATGAAGATATACATTCTGTTCAAAATTTAATGAGGAATAAGAAAATATATAGTTTTGCACAGTTTTACCTAAATAATAAGTCTAAAAAGTCAACTAACCTAAAAACTGGAGGTATTAAAGCCTATATCACCGTAACAACAACAACAATCGCAGACGTTTGGAATTCCGTCACAGATGATACTAAAAATAGCACAAACGGTGGTCATATATAGTCATAATGAAGCCTAGAATCCGCTAATCACATTGGTATGCTCATTGCCCGGGATCGCTCAGTTGTACGCGGAAATATTACACAGAACTGGAAGCATTAAAGCCTGTATTACCATAAAAACAACAAACATTCACAGACATTTGGAATTCAGTCACAGATGATAGTAAAAATAGCACGAACGATGGTCATGTATAGTCATAATGAAGCCTAGAATCCGCTAATCACATTGGTATGCTCATTGCCCGGGATCGCTCAATCGTATGCGGAAATATTATATAAAACTGGAGGCGTGCAAAGTCGCCCGATATCGGGCGACTGACACTCGGCGGTCAAAAATAGTCGCCCGAAAGCGGGCGAAGGTCACTCGGAGGGTTAAAATTAGTAATATCGATATATATCTTAGGAAAATATCGATACTGTAAATATATCGGATGCCAAATAACAATACAAAAAATATTGAATATCGGCCTTAAAATATCGATATTTCCGATATATCGAATATCGATACCAAACACTAGTTGTGATACAATTTTGTACGTTTCCTTATAAGACAAAATTAACAAACAATTTGGTGTTATTTATTTAACATGGCTTTCCCCAGATGAGATGTTATTATTGATGGTAGGAGAAGCCAAAGTTTAATAACAAAATGACTGTAGAAGGGAGGTAGTGTCTGAAAGTTTGCAATCACTAATAACGTAACATTTATGAACTACCCTTAATAATGTATCAGCTTTCTGATATAGTTTTACTAATAGGTAAGGTACACCAATTTATCAGTAAAACTTTCACCAAAATAAGAAATTCTACCATAGACATTACTGAAATATTTCCAATAATATCGCGAAAATATTAGATTTAGTTTAAAATAGTGAATACAAACTTTACCAGTAGATATAAAGAGAGGCCTTTTTAGCTTAGAAGCCTCTTCAATCAACAGCAGATTGTCAGCATCACCAGAGCCAATCTTGATAAAGGGGACTTCGAGTGAATCCAGAAACTTAATTGATACCTAGAACCAAAATTACGTTTCATACTAACATACCTCCTCTCATGTACAATAGTATCCATAATAATGCACATTTCTTGTTCATCAGAAAAAACTGCATTCGCTCTCTTCTATATTTTAGGGGTATTCTTCCCTCAGAATGACACCTGTTAAAAAGACTAACTCATAACAAAAAGAAATCAGTTTTAAAAAACTAAACAATACAAATAAATAAATATATGCAATTTTATATGGTTAGGTCGTCTTTTGCACCTACTCGATTTGGCAGAAAAACAGAAGTAATGACTTACACCGTCCTCCGGCATATCCAGCTGTTTTGATATCTGGCCCGGACGTCTGCCACATTAGGCCGGATATGTGAGAGTCTACTGTAACAGATTAATTTTACTTTCTTTATTGGAAGCCTTAATTATTACCATAATATTATGTTATATATTCATTGTTAAAAAGTCTTCAATCTTGTAGGGACATTTGTCGATGAGGTATTTCTTTAACTTTTTTTTAATTGTGTTATATTATTTGTAGATTTCATTTCTAAAGGGATTTTACTTAGTACTTAACCTAGCATATAAAACGGGATGGTCAACCTGTTGGATCCCATCGCCGTTCAGTTGCGGCCGAGCCATATGTGCAGCGGTGGCCCATTTTTATTTCACATTTGCCTGAGCTCACAACATAAACTGAAGTGACGTTGAGTATACCAGGACGTGCGGCAGAATAATGCCTTTTTTGTTGTATGATTTGTTTTGTTGCAATTTTTGGCAGCCCTGTTTTTTTTCTCTTGCAACAACTGTAAATTTTTATCAATTTCTGACAAAATAGCCAGAAAACCTGACCCTGACTGCAGTAATTATTAGTAACCAAACTGTTATATTAACGGACTTAACAGTTTGGTTAATAATAATTACTGCAGTAAGCTTAACATGTTCAGTGCAGCACGCGGGATTTCTGGCGGTTGCCTAACAATGAAACAAATGCAATCATCCTGAATATACACTATTAACGCAGTGAATGCGTTAAGCTGTATAAGTAGCCTCAAAACACTGGAAGGGCCTTGGGAAGCAAAACTCGGGATCCAACAGGTTAAAACTAAACTGTAACCTAAATTGAAAATTAACTTTTTCACTACGGTATTAAATGCATTTGGTTTATGGCTTCAGTAAAAAGTTAGGTCAATTTTGATCACTTAACGGTCCTGCCTGCCCTTTAGTTACAATAAAAAGCCTGTTAACTTTAGTTAACAATAAAATAATGCATATTAAAGTCTTAGTAATGGTATGGAAGAAAGTTCTCCAATCACCCGCTACAAGACCTACAGACCAAGACAAGGACATAATGTAAGAACCAGACATAGGTGTACTCCAATGCCGACCAAATTCGGAAACGTTCTGCGCATCCCCCCAAGTTAACGTCATTTGGTTTGATTTTGAACATGTGTTTTATTTTTACCATAAGCTTTCCGTTCTGATGTAAACATTAAAAAGTAAACAAACAAGATAAAAATGACTGATGGTGGTTTGTTGGACGACTATCAGCTGATTTTCCCCGAAGATGACGTCACTAAACCTGCGCAAGAGCACACCTATGTCTAGTTCTTACATCATGAACAAGGAGAAGTCTCAAGAATATCTTGAACGAACGGCTAGGTATGCATTTCTCCAGGAATTGAGGAATTCCTAGAGAGAGAGGAATTTGAAGTAACATGAACTTTTGGTTTTGTAATTTTTGTCTTTGACACCAAGACATTACTTGATGTTATGTTAACACACCACAACAGGAGTTTTATTTATTTGTATAAATAAAATGACTATTGGAAAACAACCCAGTACGTTATGAGGGATGTTGTAAATTCAGGAACATGATTAACGCATTTGTTCAAGTTTGAGCTGCAAGTCCTACTAGTTATTTTATACATTATTTATTTTTAGAATATTTAAACTGTCCAGGAATTTTGGGGCAGCATTATTATCAAATATGTGGTCTTAGGTATTTATTGTAATTGGGCAGTATTATAAACTTGTACCCTTAAATATTATAAATATAACATAGTGTTAAAATTAAACTGATTGTGTAAGAGATAGCAAGGTTCTGTAATTGTAAGATATAATAAGTTTTTCATATTTTTTGCAACTGGAAGCAATTACGGAATATTAATTCAACAGTGAGTATTAACATAACAAAATCTTTAATTAGTTTATTATGTTTATTTTAATTTTGTTTACTTAAAACTTTACTTATTTTATTTTATTTTTTATGAAGATCTGTGCTATGTTTGTAGTCAATCACCAAATTAATTCTTGATTCTTGAAGTTTTTGGATGTACCTATCTAATATTTGCATGTCCTGTTACTCACTTAAAAGTAATATGCTAGATGTGGACATATGCTACATAAAGCTGATCTTCTTATTCTCATTCCCGTATGATTCCGTTAGGACACTTTATGATTTGGTGGTTTTAGATCTTGAGTACTGGTGAAATTCTACAAAATAAAACAAAACAAATAAAACAAAATTAATAGACAAAAATAAACTAGATCATATCAATTATATAATTTTTCAGTTAAGACCAAGAAAACAAATTAAACCAAATGAGTACAAAATACATAAACTAAATAATGATAATAATAACAACATTATGTTACATATTAGGGGGGCCTATGCTGTTTTAAATCTCTTGCAACTAATCCATATCCAGTAACATAAAATAATTTGCTCAACACAAATGCAACAGTAAGGCTTCTAATAGAATACGTGGAACCTGTGGAGGCGCCTTTCCACCTAAATTAGTACTAGGGATGAGTCGATTCCTATTGTCGATTCTCGATTCCACCGATTCTTAGGCTTAGGATCGAATCGACTTGGGCCATCGATTCTCGATTCCGATTCTATCGATTCTACATCGTCGATACTCCCGCCGTTTACCCAACTTTACGCCGCTAACCTTAATAAATTTGAGTTGAGTAGTTGAAAATTGCATAGCTACAGATTTATGCCGCTAACTAAATGCTTAACAAAATATATGACTGAAATAAAGAAAATAAGCCTAAAATCTATTTTTAGCTCATATGAAAGGGGACAATGACAGGTAAGTTATTTATGGATACCTGTGAAGTAAGATAAGTAAGAGAGGGGCACAGGGAGTGTTTGGGTCGGGGGTAAAAAATCTGACCCTTGAGATAAGGAAGGAAGATGGGACGGGAAGGGAGGGTTGGGGTCTGGTTGAAAGCAATAAATCAATCAGCTGATCAACATTATTTCTTTGAGTCATTATCTTACAACCAAGTTTTTCCTTATAAATAGTTTCATAATTAACTACAAATACCCCCTTAGCAGCAAACCTGCGTACTCAGCGAATTTCCAATGCATATTAATACCACATAAAGCCACATACCAAGTTTCATCAATATACATTCATAAATAAACGATTTATTACATTTTAATTATTCTCCATAAGAATAACATGGCGGTTGAGTATGCAGGTTTGCTGAAACAAGGAAAACAAAAAATGGGATTTAATACAAAAATATCAATGTTACTCAACTAGGTAAAGCCATATACCAAGTTTTATTCATTTATGTTCATAATTAACTGAGATGATATTTTACTTATTCTCCATAAATACGCAGGCTTGCTGCCACGGGAGCTGTCGGCAAAAAAAGTTTTTTGTGCAAATATCAATAGACCACAACAATATGAAGCAATATACCAAGTTTCATCAGGATAAGTTGATAAATAGGCGAGATATACAATTTTTCTTATTCTCCATAAGAATAACATTGGACAACTTCCTGTGTTCAGCACTTTCAATATCTCTGTAACCAATTGACGTAGAGCACTGATCAAAACACCAAATTGTTTGTTTTTTAAGCTGAATTCAATGGTGAAAACTAAAGTTTGATTTACTAATATATTATATGTAAAAAACTCAAAAACTCCAATTTTGGGATACAAAACCCCCCAAAATTGGTGATCTGGCTGGTTTTCGAACTTAAAAGTCATAAATGTTGCTTTACATATGTGTGTACCAAATTTCATCAAAATCGGACCATTTTTATAAAAGTTATCTGACGGACACACACACACACACACACACACACACACACACACACACACACACACACACACACACACACATATATATATATAAAAGTAACATGAGTACCCTGTAGAAATCATTTTGATTAATTAACAGTTACATGTTTCGACTTATAAAAGCCATGATCACAGTGCTAGATTAGCTTAATACATAACCTTATTTTCACTACTATCCACAAAATGTAAATAAATAAAATATGATAACAGACAGCTGGTTGTGTTCCCTACTGACTGTTATCTATTTGTCTTTAAGCTTATAGTTTTATTAAAAACTGGATTAGTTTATTGCACCTGCATGGTGTTTAAAATATTTTTACTGTAATATTTATGGCTCTGATAGATATGGATTCTTCTTTAACATTAATCTTTTGGCCTTTATTCATTATTTCTAGAATAGGCATATTTTCATCACAGTTCTTGTATTTATGATCTGTTTTTAGTAATTATTAAAATGATTTCTCCAGGGTACTCATGTTACTTTTTTACATCTATCATATAGTAACTCTTTTATGTGAATTTAATTTAATTTATATATATATATATATATATATATACAGTTTTGAAAGGATGGTGTTTTTAACATCTGGAGACCTCAAAACGAAAAGTTATCATGGTCCCGGACCTAGGTCTTACCATGCCGACTACAGTAATAGCTTCTTCCCTTTAGGGGGAATTCGCTAAAAGCTGCTAAATAACATTACAGTATATTTAAAAACGTTGATCTGCAATCATTAAAAATTAATTATTACAAAAATTGCTTTCTAACTTTTATACAAAATTTAAAACCCTAAATTTAACATTAACGTCATTAACATTACAAATGTATTTTTATTGGTCAAGAATAGTTAACATCCAAAGTGATATAACAATTATATAAAAAATAAACATGCAATTTTTTAATTATTTATTTTGTAAGTTATTTTATTTTATTAATTAAAAATAATTACCAACCAACCGATTGTCTTAATTTATTAAATAAGAATCAATTACCGACTAACTTATTGTATTTAATCATTTTTAAAACATTATTTTGCTATTTCACCTATTATTAGGAATCGATGGAATCGGAATCGAAAAAAATTGGAATCGACTCATCCCTCATTAGTACTGCCACTGGTGTATGAATTTGGATAGTGACAAATCTGTTAACATGAGAAGGCCCTCGTATGGCACGAATTTCAAAGTCATTCAGGTGCCTTACCTATTCAGGATTGAAACCCAATGTGTGGGGGTGGGCTTAGCTTAGTGCTGTTTCTGTTAGGAACTCTACTACTAAAATACGAGGGTGATCCAGAAAGTAAAGAACATTTGCTTACTGCACCTAGCACAGCTCCCCCATCACTGTGATTGCGTGTGTGGCAGTTATTCACCTCCCCACCTAAGTATGAGTCAGATCTCGTTGCTGTGCGTCTTATTCCTACAGCGATTCAAAATGGTGGCGATAATCGAAAATCATGCCAAATTTGAGATCCGCAGTGTTATCTGTTTCTGAAACTCAAAATGTCTGATATATTGAAATTTGTAAACAAAAACAAAAGAAAGTTTATGGTGAAAGTGCAAAAAACAATAACTTAAAATTTATATAATGTGCTAAGATTTTAGCGGTTGTTTTCCTTAATTGTCCCTCAAGTCTTTCTTCCAAATCATCTTTAGCGAGCAATCCTCGTTGTGCACAATGGATTTTCTTTCATTAAACTTGTTGCACCATTTTTTCCCCTGAAGACTCGACTTGAAGATTTGTTTGCACTTTCACCATAAACTTTCTTTGGTGTTTTTATAAAAATGTCTATAGTCTTAACATTTGTTAAACTCAGAAACCGAATTACTCTGCTTACCTCATATTTGGCGGGATTTTCGACTGCCGCCGCCATTTTGAATCGCTGTAGAAATAAGACGTGTGGCCGCGCACAGCAATGAGACTCGGCTCATACTTTGGTGGGGAGGTGAGTGGACTGCCACACACGCAATCGCGGTGATGGGGGCACTGTTTATGTGTTGATTAATTTCTGTATGACCCTCGTAAATTAATCAATTATCATAATACATTCTGAATTCCAATATACCTGCATCTTAAGTAAAATTTTCCAACGGGTATATCTGAGTAACAACCTCTTTTTCTTCGGTTAAGCGCAGAAAACTATAAAACACTACAGAAAGCTGATTGAAATAGGAGAAAGGTTACGCTCCCATGGCAGCACCACTAGTCGGGTCGCATTAGGGATGGCAGTGGGTGCACCCCTTCTAAGCAACCTAGCGCCCCTAACGTTCAGTTGTAAAAAAACTAACCGTTCTAAGTGAAACTGCTGTTAACATGGTAGATAGCCTACCTTAGTGGTTTATATGTAATTGGTTTTTTGTTTGTTAAAACTACATCAACACAATAACGACTTACCTTTTTTATTTATCTTAACAATACTGATATCTAATCTACTCATGGTTTAAGCAAGTAATGGTGTCATAAAAACAATAAACAAACGTTATTTAATGTAAGATAAAACAGAGTCATCAAGAATAACAGTGAAAAAAATGAATTGTGCAGCCATGAGAAAGGAATTAAACTTGTAATAAAACAAAAATAATAGACAAAAGCACCCGTTGCAGCAATCCTGCAGAGTCAGTTAATTTTCAATACATGTATGAGGATCCCACCACCACACAGCCACTTACAAGTTTCATCAAAGTATATTCATAAACAAGTGATATACAGCATTTGATTATTTTCCATAATAATATTAGGGCTGAGTTGAGGGTTTGCTGTGACAGGGACTTCAAATACCCCCGTAGCAGCAAACCTGCGTACTCAGCGAATTTCCAATAGATATATAAATGTCTTAATAATACATAAAGCCACTTACCAAGTTTCATAAAAATATATTCTCAAATAAGCTATATACACAATTTTAATTATTCTCCATAAGAATAACATTGGGGCTGAGTACGCAGGTTTGCTGCAACAAGGAACACAAAAAATTGGTTTTTATGCTAATATCAATAAAACTCAACTAGGTGAAGTCATATACCAAATTTTATTAATTTATGTTCATAATTAAGGGAGACATAGCATTTAATTATTATCCATAAGAATAACATGGGTTTGAGTACGCAGGTTTGCTGCTACGGGTGCCTTTGGCAAAAAATAATTTTTTTGAGCAAATATCAATATACCACAACCAGATGAAGCCATATACCAAGTTTTGTCAGTATACGTTCATAAATAAGCGAGATATAAAATTGTTCTTTTCCTCCATAAGAATAACATTAGACAACGTACTGTGTTTAGCACTTTTAATATCTCGGTAACCAATTGACATAGAGAAATGATGAAAATACCAAATTGTGGGGTTTTTTAAGCTGAATCCAATGATAAAAACTAAAATTTGTTTTTTTCAAAAATTACATGTAAAAATTTCAAAAAACCCATTTTTGGGGTACAAAACCCCCCCAAAATACCCCTTCGGATGGAGCGATCTGGCTGGTTTTCGAACTTAAAGTTAAAAATGTTGCTTTACACGTTTATACCAAATTTCATCAAAATCGGATCATTTTTACGAGAGTTATCGTGCTCATGGACACACATATATATATATATATATATATATATATATATATATATATATACAGTTTCGAACGAATGGTGTTTTTGGGGTCTGGGGACCTCAAAACGAAAAGTTATCATGGTCCCGGGCTTAGGTCTTACCATGCCGACTACGGTAATAGCTTCTTCCCTATAGGGGAAATTCGCTAAAACAGGTTTTTATGCAAATATTAATAAACCACACCCAGATGAAGTCTGGTTATTGATATACATTTTTTATCAATATGGTTCATAAATGTAACTTTAAAAGACTGGCTAACACAAGACTTAAAAGTTGTACTTGGGTGATATTAGAATATTAGATCAGTACATAGTCTTGTATCATGCAGGATTTTGGGATTCAAGCCATAAACACATTATTGGATCCATGTACTTAAGCTAATATTGTTCATGTCACTGGGGATTAATGTGTAATCATTTATTTTATATCTGTGTTTTAAATAAGTACAACTGCCTTTTAAAAACTGCCTTATATAACCTGAAAACAACCTAATTATCATTATAGAACAAACTCTAAATCAAATATATTTAAAACCGTAAACATTCTACTAAATATTTATAACTGCATATCGTGATATTTTGGCATTATCAATACTAACAGGATCCATTCCTGAAGCAGAGAACATGATTCCAATGTCCTGAGCGTACTGCTGTAGTTCTCTGTACTGGTCGAGAGAGAACTCAAGGAACTGTTTGTGCTGCCCATACGTCTCTCCCCAGGAGTGGGGGCTGGCGTACAGGCGAGCCAAGGCCGTCTCACTAAACTTCTCAGGTAAACAGCTTTTCTGGAATTTTACACAATCCGCTCCACATTCCTGTACATGAAATAAAATCTTAGTATGTATACCTCAGAACTTTAAGGTTTTTTTGTTTATTTTGTGTACTTAAGCCAATGGTATTTTCAGTGAATTTCCTATAGAAAAGTCAACTATAAGCATGACCCGCATGGTGAAAGTTAAGCCCGGGACCACCATAGAAGTTCATAACATGACCCCCTGAACACGTTTTGGGGGGTCGTTCACAATGATATATATATATATATATATATATATATATATATATGGACCGGTGAAAGTCAAAGTGGTGCAAGTCAAGTTTTGGTGAAATTGAGTTAAGTCAATATTTGGATTCTCCATAACCAGTTCTTTCTTATAGCAAGAAGATGAAAGTCCTAATTCGTCTTTGTTGTCGATAGATTGTAGAAATTTACTGTGCCTCAAAGCAAAACATTGCCAAGAGTTAAAGCCAATGTGGTGTAAGTCTGACATACTCCACTGTACCTGAAACCATGTTCATCGTCGTCCTGTCAGCTGAGTGGGTAATAACTTACACAACTTTGCCTGTAAACATATTGTTCAATCAGTTGTAAACATATTGTTGAATCAGCTATTTTGACTTACGAACTCATTGTTTGTTTAGTAGTGTTATGTGAGTTAAATATCATGATGGACGTTTTAAGTGATACTGAAAGTGTTTAAAAAAAGACACAACTTATACTTTTTTACTTTTTAAACAATAAATTATTATTTAATTTGAACGTTCTATTACTTTTCCTATCTGGACATGAATGAATTTGATTTAAGCCAAAGTGGTTTAAGTCACATTACTTAAATATCTTGGTCCATTTTGTCAGCTACAATAGTTTACAATACATTTTAATGCAGTGGTTTAAGTCATAATTTAAGTAAAAGTTGTGTAAGTCTGACTTACACCACTATTCCACTATTGGATGCAGTGTTAAGTCACTATTTACTGTAAAAGTGAAAATCTGCTTTAAGGTAAAGTGGTGTAACTTCTTTAAAGCCTTTATAATTTATTAGTAAAACTATATTTTGATTCATAATTAGTGTACAGAGTTACAAAGTAAGGTCTTAAAAAAGATTCAATCATCGGAAATGTTATGTAGTCACTAGTGACCACCAAATACAAAATCTTTACAAAAACTCATTTTTTTCAAAATAATAATTTTTGACTTGCACCACTTTGACTTTCACTGGTCCATATATATATAGACACAAATATACCTATGTGTTTTCACTCTAGCGGTCACATTTTTTGTCCGATTTACTTCAAAATTTCGTAGGGACATTCCTTTCTATAATCTGTTGGATAAGTTCGTTGGGAAAAACAATCGGAAAACTCTAACCCCCTTTTGTAGGAATTAATCTTTAAAATTTTTAGTTTTTGAGCCCAAAAAGGGTTGGAAAAGGCCCGGATGTAAAATTAATGCATGTAAAAAGATGAATGAGGCAAAAGTTAGAAGCCCTCTCTCATTATTATGTATAGGTAGCATAAATATTTACCGAGTTATTGAAGAAAATGTATATCGACTAAACACAGTACGTTGTCTTATGGGGGTTTTACATTAGAAAAGCCTGTTACTCATTTGTTGGTGTACTTTTATCATCCCCAGCAACCTCGCGCCTACTTTCAATCCTGACTGGGCCTTCTCCTAACCTTATAATGCACAATATTAGCAAATTTCCTATGGAAAGTGAACTATTAGTATGACCCGCACGGTGAAACTTAAGCCCGGGACCACCATAGAAGTATTGTATTCCCAGCAAAATTGTATTCCCAGCATTGCAGGTAAATAGAACCAGGAGCATCAGAACAGCCAAAAAATCAATATTTTCAGATTTGAATAAAAATTTGAATAAATTTATGTTTTTAACTGATTTTGGGATTTTATAGTTTTTTATGTGGAAATTCACTTCCCTCACGTCAGCGTGCTGCGTGCGAACTCGTTGTATTATTCCCAGCATTGCAGGTAAATAGAAACAGGAGCATCAGAACAGCCAAAAAATAAATGTTTTCAGATTTAGATAAAAATTGGAATGAATGTTTTTTGGCTGTGTAAAAATCACATACAGACCGACAAACGGAAATCTAGGCATTTTAGACATGCGTTTATATGAAGTTTTGATTTTTATGAAGAAAATAATAAAAACAATGTTAAACAATTTTTTTTTTTAGGAGTGCGGAAATTGATTGTTTGATTGTGCACGGGGACGGTCGGATAACACGGAAGATCGGATAATTGAGACTCTACTGTATTATAATAGATGGAGATAAATGCTAGTTAGGCTTATGTTAATTCGTACTGTTTCAATATGACTTACTTTGGCAATGTGAATGAGCTTTTTAGCAATATTTATACTTCCTTGATGATTCTGACCGATTTCGGCAATTACAAAGCAGGGAAGCTCCCCTCCAATTGACTTTCCTCCAGAAATTGAAACAGTGGGGCTATCCATGCTCATTTTAATTTCAGTGTTATCTGTCAGCTGTCACCCTGAAAATAAGAAGTTTTTTTAATTATGAAACAATCTTGGTGGGGCTGAATGAATTTCCACCTTTGTGCAGCAGAGTGTGTCCATAGTCAGTCACTTTACGTATTGACTAAAGGAAAACTTTTTTGTTCTAAATACTTACTAAACCCATTAATTTAATTAAGGCCTTAACAGTGAGTTAACTTTTACATACTGGTTTTATCACTAACAATTTATATACTTACCATCTGAAAATAAAAAAATGTCGTGGGTAACTCACATTACAAAAAGAGGGGAAACAAAACATTTAACTTACAGTAACTTATCTTATGAAGTTTCTTGTTCGGAAAATGTAAACAAATTTCATTCCCGGTAGTTTTTTTTACTTATAACTCGAAAACTGTTGATTTTGTGTTAATAATTGATTTCTAAAATTAAAGTAAGTTAGGCCTAGGTATTTAAAAAAAAGTAAACAAGTGTCTATTCTATATTCATACTTAAACAATGGTTTTACCAATATATTTATTATAAGTTAGGCTCTAGGTAATCAACAACACAATGTGCCATTTAACCGATATGATTGTAATAAGTGATGCGATTTACCTTATCAGCGTAGGCTATTTGACATCAGTAGTAGGCCTAGGCCTAATTGACGTGACGATTCTTATTTATAGAGGTGACCAATGGTTATCATTGGAAGACTGATGCCATAACTTATGTTTGTTGATTTAAACAACAATTTACACAGTCATAACTACAAGTTCCGTCTTTAAAACTATAGCTATTTTACTGAAAGTCTTCCATTTCCTTCCCACCAACCATTAGTCGCCAGCGAATATTGGAATTATACACTATAAACATTTTAATGATTGTTTTTCCCATGAAATCAGAAACAGAAAGTAATTTTGTTGTTGAGGGTAAAATTGACAAAGCTAATAAACAAAATTATCCACCTAGGCCTAGGTTACAAATAACATTTAAAATTTTATTAAAATTTTACTGTTGGGAAAATACTGCTAATTTATATTCATTCCTTGGACCTAATTTTACATTTTAGCACCAACAGAATAACGTACCTTAAGAAAATATAATAGAATATAGTTGTAAGCCAAAAAGTGAGAGAAATAATTCATACTAACCCTATTTATTAGGAAAATTCTTTGTTGAATATAGGAATATTTTATTTTATAATTATTACTGTAAGTTACACCGAATATTACAGATATCAGTAAAATATTAAGATATTTTCCACCTTCCACCTTTCACCTTCCATTTAATTTCTATTTAGCTCTATTTCTGTAGAGAGAAACACCAACATTCCCGTCGCAGCAAACCTGCATACTCAGTGAATTTCCAATGGAGATATTAATGTCTTAATACTACATAAAGCCACTTAGCAAGTTTCATAAAAATATGTTCACAAATAAGCGATATATACAATTTTAATTATTCTCCATAAGAAATTGGGGCTGGGTACGCAGGTTTGCTGCAACAAGGAACACAAAAAAATGTGTTTTTAGCGAATTTCCCCTATAGCATAATACCCCCGTTGCAGCAAACCTGCATACTCAGCGAATTCCCAGTTATATATACAGTTTCGAACGAATGGTGTTTTTGGGGTCTGAGACCTCAAAACGAAAAGTTATCATGATCTATATATATATTAGCAAATTTCCCCTATAGGGAAGAAGCTATTACCGTAGTCGGAAGGTAAGACCTATGCCCGGGACCATGATAACCTTTCATTTTGAGGTCCCCAGACCCCAAAAACACCATTCGCTCGAAACTGTATATAATATATATATATATATATATATATATATATATATATATATATATATATATATATAGACGTAGGATAACCAATTCGATCTCGTATACTTTCCTGTTAGAACTTACCACATGAAGTTTATTAATTCAGTCTCTATATTTTATTTGTGAGATAGTCAAATGAATCTCATTTAGACGCAATTCAAACTCTATTTGGAATTTTCATTTTCAAGAAATGTGATACAAATAATTAAATCAATCTCTCGCACATTATTTAGGGAAAAAACAATATCAATTCAAACTCTTTTCTTTGTACGCGAAACCATTAAATCAATCTCATTTAAGAAATACGGAGTGTTGATATAAACAGTTATTTCAGCCTCTTTAACAGATTAATTTAAAAAAATCGGTCTCTTTTAATCTTACCAATTAGTCATTTTGATCTCAAATATCCATCATTTCGACTTCACTTTAGTAACATCAAATTTTAAAATCGTATGTGGATTATACATATCAGTCTCATTTTATGAAACAATCAATTCAACGCCCCGCTGGACTTCAAAGATACAATTATTTTCTTATGGAAATATCACTAAGGTTTTTTATTATTAATAAACAAAATGAACTAATGATCAGTCGTGGAGCTTGATATTTTCAAAATGGAAAACGATTAGTTCGAATTGGAGCAGTTGGATTTCTTATACAACTGCTATACGGTTCATTTATATAAAAAATGAAAGTTTAGAATGCCATCTTTCAAATGGTATATATAACCTGTCCACTTTCGAGTTAATTATAAATTACTTTTTAGCACTGGAAAAATTGTGGACCTTGATGGTCGCCCGGCGACCATTAGCCACGGCTAGGGTTAATGAGTGAGTGGGTTGCAATCTCGAAAGTTCACAAGATAGTTAGAGAGAGAGGCTTATAATTGCGGTCGAGTGCAACTGCATTTAATGGTCTAGCTTCTTATATATGATTTCATTTCGAAACTAAATTAACGCGTTTTTCTTATTCGTGAACCGCCGATATTGCAACTCATTAAATGCAGATGCCCTCGACCAAAAAACTAGGTTAGACAACGCTTTGTTCGTAATCAACTCATTAAATCAACTCATTATTTGCAGCTGCACTCGACAAACTAGTTAGACAATGCTTTGTTCGTAATCAAATCAACTACGATTCATTGCATTCTAGACTGCACTACGGTGAGGTAAGTTCAGTTGTTTACATTTATATATGTAGTTTGGAGAAAATATGTTTAAACTTTTAAAGTAAAAACAATCCATAAATATATTTAATTGAAGGCTAAATATTATTGACATTCATCAAATATTTGTTTAATGAAATTATTCACATAGCTTTAACTTCGAAACAGGGGTATAATACTCGTCAATCTTGACTCGCAAAATTAGTTTTAAGGGGATTATTTTATTTACAAATATCGGCCAAAAAATGGATTTTTGAGCAAATATCAATAGACCACAATGAAATGAAGCAATATACCAAGTTTCGTCAGGATAAGTTGATAAATAAGCGAGATATACAATTTTTCTTATCCTCCATAAGAATAACATTGGACAACGTACTGTGTTTAGCACTTTCAATATCTCAGTAACCAATTGATGTAGAGCAATGATTAAAACATAAATTGTGCGTCTTTTTAAGCTGATTCCAATGGGAAAAAATAAAATTTTACTTTTTCAAAGACTGTATGTAAAAAACTCAAAAACCCCCAAAATACCCCTTCGGATAGGTCGATCCGTCTGGTTTTCGAACTTAAAGTCATAAATGCTGCTTTACACGTTTGTACCAAATTTCATCAAAATCGGACCTTTTTTTACGAGAGTTATCGCACCCACGGACACATATATCTATATATATACAATTTCGAATGAATGGTGTTTTTGGGGTCTGGGGACCTCAAAACGAAAAGTTATCATGGTCCCGGGCCTAGGTCTTACCATGCCGACTACGGTAATAGCTTCTTCCCTATAGGGGAAATTCGCTAAAAACAAATAATATGGTATTTTGAATTATTAACCTAGTTTAGGTGGTTGCAAAGAAAATCCAAATAACCCCGTCGTAGCAAACCTGCGTCCTCAGCGAATTTCAAATGCAAAATATTTGTCTTAATACCACATAAAGCCGCATTCCAAGTCTCATAAAAATATATTCACATATAAGCGATTTTAATTATTATCCATAAGAATAACATTGGTAATGAGCACGTAGGTTTGCTGAAACAAAGAACATTAACAATTGGTTTTTATGCAAATATTAATATAATTAGGCGAAGCCACATACCAAGTTACATCAATATTCAATCATAAATAAGCGCCATATAACATTTTAGTTATTCTCCATAAGAATAACATTAGACAACGTACTGTGTTTAGCACATTGAATATCTCAGCAACGGTTCGGCGTAGAATCACAATTTAAACACCAAAACGATCGTTTTGAGGAGCTAAACTGATTTATAAAAGCAATTGTGAAGTTTACAATAAAATTAACTCTCTTTCCTATAAGATTAACATGGGAGATTTTATGAGCGGCTGTTTTGGATTTTCTTCGCAACCACTTAACCTAGGTTAATAATTTAAAATAAGTACTATATTGTTTATTTTTTTAAGCTGTATAACATGGTCCAATTAAAATTAAGTGTTTCAAAAATATTTGGGTAAAAAATTCAAAAAAACTGATTTTTGGAAAATTAAAAACCCCTTCCGATTGACCGATTTTTCTGGTTTTCGAACTTAAAGTCAAAAATATCACTTTACACACTTGAGCTAAATTTAATCGAAATTGGACGTTTTTACTCAAGTTACACTATTCGTTCAAATTTATATATATCTATATACGTGTCCGTTAACACGATAACTTGAGTAAAAAACGTCCGATTTTGATGAAATTTGGCTCAAACGTGTAAAATGACATTCATGACTTTAAGTTCGAAAACCAGAAAAATCGGACCATGGGAAGGGGGGTTTATGGGGGTTTTAAATTTTCCAAAAACCAGTTTTTTGTATTTTTCACCCAAAAAATTTTAAAAAACTTAATTTTGGTTTCGACCATGTTATAGAGTTTAAAAAAACAAATAATATAGTATTTTGAATTATTAACCTAGGTTAAGTGGTTGCGGAGAAAATCCAAAAAACAAACTCAAAATCTCCCATGTTAATCTTATGGGAAAATGTTGTTGGCTTTTCCTCAGTTTATTTTAATGAAACTTCACATTTGCTTTTACCAATCTGTTCATTTCCACAAAACAATCATTTTGGTGTTTAAATTGTGATTCTACGCCCAACCGTTGCAGAGATATTCAAAGTGATAAACACAGTACGTTGTCCAATGTTATTCTTATGGAGAATAAGTAAACTGTAATGACTCCCTTAATTATGAATATAAATTAATAAAACTTGGTATCTAGCTTCACTTGGTTGAGTTATATTGATAATTATATAAAAACCCATTTTTGTTCCTTGTTGCAGCAAACCTGCTTTCTCAGCCCCCATGTTATTCTTATGGAGAATAACTAGAATGTTATAAAGCACTTATTTATGATTGAATATTGATGAAACTTCGTATGTGGCTTCTCCTAGTTAAATTCTATTTATATTTGCATAAAAACCAATTGTTTGTGTTCCTTGTTTCAGCAAATCTACGTACTCATTACCAATGTTATTCTTATGGAGAATAATTAACATCGCTTATGTGTGAATATATTTTTATAAAACTTGGTATGCGGCTTTATGTGGTATTAAGACATATTTTTTGCATTGGAAATTCACTGAGTATGCAGATTTGCTGCGACGGGGGTATTTGTAATCTACCTTAAGTTCAATTCTTACCACGAGACCTAGGTTAATAGCTTCTTCCCTAGAGGGAAAATTCGCTAAACCCTATAGGGTATATGGCTTAACCCCATTGAGTTATATTGATATTTGAATAAACTCGTTTTAGCGAATCTCCCCTATGTATAATTTTTCTCTCATCCATCGCTTAGTAGTCGCAACCCGAAAACCCCAAAAAGATCATGTAACAAGTTACAGCATATAATTATGGCTTTAGTCTATTTATGTTTCAACATAAATTTATACATTAAGTGAATGTAACAACTTTTTCAACTAACCTAACCGCGTGCCAAAACTGGCCTACTTCAACAAAAGTTAGGTTAGGTCCACCTATTTACATAACCTAACCTAAACTTGAGATAGGTCACTTATGCCACGCAATGAGGTGGACTAGATAGATATGATAACAAAATTGGCCAGAATATCTTGAAATGTAAGTTTATATGTTTTTAGTTGATTATTAACTTAATTATGTTACTAAAAACATTGTTTTAAGACGTTTTTAGTCCGAAGAAAATGGTTGTAGAGTGGATTTTGCCCTTATGACTGTAAAATATGTCACAAGCCTACTTCAGCCTTGGTCTATGATGTATCGATAAAAAGCCGTTTGATAACTTTATAAGAAATAAATAATGTTCAATTTAATATTTCAATACATCATTGTTAGATCAAAATCATCGGTTTGAAGTGAAAAATATACTTGCAGTATAAACATACTAGTCTTAAGAATTTGTACTTAGGTTAAGTACACACTACCTACTTGTAGTTTATCACTAATAATATATTTGCAATAAAGACAAAAACATTCCCTTTTTGTATTTTAAAACTAAAATAGTTTCTGGTTTTAAAAACATGTTTTGATAACTCGTGTGTCGTCAGAATATTTTTTAATAAATCTTGAAATTATGTAAACAAAACATAACCCCAAAATGGTTGCAGGAGGAAGTTTGAAAAAATACATATTTATCAGAAACGAATTCGGTATAGTTATGTTTCTAATAGCTAATAATATTCTAAAAGGTATAAGGATTATATACTTACTTTCAAAAGATGCAAAAATTAGAAAATTCCATTGAAAATTTGTCAAATACTAGGGTTGAAACCCAATTTGTTTTCTCAGCTGATATTGCTGGCTGACATAAAACAATCTGTCCTAGGTCTAGAGTCTAGAGACAGGACAGAAAAAACAACATAGAGGATTGATCCATCTTAATTATAATGCCTTACTTTTAGTCATTCGTTAGCTGGGAACTCAAAATGTGGCCACGCTAAACAACCTTTTGTCTTCCCCTTGATTTTGTCTTCAGATCCACCGAAATATAGAGCCTTTTTGCAGCAAACCTACGTACTCATCCCCTATGTTATTCTTATGGAGAATAATTTGTATATATCGCCTGTTTATGAATATATTTTTATGTAATTAGGTATGCAACTTTGTGTGTTATTAAGACATATATTATGCATTGGAAATTCGCTGAGTATGCAGGTTTGCTGTGACGGGGGTATATAATTATTATTTATGTTTTAAATACCAATGTATATATTTCAGATCATGGAATATTTGTGTGCCCTATGTGACAAGGCTTTGCCAAACCGAGACTCGTGGCGGAGACACATGAGGAAGGTTCATTTTATAAAAAGAAAACATCTGACTCCGCCCGAACCAAATCAACAACCGACCTTATGGGTGTGTATCATAATACTTTTAAAGTTATTAAAATCTACATATATAACAATCAGCTCGAAAAGCCTCTCGACCATGATCAATCTACTTGTAAATAATTTTATAAACGATTTGAATAGCAAAATGTGTCCTGGTCGAGTCTTACCTACGGCCTTTGATTTACTGTACACTCGCCTTAACACTCGCGGCCACTCTGACTTGTGTATGAGAATGGAAGGACTAGGATATAAAAATTACCAATAGCGTACACATACACGACTAGGACAATGGACAATATTTCCTTTAATTTTTATATAAATTAATCTGCGAAAATCACTGTAATAAGAGAATAAAAGTTGGGACAATATAATTTGGTTTTTTTGATTTATGTATCTATTCTTGCTATGAAATATGATGAACTAAATTATGAGCAAATTAATATAATTATAATAATAAAATATATGATGTTAATACGGTATACTATAATATATACATTACTATTATTAATAATAATGTAGTATGATTTGCCTACCATAGCTTTTGATGGCCCTATGTCTGCTATGGTTGGATTTACCAACGTGAGTTAACAACGATTGGTTGGTTGGCCCAACGTCTCCAACCACTTCTAACCATCCCTACCATTCCCCATCGTTGGGTCAACAACGTGTGCTATTAGGGCTGATTGGAAAAGCGCAAATTTATTTTACTTTAAAACTGATTGGAAAAGGTTTTGTAATAAATAATACAGTATTTTTATAACTTAAAATCTAAACCTTATCTAGAGATAAAGGAGAGCTATTTATACAAATATTTAATCAATAAAATGTATTTTCCCAGTGTCCGGCACTACCCATTAAGAGTCCGCCGCCTTTCCGCCAAGTATTTGGGTTTGGCAAGGATCCTTCACATATACCAATCGTAGATTTGACGGTTGAAGATGAAGAAACGGTGAGTTTAAAGATAATTATTAAATATAAAACCATTGCTATTCAAATTTTGGGATTTTGAATTTTTAATTAAAATGTTGTATTCGATCTATTCTTTTTTTGTAATATTGCTTAGTCTGATGTTATGAAATTGAAACTATCTGGGGTGAGCTTTGCTCGCCCCCTTTGAACTATTTCCGATATGACTAATCTATAAATACAATCTTCATCCAATAGCTTTAGTCATTGATCTTAGGAAACTTCATGCCAACAATTATAAGCAAGGGGTATTACTTTGACACTTTTCCGATTGATTATGAACAGCTGGTACAATTCTTTTATTTTGATTTTTAACCCCATAAGCCCGGAGTCGTTTTCGAGATAATTTTGCAATCAACCAAACAACTATGCAAACATTGTTCATATAAGAAAGAGTATATAATTGTACTTATTTATATTACGGGATTTTATTTTACTTTAAAACTAAATACCCCAATTGCAATCGAAAGTTACAACCACATATTTATACGAAACAACTTAATTGATATTTTACAAGCGTAGTATTACAAGAGTGAATTATGATGTCATATAAATTATAGTTCGTACTCTGCTGATATAAATTGACTATAATTAGTTAAGTAGTGATGGACCAAAATATTCCGCTCACTAAGAATATTGATTGCAGGTCTACAACCAATTGATCTTTATACTTGTTTTTAATTTACCTTAGTCTCATGTTTGCCTTATCAATAATTAATTTATCGCGTGTTATCTTTTGCAGAACTCGTTGCCCGACATCATGAGTCTGTTGGGCGATATTGGGGGTCCCCTGGGAGACGATCCAACCATCGATGATCAGGTAAATATAATAAACCATAGTTATTTGACAAAAGGCGTGAGAGCGAATTGACCGCGTGACCTTTGCACGAAGTGTTGAGTCGCGAGACGCGTGTCATATGTCCCCAGCCGTAGCCGGGGCCGGTGCGCTAGTTGCCGCCGGTAAAAAACATCTGGAAATGGGCTAAATAATTAGCTGATCCGAAGACGGTGCGAGTCGTCTTTGCCTACTGCGTCAAATCGCAGGTCTACAACCAATTGATCTTTATACTTGTTTTTAATTTACCTTAGTCTCATGTTTGCCTTATCAATAATTAATTTATCGCGTGTTATCTTTTGCAGAACACGTTGCCCGACATCATGAGTCTGTTGGGCGATATTGGGGGTCCCCTGGGAGACGATCCAACCATCGATGATCAGGTAAATATAATAAACCATAGTTATTTGACAAAAGGCGTGAGAGCGAATTGACCGCGTGACCTTTGCACGAAGTGTTGAGTCGCGAGACGCGTGTCATATGTCCCCAGCCGTAGCCGGGGCCGGTGCGCTAGTTGCCGCCGGTAAAAAACATCTGGAAATGGTCTAAATAATTAGCTGATCCGAAGACGGTGCGAGTCGTCTTTGCCTACTGCGTCAAATCGCCCCAAACCGGGTTTTGTCATACAAGCGTGTTTCAAAGGAATTATCGGTGGCTTTCATCAAGTTAAGCTAACCAACGGCAGTTGTTTACCCACACTGGGGATTGACGGGTCGGGTAGTTCGGCTTTCATGATACGGACCGCGTCCTATCACTGAGAAATATATTTCTTTTGTACTTCTCAAACAAAAATTAACTCATAGGATAAAAATAAAACAAGCGACTGTGAACTTTAATACTTATTCTCTTAATCCCGACGTCCCAATATATCTAACGCGTGAGATACGCTAATTTCGACCTTACCGTACAGGTCCAGTAGCTCGCAATACCCGCCACAGAAAAGGAGATCTTGGAAGTCGGCCGGGAACGGCGCACAGTGGGCTTTTCTCTATGAAAAGTTTACCAAAATTATTAAATGATTTTTTATCTCCTATTTTGGTGAAACAATTATGTACTAACGGTGTCTAGTAAGTAATCAGAAAAAACACTATTCTAAGTTAATTTAAATAACATAAACATTAAACTAAGGACAATTCTGTGTTATTATGTTAAGTTAATCAGAATTTCCTGAACATGTATGATTTTACTTTGCATGTAAGAAATGGTTGTTTGAACAATCATTGATTACAGAATCCTAAAATAACTTAAAACAGTGTACTGAGTTTGAAGTTCCGTTGGAAAAGAACGTGTACAGTAATAATTTGCACACACACAAACACTATCATTAGAACAGATATAAGAAATTTACTTTTAGAATATCACAGTGAATTAGCTTGGATAAGATATACTCATTTGCCCTGGTTGCAAAGAGATCTCATTGCTGATAAAAAATATTGAATACAGATATATAAATAATAATAAAATGTTATAATTGATCTCAATTTGTTTTCAGGTTATTGGCTCCCTAGAGGATACTCCACCTAATCCTTCGGCCCGGCCCTTTTATCCCCCCTCCGCCACAAACTACGACACGAAACTGTTCAACAGTTTTGTCAGATTGGAAACAATATCATTTCAAAAAACCCGAAAGCGGTCAAATAAAAAAAAATCTCGTAAAAGGCCGTGAATTAGTAAAACCGAAAGAAAGAGAAAATTAAAAGAAAAATTAAAATTAACTGGGGAAAAATTCATCCCAGCGATGTGGCGGCGGGGAGAAAAAGAAACAGTCTAAAATTAATTGAGGAATTAGCTACAAAAACGACATCTAAAAATCTTTATACTATGAATAATAGTTTATGTAAATTGTAAGTTTAATCAAAAATCATTCAGTTGCTTTAAAAATCAATAATATAAAAACCAGCTTTATTTACACTTTCAATATATACTTTTGGATTCATGTCGTTTTTGTAGGGAACTTTTCAATTAATGTTAGACATATATATATAACCCCTAGATATATAAATAATAAAATGTCATAATTGATCTCACGTTATTGGACTCCATAAGCCCAATGTTAATTTTTTTAGTTTTTCATTTTCATTGTTTTGAATTATGTTAATAATTCATATACTTCGGTTGTTATTTATAGCTCATTGTCCATTTGATTTTGTTATTTATAGCTCAATGTCCATTTGATTTATTTTACTACTCTATTTATGTAATATTTGCTCAAATCTTTTAATATCTGCTGTCAGGAAACCACATGTTAATAATTCATATACAACATGAGTATTACTTTGACAGTTCCCTAGTTGATTATGAACAGCTGTTACAATTATTTTATTTTGATTTGAAACCCCATAAGCCCAATGTTAATTTTTTTTAGTTTTTAATTTTCATTGTTTTGAATTATGTTAATAATTCATATACTTCGGTTGTTATTTATAGCTCATTGTCCATTTGATTTTGTTATTTATAGCTCAATGTCCATTTGATTTATTTTACTACTCTATTTATGTAATATTCGCTCAAATCTTTTAGAAACCACATGTTAATAATTCATATACAACATGAGTATTACTTTGACAGTTCCCTGGTTGATTATGAACAGCTGTTACAATTATTTTATTTTGATTTGAAACTCCATAAGCCCAATGTTAATTTTTTTTGTTTTTAATTTTCATTGTTTTGAATTATGTTAATAATTCATATACTTCGGTTGTTATTTATAGCTCATTGTCCATTTGATTTTGTTATTTATAGCTCAATGTCCATTTGATTTATTTTACTACTCTATTTATGTAATATTCGCTCAAATCTTTTAGAAACCACATATTAATAATTCATATACAACATGAGTATTACTTTGACAGTTCCCTGGTTGATTAGTAATAAAAGTTAAAAAAAATGTTGTATTTCATTTTCCTTCCAAAATGTATCATATTTTTGCTCCCTATAGCATATAGAATATAAAACATATGTTTAATTTTGATACACATTAGTAACTTTTTCAAAAGTTACTATCAACATATTCCTAGTTGGATTTAGTAAATATTATTTAATTACCGTCAGTTTAGTATAAACACCCAAAAGATAACTGAATTTTACTACATTTACAAATTTTAAAATCTCTTTAAGCACATTTGTGTGTATGATAATATAAAAAGCATCCAAAAAGATACACTTGTTAAGTTCAAACTTGTAAACAGTTATCTTTGAATTAACTTTAAATGAGAGTGATTATACAATTTAAGCATATTGGTTATAGAAAAATATACACCGTATTGTTTTAATTTTGAACTTATAATTGATTGTTCTACCAAGAAACGCAGATAGGGGTTTTGGTTTCAGTGTTTTGACATACAAACATATCGGACGTTGGGGGTTAAAACTTTGTGCTAAAAAAACTCTACCAATATGAATCTCTGAATGAAATTAATTTAGTTTAAAGTCCACTTGATTTTGGTCTAGAAATCTAGACCCGACACAAATTGGTTTTTGGAAGTTACTCTTGATTTCCTATTATAAAGAATTTGCTTCTATTGAAATTGTTAATCTGATCTTGATGAATTTGTTAAAAAATATAGTCCACTAAATCTAAGTTCTTCTTTGAATTTCTTAGATGTGGGCCAAATATATATAGAATATTCTTACCAACTGGATACTATATTCTTCATCCACTAATAAAATTTAAATAAATGTGGCAAAAAGGAATAGATAATTTTCCGAGAGCTCTAGTGGCCTATTACAAATTAGGTTTTTAGTACCTAATATACTGATTTGTTGAGAGAGGAGATAAAATAATGAGCAACGCTCTTATTGAGGTGCTTTCACTGCCATGGTTGGATTCAGAAGATGGAGGAAGATGTCTCTGGGTTTGGTGATGGATCTTCAAGAATGCTGATCACATTTTCTTGAAGTGTTTCACAGTTATACAACGCACTTTACCTTTCCGCTCTGAACCAAGAAAGCGGACTGCAAACACGTTTTGCACCGACTGGTTTATGTAATACAATTTTAATAGAGGTCAATTTTGAAACTAGCTATGTACCTACCCGTCCTTCGTTCGGAATTTGAAAAAAAGGAATTGTATCAGCTGTTTATAATCAATCAGAGAATTTTCAAAATAATCAATTTATGTAAAGTCACATGATCTTCCGAGAACAGTTTATAATCAACTGGCTGTGTACACCCGTCCTTCGTACGGGTTGTATATAATTAGTAGATTAACTAAAAAATTAACAACCCACATCATTTCACAATATTAAAATTACATTTTACATTTTAAAGTAAAATTCCGCTTCAAACCGGCAAGCGGAACCGACTTCACGTTTAGAGACGACTATGCTACAAGTTAACGAAATATATTATGGCAGATAGTTCGAGTATTATTGCCAAGTTGAGGTACTTCTGACGGGTAGTGAACGGTGTAGTTTTTGCGACTCCAAATCGGTACACGTAACACTTTGGATTCACTTTTAGAAATAAAAAACTCAAGTACAAAAATATTAACCTCTTTAATTTAACATTTTAAATACGTTGAAACATTTAATCCTTGCATTCCATTAAATTAATAGTAATGTAACGAAATATTAAACTTTAAAAATATATTCTTATTGTGAATTTGCAGCATAAGGGGAACCACCATCCAAAATGTTATCTTCATTAGACATTGCCGTTTCTTAAATAACGTGATCACTATGTCAGTGAGTGCATGAGTCTGACAAATATATATTTAAATCATATATATACTCTGTATAATTATGTTATTTATTAACAATCTTCTCTCAACATTTTAAAAAGAACTACAACACCTGTTTATAGGATAACTATGTCATCATGTGGTCCAATATAAATAAATACTTTGTCCATAAGAGTAGCATAGGATCTTTAAAACCTTATGGGGCAATGTCCTAAGTTAATTTTGCCTAAACCTTCTAACGCAAATATAGAACATAGAAAAAAAGTTGCATAAAATCTGTGCACAGGGGGTTTCCTTACCCGTTCTATAGTCAATGCAAATTGCATTTTAGTTAGCTTGAAACAGCTGTTGTTCTTGCTTCTGCTCAGATGTAAATGCCCTCGGTTGTTCGCATTACAGTTTCTGAATGATTACTTTCTTATGAAATGTAAACATTGAAACTTAGAACGTTCATGGGGCGTAGCCCGAGGGAATTTTAAGGAAGCTATGTGTTGCGTGGGTTCAAGATCTACCTTCGTGGAAAGTTTCAGCCCAGTCGGTTAAGTATTTTTGCGTTCACCCGGAACATCAGGCAGACAGAAACCTCCTCTTCTTTATAATTTATAGATAGATTAGAGAACTGTCAAAATAATCAATTTAAGTAAAGTCTCATGATCACCTGAGAATAGTAACTAAAACCATTGAGTGAAGATTACATACAGGGTGTTTCAAAAAGAATCATCCGATTTTAAAGGTTTATAATTTCAAAACTAATGATCATATGGACATGAGGTTAATTTCATATTAAAGGACAACTAATTTTTTACATACCATTTACAGGTGCTCAATATGGCCCCCTTTAGATGCACAGCATATGCCTATACGATATTCAAATTCGTCCCACACCTTAGCTAGCATACCTTGAGTCATGGGTTCGCTCAATATGGCCCCCTTTAGATGCACAGCATATGTCTATACGATATTCAAATTCGTCCCACACCTTAGCTAGCATATCTTGAGTGATGGATTCGGTACAGCATGAGCGAGATTCCCCAAAAGTTAATGTTTTTTGTGCAATCTCACGGAATAAAGTGTATGGTCCCTTTTTCTTTGCTGAGAACACTGTTACGGGAATAACATATCTCGATATGTTAGAAAACTATCTCTTCCCTCAATTGGAAACAGATTCTGATGACTTCATATACCAACAGGACGGTGCCCCACCACACTGGAATCTTCATGTGAGAGAGTTTTTAAATGGTAGGCTTCCTCAAAGATGGATCGGCCGTACTGGACCTAATGATTCCGCGTTAAGTCACTGGCCTCCAAGGTCACCGGACCTTACTGTTTGTGATTTCTTTTTGTGGGGGTTTGTAAAAGACAATGTTTATATCCCTCCCCTTCCAACAACATTGGTTGAACTGAAGAACCGCATTAGAGCAGCCATCGAATCCATCACTCAAGATATGCTAGCTAAGGTGTGGGACGAATTTGAATATCGTATAGACATATGCTGTGCATCTAAAGGGGGCATTATTGAGCACCTGTAAATGGTATGTAAAAAAACTTTATTAGTTGTCCTTTAATATGAAATTAACCTCATGTCCATATGATCATTAGTTTTGAAATTATAAACCTTTAAAATCGGATGATTCTTTTTGAAACACCCTGTATAATGAGATGTGGTTATAACCTATTAAAAACGAATCAAACAGACATTGAACTATAAATAGCAACTGGAGTAACCTTAAACATGTATAAAAAGGCAAATGAGATACGCAAAGCTCAGCCATTAGGTACTGTAGAAATATTACGAGGGTGTGAGGTAGCAAAATAAAAATGACAACAACAAAAACATTTCTTGGTGTAAGTGGATAATACAAATGAAAAGATATAATCTGGGTTAGAGCTACTGGATTGACGAATGTTTTTACTAACAATAAGAATGATTAAGACCAGTATACGTTCATATAAATAAAACCAGCCTGAAAGGGCGGGGAGTCAGTAAACGACTGTTATGATCGTACTTTTACCTTAACGTCGATTTCAGGAAGATGTTGGCGCCACAAAAGCGGACAAAACACCTGAAGCGGGCTGCCCTTGACGAAACAAAAACGAAGAAAACGGATGCCTACGCAAACTGGGACTAGGCCATTTAGTTATTCGGATTTCAACTGCAGTATTAGTAACTATGCCAGGTATTGTATTACCATAAACCTTTCTTACGGGAAAGCCTTTACGAAATGATTCCTTTTAGCGATTTTATCAAATAAACGGGGCTCGCCTAAACACGTTAAACATCACCTAAACACGTACTTAGTTTCGCGATTAAAACCGTCACGCCACGGATTGTCGGTCTGATGGCTCAGCCACGATCCATACAGGTCCGTGGCGCTCTAAACAAGTTAAACATCACCTAAACACGTACTTAGTTTCGCGATTAAAACCGTCACGCCACGGATTGTCGGTCTGATGGCTCAGCCACGATCCATACAGGTCCGTGGCGCTCTAAACAAGTTAAACATCACCTAAACACGTACTTAGTTTCGCGATTAATACCGTCACGCCACGGATTGTCGGTCTGATGGCTCAGCCACGATCCATACAGGTCCGTGGCGCTCTAAACAAGTTAAACATCACCTAAACACGTACTTAGTTTCGCGATTAAAACCGTCACGCCACGGATTGTCGGTCTGATGGCTCAGCCACGATCCATACAGGTCCGTGGCGCTCTAAACAAGTTAAACATCACCTAAACACGTACTTAGTTTCGCGATTAAAACCGTCACGCCACGGATTGTCGGTCTGATGGCTCAGCCACGATCCATACAGGTCCGTGGCGCTCTAAACAAGTTAAACATCACCTAAACACGTACTTAGTTTCGCGATTAATACCGTCACGCCACGGATTGTCGGTGTGATGGCTCAGCCACGATCCATACAGGTCCGTGGCGCTCTAAACAAGTTAAACATCACCTAAACACGTACTTAGTTTCGCGATTAAAACCGTCACGCCACGGATTGTCGGTCTGATGGCTCAGCCACGATCCATACAGGTCCGTGGCGCTCTAAACAAGTTAAACATCACCTAAACACGTACTTAGTTTCGCGATTAATACCGTCACGCCACGGATTGTCGGTCTGATGGCTCAGCCACGACCCATACAGGTCCGTGGCGCTCTAAACAAGTTAAACATCACCTAAACACGTACTTAGTTTCGCGATTAAAACCGTCACGCCACGGATTGTCGGTCTGATGGCTCAGCCACGATCCATACAGGTCCGTGGCGCTCTAAACAAGTTAAACATCACCTAAACACGTACTTAGTTTCGCGATTAAAACCGTCACGCCACGGATTGTCGGTCTGATGGCTCAGCCACGATCCATACAGGTCCGTGGCGCTCTAAACAAGTTAAACATCACCTAAACACGTACTTAGTTTCGCGATTAAAACCGTCACGCCACGGATTGTCGGTCTGATGGCTCAGCCACGACCCATACAGGTCCGTGGCGCTCTAAACAAGTTAAACATCACCTAAACACGTACTTAGTTTCGCGATTAAAACCGTCACGCCACGGATTGTCGGTCTGATGGCTCAGCCACGATCCATACAGGTCCGTGGCGCTCTAAACAAGTTAAACATCACCTAAACACGTACTTAGTTTCGCGATTAAAACCGTCACGCCACGGATTGTCGGTCTGATGGCTCAGCCACGATCCATACAGGTCCGTGGCGCTCTAAACAAGTTAAACATCACCTAAACACGTACTTAGTTTCGCGATTAAAACCGTCACGCCACGGATTGTCGGTCTGATGGCTCAGCCACGATCCATACAGGTCCGTGGCGCTCTAAACAAGTTAAACATCACCTAAACACGTACTTAGTTTCGCGATTAAAACCGTCACGCCACGGATTGTCGGTCTGATGGCTCAGCCACGATCCATACAGGTCCGTGGCGCTCTAAACAAGTTAAACATCACCTAAACACGTACTTAGTTTCGCGATTAAAACCGTCACGCCACGGATTGTCGGTCTGATGGCTCAGCCACGATCCATACAGGTCCGTGGCGCTCTAAACAAGTTAAACATCACCTAAACACGTACTTAGTTTCGCGATTAAAACCGTCACGCCACGGATTGTCGGTCTGATGGCTCAGCCACGATCCATACAGGTCCGTGGCGCTCTAAACAAGTTAAACATCACCTAAACACGTACTTAGTTTCGCGATTAATACCGTCACGCCACGGATTGTCGGTCTGATGGCTCAGCCACGATCCATACAGGTCCGTGGCGCTCTAAACAAGTTAAACATCACCTAAACACGTACTTAGTTTCGCGATTAAAACCGTCACGCCACGGATTGTCGGTCTGATGGCTCAGCCACGACCCATACAGGTCCGTGGCGCTCTAAACAAGTTAAACATCACCTAAACACGTACTTAGTTTCGCGATTAAAACCGTCACGCCACGGATTGTCGGTCTGATGGCTCAGCCACGATCCATACAGGTCCGTGGCGCTCTAAACAAGTTAAACATCACCTAAACACGTACTTAGTTTCGCGATTAATACCGTCACGCCACGGATTGTCGGTCTGATGGCTCAGCCACGATCCATACAGGTCCGTGGCGCTCTAAACAAGTTAAACATCACCTAAACACGTACTTAGTTTCGCGATTAAAACCGTCACGCCACGGATTGTCGGTCTGATGGCTCAGCCACGACCCATACAGGTCCGTGGCGCTCTAAACAAGTTAAACATCACCTAAACACGTACTTAGTTTCGCGATTAAAACCGTCACGCCACGGATTGTCGGTCTGATGGCTCAGCCACGATCCATACAGGTCCGTGGCGCTCTAAACAAGTTAAACATCACCTAAACACGTACTTAGTTTCGCGATTAAAACCGTCACGCCACGGATTGTCGGTCTGATGGCTCAGCCACGATCCATACAGGTCCGTGGCGCTCTAAACAAGTTAAACATCACCTAAACACGTACTTAGTTTCGCGATTAAAACCGTCACGCCACGGATTGTCGGTCTGATGGCTCAGCCACGATCCATACAGGTCCGTGGCGCTCTAAACAAGTTAAACATCACCTAAACACGTACTTAGTTTCGCGATTAAAACCGTCACGCCACGGATTGTCGGTCTGATGGCTCAGCCACGACCCATACAGGTCCGTGGCGCTCTAAACAAGTTAAACATCACCTAAACACGTACTTAGTTTCGCGATTAAAACCGTCACGCCACGGATTGTCGGTCTGATGGCTCAGCCACGATCCATACAGGTCCGTGGCGCTCTAAACAAGTTAAACATCACCTAAACACGTACTTAGTTTCAAGATTAAAACCGTCACGCCACGGATTGTCGGTCTGATGGCTCAGCCACGATCCATACAGGTCCGTGGCGCTCTAAACAAGTTAAACATCACCTAAACACGTACTTAGTTTCGCGATTAAAACCGTCACGCCACGGATTGTCGGTCTGATGGCTCAGCCACGACCCATACAGGTCCGTGGCGCTCTAAACAAGTTAAACATCACCTAAACACGTACTTAGTTTCGCGATTAAAACCGTCACGCCACGGATTGTCGGTCTGATGGCTCAGCCACGATCCATACAGGTCCGTGGCGCTCTAAACAAGTTAAACATCACCTAAACACGTACTTAGTTTCGCGATTAATACCGTCACGCCACGGATTGTCGGTCTGATGGCTCAGCCACGACCCATACAGGTCCGTGGCGCTCTAAACAAGTTAAACATCACCTAAACACGTACTTAGTTTCGCGATTAAAACCGTCACGCCACGGATTGTCGGTCTGATGGCTCAGCCACGATCCATACAGGTCCGTGGCGCTCTAAACAAGTTAAACATCACCTAAACACGTACTTAGTTTCGCGATTAAAACCGTCACGCCACGGATTGTCGGTCTGATGGCTCAGCCACGATCCATACAGGTCCGTGGCGCTCTAAACAAGTTAAACATCACCTAAACACGTACTTAGTTTCGCGATTAAAACCGTCACGCCACGGATTGTCGGTCTGATGGCTCAGCCACGACCCATACAGGTCCGTGGCGCTCTAAACAAGTTAAACATCACCTAAACACGTACTTAGTTTCGCGATTAAAACCGTCACGCCACGGATTGTCGGTCTGATGGCTCAGCCACGATCCATACAGGTCCGTGGCGCTCTAAACAAGTTAAACATCACCTAAACACGTACTTAGTTTCGCGATTAATACCGTCACGCCACGGATTGTCGGTCTGATGGCTCAGCCACGATCCATACAGGTCCGTGGCGCTCTAAACAAGTTAAACATCACCTAAACACGTACTTAGTTTCGCGATTAAAACCGTCACGCCACGGATTGTCGGTCTGATGGCTCAGCCACGATCCATACAGGTCCGTGGCGCTCTAAACAAGTTAAACATCACCTAAACACGTACTTAGTTTCGCGATTAAAACCGTCACGCCACGGATTGTCGGTCTGATGGCTCAGCCACGATCCATACAGGTCCGTGGCGCTCTAAACAAGTTAAACATCACCTAAACACGTACTTAGTTTCGCGATTAAAACCGTCACGCCACGGATTGTCGGTCTGATGGCTCAGCCACGATCCATACAGGTCCGTGGCGCTCTAAACAAGTTAAACATCACCTAAACACGTACTTAGTTTCGCGATTAAAACCGTCACGCCACGGATTGTCGGTCTGATGGCTCAGCCACGATCCATACAGGTCCGTGGCGCTCTAAACAAGTTAAACATCACCTAAACACGTACTTAGTTTCGCGATTAAAACCGTCACGCCACGGATTGTCGGTCTGATGGCTCAGCCACGATCCATACAGGTCCGTGGCGCTCTAAACAAGTTAAACATCACCTAAACACGTACTTAGTTTCGCGATTAATACCGTCACGCCACGGATTGTCGGTCTGATGGCTCAGCCACGATCCATACAGGTCCGTGGCGCTCTAAACAAGTTAAACATCACCTAAACACGTACTTAGTTTCGCGATTAAAACCGTCACGCCACGGATTGTCGGTCTGATGGCTCAGCCACGACCCATACAGGTCCGTGGCGCTCTAAACAAGTTAAACATCACCTAAACACGTACTTAGTTTCGCGATTAAAACCGTCACGCCACGGATTGTCGGTCTGATGGCTCAGCCACGATCCATACAGGTCCGTGGCGCTCTAAACAAGTTAAACATCACCTAAACACGTACTTAGTTTCGCGATTAAAACCGTCACGCCACGGATTGTCGGTCTGATGGCTCAGCCACGATCCATACAGGTCCGTGGCGCTCTAAACAAGTTAAACATCACCTAAACACGTACTTAGTTTCGCGATTAAAACCGTCACGCCACGGATTGTCGGTCTGATGGCTCAGCCACGATCCATACAGGTCCGTGGCGCTCTAAACAAGTTAAACATCACCTAAACACGTACTTAGTTTCGCTGTTAAGATCGTCACCGTGGTTCGGCCAACCCAGAATCCAAATCCAGAACTTCAACCATCGTCAGGCCCAGACCAGCATACTAAGCCCAGCAGCCACAACCAAAGCCCAGACCAGCAACCCAGTAGCCCTGTCGATAGAACGTCTGAAAGTCGTACATCAATCGGAACTGCTAAAAATAAACGATATTGTCAAAACTATTATATAAGAAACTATAAATATTTATTATATCAATACACGACTTTTCATTTTTATTTTGTTTAGCCACATATAAGCTATTGGTCACTGGTTTCGCGAGTGATTTTTATGCAGCTCTATGGTAGTCTTCTCGAGGGTATGACTCTTGTGAAATGGCGTTAAAGGAGGTAATAGATAAGCACAAAACTCTCCATCTTTTTGTCAGCTAGTGTGGATCATGGGAGAATTTCACTAATCATATCCTACCAAAAAAAACTCTCGAGATTCAGGAGAACAACCTAAGAAATATGAAACGGATTTTATGCGTATTTATACCCGGAATAAAAGGTTCCGAGTTGTGGTGTGGTCTATGTCAAAAAAGAGCGTGGCCACCAGAGTTTATAAAAAATACACCGAATATCATTATGCGGATATTGCGTAACGGACTCGCGACAAGCGTGGAACAACTCTTGAACGTCAAAGAATACGACTGTCTAACAAAACACCACAAAATACCAACTCGCGTCATCGGTCGCGTCTCTTGTGGTCTATACTCTCGTGACGTGTACGAAACTTTTTTAAATCGTTTGAAAATCGATTTAACCGTTAAAACGAATGAATGTAATTCGGAATTCCATTTTAAGACATTTCCTTACGACTGGACGCGTAGCAATATAGAAACGGCGCACAGATTGTATTACATGCTAGATGAATCGGCTAAAGAGTACGACGTGATCATACTGATAGCTCACAGCATGGGTGGGTTGATTTGTAGATACATGCTAGAACACGTACTGAATGATAGAGAATGTGGGAACGACGGAATAAAATCGAGGCGGTTATTGGCGTCTAAAATAGAACTGTTTTGTGGCGTTGGCGTGCCACATTACGGCTGCGTTAAATCTCTACATTATCTAGTCGACCCGGACGGATATCCTTTTACCCGATACTGCCGTAGAATCGCAAGCCTTTACGAAATGATTCCTTTTAGCGATTTGATCAAACAAATTGAAGGACTGAAAGACGCATATAGTAAAAAACACCAGAGAAAGAAGCACTCGATCGGCGATGTTATTTCTAAAAAAACAACCGTGAACGAAAAGGACCGTCGTCGTAGTGACATATTTATGCGTGATGGAGAAGACATAGCGATCGACCCAACGTTTTGGCGCTTGGTAGTTTCACCCGAAAGAGAAACGGGTGACGACGCGATCGAAGCTCTTACCGCCAGGTTTCCCGAACTTGCCACACATTCGGACATGCTCAGCAGCGGTTTACAGTTTCACGAGTCGTTGAATTCTGACCGCAAACCAAGCTGCTGTGTGTACGTTTTGGTGAATGCGACCGGTGTCGTTAGTCCGTCAAGAATCGATAAACAAGGAAATCTCGAGAGACATTGTGAAGGTGGAGACGGCACGGTTTGTTCCATAGTGAGTCGAAAGAAAAACAAGAAAACGGGGAGTGACCGTGAAGAAGATAACGGGCAAATTAGGTTTTATGCGAAAAACATACATGTGAAGATGTTACGTGACATCAACTTGATTACGCCTATCAAAACCATCATGAATCGCAAAGGGGACGCGCTTGACACCATCTGGAATATGATCCAACCCGACAAACGAGTAGAGTTTGTGGCGCCTTCATATGTCATTAGTGAAGGTGTTTACCGCGTTGAAATTTATAACGGCACCGACGACCTCTGTATTATACACTTTATTAAGGTAAAAAAACGAAATAACGGCACTGTTTCAGATACCGTTGATCCGGGAAATCCATTGATACTGGTCGTACGACCAGAAACACCGCACAACAAAAGGAGGGATAAATCCGTCCGTATCACGTTTAACACGCTAGGTTATAGCGAGTCATGGAATGGTCTCCGCGTAGTTTTATCCGGACGCTACAAACCAATTTCATTTGGTGCGGAAAACCTACAGTCGTGGTGAACGAAGCTAATTCCATTTACAGAGTTACGGGATGCCCACAAGGTTACTTGTACTTTCTACACATCCCAAATCTAATTCGGCGAACAACGCTTTTCTTAGGTAAAAAAATTGTACACGAAACCAAAGTGCAATGTTGTAGCGCGAGTACATTTCGCTTTATTAGAAATTATGAATATCATACATTTGTGAGATGAAAAATTATTTGTTTTTTCTAAATATTCCCCAACGATCCAACAACGCGGTGAGATAGGCGATCAGTTCTTCAACGGATTTAATTTTAGGCGATTCCGCATACGTACAATTCACCTTTTCCATTAAACGCCTAGTCTTCATCGCGGGGTTTTCTCCGTAGACAAAGATTATTATCAGTGGTTTGCCAGTGTGACACTCCAATTCCCGTCTTAATGTATCGATCCGTAACGCAGTCGTCTCTTGTTCAATTAGTGCATTCGTTCGGTCGGTTGGGTATGGGGATTCCGAGAAGTTTGCTATCAACACTTCCATTTCTTCGATGAAATGTTTTTTTGAATAAACGTTTTCTGAATGTACAATGGCGGCGACTCGTTTGGTAACCTCAAACACGGCATCCGATACACGTTTGCCACGTGAATATTTCTCTCTCTTCCTATGTGTTTCGCCTTCCTTTTCATTAGAAGTTTCTGTACGAAGCGGCAATCGTATCTTGTACAAACGACCGTTTGCAGGCTCTTTGAAACACGAATACACTGCATCAGAGGTTTCCAACATCTGTAGATTCATCACTTGTCCGGCCCGTCGTCAAAAAAACGATTGCCGCGGTGAAAACGGATAGCAAGAGCCACGTCCGATGATTGAAGACTGTTATCGATGTGACGAGAACGAACAGTATTACCACACACCACGAAAAGTCGGTCGACTTGGGTGAATCGACGTCCGAATCATCGGACAACTCGTCTACCGAGTTGTATAATACGGGAGTTGTATCAAAGGTAGCTGTCGAGTCGGCGATATAGCATAAACCGTCGTCGACATCGCGTATCAGGCCGGTGTGTTTGTACCAATAAATCGTACTCCCCTCGCTGTTGACGCAGCGCGATCGGGCGTAGATTGTACCTAATAGCATGTCGTAGGTCGAGTCTTTTGCGTTATCGAGAAATCTGGTATTAACTATCCATTCAGATGGCTCCAACAACAAACGTTGGAGTCCGATGAGACGTTGAGTCATGACGAGTTCGGTTTTGGCCAGCGCGCGTAACAGACGATCGGACATGTAGCGTTCGTATTTACCGTACGGGTCATATACTAACGCGGAGAACAAATCTAGGGCCGCGCCTAATAGTGAAATCACCGAAAGGACGTTAGCGCCTCGCGACAACGCGCGAAATGGTAGTTTCAGCAAAGAAGACGCCGATATCACTAGACGCGACTCTATGCCCGTTCGCAGTGCGGTTTGTGTCATCGCCACCCCGAGGCTTTTTGTACTCGCCGATCCGCCAATCCGCCGGACGATCGATTTCAGTACGCGTTTAAACACGTTCGTATTACGTTCGGAGACGTCGTCTAACTGTTTCAGCAAGTCGGCCATGGTGTCAACGGCCGTTCCGGCTATTATCTGGTCCACCATGGTTTCAAATGACGTTCCGCTGACCGAGTCTTTCAGACCATCCAAAGTGCGAACGGTTTCTTTGTAATCTTCGACGCTACGTTTGAGACTGAACAGAAACTCCGACTCGTCCTGTACTATTATGGGCGTCTCGTCCGATTGATCTTTTACGGAAGAGACTCCATTCTCTTCGACCGTATGCAAATCGCCGGGTGACATTTTATCGTTTCCCAAGGCCGGTTTGTCTTCCGTTTTCCGTTTCGCTCGATTTCCGTTTGAAAGTACGTTTGCGGATGGACCGAGCGGGGGCGCGATACCACGTGGTTTCTCCACTAAACGACCGCCGTACCCGTCATTTCGACCGTCATCCAAAAACGAATATTCGTCCGTCCACAGGAGTCCGCTGTTTTTTTCGTCGTCCAAACCCAGATCGGCCAATTTCAGCGGAAAAGGTAATAACTTTTTCGTGAGGTCCACGTTGTCCAACCAAGCGTTTTCGCTGGCTACATATTCCAACGTCGTGCGACCTTTTAGCGACGGCGAGGGCGTTTTGACCGTTTTTATCCTCCTAGCCGCCGAGCCGGTTTCCCGGATCAATTCCAGAAAAGCGCCTCGTCCGAAATTGTACGTTCTGGTCAAAGTGTTGCCCATCCACGTGCTGAGTGCGGTAAAAGATCCTTCGTCCTCATCTACTCTACAGCTGCCATAAATAAGGTTTCCGTCGTTTTCGTCCTTTTCTTCCACGTAATTCAAACCGTATTGGTCGCAATAGTTTTTTCCGATCCGCGCAATCACCACGGGCGTTCCCGTCGGTTCGAGATATTCGGATTTCACTTCGAACGCCGATTTCTCCACCGGGAACCTTTTTTCGTCGGGTACCCGTCTGTGGGGGTCTAGATAAAATGCCAGGAGTTCGGGATTGACGACGTAACACGCGCACTTTGCTTTAGCGTACAACGACGTCATGCCGACGTACGTATCTCTGGGTTGATCTGGGTCGTAGCATATCGGTTGGCATGCGTCGATGCGTTGACCGTGACCGGTAGTAAACGCGAAAGGTTCTTCGCGGCGAGATCCTCCAGCTCCATCGAAACCCTCGCAAATACCATTTCCGGGATAATAAGGATTACAACTGATCGCGTTGCACCCAGTCTCGTCAAAACGCCATTCAGAGACGACGGCCATGTCAGAGACTTCGCGGACCGCCGTTTTCCATTCATCGTGTTTCACGTTTTCGATTCGTTCGTAAACCTCCCGCGACCTCGGGTCCAATTCGACCGGATCGCGGTACGCGTACTCGTCCGTACAGCGCCAAACGCGTGTGACTGTGTGCGAACCGATATGCGGCGCACTTTCCAATAATTGGTTTCGTCTAAAGATTTTCTTTTGATTTTGGACGAAAAGAGATAGGTGTCTATTGTCCGTACTAGTCAAACAAGCCATTGTCGACGCTTACTGGTAAGCCATTGTCGACGATTGAACGTACACGGTTTATGCTTCAACAAGCGTCGACGATTGAACGTACACGGTTTATGCTTTAACAAGCGGTGAGGGATAACATTTGGTTTTCTTATCTCATGACATGGCAGCCACAAGCCAGAGTCCCACTCTCGAAAAGAGCAATCCATCGAGACTTAGACAATCGACTGTTAAAACAGGGTTCGTCCCGAGCGGACAACGTAGAATCGACGATTGTTTGGTGCGAGTGGAGAAAAGACCAATAAATAAAAGTCAGTGCTGCGAGACGAAGAAAGTGGGACCCGGTGATGATAACGAAGGTGGCCGCTGTCCAATCTTTGCTCGTCCGATTTAGCAACAAGGGACTCCTCAATCAATCTTTGCCTTTTCCACCGAATCTGTGGCGTCCAAACAGGTCTCAGTTGGTGTGTCTAACCATTAATTGAGTCTCTTTTACGAGATTGAAATCAGATGCAGTTATTCAATCTCTTTCCGTATGTATCCTACAATCTACACTCCTTTCAAACAGGATGGCGTCAAATACGTAACAGCCAGAACAACACAACCAGTCATCCGGTCGACTAAAAGTCCCCCCCCCCAGAGCGAGATGTATCAGTAGAAACGATAGGCAGTGGGGGTATGCCAGTTTGAGACAGACATCCACCAGGCCAGGATGTCTCGTTACCCGAGACTCGCTTTTTATGAGAATTATGGTAAAGCATTGGATCCAGTGTCAAAAACAAAATGGAATAAGGTGATGGAACAAAATTACGATTTCTATCGGGCTTACAGCACGCTAAGCGTTTCACTTTACAAATTATTTAAACTTCATTTGGAATGTAAACCGGACAGTTTGAAAAAGTTGGCAGCTGCAGTGGTTATACAGACAGTCGTCGATAGCGCATCAGCGGGCGACTTTGATAAAATAACACGTCCAGGTGAATTCCTCGTTAGCCATATACCTCGAACGCTGTGCTCATTTATTGACAACTTCTATACCCGGCTCATCTGCGCCGAGACGGTGTTTCGAGTGGACTTCTTCAACTTCTGTTTTTGGTGGGAAGGACCACCGGATAATCAAAGCGGACTTAAGGGGATTCGTTTTGATTTAATCAGCTATTTTCCCGAGAGTAATATCGCCTACTTCCGACGTGCACCCAACAATCTAAGAGGGTCATGCTCGATCACTGGATTTCACATCAATTGGAATCTCCCAAGCGGAATCGCCGTCGAGGGCTACTCGTACCTTTGGAAACGACTATCCGTCAAGCAGCTGATGGACAAATTGCTCCGCGGCAACGAACATCGGCTCGAGTTGGAAGTTTTAACGGTCACGATACAGTTCGGCAACCCTTATATCTTCATGGACTTCCATCTTCCGCCTATCGACTAGTGGTAAAAATAATAATAATTTATATCTTCAAGGAATAAAATGTAGACACATCTAATATGCGTAGTACCTTATTAATCATTCTCCTTTTTATTCCTATTTTTTCGTCGAATCCCGAATAATGCCGTTTCTCTATCAGAACCATTGTGTTATTCGTATTTCATATAAAATGGGCTCAAATGACAAACTTTATCAATTCAGTTATAATATTAACATTTATTTACAGTTTTTATAAAGTGTATAGAAACCGTCAACCTAGATTGCACATCGTGAACCTAGATGTCATGGATTGCCGGACAGCTTCAAATTCAGTATTCTCTTGGATGACCGCAGCCGCCTCTAAAATTCTACCGATCAGGTCCAGTTCATTTTCCACAGGTGTTGAATAAACAAGTTTCTTCATTCTTCCCCAAACGTAGAAATCTAGGGGAGTTAGTTGATATTTTATGTTTTATTTGAAGCATTAGTGAACCCTGGGAATCGTAAGGGTATCAATCAGGTGATTGGTGCAAATGAACTTAATAACAGCTGGTTAATGTTTTAATCAGCTGTTTGGTGGAATTATACTTGAAACAGCTGATCGACGTGGTTCACTAGCAGCGATATCACATGATAACAGTTGATATTGACAAGAATGCAATATCTTAAAAATGGATTTTCTCCGTTATTTATGAACCGATTTCCGTAAATTTGGTGTCATTAGATTTTCAATTACATCCTCTAAATAAAACAAAATAAATGTAATTTTTTTAGTATGAGCGGTTTTTAAGATATTTACGTTTGAAAACTTTAGGCAGCCACCATTTTGAAATTAATGATTGTAAAAAAAATAATTTTTTTCTGTAATTAGGTCTTTAGGGGATAAAGCTAAATACCAAATTTCATTTAATTATAACTAGCCGTTCTCGAATTAAAATTCCCTATATCAAAAAAGAGAATCAAAGTCAAATTCCATGAAAACTAGCAACCGAGCCAAAATTTTACAAGACATATAATTTAAAGCATTTTGTTATCAAAATCCAATGACATTTTTACTGTAAACATCGGTTAATAAACAAAAAAGTTATAACAATTTTTATAATAAATTTCAAAATAGCGGCCTCGTTGGAATGAGCAGCTTGAAGTTGCGATCATACTTCCATCATCCTGTCGATTCCAGGAAGATGTTGACCGCCCCACGGTGGCCCTAGTTGGTGTGAATAAAAACCTGGTAGTGCAAGTAACTGTGGAACAGGGGACTGACACAGATCCGAGGGCAGCCAACGGAGCAAGAAGTGACGGAGAAGGCAACCAACTACGGTCGTAGCAGGCCAACCATACAAGGTAATAGACGCAAACATATCACGAAATAAAAGTATAACAACAAAAAACTCTAAGCCCCAACCAGCAGGCTGACGGTCGTCAGACCACCAGACTTGCCAACACGTATATTACACTATAACAAGCCCCCAACCGGCAGGCCGACGGTCGTCAGACCACCAGGCTTGCCAACACGTATATTCCACTTTAACAAAAAACACACTCTAACACGCCCCAACGGGCAGGCCGAAGGTCGTCAGACCACCAGGCTTGCCAACACGTTTATTCCACTTTAACACAAAACACACTCTAACATGTTTCGTACACGGTTTATGCTTCAACAAGCGTCGACGATTGAACGTACACGGTTTATGCTTTAACAAGCGGTGAGGGATAACATTTGGTTTTCTTATCTCATGACATGGCAGCCACAAGCCAGAGTCCCACTCTCGAAAAGAGCAATCCATCGAGACTTAGACAATCGACTGTGAAAACAGGGTTCGTCCCGAGCGGACAACGTAGAATTGACGATTGTTTGGTGCGAATGGAGAAAAGACCAATAAATAAAAGTCAGTGCTGCGAGACGAAGAAAGTGGGACCCGGTGGTGATAACGAAGGTGGCCGCTGTCGGTGGAAAAGGCAAAGATTGATTGAGGAGTCCCTTGTTGCTAAATCGGACGAGCAAAGATTGGAATCTGTGGCGATATCGAGCTCGAAAGAATTCTACCGGTACATGGTGGAGAGATATGGGGCGTTGTGTTTGGACCGCTTGCCGTTCGCCTGGTTTAAGATGATTTTCGACAACGAGTCCGGTTTGGACGGTGGCGACGAAAGGAAAAAGAGCGAATTGACCGCGCGGACTTTGCATGAAGTGTTGAGTCGCGAGACGCGTGTCATATGCCCCCAACCGGTAAAAAACATCTGGAAATGGGCCAAATTATTACCTGATCCGGAAACGGTGCGAGTCGTTGTGATAGGACGCGGTCCGTATCACGAAATTATCACGAAAGTCGAACTACCCGACCCCGACCAGCCGGACATCGAGTGCGACCGGTTTGACGACATAAAAGCAACCAAAGTGGACGTAACATTGAAATACGCCCCGAACGACAGAAAAAAAGAGGTAGTCACTATGGCCGACGGCTTGGCGTTCAGCGTCAATCCCCAGTACGCGCGAGCGGGTAAACCTCTGCCGTCGGTTTTGATCAACTTGATGAAAGCCGCCGATAACTCCTTTGAAACACGCTTGTATGACAAAACCAGGTTTCGGGGCGATTTGACGCAGTGGGCAAAAGACGGCGTCCTGCTGTTAAATTCTGTGTTGACGACCGTTGAAAATATACCCGACGCTCACGCGGACATAGGATGGCAGCGGGTCACCGATCTCATTATCGAGCGCTTGGGTAATCCAAAAGCGAGTACCCGCATATTCATGTTGTGGGGAACAGATGCGATAAAAAAACGCATTCTGATCAAGGATTCCGCACACGTGGTCATGACAGATCGTTACCCGTGTGTTAATAATTGGTTGAAAAAGGACATTTTCAAAGAGACGAATCTGATACTTAGAACACTGAATTATCCGGCTGTCCGTTGGTCCTGCCGCTGTCCGCTACTTTGTAACGACAACACCAGAAAGAAACGCACAGAGACATCCGTAGCTTCCCTGTCACGAATCAATCAGAAAGAAACGCACTGAGAAATATATCTCTTGTATTGCTCAAACAAAATTTAACTCATGGGATACAAATAAAACAACCGATTGTGAAATTTATTATTTATTCTCTTAACCCAAACGTCCCGATATATCTAACACGTGAGATACGCTAATTTTGACCTTACCGTGCAGGTCCAGTAGCTCACGATGTCCACCGCGGAAGAGGAGAGCTTGGGAGTCAGATGGGAACCGCGGTGTATTGGGTCGGCATAAAGATAGGTTTAAATCCGTGTGTTTATTATGATTTTTTATAGAGATTCTTCCAAATATATAAGGAACTCTTCATATGACAGGTACTTTTCAATTTCTTCTATTGAATGGGAAGCGTCAATGTTGCAACAGAAACAACGTTCTACTACGTTGCTATCAGGAAATTTATAAACGTTTTTAACTAATTGCGAGTAACCCATAAACTTGTCACAGCGATGACTTATATGGTTACATAGATAGCACTGATAGACTTCGGTGCCTTTATACTTTTCGTATATTGCCTGGTCCCTTTCATCCATTTCTTCATCCGGACGACTGACCCGTGCCACACAAACCTTTTTCTTTACGACACCTTCAATGTAGTTCTGAAGCGAAGCTGGAAGATTCTTGATTTCCAGTTCAATGCTCCTACGATGTTTCGTTACACTTAACGCTGCTAGTTGTTTTAATGATGCGACACGACGTGTCACGTCCATTTTCCTTATTTTCAATTTAGCTGTTGCCTCTTCAAAACTCCAGACTGAACTGATAGCGGAAGAGGTCGGGCAGGTTACGTGACTTTCTTGGAACCGTCGAGAAACAGCCAACTCTTATATGTGTGAGACGAGATCAAAGTGACCGATTCAGACACGGCGTAGCTGTCGATACGGAGTGGATTATCTGCCCGCTGTGTCATATAAGAGTGGAAAATTGGCTGTGACGAAGCAGCTCGTAGGGACTTTTTATTTTTCCCTTTGAAGGATACCAGAGTTTTCAAATTCTTTCTCGAAGAATTTTATTTTCTGCCGTCCGGTCCGTAAAACACATACATTTTTCGCCGCTCTTAATGTCGAGTCGAGGAGTGACCATATTGCCGATTTTGATCAGTCCACCGAACTCAGTTACCGCAAATACGACGTCGAAGAAGAGAGGTGTAAATACGTGCGTTTTTTTTCATTCTGACGGAGGCCGGATATTTCAAAACTTTTCTGGACCGTAAAACACATACGTTTTTGCCGCTCTCCACTTCGTGACCATATTGCCGTTTTGAGTCAGTGCTGTCCGCATTGCGGGCCATCGCAGAACTCGGTTAACGCGAATACGAAGCCGAAACGGCCGTATCGTCACGTCAGGGATCGGCGCGAAAAGAGGTGTAAATCGGCGCGTTTTTATTTTGACGGAAAGTCGGTCGGAGATTTCAAAACTTTTCTCGAGTAAAAATGTGTGAAACAAATATTTTTTAAAAAACCACCCCAGTAAGCGACGCGCCGGCCCCTCCCCGCTGCTCCTTCCTTGAAGGAGTCATTATTATGGGCAAGGAGCTAAAGAGTCGCGCGCGAACGGTACCTCGTATATATGCATTTTTGGTGGCTTGTCGAGATATAATTTTCGACGAACAAAAAAATCCGGCTCTCTGATTGGCCGAAATTTTTGGCGGGAAAAATACTCGAATCCTATTGATCGGTGGTCGGGGGTTGTCGAGAGTAAAGGGTTGACCGAACCAAAAAGTGGTGGGGGAAATGCTCAGTCTTACGGCGGCCGTCGGAGAAGATGGTCGCAAAGGGGACTTTGAATTTTTCACACTCTCGCGCGGGTAACCGACCCTCACGCGGTTAACTAGAAATTTAAAGCGGTTACCCGCGCGTTCTGATCAATATCTCGCGCGCCCTTTATGTGCGCTAGGGACCTGTACGGAGAACGAAAGGGGATAAGTTCGTGTTTTCCAAAATGACCACCTGGTCGAGTGTATTATAAGACTGGCGAGTTGCAGAGCAAGAAAAAAAGGAAGCGGCAGTTACAAAATGGTAGTAAGCAAATTCACATATAACACACGTCCGAGGGGATCCGGACTCTTGTTAAAAATTGTACATTTACAATAATTATTTTGCACACAAATATTTTAAGATGTCAAATTTTACCATGTCGCAACTTGATATCTTCGGTTTCCCGATGTATCGAAGGGGTTTTTTTAAAAAAATACTACAAACATCCTAAGAATAACAAAAAAACTTTATTGATTACAAATAACGATCGTTAGTGTACAAATGTTTATCTATTACAATCCAAAATTTTAACTACGTTATTTCTAATCCTCTACAATCATTACGGGTGTCGGCTCGATGATCATCGTGAATGGGATCCAACGATTAAACTGCGTTTTGGTATCGTGCCTCCATCCGGTAGGGATGTAGCTGCAACTTCGACATGGTGTGTTCCAGCGCAGTTGGCCGGGAAGTATGGTGAAACTCCTCGACTTCCACATCATTCCCTCTTCACCGCTCTCGAAAAAGAATTCTGTAGTTGCGCAGCAAGCTCCGCACGTGGCTTTCAGTAAGATGTTCTTCGGTGGGTTTTCGGAACACCTGACGCACGAGTGATTACAGCTGTTGCATGCCCGGTGAAATAGAGGAAAATCTAGTGGTTGGTGCATAGCGTGGTTACACGCGGGGCAGATTAACAGATTTTCCCTCACCAACCGCGTTGATCTCACGAATCTATTCCTACTGCACGCACAGCACTTGTCCGTAGGAACGATGACCGGGAAGGGAGGGTGAAGAAACAAGAATGAAAATTCTCCACAGGACAGCATTTCTAGGCGTCTGAATCACGACTGAACGTCGATCCGCGGCGGCGCGATTTTATACTCGAGGTGGTTGAGTGGGGGGGGGGCCCAACAATCGGTTGTCATCTGAAGGTTATCCCGATACGGGACTCCGACCTGTCATTTGTTCGTCCATGACATAATAAGTTCCTAGAAAGTCACGTGACGTTCTCCCACTCCATTTTACTAGACCTTCCCGTGCCTGACACTCAGTTTTGAGCAGAATGTCGGTTCAGACACCCACCATGAGCGAATCGCGAAGTCCGAATACCATTCAAGATCTTACGGTCACATGTGTCCTGCAGTTCACACGACCCACGAGCCAGGCGAAGAGAGTGACGGATAGAATTAACCCGAATACTCTTCAAGATCTGACGGTTGCGGTGATAATGGAGTTCGTGCCGGAGGGGATCAACCTGTTACCAATGTCCCTACAAGATTACATCGTCGGAATCATGTGGAAGGAAATTCAATTTTCGAAAAATGTAGTGGATATTCTGCATGAACACAGTTATATACGGTATATTCAGATGCCTCATTCATGGTGCGTAGAAGATTACCAAATCGTGAGAGACCTATCGGACGAGTGTTCAGATGCCGTAAATCGATATGCAAAGCTGATGAACGCATGGAAGCGATACCGATTCGGACCGCTCGTGACTTGAACCAGTGAGATACGCGAATTTCGACTTTGTGTATCTTTTTATTCTATATTTGTGTTATTTTATCTGTTTTTAGTTTTTTTGTAATAAATGTTGAAAATAAATTAGTTTTATATCATATGTATTGAATTTATTTTTAAATAAATTCAATAAAAACTTACGAATATGCTCTTTTGACTATATACAAACGGGCATATTCGTAACGTTTTTAAAAACTAATAACTTATCGGGCGGAAACCCGATTTAATATAATTTTCTCGTTAACTGCAGTATCCAACCGTGACCATCAAAGGGTTAAATGAAATAATGTGCTTATTGCGGTTTGAGTAAATATTGTACATATGTTTCTCTTGGCAACAAATATATTTATTTCAACTTTATTTGTGTATGATGTTCATTTTTCGAACCGTAAAACTAAATGAAATAATGTGCTTATTGTGGTTTGAGTAAATATTGTAAATATGTTTCTCTTGGCAACAAATATATTTATTGCAACTTTATGTGTGTATGATGTTCATTTTTCGAACCGAAAAACGTTTTAGTCAATTGAAAAAACATATATAGGCGAGGGTCGGTCATCCGGGTGATGACCACTTGCTCCGGCGGTGCCCGGAGAGACGAAACTGTCGGCGTTGACCACGCCAGTAAGGTTACGGGATTGGCCAGGCAGCTGTCCGCCACGGTAGGCGGGATGTTGAGTCAAAGGAGTTAACATCCCGCCAACGATATATATGCGGTGATACTGTATGAGCGCGGCATTGACTCTCCACTCTACGGTTGAGCTTGTATATCCGAAAATAATACCGGGTCTTCAAAGGACCGCTACTATCATGGGTATCAAAAATTTTCAGACGTATGCGGAAAATCTTTTTTCAGTAGAATGTTTCAAGGAGTTTTCCGTCCAAACCGCGTGTTCGGATATCGAGGACTTTTTCTACTACCACGTTCTACAACCAGTTTCTCAAACGGAGGAAGAAGAACGACCACCGCCACCTGATAAATACACTAAAACGTTCGACCGCTGTGGTGTGTACATAGATCTGGCTTCGTTTATGTACGGTCTCATTATGAACACGCTCGAAAAAACCTCTCAATACAAAAATATAATTACTTTGATAAATAACAACGAAAAGATCGTCGTGGTAGATCTGGATCAAGAAACCATCGAGATCATCGTGGGGGAATGCGCCGTCAGACTGATTGATACTCTGAGACCCCTGTTGTTGAAAGCGTATAGAATTTATCTCGCTTATGACAAATTTTCACCACAGACGAAAACTTTTGAACAGAACAACCGTAAGAAAAAAGTACAATTTTCTCTGTCGAAAGCATCGAAAGACGCGTGTTTTGAAAATATCGTGCTGTCTGTGAGAAGATCCGTGTCTAGATGCCACCGCGAAAGATTGGACGACGAGTTGGAACAACTCGGTTTGACCCACGGGGTGGATGAGCTCGTCCGCGGTGAAAACGTAGAACGGGCGGTAACGATGCAGTTTACGCCCGACGATGGTGAGGATGTGACACCGTTTCATGCAAACGCTCCGTTCACCATAGGTGAGGGTGAATGGAAGTGTTTTTATCGTTTGCGCGACGACATAAACGATCAGCTGATCGATCGTTGCTATGTTTTCGGCCGAGACTGGGACATCGGATTAGCCATGACGCTTTATCAACATCCGAGCGTTCCAAATGCCATACGTTATGTATACGGCATGAACAAAACGTTCGAACACGTCGAGTTGTTTGACAACAGAAAAAAAGCGTTACATTTCATCTGTCTGAGTCTTTTTGGCAACGATTACACCGGCGGATTGATATATCTCGGTGACAGTAACGTAAAGCTGTTAAAGCGGGAATTCGATCAACTTTATAGCGACAGGGTGACGTGTACGTCGTATCAACTGGAGTTTCTAGCCCGCGAGTTGTTTGCTCAGCGGGACTTGACGGAATCCGAAGAAGCGGAGGACGATCCTGAAAAGCGATTAAAACTCAGTCGAGCGTTCGCGACGATGATCACGCGACTGATTTTGTCAGTCTACGCAAAGTCGGACGGTGATTACGTAAAGAGTCCGGATTCGGTCGAACAGGTTTTGCACTACGCGAATATATACAATATCGAATGCCGTCCGAACGCAGACACTTTGAAGTTGCGAGAACAATTGGCATGTCATAGACGTGCGAACGAAGAAAAACAACACAAGAATATAGAATCCGACAACAACCCTTCGATACCTGACCGTGCGGAAGAGATGCACAAAAAAACGAAAAGACGGAAAACCGACGTAGTCGTCGATGAAAATACGCAACTGACTTGCAAAGACAAGCGGAGCCGGCTTGTCTCATGTACCTTTCAACAGTGTATAGATTCCTTCGCCGCCGGCACACTTTGGTATCTCTCGTACGCGCTGTTTTATTTTAAATCGCCGACGGGTCGTCGGCGTATGCGGGTGGCGAGGAGTCAAGAAGAAGGCAAGGAAATAGCGTTGACGGTTGGTTTGAGCATGGGACGGAGCCGCACGTTCCGTTATAACGACGGGCGATTAAACAACCGCTACGATCCACACCAAAGACTGGAGTTGAAACGCATGATCCGACATATGAATTCGTGTCTTCTGTATTGGATTATAGAAAACGCGTTTGACCACGCGTTGAATTTACAATAAAAAAATATTCAACTTTTCACGACGTTTAACTCACTATCCTTTGTATATCATATTGAAATTTGCAAACGGACCTTCGATACTTATTACGAACGATTGTTTGTTCACGATGGGTACATAGAACGCCCTAAAAAGACTGTAAGCCAGCTTGTTTTGCCGTTTAAGATCTAGGTTTTTAATGAAATATTCCACTTGCGTATTACCCACTTGGTCGATGAAATAGTCCAAAAAGAATCGTTCCGTGCTCAAATTGGGGTGTTCCAGCTGCGATTCACTGCTGTCGCTGACCGCCGTCTCAATGTGTTTCGTGAGCACGGTATAATCCACCAAATGGAAAAGTTTCAAATCTCGATCGAAGTTTCTGTACGCACCGACACGGTCGACCCCGACCGCGTAATACGCTTCCGTCAGCATCCGTTTTAGAATATCATCCTCCGCTTTCGCCCATACGTTGTGTAATATATCTCGAAACAGTGAAGGTTGGCTTTCCAAAATCAACGCGATCGATTCGGAATTCACAGTCGCCGCGTTTTGCGTTTCCGTGTTTGTTTCTTCCAAATTTATGTATTTTTTATACAGTTCGGTATACTGGTCGTTCATGTCTGAATAACTTTGACGGGATCGATTTACCTCTTGTAAAAGATCATCGATTTTTTCTTGTAGTTGTCGGCCGAAATGATGTTCAAAGAAAGGAACAAGCGTGTTGGGTGTTATTTCGCCGAAACTAACAAACGGTGGCATTTTTAGTCGTACCGCGATGGCCTCGTACGCGACTTTAATCGAGGGTATCAACTCGTTGATACCCGTTATTACTAACATGATCTTGTTATTTGTGTCATCGATTGTATTACGGTACGTTTTGATGTCTTCTAAAACGCCGCTTCTCGAAATTATTTCCATTGCTTCGGCCTGCGTTTTTTCCATCATGTATTGACGGACGTTATCGTCGCTAACCAGGGTTCGTAGACTACTGAGTAAATATCCACCGTATTCACTTTTTAACTCAAATTTGTTCTTGTAAACGTAGTCTGCGACATTTAACGCCGTGTTCACATAATCCGGGAGTGTGAAGAATTTGAGGAAAACTTCAATGTCATTTTTCAACACGTCTATGTACCAGAGCATTAATTTAATTTTGTCCTCGTTAGAATGTATGGTAAACTCGTTCTCCGGAATTAAACCCGGATTATTTTGAGCGTCCATTACCTCTACATCGTGTCGAGTTTCCGCCGCCACGGATAACTGTCGTTTCAGTTCGACGTTTTCTTTTTCCAACGACTCGTACCGTTGTTGCAACGAAGCGTGCTGCCGTACGCTGTCATCTAGATCGACTTTCAACGCGTTCAACTGTTGTTTAATCGAAATCGCCACGTCTCTGGAATCCCTCTCCTGACCGCTGCTTTCCGGAGATATTGTCCGCAACAAATTCAATAATTCAGATTTCTCCTCTCGGACGCGTTTAATCGCGGCTTCTACGGTCGTCCCGCGAATTTTTTGAAGTTCTTCTTTCATTTTATCCATCTCCCCCTTTATATGATTTGATATTTCGCTACGTATCTGTTCAATTTCCTTGTTTCCGCTGGACGCGTATTCGTCTACGCGTTTGTTCAACTCTTGAAAAAGACGAATCTCGTTATCGCGTCGTTTCGATTCCAGCGTTCCCAAATTCATGTTGACTTGCAATTTCGTTATTTCGTTCTGTTGACGGGTTTCTCTCTCTCTCAATCTGGAAACTTCTCGGCGCAGTGTTTCCGTTTCATCAGGTATTGAAGCCATAGTTGTTTCCATCAGACGTATCTTTTTATAAGCATCGTCGCGTTCTGCTTGCAACTCAGCCACCCGTCCTCTAGTCTTATCCAGAGCGTTGGTCATCGTTTCCTGTACGGCACGCATATTTTGTATATAATCGTCACGAATACTGTGTGTCAAATCCGGGTGTTTAATGTTGATGGCATCCAACATGCGGATCGCCCGCTCCACGACAGTATCGCGGATCGATTTAAAATCAAATTGTACGTCGGGCAGTGTGGCCGAACGGAACATATCCGCCAACTGCCCGTTTGTGTCCGACGTCCGAGTGGCGAGTTCTTCGCGCAACGCACTCAGGTCGGTGCACATGATTCCACCGGTCTGATCGCAAAGGTCCGGCACTTTGCCATACATCGAGGCGCGAAATACGTGATGCATATGATTATAATGGTTTACCATGAGCGGCGTGACGATAAACGCTATTCGGGAAGACGAAGCGTTTTCCGCCACCCCCTTTGTCATCCATTTTTTTTCTTGGTTCCCGAGCGCGTCAAGAAATGTCAGAGTCCTGCGCTGCAGATTCAGAAACACTTTATATGCCGTTTCCAATTGTTTGGAGTCCCCGTCATCCAACAACAAGTCTTTATCTCCACTCGCCATCGAGCTTTCTTATCACAGATAGGTTATATCAAACGTTCCTGTGACTTGTACCGTTTTAAAGATGAGTCCCTTTTACTGCTCGCGGCCGCGGTGTTTATCGCAACCACGCTTGCCTTGGCGTTAAAAAACCGCCTCGGCATGATACTGTACGAAACCACCGGATCCGCGTTAGTCCATTTGAAGACCGTGGATTCCGTGTCGTCCACGTATTGTACACATACGCCGTCATCGTCGATAGCCACGGTGACTGTGTGTTTGGGCGGTTTGTTCTTTTTGTCTGTCGTGAAGAAATCGGTGATTTGAAGCTTATCGTTAATCACGCCGTTGTAAATCAATTCGTTTTCGGACGAATCGTCCAACGATATCCTGTCGACCTGCGACACATCGGACGACGACCCACCGACGGGAGTCGAGGAACCGACGACTTCGGTCACGGCGTGACCGACGAGCGAGAGTACGTTGGATCCGGACGATTTTTTCGGCGCTTTCGGATTATCGACTGCGTTCCCCCGCCGATCCAGACAAATTATACGCATACGATCCGAACCGTGTTTGTTTTTTCGAATCGGTATCTCGCAGAAGTCCGTTGGCGAACAATTTACTATATAATCGTACTGACTGAACATACTGCCAACCGCCGCTCTGATACCGCGATTGTTCTTGTCGAACAACGGCGTACCCGGGATAAGTTTGTGTTCCGAACGAAGCGTGGGCATGAGTTGTACGAAAAACGAATCGCCGTGCGTCCTGAAAACGACGACTTTACTACGTCTGTCTACGGCTAACGGAAGACTGGTCATAGCTCTGTGCATGCTGTCTTCGTGAAGCTGCTGCATGTGCAGTGGGCGTTCGGTTGAATCGTCCGTGTATTCGGATGGCATCTGCAACCACGCGTGCACTTCCTTTAGTTTTCCAGCGCTGGCTAGTTTTTTCGCGCAAACGATTTCGCCACACAAGTATGGAAAACGGTGATCCGTACGCGAACTGCCCACAAGACCTTCGGCGTACGTGAAAAGCTCTTTGCCGACCAGTTTGACCACGTAGAATTCTCTGATTTCCACACCGTTGCGCGACGGTTCGTATTCGGTGAATTTTCTCCACGCATAATCTCTGTACTGAAATTCACAATCGCAACCCGGATACGCGGTGGCGGTGCGTTGTCGTTTTTTGCGAGAACCGACGTGTTCACGTGGTTCCTGTTCATCGTACGGCATATACGGTCTATCGTCATTGGTGTTTGGGGTTACCGTTTTTGAGCCGCATCCCAACCCTACTAACGCGCCAACGGCTGACGCTAGATTTTTTTCAATACCTCGAATCGCCGTGGTTTCGGTAGTTTCGACATGGTTATCAATCATATTTCTTTATATGGTTTTCTATACTCTGCCAAATTCGATAGTCTATAAGAGTCACTTAAGAATATTCACATATGGCCGAAGAAGGCCCGCGGTCAGACGGGTGCGATCAGTGCCGTCCGAGCCGTATGATAAACCGATTCGTACACAATACGATTCGCCGATACGACGTGTTGGTATGTAAACACGCGGAAATGTATTTGAAAAAAGAAAACGACAGAGACAAACTGTCTTTGAGTTCGGCGTTTGTGAAGCGGACTTTAGACGACGTGACGTCCGTATTGATCGACCCACGTTTTAGACGTTCACTTGCGGAATGCGTGATGAAAACGACGGAAAGCGTCGTTTCAAAATGCAGCGACGAAAAACTGATCGCTCCGGAAGCGTTGACGCGCGTACATTTCCCCTATCTCTACTGTCTCTACTCGTTTCCAGCTCGGTTGATAAATAACTTGCGAGAATCCGAGACGGTATGGTATCGCGACGTGATCAGTGCTTACGAACGGTACGTGGCCGTGAAAGTCCTGTTCACCAATATTTTAGATAATATAACAAACGCGTTATTTTCAATACTATTCCCAACTACAAACGCCGAATAACCAGTATCAAGATTCTAGTCTTTCGGTCTCGGTGGCGGAAAATACCGAAATCCACCTCGCCTGCGAAAGAGATTGAATCTTCTTCTACTGCGGTCAAAACCGACTATGTTTTTACTATCGATTAATGAGGGGTTCAATAGGTCGTCCGGACGCTCCGACCGGAATAAACAAATGTAAACAGTTTACTATTTATTTCTTACATTTAGAATTAACAACTTTAACTTTCTTTCCAAACGTTTCCTGTAATTCACCCATGCACTTTTCGAATAAATCGAATATCTGCTCCACTTCCTTTCTGGTAGAATATGGTTCGTATTCATCACCGGTAATATTATACGCGACTCCGTAGCACCTGTACAGATTGAGAATCTGTCTGGTTTGCGGTGGACACATCAGACCTCTGGGATTATAAACGTTGTCCAGAGAGTTTTTCACGTTTTGAAACGATGACAGACCCAGGGTTATTATGACGGAACGCATCATTTCGTCCAACCTAACCAGACAGGTCTTTGTAGTCGGCTCTGTTTCGGTGAAAAATACCGAACTGAATCCGGTAAGACAGGGTTCACCCGCGGCGCTGAGCACGTTTTTGCTGAAGTTCTTTTTCATCTGGAGATACTGACCGATTGGCTGACGAGACACGAACGAACACACGTTCATTACCAACTGTATGGGCGCCGACACAAACGACCCCGTGGTGCTTTCGTTCTCTTCGATGTACGGTTTCAAATCTTTAATGAGTGCCAATCCTTTTTGACCGAAACTGTTGACCACTTTGATGCCGTCGTATTTGTCGACGCGACCGTGTGCCCTAAAGTCAACTGTTACCACTCTTTCGCCGTCCGTAGAAGTAGCACAACGGGATATTCCGGTACGCAGTGAATCCAGCACGTGGTACGGATTGATCTCTTCCACCGTTCCGAACGGATCACAATCACCGTCTCCGCCGCATTCCCTGTTTTCTTTCGCATGTCGCTCCCTCTGTTTTTTTAAGGAACGCAACAGGACTGCGTCATTACGCAAGACGTAAACGTGATACGAACCGTCCCCGTCCATTATGACGGATACTTTTCTGAACGGTGGAAAATGTACGTCCGCGTTTCCTACTGTGACACCGTTTTCCGTCTTACGGCATTCGTTCGAATCTCCGCCCGTTTCGAATTCGCCGTTGGGAAATCGTACGGCGGGTGCGTTTCCGTCCGTTCGTATGACACAAATCATAAACATCACGGTCAAAGGATCTCCACCCTCGGTCCACCCGCATACCCGCACGCTGTCTTCGGGTGGTGGTATCAAAACGTCGACTCCGCGCGGGGTTTTGTACAAAAACGTCAATGAAAAACTGTAACTAAATCTAAGACACAGGTCCACCGATTCGTCAATGACATTAGCGTCTTCCACATTGAATCCATCGATATCGGCGAAGATGGTACGCATCATATAGAAATTCCTGAGTGCGTATCGGTCGCACGTATCGTTGCGGTCCTGCCCAGTTTCATGCGAGAATTGCGGTTGGGGGCAGTTGTTTGGATCTTCGCGCATCAACCTAAACTGCGAGAGCGTCACTCGGACCGGTACCCCGCGTTCCTCGTGCGCCCGTTCTGCCACTTTTCTTTCATAGCTTTCTGGATCGGCAAATATGTTGAAACCACGTATCAAGGCAGCCGCCTTCTGAAAATAAACGTTTACGCACGCCGACTTTCTGGAATTGACCGAAACGCTGCGTTTTGAAGGCGGGGTGTAATCCGTATATTGGTCTAGCTGCAGTGCCAGCAACGATGACGAGACGTTGTTACTACGCGATGTGTCAGTGCCGCATCGAGGTTTGAACATCCTGATCACAAATTCGTTGCAAGACCTGTCTTCGTCCCGGTCAAATTCGTTTCGAATCGATTCCAGTTCGTTGCGCGTGAAACAGATCGAGTCCACCGTGGCGAGGCGTCCGAGTCCGGTTGCAGTGGCCAGTGACATTTCGATAGTGCCGAAGAGTGATTCATCCTTTTTGTATTCCAATAGAGGCACACCTTCGAAAAAGTGAACACACGCGTAGTTAGCTATCGGTTTTATCCATACGAAGGGGTGGACGACTGTTTTCAACCAAATCATAAAGTCCAAAAGGAATCGCCGCCCGCATTTCAGCGCGTACACCGTGACGACGTTGTTGACGACGATACGCATACCATCGCCCTCGGTCGCCGGGCCGACCAATTCTCCGCAGTCCGTTTGAAGGGCGTTTTCAATTTTTTCGATGACCTCATGAACATGACCGTACGACACGCGAACGCGGTCCGTAAACAGCATGTTCTTTCCGGCCGTACTGATGTTCCCGATGAACTTCATACATATGAACCCGGAAGCGTCTTTGGGTACGGTCTTGGAAGATTCGGCGTGCACGTGTTCCACTTGGAGTTTCTGTACAGTCGAAGACAACAAACGGACGAAAGGAAGATACGCGACCGTCACCTGATTGAACATCGTAGGTCCGTTTTTATCACAGCTCTCCAACTTTTCGATAATGCAGTTGGTTTTTATCACGTTACTGCCGAACATGGTTGTCTGTTCTTTTTTGATCTTTTTAGCAGCGCTCGGTCCGTCCGCTTCGGTCTCTGACGCGTGTTTCATTTTACGCGTGTTTCGCCTACGTTGCGATTCCACCAGGTATCCGGTTGACATGCCGCCCGTGCACAGTTTCAACTTTTGTTCGTTTTGTTTCTTTGTTTCGCTCTTTGTCTTGGGATACGACAGCCGCTGCGATATGCCCAGGTTCACTTTACCGGTCATCAGAGACGTGTTCCACATCGGATGCGAGACGACGGTGGGATGTAGCTTGTCCAAACAATTATTGAGTCCTATACTGTAATTCGTATATATCTTGTTTTTAAAACTGTCAATCCCCGAAAAACCCTGTAGTTTAACGGCGGAAAAAAAATCGGTCACCTCTTCGGTATTCAGCGTATAGTGGTTAGGGTTTTTCAAACATTCTTTGTACAGCTGGGCCAGCGTTTCGCTGTTTACTTTGGAAATTTCTTTGCCGTCCCGGTCGTTCACTTTTAGTTCTCCGCTTTTGCCCGTGAAAAGTTTGATTCCTCTGTTCAGGGTCCTGTCATAAAAGTATGCGACTGTCTCCTCGCCACGGAACTTGCTGCGGGTGTTGTGACACATCTTGTTGTTGTTTGATTCTCTGAATACCGAGTAGTAGAAGGTGCCGTTGACGAGAAAGGTCGCCGCATACACTCTGTGCAGATATTCTTCGTCGTACAAAAGTTCGAAAGGAATTTCAAGATCCTCACACAGTCGCGATACGAGTTTCTTTTCCAGTCTGGAACCGACCATAATCGGTATCGCGTTACAAACGTGGCCGCCGCTATAATTCATGCAACATGCGTAGTACGACGGTAACCCGGTCTCTCCGGACACGTTGTACTGCATATATTCCAAAATGTCGGAATAGCAGTTTCGTCTCTTTATCACCTCGTCCCCGGCGAGCCGACGGTACACGATACTCTTTTTGCACAGCTCGAAATCGCACGGTAAACCGCTAGGTTTTCGAATCGGACTATCGTAAAAATAAAAATCGTACATGGCGATAACGTCCATTGTATCGTCCTGACGATCGCGCTACAGTGTCGATTATCGCGGAAAAAAGAGATTATGCTCGACCTGTTGTCGGTACAAACCTTTTAAATACCAAAATCATTCCGTCGGGGGTACCACACTCGACCATATGTAATGCTTTTTCGTATTCAGGTGAGTAGAGGGGGAAATTGTTACGAATATAATAATTTATTCAAACAAATTCAAATTTACAACAATATCTCTTTGTTGATCTCAATACGGAGTTTCCTGACGCCGTTTCTGCAGACGGGACAGTTGGTCAAGCGGACATCGTTCAAACACGTGTCGCATAGCGTATGTCCACAGGTGAACGCTACCTTCCGACGTACATCCTCCATCAGACAAACCAGGCACTTTTCCACTTCCCAGGTGCGTTTTTTCACTTTAAAAATACAATAAGACGCGTGACTGTTGTTCAGCGAAGCGGATAACCAAACGGCAATAGCTCCTCGTGTAGTGTCGCTTTCCGCCAGTTTTTCTTTCCGCGCACATCTTTTGTTCGCACTATTCGTCAAAACATCGGTCGGAGACAAGGCCAGATGATCGTGCCGCCCAGGCTTCCTGCACCACCAAGCCCACTTTTCGTCGCCCTTGGTTTCCATTAATGGAAATTCGCACGGTGATCTCGCCAGTAGATATTGTTCTATATTCTTCCTCTCTTGTTCGTCATACATAAGATCAACCAGCGTCGGGTCGCAAAGTTTTGACGTGAACAAATATCCGCAGTATATGCACATAACGTCGAACGAAGACGTGTTGAAAACGTGGCGCATACGCTCCCCTATTCCGCTTTCGGTAAAAACTCGTTCGGCGGTCAAGTCGTGAAATCCCGTGCGTTTACCGTCGCAGTATTCCGCAACGCAGAAACCGTGCATGAAGAACGCCCGACGAGCCGTTTCCATTTCTATCGCGTAGACTCTCGGCGACGAGTTTGTAGATCCGTCGTTGGTCGGGAACAATCGGTCGAATATACCCGCGGATGTGAGCGAAGAGCTTGCCGCATATTGTCCGGCCAGGGCCGATTCCTGGCGGGTGGCGGTGGCGTACACTTCGTTGACGTGATTGACAGTTTCTGCTTCTTCGATCATATGCATTTCAGCGCGAGGTGCCACCGGAAATGGTAATAGGTTGTCTATCCTACGTACAGAGCCGGCCAGCGATGTGTGTTCCAGCAAACAAGCTAACGAACGGCCAACCGTGGGTCTCGTCATTACATTTCCACCACCCTCCCTATCGTCGTAGTACGCGGTGTAAAGCGGACAATATCCGAAATCTCGTTCTTCGACGAGGTCCAATTTCATTTCCACCAGTTTGCGGTATAATTTGAAGACGGTGTCTTCGCAGGCGCCCATAATATGAGAGATGGTGGTCAACTTGACGAATTCGCTCCATTCCGTTTCCGTCATCATATTGCGACTATGCCATCGCTGTAACACCTTTAAAGCGTTTCCGAATTTCGACGGCTCGTGATTTTCGTACGCCGAATACTTTGTCACCCAATTACAATTCTTCTCCAACCACACCAATGGGCATTTACTGAAATGATAAAATTCTCTCGCCACGCCGATCGTACTCCGTTTTTCCTGACGTTCCATTGGCGGAACATACAAATATTCCACCGTGACGCCGCCACTAGAGTTGTCCGGACCGCCAAAGTTTTCAACCGTATTGCCGCCCGCGCGTATACGTCTAACCGCGGCCTGTAGTCCTTCACGCGCCGATACGATAGAATTATTGTATATCGTGGCGGCGGCGTTGCTTACGCCCGGCTGCTGCCGTACGGTGTGCCGGAACGTCTCGGCAAATGACGATTGGGCCGGTCCATCACCTCTGTTCAATTTCACGGGTCCTTGGAATCCGCAAAACAAACAGGCTACCACAGAGTTTTCGCGGCAAAAAAATAGAAATTCTTTCATGATTTGGCCGGTACGACGGTACGGGCGGGGGGCCCAATACAGTCGATCGCAGATATCCAATTGGTATAAAAGAAACAGCAGTTCGCGCGGCTCGACGAGTTCAGCATAGTTGGAATCGTTTTCTGTCGCTTCCAAAAACAAGGACCTGTTTTCTTCGATGAGTTCCGCATAAGTACGTGCCGACCGACCGTCGTCCAAGAGGAAACCCACAAGATTGTCGAAAACCTTTGCGTACGCTCTATAATTAGTTATGTCTTCTCCGATTATGTTACACTGCCACATGTTGTCGGCAAGTAGCTTTCAACTCGTCGGCGGACCCGGCGACGCGAAGCGTTATATGTCACGACAGGTAAAGTCGACAGACTCACGACGACCAATGTATCGTTGAAAGGATAGGGTCGGAGTAGTGGGGGTTTGGAAACTCACTCCTCGATTCTTCACCATGACTCATCGCGATTTCCTGTACAATTTGAAATCAGACAAGTACGTGAAGTGTTTCGGATGCAGAAATTCTATTCTTTCAACATCTCACGTGTGCAAAACGAGATTTCTGTTCGAACCGGACCATTGGTTTGGCAAGAAAGACCAGGGTGTTTTCTGTGAAATCCGCAAAAAGAACTTTGAGAAGATTTTGACACGCCTCATCGAGGAAAAACAAATCGTAATTGATGAAAACGTAAAATATCACCTACAAAACAACATATTCACCTTATGTCCTGCCGAAGAATCCCACACAATTAGACCCGGAGACGTGATCTTGTTGCCAAAATATTGTTAGCCCTTTACTACCAGCGTCCATTATATCGGACATGTGGGATGATCGAAAATAAATTACTTCAATTTACAACATTTTATTTTGCTTCCTGTTTTCAAATTACTTTTTGATATGTTAATATCATCCTCATTCGGGATGTATATTCAAAAGAGTCAACTAAAAAATATTTACTGTCCGTTTTTACGTTGTATTAGCGTTAACTGAGTTCGTGCACAGTTTCAACTTTTGTTCGTTTCGTTTCTTTGTTTCGCTTTTTGTCTTGGGATACGACAGCCGCGAAAGACGGACATTTTTTCATGTATGTACTTGTTGAACGTTCTTATAGCTTCCGGATCGGGCAACAGGTTTTCTTTTACAACTTTCATTTGTTTCCGGCTTTTTTCGCTGTTGGAACTGACTTGTGTGGGCCAGTTCTCCAGTTCATGAGATGCGGAAAGTCATCCATTTCGCATATGATTTCGGTCTTTTGAGTTCTCGTGAGAAGGTCATTTTTTATAGCTTAAAATTTCACGATATTGGCACCAGTAGCGTTGTGTATCGTTTGCCCCCTTACACTTTCACATCCTCACCCGATTCCGTTTTGGTGCGTTTCGCGTATCGGTCCACAGATAAACACAGAACTGTACTATACTAATGCTGCACGTGAGGGCGCGCGAGATTCATCAGAACGCGAGGGTAACCGCTTTAAATTTCTAGTTAACCGCGTGAGGGTCGGTTACCCGCGCGAGAGTGTGAAAAATTCAAAGTCCCCTTTGCGACCATCTTCTCCGACGGCCACCGTAACACTGAGCATTTCCCCCACCACTTTTTGGTTCGGTCGACCCTATACTCTCGACAACCCCCGACCACCGACCAATAGGATTCGAGTATTTTTCCCGCCTAAAATTTCGGCCAATCAGAGAGCCGGATTTTTTTGTCTGTCGAAAATTATATCTCGACGCGCCACCGAAAATGCATATATACGAGGTACCGTTCGCGCGCGACTCTTTAGCTCCTTGCCCATAATAATGACTCCTTCAAGGAAGGAGCAGCGGGGAGGGGCTGGCGCGTCGCTGACTGGGGGGGGGGTTAAAAATATTTGTTACACACATTTTTTTACTCGAGAAAAGTTTTGAAATCTCCGACCGACTTTCCGTCAAAATGAAAAATAAAAACGCGCCGATTTACACCTCTTTTCGCGCCGACCCTAGACGTGACGATACGGCCGTTTCACCGTCGTATTTGTTTTAACCGAGTTCTGCGATGACCCGCAACGGCGCATTTCCGACGGAACTCGGGACCGATCAGAAGTGGGCGGGTTACGACGATGTCCCACAAACCCCAACGGCGGACTATACGAAAAATCCACCACACACGCTTCCGTGATGTATTACGGAGATCGCCTGATACTCTCTACCGAAACCGTACAATTGACTATATCAAAAACTGATCACGACATGTTCTGCAGAGTCGTAAAATCTTTTACAGATATATACGCTCAAACGAACTCAGTTAACGCTAATACGACGTGAAAACGGACTGAAGAAATTCATAAAATGATAAAGAACATGCTCGAACGCCCGTCTATTACACGTCCAGTTGTTGCCGTATACGTATGTTACGTATGGCATTTGGAACTCTCAGATAGCGTCATGGCTAATCCGATGTCCCAGTCTCGACCGAAAACATAGCAACGATCGATCAGCTGGTCGTTTATATCGTCGCACGGAAACGATAAAAACACTTCCATTCACCCTCGTAACAATCACGACAAATAATGTCGTCACCCTCGTAACAATCATGACAAAATAAAAGTGAATCGCCTACTCGAAAAAATCACCGATGGCCACGGTTAGATCACCGCTACCAATATTGTTATTGACTGACATATTGTATCGGTTTCCCGACATAGTTTAATATATTTTTTAAAAAATATATGCGAATACGTCGATCCGAAAGTCAAAAATTACAATCGGATCGACGTATTCGCATATAGTCTTTTAAAAATTTGGGAAAAATGATCATACACATATAGAGTTGACATTATATTTGATATAAACAATGATATACAATCGTTGCCAAATTGAATTTACAAAAAACATGAACATACATATATAAATTTGATATAAACAGTGATATACAATAAAATATACCAATTTCACAAATACAATTGTTACCAATTTTAATATACAAAAAAACATATATAACATGAACGTCATACATACATAAATTTGATAAAAACAGTGATATACAATAAAATATACCAATTTCACAAATACAATTGTTACCAATTTTAATTTACAAAAAAACATATATAACATGAACGTCATACATACATAAATTTGATAAAAACAGTGATATACAATAAAATATACCAATTTCACAAATACAATTGTTACCAATTTTAATTTACAAAAAACATATATAACATGAACGTCATACATACATAGATTTGATAAAAAAAACAGTGATATACAATAAAATATACCAATTTCACAAATACAATTGTTACCAATTTTAATTTACAAAAAACATATATAACATGAACGTCATACATACATAGATTTGATAAAAAAAACAGTGATATACCAGAAAAAAGTTCCTTCTTACTTCTTTGAATAGATGCCCCTCTTCAAGGTTCGCTGAGCCGCAAAGCGTATGCTCATCAGCCGCGCGTAGTTCAGCGCGCATGTCTTGGATGGTTTGAGTGCGTGGAATGAGCACACCAGAGGTTTTAGTGGCAACTTCTGAGACCAATCGTTGTCTACGAGAGTGTCCATCGCGTATATAGTCGCAAAGTGGAGATTTGGAAACCACTTTTTCAAATAATGCCTCTTCCATGTCGTCTTGACTACTATCACCGATGAATCTTCTAGATCATTGAATATCTTCACAACTGATATTGGAACATCACCATCACTCCAAGTGATTCCGTGCGATTGTATTAGTTTGTAGTTATCTCTATAATTGTTTATGAATACGGGCACATTCATATGACGCGGACTATCTATGATGAAACACTGTTGAAACTGGTCACCGTTGGTCGTATTCCCTACTACTGCCAATTCCTTGATAACCTGTTTGCCCCCTTTCGAAAACAGAAAATTGTAATCGACGAACATCGTCTCAATCGCAGCTTTTTCCGAAGGTAATGACCGTGACTTTCCCGCCTCCATGACGTTTCAGTAAGAAGACCGACAGAATACTGCCCGCCGAGAACGACCCGCGCCATTTATTATGGTGGGAGAGGACGGCGGTCGTGGTGGGGGAGGCGGAAGGTGGTGGTGGCGGCGGCAGAGGGGCGTGGTGGGAGAAATGATAACCCGATCGCTTGATTTATGCGGGCATCCGCGGCATGGTGGGAGAGACGAGAACCCGATCACTTGCTTTATGGGGCATCCACCTCCTGCGATCGGTCCCCACCCCTTTTATTTTATTTGTTTTCAAAATCTCAGGGTCGAAGTCCGTTAAACAGTCACACCGCCAAAAGATTTCTTCTATACACGCAGAACCATATGCGGCGCACTTGTATTTATTGAAATATCATGTCGTTGTCGAACGGCAACGTCGTACGGAAGCTGCACATTCGTCCGCAATTGATACGGGTGTCGGTCACCTGTCTGCAGGCAAATCTAACTAGGGGGTTAAATGTTTCGCTACATGAATTATATTTTTTGCCTTTACATTTCCGATGTATCGAGCGTGATGCGCAAGTTTTGACCCCTACGTCAATCGTGACCGGTTCGGTTTTCCGAAAACTATGTACAAAGCGCCCAACCGAAAGACCGGTTTCCCGACTCATATCGCCATTGCGGTCAAGCGCATACCTTCCGTGGCCGAATCGGTTTTCTCGCTAATATTTCGACAGTTATTTTGTCACGCCCGACTGATTCATGTACCTGAAGACGTTCGAACACAATGGATAGACAGCGACAAAACTACGTCCATCCGGGTTTTATCCGTTTTTCCAAACATGTCGTAAACCTACTTAAATTTCGTCCACATTATCATTTTTTTTGTGAGGCGAAGAATTTGAGTCGCCGAACAATCTTTTGAGAAGGGAGGGCAAAATGATATCGAATATTCAAAACCGGATCGGAATACCGATTAATCGTTCAGCGGCAAAAAAATATGCGGTGGTTATTCCCACGCCCCACCAACGCTTTCTTGCTGACCTCGTTACGGCCGCGGTGGGTTTTTCCACCCCCCACCAACGCTTTCTTGCTGACCTCGTTACACTGGCGTCACGTGATGGGCCCCTTCACTTCCCTCTCTCTTATCACTCGGCTATATAAGGCGGCGCTTGCCACACTTTAATCCAGTTTTGTAGCAGGAGTCGTGGCTTTCAGACGTGTTATAAGAGTTTGTTGGTGGTGTTAACGTTATTTATATTTTATCATTAGTTTATATTGAAAAATGAACAGTATGATTCGTCATGTCAACAATTGTGCAGGGTGCAACCAGTGAAAATCAATCTTTTTTAAATCATTATCAAGAAAAGGTTGCTAAGCGACAACGTCTGGAACAAGATTTGAGGATCAGCAGCAGCATTTCGAATCAATACGATAACTTCGATTCACAACCCATAGTATTCGCGTTGGACTCTTCCCCACTCAGAGAAGACGACATCGAAGACAGTATTTATAGAGTTTGTGGTTTGAATCCTACGGATATCAGCATTTCTCACGGAGGAATTAGTATTGTGGCGATAGAAGAGAACTGTAAAGAAATGAGTGAGGTGAATCATCTCGGACATCTCGCCGATATAGATTTCAACGAGATTTTCAACGACAACGGACCCGCGCCGGAACCGTATATTCCCCCGTCCCGGGCATCTGACGGAGAAATGAACACGAGTACACAAACCAAAACATCATACATTCCTACCGGAATCAAGACATTACCGAAAAAAACAAACAAAATCACCGGCGATAATTTCTCTGATTCCGAGAGTTCGGTGAGATCTACAACGGCAGGTAGGAAAAGACCTTCAAATATGCACTCGTCGCCTGCACCAGCACCGTCAAAAAGAAATAAATCAATAACGGGAGGTTCGGATTCTGAGAGTTTGGTAAAATCGACTAAGAAAAGAGGTTCACCCACGCATTCATTGCCCCCACCATCATCATCGAATAAAACTATATTGAAAAACGAAGATTCCGATTCCGAGAGTTCGTTGAAATCTGCGAAGATAGCTAAAAAAAGACCTTCACGTCCATACTCGCTGCCTCCGCCGTCATCATTGAAGAAAACAAAAACATCAAATGAAGAATTCGCTATAAACAGATTTGAAAGGCTGGAGCGCGTCGCCAAAATCGGTGATTACGCGTCGTCTTCTTCAACAAAGACAGCAAAACCCGTCCGACAACAAAATACCGAACAGCGGCGGGTAAATTTTAAAAATACTTTGACGGAGCCCCATTTAAGTCAGTCGGACGACGGGTTGGATGACATCGAAGATTCGGCGAGCGTTTGTAGTGATACGAACATAAGAAGCGGACGTGACAGAAGAAACACGGGCTTCCGCCAACCCCCAACACCCACGAATAAGTTGAGGTGGATCGTAATAGACCATGAAAATCCTAAAGTACAAAGAAAAGAAAAGGTACTCAGCTCCATGAAATTCAATAAATACATTGCGGAAGCAACAAGAAAGGTGGTCGATGAGTTGATTGAAAAATTTATCGAGAAAAACGACCACACCAAAGTGTCTTTCGGCAATGTTATCAAAACTTTGGTGAAGTCCATAACATATTCGGCACTAGGTAGATATTGCCTCGAACAATCAGAAATCATTCTCGCCATAAAAGCTAATACCACAAATGACGAACAAAAAATGGAGGCGCTCGTTGTATGCAGTAAACTTTTGGGTCTGTATGACAAAAACAACAGTTTAGTAGAAATAGAATTGGCGGGATTAAAAGATTGGGTGTGTAAATTTGCAAATATAATTTCTAAATTCGTCGCCGAACAAGAAACAGAATTGATCGAGAAGGGAGGACAGGATAAAGTCGAATATTTACAGAAGAATTTCGATCGATACGTTGACACGCTCGATGCGAGCATTTTCGGTACGTGCGACAAGGAAACGACATCTTTCCTCTACGAAATGGGAAACGTCAGCGATATGATAGTATATATTCTTTTTGGTGTAAATTTAAACAAAAAACAGAAAGAAAATAACGAGGCTCTTCATCGCCGGGTGACGACGCGCGTATTGTGTTTGAATACGCTCTTGATTCGAGCCAAAAAGGATAAAAGTATTATCGAGCTGAGAAAGGAGAACGACGACGAAAAGGATGTTAAAATAAATTGGACGTTGCCGCTCGCCTACGCCATGGAACTGCGCGGCATCGGCAGAGAGGTGGTCGCAGAGGACTCGGACGAAGAAAACATTTCGTTGGACGATTATTTGAAGTCTGCGTTGTAGTAAAAACTTAAACCCAAAGGACTTGTTGATTGTAAATACATTCGTATAGGTTGTTTAAGATTTTGTCATGATTTGATTGTAAATAAATTTTATATTATATTTTTTCATTATTTGACTGTAAATACATTTGATATATTTTTTTTAATTTTATGATTTGACTGTAAATACATCTGATATATTCTTTGTTATTATATTTATTCGATATCCCTTTGACACTCTGAAATTGGCCGAACCCAATATCGCAAATATATCTGATATTCGGCCCCGAATTCAGCCCTTCTGGTTCGGCCGAGTCCTTACAAATAAAATGTGTACTTTGGCCGTACCCACGGCAAGTAGTAATGGAATCTCGGATTCGGCCCTTCTTTGTTCGGCCGAGTCCGTAGAAATAAAATGTGTACTTTGGCCGTACCCACGGCAAGTAGTAATGGAATTATAGCAAATATATATCGGATTCGGCCCTTCTTTGTTCGGCCGAGTCCGTAGAAATAAAATGTGTACTTTGGCCGTACCCACGGCAAGTAGTATGGAATTGTATCAAATATACCTCGGATTCGGCCCTTCTTTGTTCGGCCGAGTCCGTAGAAATAAAATGTGTACTTTGGCCGTACCCACGGCAAGTAGTAATGGAATATCGGATTCGGCCGAGTCCGTAGAAATAAAATGTGTACTTTGGCCGTACCCACGGCAAGTAATAATAAAATTATAGCAAATATATATCGGATTCGGCCCTTCTTTGTTCGGCCGAGTCCGTAGAAATAAAATGTGTACTTTGGCCGTACCCACGGCAAGTAGTAATGGAATTTTTTAAAAATGTCCTCTGTTTTGAAGGGTGAGAAAACAAATTACAAGCACCGATATAGCAATAGTAGCGTAACCCCTTTACTGACAACATCCGTTATATTGGACGGGTATTTTTATTGACTGAAAATCGGAGGCCGGAGATTTCAAAACTTTTCTCGCAGAGTTTTATATTCTGCCGGACCGTAAAACTCGTACGTTTTTGCCGCTCTCCACTTCGTGTCCATATTGTCGTTTTGAGTCAATGCCGCCAGCAACGCGGGTCATCGCAGAACTCGGTTAACACAAATACGACAGTGAAACGGCCGTATCGTCACTTCTAGGGTCGGCGCGAAAAGAGGTGTAAATCGGCGCGTTTTTATTTTGACGGAAAGTCGGTCGGAGATTTCAAAACTTTTCTCGAGTAAAAATGTGTGAAACAAATATTTTTTAAAAAACCACCCCAGTAAGCGACGCGCCGGCCCCTCCCCGCTGCTCCTTCCTTGAAGGAGTCATTATTATGGGCAAGGAGCTAAAGAGTCGCGCGCGAACGATACCTCGTATATATGCATTTTTGGTGGCGCGTCGAGATATAATTTTCGACGGACAAAAAAATCCGGCTCTCTGATTGGCCGAAATTTTTGGCGGGAAAAATACTCGAATCCTATTGGTCGGTGGTCGGGGGTTGTCGAGAGTAAAGGGTTGACCGACCCGAAAAGTGGTGGGGGAAATGATCAGTCTCGCGGCTGACGTCAAAGGGGACGGTCGCAAAGGGGACTTTGAATTATTACAATCTAAAATTTTAACTACGTTATTTATAATTATCTACAATCATTACGGGTGTCGGCTCGATGATAATCGTGAATGGGATCCAACGATTAAACCGCATTTTTGTTTCCGGAAACCCAATTGTGTGAATTTCGGATCATCGTAGAAGAAGAAAACAAATAAAAAGCACTGATAATATAGCAATAGTATAATAACCCCCCCCCCTTTACTGCCAACGTCCGTTATATTGGACGTGTTTGAATTTTGATCGGATCATAGAAGAAAAGAAGCATTTTTTAGATAACATAAATTTATTTGTTTAGCGAAAAAAAGAGGTCAACAACGTATTGTTTTTCGGACATACGTCGTGTTTGGTGTTGCGACGGACTCGTTTGGACGATGGTCCTTTTCTACTCGGCCGGTCGGGCAGGCTATTTCCCGCGCCAGAAACACTCGGCCAGAGTGCATCCTTGATTTCTTCCTTAGTAAGCTCAGGCAACGCGATTGCCAACACGTTCGACAAAGGATTCATCAATTGATTGTCCGCGTAGTACACGTAGTCTATTTTTAATCCGTTCTGCGTGACGTATGCTGGATCTTCAACTCTGTCACACAACTTCTTAGACCGTTGTCCCGGTTCTGGACTAACTACGACGTATTCCACACGTTTGCCAAGTTTGGGCGCGTTGCCTGGATCGCGCTCGTTCATTTTACACGCCAGACTATCGTGCGGTGTTGAGCTCTTCGTCCTTTTCGTCCACTCTTTTGATATTACCAATTCGCCGGTATCTATCTCGCCAGATAGAAGGGCGCGCACGTCTTGCCTGAGAACGTCGATCACGGATTCGGGTTTTTTCATTTCCATTATCATGTTTATGGTCTTTTGTAAGGTGTTTCTGGCAAACAGGCAATTGTCCCGTCTCACCACTTCGAGTCCTTTGCAGTTTATGTCGGTTTTCGTCGAATTAAACAATTTTTCGGCCGCTTCAACTCCCAGGCTGTCAGCCACTTGTTTAATTTTGTCCAACGATTTATGGACTCCGGCCGCATACCTCTTTTTGTTTGCAAGCAAAAACGGACGGTACACGGTCTCGAATTGCAGCTTTATCGGCGGCTTGTCAATCAACCGAGTGACAGCGGCGGCCATTTCCGTGCCCGCGTCAGTGCATTCCCACAGACGGTTGTCGGATTGATCGGACCAGCCGGTGAGTCGTACCATCACCGAATCTGTATCGCCGTAAATTACTTCTCTGTCGGGATAAGCTTTTTCCACAAAGGCTTTTGTCTCCGTAATCATTTTTCTACCGTACGCGGTGACACTGGACGGGATGTGTAAAAAGTACAACTTGCCTTGTAGGCATCCCGTAGCTCCGTAAATTGAATTGGCGGCTATCTTCAAGGCTCCCTGTTGTCCGTTCAACAGCATATAGTCAATAGAAGTTTGGTCCAACGAAGCCATGCGTTGGCGTACGGCCGACCTTGTCGCTATCAGTGATTCCAAAATGGACGGGAGTGCCCCCTTCTTGACGTTCTGTTTCAAAAAATAATGACCAACCGGCGAGCGTTCGGCCGCGCCGGCTTTCTCCAGGATCTCCCCATGTTTGGTATTCAATATCATTGTGCTGTAACAGAGGTTGTATGCGATCATGATCGACGGGTACAATGACGCGTAGTCCAAACAGATGATCGGATCGTGATACAAACCGAGCTTTGGCTCTATCACCACAGCGCCGTCATAACGCGTATTTTTCGTTTTGCCCCCGCGATCTCTGTCGGCTAGTTCACCGTCTCCTTTTGGGACCTCACCGCCCTCGCTGACTTCATCCGTTTCGCTTTCGTCACTTTCCTCGTCGTTCGTCTGTTTCCGTTTGCGCATCTGGGCGTCGCGCATGCGTTCCCATTTGTCCGTTTTGGTTTTGTCGTAAAACACTTCATTGGGGGTCGTGCAGTCGTCAATCAGTATCTTACGCGCCGCACACCATTTCAACAGCATAGACATTATACGCACTTGTTGACCGCGATCCATCATGTACGCGATAGAAGTGTTGAAAACTTTACATCGTTCAAATAAATTTACAAACGCGTGCAGAACGAACAGCAAGTCGATCGCGAGTTCAGCGTCTTTAACACAATAACGACCCAATACGGCTCGCCCCTCCGGTCCGGATTCGAACAGAGAAGGGATCTGTTGAGGCTGTACGTCGTCTTTCTGAGACTTTAAAAACCGTTCTGAGACGGCGTTCAGCTTGTACGAACGCAAGGAAAACTCTTTTCGCATGTACACGTACGCGTCGAACACAGTCCGTCCATGTATGGTCGTGAAGTGTGACTTTGGTATGTACGAAGCGAACTTCTTGGTACAGGACGATCTTCGGTCGTTGAGCTTGCACTCGGATTCGACGTCGAGTCGACCTATTTTTGGCTTCAGACCGTATATTTTGAAGCGGGCGAAGAGATAGGGTAAATCGAAATTTTCAATATTGTAACCCGTGATTATGTCGGGGTCTTCTGACACCAAATCGTCACAGAATTGCTTCAACATAGCCCGTTCGTCGTCGAAACACTTTATCGTAACGTTATCATCGAACGGAGCGCAATCATTTACGGTGTACAGGCACTTTCGGTATGAGACCACCGTTGCACAACCTTTCACGCCATCGCTGTTCCCAAAATCAGTCTGTTTTCTGCCGAGCGCGTCCCGGGCGATTACAGTGGATATCTGAATGATACCGCAGACGTCCGGAGTGGGAAACTTTTCGATATCATTAGCCAGACATTCTATATCGAACGACATGACCGAGACCGGCGGTGGGGGGCGGTCTTCCAATTCCGGTGCTTCGGCAAACGGCGTAACGTCTATTACGAAACGACCTTGTTTCCTCATCGCTTCTCTGTCAATGTGACTCTTAAAATCGAATTCAAACGTCGTGACCGTACCGTTTTTTTCGGCTCCAACCACTTTCGAACAGACGCTCGCATCGAAAAAAGACCACCGGCACGGACGCAGGTTCAATCTCTCCGCTATTCGCAGATTAGCGTCAAGAGAACTCTGAAAAAACCGCAAGTTCCTCTTCAAATCACTCGGACCCCCGTAACGCCCTTCTTCGGCAGCCGCCGCTCTGGCCGCTTCCAGAATTTCTCGCACGGCCGGACGCACGTGTGAAAAACAACCAACGTTGACACGATATACGTATCGAAGTTTGGTATCGCCGTAATCACCGCCGATATCTGCGGCGTTCGTAGCTAATGATTCCCTACGAATTATCAGCGAACTGTAATCGTACGCTCTTTCCATTCCTTTGATATAGATGGGTCTCGATGTACAGTACGTGCCGCCACGATCAGAACGTAGTCTATCGCATCGTTCCTCTTCTTTTTGTGTATCTTTACGTGGACATATCCGGTTGAAGGTCCGTTTCATTACTTGGTTATCACAAAACGACACGTAGAATTCCGGTTTGTAATTATACAATTTCACGACGACCGTACGGCCTTCTGCGTCTTTTCCGTACACATGTATCGTGCAACTTGCCATATCAAAATATCCAAATCGGTCTCTCGAAGTCCAATTTCCTCCATAGTCCTCATAATCGCAGTTTAAGAAGTAAAACGGCGTGCGGAAATCGGCCACTGTCGTATCCATCTCTTTCGCGGTATGAAGTTCCGCATCAACCTCGCGAATACAGACTCTCCGTATTGCGGTCGAGAATCGTTTTCCCGACTAGAATACCTAAGCCTTCAAATTGGTGGTAGGTTAAGTGAAACGATTTAGTTTTTTCAACAGTCCGAGTTAGATGGTTCGCGAATCCCAGTACGACGAGGAAATGGAATTCTCCTGTGACACGATGGCGAAAGAACGACAACGGCGAGTCGTCGGGGACGAGTCGGGTGACTTCGGGGACAACTTTATGATGGTGGCGAATGAAGGTCAGGGACTGGTTGCGGAGAGCAAATCTAACGTCTACAGCAAAAACGCGGCTTCTAAACGAAAACGTAACGTTGAAAATCACACTGCGAATGAGGAGGAACAAATAGTTACGAGCCAGTCCGACATTCGCGATAAAACAGCGGCAAAAAAACGAAAAAGGGGGACAGAGAAACGCGCGAAAGGTAAACGTCAGAAAACCCTTCAAGAGAAGGCGGTGCGTATTGTTGGCACCGCTTCGGACGACGATAAAGAAGAAACCGAAGAGATAGAAGAGAATATCTCTAATAAGGAAGAGGATGATGCTCGGAGCGACTCTAGTACCACAAACGTGACAAAAAAGAAAAAACCGGCCATCTCTTTGTCCGCATTCAAAAAGCTGCAAGATCTTGAGGATAAGGCGCCTCTGTGTGTGATCGGTGAACACGAGTGCAACATGTTTCCGACAAAGTTGCGATTAGCGAATCAGACCATTGACGTCATGTACGACTCCAGAGTTCACGTATGGCTGAGAGCTGACGAATTCGCCAAAGCTCTGGGCTACAAAAATTATAAATCTGCTATCGACCGCTATGTGAATTCGTCGTTTGTTCGAACTTTTCCCGAGGTTTTAGACAAGTCTCGGGCGAGATACGGGGATGCGTTCCATCTCTACCCGGTCACGGCCAAAACAAAGTTCATCAATGAGGCCGGCGTTTTGCAATTGTTATTGCGCAGTATGATTTCAGAGGAGACCGTCACAAAAGATGAAGCGGCGGCAGAAAAACAGAAAAATGCGGACGAACAAGAACACGCCGAAACTAGCGCCGGACAACGCGGAGGATCGAAACATCACGTGAAGCCAAAACTGAGCGCCGATTGGATAAACTATCAGATCACACCGGCCCTACTCGCGTTTTCCAAAGCCGCCGAGTCCGGTCAGACCGCCAAAGAAGAAAGGTGTCTGAAACAACTGTCCGAGTGTCAGAACTGACACATTACGTAGTTTTGTAATTTTTCGTAGTTTGAATAAAAAAATAATTCAAAAAGTATTCGTTGTTGTCATTTAATCCAAAGGTAAGAGAATTGAATGGGGGGGGTTGGTGATGCCGACTCGTCAACTTTTGCCTGGAGGGGAGAATGGATTAGGGGGGGGGGTTGGTGATGCCGACTCGTCAACGTCCGTCACTCCTGGCGTGGTAAGAGTAAGTTGTTGTTGTTTTCAGATCCGCTAGCTGAAAAAAGTAGTGTCCTCCGCGTAGGTATGTGCTAAGACTATGGATGGCCGTAGTGTGTTACAAAAGGACGTGAAAACGAGCGAGTTAAACGGAGGAGACGGATTGTACATGGAAATGTCGGCCGGTAATTTTACACACGAGTGTACTGAACAATCCACCGGCGCGTTTGGAAACTACAGTATCCCACCACCCCCTATACCGTGTATACCGACATCGTACCAGACTATGCCGATATCGCGACGATTGAATCGATTAATACCGCCGATGGAATTTAATTTCGATCGCGCAAATCATGGATATGACGTGACGTCATCATTGCAGTCGTTGCGCGAGACTTCGCGTCAGAACGAAATTCATTCGTTACATACTAGATCATGGTTAGGACCCGATAACGAAAACCGTGGGACGCGGGACTTGGAAAATATAATCGAGGAGCTTAGAGGCGGAGGATTCAGAATAAACCGACAACCGTCATTCAGAAAGAATCGTGGTCATCAGGACCGGTTCGAACCTTTATACGAAGATGGCGGGTCCAGCTGTCCGCAGCCGTTGAACGGTTGCGGCAGGCCGATTCCACATAACATGGAAGAACTGTATCGCAAACTCAACATGCTCGTCATTAACGTAGAATCTCAAAACAAAAAAATTGAAGAGATAAGACGCGCTTGTCAGAAAAATGGTGACGTACATCGATTTCACCCTTATATCGACCGATCGTCGATACAAACAAAATCCCCCTGCGCGTCTCTTCAGAGTCTGTACACTTCCACAAAGTACGTCGTCAACAACGATAAGAATGAAAAAGCTACCAACTATTGTAAACAGCAAAACACGTACAGATCTTACGAGGATATCGACGAGATATATTCCGCTTCAAACACTATCCACGCAGAACCCATACCGCCACCTAAAAAACACGCGTCTCTTGCCCGCCGATTAATATCTTGTGTTAAACCTTTAAAAAATTAATAAAATGTTCAAATGATTATGACTTTTCTGTTTCTCAAATATCAACGGTCTCGACAGAGACATATTGAAGGCCACGGTGGTATTCTCGTGGATACGACTCTCGACCTTACGGTAAAGAGTCGGTGCCAAGGACGGCTCACGGGGCTCGGCCGAACTACTGCATATACACTTTTTCGGAGCTCGGCCGAGCTCGAGATACACATATATTTTTTGCAGGTGACTTCTTACTGTCTCGGCCGAACCCCGGGTAGACTTTTACGGTCTCTGTTAATCAGTGCCAAGGACGGCTCACGGGGCTCGGCTGAACCGCATGTTATTATTACATTATCAAAAATACAGTTAACGGGATCCCGATAGAATTGTAGGGTTTTTTTAATTTTTAATACCATAAAATATTTTCATTTTATTGAACAATAAAATGAAAATATTTATATCCAATGACAGGATGATGTCTAAAATACTATTTACAAATATAAAACAAACCCCCGTGGTCTTCAAAGGGTTAAACCTCTGTAAATTCTATTGCTCTTTAAATACACATTCCGGTTTTTGTAATGATATAGATACAGGCGTTTGTTACAAATATAAAACAAACCCCCGTGGTCTTCAAAGGGTTAAACCTCTGTAAATTCTATTGCTCTTTAAATACACATTCCGGTTTTTGTAATGATATAGATACAAGCGTTTGATTTCGTTTTTAAGTTTCTTCATTGAAGTTACTCTGTAATCAACATAGGCTGACGGACAACCGTAATAGTCGTAATCCATAGCGGTGGGACGATTTTCTACAAGGTCCTTTAATCTATCTTCGTAGTATAGGAACCTTTTTATGTAATCCTCATCATACCGCGGATAGTATTTCGAAATGAAACGTTTATTGGTATCACTGACAAGCCTGTATATGTTATAACTGTACAGTCCATGTCCAAAGTCATGACACCCATTTTTGAATAAGCGTACGTATTCCTCCCTCAAAATAAACTCTTTCAACAGTTCAAATTGATTCTTCCCCGTAAGTCCTTTATAACAGGAGTGCAGATCTGATTTGTCCGGCTTTGGCTTCGTAAAGGTTCTGGCTTCCTCAAAGTTCTTGTACATAGATTTTATATTTAAGACGGCCGAAATAATGTTCTTAAAGAGAAAGTAAACATCCCATCCAATGTCTTTGAATTTTTGTGAAATACCCGATTTGACAATCACATATATTAAAAAACAAACGTAATGTGAATGGTAGATATAGCGATGAAGCCCCAAGCCATAATAACTATAAGGCATAATAACTTAAATAGAGAAAAACTGGTCAGCACTTATACAATCATTGCACAGGAAAAGAACAGGCTAATCCGCCGGCGCCGTCGGGAGATCCGGAGAGAGTTTTCTTTTCTCTATAAGCGTTCGAGTTCCCTGGAATCCAACTATACGTAGGCGAAGCGAGAGGTGGGTGAGGATGTGAAAGGTGGGTGAGGATGTGAAAGTGTAAGGGGGCAAACGATACACCACGCCACTGCCTCCTACACCTCATCGGTGACCGATTTCGTCTCACTGGGATCGTTAACACCGTTACGGCGTCAAATGACGTAACAAGGTTCACGACCCCCTGAAACAGATAGACGAGGGAGCGTTCATTTTTGTTTCAGCCTTGAGTACGGAGGAATGATCTCAGATACGGACACTCCAAGATCTCCGAGCGAAATTTTGTTGATAAAATTGCTGCGGCCAAAATTACAATAATTTTGTCTCAGGCTGAAAAAAATTGTAAGTCTCGTTTGTGACCGTCTTCTCTGGCGTCAGCCGTGAGACTGAGCGTTTCCCCCACCACTTTTTGGTTCGGTTGACCATTTATTTTCGACAACCCTGAACTGCCGACCAATAAGAATCGAATGTTTTTCCCGCCAAAAATTTCAGCGAATCAGAAAGCCGGATTTTTTTTGTGTGGCGAAAAAATCAACTCGACGCGACCCCCAAAATTGATATATACAGGGTATCGTTCGCGCGCGACTCTTTAGCTCCTTGCCCATTATAATGACTCCTTCAAGGAAGGAGCAGCAGGGGGACGGCGCGTCGCGGGCTGGGGTGTTTTTTGTTTTGTCCCCTGCCAGATTGGACTTTCCGTGAAAACGCAAGCGGTAACGCTTCCGGCTCGATCGTGGGCAATTCACCGCTTGAAACGTGACGATAAGGCGTTGAAACGCCCACGTCGTTACGAACAGTGCCACAGACACACCGTTCAGTGGGCATTAACCCAAAAAGTTATTGCTTTGCTTTGTGAACACTGACTAACACTCTGGGCCCAGCCGAACCCGAGATATACACTTTTTGCAGGTTCGGCTTTTTGATTACCAGTCCGTACCCAAGACACACCTTCTTACGGGTTTGGCCTGTTCATACCTGAAATATGCATACAGTTTTGCGAGTTCGGGCGTACCCGAGATACACATACTCTTCTCGTGGGTTTGGCCAAATGTTTAATAAGACTTCGGTTTTGTGTCATTTGACTGTTTGTAGATTACAATAGAATTTTTAGTAGCTGTTATATGTAAGCAGCTTCTTGTATTTTTTCAAAGAAAAACCGCAATATGAACTACTGAGGATAAAATACTTTACTCCACTTTGTTTGAATGTGAGAGTTAAGACAATTTTAATTTTAAATAAAAAGATTACAAGCTAGGGAAAGAGTAAAAAGAAAATGAGATAAAACTTAGGTTTTATTCACCGAATAACAAATTTACAAACAATATGCTCTAAAAAATTTACAGACAATATCCTCTAAAATGGATTAAAATAATATTCTAAAATGTTGTATTACTACAAGAAAACACTATTTACAATACAATGTCAAACATGATTAAAAAATTAACAGACAATATGCTTTAAAAATGGATTAAAATATGCTTTAAAAATGGATTAAAATAATATTCTAAAATGTTGTATTACTACAAGAAAACACTATTTACAATACAATGTCAAACATGATTAAAAAATTAACAGACAATATGCTTTAAAAATGGATTAAAATAATATTCTAAAATGTTGTATTACTAAAAGAAACACAATTTACAATACAATATCAAACATGATTAAAAAATTAACAGACAATATGCTTTAAAAATGGATTAAAATAATATTCTAAAATGTTGTATTACTAAAAGAAACACTATTTAATGTCAAACATGATTAACAGCTAATAAGTTCTAAAATCTCATACATACAATCCACCAACAGTTCCAACCTAGTTATTCTCATCTCGTTGAAACCGTTGGTGCGTCGGGTGGATATATTCTCGCGCCTCGAACTGCGACGGTGAGAAGCCGGATAATTTTCAGTGGGAAGGCGGCGGTGAGAAGGCGGAGAATTTCCAGAGGGAAGGCGGCGGTGAGAAGCCGGAGAGTAGCCAGAGGGAAGGCGGCGGTGAGAAGCCGGAGAGTAGCCAGAGGGAAGGCGGCGGTGAGAAGCCGGAGAGTAGCCAGAGGGAAGGCGGCGGTGAGAAGCCGGAGAGTAGCCAGAGGGAAGGCGGCGGTGAGAAGCCGGAGAGTAGCCAGAGGGAAGGCGGCGGTGAGAAGCCGGAGAATTTTCAGTGGGAAGGCGGCGGTGAGAAGCCGGAGAATTTTCAGTGGGAAGGCGGCGGTGAGAAGCCGGAGAATTTTCAGTGGGAAGGCGGCGGTGAGAAGCCGGAGAATTTTCAGTGGGAAGGCGGTGTTGAGAAGCCCGATAATTTATGTGGCGGTGGGAAGCCGGAGAATCTTTGTGGCGTTGAGATGCCGAAGAATTGCCAGTGGGAAGGCGGTGGCTGGAGCTTTGCTGGCGGGAACGAGCTGACCTGCTTTCACCATATTCTTCAGCTATCTGTTCATGATCGCTTTTTTCATCACCATACTCTTCAGCTATCTGTTCAAGACCGCTTTTTTCATCACCATACTCTTCAGCTATCTGTTCAAGACCGCTTCTACTGTTTCCTTTGGCGTTCTCTTCATAACTGCATTCGATGTCCAGATTGTACTGAGTCTCCATTTTGATCGAATTAAGTTTTTCTTTTATTCGCTCTTCAATGTCTTTATTGGAAACAATTACTGAATTTCGATGGTGCGCTCCGATAGCATTGGGCTGTGTGTAGTTTTCACCTTTTATCATAGCCATATTTAAGAAAATTACTGAACTTCGATCCTGTTTTGCGCCGATATCGTTGCACTGTGTGTAGTTTTCAACCTTTATCATATCCATATTTAATAATGCACTGACTAAGACTGATAGAAGACTCACTAAGACTGTTAAAAAAACGGGCTAATGCACTGACTAAGACTGGTCTCTTCACTGATTAAACCGCCGAACGAACTGACTTTGTATGTCCCAGTGGCAACTATATATAGGCGAATCGAGTGGTGGGGTGGAATGTGAAAGTGGAAGGGGGCAAGCGATACACCACCCCCACCACCTCCCATAACTCATCGGTGACCCGATTTCGTCTGACTGTGGGCGTTACGACGTCAAATCGGCTGACGAGAAGACCGGTGAAAATGTTTTTGCGTTTTGACGGAAAGTATAGTCTAGCTGAGAAAAATATTTTACATTTTGAAAAATGTATTTTTATAAACCCGCGCGGGTAACCGAACTCTCGCTGCGTAGTGAGACGGCAACTAAAAAACAGCCGTATCGTAAATCCGTGCTTTTTTGTTTTTCATATTCAGTCGGGGATTTCAAAACTTTTCTCGAGTAAAAATGTGTGTAACAAATATTTTTAACCCCCCCCCCCAGTCAGCGACGCGCCAGCCCCTCCCCGCTGCTCCTTCCTTGAAGGAGTCATTATTATGGGCAAGGAGCTAAAGAGTCGCGCGCGAACGGTACCTCGTATATATGCATTTTTGGTGGCGCGTCGAGATATAATTTTCGACGAACGAAAAAATCCAGCTCTCTGATTGGCCAAAATTTTTGGCGGGAAAAATACTCGAACCCTATTGGTCGATGGCCTGGGATTGTCGAGAGTAAAGGGTTGACCGAACCAAAAAGTGGTGGGGGAAATGCTCAGTCTTATGGTAGACGTCGAAGAAGATGGTCGCAAAGGGGACTTTGAATTTTTCACACTCTCGCGCGGGTTACCGACCCTCACGCGGTTAACCAGAAATTTAAAGCGGTTACCCGCCTGTGTTCGCCCGTGGCCGCGGAAATTGGCACACGACAGGCTGGTGGTCTTCAGAGGGACAGGTCTTGCGGCTCGAATTTGTCGAACCGTCCGACTTCACCGTCCGCGGTAACAGTGGTATTCAATTGACAATCCGTATATTCCAAATGTGATATACTCACGAACCTCAAAACCCAAATCTTAATTACAATATGAATCAGCAGTTCTATTTTGAACAACGTTGACGTAGTAAATACGTTTTTACGTTTCCAAAAACATATCAAATGTGTTAAAGCTTGATAAATTGCAATAAAAATCAACGACCGACTAAATATGCTAGCGACAAAATCTATAGTCATACACGGTTCCATGGTTAATAAATACTTACAGGAATCAATAAAGAAAACTCATTTATTTTATATAGACATAGAAATACAAACAAATTTAACGTTTGTCGTCAGAACCGCTGCCCGTAGAACCGAATCCACCCAAACCCCTTTGCGTGTTCTTCAAACCTGTCAAAGATTCCACCCGCTGTAGATTCGCTCTGTTAACTTTCACCACGGCGAGTTGAGCTATTCTTTCGTTCTTCTGGATAGCGTACGGCGATTCGTTGTAATTTTTCAACTGTACCAATACTTCTCCCCTATAGTCGCAATCCACAAGTCCCTCGAAGCACCAAACTCCATTTTTGGCTATCGAAGAGCGTCCCTTGACGAAGCCGGCGTAACCGTCGGGTAGTTCTAAAAACAGGGCAGTGCGGACAAATCCGGAACTTCCGGCTTTTATGACGATCCTCTCCGCCGAACGTAGATCGAAAGCGCCCGCCCCGTCGCTCTGGTAGCTGGGCGAAAGAAGGGACTTATCTCCGCCCCGGTAGTATTTTACCGTAACGCCTTCACGCGAGTCGTTATCGTCTTCATATCGATTCGTCGCCAGCAATAGATGATAAATCATTCTGAAAACTCGCGGGAAAAGTAGCACAAACAACAGGAACACGTAGACTATCATTTCCATCTCCATCGTTCGAGCGAGTGCGAGAGAGTCACAGTAGGAGAAACGGTGCGCGGGAGATTTATATACCGCTTATGAGGGAGGGGGGACTTGACAAGGCAGATCTCACGCCTATTGTTTTGTTACGTCACCTACTCTGTATTCGCTAACTTTCCGTTCGAAGAAATTAGTTTTTCCTTGAAGCGTGATGTTTTCCATAAACTTTAACGGATTTATTGGTGGCGGCGAATGCGGTCGGAGCCGCTCACCTGTGAGATCGAGCATCAGGCGATTACTGATGAAATCCACGTACGCGCACATGCCGTTTGGATCGATCCCGACGAGATCGGACGATGGCATGGATTCTCTGACGAATGTCTTTTCTATTTCGCACGACTCTGTGACGATGGTGCGCACCTCATCAGTCGGGACCGGTGGGCAATATCGTTTAAAGAGTAACACGGCGAAATCACAGTGTAGCCCTTCGTCGCGGCTGATCATTTCATTGCTAAAACAAAGTCCGCGCAGCAGCCCGCGACTTTTCAGCCAGAATATAGCGGCGAACGACGAGGAAAAAAAAATTCCTTCCACACAGGCGAACGCGACGAGTCTGCGGCCGAAAGAAGTCTCGCCGTCGTCGTTTCGGCGGTCACCCGTCCAACGCCGACACCAATCGTATTTGCTCGCAATCGACGCGTACCCTTCCACGCTTCTGAACAGAGCGTCCCTCTCGTGCTCGTCCGTGACGAACGTTTCGATCAGCATGTTGTACGTTTCGGTGTGTACGTTTTCCATCGCCATTTGAAATTGGTAAAAGTACAAACACTCGAACATCCTTACGTCCCGCGTGAATCGTTCCAACAGGTTGTCGTTGACCAGTCTGTCCGCCCCGAGAAAAAATATTAACACCCTGGTGATGTAGGCCTTCTCGTTGTCGTTCAGTAACTCCCAATCGAAGGCGTCGCCGCTCATGTCGATTTCGTCTATCGTCCAGAAACTGGCCACCGCCTTTTTGTACATTTCCCAAATATCAACGTACATTATCGGAAACAGCGACGTTCTCTTGTCCTCTTCAAACAGCGGAAACGCCGCCACAACCCCGTTTACGCGCGGTTCGGCTTCCCGAAGCTGAGATTGGCCTGCTGACAAAACGTGGTCTGCCGGCTTTTTCGCGCTTCTGTATTTTTCCAAAATACCTTTTTTCAAATCGCGCGTAAAGCTACTTCTCGCCAACTCAATTTGGTTCGATTTTACTCTACTTCCGCATCTTCGTCCGGTGTCACCGTCATGTTGTAAAACTGCCAATTTAGGCGAATCCACAGTCTTCTCCTTTTTATAAGATTTGTCTTTGCTATACTTCTCTTTGTAAACGGATACGTACTCCCCAATTTCGGTGGGATATAGCGCTTGGATACCGATTTCTGTCGCCGGTACAACAGAATCCTTTTTCTCGTCTCTTTCGCTAACATCGCTGTCCACCTCCAATAACGGTTCTGTCGAAGGTGTTCTCTTAAAGAAACTCGCCATGCTGCGAAGTGTACCAAAGTATTCGGAAGCCATGTCTCCTATTGTTTTGTTTCGGCATATCGTAGGTCTATAATACATACCCCCCACCAGTTTCGGAAAGTCATGTCTAATCTTCTCGACGGATCCACCGTTACTCCGAGCCGTCCGTAAACAACACCATAGCGAATCTCTCCTTGTCCAAATCGTCGCTCTCATCATCACTCTCGGCGACCAGTGTCACCGATGACGGTAGCGGGGACATGAGTTCTGGTAAAACGTTTCGTTCGTGCCGCGTTTTCGATTTAAATTTCCTCTTGCGAAAATTCGTTCTCGCCGAAACGTTATACGGTACGATCGCACTCGTGGGGGACGGCGTGACATCTAGGCCCCTAATATTGTAACGGCTTTCATCGCGTGAATGTCTGGTGATTTTCGTTTCTAGCGTAGCGGTCGATTCGGCACCATTACCGGCATGCGTGGACAACGCCTTGGACATTTTCTCCTCCATCATTATGTCTTTAAGATCTCCGTCGAGAATGTGAAGCTTTTTTTCGTGCATGATCGTAGCGACGACGGTGGTGGCATTCCGACAGTCCGGAACGGCTCGGATTATACGGTCGTCCAGCGTGACAGCGCCCGGTGACTTTTCGTACTTTACGGGACACTCTATTACGGCATCGCTGTCGCCACTCGATTTTCTACATTTTACTGGAAACTCTATTACGGTGTCAGTTTCGGAACACGAGCCGCCACCGGAATCGTTGTCAGAATAACCATTTAAATCAAAGTCTTCCTCTTCGTCCTCCATATCGAAAGCGGTCACCGAGTTTTCGGGAGGAGGCCTCGGCGGGCGGCGATTCAATTTCGATAATGACGTTTTCCGGCCACTGACCGTTTCGTCGTCACCCGATTCAGACGCCGAAGAGTAATTTACTGAATTGACTACACTATCGACGTTTTCACGACTCGATCTGACCGCTTCTTTGATCCATTCCGTTTGTTTTTCGCGATAGTCGTTGTATAACCTATGAGACTCGTCGTCGTCACGATCCCCGGCGTCATCAAACACACCGGTAAAAGCGGAAACAAACGAACTGTCGTTGAATATTACCAACGAGTTGCGCAATATCGATTTGAAAAACCTCAACCACACGCTGTTGAAGAAATAACGTAAAAGAGGTGTCTCGGGACTCTGTTTTCTAGTCTTTAACATCTCAAATACGCTTTCGACGTGGTCACTGGTGTGCAAAATGTCGCTTTCTTCCATGTATCTGTATTTCTCAATTATGAATTCTATATCTTCTTCGTACACCTGACGGGCGTCCGATGTGACCATATCGCCGATTCGTTTGATATCTGGTGAGTCCGAGTACAACGAGACGATCCATCGAATCACGCCGATCGTCATCGTGTTATAAAAGACCAGTTTAGTGCAACACGTGTCGATAAACATCCCGAGCTGCGCCACCCTTTCGATCTGTCTCCGATTGCCCGGATCACAACCGGACATCGTTGACACGAGTTGTGTCTTCAGATTGCGCGGGACGTACTTGGACTTCATGGTCCGATCCGCGGCTTTCTCCGTCTCGTAGTCTTTCATAAAGATATCTGCAAAATGCAGCACTGTTTGGCGCTTTACGGCTCGTTTAACGTTTATCGTCATATCGACGGTGGTACTTACCAAAAAGTACGGAAAAAAACTCGTTCAACGGCTGACGCCGCCGCCCGCTCTCGATTGAACGGGGGGCGTTTTCTGTTTTGTTCGCAACCATTCGTCCACTCCTTTGCGAATGAGGCACATGATCGTTTTGTAATCTATATCAACCACTTTGTTTTTTGAATCGTATATCCAGTGGCGTTTTGCGTCAATCACGATATCGTACTGGTCCTCGTCGAGGTTAGAAGCTAAATCGTCTATAATAACAAACGGGCCGGTCAGATCCTCGATGTTGGAAAGTTCGCGTCGCACTTTAGTAACAGGCTTGTTTTTCAAAGGCGAGCGGTCAGTTAATGTTTTACTAAAGAAATCGGCCTCTTCTATAAAGTGCGCATTCATTCCGTATTCCACGTGGTCGGCAGAGGCGTGGCTGAACAAAACTAACGTGGACTTACCGTCGTTGAAATTGTGTAGCTGACGAAGGAATTTTTTTGCGCCGGGAAACGGTCGCGCGTTTTTATCGACCAGCGTCATATCGTAGTCTACGACAAACACCGTATTGACCGTATAACCGTTGACACGTTTCCGAACGGTTTTTCTTGTAGATTTTTTCCAACGCGCTTTTTTCTTAGGCTCCGCTTCCGCTAGTATCTCGTCGAGATCTTCGTCGCTTCCCGAAGCGTCCCCGTTGTTATCTTCGTCGTCGTCAGCACCCGATAATACGCGAACTTTATTTTTTTTACGTTTTCTCACTACCGCTTCCCCTCTTTCAACCGACTCGCTAACGTCGAAATCCACTCCATTGGGGTTCGTTTCGTCTTCGCTGTCCGATGCCGGTTCCTCGTATCCTCTGATCGTCATCCCCCGTTTCATCTCGCGTGTGAACCGTTTACAGGGTACGGCCGGCGTCTGTGATTTCCGTTAAACGAAACTTGTTAGGGGTGGAGGACGCTTCCACCGTGTACTTACGATATTTGGCCGTTTTGGCGGCGAATATTCGATCCTCTTGCGGTTCCATGTTTGTGGTGGCGGCCAGACTCACGACGTAAGCGTTAGACAGTCTCGGCAACGTATTCATGAACGGCAACTGGCGCAGCGGTTTAGCTTCGGACACCCCGTACATCACCGGCCCCTCTATGGCGAAAACGCTGGCGGTATGAAGGTCGTTGTCCCCGGTGGTGTCGCCCTTTTGGAATTCTAGATTGAATATGCACACATTCGGGTTGTTGGCCAACGAAGTTCGACCCATTACGAACGTACTGGCGCGCATACCCAGTAACAGCGGAGCGTTGAAAATGTTAAACGAATAATACGGTATGAGCGCCGCGTCGGTTGTGGGTTCGCGCGGTTCCAAGTTCGGATCGGCCGCCTGATCCTGCTGCGGCCGCCGTTGCAACACCGTACGCGTCATCAAATCCCGTTTTGTCAGTTCCATATTTTGAGCGTCTACGGAGACCGGTGCTGCGAACGGCAGTTTCAAATCTCGAATGAGGACGAGTTTTTGGAAGAAACGGTGTAAAATCGTATTTGGGTTGCGTTTGTGTTCCTGAAGATAGTTGGCCAATACATCCTGCGGAAAGGTGGTGTGTTTTATCATTTTATCGTTATAGAGCACAAACGCCATCATGTACATGGACATGGAATTAATCCAAGCCTGCGACTTTACCATATATTCAAAACGACAATTAGGATTCACCATGTAGTACAGTGCGTATGCCATCGCCGCGCCTTCGTTTTTCTTCGTCTCTTCCATACCCCTGACGGTGGCGTAATTGAAACCCAGTAGCACGTCGTACATCAACGTGTTTTTGGCTATATAAGGGAAAATAGGCATGAGCGAACGATCTTCTATTATTTTGTCTATCATCAGTTCGTAGTGCGTAAAGTTTTTCGCCTCGTCGTCCAGAGCCGTGTAGTTTTCGCAAATACCTATACGTATATTCAACATCTTCCAGTGAAAGGAACATAAACCGTTAAACACCTCGTCTGAACACGGGCTACCTCCGAAATCCCGAGCCATTTCAAATAGACAGGGTTGTTTTTCCGATTTCACAGTTTTTAGTAACTGTTCCATACTCTTTATCGACGGACATGTGCTCGCAAATATGTTGATGGCCGCCTCGATATTGTGGTTGCTACATTTGCCCTTGGATTCAAACGGGGCGTTCGGGGCCGGAGCGTAGAGCGGGGTGTGTGCCGTAGGTAGTGGTACCGCGTTGCTATCGAACGATCGCCGCGCGCCAGACCCCGAGGTCGATCTGAGTGCCGCGATCTCGCCGCTTACGCGCGATTGGTCGGTGGCGGCGAGAGACGATGCATCTGTACGAATCTGCGTGGTCGATGTCATTTTCCATTCACTTATAACCTATTCTGTAAGCGGTCTTTTCGAAAAGATCGGTGGGCACTCGCGGCGCGGCGCACGGCCGTCAGTGCAGATGTATAGAGCGCCGTGAGAAGGATAAGTTTGTCAAATGGAGGATCACAGAGATGGCGTGAGACGTCTCCTGATCGAACTGGAGGCGATCGGAGAGGTATTTGTAGGACCGTCAGTACACGAAGATGTCACCGACTGTAAGTACCCGGTCGCTTGGATCGATACTTTAAGACGTTATGTCGAATTGGTGGGGACCGGTCAGGCACCGAATTCGCACCGTGTCCGATTCTACATGGACTTGTGCGCTACCGTACTGACAAAAAGAATAATCGCTATGGACATACACCGGATCGTCGGTGGTGACGATCCGGAACAGACGCGAGAGGCATCGGACACAAGACTCGCACATGCGATAATGTTCAAAATGAGCGTTTCCCGCATGTTGGCTTGCGTGTGCGAATGCGTATTGAAAAATACGCCGCCGGTCAACGGCGTTATGGCGGACGAAAGTGACCGGCTCTATCGGCGTTTGGAGACCATGCTAAAAGAGAGGTTTTACAAAAATCCCGCTGACGGTAAATATTACGGTCGCGAAAAGTTTGACATTTCTCGGACCGTGCACGATACGGTGGATGAATGGTTGTTGAGAGAAGCGTTGCCTAACGTCGTCCGCCGAACGAACGCGCTTCCCGGTCGCATAGAATCCGCGCACGTTCCGAGCGAATTGACGTCTTGGAAAACGCGCCTTCTATCGTCCGATCTGTCTTTTTTCGGAGTTTCTCACGTATATTGGCTCTGGTTACACCTCACCGCAGCCGGTTTACAGACGATGAATACGGAAAGAGATTTTCTGGCGTTATTTTACGCATTCGATCTTTTCATCTTCTGCTCGCAGTGTTCTTCGCATTTCGTACAACACAGAGCCGTTTTCTATACGCGCGACCCCCAAACGGTTTCAGTACATACCGGCTATTCCGCCCCGCAGGCGGTTCACGGAATGCACAATATAGTGAATCGGGAGACCGGTAAGAAACTCTTACCGCCCGCCATTTTATTGGATTACAGTAATTATTGGATACGTAGTACTGGCCTATAGATTGGTTCGGTTAATATTAAAGACACTCACTGACCGACAGGGATTATAATTTTTTTATTTTCAAAATAACTCTCACCGACCAACAGGGAACAAGGTTTTTTAAACATTTATCCACCCCCCAAATCAACAGTTTGGTGGGTTTGCTCTTCCGGTACGTTCGACGCGTACAACCGTAGTCTCGTTCATTTGGGCGAATATTGTTCGGCGATTGTCTTTGTCGAGTATGTTGAACAATCGGCCGGACACGCGATTGCGTATCTCTCGCAACGATTCGCAGTCTCTCTGCACGTGTATTTCCATCGGTTCGCCGCCCGCCGTCGATTGAGAATCCCTGGCACATTTCCATAATTCGACCAATAAAGGCGAATACACGGATAGCACAAATAAGGAAAACGATCGACTGTTTGCGTAGTTCCTGTAGTTTAGGGGCAGAAACAACGGTAACAGAACCATGCCGTGATTTATCAGGTAAGATAAGGCCTCTTCGGATTTGAAATAGTGTCCTTCGGAAAACATGTATATCGCTTTTACATTTGCCTTTCGATATTGCGCAGTATCGTAGACGACCTTTAAATACATATATCTGTTGAAAACGTCACCCTCGAAATAAGTCTGGACGCAGGAATCGTAGAGGCGTAACAGCCGCTCGACATCGATCATCTTGCTGGCCGAACGATGAGCGGACTGAGCCTGTTGGACGTTTTGAAAGAAGTGAGATGGAACCCGACGCCCGCGTCGACGAGTCGAGAGCCCGAGTGGAGGGGGGATACCGTCGGTTCCGAGCCTTTGGCAGATGGCCAGAACGCCGAGTCGAAACGTCTGGATATGTTAAAAACAGCCTTCATGACCGACTTGCCCGTGATGATGGAGGGAAACACTATCGCACAGAGCTTCGCAGCCAGAGTCACACCTCGTGAACGTGTGTTTCACGTGCATGGCGAGGGGACCGCGTTGAACGCATCTGAACGTGTGGTGCGATCGCATCTGCGGTATCTGAACGAATTTGAACCGTTTAAAAACGGTGTGGTGACGAAATCATCGTTGTACGAATTTTTGTTTTACATGATCGTCGAGAAGGGGAGGCGGGAAAGCTATACGAAACGCGTTATAAAGACAATAATGGCGTATTTGAAAGCGGGTGGTGCTTTGGCGATGAGCGTTCTGACGGACGACTCGAAAGAGTATATCGACTCGTTCAGAGGCTTTGGCGGTGTTAAGATGTCGACGTTTTACAGACGCATGGACGCTTTGGCTAACACGCTCGGCGACGACCGGGTCAAACGCATACTCTCTGCGGCACGTTGCAAAAGACCGTTGGTGTTTAACGACGACGAGGAATCGTCTATACTGAGCCATTGCATCAGAGTATTGCGCGCCAGTGTCGACAAGTACGTGGAACACTCCAACCGTCGTAGAAAAGCATATTTTGACGAATACGGTGACTACGGCAGAAAGGTCGACCTCGCCATTGATATCGACGTAGACGTGACAGATTCGGAAACGAAACCGGGTCGACTACGGTACGAGAGGACGATTTTCGAATTCGCTTTCGCGTACGTTCTCGGGTTCCTCAGCGGAGCGCGTATCAAGTCGACCGTTTTGAGATTTTCACTAGACGACGTGAAAACACTATTGGGCGCCGGTCGTCTCGAAGTGCTGACGAAAGGCGTGTTTGTAAACGTATTTTTACCGGCCGAAGTGTTAAAGAACGACGCGGACTTGTTCGGTCAATTGATGACGTTAAGAACGCGTGGGCGTCTGTACAGAAACGAGAATGATACGGGCCGGGAGCTCGATGTTGAGGATGAGTTGGTGGACTATACGGAAAACAAAGAAGAGGTTCCGCCGGCTGAACGGTTGGAAAAGAGATTTTTCACGCGGACACCGCGCCGGTTGGAACTGATGCTGGATCGCGTGTACAAAAGACTTTTTGGAAATAAAAACAGAACAAAGGGGGTCAGATGGCATTCTCAACGTAGACGATATCTCGGTGCGGTCAATTCCAAATACGGAGCGGCAACGGCGAGCGAATCCGTTGGCCATCGCGATATTTTGACGACTATGGCCTATATTAACAATTCACTGCACATGGACGACGTGCGACGAAAAGCGGGCGAGGCGATAACCGAAAGGTATGAATCGATTACGAGAACTCGATGAATCGATAGTGGAGAGAATTAGAGCGGAAGTCGATATTCGCCGCGTCAGCGCGCAAGCGCCGGTGAATCACCATTTCGCGCAAGTCAGCACTCCCACTCCCCCCACCTGTTCCTATTATTTCGTTCATTCTGTTGTCAACTCGGGTCGGTGTAGTTTGTGTCATTCATTCGTCTACCAAACTCGTGTCATGGATAGTGGCGAGGAGAGACGTGGTGAAATAACCGGTTTTGAAGATATGTCAGCAAGTAACGTTCCTCTGCAATCAGGTGGCGGAGTCGGGGGAAGTCAGAGTTTACCACCGGGTTATCATCAGGTCGGATTGGTCAGTGCGGTAGTTCCGGTAATACTTTTGAAATCGCTCCCAAGTGGACAGAATCAGGGGTCCGTTATCACCCCCACTACCATCGGCACTATCCCTACTACAACTACCGCCATTTCCGATGTCAACGTGACAAACGTGCGCTGGCAGCTACAGCAAGAAGAGACGGATTGGCACCGGCGTCAGTCCAAACCTACTCGAACTTTTGAAAACACATTTCTGATGAACACCTTCAGCGAGGACAATTTTATTTTACGGCCGGAGAAAAAGGAAAATTCCCGACCGTCAGCGGGACCGACGCTGGATCTACTACGCGAAGGATTCGCAGTGTACACGATCACCGAGCAGAATCGAAAAAGAGGTAAAGGAGACATTTTGAAGATTTTTTGTTGTAAATTACCAAAAACCAAAAACTTTCATTTTTACAAGAAAGTAAACGTAGTCGATCGGCCTGATGGTAATTACGAGTGTGTGCTCGGTGAGAACGTGCCCCGACAAGAGTTTCCGCTTTACAACACTTTTAGCCTCATCAATCGCTACATAAAGTGTTTTGCGACTCTGGCTGAATTTAGCTTTGAATTTGCCGTTTGCGAGCCGAATATGTCGAGTGGACTGTCGAATGTGTTGATTGTGGAAAAGGTGTGGAATTACAATGTTGAAACATGTGTTTACGTGCCATCTTACAAGCCGATTGAAAACGATGACTACACGGAGTACGTAATGCGTTCCATGAAATCTTTCTATCTCTGCGATAACATAGAATTCATCTCAACGCTGCACACGAGCCTGTTCTCCAACGACGTGATTCTAAAACGTATTTCTTGCTCCATGCGAAACCAACCACAAGCGACCGAATCTACTGCAAAGCCGCCACCACCATCCAAGCCGGTGACTCGTTCGCAAGAGAGAAACCTCGCAGAAACTACGATACAGCCGACTGAGCCAAAAAAAGAGACGGGAGAAGGACCACCAAAGAAAAGAAAACGTTTCCTAATTTCCCAGCCGACCGAGTGCGGACCTTCTACCAGCGGGAACGACCCACCACCTACGATACGAGCGGAGGAGCGGTTCACCAATCAACCTACGGCACGAGCGGAGGAGCGGTTCACCAATGAACCTACGACACGAGCGGAGGGGCGGTTCACCAATCCAACTCTGATTGTTTTCAAACAGAACTTTTTCAAACGGTCACAAACATTGGTATGTCCCATATTCATTGAAATTCATTTATCTAAAAATATATGTTTTAATTGAAATAAATCAAAATTGTATGAGTAAATTGTATTTTTTTAAGACCTTAAAAAATCCAGTTATTTTAACTATTTTTTGTCTAATCGACTATAGATCCTCTTCGCTGGATGACTGCTTCGCGGCATTAGTACCGACTGCCGATTGAGACGAGGAGTGTAGTTTAATTTGTCCGGGCCTAAGTTCCTCGGCGAACGACTGCATGAATCTTTTTTGTTCGTAACTGTAGGGTGATTTTGTGGAGACGAATTGTTTTCTTTTTCGTATTTTCGCGCGTCGTTTCGCGGCGCTGTTTCTCGTCGGCGGGGCCGAATCGTCAAGGTCGAATTCAGGATCTGTGTACAGCACGAAAACCGTGCTTCCGGCTTGTTCTTCAGAAAGATTGCGCGCGTCCACGACGCCTTCTCTGTAAAAATACCTCGACCCGCCACCGTTCTTAACAGCTTGCACTATCGGATCGTTAGAAGCGCTCGTTCGTACGGCGTCGCCCTTTAGATTGTAATAACTCTTGAGCGGTAAAAGTTTGTAATGCCTGTCACCCCGCGCGGCCACGTTGAATTCGTTCGTAACCGTGAATTTAGCGTGCACGTAATATGCGTACACCGCGCTCTGTAGTTCGCTCGCGGTCGTCGTCCTATTTAGTCGTTCCAAGGCCGCCCCTTCGACGTTGAGGTGGGTCACGCGTAACATGTGTTTTACGAGAATCTCGCGGAACGCCGGTGATCCGCTCAGTGGTATCAACTCGTATATGTTATCGATTCGCCGTCTGAACGCCGCGTCTATATCCCGCTGACCGGCGCCTGTGCTGAACAACAGGGCGAATCGGCTCAACCGCGAGTCTTTGTTGAAGTTGTCCATAATTTGTAGCATGGTAGTTTTGATCACGTTCAAATAGTCCTCACCGCCGGCCGAGTCTCCGCGTTCGCTCATCAATGCGTGCACGTCGTCTATCCATAGGACGTCGAAATGACGACCCTCCCTCGCGTTTTCCCTCGCTCTATCCAACAGCCATATCATTATCTGTTCAAAGTTTTTCTCGCTCTGACCCCGCCATTTACTCAACAAATCGCCGTAATTGACTAGATATGTTCTAACCCCGTCAACGGTTTCTGCCAGTTTTGCGAGATACGATTCACAAATCTGACGTGCCAAGGCCGCATCACCCGGTACGGTGATCAGTTTTATGGCGCGGACCTCATTCGGCGGCAGGCGAGATTCCAAGTTAACGTCGCGCACCGCTTCACGGTCGCTGCCCGCGCGTAAAATCTCCAACGACGTTGCCATTTCGATCAATTGTTGGTCGACGTTTCCCCGCGACATCACGATGTCGTTCATTAGACCGGCCTGTTCGGGATCGGGGACATACGCTGATACGCCTACGGGTAGCGCTCCGCAGTCCCCGGAACGCACCGATTCAACGAAACCAGAGTCACCACGTCTCGACAACGAATCCAATTCCGTTTCGAACCGTTCGATAGTCCCTTTGACACCGTCATCTTGGTTGTCTTCCGCCAACGCTACGTACATGCGTTCGATCGCGTCGATTGTCATCAGTTCATCAAATTTATCACGGCACTGATTCATCCCGTTCTCCAGGCGTTTCAGTATTTCGACTAGATCGACCGTGTCCATATAATAGACGCTCTGTACGTTTTTATCGTTTTCATAAACCATACTGACCATTTGATGAGTCAGTATAGTAACGTCGAAAACGGACATATACTACGCCATCGCACGTACGTATTGACGTTTAGGTATCAGATCGGTATTGATGATTCCGTATGCTTTCATAATGTAATCGCGGTATTCTTTCAGCCAGGTTTCTAACCAAAGCAAGAGACCCCGATCCCCATACCACCTTTCTCGAACATCATTCATTGTCTCCGGGATAAGTCTTATTAATAATGGCCGGGGCCTTTAGTGACGCGTTCGTAAATGCCTTTAAAAGGCTTGAAACCCTCGCGGGTACGGTTTTCAAATCCAAAGCAGCGGCTGAGGAGGCGTTGAATGCGGCGAAAAGCGACATTTCAAAAACACTAGCTCGAGAAGGTGGAGCGCACGCGGCAACGACCGATCGTCTGATGGAGTCGGTGTTGTCACGAACGGCGGCGCGGGTTGGCGAGACTACCGAAAACGCGGTGTTTCGTGCCGCGGTGGACGTGGCGGACGACGGTACGACCGCGGCGGTGACGTTAAACGCATTGTTGCGCGATATGAGACGAGGACGCGTGACGGAAGTACTAGACGGGTTAGACGTACCCGCAGACAGCGCGTTCCGTAGCGCGGATTTCGTAGATTATCTGACGCGCGCGTTTCGTGACACATATCCAGACGCGGCCGTTGAATCCGCGTTGCGACGGCCGCGCGACGCGCCGCGGGTACCCGCTGAGCTTTTCGAAAAGACCGCTTACGAAACAGCTGAAGATTTGAGCACGTTGATCGGGCGTTACGCGGCCGCGGAACGGTTAGTGAAAGCGATGGAGAAATCATTGCGAAAAGGACGACCGATCGTGAGCCGTGGACTGTTTTTTGGAATAGTCCTGACGTCTGGCGGCGCGGCGGCGATATACTCCGCTCTGGCTGAAGGCGCCAAGAGGGCCGCCGGCTGTTGGCGCGTGTATCGAGACAAAGACACGGGTGAACTGGTATCGTGTCGTGTACGGTACGCGTGTTGCGAAATAGTCACTGAGGACGGGGGTCTGCCGGAAGACAAGTATTGTCGCAACTACCCCGCCGTCGTCCGGGAAACGTCCTGTGCCGAAGAATGGTCGGGTAGGACGCCCTGTGTGCGTTGCGATCCGTCCGGTACCGGGACGGACAAACTCGAGGTGGCGGATTACGCTGATCCCGGTGACGTTTACGTCTGTTTGACCAAACCGTCTTTGGGCGAAATGCTCGGGCAAGTGGTATTGGACGCACCACACGTACTCGGCGAAGCAGCGAACGATGTGGTCGAAGGTGCTGAAAGCGTTTTTGGACGTCTGTGGAACGAAGCGTTACGCGTGGGCGCGTGGATAATCGTTGGACTCGCCTTGTCGGTGGCGTTATTGTACTTTTGGGAGAGGAGGTTGGGAAGTACCGGCGAGCCGGAAAGGGAACCCCGCTCAAAAGGCGAAGCAATTGACGCGATAACTCCCCCCTCACCTACATTTCGTGCACAAGCAATAGTCGACCAGTCGGTGGTGAACATATGAGCAACCCCGTTCCTATAACACCGTCGCCGACTTCTATTGTGGCTCAATCGATCGCGATGATTGCACCGGAAACTACAACGGACGGAGCGAAGATGGAAGTGATCGAAAATGTGAACGACTTGGAAGTGATTGGAAATGGAGGCGAGTTGGCCGACGGCGACCATAGCCGCGACGCGGACAAAGTAACGACCGATTACTTGGCTGATTTTGTACGGCTCGCCGGTAAGAAACGGCCCTGTTCGGATGAGAGTCCATCGAATTTCCCATGTAAAAAAATACCTAATTTCTTATTGCCAGATTCGGCTGAGGTCTCTAATCTAACGGAAACATCCGATTGTAGAGTCAACGAAGAGAAACAATCGATGTTACACTCGTATTTGGAATCTTGTTCCAGACTGGTTCCAAACGAAAACTGTTATCGAGACCCCGATGAAGTGATCATAGAAACGTGTTCTGAAAACACTTTTTTACGGGACGGCGAAGAAGTGATCATGGACGACGGGGAAGACGGTTTGAGTACGGATTATCAAACGAGACGCGTCTTTTCCAACATACTGAAAACAGCGGTGGGAATATCATCGTACCGAAAAACGTTTATATCTCCCAGTAAGGTTCTGAAAGACGGCCTGGCAACGTTAGCGATCAACATAAACTCGTTGAACACGCAACGCGAGGAGTCTAATGACCAGAACACGATCAAAAAGTTCAAACGGACCAAATACTTTCTACAGATAATCAACGCAGTCAAGTCTCTTCTCTTGGCCATGGACACGTCGAAAGGGGGACGAAAACTAATTGTGAACCATTTGCATCCGTTCAGCTGCTTGTCAAATGAAAAAAAACTCAGGTCGTTGATATTTTTCAACGGATTCGAACCTTTTAACCGTTATGGTTATTCGGATTGCAGATTCTACATTCCGATCAAATTGATCTTCTTGGGCAGTTTTGAACTTCAAACCGACAGGAATTCCGATACCGACGATACGATCGCCTACAATATCGAACTCTCTCGATGTTTCGGCACTTATTTTTACGAATTCTTATTGAGTCTATACGAGGTGTGTTTTGTGAAATTGACAGAAGAATTTGCTAAACACCTGGTATACAAAAATGTGGCCGGTGGTGTGTCATCACTGGCCGTGTACGGCCGCTCGTATGGCAATCCTAGAAGTGGGTATGGCCGAAGTTGTGTTCTGGATGAACTCCAAGGCTTATCGCGGTCTGACAGTATCCGTATTTTGGGTACGTACGGAATACCGAACCGCGTGTCCCTGATGCGCTATCACGAGGAGGATAAGACTGTGATCGAGAACGAACCTAAACAAGGCGTGGAAGCGGTACTCGTATCTTCGTTTATCAGAATTCGCATCAAAAATAACGGAGTTGTATATATGGACGTTTACGCGCGTCACGGTCTCCAACTTGTAAACGATGAAGACGAGGATGTCTGCGAGTAATCTGTTGTAAGTCGTTCGATATATCGAACGTGTGTGGTTTACTGTTTTACAAAATAAATTATTTCAAATAACTTTTGTAATTTACTTCTCGATTCAACCCCTGTAATACGACGGTTATGTAACTCGGCCGAGCCAAATTTCATAACAGTCGATTTCGGCCGAATCCAGGTTGCACCGACATCGTTTAAGTGGGGAAGATCACCGCGATCTTCAAAGGGTCGGGGTAAATCCAGGGCGCAAAGCCATTGGAGGCCAAACTCGCTTGGTCCGTGTAGGCCGGTAAACCCCTCGGGCAGTTACTGACTATTCGGTCCATATTTAGATCACCCCCGTCACAAGACCGATGGGGTATCATAACCCATTCAAATTTCTAATAATCTTTTTTATTTTTCTCCCGAAAATTCTCGTGATTGGGCGGATAATAAGTGCTTACGAAGAACATGTCCGCGGACGAATTAAAACGGATAAGAAAGACTTTGCGAGAGTTAGTGAAACGGGAGCGACAGCGTTCTAGTTCACCGACTGTAAATAACCGACGCGGAAGACGCGTAAGTAAAAAAGATGAAGTATCAGCGCGAAACACAGTAAAAAGGGGGAAATCACCATTGGCGACGAGACCACCTAAAGATACAAACATTTATTGCATTCATTGTAAAAAGAAAACTGTCACAATAAGCGGTGTCATGAAGAAATCCGCAAACAACCGGAATTATTATTCCGGTGAGTGCAATACGTGTCACAAGAAGAAATCTCAGTTTGTCTGAGAGGTAAAATAGAAACAAAAATAAATGCTTGGTCTTTTATTGCGAAAAAAATGTTACATCACAAATGAACATCGAAACTTTCTTCTCAGATCTGACGCTTCCTTACTAGACGCTCCAATGAAGATATCTTTTAAAAGTTTACGTAAAACAGCGCGTCCGTCTATTTTGACTAAAAATATTGGCAAGAGGACGCGATTATCTTCTGCCGCCGCAGCATAGACCGTGTTAAACACATATCGGACGAATAACCATATTTTAAATACAATATATTCGGCCAATAATAAGTGCTTTGAAGATTGATCTTCGGCGAGAGCGGGCACCGTAATTGTGAAGACATCATTTTTCTTTGATGGTCTCGATTTGTTTAACCCGTCCGTATCCAAAATTATTCGTAAAATCCAAAATAGAGTGGAGCGCTCTTCGCTCGCGAACGGGTTATTTTTTTTCCTGGAATTTGCTCGGATTTCTTCAGTGACGGTGGTCCGTACTAAATTCGCCGGCTTCAGATTTGTCGTCGCGATCGCAGACAGATGGAGGTCGTTTCCTCGTGTGTCGAGCGCGTTGATGTACATCTTCAACCTCTCTCGTTCCAAATCACCGACACCGAAGAGATTACAGAAACAGTCGACTTTCTTCTCGGTTGTGCTCGATTCGCCCCGAACCTTTTTTACGAGTGGACGGGCGTTGGTCCCAGTACATCTCTTGGTCGACTCGTCGTATTTGATTTTTTTCTTGAATTTCTCCGCGTCTTTATAATTGAATTTCACCGACGGTTGGGCGTTGACCTTAAATTTTTTCTTGTCAGGCTCGTCGTCATCGCCGGCGAGTCCTTTGAACATTTACTTTATTGTACTGCCATCATCGTCTCTGAGAATTAGCACTCAATTTTGCACTGATCTTTCTACGTGTTTTAACTCTTGCTTTCCGAACGTTGTGCTGTAATCTGATTGATCGGTACACGCAAATTTAGGAACGCTTCTGAAGAAATAGAACCTCCACCTTTTTTGGCCGCCGCGCCTCTAGGAGCTCTGGTCGACTTCAAAAGGGAAACGCCCTCCTTATACCTCACGACGACCTTTCCCACCGTGTCGAGTATTCCCGTGTAAACTGTCGCCCCACCAACACTTTTGGCGCTGGTACCGTATCTACGCCTTTTGTTAACGTTGTCAAATCCGTTATCGATTATTGACGACAGGGCTTTGTCAAAAAGCAAAAGGAGTAAATGCTTCACCAACGCGAAATTTCGTTCGCGTAACCGCCCGGACTCCTCTTCGCGCAACAGTTCGGCCGCGAATGGATCTGAGTTATCCGCGGGCTTATCGTAAATACCGTCCCGCTCCATTTCGCTCGCTCGTTGATTTCTGCGCAAAAACTCTTTTATTGCTCGTCGAACCGTATCGGTGGAGTTGTATCTGATCGATTCCTCGTAGCAGCAGGTTTTCGCACGTTGCGTCAACCTCTCGGCGGCGTATTCGCTCACGTAAGGCGCCATACAACCGGTCACAACCTCATAACGTCTTCTCAGATCGACCGGCGTCATAAAAAACATATAACATAAAAATTCCGCGAGAGCCGTAACGTCGGCAATGACGTAAAGCGTCGCTTCCGGTCTGGATTGAGATTCTTCGTCTAAACCTCCGAAGCTGTCGTTCGCACCGTCTAAGAAATCGATTCCCGGCTTTGGTCCACCTTCTATGAGCAATTTTGAAAGGGCGCCGAGTCTTGACAGGAAACGACAGTGTTCCAATTCTTTTTCGGCGTCCGTCATGGGTTGTGTTCGATTCGCGCTGCCGCCATCGAAAGCAACGCCCGTAGTAGTTGCTGGCATCGTTTCGTAAGAGTCTTTGTCGAAAAAAGGTTCACCTTTTTTTCTAGTATACAAATAGGTACGCAAAAAGTCCGAACAGCCACAAAACAGCGTGGGCGAATCTCTAAAATGTGCCTTGACGATAAATGGCCGTCCCGTTTTAGCGAAGGACTGATTATTGAAATACTTCGATATGCACACCTTTGTAGCCAATACCAGTCTGCGAGCGAGCGCACTCAACGGATCGTCCATGTGCGGTTTGACAATTTTTTCAAAAACTGCGTTCGCAATTCTCATGCGTTCTAAAAACAATTCCTCAGATGCCACATCGCGCACAACGAAGAGGGCATTGTCAAAAAGACGAAATCCACGATCACTATCTGTACTCTTTACCACATCGATCCGCATCGCCGGGACGGATCGAGTCGCTACAGACGGGTTGGGCGTTAACTCACCAAATAATTCCATAACTAGTCGCTCTTACTGGAATCGGCATCCCGAAGTGTCACTGGTGACAGCGGCGTCGAAAGCGATTCCCCCCACTCGGGTTTACGAGCCGCGCGGGACGGAATAGAGGTCATCCCCACCACTCGCGCCGGTTATAAAAGCCCGGCGCGCGGCGAACTCGATCAGTACACCACTCGTCTCCTTCTTTTTGAGTTCGCTCTGTGCACTTCAGACACATCTTCATCGGTAAGCTGCCAGCGATGGACAACTATCGCATACCAAAACTACGCTCGCCTGTAGAATATGAACAAAAGTCTGTTCTAACCGACTACGCCCCTGACCGACCGTCGTATTGGCGAAGATGGCCGTCCCCAGACCGACGTGAACAAAAGTCGTCTGCTCCGTCTGCTCTAGCTTCCTACGCCCCTGACCGCCCGTCATATTGGCAAGATCAACGCGGATCGCCGGAGATGAAGGAAGACCGTTTTCGACGTAGACGGCGCCCAAGAGGGCCTACCAAGACGGCGCTGAGAAAACAACAAAGAAGAAAAGCGGCCGAAAAACTAAAGGCTAGTCACTCGAAAACCTACATTCCACGACGGATCGAAACGGACGACGTATCATACATTCACCAACGGATCAAAACGGACGACACACGACGGCCTCTTCAAATCAAAAATGTTGAAGTTAAACCGTGTTACGTTGTGTTGAACCGTGATCACGACAACCAACCTGGACTGACGGCGTTGGAACGAGCTATAAAACGTATGCAACGAGCTATCAAACGTATGCGGATTGCCGATCACGAAGTTGAGTTACAAGATTCGACCTGCGCCGTAAACAAGAGCGACAAAGCGGCTATGATTCTCTTGAATTTCATCAACAATTGCAACTTTAACGAACCCGAAATTCAAAACAGAGGTTACTGCACCACCACGGAGTTTAAACCTGCCCATTACACCCAGCCATCGATGAAATCAACGCCTGACACCCAGTACTTTTCTCGGGAAAGAGGTTATTTCACGTATAATATTCATTTATAAAAGAGGTACCATTTACATTAAGAAAATTCTATTGTATATTATAATTATTTATTAATAAATTGGTTGTAAATATTTTTAAAGTTTTGATCGAATAATTAATATTGAATACCTTTTGATTTATATTTAAACTAACACAAGAGTTGCACTAACTAATACATGTTAAAATATTATATTTTGCTTAAATGGCCATAAGAGTTATTATTTAATAATAAATTGTTTGTTAAATATGTTAGATATAAATTGTTGTGGTGTAATAATTTGTTACAATATACATTTTAAAGTGTAATAAATTGTAAATATATGTTAGATATAACTTGTTGTTGTGTAATAATTTGTTACAATATACATTTTAAAGTGAGATAAATTGTAAATATTTTATGTTATTAAAAGTGTTTTTTTAAAAAACTCCTACGAATCTATCGGGATCCCGTTAACTGTATATTTGGGACTTCAGACATAAACACAGACCGTTTCAGACACAAACGTGTTGGTGTTGTGTAAATCTGTGCTATCAAAGAGACATGTTTGAGCATTTTTTATATTTTTACAATTTCTTTGGTGGAATTAAGACGTGTATATTCATGATCATATCACGGGTCACGTTGTAAATAATGTCAATAATGTACCAGCATATGTTTTTTGGGGGAAGCTGTCGAGTGGATACTCGAATTAAGCGGCTCCAATAGATGTAGAACCACAACATCCATTAAGTCGTAGCCGTTTTCTCAATTTCTTCGATATCCATAAACGTAATATCTCCATTACACTTTAAATACATTTTTAGTCGTGTCGAGACTATTTTTTGCCATGAAACCGGCCTCTAATTGGTCGAAAAATACTCAAATCCTATTGTTGGACGGTACACGATCTCGGCCGAACGCCTTTCGTGGCAGCCGAACGCCTTTCGTCTCCCCTCACCATCTCGTCCGTCGTAGCCGTTGGCCGCTACCTTTTTCTTGCGCTTGGCCGCTTCCTTTTTCTTGCGCTGCAACTCGCCAGTCTTGTAATAAACCCGACCGGTGGTCATTCTGGAAAACACGAACTTATCCCTTTTTGTTCTCCGTACAAGCCCCTAGCTCACATAAAGGGTGCGAGATATTGATCAGGACGCGCGGGTAACCGCTTTAAATTTCTGGTTAACCGCGTGAGGGTCCGTAACCCGCACGAGAGTGTGAAAAATTCAAAGTCCCCTTTGCGACCACCCTCTCCGACGTCCGCCGTAAGACTGAGCATTTCCCCCACCACTTTTTGGTTCGGTCAACCCTTTACTCTCGACAACCCCCGACCACCGACCAATAGGATTCGAGTATTTTTCCCGCCAAAAATTTTAGCCAATCAGAGAGCCGGATTTTTTTGTTCGTCGAAAACTACATCTCGACACGCCGCCGAAATTGCATATATACGAGGTATCGTTCGCGCGCGACTCTTTAGCTCCTTGCCCATAATAATGACTCCTTCAAGGAAGGAGCAGCGGGGAGGGGCCGGCGCGTCGCTTACTGGGGTGGTTTTTTTTAAATTTGTTAAACACATTTTTACTCGAGAAAAATTTTGAAATCTCCGACCGACTTTCCGTCAAAATAAAAACGCTCTGATTTACACCTCTTTTCGCGCCAATCCTAGACGTGACGATACGGTCGTTTCGGCGTCGTATTTGCGTTAACCGAGTACTTCGATGGCCCGCGTTGCGGACGACATTGACTCAAAACGGCAATATGGACACGAAGTGGAGAGCGGCAAAAACTTACGAGTTTTACGGTCCGGCAGAATATAAAACTCTGCGAGAAAAGTTTTGAAATCTCCGGCCTCCGTCAGAATTTAAAAAATAAAGACCCGATTCTCAACATGTGCCCCGCAAATATTATAGTAAAAACACTCTTCGAATTAGCTTGCGAGACGTTTACTCTGTCGCTCGATGATGCGAGCGTAATCGAGAGTTTGCCATTACCGCGACTCGTGAAAAAATGTACAAGAGCATTAGTAAAAGACCTCTGGTTGAAACAGGGGCCTTTACATCGTCCCGAAGATTTTGATTATTCGAGCGTAGACTTACTGGACATGACGAGATCGGAGTTGAATATGGTTATGAACTACCCGGATAACGAGCTAGGAATTCCGGAGTTTGTATCGCTCGAAGACTGTCATATAGTGTGGGAGTACTACGTATGGGTAAATGTGGAACGACGTGTCAGGCTGTGCCCATATTGTTACAGTTACATTTCATTTATATCGCTAAACGATGAAATGGGAGAAAGCAAGTGGGGGATGTCTCCTAAATGTTGGACGTTTTATCGAGAAATCAACCATTGCCATATGGGTGCGGATGAAGTGTTGGGGAACATAGTGTTGAAGCATGATAACTACTGTGATATTTGCGTCGTAAAGCCACTTTACTTTATAATTGACCGTGAAGAGTGTTTTATTCGATTTCATTATCACGAAAAACCTTTTCCCGGAAACGGCAACAGTGACAGTGAATCGGATACGGACGAATACGATCATCACAGTTCAAAAAGGGTGGTTCCGGTGCCATCATTTTCCAACGCCCGGGTAACTTAGTTTTACACAAAATCAACGGTTATGCTGAAAAATAAATTAGTTCAAACATTTTACAGTCTGAAATTTATTAAAACATCCCCCCGATCCAATATACAAGACTAAGTGCCGATTTTAAGTGATAATTGTAAAAAAAGATGTAGTAAAAATATTTATGAAACTTTGTTTGTTTGAACATCATACACACATAAAGTTGAAATAAATATATTTGTTGCCAAGAGAAACATATAAAAATATGTACAATATTTACTCAAACCGCAATAAGCACATTATTTCATTTAACCCTTTGATGGTCACGGTTGGATACTGCAGTTAACGAGAAAATTATATTAAATCGGGTTCCCGCCCGATAAGTTATTAGTTTTTAAAAACTTTACGAATATGCCCGTTTGTATATAGTCAAAAGAGCATATTCGTAAGTTTTTATTGAATTTATTTAAAAATAAATTCAATACATATGATATAAAACTAATTTATTTTCAACATTTATTACAAAAAAAAAAACTAAAAACAAATAAAATAACACAAATATAGAATCAAAATATACACAAAGTCGAAATTCGCGTATCCCACAGGTTAAAATTTGATATTTGGATCATCGAAAGACGTGAGGTCGAATTGACTGCACCCACTCTGTCCGAAGTTTCAAGTCGCGAGCGGTCCGAATCGGTATCGCTTCCATGCGTTCATCAGCTTTGCATATCGATTTACGGCATCTGAACACTCGTCCGATAGGTCTCTCATGATTTGGTAATCTTCTACGCACCATGAATGAGGCATCTGAATATACCGTATATAACTGTGTTCATGCAGAATATCCACTACATTTTTCGAAAATTGAATTTCCTTCCACATGATTCCGACGATGTAATCTTGTAGGGACATTGGTAACAGGTTGATCCCCTCCGGCACGAACTCCATTATCACCGCAACCGTCAGATCTTGAAGAGTATTCGGGTTAATTCTATCCGTCACTCTCTTCGCCGTGACCGTAAGATCTTGAATGGTATTCGGACTTCGCGATTCGCTCATGGTGGGTGTCTGAACCGACATTCTTATCAAAAATGAGTGTCAGGCACGGGAAGGTCTAGTAAAATGGAGTGGGAGAACGTCACGTGACTTTCTAGGAACTTATTATGTCATGGACGAACAAATGACAGGTCGGAGTTCCGTATCGGGATAACCTTCAGATGACAACCGATTGTTGGGTCATTCGGTAAACTATCGAATGATGCCACCCCCCACTCAACCACCTCGAGTATAAAATCGCGCCGCCGCGGATCGACGTTCAGTCGTGATTCAGACGCCTAGAAATGCTGTCCTGTGGAGAATTTTCATTCTTGTTTCTTCACCCTCCCTTCCCGGTCATCGTTCCTACGGACAAGTGCTGTGCGTGCGGTATGAATAGATTCGTGAGATCAACGCGGTTGGTGAGGGAAAATCTGTTAATCTGCCCCGCGTGTAACCACGCTATGCACCAACCACTAGATTTTCCTCTATTTCACCGGGCATGCAACAGCTGTAATCACTCGTGCGTCAGGTGTTCCGAAAACCCACCGAAGAACATCTTACTGAAAGCCACGTGCGGAGCTTGCTGCGCAACTACAGAATTCTTTTTCGAGAGCGGTGAAGAGGGAATGATGTGGAAGTCGAGGAGTTTCACCATACTTCCCGGCCAACTGCGCTGGAACACACCATGTCGAAGTTGCAGCTACATCCCTACCGGATGGAGGCACGATACCAAAACGCAGTTTAATCGTTGGATCCCATTCACGATGATCATCGAGCCGACACCCGTAATGATTGTAGAGGATTAGAAATAACGTAGTTAAAATTTTGGATTGTAATAAATAAACATTTGTACACTAACGATCGTTATTTGTAATCAATAAAGTTTTTTTTGTTATTCTTAGGGTGTTTGTAGTATTTTTTTAAAAAACCCCCTTCGATACATCGGGAAACCGATGATATCAAGTTGCGACATGGTAAAATTTGACATCTTAAAATATTTGTGTGCACAATAATTATTGTAAATGTACAATTTTTAACAAGAGTCCGGATCCCCTCGGACGTGTGTGTTATATGTGAATTTGCTTACTACCATTTTGTAACTGCCGCTTCCTTTTTTTCTTGCTCTGCAACTCGCCAGTCTCATAATACACTCGACGGGTGGTCACTCCTCGACTCGACATTAAGAGCGGCGAAAACTGTATGTGTTTTACGGACCAGTTTTGCGATTCGTCGGAAAGTGTAATCTGACCGTGGAAAAAAATTTGTTTGTGAGCGAATTTACTTTTACACGCAGTGACGGTGGTGACAATTGTGGCTTCCCGCTCGTTCCACCACCACCGTTACGGTGCCAAAACCGTTGACGAGAAGAGCGGTGAAAATGGTTTGTATTTTTGCGTTTCTCCGCAAATTATAATCCGGCCGGGACAAAACTTTTCTGTGGTAAAAATATTTTTCTTTGAATCATAATATTAATAAAAACAAATTCCAACTAGCGACGCGCCGGCCCCTCCCCGCTGCTCCTTCCTTGAAGGAGTCATTATTATGGGCAAGGAGCTAAAGAGTCGCGCGCGAACGATACCTCGTATATATGCAATTTCGGTGGCGTGTTGAGATGTAATTTTCGACGCGCGCAAAAATGCAGCCTTCTGATTGGCCAAAATTTTTGGCGGGAAAAATACTCGAATCCTATTGGTCGGTGGTCGGGGGTTGTCGAGAGTAAAGGGTTGACCGAACCAAAAAGTGGTGGGGGAAACGATCAGTCTCGCGGCTGACGTCGATGGGGACGGTCGCAAAGGCGATTTTTCAACACCCGTAACCACTTTCGAGAACGAAGAGAGATGGCCGTAAATGGAATGTCTACGTGAACATTTCGTTACGACCGTGCACGAACAATAGAGTTTGGGCACTGCGCAATCATTTTGGCGGCAAGATCTCCAGTCGTTGGTGAATGTCAAACTGTTTATTAGTATTGTAAATTATTATATTTAATAATTTGTAAATAAAATCAAAACATATTTTTGTGTTGTTAAATTATTCGGAATCTATTATTTTTATCACGATGATGTGTTACCAAGTCTCAACAGAGACCATAAAAGTCTACCCGGGGTTCAGCCGAGACAGTAAGAAGTCACCTGCAAAAAATATATGTCTATATCGAACTCGGCCGAGCTCCGAAAAGGTTTACATGCAGTTCGGCCGAGCCCCGTGAGCAGTCCTTGGCACTGACTAACAGAGACCGTAAAAGTCTACCCGGGACAATGTATTTTATTCTTTAATAAATTGTAAATATTTTATGTTATTAAAGAGTGTTTTTTTTAAACCCTACAATTTTATCGGGATCCCGTTAACTGTATATTTGATAATGTAATAATAAGAGTGATGTTCCGGGACAACGTAGTTAATGGAAAAATCTATCATTTTTCATATCGAATCGGTTCCCCGCTCGATAAATTATTAGTTTTTAAAAACTTACGAATATGTCCATTTGGATACGGACATATTCGTTAATGCAATATACATTATATAAAACTAATTCATTTTCACCATGTATTACAAAAGATCACAAGCATTAGGAGTTAAAGGATTAAAATTTAAAACGCATTTCTTGACATGAAATGCATTTATTCTTCTCGTAGTGCGGTCGTCGTCCGCAACCTTGTTCGATTCCTCTGGCGTACACTACCACGATGGCGAGGACTCTCCGGTGACTCCTCTCCGCCGTCGGGTCGCAGACCGTGACGATAACGAGGACTTCCCGGTGACTCCTCTCCGCCGTCGGGTTGCAGATCGTGACGAGAGCGAAGACTCCCCGGCGACTCTTCTTCGCCGTCGGGTCGCAGACTGTGTCGAGAGCGAGGACTTCTGCTGCGCGATCTTTGGTCAAAATTGATGGTACCATCCATAATATCCAATACATATGATTTTAAGTTGGAAGCGATATAATAAAACTGATTGGCTGGATTTGTTTCCGAAAGAAAACTCATTATTCTAGTCATTTCGTTATTTTCTCCCCCCCTCTGCTCATAATCGTATACGTTAACCATAAATAATAAAAAATTTTGAAGACTTCTTTTCGATCTAATAAAATTCTCAACGTTAACGTCCGTACGTACATCCATATCTCAGTTGGTTGCAAACCTCTCCAATAGAAATAGCGAACTGACTCGGTTTGCCGCAATGAACTCTTTATTATAGTGGGTCTAGCGAGTGGTGGGGGCTGAGCGATTGGCCACACCCCGTAGCGTTGAGATTGAACGCGTTTCATAACCGGACGGGTTCTCGATGTAATCATTCGAGTTTCATAACCGGACGGGTTCCCGATGTAATCATTCGAGTTTCATAACCGGACGGGTTCCCGATGTAATCATTCGAGTTTCATAACCGGACGGGTTCCCGATGTAATCATTCGATTACGGCCGTAATCAAGGTACGCCCCAAACAAAATCGCACCGAATTGAAAGTATATTTCATCAGTATGCTGATTCGATTATATAATTTTTTTGTTTGTTGAAATGTTACACTACAACGCGATGGTGTCAATTACAACTCTTCATGTCGTCACGTTTCGAGTCGAAATGAAGAGCGGTGAGATCATTTGTATTTTTGCGTTTTCAGGATGAGTCAAATCCGGGTTGAGACAAAACCTTTTCGGATAAATAATAAGATAAAATAAATATTAACATTTTTATTTTAAAATGTACAAGCAAACATATGATTGCTTCTGTTTTTAAATAAGAGTATTACTAGTTCAAATTTACTGTCAGTGATTGGTGGTCGATATCCTCTCTTCATCCGGCGGGTTGAGTGAAGCGGTGACAAGTGGATCGTGAAAAGATACTCTTTTCATAATTCTATAAAACTAATCATGATTATGCACGACAACACTTGGCCAAATCCGATGCAGTAATGTCAGGAGTATTTATGTCAGGAGTATTTTCGGAGCAGCATGCGAGTCTACGTTTATTATCCTTTTGATCTCCCTTCAGCTGCATGTTGAATCGAACAAACTTGCAGAAAGGTGAATTCCGAGCATGGTCTGCGAAGGGATCGTCATTTTCCTTCCATTCGCCCAAAATGACACCGCAGTACACACATTTGGTGGAATAGTTTGTAGAATGCACGGGTACTAAACCGGCATCTGCAAATTCTTTGGCAGTGGGTGAAGTTTGTTTCCAGTCGGCGAACATTTTCGCCCTGACAGAGGGTTCATTTATGTCTAGAAGATCTATGTTGTCAGCACACCATTTAGCAAGAAGTTGTGCGTTGGAAAAAGTGCACACGAATCCTGGTGAGTACAACTGGTGGTAGAGACACTGTTTGGGTAAGTCCTCATCCCGCCCAGCCTCGTCTTCACCACAATCGCTTATCAGCCTTGGAAAAAGTGATGCTCTTTCTAGTGGAGGGCAACCGAGCTCCTCCAGACTAAAGACTAATCGTCTGGTATCAAATAGTTGTTCCAACACTCTAGCCTTCTCGAGATCCGGCGCATAGAGCACTTTCATATGTGAACAAATCTCGTTCAATCCAACTAGCAAGTCCTCATAATCACTGAACCCACACGAAAAGTCCAGACCGTGATAATGATGGCTCAGCCATTCGTTGCGGCGATCTCTGGTGTAAGTACCGGGCGAATAACGAGGTGTATCCTTTGGCGGTTTGAATATCCAGTGCTGAGCAGATCCGGTCACTATGTCCACCACGGTCAATTCCTTAATAAAAACATCGTTAGTCTTCTTGCTTACAAAAGCGTTGAAATCTATCACCGCCATTTTCATTGTAGTAGAGGTGTCGTGACGAAGCCGACAGATACAAGAGAGCGAATGACAATAGGGCGGGCAGCGGAGCCGTCTTATATAGACTCGCTAGAAGGCGGAGCCTAGTGATTGAGCCTGACGAAATCGGTCGACGGGTTGTAGTTGGACGCTTTATCATGAATAACGAAACAGTACACAGATGTATGACCAGGAAAGTCCCCCGATGCCTAAAACTCTAAACGTATGCTGATGTAATTTATTTATTTTGTTAGAGCAAATGATAACGACCACGAGGCGCGATTCCTGAATATCCCCACACACAACCTGGGAATATCCCTCGGAGTCCCGATGGAATGCTATTACCGGTCTTTATCATAAGATCATTTTACAATGAATGACAAAGGCGTGGCTATGGGCAACGCCATATTACTGGCTCGTTCGGGCGCGGCTTTTTATAATAATATCACGCAAAGGATGTCCTGGTCGTTATCATTCACGAGCGACGTCTTTTATGGAGACAGATTTATCGACGACGATGTGTGGTCATTGCCGTTCGCAGAAATCGAATATTCGGTTATACCGAATATGAGAAATGCGCTGAACGAGTTCAGTAGCGGTGTAATAGGAGCCGAAACACTTCGTTTTTGGTCGACTCTGAAAGAGGTCAATCGTGGTTCTGACATAGAAATGCTTTACGCCGAGTCACTTAACACCGGCGATAACGAAACTCTGTCGAGCGGTGGCGATGAATATCGTAGCGTAAATGACAATACAAGACTTTACGAAATGCTGACGGCAGATCTGGAGAAAACGAACGATTGGCGCGACAAGGAAAATACAAAGATCGTGGAGGCGTGGATACGGGCGACGGATCACGTGGTCGAGGTGGCGCGGGGCAACGATAATTTGAAAATCGAATTCGAGCGGGTATACGAAACGGACACTGCTTCGGGGGGTGGTGTTTTTAACGCCAGTTTTAATAACGAAGCGATAACTCGTGCCGAATCGATAAAAATGATTTCGCCGTTTGGATTTTTAAACAAAGCTGCTGTTTTTGGTGGCGGGGGCGAGTCGTCCATACGTTATAAATCTTACATGTTCGGCAGTAACGTGTTTTTGTTTGACAACAGCTTGACGTCTTATGACGCTTTGGATTCCCTCCTGCCGCCGGACACGGACAAAAGACATTTACAACGCGCTTTCGATATGAATGACGCCGAATTGGACAAATTCATTTCTGACGTTGTCACGCTGTCAGGTGGGACGGTGGTGGATTGTCCGCGGTACGGCGGGTGTGTACGTTCCGGCAAAAGGTCCGCCGCCGGGTCGTCAAGACGTGCCAAACGCGGTCGCGGAAACGACGGCGATTCGATGGACGGCACGGGTGGTTATCAACGCCCACCGTCGTCTAGTTTGCGGTTCACTTCGTTTAACAAACTGAACAACTGCGTACAATTTACATTCAGCACGAATGATCGCAGATATTATTATACCGCAAATATATTTTGGCTGAGAGCAGACGATTATTGCACTACGGATCTGGTGTACAGACGGTCGGCGGTGTCCAGTCTGTGCCAATGCCAAAGACCCACCCTGGCTTGGCGCGCCTGTTTGTTGATAACGCCGATAAACGCCGCCACCGTTTGCGGCGAAATGCGGGTAGAACTCGACAGAGTCGTGATGTCCGCATTTGCCGCCGTGCAGTTTGCCTACAGAGAAAAACAAGCCACGACGCGATTGGCCGTTTTGTCCGGATTTCTCGGTATGCCGATCATACCGATCAATTCGTCATATCTAATCCCAAAACGCAGGATAAGAAACAACGAGTGGTTTCCGATGTGCGTGTTTCATCGTTGGTTGAGGGCGTATACCTACTATGTTTGGTCAAAGTCGGACCAAGTTTTGAGCATGCTCGAACACAAAGAAGGACGTGGTATTATCATACATAGACCCATATTCATGACGGGAACGGACGAGGAGACAATGGGTCAGAAGGTATTCGTGTCTCATGCGACATTCGAGGACTATGTGCAAAAGGCGTTGTTGTTAACGAAATATTACCTGATCAACGGCTATACGGATCCATCGCGCGACGGAGCCAGATGCGCGGTAGCTTTCGTACGTGGCAAAACGGATATTATAGAAATAGATTTGGATTTTGAAGTTGAGGATGACGATGATGATTCACAAAGGTTGGAGCGGGAAGAAGAACGGGCAATCGTGGGCGGTCCAAACAAGTTATGGTGCGATCTATTCGAGGCGCCCAGTGTTCTTTACGTAGACGTCAGAGTATTAGGAATTCTCGGATTCAATCCCGTGTCTTTCGCAACGGCACGCAACGGCGGCGGACGGACGTTCGAACACGCCGATCCCGTCACGGGTGAAATTTGTACCGTGTACTGTTCGGTGTTGTTGCGCCCGTTCGACGACGAAACAAACACCGTGTTGAACGAGACGGACGACGGGACCGATGAATCGGTGGAGTGCGAAAACCTCGTCGGCGTACCTCGCGTGCTGCGTACCGAGACAGTGTCACCGCACCAAAGTCCGCTGGATGCCCACAGAACGGTGGAAATCGCGATGCTTCAAAACGGCCTACACGTGATAGTGCACGATCGGTACCGCGAGACCGTCCACGACCTCGGCGACATTTGGCCGGGCGTGCGTCTGATCAAGATCAATTTCGTGGACCCCCAATTGAAGCACGTAGAGTTTGCGTTTTTCGCTGGGGGCGACGACCGCGAAGAAATGACTTTGGAACGGTTGCACGCTCTCAGCGATCACTGTTCACGCGAGAGACTCCTGTCAATCCCGATACTGTACACCGTCCAACACGAAGTGCTGAACAGGTTGTACGGCGGAGATCCCGCGACACAATATAAGTGATTTGAGGGACAAAAACAAACGTATATTGAACCATTATGAGTACGCAACCGGTGTACACGACAGCGCGTGAGCGCGGTGGTAATTTGAACGCGCCGCTTTTGCAGCGCGCCGAATCCGGCGGTTTTGAATGGATACAGTACGTGGGATACGTTCTGGCGGCGGTGATCGTCCTGTGGGGAGTGCTTTTCGCGTTGTTGCGTTTAGGCGTTGTCGGCCCTAGAGACTGGTTGTACGACAACACGAAATGGATACCGTTACTAGGTGAAAACTCTTGGGCCCGACGTACAGCGGTCAGCGGCGGTAATTAGACCGTCCGCGCACAAATCAAGTAGTAATATATTCCACCCCACCCGTGATAGATCGTTATCAAAACGAACGTCCCAGTTAGGTAATCGTTATTATTTCTTATCTTCCGAAGGATCGTAAGAGGAAGAAGGGTAAGCCTATCGAATCCCGCGATGTGCGGATTCCGACGCGTTGTTTTATGTGCGCACATTGTGTTGTTTCCACTTCTCGCAGGAACGGTACCGGTGAGTAGGCGTGCCACTATTCACCATCTCGACTTTCCGGGCCGGTATGCGGATTATTTTCGAGCGTACGGTTACACGGACGAAACACCGCTGCCGCTTCTTCCGTACAAAACCGGTGACGGCGTGGAGGCTGCGGTCGATCGAGAGCGTCAGCGTATGGCGGTCGCAATCTCAAAATTTCAGGAATACGCAAGTCTCAATGTCACCGGAACGCTGGACGAGGCGACCGTGCGGTTGATGAATACGCCCCGCTGCGGTCTTCCGGATAATGAGTATCCCAGATCGACGGGGCGCATCGCGAAGAGATCCGTCAGAAGATGGAGCGATGGAAATGAAATAAAATGGCGCTGGGACGCGGGGCGGTCTTCAGACTTTTACCGGCTTTCGGCTCGCTTCGCGCCATACGTACATACCGCGCTTCAGGCGGCCTTCGATACGTGGGCGAACGGCACCGCGTTGAGATTTTCTCGCGCGCGTCAGGCCGATATTGTCTTGTCGTTCGGCCGGCGTGACCACGGTGGGTGTTCGTACGAGTTTGACGGGCCCGGAGGCATTTTAGCGCACGCGTTTTATCCGGGTGAAACCGACGAAACCGGAGGTGACGTACACTTTGACAGTGATGAAACATGGTACGCCGGTCAGCGCCGGCGGGAGTACGACCGTGAAGAAGACGAATGGGAGACCACTAGCCTTTTTCACGTCGCCGTACATGAAATCGGTCACTCGATTGGGCTGTCACACAACCGGGATAGATCGTCAGTCATGTTCCCGTGGTATTCCACCGAGTCTGTGGATGCCTTGTCACCGAAACTTCCAGCCGTAGATTCGATGTCGGTCCGCAAACTCTACTCCGATCTATACGACGACGGAGCGGGTAACGAGAGGGTACCTACAGAAGGCGAAAGAGAAGAGATACCCGTATCCCATTGCGGTTGGCACGGCCCTTACGACGACATAACCTACTTCGAGGAGGAGATTTTCATGGTAAAAAACGGCGCGCTGTGGCGATGGTATTCCGGCCGTCCCGTCGAAATGGGAACACACCGGTTGGTCGATCATTTCGGGGACCTGCCGCGATTCGGGCGGATAGACGCTTTTCACTATGACGGCACGCGTCGTTCTGTCGTCGTGGTGACGGGTGACGATCTGTACGAGTACGCGTTAACTGCGGTCGGCCCGTCCCTCCGCCGCCGCATGTCGGTCCGATCGGAAGTGGGGTTGTCGTATTTCGGCCCGATAGACACAATATTTAAATGGCGGGCAGAAACATTAGTGTTTGCCGGTCCGTACTACTGGTCGTTGGAACCGCGATCCATGAGAGCGCGCTATTTGGGATACATCGAAGACCGATGGCCCGTCGGTCCATTGGACGGCCGCGGCTATCACGCGGCTTTCAGTCATAGCAGACGTTCGTATTTCGTACGAAACGACACCTACTGGGAGTACGATACCGAAAGTGGTGAATTTTTGAAATCCGACAATGCGGTCGGCGGGATCTTGCCCGGTTGCGCTGATGGAAACCGACTTTTTCGTTCAAAAGCGGCGGCTGTAGCACCAAAAATCGTCTCGTGGTTATCGCTGATCAGTATTTTTATCATCGGTGGACTGTAGAGCGATAATTACAGGCGAGATTTCCACGCAAACCAAGGACGGCGAAAGTGGTTTTGGTGGTGGGGGACGTATCTCGGGATTCCGATTGAACGGTTTGTCCCCACCACCCGTCCCCGGGTATAAATACAGGTCGTTTGGACAGGTGAGCTCAGTTTGGCGAGTTGAGTTAAAGCTTCACCATGAAGTTGTTATTGGTATTCGTATTGGCGATCATCTGTATTGGACAACAAGGTAATTATTTAAAAATAATACTTGGTTGGAGGTAATTCTTTCAAAATTTGTATTGTATTTAGTGAACATATTTATAATTTTTACATTGAAAAATTATTTTAACTTTAAAATAAAGGTAGATTATTTATATTTAAATTACTTAATTTATACCTGAAATAGATGGTTTTTAAACGCTATACTATGATATATATCAAATTGAAATTATGGGCTTCAAAATACAAATTCGGTAATTCTTTCAAAATTTGTATTGTATTTAGTGAACATATTTATAATTTTTACATTGAAAAATTATTTTAACTTTAAAATAAAGGTAGATTATTTATATTTAAATTACTTAATTTATACCTGAAATAGATGGTTTTTAAACGCTATACTATGATATATATCAAATTGAAATTATGGGCTTCAAAATACAAATTCGGTAATTCTTTCAAAATTTGTATTGTATTTAGTGAACATATTTATAATTTTTACATTGAAAAATTATTTTAACTTTAAAATAAAGGTAGATTATTTATATTTAAATTACTTAATTTATACCTGAAATAGATGGTTTTTAAACGCTATACTATGATATATATCAAATTGAAATTATGGGCTTCAAAATACAAATTCATAATCATACCCGGCCTGTATAGATTTCGGATATATGTCCCCAATGACAGTAATAGTTTATGAAAAAGCAGGTATGGAAAGGACACTTATTAGATCAAAACCTATTGGGGCTTCGGCTCCGCACTTCTTCTAACTCTCAGCTAAAGGCAAATATTATTTTTTCACGTTGTATGAGATAATGGTATTTGATGCAGAGTTCTTCAATAATTTTCTGAAAATACTTTAAAAAAATATTATTTTGGCTTAGAAATTTTTGTGTGGTATCCTTAAATACCAGATTATCAAACATTGTGATGTGGTACTAAATATTAAAATGAAGTTTTATTTTTCGTATTTTCCTCTCTAAGCGATATATCTTTCCACCGAAATGTAATGGTTAGCTGTTTTAGCGAATTTCACCTATAGGGAAGAAACTATGACCGTAGGTCTCATGGTAAGACTTAAGCCCGAGACCATGATAACTTTTCATTTTGAAGTCCCCAGATGCCAAAAACACCATTCGTTCAAATTTATATATATGTCCGTAAGCACGATAACTCTCGTAAAAAAGGTCCGATCTTAATGAAATTTGGTACAAATGTGTAAAGCACCAATTGTTTGAACGATTTCAAAAACCAGACAAATCTCACCATCCTAAGGGTTTTTTGGGGGGGTTTTGTAACCCAAAAATGGAGTTTATGGGGTTTCCACATTTAATTTTTATTTAAATCAAATTTTGATTTTTACCATTGAATTCATCATAAAAAACAATTTGATATATTGATCATTGCTTTAAGTCAATTGGTTACTGAGATATCGAAAGTGCTAAACACAGTATGTTGTCTAATGTTATTCTTATGGAGAAAAAGAAAAATTGTATATCTCGCTTATTTATGAACATAAACTGACGAAATTTGGTATATGGCTTCATCGGGTTGTGGTTAATTGTTGTTTGCAACCAAAAAAAATTTCGTCTATGGTTCCCGTAGCAGCAAACCTAGGTACTTGGTTCCCATTGTTCTTATGGAAATGAAAATAAAAACGTTATATATCGCTTATTTATGAATGTACATGGATGAAACTTGGTATGTGGCTACACTAAGATGAGTTCTATTGATATTTGCATAAGTTATTTTGTGTTCCTTTTTGCAGCAAACCTGCGTACTCATCCCCAATGTTATTCTTAAGGAGAATAATTAATATTTTAAATATCGCTTGTTTGTGAATGTATTTCTTATGAATCCTGTTAAGTGTTATGTTATATATTTATTGGAAATTCGCTAAGTATGCAAGTTTGCTGCGATGGGGATATTTTTATTTATTACGTGTGTAGAATTATATCTCATATTGTGTGTATTTCAGAAACACCATACTTTACTGCGGGTACGGGGATCCTCGGAGTCACCTTGGCGGTGCTTTGTTTTGTGCGGCACGGGAAAGCTGGTAACCGGCGTCGGCGAAAATCCAGCCACCACGGACGACGGGCGAGTTATGATGGTGAAAGGTTCTTGACTCACCGGCCCCACCAAATCAATGTCTGTTCACGACTGCCTGAGGGATATTATTCCTTGGGGCGCCATCGTGTAACAGACCGCTATGAAACATGGCGCGGGGACAACATTAAAGAAATCATAGAAAGATGTGAAATACATTTTCTATATTATACAATAGATACTTGTGATCTTGGTCACACACAACGTATTAAAAACCTTTTTAACAATATCAGACATTATGAACAAGACATTAAATTTGTAGAGTCTATCAGCCCCTATGTAAATTACGATTATTTTTCAAATCTTTATAATTACAAATGCAACGAGGAAACTATGGATACACTTCTTAAGGACTTTCGAAAGTGGAGGACAGATGAAGTAATGGATTACATAAATCCGATCTGCGAGAATCTCGGAATGCCGCCGGTATACACGTACCGAGATCTATTCGGTCGGATTGACGTAGATATCCTCTTTCGAGAGTTCATGGGGAAAGATTTCGAACTTATAGGGAAAAACAAATCTAATATACCGAGACAATTTTTAATCGAGATGGAGGAACGCCCCTCAGGGGTCTTTACCTCCGAATTGAAAATTATGACGGACGCCGATAAGAATTTCGTGCGATATTTCTGGCCGGAATTCGATGATACTTTTGAATGTTTTGACAATATTCAAAAGTATCGTCGAATTTCCGAAATGAAAGGAAATGAAATTCTGTATCGTGCGGCCATATACAAGGAAATTGTACGGTCTAACGGTCCTAACTCTGTATACCGGTTTGGACCGTTTTTACGGGAATTTCACTACCATACAAAATTAAAAATTGATCTGCTTTTCCAAAACAAAACCCTCAACGAAGAGTTCAAAAACTCGGAATATTTAGATTTGTTGGACCCGTTCAAATGAAAATTTACCTTTTTTCAAAATTCATTTTTCAAAATTTATTTTTCAAAATTGATGGGTTCTCAACCTTTTGCCATCAAACATCGGCCACTCCACCAGCCACTCCACCGGCCGCCTCGCCGGCCACTCCACCAGCCGCCCCGCCAGCCGCCCCGCCAGCCGCCCAAGGTGATCCGAGGTTACTCTGCCGGCCACTCCACCGGCCGCCCCGCCGTCCACTCCACCGGCCGCCCCGCCGGCCACTCCACCGGCCGCCCCGCCGGCGACTCCACCGGCCGCCTCGCCGGCCACTCCACCGGCCACTCCACCGGCGACTCCACCGGCCACTCCACCGGCCACTCCACCGGCCGCCCCGCCGGCGACTCCACCGGCCGCCTCGCCGGCCACTCCACCGGCGACTCCACCGGCCACTCCACCGGCCACTCCACCGGCCGCCCCGCCGGCGACTCCACCGGCCGCCTCGCCGGCCACTCCACCGGCGACTCCACCGGCCACTCCACCGGCCACTCCACCGGCCGCCCCGCCGGCGACTCCACCGGCCACTCCACCGGCCACTCCACCGGCCACTCCACCGGCCGCCCCGCCGGCGACTCCACCGGCCACTCCACCGGCCACTCCACCGGCGACTCCACCGGCCACTCCACCGGCCACTCCACCGGCCGCCCCGCCGGCGACTCCACCGGCCGCCCCGCCGGCGACTCCACCGGCCGCCTCGCCGGCCACTCCACCGGCGACTCCACCGGCCGCCCCACCGGCCGCCCCACCGGCGACTCCAAAATAACAATTGTATAAATGTATAAATGTTTAATAATTTTTTATTATATCTGTATTTTGTAATTTTTTATTATATCTGTATTTTGTAATTTTTTATTATATCTGTATTTTGTATATATAGCTTTTAAGAAAATTGTAACTATATTAATAAACAAATAAAACATAAAACAAATATATCCGTTCGCTTGTCTAAAGCAAGCGAACGGATATATTTGTATTTTTTAAAAAATCGTTGGATTTAGATCGGGAAACCGATTTTGAATTCCTACAGTTAGTGTTGACTTATTTTGAATTCCTACAGTTAGCGTTGACCTGGATGTGAATATTCGAGTTCTAGGTGTAATTTCTGGCCGATGTAGCCTGTTTGTTTGATGGTGTGTTCTCGTAACTGCTCGAGAACAGCGTTGAGAACAGCTTCAATGGTGCGTTTGTAATTATCCACCTACTGCAGATAATTGCACAACGCCCTTTGTCCGTATATGTGTTCTAGAACAGCTATCCGAACCTCTTTTCTGTATTTCGGCGGGTCAAAATGTCAAATTTTACCATGTCGTAACTTGATATCATCGGTTTCCCGATGGCTGGAATGGTTTTTTTTTAATACTACAAACACCCTAAGAATTTTATATTGTTTACAGGCTATACGTGTACTATTTTACCTACAATAACATGGAGAAAACGAAAATAACATTAGTCCAATTATTGTGCATAACCTATAAATGTACTATGGTATCTTTCACTGGCACTATTTTGACTGTGCCTTTACTAATCGTAAATGTGCTTGACGAGTGTCTGAGGAGGGCGGGGTTGTATTCGCACCCGGTGCAGACCACGTTCCACTGTCGTCCGCCCGGTCTGATCTTCATTGTCACGGCGGCCCAAAGGCCGCTCCTGTTGCCGGCAGACCTCACAGATCCTGTGGATCTGCAGCGTTCTCTGTTGGTCCGTGACGACATCGTGTCGGCAGACCGTTTTTGCCGCTCTCCACTTCGTGTCCATATTGCCGTTTTGAGTCAATGCTGTCCGCGTTGCGGGCCATCGCAGAACTCGGTTAACGCGAATACGAAGCCGAAACGGCCGTATCGTCACGTCAGGGATCGGCGCGAAAAGAGGTGTAAATCAGTGCGTTTTTATTTTTTATTTTGACGGCAAGTCGGTCGGAGATTTCAAAACTTTTCTCGAGTAAAAATGTGTTTAACAAATTTAAAAAAAAACCACCCCAGTAAGCGACGCGCCGGCCCCTCCCCGCTGCTCCTTCCTTGAAGGAGTCATTATTATGGGCAAGGAGCTAAAGAGTCGCGCGCGAACGGTACCTCGTATATATGCATTTTTGGTGGCTTGTCGAGATATAATTTTCAACGGACAAAAGAATCCGGCTCTCTGATTGGCTGAAATTTTTGGCGGGAAAAATACTCGAATCCTATTGGTCGGCGGTCGGGGGTTGTCGAGAGTAAAGGGTTGACAGAACCAAAAAGTGGTGGGGGAAATGCTCAGTGTTACGGCGGCCGTCTGAGAAGATGGTCGCAAAGGGGACTTTGAATTTTTCACACTTCGCGCGGGTAACCGACCCTCACGCGGTTAACTAGAAATTTAAAGCGGTTACCCGCGCGTTCTGATCAATATCTCGAGCGCCCTTTATGTGAGCTAGGGACCTGTACGGAGAACGAAAAGGGATAGGTTCTCGTGTTTTCCAGACTAACCGCCAGTCGGGTATATTACGAGACTGGCGAGTTGCAGCGCAAGAAAAAGGAAGCGGCCGACGGTTACGACGGACGAGATGGTGAGGCCGGTTTTATGGCAAAAAATAGTCTCGACATGACTCTAAAATGTATATAGAGTTTAATGGAGATATTACGTATATGGATATCGAAGATTCAACTCCGATCTCGTCCTCCGAAATAAGAATTAAAATAAATTCACATAGCGTGACTGTGAATGTAACAGGAAACAAAATAAATCGTGGCTTATTGAATTTACAAAACGGTAGTAAACAAATTCATATATAACACACGTCCGAGGGGATCCGGACTCTTGTTAAAAATTTTACATTTACAATAATTATTGTGCACACAACTATTTTAAAATGTCAAATTTTGCCATGTCGCAACTTGATATCATCGGTTTCCCGATGTATCGAAGGGGGTTTTTTAAAAAAATACTACAAACACCCTAAGAATAACAAAAAACTTTATTGATTACAAGTTACTATACATGTACTACTTTACATACAAAATACTACAAATATATATAAAGAAAATTAACATTTTAAATTGTACATGATTAAAAGATATACATACATCAAACATACTACATACAAAAATACTACAAATATGAAAAGATTAAATTTACATACAACTACTATTTACACTTGTACAATTTACCATCACTCGATACGACTTTTTGGAGGTTTTGCAACTTCCACTCCTTTAACACATTATCATAAACTACTTTAAAATTTTCAATTTGATTAACTGGCACTACTTTTACCTTGCCATTACTAATTCTAAATGTGCTTGTTAAATGTCTGAAGGGGGCGGGGTTGTACCCGCAACCGGTGCAGACCTTGTTCCACCGTCGTCTGCCCAATTTGGTTGTCGTTGTGACGGTGGTCCAAAGCCCGCTCCTGTTGTCTCCCACCTCCAGGTCGTATTTAGTCCTCGCAAGACACGCCCCGCAATCGATGTTCACGACGACGTCCTTCGGTCCCTTATTGCCGCCGCAGATGGAACAAGAATGGCGGCAGACCTCGCAGATCCTGTAGATCTGCGGCGTTCTCGGCTGGTCCGGGACGACATCGTGACGGCAGACCGAGCACCTGAATTTGCACGGATACGTGACTATGCGGCCAATATTTTCAAATGATCCCGATCCGCAGACGCAACATAACTCCCGAAGTGGCAGCGGGTTGGAGGCCTCTGCAGTATGGAGATCGTAAATTCCACAAGAAGTTTCCATGCTGAACGGCTGTGTACTGAATTTGCCGCGGAACGCTGCTCCTAATATAGGCGATGGGGGCCATACCCCCTCTCTCCTCTGACGGCCATACCCCCTCTCTCCTCTGACGGCCATACCCCCTCTCTCATCTGACGGCCACACCCTCTCTCCTGACGACACCCAATCGGGATTCCGAATTATCAGTGAAAAGGGTTAGAGGGGCGAAATAGTGTTTGATATCGATATTTAAAGGCCGATGTTCGATATTTTTCATCCGATGTATTTACAGTATCGATATTAGTAATGCTAATTTTTAAATATATACTTAGGTCTATTATAAAATATATCCAAATTCGGTTGTTCAGTTTCTTTTTTGAGCAGGATAAATACGTACATTTAAGATTGTGAAATCCTCTTAAAAGGCAGGGTTACAATTTATGTCCATCCCATTTTTATTACCAACAATTGTTTATTCCAATTTACTTTAACAAATAATATTAAATTAAAGCAGTATTAATTGTGAGTTTGCGTCCTGTAACACACGTCCAATGGAGTCCAGACTCTGTGTTAATCAGTTTGCTGATCTCCGTCTCGGTTTTTTTTACGAATTTCACTGACAAGTATATCAAAAAGATTCGCATCGCCGAAAATTATGGATTTCGGATCAGTTACGTTGGATAGTGTGTTGTTAATGACGATTGTTCGCCCGTAAAATTTCTGAGCAGCCCGTTCGTGTTGTTCGTGTAACCGCACCAGATAATCCAAGTTCAACTCGCTTTCTTCCCGACCGGTCTCTTCCAAACGTCCCCGTTTGTGGACGCGTTTGTAACACGTCTCCGGCTCCGTGCGAACGTACAGTGTGATGTCGGCCGGAGTGGGGTTTCCGTCAACGGTCACTTCTTCCCGCGGATCCCTGATCGCATCGATTAATTTTTCCATAATTTGATGCTCCGCTTCCGTCATGTTACCGTAGAGATGTTCGCTGAAAATATGTCGAACGCTGAACGAAGAACGCTCTTTTATTACGACGAACCCGTCGCGTGCGAACTTCATCGCCTGTCTGTCATAGTCGGTCATATCTACGAGTGCGTTCGCCTGAAATGTAAACGCCCATCGCTCTATATCTCTGTACAGAAGTTCTAAAAGATTGGTCCCGTGAAAGTCCGTCCACAGACCCAAAGGTTCTTTGATATGTACAGTTTTCCACCCGGCCCGCTTGAATTCCTCGTAGAGAGCGGTGGCCAACGTGGTCTTGCCGGCGCCTATATTACCTTCCAGTGTGATGATACTCATCTTGATCCCGTGGGTTCGGTGCTGACAAGGCGAGTACTAGTTTCGATTGTCATATCGACCGCTATATCAACTATCTTTTCCATTCTGTGGCTCGCTAATCTCGACGGAGTTGCGAAACGTCACGCCCCCCCCTTCTCACCGCTCGATCCCCTTCTCTTCCTCGGAGCGAACGAAGGTCGGGGCGTTCAGTTTGCGGTACAACACAGGTCGCGGCGGACGAACATGAAAGACCCCACGCTGAAAAATGTCGATCGTTCCATACTCCAGTACAGTTTCCGGACGGAGAGCGAATATTTGCTGAACATCAGAGCGTCTCACCAAACGAGAAATGTCTGCAACGACCTCTATTCGAAGAAAGACTTCTTTCGTCGGGCGGGCGTCAAACTATTGGAAATATACATGATGATTTTCTTCGATGAATTCGGAACGGTCAATCACATCCGTACTGGGTGTCCAAAAATCGACACGTCTTTTATGTCCGCCGTTGGTTCTACCGCGGAGGGTTTCGGCAATCAACTATCAAACATCATTAAGTTTTACATATTATTTTTTTCAACAAGAGAATCGTTAAAAGATGACGAGTGGAACGTCGTGTGTTATGTGACTTTTGTAGGAGCCGATGGGTTTCTCATCTCACAATTCAAGAGGTTCGTCAAGAAAACATACGAAGTGTTTCCAAAAGAATCTATCCCCGAATGTGCGAACAACGGTTGTCGCAAGATCGCCATGATATCGGTGAGTGGATCCGCCGTTTGTTTGAGCCACGTTCCTAAAAACGGCAAACGGTTCCCGACAGATGTGAAAATTATTGATCCGATTTTCGTCTTCGTCGAGCCACTCGTCATCGATTCGATGGCTGGTGTCAACGAGAGTTTTTTGATGACTGAAACAAAATTTGAATACTGGCGACCTGGTGACATTTACACGGCCAAACCCATAATTGAATTAAACAGCGGACGTATGAATCCGGATTTAACTCTGTCATACGAAATTCAACGCAATCTGAACCGCTTCAATTCACGGTTCTTCGATCCCAAAGAAGGTGACCACGACGTTTGGTTGGAAATGGCGGAGCTGTTCGACATCCGCATGATGGACTATTCTCGTTGTCCACCCTTTGTTTTGGGGTCCACCGGTATGGATATAATGGCTTTCTTTAAAATGTTCTGCGAATGGTGTTTGAAAATCGTGTATTCGCAAGAAGAGGGCAGTACCAGCTCCCTGTACAGGATCGCGCGCTCCGAATACGAAAACACGTTCTTTGCTAAACTGGAAGAATACGCGATGTGATTTTACTGTATTGTTGTTGTTATAACTTTTTCTGTTGTAAAAAGATTTATATTTTGATTTGTTCTTCACCATACCAGCTCCCTGTACAAGATCGCATCTTCAAATAAAATTTATTTAAATTTGTATCAATATATTATGTATCTATAGTTTTTATAACTTTTCTATCGTACTTACAATATGTTTCAATCAAGATGTATAGTACTGTAAATTTTATATTTTTTAAAAAACACCTATGTTTTCATCGGGATACCGACCGCTCTTGTATGGACCGAACTTCTTGGGGAACTGATCCGGTTCTCATCGGTCATCTGTGGTGGACCGTTCTCTGTTTTGGCGCCCACCGATATGGATATAATGGTATTCTTTAAAATGTTCTGCGAATGGTGTTTGGAAATCGTGTATTCGCAAGAAGGGCCGTACCAGCTCCCTGTACAGGATCGCGTGCTACGGACACGAAAACAAGTTCTTTGCTAAACTAGAAGAATGCGCTATGTGATTTTACAGTATTTCTTTGGTTGTTATAACTATTTGTAATTTGATTTGTTCTTCGCCATACCAGTTCCCTGTACAAGATCGCATGTCCAAATATAATTTATTTAAATTCGTATCAATATATTATGTTTATGTATGTATATAGTTTTTTATAACTTTTTCTGTCGTACTTAAAATATGTTTCAATAAAGATTTATAATACTGTAAATTTTATATTTTTTTAAAAAACACCTATGTTTTCATCGGGATTCCGACCACTCTTGTATAGACCGAACTTCTCGGGGAACCGATCCGGTTCTCGTCGGTCTTCTGACCGTTCGGAATCCCGTATAATGCTCCTTCGTTGGGCATATAAGCGCGCCCGTCTCGGGTCGGCGTTCAGTCGATGCTCGTACGCCCACCGAAAAGAACATGCAGTCCTGCGGAAAGATCAAAATATCCTTCGCTAGTTTTCCGGCTCCTTGTCCCACCGGTATGTGTTGTTCGTGTGGCGGAACAGATTTCAAAAGGTTTACGCGGTTGTCAAGAGGAGATTTACTTATTTGTCCGGTGTGCAATCACTCGATACACACCTCATTATTAAAAGACCCATTATACCATCAGGGCTGCGACAGCTGTGGTCACTCTTGTTCAAAGTGCACAAAGGACCCGCCGAAGGATCTCCACGTCCAATCAACCTGCGGAGCTTGTTGCACAACGACAACGTTCTACTTCGAGAGCGGAAATGGAGGTTTCATGTGGAAATCCACCCACCTATACATACAACCTGGTCAGCGACGATGGGACATTCCCTGCTTTGGATGCGGCTACGGCCCAAATAGGTGGGAACACGATAACCCGGGGCCGTATGGTCATTGGATCAAGTACAAATTAGTCCTCGAGCCAACGCCAATATTAGTCATAGACGAGTAGAGGTCATAAGTTTGTATATAATATTTTTAATTCAGTAAATAATTAAAAAGTAATTTTAGAAATCTAAGGTATGTAAATAAAGACTGTAAGAATATCTATATATAGTTCATTGGTTTATTTTTAATTTTATTTGTAAAGTAATATAATTGTTTTGTGTATGTCGATATTTTTGAAGGATTTCCTATCAAAGGAAGCTTAGTATTGCACCTAAATTTGTTATTGTTGTTTGTCTTTATATGCGTTTTGGAAAATAAGTTGTTAATTCATTTTAAATTCTTAATCCCAACGTTCGATATATTGGACGTGTGAAATACGCAAATTTCGACCTTTTGTATATTGTTTTTTATATATAAGATTGTTAGTTATTGTATTTGTTTGTAGCCTTTTGTAATAAATGTTGAAAATAGATTATTTTTATACCATGTACAGTATTATTTTACAAATAAATCCAATAAAATTTACGAATATGCCCGTTTGGATAAAGTCAAACGGACATATTCGTATTTTTTAAAAACTAATAGTTTATCGAGCGGGAAACCGATTTGATATGAAAAATGATATATTTTACCTTCAACTATATCTTTCGGTGTAATGACTCAACTTTTTGTGCATATATGGGGAAGATCGATCTATCCGGCCCTCAAAGCTTCCTTTTTTCTTGCTCTGTAACTCGCCATTTTTTCTTGTTATGCAACTCGCCAGTCTCATAATACACTCGACTGGTGGTTATTCTGGAAAACACGAACTTATCCCTTTTCATTCTCCGTACAGGTCCCTAGCTTACAGAAAGGGCGCGCGAGATATTGATCAGAACGCGCGGGTAACCGCTTTAAATTTTTGGTTAACCGCGTGGGGTCGGTTACCCGCGCGAGAGTGTGAAAAATTCAAAGTCCCCTTTGCGACCATCTTCTCCGACGGCCGCCGTAAGACTGAGCATTTCCCCCACCATTTTTTGGTTCGGTCGACCCTATGCTCTCGACAACCCCCGGCTGCCGACCAATAGGATTCGAGTATTTTTCCCGCCAAAAATTTCAGCCAATCAGAGAGCAGGATTTTTTGGCTCGTCGAAAATTATATCTCGACACGCCACCAAAAATGCATATATACGAGGTACCGTTCGCGCGCGACTCTTTAGCTCCTTGCCCATAATAATGACTCCTTCAAGGAAGGAGCAGCGGGGAGGGGCCGGCGCGTCGCTTACTGGGGTGGTTTTTTAAAAAATATTTGTTACAAACTTTTTTTACCCGAGAAAAGTTTTGAAATCCCCGACCGACTTTCCGTCAAAATGAAAAATAAAAACGCGCCGATTTACACCTCTTTTCGCGCCGACCCTAGACGTGACGATACGGCCGTTTCACCGTCGTATTTGTTTTAACCGAGTCCTGCGATGACCCGCAACGCGGGCGGCACCCGAAAAAATTAATTACGGGTAAAATGATATATTTGACCGTTAACTGCATCGTCCGATGAAAGGACTCGTCGTTTTGTGCATAGATGGAGAAAATCGATCAACCCAGCTAATGCAGTTAACGGAAATTATATCATATTTAATATCGAATCGGGTTCCCGCTAGATAAATTATTAGTTTTTAAAAAATACGAATATGTTTGTTTGGATATATCCAAACAAACATATTCGTATTTTTTATTTGAATTTTTATTGGATTTATTGTTACAATAATACATGATATAAAACAAATTGATTTTAGGCTAGAGATAAAATAACTATAAACAAAATATAAAAATATTAATTGATTTTATAAAAGTCTACAAAATACAGAAACATTCAACATTTAATAAAAGTCTACAAACTAATACAAATTATATAAAACAAATAACAGATTATAAAAGTTCACAAACATATACAATAACTATATGAAAAATATAAAAATTCAATCGATTCTCACAATTGATTATAAAAGTTTACAAACTGATAAAAATATAAAATTAATTATTCAATATTTCATTCAAAAGTCTACAAACTGATACAAGTCATGTGAAAAAACTAGCAGAGTACAAAAAATAACTATATGCAAAACATAAAAGAACTAATTGATTATTATAAAAATCTACAAACTGATACAAATTATATACAAAACTAATGAATTACAACAGTCCACAAACAGCTACATACAATAATTAATAATTCAATATTTTATACAAACAATCACAAACAATCAATACAATCTACAAACAGAAACAACAACTATAAACTAAACCATCCTCATATCAAAAAACTCCGCTTCAGATGAGGGAAGTGGCACCCAGGTTTTCATCTCGTCATCCGTTGGAATTGTGGTCCAATTCTCCTCCAACGAGTCGAGAATGGGTTCTAAAGTGGCCCAATCTGTTGTATCCAACGGCTGGTCTGACGGTTGGTCTGACAATTCTACTTTTCGGATTGATAAATCCAACGGAGTCACTTGGGGCAACGCCGGCGGGTTGTAGCCGCAGCCGCGACACCACTCGTTCTGTTGTCTTTCATATGGGAAGACGATATACTTGTTCGCCTTCCAAAGGGAATCCGTCAACGTGTCCGAATTGAAACGTTCGGAACACGTGGTGGTGCACACTTCACACGTTATCGTTAACACCAGGTCTTTTGGTGGGACGTCACTGCAAATTCGGCAAGAGTGACGGCAAAATTTGCAAGCCAAAAAATAAAATCCACAATTCAACACTTCCCCGGCGATTTGATGTGAACATCCCGGGCACAGCGAAGATGGATACATTACCGGGGATCCTGTCATCATTTGAAACTCTCCCACAGTCCCGCACGCACAACATCGACCGGAACCCAACCTGGGTTCATCATTTTCAATCAATGAAAAATAAACAGTCGCACAAGCCATAACTATGTTGTCACGTCTCCTTCTGAACTGAGCCAGACCGGCGAAGACGGAGCAATTTATAGGCGGTGGTGGGGATAGAATCAACCGGTCATACGGGATCCCGAATAGTCGTATTCCTTAATCGTACGTTGACGACGGATCGGGATACCGAATTGTAAGAAATAGGGGACATTTGATTTGAATCCTGTGAAGCGACACTTTTGATATACAGATGATCCGAAACTCCGATTTGTAAAAAACAACGGGTACTCAGAAAGAAAGAATGACAGCTAAACGAAACTTCACGAGTATTGAAATCGAAATTCATTACGAAAAAGTTGAACATACTATAAAAGAATTAAAAGTCGTAACGACATTCTTGGATGATATTTTAATTCTTTGCGTTGAAAACAAATTACATACAGAATACCATGTACTTTCTTTAGTGACGGAACTACTAAAACGGCGGTGCGATCATTTGCTACACATATCTTCAACGGCAACGCTCGATTTACGCATGACTTATCCCACCCATTTTCTAGGCCAATGGTTGAAATTTCTGGTCGTGAAAAGGAGATTATCTCCGGCAATTTGTAATTTTCGATGCGGCCGGTTGTTTGGAAACACGGAAAATTCAGAATCGAATCGCTCGTACAACGACCGGTACGTTATGGAAGACTATTTATTGTACGGCCCGTCAAATAGCGCTCCTATCCAGTCTTGCAAAGAGAAATGGACGGAAACTTACGAGTTGAAATACGTTTATCACGCTCTGCGAAACGCGTTGTTCCGTTTTGAAGAACACAACGAATCCGTCTGGAATCCTATAAAAGAACTCTCCGAACTCGTATTCGTACGTTACCGTACGAAATTAGGATATTCACCGGGAGCTACAAACGAGGTCGTATTGAAAATCCGCGAACGATTCTATAGATATTTCAACTGTTTCCGACTCTACAGATTCGAAAGGCATATCGGGAACCCGGATAGATCCCCCCCACCCAATCTCCCTTGACCCCCTCCACTATACGAGTTCCCCTCCACTATACGAGTTTTCTTCGTCAACGCCACGAGATTCAGTCTAGCTGAAGGAAAGCCGTCGCGAGGTTGTTTGTTAGATTCACTCCAGCTCGTTGATCGTTATAATGGCACCGAAGAAATGTGAATCTTGCGGAAAGAAGGCGAAATGTGTGAAGTTAGAGCGCGAGTATAATGAGGGGTTTTACGAGGTGTGTTGCAAATGCCTTTGGATTAATTGTTATTTTTGGAAATTCGGCAACAACATCCAATACGCCTGTGAGCATGAAGCTGCAGCCCACCACAAGGAGACACGAGGAAAATCATCACAGACTCTGGCGACTCAAGAATCGTCGTAGACACTCCAACCAGCAGCTAGCCAACCCCCGCCTCACTCCTGTACGAGCCGGCTATCATCTTCTTTTGAAAACAACAAATATTGGTTTTTTAGTTAAATTGATGTTATTAAATATAATTTTTTGCGTATATAAATTCAATTCACATTGTCCATTTTTTAGATATATTTAAATGTGTGAGATACGCAGATTTCTATTTAATGTTATTATATATAGAATAGTTAGTTATTGTACTTGTTTGTAGCCTTTTAAAATAAATGTCGAAAATGGATTGGTTTTATACCGTGTATATTGTTTTATTTTACAAATAAATCAAATAAAAACTTACGAATATGTCCGATTGACTATATCCAAACGGGCATATTCGTAATGTTTTTAAAAACCAATAATTAATCGAACGGGAAACCGACTGTTTGTCACAACACTTGTATTGTATATCGGATCGGGAATCCGACACGATTCGCGGTTGCATTTACCAACAACTATTTGGTAAGTGAACCACGACATGTCACAACGCGGGATAATCTTTTATCAAAACGACGACACGGGTAACGAATGGATTATGAACGGGCTCGTCCCTCCGCTGGTCATGGAGTTTAACGTGGACACGCTGAAATGGTGTCTAAACCCAATGTCGGACTCGTATCCGGATAAAGTGAGAACATACTCTATGACGAACGATCGTTACCTCTTGAAAACCTGCTGGATCGGTCCATTTGTCAAAATGAGTCTGTGGAACGAATTTCCGTGGCGTGACTGGAAGTTTGGACCCTTGACAAAGTCGATGGAATCGGCGGGACAGATGTTGAGGACCGTGTATAGATATTACGGGACCCACGACATACTTTACGCGGCCGACTTCAATCCGAGTCTCGTTACCGATTTGACAATTCTTAAAGTCGTAGAACACACGGACGCCACGTTCAAAATGGAAACGTCAAACGATCTGAACGATGGAGCGGATCAGACGCAAAAATGCATCATCGTTCGACAGGCCAACAAAGAAACGGAATTCTATAATCCTATTTACGACAAATTCAGTGGCGGCGGTGCGTTTACCAATAATCCGCAGACAGTAACGATAAACACACGCGTCTTGTCCGATACGACGTGCGTAGACGGAATGAATACACTCAAAGACACAATATCCCGGATACCGCCGCAATTCAGAGACCGACTCACCCAATCGTATTTGAACGCCATGCGAGAATACGAAAAGCAACGTTCCACATACGATTTATACAGTGTGCCCGCTACTGTGCCCGCTACTTCCGGCGAGTCATCGTCGGCAAACGTTCAGGAAAACTTAACCGTTGGAGGGGAAGACATAGAAATGACAAATCAAGCCGGTTCTCACGCCCTCCATGAATCAACCCTAACCCCCCACCGTCCGTCAATATTCGATTTTAGCGGCAGAAGTTTGTTTACGGTAACGGAAAGCGGCCCGGAAGAAAATATGCTTCCACCACACCCGTAAAAAATATTGTAAGTACGTTCGAATCGAATACAAGGGAAAAACAAACAAATTCTAGCTTAGTTACGTACAATGTCCGATCCAAACTGGGGTTGCGACGGAGAAATCCTTTTCGCACATTCGTACGGTGGGTTGGAAGACTATACGTTCACCAGTTCTGTGGCAGTAACGCCGGCTTGGCTAGAGTCCGTCAAGGAACACGACGGAACGTTGTGCGAAGCGAACAACACGGTATGGATGAATTTCAAATTGACCAGCGCTTCGGTTTTGGGCTTAGAAGATGGCGATTACGAAGATGGCGGAATCAGTAGACACGTGTCGTTCGCGCGAAAGTATTGTTACCGAGAATTTTGTAAAAAGTTCTGCGGGTATTTCGGCATGACGGCGGTTTTTCACTTTCTCGATCGCTTCTTCTCACCCAGACACAAGTGGAAACTCGACGCGTACGATAAGGCTTACGTATCTTTTGTCGATTCCATATTGCAAGACGTCGGATTTATCGTGTGTATGAAAAGACCGAGAAACGCGGGTGTCGGCGTCACCACGCCCAACCCATCGGCCGGCGCGAACGAAGAGCCATTTACAGAGACGAGGAGACCGACGGTAAACGACAGTGACCGAGAAGACGATTTTCTAAATTTCGAGTCGGGCGAATTCGATTTGTCGAAAGACCGACCCGTCATGATTGGGTCGCCGTATTCGTTTACGTACATGGAAGACGACTACATCGACGACGCCGATGAACTCTTCAAAGTCGGGCGGGGTGGTCGGTCTCGGCCAGGTACCCCCACTTCGGGCCCCCGGTGGTACGACGGTTATGCCGGTAGCCCCGCGGCGGCCGACGTCGTGGCGGAAAATTACCCTATTCATGATCGTTTAGAGTCTTCAATGACCGATCTGGCGGCGGTGGGTCTAGATGACGTAACACCCCAGTCTAAAACGTCCGCTCGTAACGTCAAAAATGAGAAACACAAAATCTTTTTGACTCCTTAACGCGGGCCCGCGAGGAAATAAGTGCATTCGCGATGGAACCCGCGGACTTGGTGTCGGCCGTGGAATTTGACGGCAAAACGGTCGTCGGCGATTTGATCACCGCTCTTGGGGGCGGCGTTCGCGATACGAACGCCTGCGTCGTTTTGGACACGCAACGCGGTGTTTACGTCCCTCGTTGGGTGGACAGGAAAAACGACACTATTTTCATATGCGCCGATACGGTGGAATTAAAATCACTGTACCGCGCGTTGTACAACAGCGATTACGGAATGCAGTTTAGCGAAAACGATCCCGAACCGTGGACGTCTATCGCCGGCGACCAATGGCTGGCGGGGTGGTCGAAACACCCCGACGAGTCCACGGAGCGACAACCGGCGTCAGAGACGCTGCGTTCGCTTTGCCGTTACGTGGGCAGTCGCGATCGTCTGGCCCGGTCCGCTTTTATCATGCCGAACGACCAGTTGGTTCGTTTGCGCCTCGGTGAACCGTTCTCTTTAAAGAAAATAGGCCGCACGCACGGCAAAACCGTATACGCATTCGTCGAGAGGAGCGGCGATAAGAGGGATGTTGGATTCCTCGTCGTTTGGAATAGCTCAATAAAACCACCGTCTCTACACGTGGTCAGAGATATTGACGCTCGCGTGTTCTGCATACTGATTGGTGATTATACTAATGATAGATTTTCGGGCCGCGACAAGGAAGCCGTACACAGAACGTTTTCCCATTACGAGGGAAGGATTTCCAAGAAAGATTTTTCGGCGCGAATCGGACGGGAAGAAGGAAAGAAATAAGAGTTTGTTTATAAAAGATAATTTCTATTGTCATTTCACAAATAATCACCGGGCGTTCCGTCTTTTCTCGCGTACCAACGTCGATCTCGAGGCCTGCAGGTCAGGTTGACCGACACGTCGATATCTGATCGGTGATTGGGGATTGATTTGATGACCTTCCGACTTTTCGCGAAACATCTATGAGCGTGGGCGACGTCGGACGGGCGAATGTTGAACTGGTGCGGGGTGAAATTCCATGCGTTTCTTAGACACTCAAAGCGAACATTATTCGACGGAACGTGCGTGCGAATGTGTGTACAGAGATGAGACAACGCCGACAAAGCCAACTCGTACGATAAGGTGCAAAAGTGAACGCCAACGGCCGGTACGTCGCTGAGATATTTTTCGTCCGCCGCCCTGTCCGCACCGGCATCATCGTGAAAACAGGGGTTGTCGTTTCCGTTGGAGTGTCCAAAACATTCGTACAAGTGGCGATCTGCACCGCGCACGTCCAGAAGGACTGCGCCTACGACTTCCAAAGTTGTCTCGTCCAGTAACGTGTAACCGCCCGATTTTGCGCTTCCGGAACAGATTTCGACACTGATCAACGACCGCTCGAAGAAGGTGGTTGGATTCTTCAACACGATTTTTGACGCGTTACCGAACAATTGATGACGAAGATTGATGCTGTTTTTAGCGCCCCAATTTATGGTCTTCATTTCGCAATCGGCGGGTCCTCGGAACCTCGTGTCCGGCCAGTACATCTTGACCGATTCCAGATGCTCGTCGACGCTGTTCCACCAGTTGAACGACGCTCCGTCTACTCCGTTGTTCATAAACTCTTCCCTGTCGCTTGCCCACACGTGGATCAGTCGGTCGAAATTCTCTCCTTCCGCGTACCCGAGCGGGGTCCATTCAAACACTTTCCGTTTTTTTTTGCGCGACGTAAGGGCGGTATCGATCAAATAATAATGAGGTGCCATTTCTCCTCTGGTCAAATCGAAGTATTGCTCGCACGCGGATAACCATCTGCTGCATTCTCGGCAAGCGTTCGACATTTCTTTTTTTCTCGTTTCTAATCCGAATTCCACGCCGAGAAGAAACGGCGACCATCTGTATACGCCGGGTTTCAAAATTATCTGTTTTAACGGCGTAGCCTTCCACCTGGCTATATTCGCATAGTCTAACTTGGATGGTGTGTACAGCACGTCACCTGTCCATACCGTATCCCCTTCCGAAACCACCATATGCATGGCGTGTTCGTATAGAACCGACCGTTTGAACGAATTCGCTCCAGCCCGCTCCAATACCGGCGGATTCAGAAAAGGTAGTCTCAGAGTGCACGCCCGGGGATACGGGAGATGGTCGGTTGGACTACTGGCGGATGTTACTGGTACACCGCCGAAACATAGTCTGTGTGTTTCCGGTAGCACGTTGTTGTTATTGTACGAGATAACTCCAATTAGTTTTTCTTTGATTTGCGTCAGAACCGTTTTCAAATAATTGCCAAATATGCCCGTTCCCAGTTTTTTTGGTTTTGAATATTCCAAACACATCAATAATCCGGGATATTCGATCGGAATGTGCGACGTGTAATTGGACTTCCATATCGGCACGGCTCCCATGGCTTTGGCTCTTTTTCTCCAATATTCGGATTCGACCGTGTGCATCAAGTAGGTCGAGCCGAATGTCAGTCGCTCGGCGCGAGCAGCGTGATAATCGCTAGAAAGTTCAGTTATCCTCCGTTTCGGTGGAGGTGGTGGCGGTGATTCTGTTGCGCGTTGTCGCGTGTACGACTCTTCAAAACCACAGTCCGTTTCAACGCGGACGGACTCGGCGAAAATATCTTGAATCATAACGTGGTGTACTCGATTCCTGGCCCGCTTTACAGTCCTGAAGACGGCTACGCGTTTTCTGTTGCCGCACGTGTTTGCCAACCGAGATCGAGTGGTTTCTCGTATATACTGTCGCGTCTCGTACGAAGGCGACGGTGTCATTTTGAAATGATTGACGATGTCGTAAGTCCGATTATTGTACGTTACGAAAAAGGGTACTAAAATATTTTGTAATTCGGTCTCGTCCGGCGAAGAACACCAGTTCGAATACCGACCGTTCTTACACAAGCAGCCCGCGCTCTCATCGATTGGATCCCATTCCTTAGCGAGCGCGTGAAAACACGCTCGTTTCAAACAGAACTTTTTACCCGAACCGACATTTGAAAGTTCATAATCATGATTGTCCAATTCGATTATGGTTTGACGGTTGTGAAAAATGATTTGACCCAGCTTCTGATGACGCGTGCAACGTTCGCGACGAATCGCGGTGGAGGTGTGAACGCGATCCCGTGACTGCGGCGTAATCCCGCTTGCTTCTTCAAACGGCAGTTCCGCATTGTAGTGTGTGAGATAGCTGTAATCACAATAAATGGTGTCCCAGTAGAGATCAAAGTGTTTTTTATTGGATTCTCGTGCGTTGAAATATATCCGAGGGGGCGAGAGTATCCAGCCGATTTTGAGATCTCGTTGTCCGCGACTCGCCATCATTTCCCAGGTGGTATGTAAGTGAGTGTTACTGATGGAGCGTGCGAACGGCGATAATATTGTCTCGAAGGCGACTCGCGTCTGGACGAGACCCAAGAGAACGGCAGAGACAAATGTGCGGGGCGGTACCGTTGTGGTCGAGAGATTGGTACGGACGGACGACCCCCCCACCTCTACCGAAACGACTCGTCAATTGTATCCGGACCTGAGGGAATGCGCCGCCGCGGAAAACGTGGCATTGTCCGACGTGACCCCGCTCACCGACACCTCCAAAGACGGACCTGTTGAACAGACGGGCGAAACGACGGAGTCCGAAAACCAATCGAGTAGCGAAGAGTCCAGTTCGTCCGATGACGGTTCCGTCAGTGGTTCCGAGTGAATCTCTCGATATTCGGATCGACAAGGAAAAATCGAGCGTAAAATAAAAATAACAAAAAACAATAGTATCCTCCCGAAAACACCGTGATTAAGGAAAATAAGTATGTCGAGAAAGTTTATAGGGGCTGAGTTTATTCTCGCTCTACCGTTACGTGCACTGTCCTGTGTGACGTCACGTTACTAAAAGGGGCTGCAACGAATCCACAAAAATTCTACTGCGATCTACGGAAAGTTCAAAAGAAGACAATTACATCGTTAAACTCCTTTTCCGTACCCTCGAAAATAACACTTTGCCACCAAAGGGCCACGCGTATCCGAGATGGATTTGTATTCCAACAGGTCGGATAACGTGAGTAGAACCGCCGCGGGTTTACGGCAGAATGCTCTTCGCGGAGCATCGGCCGCATCTAAAAAAAATCGGAGGGGTCGTGGGGCGGGTGTAGGTGGCAGAATAGCCGCCGACAATAGAATGCCCCCGGTACAAAATCAAATGGACAATATCGTTCAAAACATTTTACCGCGCGCTCGATTAAATGGACCAGAAGCCCGGGACTTGGTGGAACCCGGGGGATCGCGGGAAGGCGTCGCGTTAGAAGCACCCGGAATCGGAGTTTTCGGTATGGCGGGAAATCCCCTCGAGGCGGAAGCAGACAGGAGGATACTCAGGACTCTGGACGACATGGAGAACGCCGGAATGACCAGACGGACTGTTTTAGGAAACACGTTCGCCGCCGAAAGCGAAATGACTTCCAACCCGGCAATATGGGAAACGATCGGTGAAAACCTGAAAGACCAACTATCGATAATGGGAAACGCGCGTCGGACCGGCACCGATCCCGGCGCAGTCATGGACACGATCGCAGATCAGGCCGATGAAATTTTAATGGCGCATCAATATCCGAATTTTTTACAAAATTACAGAGCTAACCACGGCCGGCGGCAAACAGACAGGACTCCCATATCGCTTAGCGGTGGGACGGGTGCGGGTGGAGGAGGAACGTGTCAGGCCGCCGCCGGCGGTTCGGGAAACCGAGAAGGGGCCACCGGTTCGACCGACCCGCCACCCACGGGCCTGGAACAAGTGGATCCGGAAAATCCGTGGTTCAGACGCGTCGTGACCGGCGGCTCTTCCAGTCTGGGCGTCGTGCTCGACGAAATCAATATGGCGCGTCTGTGGAACGGCTCCGTGTTCCGTACAACACTCGGCTCGTTGGTGACGAGTTTGGTCCGCCTTTTCACCACGAAATACGAATGGGCCGAAGAGACCGAGGCGGTCAGATTGGTTCACGAAGCGATGGTTCGCGGCTGTACGGTGGCCAACGACCCGCGATTCAATTCGTCCAACATCTGGGACGTGTACCGAATGCGAGCCGGGTTTCTCGTAGGGTTTGTGAATTTCAGAAGCTTGCTGGAACGGATGGAACTGAACGGACGTATCGGGCGCAAGCACAAAACTGATCTGATAATGCTGTACATGCTGTTGTCGTCTTCCGACGTACGCGTTTATCGCGATACGATCGACGCCAACACCCTTTCCTTTTTTGACCCTATCACGAACGATAAACTGCGCACCGCGCCTTTGCTGAATCGGCCCTCGTCATCGATATACACGTGCAGGAAATGTTTGGAAACATAGCGAAAAGTACAAAAATACTCGAACGCTCAATCAACACGGCAAGCAACAACGCAAAAAGAAAGCGTGAGCCACCGTCCGAAGACGAGATCGTAACTCTTCTAAACACCTCGGTACCGTTGCCGATCTGTGACAGTGACGACGAGATCGAGGGAGAATTTGACTATCGAGAGGATTTTCAAGATACGTCGTTAGAACCGGAAACCGAAAGGGTCGCGTTGCGTGAAATGCTAGTCAACACCATGGTGGTGTCCATGATGGCCGAAGAGTTTAGAGTTTTCGTCGGCGATATGGAAACGGTAGCCGGGGCCGGCGTACGCAAACCACCCTCCACAGTAACGACGGGCGCCGGCAAAACGGTTGCCGCCGGCACCAGTCTGATCGCCGAGGTGGCGGACGGCGTTAGCGACGCCGGAAATGACGAGGGAAACGACGACGATGTCGCCGAGATGCTCGACGCGCTGCCGAAAAGCGCGCGCCACCGTAAGCCCGTGTTCTATCATTTTACAAGATCCGCGACAGGTATAAGTGGAATGTCCAGGTTGTTGAAAAATCCCGTAAAAAAATAATTCGCGATGGAGGTACAGAACGACTTTATATCGTCCAGTGTGAATGCAGATCCGGTCGCCTTGCAACCACCCGCGAAAGCGTGCAATCGCAACGTCGTTTACAAAGAGCGCCCCGTCGCACCGATGGAAATCGTGTACACCGATATTTTTCTCGACGTGTCCGAATACGAGAGGGACAAACGTCTGCTTTTGGAAAACATTTTGGGTCTAACCGAAGCGACGCGTCGGGGCGAGGGTGGTCGAGGCGGGAGGACGGCGGTATTGCTCGTATGTGCGGAGGCGTTATACTCATATTTACGAGACGCCGCGAGGGATAGGGGAGATAACGTCACCGAACCCATACGACTGACGAAAAACGCGGATGTATACGTTTGTGACGTGACGCTACAAAACGCGCCCGAACGCTTTGATCGCTTAGTGACCTTCAACATCGATCCGTTCGAAATCTGCGTGGGTGGACCCTTTGTAGGTGACCAGCGGTATGCCAAATTTAAAAGGGCGTTCAGACACGCCATGACCGCCGGCCGGTCACACGGCGCTGTCCAATTGGTCTTTAGTATTTTTCTGTTGAACGAGCGTGCGATGAAAACGTTCAGCGCGACAAACGACACGGACGTAAAATTGGTGGAGGTACGTTTCCTATTGGTGGACGACAACACAGACGCTGACACAGTGCGCGATATAGTCTGCAACTATTGCACCGACCTGATGCTGTACGTGAACGTGGACATGCAGCCGTTTGAGGTCGACGGTAAGATGCCCGCTTCCGTAGATTTCGCTTTAGACTCCAATCCGTACCATCTGGTCAAACTGGTAACGAGACCCGAATACATGAAAACGTCACCCGAAAACGAATATTTTCGCTTCAAACAGTTTTATCACACGTTCGCGTACGGAAAACAAAGCAAATGGGGTATAGAAGTCGTGGGCGGGCGGGACCCGGCCGCCGAGCGTTCTCAATACATAAATTCCCTGAACGACGCGCTCCACATGGAACTGATGCGGTTGTTCAAATTTCTATGCTTACACGTCCACCAACAGCGGAGCGGGCGGAGAGCTGTGTACCGCAGTCCGTACATCAACGTTCAAGAAGCGATGCGTTCGTACGAAGACGGGACCGCCGTGGATGAAGAAGAATACAGTTTGATGATCGAAGCTCGCGATAAACTATTCAAAGTCTACTACGCCTGTCCGATATTGATGAGCGGAGTCGACGTGAGATCGATAACTCATTCGGGAGATAACGAAGCGAAAACGCGATTGAAACACGACCAACGGAAATTGTTGGCCAAGCTGCGGGTCACCCGGGATCCACCGCCGGAAAACGCCGCCGGTACGTTTTCAGTAGCGGATCAAGTCAGGCTGTACGATACGATGACGTATCCTTACGGCGGGGACGTGAGCGATAAAAACACTCTGGACATAATGCTGACTGATGAAATCGGCCTTTCCGGCTGTATGGTCAAGAGAAACATTCGTCCAAACGGCACAACCGAGGTGAAATACAACGGGTTTATTTCCAGCCTCTTGTATCGGTAAATTCGACTTTTTGTGTTTTTTTATTTTCAGAGGGGAATGTATAAGTGAGATTGCTTTGGTAGGTATAACATAAAAATATGACAGTGCCGAACGACGCCGTCGCGGCTTCCGCGGAAACCGAATCCGCTTTACTCGCCGACCTCGTGTCGAACATGGGCCTGACCGAAAAAGAAGAGGACATGGACCTGACCGAAAAGGAAGAGGATGAGCTACTTCGGGAAGACGACAACAACGGCGAACAACACTCCGCTGTGTCGTCGGATTACGCCATGTTATTGGACGCGCAATTGGTGTTTCACCGTGGACGCGGATCGCTGATCAAGGAGCTCGCATACAGGATGTTGAACAGTCCCATCGTGTCCGGGCTGAACATGATACACGAAGTCGATAACGTGCCTGCACATCTCCTTATCCCCACCGACGACGGTAACGGACATTACGATGTACACACCGGATTGAAGTTGGAAGACGGAGAGTGTCGCTACGACGACAGACACGTGTTGTGCATTTTATCGGGCGCCCGTGTCGTGTTCGTGAAAGGGGCGAACAAGAAAAAGGCGTTAATGAACCTATACGAGCGAGCGAACGATTCCGCCGAGCAGCCACGCTTCCAGAAACCCATTATAGTCAACGTGGACGGTCATACCGCAGACGATGAGGACCGCGCGTTCTGCAAGAGCAGGGGTATCCGCATGGCGACGTTCTCGTTTCCGTTTGTATATAACAACATGCACGTGTTCGAAAAACTGCTATACGACCAAAGAGACAACGCCGCCGGCGCTCACATTCCGGGTGACTTTCTTTACGTCTCCAACGTCCTCTCGAAGGATCCCAGGTACGACCTATCCGGCAAGGGTCGAATTGTCTGCGTTTGCTACAACGATCATTCTCGCGGCGGTGCCGTCACGTCATTTGACAAGAATCAGAGATGTTCTCTTCTGAACATGTCGATACTCGAACACCTGTGGCTCAGACAACAAGACGCGCTGTTTAGGGAATTGGTAAGAAACGATCCACGGAGGAAACGCGCTTGTGATATGTCGTTGGCGAATCGTAACTACGGAGGAGAGGGCCAATTCGGGCCAAAGGAAGACCACCAACAAAACAACCGCACCCCGACTCGTCGGGGACGTCGCGGTCGTCGTCATCGTTCCGGTGGCGAGGTTGACGAGTACTTGCCAAATCGGTTCTTTTCTGTGACCGTAAACTGTGACGATCCCCAACATCATCGTAGTCACGGCGAATACGGTCATCAGGCCGAAAACGGGGTATACGGATACTACGACGGCAGAGAAAGGTACTACGACGATCGAGACTATCTGTACGATGAAGACCGTAGCGGTGAATTTCACGGACAACGCCGTATGACGAGGAGAGTATACGATCCGGAATTCGACTATTTGGAACAACGGGGTTATCCTCGTTACGGAGACGGCTACGCGCAATATCATGTCGACAACATCGACCGCCACTACGACCGACCGAATCAGAAGGCGCGATCAAACGGACGAAAGCGACGGGTCTACGGAAACGGAGTAGAAGAGGAAGTAAACCGTGCGCAATCTTCGCACGAAAAACAGCGAAGAACACAATATCCCGCGTCATATCAGAATGGGATGGGTTTCGCTTCGGACGTTTATCGTAGCCGATGTTAGTTATTGTTACAATAATAAATATATGTTTTAGAAAAAAAAGTTTGTCGTTATTTCACAAAATATCCTTTTCCAGATTGGCCAAACTCTTTCACTTTTTCTACTCCGGCCGAAACCGGTGGATTTCTTAGGTTTCGGCCGTGCCTCTCACATGAGGAGCGAGGGGAAAACGCCAAAGTGCGTCGCTCGGGTAGACTGCCGTTTCGTGTCTAACAAATTTTATTACAAAAGAAACACACCGAAAATATTTTTTTTTCGGTATGCTACCGTAGACATTCCATTTACGGCCATCTCTCTTCGTTCTCGAAAGTGGTTACGGGTGTTGAAAAATTGCCTTTGCGACCGTCCCCTTCGACGTCAGCCGCGAGACTGATCGTTTCCCCCACCACTTTTCGGTTCTGTCAACCCTTTACTCTCGACAACCCCCGACCACCGACCAATAGGATTCGAGTATTTTTCCCGCCAAAAATTTCGGCCAATCAGAGAGCCGGATTTTTTTGTCCGTCGAAAAATATATCTCGACACGCCATAAAAAATGCATATATACGAGGTATCGTTCGCGCGCGACTCTTTAGCTCCTTGCCCATAATAATGACTCCTTCAAGGAAGGAGCAGCGGGGAGGGGCCGGCGCGTCGCTAGTTGGATTTTTTTATTATTATGATTGAAAGAAAAATATTTTTACCACAGAAAAGTTTTGTCCCGGCCGGATTATAATTTCCGGAGAAACGCAAAAATACAAAACATTTTTAACGCTCTTCGCGTCGACAGTTTTGGCGCCGTAACGGTGGTGGTGGAGCGAGCGGGAAGCCGTAATTGTCACCACCGTCACTGCGTGTAAAAGTAAATTCTCTCACGAAACAAATGTTGTCCACGGTCAGATTACACTTTCCGACGAACCGCAAAACTACAAACGTACTCAACTCAAAGCGTTTGACGCCGTTACGTCAGTGACGGCCGTTGTCAGAAGAAATCGGTGACCCGATGAGATACGGAGCGTGGGGGTATGGTGGGCGTGGAATATCCCCCCCCACATCTACTTTCACTTTCATACTCCACCACTAGCGTCGCCTATATATAGTTGTCACCGGGACATACAAAGTCAGTTCGGCAGTTTGTTCCAACTCTCGGAAGTCTTAGTCAGTGAAGCATGGAGTGTTCAGTGTTCCAGCGTCCAGAGTGTCAGTTGGGAGAGATGGTAAAATATATTATGGAGAATGAAGATTTCAAGACACATTTGATGACGTTATTGAAACAGGCACAGGACGAAGACATCAACGGAAAGCAGGCAGCTACCGCTATTACCAGCAAAGAGAAGATAACTAGCAGTGAGATGGAAGTCGAAAACAACAAAGAGCAGATCGAAGAAAAAATCTATGAGCTGAACTTATTAGAAGCCAATAACGAAAAAGAGGAAACACAACCCATCACCTTCGTCACCTGCGATACTGTCATGATCAGCAGTGAAATGGAAGTCGAAAACAACAATGAGCAGATCGTCATCAGTGAAATGGAAGGCGAAAACAACAATGAGCAGATCGTCAGCAGTGAAATGGAAGGCGAAAACAACAAAGAGCAGATCGTCAGCAGTGAAATGGAAGGCGAAAACAACAAAGAGCAGATCGTAGAAAAAATCAAAAAAGAGGAAATACAACACGTCACTTTTGAAACTAGCGATACCGCTTTGGTCAGCAGTGAAATGGAAGGCGAAAACAACAAAGAGCAGATCGTAGCAAAAATCAAAAAAGAGGAAACACAACCCGTCACTTTTGAAACCAGCGATACCGCTTTGGTCAGCAGTGAAATGGAAGTCGAAATCCACGAAGAGCAGATCGTAGAAAAAATAAGCGGTGTTGATCGGATTTCCAGATATGAAATTCGTGATCCGAGGTCGCGCAGCAGAAGTCCGCATAATAATCAACCCACTCGTTTCGGCGACAACGGTGATGTTCAGCTAGCGGACGAAGAGGAAACGCAAAAACAACGGGACGGGCGGAGACGAGGGAGACGCGTACCTACGAGATTCAGAGATGTGTCGATTGAACTCGAAGGTTACAATAATTTGATGATAACGACTGACTGCACATATTTCGTAGAAATGAATTTTCTACTGTCGTTGTACAAACCGAAAATCTGTGTGTCGGATCCGCTCATGTTGACCAGGCTTAGACCGAAAGAGGTAAGCGTCATTCGTATTTCCGGCCCACCACTACTTTCACATTGGATCATAAATTATCTTCAAGAAGAAGGAAAACAGTGCGTTAACGAAAATCGAGAGATTTCGTCAATGACTCACGGCATGTCGTGGGTGACGAAAAACTCCATTTCGGATAGTAGCCGTATCTGTATTTTTGACGATTTCATACAACAGTTCACCCGTTATGTGTATCGTGAAAACTGGTGTGAAATGGAAAGCGAAAGAGGCGCAAACAAATTCATCAGGTTGATCACGTACGACCAGACCGTTCGTCATTATCTGACCAAAGTATGCAAATTCAAATATGTCATTCTACCGAAGAGGGAGGAGATCAATTTCGATCCCCGTATCGAAGCCTGCGGCCATCACACCAACGTGGACATTTCGTCACGACCGTGCACTAATAATAGAGTTTGGGCACTGCGCAACCATTACAGCACCAAGATCTCCCGTCGTTGGTGAATATTAAACCGCCTAAATGTATTATAAATAATCATATTTTCTTGTTAGATTTTAGACTAAATATATATACACACCCAGTTTTGTTAGATTTTAGTAATTTGTAAATAAAAATTGTAATATATATACACATTGTAAATAAAAATTGTAATATATATACACCCGGTTTTGTTAGATTTTAGTAATTTGTAAATAAAAATTGTAATATATATACACCTGTTTTTCAATTATCCCGTTTCTATGGTTGTTGGTCATTATGTTACCAAAAAATTGCCACGGTCTCAACCGAGACCGTGAAAGTCTTTCTCGGTTCAGCCGAACCCGGGAGAAGTGTATGTGTATCAAATTTATGTTACCAAAAAATTGCCACGGTCTCAACCGAGACCGTGAAAGTCTTTCTCGGTTCAGCCGAACCCGGGAGAAGTGTATGTGTATCAAATTTATGTTACCAAAAAAGTCTTTCTCGGTTCAGCCGAACCCGGGAGAAGTGTATGTGTATCAAATTTATGTTACCAAAAAAATTGCCACGGTCTCAACCGAGACCGTAAAAGTCTTTCTCAGGCTCAACCGAACCCGCAAGAAGTGTATCAAATGTAATTTCCACGGTCTCAACCGAGACCGTAAGTCTTTCTCAGGCTCAGCCGAACCCGGAAGAAGTGTATGTGTATCAAAGGTCTTGAGAAGAAGAATTGAGCCAAATAAATTGGACTGAAAAAATGTGCAAAGTACACTTTTTGTTTCTTTTATTTGAATAAAACACTAACAATAGACCGTTTCTATAGTTGTTGATTACTATGGTCAAATGACGGTCTTGGTTGAGACCAAAATTACCAGCGATTATAGAGAAACCGGTTTGGCACTGTCATTGGGCCGTCTCAAGCGAATCCATCGAGCTAACCCGGAAACCTCTTTACCCAAAAGCTCTGTCACGGCCAACCCGACATAGGGTTATTTCTGGGTCCGGTTCTGCCCGCTACCTTCAGTCGACTTTCAAAAATACTGAATCGAGACTTTTTCAGACTGAAGAAAAAGTAACGGTAAAAAACAATCGCTCGGAAAAAATTTCAAAGTCCCGTTTGTGACCGTGCCCTTCGACGTCCGCCGCAAGACTGAGAGTTTCCCCCACCATTTTTTGTTTCGGTCAACCCAATACTCTCGACAACCCCCGACCACCGACCAATAGGATTCGAGTATTTTTCCCGCCAAAAATTTCGGCCAATCAGAAGGCTGCATTTTTCCGCGCGTCGAAAATTAGATCTCGACACGCCACCGAAATCGCATATATACGAGGTACCGTTCGCGCGCGACTCTTTAGCTCCTTGCCCATAATAATGACTCCTTCAAGGAAGGAGCAGCGGGGAGGGGCCGGCGCGTCGCTGATTGGGGGGGGGGGGTTAAATATTTGTTACACACATTTTTTTACTCGAGAAAAGTTTTGAAATCGACGGCCGACTCTACGTCAAAAAGAAAAACTAAAACTCGCGGATTTACACCTCTCTTCGCACCAAACCTAAACGTGACGATAAGGCCTTTTAGGCCTACGTGAAGAGCGGTAAAATGGCTATGTTTTGTGGTCCAGCAAAAATAAAATTCGGTGAAAAAAAGTTTTGAAATCCCCGGCTGACTCTTCGCCAAAAATAAAAAAAGCTCACGGTTTTACAGTTCTGTTCGCGCCGACCCTAGACGAGACGATACGGCCGTTTCGACGTCGTATTAGCGGTAATTGAGTTCTGTTTAGACCCGCGCTGACCCAAAACGGCAATATGGACACGGCGTGAAGAGCGGTGAAAAAGTCAGAGTTTTGCGATCCCGCAGAAAATAAAATTTGGCAAAAAAAGTTTTGAAATATTTTGCCGACTTTTAAATAGAAAAATATAACACACGGTTTTACATCTCTGTTTACGGCGTCCTACTGTACGTCCGTTTTTACGTCGTATTAACGTTAACTGAGTTCGTTTGAGCGTCGCACCGACGGGCGTCACTGACCCAAAACGGCGATATGGACACGGCGTGAAGAGCGGTGAAAAAGTCAGAGTTTTGCGGTCCCGCAGAAAATAAAATTCGGCGAAAAAAGTTTTGAAATATTTGGCCGACTTTTAAATAGAAAAATATAACACACGGTTTTACACCTCTGTTCCGCGAGGTGCCGATTTAGCATGGTCCGTGAATCGGTGGGATGCGAAAACATGGGCGACGCACACCCTCTTCACTCCGATCCAAGACATGTTTCGGTGAGAGCGGTGAAAATGTTTGTATTTTGCAGTTTGGCTGAAAATAAAATACGATCGTGATGTAACTTATTTAGAATTGTGTAATGTTAACCATCCCGAGCGGGTAACCGATCTGACAAAAAGTTTAATATGGCAGGCTACAAAATTTGTATTGGGTAAATCTGTAAAATATCCAATAGCAAAAAAAAAACCCAGTCAGCGACGCGCCGGCCCCTCCCCGCTGCTCCTTCCTTGAAGGAGTCATTATAATGGGCAAGGAGCTAAAGAGTCGCGCGCGAACGGTACCTCGTATATATAGATTTTTGAGGTCACGTCGAGATTATTTTTTCGACACACAAAAAAATCCGGCCTTCTGATTGGTCAAAAAATTTGGCGGGAAAAATACTCGAATCCTATTGGTCGGCGTTCGAGGATTGTCGAGAGTATAGGATCGACCGAACCAAAAAGTGGTGGGGGAAATGATCAGTCTCACGGCGAACGTCTAAGGGGACGGTCGCAAAAGGGACTTTGAAATATTTCAGCCTAAAAACGGACGCAACAGAGACAATCTCAAAGAGGGTTTTTCTGAGTAACACGCGTTGTGATTCAAAAGTTTACACACGGATATGTGATGTATCTTCGCGTAAAGACATGGAGCCAAAATGGATTCGGCAGTCTGAATCCTGTGTTCGAAACGTACTCTGGCGGGAACGCGGTTCGTGTCCGTTCTTGCGCCGGTAATCTGCTTCCATTCTTGATACGGCAGGTCAGCCCCAACTGTTAACGTTGGGGTTTTACTTTATATTAATCGTCCTCATTGCGGTTCTGACTTTGTTGTATCCTTTAGACGGCCAAAAGAGAACGGCGGTAATTGGTCGAATAAAAGAGATATGCGACTCGCTAATGCGCGCCTGCATAGCCGAAGCTCTGGGGGAAGCCCAAAGTGCCGACCCGACACTGGGTTAAGTAATATTTTTGTATTTCAACGTACAAAGAAAATATTTTCACCTGAGATAATTCTTGATTTCAGCCATCGACGTTTTTTCAACGCGACGCAAAAACACAAACTGTTCTCGAATCACATATGTCCGATGTAATAAAAGGGGATGAGAACAAAATTTTGTTCTCTGATTTTGATGGGTCGAGCGGGCAACCGAACGCCCACGGTGAGGTTTACCAGTCGTGCCGCAAAAATACAAACATGTCCGATGTAATAGAAGGGGATGAGAAAAATATCGTTCTCTGATTTTGATGGGTCGAGCGGGCAACCGAACGCCCTCGGTAGGTTTACCGTTCGTGCCATCCTAGCTATAAGCACGCCAGGTCACCACTGTTACGGCAAAAAAAAACGGCCGACACAAACGTTTTTATGTTTTGACGGAAAGTGTAGTCTGGCCATGAGTCCACCTTTTATGTTTGCACATATTTTTCACGCCCTTGTGGATAACCAAATGCCCATTGTGAGAAGTAAATCGTAAAAATATATATTTTTACTGCACCCGAACGATATTCCGTACATATCGATTTTCGGGTTTGCGAGTTAAAGAATTCGAATTGATTGAAATCCATCAAATCGGGATCCCGATGACTGTTGTAATGGAAGAAAAATATGGGCAGCCGCCGTACAACGTAATAACAAATTGTTTCAACAATTTGTTATATGTTTGACCGATACAAATTGTATGGTCAAATATAACAATCGAATAGGTTTATTCAATTGTATGCCGATTTCCCAACATCGCTTTCCCGCGAGGTGGGCGCTGTCGTAACGGGTGAAAGGCGAAGGAGAGGGGATTCGAGGTCACTGGTTGGTGTTGGGAATGAGGAAGGGAGGGGGGTATCGCTTAAATAGGCTGGTGGTGAGCAGGTTTGTTCAGTTTTGGTTTAGCACCGATACACGCTCCGGAGTTTTGTCTTGACGTGATACGCTTTTACTATTATTAATCGACATAGTGACAATTTTATAGAACTGTCCGTAAATTAGTAAACTGTGACATCGAGTGCTGATATTTTTACATCATGGAAAGGCACCGCTATTCTCATCACGATTACAGACCGTATTATGCCCCGGATCGAAGACGTAACGGGAGTCTAGATCGTGTGAGAGAGAGATTTAATTTCTCAAGATCCAAGAGTGTCGCTCCGGAATACCATCGACCGCGGCATAACAGCGGCAGTCAACGATCGTCACCGCACTACGACCGGGACCGCTACAGAGAGAAAACACCGTCAAAGAGACAGTCGTTGGATCGCCGTTATTCGACCCACAGAAGTGTTAGTCGTCCCCCGTCACCCCGCAGCGCAGAACCATCGAGGGCCGTTAACACCAACCAGGACTGTCACGTCGCAGAAAAAAAGTTGTTTTGGGTAGGCGGGAAAGGGACATTCGGATTTCTCATTGACGGAGAGTATAATATATTTTATTTAAAATCAAAATCAAAAGACTATTTGGAAAGGAAATCTTATACACAACGGATGGCCATGTATCCGTCGAAGAAGGACGATCGGGCTGGTAAGTGCACGGCAAAGTATACGATAAACAAATATAGATCTTCGTGTGATTCAGTCATCTCGATTTTTGATTCTTTTCTAAAACTGAACAGAGTGAAAGTGTTTACGACGTTGACGACACCATCCGTGTTGGATGAAGAGAAAATAAAGAGATGCAAAGATTACGAGTCTTTGGTACAACAGTTGGATAAACTAAAGAAGCACAATGAATTCGATACCAGGCTAGTGACACCGATGCGTCGATCTTCTGCGTGCATGTTTCGGAAGGGTTGTAGGGATTACAGCGAAAGCGTTTATTGCCAACTGGAGTCGCTTAATAATCTAGTCACGAACAAGTGTGGGCTGAGAACTTCGAGAGAGGCGAACGACGACACTCCGAATGGCTTGTTTGATACGGCTGTCGCCAAAATTACGGCCGGTAGAAAAAGGTCAGCCTCCACGTCGTCTTTATCGTCAACATCATCGTCTTCATCGTCATCATCGTCATCCTCCTCGACTACCTCTACGGCATCGAAAAGACGTGGAAAAAAACAAAAAAAGACTGATTCTCCCAAAAGCCCGATAATTGTCAAACCAGTTACGACCGGCGAAGTGAATACGGATCCATCAAACGAGGTATCCTCGAGAGATACGGAAAATGAAGATTGCGGTGATAGAGCGACCGAGCCTGAGAGTGACACAGAAGAAGAAGAAGAAGAAGAAAGAGCAGACAGTGGTGAACATAAGTCCTCCAAAGACACCGATGCCGCCATATCGCCACGAACCAATCTAAACGAGAAAACAGCAGTTACCCTCGACAAACCGTCCACCACTCCGACGAGGATGTCAGTCGAGAAAACCGTCTTCACGGAGACGGCACAAAACGTCCTCAGTCCTGCGGCATCACAAGCGTCTGATTCGTCATCACCATCGTCATCGTCAGAAGACGAAGAAGACGACACGAAAGAAAAAGGAACTTCTTTGTGGAGAAATAGGGGTGGATCGTAAGACTTTGTCGGAGTGATGGATCGCTCTACATTCAATATTGACCAACAGCCGAAACCTTATTTGGGGCGCAGCGATCTCGAACTGCTCTTCGACTACATTTTAGTAAAAAAAATGGGACTCAAAATCGAGTGGGACAAGGCAGTGGCCGAAGGCGATTGTGAAGCATTTTTGGCAAAACTGTGTACAAAAATCGCCAAAGAAGGATGTGATTTGTCCATCGTCCGGACAAAAGAAGACGGTTCCAAGATCGTGTTGGACTTGAGCGGGGGATTCGTTACGACTGTATTTGATGTAGATATGTAAATAACTTTATTACTGTAGTTCTTAGATATGCAAATATAAATAACATTGTAACTGTTGTGTTCTCATTACCTTTTATTTGATGTAGATATGTAAATAACTTTATTACTGTAGTTCTTAGATATGCAAATATAAATAACATTGTAACTGTTGTGTTCTCATTATCTTTTTCCTCAAACCCATTTGTATTGTGGACAGAAAAAGAGGTATTCACTAAAACTCGGCCGAATCCGTATCAATGTAGTAGCTTGTCTCGGTTTCAGCCGAGACCGCGGAAAGCGTATGTACAAACCGCAACTCGGCCGAGCTCGTGGAAGTCAAACTCGATTTTGGCCGAGCACGGTGCAGTGTATGTGTTTCTCTGGTACGGCCGAGCCCACGGTAATGAATGTGTTTCATGGTAGTTAATGTATTTCGGGTTCGGCCGAATCCGAGGTTGTTTCATGGTAGTTAATGTATTTCGGGTTCGGCCGAATCCGAGGTTGTGCAAAATTCGGTTCGGCCGGCTCTCAGAAATGTGTGTGGACGTATCGACTGAAAATAAGTTCTGTTTCGGGACACAACTATTTATGTGCAAAAAATTGTACCTCTATTCGGATAACCGAACGCTCACCACGCCATCGTAATGACGGGCGAGAAGAGCGGTACAATTTTTGTTTTTTGTCTCCCGGAAATTATTCCCGCGGCGAGGACAAAATTATTCTCTTAGCGGAGACAATTTTTCTGAGATGAAAAATTCTTAGTAACAGTAAAAAAAATCCCACCCTGCGACGCGCCGGCCCCTCCCCGCTGCTCCTTCCTTGAAGGAGTCATTATAATGGGCAAGGAGCTAAAGAGTCGCGCGCGAACGATACCCCGTATATATCAATTTTTGAGGTTTTGTCGAGACGATTTACTCGACACTCAAAAAAATCCCGCCCTCTGATTTGCTAAACATTTTGGCGGGAAAAATACTCGAATCCTATTGGTCGTCGGTCCAGAGTTGTTGAGAGTAGAGGGTTGACCGAAAAAAAAGTGGTGGGGGAAACTCTCAGTCTCACGGTGGACGTCTGAGAAGATGGTCACAAACGGGATTTTGTAAATTATTTTTCGGTAGTAATTTTGTAGCAGCTAGAACCCGAGTTAATCCGGAAACCCCGACATAGCCTATTCCGGGTCAGGTCTTTGAACTCACTCGAGACGGGCGTTCTGATTAGTAGGCGAATTTAGCGATGCATTCTTGTTTTAATATACACGTGTTTCGCCTACGCCCGGCCAAGGATTCAGACTCGTGTTTGGCTTTATGCTATCAAGGGTACAGATCAGACTGAAATTTGAGGTTTAACAAATTTTATTGAAAAAAATATAATACCAAGGTGGTCATTTCGGAGATCTTACTGTCAAAAATCCTGTTCTGGCCATCACCCGGAGTTTTTGGAAAGGTTGACACGTTGCCTCTCTATCTTAACGATGAAATCAACTGTTATCGGATTTATCTCTCTATTTTTCATTCGGATTTTAACGTCGTGACTCTTTCCTTCAAAAATATTCCAGATACCGAGAAGTCCATCGGAATCTTGAAAACTCTCTTTTGACGATACCTTTCCCGAATTTTGTTGGGAAACCACGGCGCATCGGATATCTTGTTTTTCTGTGGCCAGTTGAACGATGTCGGTGTTCATCTCCGGCGTGTAACACGACGATATTCTCGAAGAGAAGATCACGGCTTGAAATATCGCGTACGTTAAGCCAATACAAAACATCAAAACCATGTAATAACGACGAGCGCGTATCATCTGCGCTGTCAAACGTTGTTCGTATGAAGTATTACCGCTTTGTTTGTCTCGTATATAATTACGTAAACGTATCCGTCTCATTATGTTTTTGATAAATGTGCTCATGTTGAATTCGTCGGATCTTTAGCGATCGACGCTACTCCGAGAGTGAATAACTAGGACGGTTTATCCAACCAAGAGTCGGGGTGGTCTCGTCGAAAATACGATAATCGACATTTGTTCGCTTATCGGTCAGCTTTGGTCGAGAGTCGTATCCTGTCAAGATCACTCCAACCTACAACAAGACCGGTGTTTGTGTCAATTGCTCTCGTCCCGACGAAAAGAGGAGGACATAATGAGTTGCGTAGAAATCGAAGAAGCCTGGCACGATCTTACTATACAGGAGCGTTACTTATTGCTTCAACTCAAAGCCGAACGACGTTTGGCTAAACGTTTCTTAAACATTTCTAATCTCAAGGATTGTATTACCAGCATTGTGATAATTTTGTTTGTGTTATATTCTTGTTCGAACGACACGATCAGTACAAATTACGATCGACGAGATATCGTTGAATTGGACACGAAGGAACACTCAATCCGATGCGTCGTTCTGTTTGGCGAAGACTTTAGAAAATCCGAAAATCTTCTTGGAGTCTGGAAACTCCTCTGCGCAATTTCCCGTAAAACAACAACAGGAAACGATAAGGTGACCCGATCTTTCAGTCAGACAATCGAATTTGAAGGCGAAAACGAAATTTTGCTTGAGGAATCTACTTTTTTCACCAACGTATCGAATTCGACGATTCCGACTTCAGTTGCAAACGGGTAGTTATACTTGTAGAAAAACAATATATGTCCAAAAATTTACGAATTTTGTCGCTTTGAAAATAAATCATTTTTATGAAATATTTTTTGTCTCTTGTGTCTTGTTACCTCTACAGTACCGCTAAAAGATTTTCAAAGTCAGTATCACCCCGTTTGCCGGATTTAGGGTGGAAATCGTATATGTTTCGGAGGGACAAAATCTTACAGAGCAAATATTTTTAAGGTCCGAGAATCTGTTTTGGGGTTGATGAGAGTCGGGAAAGCACGGACTCGCGGATCTCTACTCGAATCCCCACCAACAATCCTCCCGGCGTATCCCCTCCATTGCTCAGGGGTCGAGGTCGGCCCCCCACTCACCTCCTCACGTTTGAATACGCGCTTTCACTCTGATCGCGCCAGTTGGAAACTAGCCGCTGGAGTCGTTCAAGCTGACATATTTATGCAGAAAACCATCCCGGCGGAGGCAGAAGTGAAGTGAAGTGAAGTGAAAACCGTCCATCAGATAGAAGTTCGGCGGAGGGAACGATCATGGAATCTGAGGACGAAATAAGAAAAATAATGTCTCGGGATTCGTTATATAAACAAATAATGTGTTCTAAAAATAATGAAACTGTAATGAACAAACTTGTGCGGAATATGAATTTCATCAATTCTCGGACGTCATCGACAGAGCCGTCGCAACACATATGGAAATTGCGGGGGATTGAACGTGAGAGGAGGCAGAAGGAAAGAGCCGCAATGTCGTCCCGGATCACGAACAATTTGATTCCCGTGGACAACGAGAGCATAACGAAAATGCACGAGGCATACGGTGTCGAGGATTCGATCGTCGATATCCAAGACAAAGTCGAATCCGATATGAACGAGTTCGGTAAAATGTATCAAACAGCCTCTCTGGACGAAAGGTACGGAGCATTAACCGAGTTAGCTGAATTTGAAATTTCAACGCTACCGACCGGAGAGGAGAGGGAGATAGAACGCGAGAAGAGGAAGAAGGAAAGAGCCGCGATGTCATCCCGGATCACAAACAATTTGATGCCCGTGGACAACGAGAGCATAATGAAAATGCGTGAGGCGTATGGTGTCGAGGATTCGATCGTCGACATCCAAGACAAAGTCGAATCCGATATGAACGAGTTCGGTAAATTGTATCAAACCGCCTCTCTGGTCGAAAGGTTCGGATTACTAACCAAATTAGCATTGGAATTTGGAATGTCGGTGCCACCCACGGGAGAGGAAAGGAAAATGCGAAAGACAGAAAGGCACAGACAGTGGCAGGAAAGGAGGGAGATGAATGCGAGACTTATCCACACTACGTTTGAAGATATCGACGGTCTGAGAAGAATCGGCGGGACTTATAAGACACCCAGTGGTGTCGGGAAAGTCAAAGAGATTGAGAAGATTGTTGAAAAACAAATGAGGAAATTCGATAAAATGTATACGAAAGCGGTGCAGAATGGTACGAGATACGATGTTCTAGAGGAATTGTTACAGCGTAGTAAAGAAACCGATGCACATAAAATGTAAATAACTTTTCTTGTAAATTATACCAGCGAAAATAATCTAATCTTTTTAGTCTATTATTGTAATACAGTTTTATATTTTGATTTAAATTGTTTCACTTGTATATATGTTTGTAGAATGAAATAATCTTTGTTTTGTAAATAACATTTATTTATTAACGAATGTTTTTATTTTTAAAAAAATCCTTTGAGATCAATCGGGAACCCGACAGGGGATCATGATTCGTGTAACGATCGGGATCCGATTATGGTAAGTCACTGAAAACCACTCTAACATGACCGTTAGTCGATACATAATCGGGGCAATTTTATTCGTATCTTTATTGGGTTCGGTTATGCTTTTGACGCATTACGTTTATTGGAAATTAGAATGTTACATCAAGGAAAAGATTTCGTTAAAAACACAAGAGGGTGGCGGGGTCAGCGGTGTCGGTCTCGAAGTTGTGGAACCGGAAGTGGCCCCGGGCAATTGGATGTCTGTCGAACCAGAAACCATCTGCAACAAATCGGACGTAGACGAAAAGGATGTCGAACCCGAAACCAGCTGCAAAGCAACGCAGACAGATTTCGGTTGGCCGAATTTGGCCGAAGTTGGCGAAACGATCCAGCCGAATGCGTCCGAGTCTGAAGATACGATCGGCGGCGAGTCGAAAGTTGACATTTTACCTTCGGCCCCACCACCTGAGTTAGTGGGGGGCGAAAACAGTCCCGACCGCTGGACGCCCCCGCCGCCGTACAACGAAGTCGTTGAGACGTACACACGAAACGATCTGGAATGGTATCGCGTGTTTGCGGCGTTCAATGAGAAACGCATGTCTATGGCCGTCCACTGGACCCCGCCGCCTGTGAGCGGAAAACCGTTGAAAAGGTGCGTAAGTGAAGTAGAGAAATTCGCCAACGCAGAAACGCATCCGGTAGGCGCACACGAAATTTTCGCTTTCATAAAAGCTTTCGTCGCTCTCACGAATCTCGTCTACGCGGAATCGGCGGTGGATAGTCCGGTCAATGTCACCGACGCCGTTACGTCAATCTCCGTCGAGGACGACGGTCATCGTGAATCGCGCGTGGACTTGTTCCGAAAGGCGTTCGTTCTGCTCGTGAGTCAATACGTACCGAAAACCCCGATCAAAAACAGAGTAGTCCCTTTCGGCTACGATTGGTTCATCTTTTCCGGTCGCATAACGTATGCCGTCATAAACGCTCACGTGACGTTATGCTCGATTAATCGCGGGGCAACCGCCGTAGCAGTCACCGCCCGTCCGTATTACACGGCGGACGAATATTCGGTCACCACGCGCGCCGTAGTGGACGGATTAAAGAACATCTGCGCGAATTTCACGTACTCGTTGGGCTACGAGAGATACAGTTCCAACCGCGTGTACATCGGCGTCGCTTTCCTCTACGCCAGCCTGTTGGAAATCGCTTGTGATCGCCTATTGACCGACGGACGGATGCCGGACTACGCGGAAACGTTAAACGGAATTCTCACGGACCCTTCTAACCGTTATGACGCGTTTGAGAGTCTGATCGGCGATATAGGCAAACGGAGTCCGACCGCCACTGAAAGTTCACGGGTCAACGCTCCGAACGAGAAACGCGTGCCGGTCGGCGCGAAACGCGGTGACGTCACTTACGACGGTGTTTACGATGACAGAACGTTTATAGCCCATCGTAGACTGCGCATGTACGCGTACATCCGGTCGTATTGCGAACAACTGCCGGCCGTACAGATTCTACTCAGGGAAAAACGGTTGGACGACCAGAGACTGTCTGTCCTTTTGCGCGCCGTCGAACCGATGAGTGACGAATCGTCGTTGTTCTATTTCAATCTCCATTCGCGCGTGGGCGCGTTCAAGTATCGCAACGGCTCGGCCCTTTTCGGCGCGGCGGGTCTTTCGAAATTTAGAAACGGCGTCGGCCGCACCTTTGAGGGTGGTGACGAAACGGACGGTGACTCGTTCGGGCGCGTTTACGCGGCGGACGGAGCAAGCATACTGTTTGTGCAAAGCCGAGCATTCACGTTCCACACGATAGGGCAATTGACCGATTTGGCCTACGGGGAAATTGAAAAATCGAACCGAGATCTGATGCCCGCTTGGTTGATGGGACAACGGCCGCTATTTCTTTCGGAAAAGAACAGACTGTCCGACATACCTTGCTCTCCACACCTGGAACCGTGCGTGATCGACACCGGCAAGAGCGAGGGTCTGATGTTGGACCTCATCGGCCGTCGTAATACGACCAATTATACGCCCGAAGAGGCTTCGTCAGCGTTGGTAGTGTTCGAAGACCAGAACATCGGCGCCGTATTCACATCCGTTCGCGAAAAAAATATGGACGTTCATTATAGCCGATGCACAGTGGCCACCACCTACTTCACGTTCACCACGTATTTTCGTATAACTAGAGAGAGCGTCAACGACGCTGAGGATATACGCCTCAGCTGCTATACGGGCAGTTCCGCTAAAATTAAGAAGAAACAGAAACGCAACGCCTCTTCTGGGGATTCTGACGTCAAAGGATCGACGACTGCCGTCCCTAACGCGGATGAGAAACCGGCGAGAGGTGCAAAAGGAAGAGATGACGAAACCGGTGACTTTGATATGGAGGAAAATTCGTCAGACGGAACGTTTGAATTCAATTACTGTTCGGTCCGAGTCTTCGTGCAGACCCGGGACGGTACGGATTATTTGGGTGGCGCCGTACGACCGGTGGTCACCAATTCGGTGGAAAAGAGGTCCAAAAGTAAATGCGCCTACAAATCCGAAGATCTAAAAAACGTATCCTTAACGGTGGCACCCTACGGAGGCGGTGATGACGGTTCGCCGGATCAACCGGCTTCGATCACGATTCTGTACAGGCCGAAAAACACAAAACAAGCGAAAATACCCTTGTCGCTGGCGGAGCGCGAGATTTCACCTTTCGCCACTGTCGAGCGTAAAAATGAAATTTTTCGGATAAAAATAGATTTAAGATATTCTGTATATTGTGACACGGTCGGTAAAATCGTCGTATTAGTTGACGCGCATGAGAAAAGGGCATGTATCGCGTCGATTCGGTCGAGCATATCGCAAGACGAACAGCAGTCTGATGAAAATGAAACACTCGCTAAAACTTCACTCCTTCTGGCGGAAGAAAATTTAGGTACGATAAAATACGACTCTAGGCGCAACCTGCGCACGTACGTATTTTTTGATAGCGGTTAGTTAGAATCGCGGTAACAACCGTTGAGTGGGAGGGGAGGGGGGTTCAGTCCCGGCCACGCCCTCAAGGGTGGGGAGAGGGGGAGAGCAATCAGCGTGCCGGCAGTCAGTCAGCTTTGGGATACTAGTCGAGCGGTCTACATCTGTTTTAACTCGACGCACCCGTGAAGAAGAACGAAGGTATAGAATCAATGGATAACGAAATGTTTTATGAATCTGAAAAAACGCGCGATCTTGTAAATCGAGAAGAACAAGTAGTTGCCGTCGTACGTTGTGGTGATAATATTTTATCCGCCGTAAAATTGACACCGCCGGATCTCGAGCTTCAGAACAGTCTTCTTGCACGAGCGAAAGAAATCATAAAAGAGGAGGAGAAGAGTTCCATGTCGTCGGATAACAACGGAAAGCGTGGTGGCATTAAACGCAAAAAAAATAAAATCGCCACACGCACCGGCAGTGCTACGACAGTGGATCGAGAACGTTTCCAACGAATCAACAGAGACGCTTTTCGAAGAAAAGTTATGAAACTGGTGGACGGGTGGATTCGGTTGCTTAAGGACGGTGATGAACTTAAACAGACTGTAGTCACTAACGACGATCAAGCAAAAACAAAAGGGCCCGAAAAAAGATCGAAGAGAGGCCCCGAGAAAAAGGTAAAGAATATCTACGCCGAAGAGATACGGGGGAGTTGCAGCGGCGACGCGGACGAATTGTTTCGTCAGCAGAATGGATATTTGTATTACAGTATTTTTTGTACAAAAGAGTTGGAATCTCTATTGACGAGTAAAAGACAGAAAATGGAGGGGGAAAACGAAATTGACGTTTTGATAGACAGACTGGCCATGCTGGCGAACATCTACATCAAAATAATGTACACGTTCGACATAAGACCTACGGTATTCATCAAATTCGACGACCGGGAAGTCCCGGCGTTGTTCGCCCGCCAGACGGTGCCTACGCCGGACACGTGCGTCACCGGCCCTCCGGGATATTACTGGACAAAGATCTTGCATTCTGACAACATCGTCAAGCCGATACAACGCGTCCCTTTACAACGCGTTAAATCGGAAAGACTCTTGCAGGATGTGACTTTCGTCGTTGTCGGCGAAAGAGCGTTGGATCAGCTGTTTCCAGTCGCACCGAATCAGTTCTTCGCGCAACAACGATCGCGAAAACGTTTCAAAGAAACATACAATTACCTAGCGTCCATTCCGGAAGTCGACCTTTCCCATTTGGGTTGGGACATTATCAAAGGGACGGGTGTTATAGATCCGATAAAAACGTTTTTGCCAAAAATAACAACGGCGGAGGTTTGTTCTGCGGACGATGAAGTTTTCACCAACTACATGGACATGTTCGTCACCATGGTTGTGCTGAGATTGAAAAACGAACAACTCACGTTGGCTCACAAACAGGTCTCTCCTAAACAACCGCGCGTACTGAGGACCGAATACAAGTTCGAGATCGCTGGGAGAGCAGACCGCCCGGCGATTTATTTTTTCAGGGACCGGAATGATTTCGTGACGGACATTTCGGTGTTGAGCGTGGTTGACGATCTCTTTGGCTCGGAGGAAATTGTGTCTAGGATGATGGGAGACGGCGACTTTGACGACGGCGTCTACTTTTACGACGTACTGTCAGTGAACGAAATTCTGACGCTACTGAAATCTCTCGGAATATCTTACGTTCAACCGGAACACCAAGATTTCTACACATACGTTCTGTCTTTCAACGACGATGTGCGTGAAGCGATAGCTTGCTCGTCTCATACTATCGACTACAGACTCGAAGATGTCATCGCGGCAGGCACGTTGATTAAACTACACGAGACGGATCCGGCCCGTTTCAAACCCGCCGAATGTCTGATTAAGGCCGATGATATAATCGTGACAACCAACATGTCGCAGTACACCACGACCTACTACGTAGAAAAGGGCAAAAAACTATTGAGAGTTCTAAACGGGTATCCCGAAAATCTCCAGCGGAGCGATTGCGTCATGCGCGTGTTCAAGTTGAAATGGAAAGGAAAAGATTGTTCGGAAATCCCAAAATCCCTTTATACGATTTTCCCTCAATTTAGTTTCGTTTTCAAGAACATGGAGTTGTACGAAGAAGTCGAAGCGGGAATAACGACAGACTTTGGGTCGACTGAGATTATTTTTCCGGACATGAGGTATAGTCTGATCGAAATGAAACCGGAAATCACAATCGGTCCAATGGAAGTTCGGGTTTCGCCCGAGGAGGATATTTTAAAAGATTTCAACTTTAATCTCTGATCCGATTAATATAACGGCCCGTTCAAAAAGAACACCGTCACTGCCAGTGTCATCGATCGCTACTTGTTAATGATACATTTATAAATTTTACCAACAGTATTTTTATTATTTATAAACATATATTTACATATTTATCGTTTTGATTTTTTTGCCTTTCCACCGGCATTTTTATTTTGTTTCTTTGTCGGTTTGTCCTGTTTGTCATGGTTGATCAACAGATTAACGGACGAAATTTTCTCCAATCGCTCCGTACCCAAGTAAACGGCTTGTACGGGGAAATCTTTCCATTCGCATCCCTTCTCGTCGGTCACGGTGTCGGTTTTGAAATCGTATTTTATACTGTCCTTGACCACGGGCGTAAAGTCGTGGAACACCATCGACGCGGGCGTATCGCCTTTCTTCACGATCCTCATCCGAGCGTACCTCTTGGGTTGGCCTTTATCGTTTTCACCCACAATGATGCTCTTTTTGACCTTCCTCTCCTTGCTAGCTCCCGCGGGTAACGCGGAATTAACAATCTTGACGATACAATATCTGTTGTTGATGTTCGATGATCCGACACACTTTTCAAGCACTTGGGTCATCTCAGGCGTCATCACAATACTGAGACTCGAGATGTCTATGGAGTCTTTGTCGCGCGCGACCTCATCGTGTTTGACGAAACGTTTGTCGATGTCACCGCGAGGGGCCGGTTGAGGCTGCGGGGGCGCGATCATACCAACGTCGTCTTTACTTTTAGATTCAGTTTCTTTATTTGATTTTTCAAATTGTGACGGACCCGTCACGGTGGCCAATATCTTTCCGACCAAAGGTGGTGAAACGACCTTATTGCCCTCGCCATCGCGACGTTCACTCGGTATTTGTAACTGAACGTGCATCGGCACCGCTTCCGCTATTGGAGCCGGTGTACGCTGGCTGCTGTTTTGCGTCGTTTGTACAGGTGAGGCTATCGCCTCCTTTCTCGGAACAGGCGCTGGTGGACGTTCGGGAACGTTTTGGGTGGGTCCTGCCGGCGAACGATCGGGAACGTTTTGAGACGTCTTCGCGGGTGCTGCCGGCGGAAGCTGAGGAACGTTTTGAGATATCCTCGGGGATGCCACTGGCGGACGTTGGGGAACGTTTTGAGACGTCGTCACTGGTACCGCCGGCGGGCGTTGGGGAACGTTTTGAGACGTCGTCACTGGTACCGCCGGTGGGCGTTGGGGAACGTTTTGAGACGTCGTCACTGGTATTGCCGGCGAGTGTTGGGGAACGTTTTGAAACATCGTCACTGGTACCGCCGGCGGACGTTGGGGAAGGTGATACGTCATCACTGGTGCCGCCGGCGAACGTTCGGGAACGTTTGCCACCGTCCCGGGGAGGTCTTTTCTCTGAGCCTGATCCGGCGGACGTTCAAATTCGGGGACGACATGTCTGATTTTTGCTGCCGCTGCCGCTGCCGCGCGTTCACGTTCCGCTAAAAGTTCACTGTTCAATTGTTCATTTCGTTTGCGCTCGCCGTCGAGTCTGAACTCGAGATCCTGGAGGCGGCCTCGTTCCGATAACAACCATTCGTGCTCTTCTTTGAGTTTCGCGTCGACTTTGTCGAACCGCTCCCTTTCGTTCCGCAACGTTTCTTCCATCGATCTCAGACGCTCGGCGTTCTCGTTGTTCTCGCCGCGCTCATCCATCATCTGTTTTTGTAGTGCCTGTATTCTGTTTTGATACTCTTCCGCCCTACTACTCATCGTTCCTTCGATGTCGTATAATTTCCTTTCTAACATTTCTATCGCACCGGCGTTCGTCATGATGTCGGCGGCGTAACCGGTTTTTAAAAGCTCTTCTGCCGGCTCTGTTTCAGCGGGTTCTATTTCGGATTCACCACCGTCTGTGTATTCGGACGTTCGGGCTTCGTCGTCCGCGTCAGCCGCGTCTTTGGTAGCGGTCACGACAACGATGGCGACGAATATGGCGAACACCAATAGCGGTATCACGTAACCGGAAATCATTGTCTGTCGATATATTTACTTATCACCGTCTGCGGAGAAAGTCTCACCCAAGCCCACCGGCTCGTGCGACACGGGGGCGGGCGAAAGAGTGTGGGTTTTTTTCGAAAGGGACCGGCTTTTTTTCGCCCGCGCCGATTTCATAGCTTTTTTTTGTGGAACGTCGGTCGTGTCGGTGGCTGGTCGCCTTTTGTTCGTTGCATCGCACGGGCGTTTTGAAGTGTTATCCGCGGTGCGGGTGGCAGCGGGTGGGCCGGTCACAACCGGCCCGGGCGATATGCTCGTGGCGGTTGTAATCCGGCATGCGGTATTGCTTGACTTCCTTTTTGCACCGGCTTCCGTGACGTTCGCTCTATTTTGGGGTTTCCTACTTTTCTTCGTCTCTATGATATCATCAAATTCGTCTCTGGCCCGATCTGTCAGATCGTTCAGTTTGCTGACGGTCAGCGTTCTCGTACATTCGGTCATTTCTCTCTTTTGATAAAAGATGTTGCACGAGCCCAACACCATGTATAGCGAACTGTTTGGATACACGTAACTGCAGCCGACTTTATCCCAGCCGATGGTCTGCTGGTAAAAGAGACGCGATCGCAAGACGCGGTTTTTCATCACCTTCTCGTGCGTTTCCATGACCCTCAAAAACGTTTTAACGCTATCGGTCGTATCGAGCGTGTATACCATCCTCATTACGGGTGTTTTTTTGATGGTCGGCCGGTAACCGGAACCTTGATCTTTATCGAGCCAAGCGGCCGTCTCTGTTTTGGGATATTCACACAGCACGCCGAAACTGAGTACTCGAAATCCGAAACACAACATGATATGCACCGTGTGAGCTGCCGGGACGATCGGATCGTTGGCGTTGTTCGGTTCCCACTTGGCTCGGGTACGAAACGCGACGATCGCGTCTTTCTTGTCGGCGGCCACATTCCCCAGTGAAAATAGAAAATCCAACACTACCGGACGTTCTTGAAGGGCTTCATAAATTTTCGCCTCAAAGTTACGAAAGTCGTTAACGACACCCGGAGGGTACGAGTTCCACCAGAACGACGGCGGAAGACCTTCCGAAAACTGATGTCCGGGGAGATTTCCCCTCGCTTTATTTTTTATCTTTTTTCGTTTGCCTTCAATTCTGGGTCTTGTAGGTCTAGTCAACGCCACGTGCGAATTGAGGACGTAAGAACCCACAAAATGCCAACTTGGATACGAATGCTCGCCGACGCCGACGAAAACGTTAGTTTCTTTCGTGAGCACTCGCGGAAACTTGACTTTGGCGTGACTCAGCGGTTTCCCGACGATTTTCACGATATAGTCGGTGGTCGGACAAACCTTTGAACGGTTGAACCGATGGTCTATGAGCAGAGTCGCGTTGTCGAAACTGAAAAGACGAACATTTTCAAACAAAAAGGTTTTGATTACGCCCTGGTTTTTAATTATCGTAGATACGAATTCTGCCGGTATCGAAATCATTTCTATTTCGAAAATATCCGTTTTAACAAAAAAAGGCAAGAGGTGGGTATAAAATTCTATTTTCAATACACGTTGTGGTTTACTGTCAATTTTACCCGCTTTCGGCATCAAACTGTCGAGTGCCTTGGTCGTATTTGCTTTGGTAACGAACATGCTGACGGAATCTTTGGCGCTCTCGGGAGGCGTGAGAACTCCGGCGTCTGATTCGTCGCTGTCGGTCTCGCTTTCAATAACCACCGTTGATTCGGAATCGGTGCTATCGCTCTCGCTTTCGTCATCGTCTAGGGTTATATTTCTTTTCGCTACTTTAACGCGCGCCGACTTGCCGAAATTGCTCCACTCGAAATTTTCGCTGTCGGAGCTCGATGACGACAAGTACGATTGGGCTCGCTTCATACTTCGTTCCTTACTACTATTTCCGAATTATTCGAATAATTTAACGAAATCTTGGACGATTTCTTCTTCCTCTTCTCCTTCCTCCGCTATAGAAACGTCATTGACCTTATTCTTCACAATGGGCTTTTCTGCTACGTAGGATCTTCCGTCGGACGTTGCGGCGTCCTTACCTTTCCCATCTCCCCCCAGAGCTTCGTCTATGCAGGTGCGCATCAACGAGTCGCATACCTCTTTTATCCGCCCGATTACCGCCGTTCTCTTTTGGCCGTCTAATGAATACAACCAAGTCAGAACCGCGATTAGGACGATTAACAAAAAGTAAAACACCAACGTTAACAGTTTGGGCAGACCGACCAGGACGACTACGAAAGCAGTGACGCTGCAAAACGCCGTATTGCGCAGCATAGCTATATCGGCCGCGTCCAACGGACCGGCTACATACGCAACAGTACTGCTCAACACCATGATTTACAAACTTATAGATTTCGCGGCCGAACCCGTGAGCTCGGCTAAAATTTCAAAGTGCCAAAACGACCTTCCACTCCGCCGTCCGTCACGAGACTGAACGTTTCCCCCACCACTTTTCGGCTCTGTCAACCCCTAATCTTCGACAACTCCCAACCGCCAACCAATAGGATTCGAGTATTTTTCCCGCCAAATTTTTTGACCAATCAGAGGCCCGGATTTTTTCGATCGTTGGAAAAAACGTCTCGACTTAACCCCCAAAATGCATATATACAGGGTATCGTTCGCGCGCGACTCTTTAGCTCCTTGCCCATTAAAATGACTCCTTCAAGGAAGGAGCAGCGGGGAGGGGCCGGCGCGTCGCAGGGTGGGATTTTTTTTATTACTGTTGGATACGAATTTTTTCATCAGAGAAAATTTTTGTTCTGGCCGGATTTTATTTTTTGGCGAGACATAAAAAACGAAAAAAAATTACCGCTCTCCTCGTCTGTCATTACGAATCCAAAATAGCTATTAGCACCGCCGTCACACAGCGCTGTGGGCGTTCGGTTACCCGAATAGAGGTACAAATTTTTAAATCCGTACGTTTTTTATTTTTACATTCTGACTGAGGCCGGAGATTTCAAAACTTTTCTCGCAGAGTTTTATATTCTGCCGACCGCTCTTCTCGTCTGTCATTACGAATCCAAAATAGCTATTAGCACCGCCGTCACACAGCGCTGTGGGCGTTCGGTTACCCGAATAGAGGTACAAATTTTTAAATCCGTGCGTTTTTTATTTTTACATTCTGACTGAGGCCGGAGATTTCAAAACTTTTCTCGCAGAGTTTTATATTCTGCCGGACCGCAAAACTCATACGTTTTTGACACTCTGCACTTCGTGTCCATATTGCCGTTTTAAGTCAATGCCGTCCACTTGCGGACCATCGCAGAACTCGGTTTAGGCAAATACGACGCCGAAACGGCCGTATCGTCACATCTAGGATCGGCGCGAAAAGAGGTGTAAATCAGTGCGTTTTTATTTTTTATTTTGACGGAAAGTCGGTTGTACGATCTGGAATGGTATCGCGTGTTTGCGGCGTTCAATGAGAAACGCATGTCTATGGCCGTCCACTGGACCCCGCCGCCTGTGAGCGGAAAACCGTTGAAAAGGTGCGTAAGTGAAGTAGAGAAATTCGCCAACGCAGAAACGCATCCGGTAGGCGCACACGAAATTTTCGCTTTCATAAAAGCTTTCGTCGCTCTCACGAATCTCGTCTACGCGGAATCGGCGGTGGATAGTCCGGTCAATGTCACCGACGCCGTTACGTCAATCTCCGTCGAGGACGACGGTCATCGTGAATCGCGCGTGGACTTGTTCCGAAAGGCGTTCGTTCTGCTCGTGAGTCAATACGTACCGAAAACCCCGATCAAAAACAGAGTAGTCCCTTTCGGCTACGATTGGTTCATCTTTTCCGGTCGCATAACGTATGCCGTCATAAACGCTCACGTGACGTTATGCTCGATTAATCGCGGGGCAACCGCCGTAGCAGTCACCGCCCGTCCGTATTACACGGCGGACGAATATTCGGTCACCACGCGCGCCGTAGTGGACGGATTAAAGAACATCTGCGCGAATTTCACGTACTCGTTGGGCTACGAGAGATACAGTTCCAACCGCGTGTACATCGGCGTCGCTTTCCTCTACGCCAGCCTGTTGGAAATCGCTTGTGATCGCCTATTGACCGACGGACGGATGCCGGACTACGCGGAAACGTTAAACGGAATTCTCACGGACCCTTCTAACCGTTATGACGCGTTTGAGAGTCTGATCGGCGATATAGGCAAACGGAGTCCGACCGCCACTGAAAGTTCACGGGTCAACGCTCCGAACGAGAAACGCGTGCCGGTCGGCGCGAAACGCGGTGACGTCACTTACGACGGTGTTTACGATGACAGAACGTTTATAGCCCATCGTAGACTGCGCATGTACGCGTACATCCGGTCGTATTGCGAACAACTGCCGGCCGTACAGATTCTACTCAGGGAAAAACGGTTGGACGACCAGAGACTGTCTGTCCTTTTGCGCGCCGTCGAACCGATGAGTGACGAATCGTCGTTGTTCTATTTCAATCTCCATTCGCGCGTGGGCGCGTTCAAGTATCGCAACGGCTCGGCCCTTTTCGGCGCGGCGGGTCTTTCGAAATTTAGAAACGGCGTCGGCCGCACCTTTGAGGGTGGTGACGAAACGGACGGTGACTCGTTCGGGCGCGTTTACGCGGCGGACGGAGCAAGCATACTGTTTGTGCAAAGCCGAGCATTCACGTTCCACACGATAGGGCAATTGACCGATTTGGCCTACGGGGAAATTGAAAAATCGAACCGAGATCTGATGCCCGCTTGGTTGATGGGACAACGGCCGCTATTTCTTTCGGAAAAGAACAGACTGTCCGACATACCTTGCTCTCCACACCTGGAACCGTGCGTGATCGACACCGGCAAGAGCGAGGGTCTGATGTTGGACCTCATCGGCCGTCGTAATACGACCAATTATACGCCCGAAGAGGCTTCGTCAGCGTTGGTAGTGTTCGAAGACCAGAACATCGGCGCCGTATTCACATCCGTTCGCGAAAAAAATATGGACGTTCATTATAGCCGATGCACAGTGGCCACCACCTACTTCACGTTCACCACGTATTTTCGTATAACTAGAGAGAGCGTCAACGACGCTGAGGATATACGCCTCAGCTGCTATACGGGCAGTTCCGCTAAAATTAAGAAGAAACAGAAACGCAACGCCTCTTCTGGGGATTCTGACGTCAAAGGATCGACGACTGCCGTCCCTAACGCGGATGAGAAACCGGCGAGAGGTGCAAAAGGAAGAGATGACGAAACCGGTGACTTTGATATGGAGGAAAATTCGTCAGACGGAACGTTTGAATTCAATTACTGTTCGGTCCGAGTCTTCGTGCAGACCCGGGACGGTACGGATTATTTGGGTGGCGCCGTACGACCGGTGGTCACCAATTCGGTGGAAAAGAGGTCCAAAAGTAAATGCGCCTACAAATCCGAAGATCTAAAAAACGTATCCTTAACGGTGGCACCCTACGGAGGCGGTGATGACGGTTCGCCGGATCAACCGGCTTCGATCACGATTCTGTACAGGCCGAAAAACACAAAACAAGCGAAAATACCCTTGTCGCTGGCGGAGCGCGAGATTTCACCTTTCGCCACTGTCGAGCGTAAAAATGAAATTTTTCGGATAAAAATAGATTTAAGATATTCTGTATATTGTGACACGGTCGGTAAAATCGTCGTATTAGTTGACGCGCATGAGAAAAGGGCATGTATCGCGTCGATTCGGTCGAGCATATCGCAAGACGAACAGCAGTCTGATGAAAATGAAACACTCGCTAAAACTTCACTCCTTCTGGCGGAAGAAAATTTAGGTACGATAAAATACGACTCTAGGCGCAACCTGCGCACGTACGTATTTTTTGATAGCGGTTAGTTAGAATCGCGGTAACAACCGTTGAGTGGGAGGGGAGGGGGGTTCAGTCCCGGCCACGCCCTCAAGGGTGGGGAGAGGGGGAGAGCAATCAGCGTGCCGGCAGTCAGTCAGCTTTGGGATACTAGTCGAGCGGTCTACATCTGTTTTAACTCGACGCACCCGTGAAGAAGAACGAAGGTATAGAATCAATGGATAACGAAATGTTTTATGAATCTGAAAAAACGCGCGATCTTGTAAATCGAGAAGAACAAGTAGTTGCCGTCGTACGTTGTGGTGATAATATTTTATCCGCCGTAAAATTGACACCGCCGGATCTCGAGCTTCAGAACAGTCTTCTTGCACGAGCGAAAGAAATCATAAAAGAGGAGGAGAAGAGTTCCATGTCGTCGGATAACAACGGAAAGCGTGGTGGCATTAAACGCAAAAAAAATAAAATCGCCACACGCACCGGCAGTGCTACGACAGTGGATCGAGAACGTTTCCAACGAATCAACAGAGACGCTTTTCGAAGAAAAGTTATGAAACTGGTGGACGGGTGGATTCGGTTGCTTAAGGACGGTGATGAACTTAAACAGACTGTAGTCACTAACGACGATCAAGCAAAAACAAAAGGGCCCGAAAAAAGATCGAAGAGAGGCCCCGAGAAAAAGGTAAAGAATATCTACGCCGAAGAGATACGGGGGAGTTGCAGCGGCGACGCGGACGAATTGTTTCGTCAGCAGAATGGATATTTGTATTACAGTATTTTTTGTACAAAAGAGTTGGAATCTCTATTGACGAGTAAAAGACAGAAAATGGAGGGGGAAAACGAAATTGACGTTTTGATAGACAGACTGGCCATGCTGGCGAACATCTACATCAAAATAATGTACACGTTCGACATAAGACCTACGGTATTCATCAAATTCGACGACCGGGAAGTCCCGGCGTTGTTCGCCCGCCAGACGGTGCCTACGCCGGACACGTGCGTCACCGGCCCTCCGGGATATTACTGGACAAAGATCTTGCATTCTGACAACATCGTCAAGCCGATACAACGCGTCCCTTTACAACGCGTTAAATCGGAAAGACTCTTGCAGGATGTGACTTTCGTCGTTGTCGGCGAAAGAGCGTTGGATCAGCTGTTTCCAGTCGCACCGAATCAGTTCTTCGCGCAACAACGATCGCGAAAACGTTTCAAAGAAACATACAATTACCTAGCGTCCATTCCGGAAGTCGACCTTTCCCATTTGGGTTGGGACATTATCAAAGGGACGGGTGTTATAGATCCGATAAAAACGTTTTTGCCAAAAATAACAACGGCGGAGGTTTGTTCTGCGGACGATGAAGTTTTCACCAACTACATGGACATGTTCGTCACCATGGTTGTGCTGAGATTGAAAAACGAACAACTCACGTTGGCTCACAAACAGGTCTCTCCTAAACAACCGCGCGTACTGAGGACCGAATACAAGTTCGAGATCGCTGGGAGAGCAGACCGCCCGGCGATTTATTTTTTCAGGGACCGGAATGATTTCGTGACGGACATTTCGGTGTTGAGCGTGGTTGACGATCTCTTTGGCTCGGAGGAAATTGTGTCTAGGATGATGGGAGACGGCGACTTTGACGACGGCGTCTACTTTTACGACGTACTGTCAGTGAACGAAATTCTGACGCTACTGAAATCTCTCGGAATATCTTACGTTCAACCGGAACACCAAGATTTCTACACATACGTTCTGTCTTTCAACGACGATGTGCGTGAAGCGATAGCTTGCTCGTCTCATACTATCGACTACAGACTCGAAGATGTCATCGCGGCAGGCACGTTGATTAAACTACACGAGACGGATCCGGCCCGTTTCAAACCCGCCGAATGTCTGATTAAGGCCGATGATATAATCGTGACAACCAACATGTCGCAGTACACCACGACCTACTACGTAGAAAAGGGCAAAAAACTATTGAGAGTTCTAAACGGGTATCCCGAAAATCTCCAGCGGAGCGATTGCGTCATGCGCGTGTTCAAGTTGAAATGGAAAGGAAAAGATTGTTCGGAAATCCCAAAATCCCTTTATACGATTTTCCCTCAATTTAGTTTCGTTTTCAAGAACATGGAGTTGTACGAAGAAGTCGAAGCGGGAATAACGACAGACTTTGGGTCGACTGAGATTATTTTTCCGGACATGAGGTATAGTCTGATCGAAATGAAACCGGAAATCACAATCGGTCCAATGGAAGTTCGGGTTTCGCCCGAGGAGGATATTTTAACAGATTTCAACTTTAATCTCTGATCCGATTAATATAACGGCCCGTTCAAAAAGAACACCGTCACTGCCAGTGTCATCGATCGCTACTTGTTAATGATACATTTATAAATTTTACCAACAGTATTTTTATTATTTATAAACATATATTTACATATTTATCGTTTTGATTTTTTTGCCTTTCCACCGGCATTTTTATTTTGTTTCTTTGTCGGTTTGTCCTGTTTGTCATGGTTGATCAACAGATTAACGGACGAAATTTTCTCCAATCGCTCCGTACCCAAGTAAACGGCTTGTACGGGGAAATCTTTCCATTCGCATCCCTTCTCGTCGGTCACGGTGTCGGTTTTGAAATCGTATTTTATACTGTCCTTGACCACGGGCGTAAAGTCGTGGAACACCATCGACGCGGGCGTATCGCCTTTCTTCACGATCCTCATCCGAGCGTACCTCTTGGGTTGGCCTTTATCGTTTTCACCCACAATGATGCTCTTTTTGACCTTCCTCTCCTTGCTAGCTCCCGCGGGTAACGCGGAATTAACAATCTTGACGATACAATATCTGTTGTTGATGTTCGATGATCCGACACACTTTTCAAGCACTTGGGTCATCTCAGGCGTCATCACAATACTGAGACTCGAGATGTCTATGGAGTCTTTGTCGCGCGCGACCTCATCGTGTTTGACGAAACGTTTGTCGATGTCACCGCGAGGGGCCGGTTGAGGCTGCGGGGGCGCGATCATACCAACGTCGTCTTTACTTTTAGATTCAGTTTCTTTATTTGATTTTTCAAATTGTGACGGACCCGTCACGGTGGCCAATATCTTTCCGACCAAAGGTGGTGAAACGACCTTATTGCCCTCGCCATCGCGACGTTCACTCGGTATTTGTAACTGAACGTGCATCGGCACCGCTTCCGCTATTGGAGCCGGTGTACGCTGGCTGCTGTTTTGCGTCGTTTGTACAGGTGAGGCTATCGCCTCCTTTCTCGGAACAGGCGCTGGTGGACGTTCGGGAACGTTTTGGGTGGGTCCTGCCGGCGAACGATCGGGAACGTTTTGAGACGTCTTCGCGGGTGCTGCCGGCGGAAGCTGAGGAACGTTTTGAGATATCCTCGGGGATGCCACTGGCGGACGTTGGGGAACGTTTTGAGACGTCGTCACTGGTACCGCCGGCGGGCGTTGGGGAACGTTTTGAGACGTCGTCACTGGTACCGCCGGTGGGCGTTGGGGAACGTTTTGAGACGTCGTCACTGGTATTGCCGGCGAGTGTTGGGGAACGTTTTGAAACATCGTCACTGGTACCGCCGGCGGACGTTGGGGAAGGTGATACGTCATCACTGGTGCCGCCGGCGAACGTTCGGGAACGTTTGCCACCGTCCCGGGGAGGTCTTTTCTCTGAGCCTGATCCGGCGGACGTTCAAATTCGGGGACGACATGTCTGATTTTTGCTGCCGCTGCCGCTGCCGCGCGTTCACGTTCCGCTAAAAGTTCACTGTTCAATTGTTCATTTCGTTTGCGCTCGCCGTCGAGTCTGAACTCGAGATCCTGGAGGCGGCCTCGTTCCGATAACAACCATTCGTGCTCTTCTTTGAGTTTCGCGTCGACTTTGTCGAACCGCTCCCTTTCGTTCCGCAACGTTTCTTCCATCGATCTCAGACGCTCGGCGTTCTCGTTGTTCTCGCCGCGCTCATCCATCATCTGTTTTTGTAGTGCCTGTATTCTGTTTTGATACTCTTCCGCCCTACTACTCATCGTTCCTTCGATGTCGTATAATTTCCTTTCTAACATTTCTATCGCACCGGCGTTCGTCATGATGTCGGCGGCGTAACCGGTTTTTAAAAGCTCTTCTGCCGGCTCTGTTTCAGCGGGTTCTATTTCGGATTCACCACCGTCTGTGTATTCGGACGTTCGGGCTTCGTCGTCCGCGTCAGCCGCGTCTTTGGTAGCGGTCACGACAACGATGGCGACGAATATGGCGAACACCAATAGCGGTATCACGTAACCGGAAATCATTGTCTGTCGATATATTTACTTATCACCGTCTGCGGAGAAAGTCTCACCCAAGCCCACCGGCTCGTGCGACACGGGGGCGGGCGAAAGAGTGTGGGTTTTTTTCGAAAGGGACCGGCTTTTTTTCGCCCGCGCCGATTTCATAGCTTTTTTTTGTGGAACGTCGGTCGTGTCGGTGGCTGGTCGCCTTTTGTTCGTTGCATCGCACGGGCGTTTTGAAGTGTTATCCGCGGTGCGGGTGGCAGCGGGTGGGCCGGTCACAACCGGCCCGGGCGATATGCTCGTGGCGGTTGTAATCCGGCATGCGGTATTGCTTGACTTCCTTTTTGCACCGGCTTCCGTGACGTTCGCTCTATTTTGGGGTTTCCTACTTTTCTTCGTCTCTATGATATCATCAAATTCGTCTCTGGCCCGATCTGTCAGATCGTTCAGTTTGCTGACGGTCAGCGTTCTCGTACATTCGGTCATTTCTCTCTTTTGATAAAAGATGTTGCACGAGCCCAACACCATGTATAGCGAACTGTTTGGATACACGTAACTGCAGCCGACTTTATCCCAGCCGATGGTCTGCTGGTAAAAGAGACGCGATCGCAAGACGCGGTTTTTCATCACCTTCTCGTGCGTTTCCATGACCCTCAAAAACGTTTTAACGCTATCGGTCGTATCGAGCGTGTATACCATCCTCATTACGGGTGTTTTTTTGATGGTCGGCCGGTAACCGGAACCTTGATCTTTATCGAGCCAAGCGGCCGTCTCTGTTTTGGGATATTCACACAGCACGCCGAAACTGAGTACTCGAAATCCGAAACACAACATGATATGCACCGTGTGAGCTGCCGGGACGATCGGATCGTTGGCGTTGTTCGGTTCCCACTTGGCTCGGGTACGAAACGCGACGATCGCGTCTTTCTTGTCGGCGGCCACATTCCCCAGTGAAAATAGAAAATCCAACACTACCGGACGTTCTTGAAGGGCTTCATAAATTTTCGCCTCAAAGTTACGAAAGTCGTTAACGACACCCGGAGGGTACGAGTTCCACCAGAACGACGGCGGAAGACCTTCCGAAAACTGATGTCCGGGGAGATTTCCCCTCGCTTTATTTTTTATCTTTTTTCGTTTGCCTTCAATTCTGGGTCTTGTAGGTCTAGTCAACGCCACGTGCGAATTGAGGACGTAAGAACCCACAAAATGCCAACTTGGATACGAATGCTCGCCTACGCCGACGAAAACGTTAGTTTCTTTCGTGAGCACTCGCGGAAACTTGACTTTGGCGTGACTCAGCGGTTTCCCGACGATTTTCACGATATAGTCGGTGGTCGGACAAACCTTTGAACGGTTGAACCGATGGTCTATGAGCAGAGTCGCGTTGTCGAAACTGAAAAGACGAACATTTTCAAACAAAAAGGTTTTGATTACGCCCTGGTTTTTAATTATCGTAGATACGAATTCTGCCGGTATCGAAATCATTTCTATTTCGAAAATATCCGTTTTAACAAAAAAAGGCAAGAGGTGGGTATAAAATTCTATTTTCAATACACGTTGTGGTTTACTGTCAATTTTACCCGCTTTCGGCATCAAACTGTCGAGTGCCTTGGTCGTATTTGCTTTGGTAACGAACATGCTGACGGAATCTTTGGCGCTCTCGGGAGGCGTGAGAACTCCGGCGTCTGATTCGTCGCTGTCGGTCTCGCTTTCAATAACCACCGTTGATTCGGAATCGGTGCTATCGCTCTCGCTTTCGTCATCGTCTAGGGTTATATTTCTTTTCGCTACTTTAACGCGCGCCGACTTGCCGAAATTGCTCCACTCGAAATTTTCGCTGTCGGAGCTCGATGACGACAAGTACGATTGGGCTCGCTTCATACTTCGTTCCTTACTACTATTTCCGAATTATTCGAATAATTTAACGAAATCTTGGACGATTTCTTCTTCCTCTTCTCCTTCCTCCGCTATAGAAACGTCATTGACCTTATTCTTCACAATGGGCTTTTCTGCTACGTAGGATCTTCCGTCGGACGTTGCGGCGTCCTTACCTTTCCCATCTCCCCCCAGAGCTTCGTCTATGCAGGTGCGCATCAACGAGTCGCATACCTCTTTTATCCGCCCGATTACCGCCGTTCTCTTTTGGCCGTCTAATGAATACAACCAAGTCAGAACCGCGATTAGGACGATTAACAAAAAGTAAAACACCAACGTTAACAGTTTGGGCAGACCGACCAGGACGACTACGAAAGCAGTGACGCTGCAAAACGCCGTATTGCGCAGCATAGCTATATCGGCCGCGTCCAACGGACCGGCTACATACGCAACAGTACTGCTCAACACCATGATTTACAAACTTATAGATTTCGCGGCCGAACCCGTGAGCTCGGCTAAAATTTCAAAGTGCCAAAACGACCTTCCACTCCGCCGTCCGTCACGAGACTGAACGTTTCCCCCACCACTTTTCGGCTCTGTCAACCCCTAATCTTCGACAACTCCCAACCGCCAACCAATAGGATTCGAGTATTTTTCCCGCCAAATTTTTTGACCAATCAGAGGCCCGGATTTTTTCGATCGTTGGAAAAAACGTCTCGACTTAACCCCCAAAATGCATATATACAGGGTATCGTTCGCGCGCGACTCTTTAGCTCCTTGCCCATTAAAATGACTCCTTCAAGGAAGGAGCAGCGGGGAGGGGCCGGCGCGTCGCAGGGTGGGATTTTTTTTATTACTGTTGGATACGAATTTTTTCATCAGAGAAAATTTTTGTTCTGGCCGGATTTTATTTTTTGGCGAGACATAAAAAACGAAAAAAAATTACCGCTCTCCTCGTCTGTCATTACGAATCCAAAATAGCTATTAGCACCGCCGTCACACAGCGCTGTGGGCGTTCGGTTACCCGAATAGAGGTACAAATTTTTAAATCCGTACGTTTTTTATTTTTACATTCTGACTGAGGCCGGAGATTTCAAAACTTTTCTCGCAGAGTTTTATATTCTGCCGACCGCTCTTCTCGTCTGTCATTACGAATCCAAAATAGCTATTAGCACCGCCGTCACACAGCGCTGTGGGCGTTCGGTTACCCGAATAGAGGTACAAATTTTTAAATCCGTGCGTTTTTTATTTTTACATTCTGACTGAGGCCGGAGATTTCAAAACTTTTCTCGCAGAGTTTTATATTCTGCCGGACCGCAAAACTCATACGTTTTTGACACTCTGCACTTCGTGTCCATATTGCCGTTTTAAGTCAATGCCGTCCACTTGCGGACCATCGCAGAACTCGGTTTAGGCAAATACGACGCCGAAACGGCCGTATCGTCACATCTAGGATCGGCGCGAAAAGAGGTGTAAATCAGTGCGTTTTTATTTTTTATTTTGACGGAAAGTCGGTTGGAGATTTCAAAACTTTTCTCGAGTAAAAATGTGTGTAACAAATTAACCCCCCCCCCCAGTCAGCGACGCGCCGGCCCCTCCCCGCTGCTCCTTCCTTGAAGGAGTCATTATTATGGGCAAGGAGCTAAAGAGTCGCGCGCGAACGGTACCTCGTATATATGCATTTTCGGTGGCGTGTCGAGATGTAATTTTCGACGCGCGGAAAAATACGGCCTTCTGATTGGCTGAAATTTTTGGCGGGAAAAATACTCGAATCCTATTGGTCAGCAACCGGGGGTTGTCGAGAGTATAGGGTCGACCGAACCGAAAAGTGGTGGGGGAAATGCTCAGTTTTATGTTAGACGTCGAAGAAGATGGTCGCAAAGGGGACTTTGAATTTTTCACACTCACGCGCGGGTAACCGACCCTCACGCGGTTAACCAAAAATTTAAAGCGGTTACCCGCGCGTTCTGATCAATATCTCGCGCGCCCTTTCTGTGAGCTAGGGACCTGTACGGAGAACGGAAAGGGATAAGTTCGTGTTTTCCAGATTAACCGCCAGTCGGGTGTATTGTAGAAATAGTTGTGTCCCAGGGGTTTCAGCCGAAATGCAAAACACAAACATTTCCACCGCTCTGCACGTCAAACGCTTGTGTTGACGGTTAGTTGTAATTGCCGTCCCTACGGTGCCAAAATAGTTGGTAGATGACCGGGAGGAAGCCGGAATAAAGGTGTATATTTTAATTGTCCCCGGCCGAGTTTAATTTTCACCTGAAATACAATCAATATCGAATCGCGTAACGGGCGATGGCCAAGTGGGCAACACCCCCCAGATATTCGCATAAAGAAATATACAGTAACTGTGAATGGGTAATCTTATCCTACAGTGAAAAGTTGTATATGTATCTCGTTTGGACAACACATATTCTAACTAAAGGAGGAGTAAATGAGGAAGCTTATTGAAAGTCTACAATTTTATTGAGACAAATAATAAAAACTAGTGATCAATCGGTATTTGTAAGTCTACAATTTTACTGAGACAAAATAATAAAAACTAGTGATCAATCGGTATTTTTTCAGAGTCGCGGTTGTTTTTCTTATTGTTTTTAATTTTGATTTTTTGTTCACTTCCACTTTTGCTATCGGTCTTTTGCGCGAGTGAAATCGGTGGCAAATCAAACGGGCTGTGATTGTTGTTATATCCCATTACTTCCCGTTGGATGTTCAATATCGATTCCACGGCTGATTCGTTTATATCATTTAGTTTGGCATCCGCATCGTGGTCATTGTTCACATTTTCTTCTAAATCGGTGTCTTCCTCAAAGAAGGTGCGATGAACGTCTTCCGCCTTGTACAAAGTACGCGCCTTTTTCCCAGTCGCTCCCTTTTTCGTTTCCTTATTTTTTATCTTTTTTTCCGGCGGAGGTTGTGTTTCATCATCGTCCGTTTCCATCGCTCCTTCCCCGACCTCTAAAGCACCGTATTCACTGTCTGCGTTGCGGGTGATATATTTTACGGTGGCAAAACGGTCCATAGAAATTTCGCAAACCAGTCTGCGCAGTTCGTTATATAGATCTTCGTAGCTACCGTTAAACATCATTTCGTTACCACTCAGGATCTTCGGATCGTGTTGTCGGAGTTTTGTGGCTAAAGCCTTCGTGTGGTCCTTGCATTCGTCGTTCCTCGGTGCGATGCAAATGTAGCGGTCGATTTTACCCCTTTTAGCGTATTTAACGGCTGACTCTAAACGTCTGTAGACAAACTTCCCGTCTTTTTCAAATATGATATATTCGCAATCGTTGCTCGTAGTATTGCGCTTTCTTTTCACCTCCTTGTTGTCTCGTATCGGTTTGTCTTGAGAAATCGTGTTAGCATCGTTAGTTTTTGGTTGGCCGTTTTTCATTTGACACATCGATCGATCGCCAAACAGTGAAATGGAAAGGATGTCAAACAGACCGTTGAAATGGCGTTGGTAAAATATCATCTCGTCGACAGGTTCTAGTGCCAACGCTTCGGCCTTTTTTTTCCAGGCATCTACGATGGAATTAGCTGTGGCCAAGACGCTGTTCATCTGGTTAGAGGTGCCGGAGTTGCTCTTATCGTTATCGGTGTTATGTCCGTAGTGGAAAAACAATTTCTCTACTTTCATATTGTGAGCGAATTTCCCTTCCGATTTGGTCAGCGGCAGTGTGTCGAACATTTCCGTGTCTAAATACGAAGCCAAATCCTGTTCTGCGGTGGTGTTGGTTGGGGAATCTCGGCTCTGTGCGAATTCAGCAGCCATGTTATACGGCGAACAGCAAGCTGGTACTATGTGAAGACAATCGGGTCGGTTGTCGAGTTTTATAGTCTGGTTGACTCGAGAGGTCGACAAAAAAGCAAAGACTGCCGATGTTTCGTTGGACTGACAGAAAGCGAAAAATGTTTTGTTTACTACAAGGTGCGCTCTGGAAAGGGGATCGTCCTATCGCTTCCGGTTTCTTCGGTGTACTGCGGTGGCGGCGGCAGAGAGATAGACACCGAGGACGATGGCGACGTCGAGAACGATGATAACGACGGGATGGGGTGGGGATGCCGTTCGAAGGTCGAGAGTGGGACTGGCTCCCCGCCCTCCGCACACTTTGTGCAGCTGCACTGTGGCGGTTCTGGGAAAACTAACGGAAACGGGTTGAAATGCGCGGTCGAACTTACTTCGGAATACGGGGGTAGGCGATCTATAATGACTGCACTCAGGTTTGTCACGTTTGATTTTCTCTTAAAATGGCAAAACCTAGTGACGCAAAACACTGCTCCGATACCAACAGCTACCGTGGTAACGATACCAACTACTATTACAAAAATCATCGCACTAAATTTCGTGAAACCTTACAATCTTATGCGGGGTCCGGAACTACGGCTCCGCGTTTTTCCTCAACAGATTTTGTAACGCTTTCTCAATCTTGACGACTACCGATTGGTCGTCGTCGCAACTCGCAAGCTCGTCATCGCTCGTTGTGTAGGAGGTCGACGTCAAAGTGTTCACGCTTGTAGTGTCCGTGTCGAACTTTTCGTCAAAACTCGTAGTGTCGGTCACGCTCTCCCATTCTTCACCCGGATCGTTCCGACTCGCGCTGTCGCAGAGTAGGACTTTTGCGTGGGAATTTTCGGCGGTCGTCGCTCTTCCGTAAAGTCGGTAATCGGTTCTCGTAATTTCGTCCACGATGAATCCATATACGTGTACGACGTTGCCACATTTCTCAGCATCGACGGTCACCAGATCAGCGTTTGAACCGATGTCTTTCTGTGCATCGTACCATTCGGCGGACACAGCGCGCACCGCTCCTTCCACTTCGGTCTCACCGATTATCTCGAACAGCACGCCCGCCAACAGGGCATTTCCTTCCGGATTGTTAGCGATACCGAACACGTCTTTGCGTTCGGACGAGAGCATTCTGTGAAGACGTCGTAGCGTCCGTGAAACCGACTCGGGATGTCCGGCGGTATCCAGTTGAACTCGAATCACGCCTACTGTCGTTTTTCGTGAGTGCGATCTACGCGGACCGTCCGATTGTGCTCTCAGCAGACCCGTGTCAACGATAAACAACATTTCGAGACCGCCGTCTGGCGCGGACGTCAGTGGAAGCAGTTTAGCCTCTTCTGGACGGAACGCGAAACGGAAAGCGCAATCACCGACCGCCAAAATGGTGGGACCGTATATCCCGATTGGCGACGCGTTGTACAGTCGCAAGTCAGACGGAGAAGGTTCGTAAAGTACCGCGTAACCGATGTCGTCATGGACGCCTACCATTTTGTGCGACCATCCTGCTGGTACGCTCACACCACCGTCCAACGCTTTTGCGCAAGACGATGTCACCAAGTAGTATGGTGGCAAGGTGAGCGCGTCATTTTCGGCCACCATGGTGCCGATACGTGAGCGGAGAACGACCGCCGCATCGCCAAAAACGAATGTAACTGTTTGTTTATCATTGCTCCGGTCGTTTTGAAAGTCTTCCACTTTATTAGCGATCACGGCCGCTTCCTGGACGAGGTGAAGTCCGCCGTGCTTGAGCGTAGTAACAGCTTCGCGTTTGGCTCGTATTCCGTCACCCGCGATATCGGTCCCCTCCGAAGAGTTTCTTGTTTCTGTAATTTCGGCTTCGTCGGAAATATTATTAGTTACTCTTGCGTCTCCAGTAGTCTCTTCAGTGGGCGTGAATGGTTTTTCAGGAATTGTATCCACCACGGGAGGAGTTACGTTTAATGAAGTGTTCTTCCCCGTGAATGTGTTTTCAGGAATTGTATCAACCGCGGGCGGAGTTACGTTTAATGAAGTGTTCTTCCCCGTGAATGGGTTTTCAGGAATTGTATCAACCGCGGGTGGAGTTACATTTAATGAAGGGTTCTTCCCCGGCGGTAACACTTCCGGTTCGATCGTAGGCGTGAATGGTTTTTCAGGAATTGTATCCTCCGCGGGCGGAGTTACGTTTAATGGTGGTAACGCTTCCGGCTCGATTATGGGCGTGAATGGGTTTTCAGGAATTTTATCCACCACGGGCGGAGTTAGGTTTAATGGCGGTAACGCTTCTGGCTCAAATTTGGGCGTGAATGGTTTTTCAGGAATTGTATCCACCGCGGGTGGAGTTACGTTTAATGGCGGTAACGCTTCTGGCTCAAATGTGGGCGTGAATGGTTTTTCAGGAATTGTATCCACCGCGGGCAGAGTTACGTTTAATGGCGGTAACGCTTCTGGCTCGATCATGGGCGTGAATGGGTTTTCAGGAATTTTATCCACCACGGGCGGAGTTAGGTTTAATGGCGGTAACGCTTCTGGCTCAAATGTGGGCGTGAATGGTTTTTCAGGAATTGTATCCACCGCGGGTGGAGTTACGTTTAATGGCGGTAACGCTTCTGGCTCAAATGTGGGCGTGAATGGTTTTTCAGGAATTGTATCCACCGCGGGCAGAGTTACGTTTAATGAAGTGTTCTTCCCCGGTGGTAACGCTTCCGGCTCGATCATGGGCGTGAATGGGTTTTCAGGAATTTTATCCACCTCGGGCGGAGTTAGGTTTAATGGCGGTAACGCTTCTGGCTCAAATGTGGGCGTGAATGGTTTTTCAGGAATTGTATCCACAGCGGGCAGAGTTACGTTTAATGAAGTGTTCTTCCCCGGTGGTAACGCTTCCGGCTCGATCATGGGCGTGAATGGGTTTTCAGGAATTTTATCCACCACGGGCGGAGTTAGGTTTAATGGCGGTAACGCTTCTGGCTCAAATGTGGGCGTGAATGGTTTTTCAGGAATTGTATCCACCGCGGGTGGAGTTACGTTTAATGGCGGTAACGCTTCTGGCTCAAATGTGGGCGTGAATGGTTTTTCAGGAATTGTATCCACCGCGGGCAGAGTTACGTTTAATGAAGTGTTCTTCCCCGGTGGTAACGCTTCCGGCTCGATCATGGGCGTGAATGGGTTTTCAGGAATTTTATCCACCTCGGGCGGAGTTAGGTTTAATGGCGGTAACGCTTCTGGCTCAAATGTGGGCGTGAATGGTTTTTCAGGAATTGTATCCACAGCGGGCAGAGTTACGTTTAATGAAGTGTTCTTCCCCGGTGGTAACGCTTCCGGCTCGATCATGGGCGTGAATGGGTTTTCAGGAATTTTATCCACCTCGGGCGGAGTTAGGTTTAATGGCGGTAACGCTTCTGGCTCAAATGTGGGCGTGAATGGTTTTTCAGGAATTGTATCCACCGCGGGCGGAGTTACGTTTAATGAAGTGTTCTTTCCCGGTGGTAACGCTTCCGGTTCGATCGTGGGCGTGAATGGTTTTTCAGGAATTGTATCTACCGCAGGTGGAGTTACGTTTAATGGCGGTAACGCTTCCGACTCGATCGTGGGCGTGAATGGTTTTTCAGGAATTGTATCCACCGCAGGTGGAGTTACGTTTAATGTGAATGATTTTTTAGGAATTTTATCCAACGCGCCCGGTAACGCTTCCGGCTCGATCGTTGGCGTGAATGGGTTTTCAGGAATTGTATCCACCGGCGTGAATGGGTTTTCAGGAATTGTATCCACCACGGGCGACGAAGCGTTCTTCATTTCCGTCGTTTTCACGGTCGGAAGGGGAACTACGTCCACCGGTGGCGTAACCGTCTTGATCGTGGGCGTAAATGGTTTTTCAGGAATTGTCTTCGCCGCGGACGAAGCGTTCTTCGTTTCCGCCGTTTTCACGGTCTGAAGGGGAAATACGTCCACCGGTGGCGTAACCGTCTTGATCGTATGTGTAAATGATTTTTCAGGAATTGTGTCCGCTGTGGACGGAGTTCCCTTTGTCTCAGTTGTGGGCGTAAATGATTTATGAGGAATTGTCTCCGCCGCGGATGAAGCATTCTTCGTTTTCACTGTTGGAGTCTCGATCGTGGGAATAGATGGTTTTACAGAAATTGTCTCCGCCGCAGACGTTGTATTCTCTTTAGATTTCGATGTGTATGTGTCTAAATATTCTGCCGAGGCGGAAGAGGTTTTATCAATGTCAATCTGTTTAGTATAGGCTGTTTCCTCCACGGATATTTTACTCCTCCGCGGGAGATCGGTAACTATAGTAGTTTCGGAAGCTGTTTCGTCCGAGCCAGAAATAGGTTCTTTGGTGGTCACCGTACCCTCTTGAACGGTTAAAGTTCGTGTAGAGGTGGGATGTTGTATAGTGTCCGTTACATTTTTCCCGTCATCCGTCGAGGTAACAGGATTTTCATCTTCGTAACAACCAATGTTGAGGAGAGGTTTAACACCGTTCATTCTGGCTAAAAACAGTACGAACGAACCGACAACGAAAAACGCCAAAACGATTAACGTCCTTCGTTTCATTTCTATTTGATTATTTTGTTCACTTATCAAGTGCCGGCCGGCGGAGATGACAACATCTTGCTCACGAAAAAAATACCAATTCAATTAACCTTTTATTCATCTTCTTCGCGTCTAATCTTCTCGTGATTAACGTCCGCGGCCAGCCGGCCGAGTTTACGGGCGATCGAATCGTTTTTCCTCTTTCTTCGAGTCATCTTGTTGAAATCTTTTTCACGTAGTTTCGTAGACACAGAAAGCGGTGGGAACCAGACGTTCCATTCTTTCATCGCTTGCCTTATACCTGTTTTTGCCTCTTCCTCTTCCCTTTCGTCGACGTACTCTTGTTTCAAACGACGTAGACGATACTCGCTGAACACACGCAGGATTTTAAGCCACACTGAACACCATTCGCGGTTTTTGACAATGAAATCCCTACACATAATCGTGTGTGGATATTCGCGGTGATTACCGAAAGTGTCTACAACTATGGCGTGAAACAAACGTTTAGACCGAAGCCGCTCCATATTTATGACAGACGCCGGGGTGTCTGATACATCATCACCGTCCGCTCCGTCGTTATCGATCGTTTTACGACTTCCGTTTTTCATTAAATCCAGCGACGTGCTGTCCATGATATGCTTTAGCTGGCACGTTAACGAGGTAAAATCGGCGTGTTCATCGTTAGTGAAACATGCCTTGTACTTTTCCGAATCGTGTTTTTCCCAGAATCCGGCCGCATAGTCCCGCGGGTCGCACTCGATACGTCTGGCTTTCACGCAATTACCGCCGCTCGTGACGAACGCCTCGTTTGACCCACCACCTGAGAGTATGTCACGCAGTTTATCCTCGTCTGTAACGCTTAACACGTAACGGTAATAGTTTTTGAACCACATAGTTACCAGCCTCTCCATAGCGGCAGCGAAACTGGAACAGTCCTTTACAAAGTGCACCGGTCTCAACGATCTCAGCGCTCCGTTGTCGTCGACATACGGGAACCGGTCCAAATTGATAACAGCGTCCGTAACTGTGCAGAAGGATGGCCAATAACCCTCTCGTTCGTGGAACGTGTCCCACTTCCTCAACATTGCGGTGACCACGGTCCAAAACTCTATGGCATTTTTCGGCTCGTATTCGGCTACGTGTATATCGTATATTTCTATTTCGGTTGAAATAGAACATAGGCGGCGGTTTAATGAGAAATTGTGCATCGTACAGGGATCTAGATTTTCCAACACGAGTGCCAGCGGTTTTCCGCTCCACCTGTCGGTTGAATATTGGGCATTTTCGTGTACATGGAGTTGGTTTTCAACATCACCCTCGTCACCGTGAAACAAAAGGCCAAATCGACTACCAACGATGCCGTTATTTGATCTGTCCCGTTGATGCACTCGATAGTCCGCGATGTTTGGAAACAGCGAACACAAACCGTCGGACGCGTGTTCGCGGTAGGAGTTGAACCGACATGACGTCATCCTCTTCCCGCCCGTTAACTTATTTTACCAGTACGGTTATGGAACAACCAAGCCTCGTCCGATATACTTATTACCCGGCGATTAGGCGGCGGTTCCATCCGTTCTGTAGTTTCGCCGGCGGTCGGAATAAACCCAGGGTCGCTGTCGGTCCCTTCGTCGTCATCGACCCAGGGGTCGTCGGGTCTTACGTAGTCCGGATCTCGTGTACTGTCGTCTCCTTCCAGTTCGTTTATCATAGCATCAAATTCTGCAAAAGTGCGGAAAAACCTTTCGATATCACCGTCGTAATACGGATAGATGGCATTCGCCGATATTTGGGAATTACCACTCAAGAGCATCACGCGTTTCCCTTTTCGATGAACTCCGTGTTTGGAATTGTAGATCACTAACGCGACGTCGTCATTCTTGTCGAGTGGCGTTTTTATTGTCGTCCCACTTATCGTGTAAACGGGTGATACCAGAGATCTGTGTGGCGAATCGCCACTCGTCTTCCGGTCGCGTCGTTGAACAACCACACCACGTTTCAAAATTTCCAACAACACCTGCGCGGATATCCGGCGCATAACCTGAGACAGGTGCGATGGCGCCAGTCCCAATCTCAGCGAATAACGTACGATGCGATCGAGCCGTTTTTCCGTCATGTTGATACGGAATTTCTCCCGATAGAAATGCGCCAGTCGCGTCATATCATCGGATGAACGGGGCAGGTCGATCAGTATCGCCGAAGATCGGCGTAAAATGTCTTCGGCCATTCGCTCTTTGAAGTTTGTCGCCATCATCAGTACACGCCCATGTCGTCGCTCGCCGGTGTCGCGCTTATGTCTCAGGAATCGTTCGAAAAGTCCGGTCGTGACTGCGCGAGTATACTCCACCTGTTGAGAATCGTTTGGAGCCGCCGCTGTGAGAAAACTATCGGCTTCGTCTATAAACAATAGTAAATCCTCGTTGCGATTTTCTAAAAAATTGAAAATCTCCACGGTGTTCTTCTCGCGTTCTCCCACGTAGTGTCCGCCCAACGACGCCACCGCTATCGTATACACCGTGAGATTGAACTCGCGGCCGACGGCCAACGCCATGGAGGTTTTCCCAGTTCCCGGCGGGCCGTACAAGACGATTGACAGTGGTTGTGAAACAGTCACCGTTTCGCGGACCAGTCGTTTCACCTTCTGCACGGCGGCGTCCTGTCCGATGATGGTGTTGAAACCACCGGCAACACTCATGTCGAATCGAGAAAGGCCGGCGGGAAGCGGGGTTGCCGACGTACTCTCTCCTTTCGCACCGACGGTCTCGGATCTCGGATTGAGATCGGTGACTTTGTTCAATATTGCAACCACTTCTCCGGAAGCTCGGTTGTTTGTAAACAACCTCTGTAATATCGAGAGGTGCGAACGTACTGTGTTTTTATTGACCATCATCAACAGGTTGTCGATATCGAACTGTTTCTTAACCAACATTACGTGAAGCGCCAACAGGTGGTACGGGTTCGTCTCGCTCGCACGTATCGAATAATCGGTTTTTAATTCTAAATCAAAACGCACCAAAGAGAAATAACAATCCAAAAGTTTTTGCGTAGACATTGTGTGGTCAAACTGGTGAATGTTCACGTTTGCGTCTTCGAGATCGTCACCGGCCTCCACCAGCCGTTGGAGGTAGGTAGTTTTTTTCGATCTCGCCACCGACATACTCTTTGACTTATCGGCTGACCGTTTCCCGCCGTCGATCGCCATCATCGCTCCCGCAAGAAGAAAAACAGTACGTCAACAGAGCCGTCGTGTATCCGATCAGCATCGCGGTGACCAATGAGCGAGCGACGCTAGGCACCACGGGAGAATCGACGACGCATCGCGGAGGTTTTGGTGGGAATGGAAGCTTTTTCCAGGACATCTCCTCTTCGTTTACGGTCATGAGGAGCGTACGGTCGACCGGTTGTGAGACTCTATCGGCCGTCACCGGCTCGAGACGGCGAGGGTCAGATGGCGAGGTTGGAAGGGAATCCTTCGGCTGGCCGTTTTTCGGTTCGTTGCGGCGAGATCGCATCAATGCTCTTTCTTCGTCCACGACCTGTTGGTTGTACGTATCGTATGCCATTACGAAATTCGTGTCAATATCGGTTTCGTATCTCGTGTTCGGCATGAGTCAAATATCGGAGATTGAACATTCGTCTATCTTACCTCTAACGCGAACTGAATCAAAATTCAAAGTTTTGGCAGACCGATCACTCGTCTGCCAAATTCTGAAAGACCAATTCCCACATACGCGGTCGCGGTCGAACACGAAGCGGTACGACCACCGAATCCCGTGACGCCACAAGGAAAACGGTCGAGGACCGAACCGAATTCCTCCAATACGTCCGCGTCTAGTCTTCCTATCAGCGGTCGTTCGTACGATTTAACACAACCGCGCGCCACAGTAACGATGTATGATCCGGCGTCCAGTCCGCCCCCGGCCATGCAAGGTGAACACGCGTACGGATACGACGTCATTCCGTCCGATAAGGGATAAGGCGGGGGTGCGTTTCCAGGCGAAGATGTTTCTTCACCGGTTACGCGCGAAAACATCCATCTATCGGCGTGAACGTGAATCTTTCCGTGACTAGTTAAACAGTCGCACCCGCGATCGCGACCAGCGGAAAACCCTATCAGCGCGACTGACCTATAAATAAATTTAGCGCAATAGTTTCGTATCGTCCGCAATCGATCGATCGGCGACGGGACATAGGCGTTTGCCATGTGATCTACAGCGGATTTTTCTATAGCACACCTCCATCTATATTCCCTCCTTTCTACGTCGATAGTTTCTAACCGCGGGTCGGTTGTCGGTGCGGGAAATTCACTGACCGCCGGTAAACGGGATATGTATACCCGATCTGTGATTTTGTCGTGTACGGCACCGCCGCATACGATGATATCACCGCCATCAGGACCGCCGAAAATATCCGGCCAAAGGGGTACGCAGTAGTGATTAGTTCCACCGGGTCCTTCTATTACGCGGGACACGTCGTTTCGGCAATCCGATTGCTTCGCAGCAGCCTCTTTGACGTCCTCCGTGTGGACTGTGAGCGGTTTGGTGATGTCGGGTTTGGCGCTTTCGGAAAATATTAAACAAACTATGGTGTATATAATCGCGTTTACTATGAATATATAAATAATGGAGCCCATTCTGACTTATCTTTTTTGTCGCGATAAAAAAATCGGTAGACGGACGAGATGGTGTGTTTGTAAGAGATCCCAAAATGGAAACCGTACCCATTCGCGTTTACGAGGCGAACGTCGTGAACAATCGCTATTTGAACATTGTTGCGATAGTGCTTTTAATGGGCTTTCTGGTGTTTTGGACGTCAGAGTTGAGCCCCTCGGCGTTTTATTTCCTGACCGCTATTACGGCGTATTTAGGCTTTGTTGTAACGAAATCGTGCTTTGCAGAGAGCGAATTTATCAGTAATGCCAAGCGCGGTACCATCGCCCCACGCGCCAGCACGTCGGTCGTGACATCGACGACGGTGTCGCGAAGCCAGTAAATAGTCATTAGTGCGCCTATATATAAGTAATATTTCCACAGTCATGCCGAGCGATTTGGACAACATCGAATCGTACTCTCAAACGGTTTCGACGAATGTCGGTGGTACGGTCCCCGATGTGACGTTCAAACCGATCGCAAAACATAATCTATTTCCGGGCGCAATCCGTAATAAACGGAACCGCAGTCCCTATCGCATAATATCGTCGTCCGGTGAATATGGTGGGGCTAGAAGGAACAAGAGTCCGAGTCCTTCACCTTCTCGAAAGAACGGTCCAAAAGGTAGTGTCGGTCTGAGTAGGTCGGATAGCGCAAGCCGACGGTTGATTGGCGGAAAAGTTGAAAGATCGAATCGTTGTCGGTCGAGTGGCCGCGATAGTTCCGAGGTATGTTCTCTGAGTAAAAAGAAAAAGACTGGAAAAATCAAAAGTGGGCGTTCCAGCAGTAGCGACAGTAATAGAGGTCGATCTCCGAGCCCCTCGAAAAATAGCGCGAGTGGTAAAAATAAATCACCGACTAAAAATAAAAGTTTTCCCGGTTCCGGAGGACGTTCTTCGAGTCCCCGCGCGTCTGGTAATAAGAAAAAGACGGAGAATACCAAGACCTCGTTCGGCAGTGGATCTTCAAAGCGATCTCCGTCCCCGTCGAAAAAAACCGCGAGTACCTCGACAAAAAAGAAAGACAAAACAGAGAAAAAAAGTTTGAAAACGGCAAATAAAAACACAGTCGCGTCCAAAAAGAATTCGGTTCAAAAGAAAGTGGTTCAGAAAAATAAGTGAGACATTATAAGTTAGGTTATAATGGCGTTTCCCGCGAATTATTACATGCCAAACTTGGACGACGGATCAAGTGAAGATGACAACGACCAACTGCAGTATACCAATTTAATGCCATTATCGCCGCGTCCACCGACTCCCGGTGCAGACATCCAAACGACATTACCGTCTTTCGCAAAAACTTTTCAACGTCCAGAACTCGCCACGTACAACGTTGCCGGAACGTCTGCCGGATCGTCGCAACCCAAATCTACTCCGCTAACCGATTCGGCAACCGGAAAGCCTGTCAGATCTCCGCGCAAACGGAGTCCTCCCCCGGCCGTGCGTCGGCGTTCGCGCGGGTCGTCGGCAAGCGACGACGATGAGAGCGATTCGAGCGACAGCGATTCTGCAGCCGGTTCCGTGTCACCTGAGCGAGAACGAAAACGGCAAAGGCGGCTGGCTGAAAAAAGAAGGATCCTGGCTCAGGGAGGCTTAAACGATGACGAACGCATCACAAAGGGGCGCCTGAGAAACCCTGCAAAATATACAGATAAATCCATGTACACTAATTTAGACCATTCGCAAGGAGACGTGCGTAGACAGTTGGCCGAAGGCTTTCCGAGGGAAATTAAGGGCATTTGTACAAATCGTTTGGGTCGTGTGCGAACATGTAAACAGTTGCTAACAACAATGAATTTCAGAAGGATATTCATGCGATTAGACGATAAACTTCCAAAAAATTTACTACTGGCCCTAACACTGGACGTCTCGGATAAGCGATTGCGAACACTAGAAAAAGCGGACGTGACGAATTATTATTATTACGCGGCCAAATACCTAAACACACCCCCCAGTCAAGACAAAGAACTGTTAAATTCTGATTTGGCGGTTAAATGGTTGTTGAACGCTATACAAGTACTAGATCGGCTCGAGATGTGTGTAGGAGATACAAAAATACATCAAGCCATCGATCAGAAATTCCGACCGTCATTAAAAGTCGTCGAAAATCTGATCGGCAGTTTAGTGAGTAAAACGGTCGATTACAATGACGGAGATAAAAATAAACGAGAGGCGTTAACGTCGCTTAGGGCACTGGCTGATAAAATTGTTCCCACCGATATAAAAATTTGGGGTTTGTCCGATGACAAATTGGACGAGAATATATCCAAGTACACTCCGAACACGTTTCTGGGTGAAGCGAGAACGAACGAGGTGCGCGTATATCCACTGAAAGAAAGGATACATTATGTCAGAAACGCAGGCGCGCGACGAGAAGAACATACACCCCCCCACTCTCCCGAGCATTGAGTATTGTCACAGTAGCTCGGCAGACACAATAACGAGTGCATCACGCTCAGCATGTCCGTAGACGTCTCTACTGTTATACTCGTTGGCCTCGGGTATTTGTTTCTCTTTGCATCTATTTTTCTCATGTTTACCCTTTTGATTTTTACGTTTATATTATTTTTAAAAGTGGTTATCGACCAGGTTTTGTTATTTTACTTTACCGAGGAACTTTACGAGTCGGACCGAGAAGATGTTCCGCTCATCAGACACAGTGTAAGATCCCCCTCTACCCGTTCATTTGTCGTATGACCTCAGAACCATTCGGTCGACATTTAATTCTCCCCCCCCCCACCACAACCGATAAAGGCAAGTTCCCTTTGACAGATGAACAGTCTTCCCAATCGTCACGCCGAGTAGAAGCACGTTCTCTGACCCTATAGTTCGCGGAAATGGAAGCAACAGCAGAAGAGACACATACTTCAACTGTACCGCTTGAGGAAACAGATGCGACGGGAGAGGATTATGATTTCGACATACTTTCAGAGATGCAATATCAAGAGGGGATTTTTGCGTCAACTTCCGGCGATTGTACCAATGTCATGGGATCAGTTAAACGTCGACGAGATGCGATCGACGGCATTCCAGACGAAAAGAAGAAACGCGCAAGAAGGAAGCTGTTCACGGAAGACCAACCGGCAAAGGCGGACGGTGACGATTATAATGACATGGCCGAAGCGGAAATCAACAATTTGAAAATTCGCCCTACGGTGGATCGTTTCGTTTACGGAAACGAAATTGTGGATCTACGAAGCCCGTTGCCCGGATACGAGGGAGCCAGCGTCATTTTGACCAACGTCTATAATACCTTTATCCATATCGTGCAGTACAAGTCAACGCTGTTGTCTCTAAACAATCGTAAATTAGCGATCCAAATGCGCGCGGCTGAGTACCACATGCGCCAACTAGAAGAGAACAACTACGAAAACGCCCACGTCCATCTGCCGCGGATGTTAGAATCGCTATTTTCGATGCTGGATCATCGAAACAATCCGATCTACATAAATCAAATAAAACCGATCTCCTGTGTACTGAGCAAAAAGTTTCTGATGGAAAACATATCGTTTCGTTCCATGGAGGCCAAAAGCAAAAACGATTCGAATTATATAGAGCTTATGTTCAACAACCCGTTTCGATTCATATTCATCGGTTGCGCTCAACGCGACGGGGGTGAGTTCAACAAGTACCATGTTATTCCGCATCCGTTTTTCGGTGAATATATCAACAGGGCAATAAACGACATGTACGACGTACTGTACCACATGGCTTCCAAGGAAATCAACAAAGCAAAAAAGGAAATTGGAGAAGCGAATGATCCACATCACGAAATGCGGAATAAAAACGAACACAACGATGCGCACCAAGAGATGGCCGACAACCCTAAAAACAGCCTGCAAATGATGGAAGTTTTTTCTAACTCGAAAGCTGGTAGAAACACCTCCGACTCCGATCGCCTACGTTCATATCTGCGATTGATCACCCTACCGTTGGCCAAGCGAGAAACCATAGACATACTACCAACCGCTGGAAACAGTGGTAAAATGGTTAAAATGAAATACCTGACTGTGGAAAACGACAAAGATAATATCGGAAAGGGTGTTTTAAAAATGGAGGCAGCCGAAGTTATTGAAGATGCAGTTTACATGTCGTCGTACTGCAGATGTCGAGTTCAAATTTTGGATAAAAATCAAGCGGCATTCAAACTTCAGATCTACACTAGACACGCCATAAAGCTTTTATTGATCGATGATCGTGTTGTGAAATTCAATGAATTCCCACAGTAAAGTGATGATACATATGACATTCTGTCAATAAATATTGTTTACAAAATTATGAAATTTTGTCAATAAATATTGTTTGCAAAATTATATTTTTCCCATTTCCAAAACCATATACCCGATAGCAACACTTTCGGCCGGATCGAAATACTACACATACAAAATTTCGGCCAGGACCGGCGTATTATTTTTTTGTTCCGGTCACTACTACAGAGATGCATACACATATCCGCGGTCTCGGCCGGGCTCGATATACACTCTCGTGATCCAGGCCGAGATCGAAATACACTTACGACACTTAGGCCGAAATCGGCGTATTATTTTGGCCCCGGCCGCTACTACAGAGATACATACACATTATTGTGAGGTGAACAAAAACATACACATAATTGTGAGGTGAACAAAATTCATAATTTCAAAAAATTATATTTTACACAATATTAGTGTCCAAAGCGAGCCCGGTTACAACTGAATACGCCGAGCGTAAACTAACGGGGTTGATAATTTTCAACGAACAGACATTTTTGGAATTCAGCCGTTCGTGCGAACACCTGGAAAACATTAGTTTGGCGATGCGATTGATGACGTCTGGAGAATGGTGTTCCCCCAATTTAATAAAAAGGTACCTAGCACAGAAATCGAAATCCTCTTCATAGATTTCGTGAATGTGTATCGTGTCCTTATCGATCCTCTCTTTGAAATTATAGGTTGTTTTCAAATCACAGTTATTCTTTCTGATTTCACGAACATTTCGGATTTCCGCTTTTGTTTCATTTATATTAAGTCGAATGTTTATCTTCATAGATTCGTCAACTTCATTGACAAATGCATAATATAAATCGGACAAGCGATGAATAGCGTCTTCCATCTTTTTCAATAGTTCGTGCTCCCGTATGTGTTTTACAAATCTGGCGGCAGCTTGCATTTCGCGACAGAGCTTAGATGGAAGAAAGTTCAATCCCATGACTGATTTTGGGTTGTTTTGGTCGGATAACCGTACCGATGGTACTCTTAACCTGAACTCTTCATCATGAACGAGATATCCGACAACTTCTCCGTCCATTTTAGATGTGAAAGCTATAATTTGATCATCGATCAAATCCATGACCTTAAGCGTCCCGAAAAATTTGACGGGATCTTTAAATATCAGAGTCTTGAATCTATAGAAACTTGTAAGTTGGTGATCTTTGTCAGTAAAATTAACGTCTTCCAGCCATATATTTTCCAGGTTTTCGACCCACATGTGAACGGAGTAATCGTGCTCACTCAAAACCTTCGAGCCTTCGTAATATGGAGAAGCATAACACGAATCGATGTCAACACCTTCAGATCCTTCCAACAGAAATATCTTAATCCGCGAGTTTCCTTTTATAGTTTTATCTTGATTAAACTGCATCCACCTTTGTAAATTGTTCAAACATATAGTACACACTTCACATCGTGATCTGCAGGTGTCGTACTTCATACTCGTTACCAATACGGCCGAATGCCATTTGTATATACCTGGTTCCACGGCGAACCTTTTGGCTATACCGGAGTTTGTGAAGTCGCCTAATGAAACCAACCACATGTCCTCGTTACAGCTAAACCTCATTTCTTTGGCGGCTTCCCTTTGTACGGCCCGTAACAAAATTGACATATTCGGAAATTTACTTCTGTCGTACGAATTCAGGTTGTAACGTTTACTCGCTAACTTGCGCGCAAAATGTTCATCGTTATCGGCAAGCCATTTAACCTGGTCATAATTCATGAATTTCATCAAATCGTAGTATATTTCTTTTGGCAGTTGGGTTCGAACGGTTTTCAAGATCTCGTAGTCGGGTTCGATTGTGTGGCGATATAAACCCATAAATTTTCTATCAGTATATTGTTTTTGGAAACGAAAAATCCCGTTCAGTTTTTTTTGTTGTATTACACAAAACACTTTGATGGGTGAGTTATGGCCCCTGTCATCGGGAAACACGCTCTCGGAGGGGAATATTTCCTTGAGATCTATTACGTTATAGCTGCATATTGGAGTCGTGTATACAACATGTATATCCTTTTCGGGCCCTAACATTTTTGGGGACACTTTTATCTCATTTCTGAATCCCACGCCGCTGTAAGGTGTCGCCCGAGAACGACCAACCATCGAAAGATCGTCCTTATGTTCAATTTTTACCTCCACGTTGCAAGGTTTCTTCAAATGTATACATACGCGTTCTCCGACAACCGCTGACAATTGCTTATCTAATATTTCAGATTCCGCATCCATCATATGTCCCCCATTGAACATTTCCGTTAACTTCGGTATTTCAGTATCGCTCATCCCGGAGACGTGTGTGCTTACAAGTTTGTACAAATTTACATATATGGCAGATTTGACGAGTATGAGTTGGCTAATGCGTTTGGCTGAGCTCGAGTGAATCTATCTCGGATTCCGATATGACCTTTATTATGCATTTTCATTGGCAGTTGAGACAAAGGTTTCGACATGCAACGTTTCCAGCCCTTTGATTGGCCAAAACATTCGGCGGGAAGAACATTCAAATTCAATAGTTGGGCGGTGACGAGCCGGCGTATTATTTTTGTTCCGGCCACCGCTAGAGAGATACATGCATATATCCGCGGACTCTATATACACTCTCATGATCTAGGCCGAGATTGAAATACACATTTGACATTTGGCCGGAACCGGCGTATTATTTCTGTTCCGGCCACCGCTAGAGAGATACATGCATATATCCGCGGACTCTATATACACTCTCATGATCTAGGCCGAGATTGAAATACACATTTGACATTTGGCCGGAACCGGCGTATTATTTCTGTTCCGGCCACCGCTAGAGAGATACATGCATATATCCGCGGACTCTATATACACTCTCATGATCTAGGCCGAGATTGAAATACACATTTGACATTTGGCCGGAACCGGCGTATTATTTCTGTTCCGGCCACCGCTAGAGAGATACATGCATATATCCGCGGACTCTATATACACTCTCATGATCTAGGCCGAGATTGAAATACACATTTGACATTTGGCCGGAACCGGCGTTTTATTTCTGTTCCGGCCACCGCTAGAGAGATACATGCATATATCCGCGGACTCTATATACACTCTCATGATCTAGGCCGAGATTGAAATACACATTTGACATTTGGCCGGAACCGGCGTATTATTTTTGTTCCGGCCACCGCTAGAGAGATACATGCATATATCCGCGGACTCTATATACACTCTCATGATCTAGGCCGAGATTGAAATACACATTTGACATTTGGCCGGAACCGGCGTATTATTTTTGTTCCGGCCACCGCTAAAGAGATACATAACTGTGAGGTGAAAAAAAATCATAATTTCAAATAATGATATATTACACAATATCAGTGTCCAAAATGAGCCCGGTTACAACTGAATACACCGAGCGTAAACCAACGGGGTTGATTATTTTCAACGAACAGATATTTGTGGAATTTAGCCGTTCGTGCGAACATCTGGAAAACATCAGTTTGGCGATGCGACTGATAACGTCTGGAAAATGTTGCTCCCCAAATTTAATAAAAAGGTACCTAGCACAGAAATCGAAATCTTCTTCGTAGATTTCGTGAATGTGTAACGTGTCCTTATCCACTCTCTCTTTGAAATAAGAGATTGTTTTCAAATCATAGTTATTCGTTATGATTTCACGTAAACTTTGGATATCCGCTTCCGTTACGATTATATTGAGTCGAATAACCACATCCGTGGTTTCATCAACCGCATTTGACAATGCATAATGTAAATCACGCAAACGATCATAAGCGTCTTGCATCTTTTTAGCGATTTCGTGCTCCCGAATGTGTTTTACGAGATTGACGGCCGATTTCATTTCAACACAGTGCGAATCTGGCAAAAAGTTCAATCCTATGACCGATTTTGGTTTTGATACATTTAACGCTGGTACTCTCAACCTGAACTCTTTGTCATCAACGAGATATCCGACAACTTCTCCGTCCATTCTGGATGTGAAGGCTATAATTCCGTCATCGATCAAATCCATAACCTTTAGCGTACCAAAGAATTTGACGGGATCCTTAAATATTAGCGTCTTGTAATTATAGAAACTCATATATTGGTTGTATTTTAACCTTTCATCAGTAATTTGAACGTCTTGCAGCCATATATTTTCCAGGAAATCGACCCACAAGTGAACGAAGTAGTCGTGCTCACTCAAAACCTTCGAGCCCTCGTAATACGGAGAAGCATAACACGAATCGATATCAACACCCTCAGATCCTTCCAACATAAATATTTTAATCCGCGAGTTTCCTTTTAAAGTGTTCTCTTGATTGAACTGCATGTTTCCTTGTAGACAATTAAACAATTCCGTACATTTTTCACAACGCGATCTGCAGCTGTCGTACTTCATGCTCGTTACCGATATGGCCGATTGCCATTTATATATGCCCGGTTGCACGGCGAATCGTTCAGCTATACCGGGATATTTGAATTCGTCAAATGAAACCAACCACATGTCCTCATTACAACTAAACCTCATCTCTTTGGCGGCTTCCTTTTGTACGGCCCGTAATAAAACTGACATATTTGGAAATTTACTTCTGTCGTACGAATTCAGGTTGTAACGTTTACTCGCTAATTTACGCGCAAAACGTTCGTCGTTATCAGCGAGCCATTTAACCTGGTCGTAATTCATGAACTTCATCAGATCGTAGTAGATTTCTTTCGGCAGATGGGTTCGAACAAGTTTCAAGATATCGTCGTCGGGTTCGGTTGTGTGGCGATATAGACTCATAAATGTTCTATCATTACATCCTTTCTGGAAACGGATAGTCCCGTTCAGTTTTTTCTGTTGTATTACGCAAAACACTTTGATGGGTGAGTTATGGCCCCTGTCATCGGGAAACACACTCTCGGAGGAGAATACTTCCTTGAGATCTAGGACGTTGTAGCTGCTCCTTGGAGTCGTGTATACATCATACATCTCCTTGGGTCCAAACGTGTTTGGGACCACCTTAATCTCATTTCTGAATCCCACGCTACTGTAAGGTGTCGGCCGAGAACGAAAATGTCTGTATGAAGCGGTATATATTCTTGTTTTGTTGGATTTTATAGTTCCAGCTACTGCCGCTTCTCCTAATTCGCGTACTCTCCAACCTTCAAGGTCTTTTACACCATCCATCGGAAGCTTCTCCTTTTCTTCTTCAATGTTGACCGTCATGCTTCGAGGTTTCTTCAAACGTATACACACTCGTTCTCCGACAACTCCTGACAATTTCTTATCTAAAATTGTAGATTCCGTTTTCATCCAATGTCCCCCACGGAAAATTTCCGTTAATCTCGGAAGTCCAATATCACTCATCCCGGCGGTGCGTGCTGACAAAGTTGTTTTTAAAACTTACATGTACGGTAGATTGGACTAGGATGAGTTTGCTAACGCGTTCGGCTGAGCTCGCGTTAATCCATCTCGGTATCCGAGATTACCTTTATCTAAGTATTTTCCGCGGCGGTTGAGACAAACGTTTCGACACACAACGTTTCAGTTCTTTTGATTGGGCAATCATTCCGCGCCACAATAAACTGAACCGAGGCTTCCGTTACCACGATCACGTGTATCTTCCCGAACAACCACCGGAATTCAATAAGTTATAAGCGATATGACTGCGAACGCAGGAGAGGAACCCGTATGCGATTTCGATGCGGAAAAAACGTTTCTCGATGTTACCGAAAGTCTCGAGGCAATACGGTTGATCGCCGAACGAGGCGGCGCGTTTCCGACGGAACTCGGGACCGATCAGAAGTGGGCGGGTTACGACGATGTCCCACAAACCCCAACGGCGGACTGTACGAAACTTACCGCACACGCTTCCGTGATGTATTACGGAGATCGCCTGATACTCTCTACTGAAACCGTACAATTGACGATATCAAAAACTGATCACGACATGTTCTGCAGAGTCGTAACATGTTTTACAGATATGATAATGGGCACGTACACGATCAAGGACGTTCAAAATTTGAGAGAGGACCACGACCACCTGTTGAAACGCTGGGATTCCAATAACGGCAGTTTTCACTCTGTCCGCAATATGTCGGCCGATGATCCGAGACGAGCGCTGGGCGACGAAATTCATAAAATGATAAAGAACATGCTCGAAACGCCCGTCTATTACACGTCCAGTTGTATGGCTCTGATCGCGTGTGGTGCCATGCTGCGCGATCTGTTCAAAACTACGATGAAAAGAGAGGCGAATGATTTCGACGATCTCATGCATTTCGTGCGCAAACACATACGCCACAACCCCGTCAACCCGTTTGATTGCGAATGCGCGCCGGAAAACGAATGTTCGGCATCGTACAAAACATTGTTGTCGCTCATTCTCGAAGTTCCGCCAGTCATACACAATCAAACGTACATGCTGCAAATACTCGCCTATCTCATGTATGACAAGGACGGCCGGGAAGAAATTTTCGTCGTCAATATGAAAAATGTCGTTTCTCCCGGGCTGCTTGATAAAGTGCCCGCAAGACTAGCGATGTTAGTGGGCAGTTTGGACGAAAATATTATACGATCCAGGATGAAACTGTTGTTGAGAGAGACGGCCGGATTGAATATCGGGACGGGCTCGATAACGCCTCCGTCCAAAGCTCAATACAACAGGAAGATATTGGAAAATATCGTGACTACCGTCCACAACCCGAAGATCGCTAAGGTGATCGAAGCATTGCCTGGCGTACGGAGCGCTACTGTAGAATTAATATTCGAACGTTGCAAAAATCGTCGCGTCTGTCTGAACGCAAACAACGAAGGCGATATAAATTCGCCAAAAAACAATAATTACGGTAAAAATAGATGTTGCGGTTACATAAAACTCGATCCGGTTGGCATGCTCGCGTCCAGCATTAGTATGGTACAGTTGTGTGTTTATCTGTGGACCGATACGCGAAACGCGCCAAAACGGAGTCAGCGTCACTTTTTCATTCGAGATATACTGGTGGCGATGGCAAAATGCTCCTTGGGTATGGACGACACCAGTATACAAGATATATTCGGTTATTTAGACAGGTGTGACGTGTTTAGAGGGTTCGCGCATAATCCGATATTCACGTCGACGTTTTACAAACTCTTTCAATCGTATTTAAAAAGCATGAAAAACATCTCCGGTCGCATTAACACCAAACGTCGAAAAGTGAATCGCCTACTCGAAAAAATCACCGATGGCCACGGTTAGATCACCGCTACCAATATTGTTATTGACTGACATATTGTATCGGTTTCCCGACATGGTTTAATATATTTTTTAAAAAAGATTTGCGAATACGTCGATCCGAAAGTCAAAAATTACAATCGGATCGACGTATTCGCATATCGTCTTTTAAAACTTAGGGAAAAATGATCATACGCATATAGAGTTGACATTATATTTGATATAAACAATGATATACAATCGTTGCCAAATTGAATTTACAAAAAACATGAACATACATATATAAATTTGATATACAATAAAATATACCAATTTCACAAATACAATTGTTAACAATATTAATTTACAAAAAAATATATATAACATGAACATCATACATAAATTTGATAAAAACAGTGATATACAATAAAATATACCAATTTCACAAATACAATTGTTACCAATTTTAATTTACAAAAAAACATATATAACATGAACGTCATACATACATAGATTTGATAAAAAAACAGTGATATACAAGAAAAAAGTTCCTTCTTACTTCTTTGAATAGATGCCCCTCTTCAAGGTTCGCTGAGCCGCAAAGCGTATGCTCATCAGCCGCGCGTAGTTCAGCGCGCAAGTCTTGGATGGTTTGAGTGCGTGGAATGAGCACACCAGAGGCTTTAGTGGCAACTTCTGAGACCAATCGTTGACTACGAGAGTGTCCATCGCGTATATAGTCGCAAAGTGGAGATTTGGAAACCACTTTTTCAAATAATGCCTCTTCCATGTCGTCTTGACTACTATCACCGATGAATCTTCTAGATCATTGAATATCTTCACAACTGATATTGGAACATCACCATCATTCCAAGTGATTCCGTGCGATTGTATTAGTTTGTAGTTATCTCTATAATTGTCTATGAATACGGGCACATTCATATGACGCGGACTATCTATGATGAAACACTGTTGAAACTGGTCACCGTTGGTCGTATTCCCTACTACTGCCAATTCCTTGATAACCTGTTTGCCCCCTTTCGAAAACAGAAAATTGTAATCGACGAACATCGTCTCAATCGCAGCTTTTTCCGAAGGTAATGACCGTGACTTTCCCGCCTCCATGACGTTTCAGTAAGAAGACCGACAGAATACTGCCCACCGAGAACGACCCGCGCTATTTATCATGGTGGGAGAGGACGGCGGTCGTGGTGGGGGAGGCGGAAGGTGGTGGTGGTGGCGGCGGCAGAGGGGCGTGGTGGGAGAAATGATAACCCGATCGCTTGATTTATGCGGGCATCCGCGGCGTGGTGGGAGATACGAGAACCCGATCACTTGCTTTATGGGGCATCCACCTCCTGTGATCGGTCCCCACCCCTTTTATTTTATTTGTTTTCAAAATCTCAGGGTCGAAGTCCGTTAAACAGTCACACCGCCAAAAGATTTCTCTATACACGCAGAACCATATGCGGCGCACTTGTATTTATTGAAATATCATGTCGTTGTCGAAAGGCAACGTCGTACGGAAGCTGCACATTCGCCCGCAATTGATACGGGTGTCGGTCACCCGTATGCAGGCAAATCTTACGGCCAAACGTAACTAGTCAGGGCGATGTGACCTGTACGCGTTCGATATGTATGTAGGACGTAGGGGGTTAAATGTTTCGCTACATGAATTATATTTTTTGCCTTTACATTTCCGATGTATCGAGCGTGATGCGCAAGTGTTGACCCCTACGTCAATCGTGACCGGTTCGGTTTTCCGAAAACTATGTACAAAGCGCCCAACCGAAAGACCGGTTTCCCGACTCATATCGCCATTGCGGTCAAGCGCATACCTTCCGTGGCCGAGTCGGTTTTCTCGCTAATATTTCGACAGTTATTTTGTCACGCCCGACTGATTCATGTACCTGAAGACGTTCGAACACAATGGATAGACAGCGAAAATACTACGTCCATCCGGGTTTTATCCGTTTTTACAAACATGTCGTAAACCTACTTAAATTTCGTCCACATTATCAATTTTTTGTGAGGCGAAGAATTTGAGTCGCCGAACAATCTTTTGAGAAGGGAGGGCAAAATTATATCGAATATTCAAAACCGGATCGGAATACCGATTAATCGTTCAGCGGCAAAAAAATATGCGGTGGGTATTCCCACGCCCCACCAACGCTTTCTTGCTGACCTCGTTACGGCCGCGGTGGGTTTTTCCACCCCCCACCAACGCTTTCTTGCTGACCTCGTTACACTGGCGTCACGTGATGGGCCCCTTCACTTCCCTCTCTCTTATCACTCGGCTATAAAAGGCGGCGCTTACCACACTTGAATTCAGTTTTGTAGCAGGAGTCGTGGCTTTCAGACGTGTTATACGAGTTTGTTGGTGGTGTTAACGTTATTTATATTTTATCATTAGTTTATATTGAAAAATGAACAGTATGATTCGTCATGTCAACAATTGTGCAGGGTGCAACCAGTGAAAATCAATCTTTTTTAAATCATTATCAAGAAAAGGTTGCTAAGCGACAACGTCTGGAACAAGATTTGAGGATCAGCAGCATTTCGAATCAATACGATAACTTCGATTCACAACCCATAGTATTCGCGTTGGACTCTTCCCCACTCAGAGAAGACGACATCGAAGACAGTATTTATAGAGTTTGTGGTTTGAATCCTACGGATATCAGCATTTCTCACGGAGGAATTAGTATTGTGGCGATAGAAGAGAACTGTAAAGAAATGAGTGAGGTGAATCATCTCGGACATCTCGCCGATATAGATTTAAACGAGATTTTCAGCGACAACGGACCCGCGCCGGAACCGTATATTCCCTCGTCCCGGGCATCTGACGGAGAAATGAACACGAGTACACAAACCAAAACATCATACATTCCTACCGGAATCAAGACATTACCGAAAAAAACAAACAAAATCACCGGCGATAATTTCTCTGATTCCGAGAGTTCGGTGAGATCTACAACGGCAGGTAGGAAAAGACCTTCAAATATGCACTCGTCGCCTGCACCAGCACCGTCAAAAAGAAATAAATCAATAACGGGAGGTTCGGATTCTGAGAGTTTGGTAAAATCGACTAAGAAAAGAGGTTCACCCACGCATTCATTGCCCCCACCATCATCATCGAATAAAACTATATTGAAAAACGAAGATTCCGATTCCGAGAGTTCGTTGAAATCTGCGAAGATAGCTAAAAAAATACCTTCACGTCCATACTTGCTGCCTCCGCCGTCATCATTGAAGAAAACAAAAACATCAAATGAAGAATTCGCTATAAACAGATTTGAAAGGCTGGAGCGCGTCGCCAAAATCGGTGATTGCGCGTCGTCTTCTTCAACAAAGACAGCAAAACCCGTCCGACAACAAAATACCGAACAGCGGCGGGTAAATTTTAAAAATACTTTGACGGAGCCCCATTTAAGTCAGTCGGACGACGGGTTGAATGACATCGAAGATTCGGCGAGCGTTTGTAGTGATACGAACATAAGAAGCGGACGTGACAGAAGAAACACGGGCTTCCGCCAACCCCCAACACCCACGAATAAGTTGAGGTGGATCGTAATAGACCATGAAAATCCTAAAGTACAAAGAAAAGAAAAGGTACTCAGCTCCATGAAATTCAATAAATACATTGCGGAAGCTACAAAAAAGGTGGTCGATGAGTTGATTGAAAAATTTATCGAGAAAAACGACCACGCCAAAGTGTCTTTTGGCAATGTTATCAAAATTTTGGTGAAGTCCATAACATATTCGGCACTAGGTAGATATTGCCTCGAACAATCAGAAATCATTCTCGCCATAAAAGCTAATACCACAAATGACGAACAAAAAATGGAGGCGCTCGTTGTATGCAGTAAACTTTTGGGTCTGTATGACAAAAACAAAAGTTTAGTAGAAATAGAATTGGCGGGATTAAAAGATTGGGTGTGTAAATTTGCAAATATAATTTCTAAATTCGTCGCCGAACAAGAAACAGAATTGATCGAGAAGGGAGGACAGGATAAAGTCGAATATTTACAGAAGAATTTCGATCGATACGTTGACACGCTCGATGCGAGCATTTTCGGTACGTGCGACAAGGAAACGACATCTTTCCTCTACGAAATGGGAAACGTCAGCGATATGATAGTATATATTCTTTTTGGTGTAAATTTAAACAAAAAACAGAAAGAAAGTAACGAGGCTCTTCATCACCGGGTGACGACTCGCGTATTGTGTTTGAATACGCTCTTGATTCGAGCCAAAAAGGATAAAAGTATTATCGAGCTGAGAAAGGAGAACGACGACGAAAAGGATGTTAAAATAAATTGGACGTTGCCGCTCGCCTACGCCATGGAACTGCGCGGCATCGGCAGAGAGGTGGTCGCAGAGGACTCGGACGAAGAAAACATTTCGTTGGACGATTATTTGAAGTCTGCGTTGTAGTAGAAACTTAAACCCAAAGGACTTGTTGATTGTAAATACATTCGTATAGGTTGTTTAAGATTTTGTCATGATTTGATTGTAAATAAATTTTATATTATATTTTTCATTATTTTACTGTAAATATATTTTTGTAATTTTATGATTTGACTGTAAATACATCTGATATATTCTTTGTTATTATATTTATTCGATATCCCTTTGACACTCTGAAATTGGCCGAACCCAATATCGCAAATATATCTGATATTCGGCCCCGAATTCAGCCCTTCTGGTTCGGCCGAGTCATTACAAATAAAATGTGTACTTTGGCCGTACCCACGGCAAGTAGTAATGGAATCTCGGATTCGGCCCTTCTTTGTTCGGCCGAGTCCGTAGGAATAAAATGTGTACTTTGGCCGCAAGTAATAATGGAATTATAGCAAATATATATCGGGTTCGGCCCTTCTTTGTTCGGCCGAGTCCGTAGAAATAAAATGTGTACTTTGGCCGTACCCACGGCAAGTAATAATCAAATTATAGCAAATATATATCGGATTCGGCCCTTCTTTGTTCGACCGAGTCCGTAGAAATAAAATGTGTACTTTGGCCGTATCTACGGCAAATAGTAATGGAATTTTTAAAAATGTCCTCTGTTTTGAAGGGTGAGAAAACAAATTACAAGCACCGATATAGCAATAGTAGCGTAACCCCTTTACTGACAACATCCGTTATATTGGACGGGTATTTTTATTGACTGAAAATCGGAGGCCGGAGATTTCAAAACTTTTCTCGAGGCCGGAGATTTCAAACTTTTCTCGAGGCCGGAGATTTCAAAACTTTTCTCGCAGAGTTTTATATTCTGTTGGACCGTAAAACTCGTACGTTTTTGCCGCTCTCCACTTCATGTCCATATTGCCGTTTTGAGTCAATGCCGCCAGCAACGCGGGTCATCGCAGAACTCGGTTAACACAAATACGACGGTGAAACGGCCGTATCGTCACGTCTAGGGTCGGCGCGAAAAGAGGTGTAAATCGGCGCGTTTTTATTTTTCATTTTGACGGAAAGTCGGTCGGGGATTTCAAAACTTTTCTCGAGTAAAAAAATGTTTGTAACAAATATTTTTTTAAAAAAACCACCCCAGTAAGCGACGCGCCGGCCCCTCCCCGCTGCTCCTTCCTTGAAGGAGTCATTATTATGGGCAAGGAGCTAAAGAGTCGCGCGCGAACGGTACCTCGTATATATGCATTTTTGGTGGCGCGTCGAGATATATTTTTCGACGGACAAAAAAATCCGGCTCTCTGATTGGCCGAAATTTTTGGCGGGAAAAATACTCGAATCCTATTGGTCAGTGGTCGGGGGTTGTCGAGAGTATAGGGTCAACCGAACCGAAAAGTGGTGGGGGAAATGATCAGTCTCGCGGTTGACGTCGAAGGGGACGGTCGCAAAGGGGACTTTGAATTTTTTACACTCTCGCGCGGGTAACTGACCTTCACGTGGTTTACTAGAAATTTAAAGCGGTTACCCGCGCGTTCTGATCAATATCCCCATTTGCAAATTCATGAACCAAGCCACTTCCGCAATCAACCGCAAGATCTCATACGACTAGATGCTGCACGTGCTAGAGAGGAGCAGAAGGGCAGTAATACTGCTGGACAAATCGTATACTACAAAGCGCTGTCACTGGTGATTCGGCAGCTCACTGGTCTGAGTCAGTCCCCACCCATACGTACAGGTGTGTCGGCTAACATTCTCCTGAAATCGACGGGAAAATGGAAATACGACCGTAACAGCGAGCCCCCTCCTACGACCGCATCACGACCGGAAAGATTCTCTGCCAAATGGTTAAAATACAAACAACGATCGTTAGTGTACAAATGTTTATTTATTACAATCAAAAAATTTAACTACGTTATTTCTAATTATCTACAATCATTACGGGTGTCGGCTCGATGGTCATCGTGAGTGGGATCCAACGATTAAACCGCATTTTGGTTTCCAGCATACAGACGAACGGAGTTCAAAATCGATCCGCGTTACGTAGGTAAAACGAAGATGAAGTATTTCTACGATGTTTTTGTCGTATGTCTTTACCTCAGCGAGCTCGAGTTGTCAATTATTCCTGACGGTAAACGGAGTTCTGCCACTCGCTTCGGCCGAGCCGTTTACAACTCGATCGTGGTGGGGGTTGGTAGTGTGAGCGGCCTTCTTCGACGACTCGAGGAGGGGGTTTCCAACACCGGTATACGATAACGGTCGGTACGCGGTAACCGATATTTGCTTCTCTGCTCTCCTCGTCGTCGATCATCTCGTTCCAGTCGACGCGATCTCTCGATTCGTCCATCTCTCGAGATGTGCCTATCGAACGACGAGCTCGTTCGTTGGTTCAACGGCAGTATGAATGAAGTTATCCAAATGTACAAAATCGCGGAAAGTGATACTGTCCTGTTATTGGAAAAACTACCCTGTACGGTGATTACCACTTCGCGCGTGTTGAGATTGAAAACCGGAGAGGACTCGAAAACGTCTCTGGTACCTCGCGCAGCTTGGACGTCTAGACTTATAGACTGGAAGGACGTACGAGAAAAGAACGCTTACGAAGAGAATGGCCGGAGTGTTTATGAATTTAGCGATATGAACGCGGCATTGAAATACCTGCAGTTGGTATGGCTTCTGAAAGACGAAATTCCGTGTTTGGCGTATAGAAGAAAGGCGGATGAAGAACGTTTGCGTTTTATTCCCGACTTGGAAGACGTTCGACGGAAGGAGGCCGGTGGCCGAAATCTCGTCCGAACCTATTTTCGTATAAGCGATTGAAATATTTTTATTTTTTCTCAATAAATCATTTCTGCAAATGATAAGAGATCATTTTTACCATGCATTATTCTTTTTGGTACAATCGGTGTTGCGTGGACCGCGTCACTGCACTAGCGATTTCTAAAAACGACCCGGTCGATTATGTGGATTTGATACGTTACGTATGGCCACCCGGTTCCATATGGGATTGCGACAGGCCGCCTCTTCGCGGGGATCGAGTGCGCTTTTACACTTGCGGTTGTTACGAGTGCCAAAACGAAATTTGCGCTGTAGTAATTGATACGGCTGCAAAAAACGTGGAGACCGCAATAAATATGAATCCAATGTCCATGCAGATTGTACGCTTGAACAAAGTACCGGAGACGTACGACGTGATACACACGTTCGTTACTCCGTCCGTGTATGACGCACGCGTTTTAGATATGATCGTCGAACGCGTGAACGTTTCGTTCATGTTCGTTTCCACGCGACTCAATATCACCGAAAACGTGGAAGACGAGTCGATATTCAAATTACACATATGCCAGCATAAAACTCCATACGGCGGCTCCAGGGAATATATCGAATGGTTGCGCGATCGGATCGGAATGGTGTTAAACTGTAAGCCGTTGTATATTTGTACCAATTACGTTTCCACGTTTACACCCTGTTCGTATTCATCACCTCGGATTCGATCCGTATAACCAACGACGACGGGGGTGGAAATATGTTTAAGCCGAATCGCCGATTGCCTGACCGCGAGACTCGTTCTCGTCGGCCGGGCGCTGAGGTATATGACAAAGAAGTGCGTCGCGATCGTCGGGAGGATACTTTTAAAGTCGTTTAGCGTCAACGCGTATTCGGACGACGAGGACTCCGACTCGGACCGTTTGGACCGACGGTACGATGGTAAAGGGAGAAAAAAGACGTGTTATATATGTTTTGGGACGATTATTCGTCCGCCGACCACGAGGTTATTGCCTTGCATGCACAACGACAAATTTCACGTTTCTTGTCTTTGGGAGTGGGTGATCGAAAGTAGTAAACACGATTTTGACCGATTGGGCTCGTTCAAAATATCCTGCCCTTACTGTAGGTCGTCCAAAGTCTCTCAGACGTGCAACATTTCCGCATGGTCGAAACGTTTCTCACGACCGACCTCCCTGTAATGTAGTTATAGGGTTCGCGCCCGGCTCGAGCGTTAATTTGTACTCCGGACGATATGGCGGCAGTTTTGAAAACCCAGCGAGGAGCGTGGGACGAGGTGTTCGAGACGTTCTGTCGCGCGCACGAGTGTCCGAGGATTTCCTACTTTGACGTGAAACAGTTCTCCAAGATGATGGCGTCGTCTGCACATCGGATCACAGAGGGGGCTAAATTCGACTATCGCACTTACGCGCGATATCTGTCTGACGCCGCCTCGGCGAGGGTACTTTACTGTCCGGAGATGAGTCTGGTGGCCGGTAACGTAATCGCGTTTTACACACGGTGGCGCGTGGCTTTTTCCAACACCGATTTTCACGCGCCGGCTGACTTGGGCGTTCGTGAAATACAGGGGCCGACCGGCGGGATCTCTGCAGCCGTAAAGTGGCTCGAGGAGTGTTATATCCCTGATGGGGTTGGCTGCTCCTATCCGAGACTGCACGAACGCGGTCTTTTGACTGACGCCTTTATGAAAGCGGTCGATCGGTTCGGTGGAACGAAGGCGATAGAAGAACTGCTAGGATCCGTAATCCATCTGGAGTACGGGTTCGACCATTTGGCCATGCGTACCGCGATGGAAGTTTACACACTCCGTTCGGAAAAGGGAGATCCGCTCGAGACTCTCGGAGAAACATTTATGCGGACAGCCCTGTATCTGCACGAAGGAGAACGAGAACGTGTGTTGCGCACGTTCGACGATCTAATAAACCGACGCTGTATGTTCGCCACACCGGTACTTGCAAACAGCGGGCTGGAACGAAGCGCCAACATTTCTAGTTGTTTTCTGATCGGCGAGCCGCGAATGAACGCAGTGTGCGATCTCTTTGAAATCCTAAACACCGTGGCCACGTGTCTGGAAAACAACGGTGGCGTCGGTATTTCCCTGACACACTTTAATCTGCGAAGATACGGGGGGATACTTTCCGCGATGAGACTCATCAACGAAACCATCAACATGATGAAACATAACAACTCGAGCCGACCGGGGGCCGTCGCTGTTTATCTCGAACCCTGGCATCCAGACATTTCAGAATTTCTGGAGGTGCGCAAAAATCACGGCGACGAAAGAAAACGCTGTCGCGATCTGTTCACCGCCCTTTGGACGCCGGACCTTTTTATGAAACGCATCCACGAAGATGGACAATGGTCTCTGTTTGACCCCGAATCCGAAGCCGGTCGTCTTTTGTTGCCGTTATACGGCGACGAGTTTGAAAAAGAGTATGTGCGACTGGAATCTGAAGGTGCGTTCGTTACTCAAGTCAATGCGCGGATGTTGTGGACGAAAATGTTGAAGAGTCAAACCAGCACCGGTACGCCGTACGTGTTGTACAAGGACAGTTGCATCGAAAAAAGTGTCCACCGTGATTTGGGACCGATTCGATGTTCGAACTTGTGCACCGAAGTTATACAATTCAGCACGCCGGATGCGATCGCCACCTGCAAATTGGCCAGTATATGTCTTCCCGCGTTTTTACAAAAGGAAAGAAACGAAGTTGGCGGCGAGAAAGATACAGCGGTATTGCAGTGGAACAGACTGGAAGATACTGTAGAGAATTTAGTATATTCGCTGAATCGAATGCACACCAGGTCGAAAGCGATAGACGGAGAAGAGACGGGTAGCGCATCCATTGGGATCGGCGTGCAAGGATTGGCGGACGTGTTATTTTCACTGAATACGTATTGGGGTTCTCCCGTGTCGATGGAACTGAACCGGGAAATCTTCGAGCGAATATACTATTACGCCGTTTTGGCCAGTTGCCGACAAGCGCGACACAGTGGGTGTTTTGAAAATTTTAAACTGACAGAACTCGCTAAAGGCGTGTTGCAGTTTGACCATTGGGAACCGGCGAATCGCCGGTTGAAATGGGATTCGCTCAGGCGCGAGGTGATGATGCACGGGACGCATAACTCCCTTTTGATCGCGCTTATGCCAACGGTAACAACGTCACAGATCACCGGGTGCAACGAGTCTTTCGAACCGCTGATTTCCAATCTGTATCTGCGGAGAACCAGAAGTGGCGAATTTCAGATGGTGAACCCTTTTCTGGTGAAAGCCTTACGCGCTAAAGGTAAATACAATGAGGACACCGTGCGCCGTATACAGCGTGACGACGGATCGGTGCGGGGGCTGGGGGACATCCTCGACGAAAGAGAACTCCTCGTGTTCAGAACCGCGTGGGAGATATCACCAAGACTGTTGATCGATATGGCCGCCGATCGTGCCCCCTACGTGGATCAGTCCCAATCGATGAATTTGTATCTCTCCAATCCCACTGCCGACTCTCTGTCCGACCTGCTTTTTTACGGCTGGGCGAAAGGTCTAAAGACTGGCATGTACTACTTACGCACGCGACCGGCTGCAAACGCAATAAAATTTACGCTGATGCCGACCAGTAATGAACAGGGTGATCACGGGATTCTCGATGTTTCCAAAGAATGTGAAAATTGTAACGCATAATAAATTTATTTTTTAATAAAAACTGATAAAATCACTAATAGTCGCCTTTTCTTTTAATTATTTTATAAATAGAACACGTTAAGAGCAAAAAAGTCATCTGGCTTTATATCGAGACCACATATCTCGTTACGTATAATGTCCAATATGTCATTGGGTGCCAATTTTTAAACATCTTCTTACGATACACAATACAAAACAAAAATTGGATAAAGTATTGGTTTATGAGTACATAAAATAAATAATATTACTTTCCGAAAACCCCTCTGGATTCAGGAAGTTATTCGGGAAACCGATCCAAGATTCGCCGATCACTCGATTGTTCGGGACCTCGGACCCCCCACTGCGTATAAAAGTGCGCGCGCGGCAGATCAGCGTTCAGTCGAGACTCGGACGCCCAAGTTGCTAGTATTGTTTTCCATTGATCGCAAAACATAATCATAAGACTATCTTCTTTTGGTTGATAATCACCCGCATCATCGAGACATTACGAAGCTGAAGAATCTAAACATGGAAGAAATGGAATATTTAAGTATTGAGGTGAGTTGTTTATTTTATAGCTTTCTGTGATTTTGTACGATTGCATAACCTCTTGGAGATTATATGTTGCGTACGAGATTCTATTTGTTCGCGTTTCAGTGATTGGTTTTTTTGTATGATTGCATAACCTCTTGGAGATTATATGTTGAATACAGCATTTGTTCGACAAATGGTTATTTTGTAATGATTGCATAACCCCAAGGGGATCACATGTTGGATACACGATTGTATTTGTTCGCCATATGACGATTTTTGAATGACTGAATAACCCCCAGTTATCAGATGTTCTAATGATTAAATTTGTATTTTAGGATATTTCCAATGATGAGACTTTTGATGACGGATTTGGAATAGAAAAGCTGAATCTTTCGGATAGTAGCCAATCAGAGAACGATGACAGCGATCGGTCATCTACAGGTAATTACATGCTATTTAACTATTTATTTTATCAACAAGCCCAACAGCATATATTTATATGAGTTCTATAGTTAGAATGTTAGCAACATGATCATACCGAGAGATCGGATCATCAGTCTTATTATTTCATTATTAGTATTCTAAACCGCAAGGTCGACATTTGCATATCACACACATCATATATATATCGGACGAAATGAGACTTCTGGGTCGAGTGATTGACAGCTTCCGGTCACGTGACCGGATGTGCTGCGTAATATATACGTCATGGTATAAAAGAGGGGGAGCGCTGAGATTAGTCTCAGTATTGTCTAACACACGCTGCAGCTAACATGTCGGTGCCACCGGTGAATAATCTACCACTCGGTAACAATTTGGAGACTTATTGTTGCGAGTTAAAATGTTTTAAAATACCAGACGATCAAGTTGACGGGAAAGCTTGTCGTAAGTGCGAGTGTTTCAGCTATTGCATATGTAACTGTAAAACATATCAAATGAACCGACAAAATAAAATACAAGAATTACGACGACGGATTACATTACTTTGGCGGCGAATGTAGTAGCAACCATCTGCCCCGCGCCAGCTGCCATCTGCCCAACGCCAGGTGTTTTGTGGTCAATCACGTGGCTCAGAAGTCTCATTTCCACACACTACTAATTTGATTGTTTAATATTTTTGTCTCTTTTCTTCTCAGATGAGCACCAGACCTGTGCCAGGATCCGACCTTACCGCTTTCAACTACCACTGGGCGAGACCACCGCAGAACGAGCCCAACCCGGTCCAGAACGACCAGAGCAGACGGAAGAAGTCGGCAAACTCAAGAAACGAAAAAACTTTTGCCCGTTCTGTGAAAAAGTAATCACCAACTACAGCAGGCATTTGGTTCAACGTCACTACGATCGGGAAGAAGTAAAAGATTACATCGCGTTGTCAGACGAAACTCCCGTCAAAAGAAAAATAAAACGAATGTTGATTACGAACAAAATAAAAAATATGGGAAATAGAAAATACAACCAGCAAGTCGTGGAAGGCGTAAGAAACAGCAAACTTTTACCGGTCAAAAGATCTTCTAAATACACTGTGGATAACACGACACACGTGACGTGCAACTATTGTTTAGGACTGTTTAAGAAAATTTCGCTGTACAAACATTTGGCGAATTGTACAGAACGTCCGCCGGAAGAACGTCCGGCGAAAAAGAAAAATACTGTTCTGCGAGATCACGGTACACTTCTGTTGAGATGCAACGAAAACGCAAACAGACTATTAAAAGAAGAAGTGTTCCCGAAAATGCAAAAGGACAAATACACCGTTGTGGTACAAAGCGACAGCCTAATTGGTAAATTCGGATCCAACTTCAGATTCAACCACCGGGGAGTGAAGCAGATTTATTACTGTTCAACGAGGATGCGCGCTCTGGCACGTCTGTTTCTCGCCATGCGGGAGCGAAACCCGGAGATTCAAGAATTCCGTAACTGCATCGAACCGAAGAATTTCGACCTGTTGGTGGAGTCCGTTCGAGAAATGAGCAATTACGACTCTGTGGACGGCAGCACGAAAACCCCGACCGTTCCGGCGGCTCTCTGTTCGTCGCTGAAAAGCTGCGCCAATATCGTGAAATCTGAAGCTATAAAAAATGACCTTCTCACGAGAACTCAAAAGACCGAAATCATATGCGAAATGGATGACTTTTTGCATCTCATGAACAAAGACTGGTCCACACAGGTCAGTTCCAACAGCGAAAAAAGCCGGAAACAAATGAAAGTTGTAAAAGAAGACCTGTTGCCCGATCCGGAAGATATAAGAACGTTCAACAAGTACATACATGAAAAATGTCCGTCTTACGTGTCTTTGCTTCAACAGTTACCGACTACGAAAAACTATGAAAAATTAGCCAAGCTCATAATTGTTCATATCATTTCTTTCAACAGACGAAGACCCAACGAGACAGTCGAGATAACACTGGAAGCGTATCGGTCGACTCTGAACAAAAGGACAGATTACGGTAAGGAGGCACAAAACGTCCTTACCGAAGAAGAGATACGATCCGGTAACGAGCTGTCCATCTTCTACGTCCCGGCTAATAAAAACACGAAAAAAGTACCGGTTCTCCTGACGAAAATTTTCCACGAAGCCGTTGAAGTTCTGATTGAGTCGAGAGAAAAGATCGGCATAACGAGTAAATACTTGTTCGGAAGACGTGATGGAGCGGAACTGTTTGACGGATCGGCCGTTCTGAGAGAAATTGCAAACAAAGCCGGTTTGAAGTTTCCATCGACATTCACTGCCAACGCCTTGAGACATCACGCGGCGACCTCGTCTCAGTTGCAACCTCACAACGAGACGTACACAAAGCGATTGTCCAAATTTATGGGTCACGATCTCAAGACGCACGAAAGCTACTACGAAATGCCTCTGCCCTTGATTCAAAAATATAAAGTGGGCCATAAATTATTGGAGATGATAAAACCGTCAACGTCGACTCGCCCCGAACCGAGTGTCGAATTTCCGCCTGCAGACTTCAGTGACGACTCCATTCTATCACTACCTGAGATGCCTATGGATAACGAAAACGCGATGCTGAAAAGTGATGATTTTTGCGTTCCCATGGAGTACGAAACGGAACGAATCAGCTACGAACATTCGTACGTGCGAAGCAATTTTGTCGGCAATCCCTCGGAACCGGAAGCAGACAGTGAACACGACCGGCGGTTGATATTTCACGAACATTCATACGCGCGAGGGGACGCATCGGATCAAGAAACTGTACAACACCCCTCGAGCGCACCGGGAAATTCGGGTGGAAAACAATTGAAAGTGATACACCCAAGAAAAACTACCGAGTGTCCCGATCTCGAGATAAGACCCGACTCTCCGACTGCCGGACCGTCCGGAACGGTAGAACCGTCACCGGACTCACCACTCCCTCTCTCGGAGGAAGAAACCGGGATTGACGATAGCGCCTTACTGCGCACTCCTCCAAAGAACGCGCACAAAAAACTGAGATGGTCTGATGAAGAAAAAAAGATTATTTACGAAAGGTTCAGCCGCAATTTTGCCGTGGACGTTAACCCGCCTCGAAAAGAAGTGAAAACTGTGTGGGAAGAAGAACCCGCTCTGCGGAACAGGACGTTGCAGCAGGTCGTCACTTTTGTAAACAACATCTTCACAAGAAAGCAAGTCATCTCAACGCCTATGAGAAGGAAAATAAAAAACATGATAAAAAATAAAACCACTATGTTTAGTCCTTGATATATTTATTTGTACAAATAAATCAAATTTGTTACATTCCATATTGGTTTTCTTTCACATTATCCGATAGCATTCTTGTAAAGTTCACATAATCCCGGCTAGCTTTCGAAAGGTTCATATGAAACAGCATTTGGTACTTTTCCGAATCGAAATCTGAACACCAATAGTGACATAATTCTAACACCCATGTGTTTATAAATTTGCTCATAACGAACAGTTTGTTGACGAATACTGGTTTCCGCAACCTGCTGGGGTTACACACGTACCCCGTAAAAGAGTTATCACCTTCGAAATGTACGACCGGCCATACGGGAACCGCGTCCCCAAATTTGCAATGTTGGTCGTAGACGATATTGTCTAAAACCGCCTTCTCCTCCCGCGGGTTTTCGAACGGAACCGTTCGCTCTAAAAAGTAAAAATCGTCGCTGTCGTCAACGCGGATGGACGCGTTCGTCAGACGTGCTCGAACGTCATATATCAATTTTCTCAGCAACGCTTCGCAGCTCAAGTCCCCCGCGTCGGGATCGTCGAAATAGTCCAACGTTTCCAAGACCGCCCCGGTCACGGCGTCTTCGGCCGCGGCGCACGGGACGACCGCGGCCGGATGACCTCTCAGCACTTTTTCGTCATCCGCATATCTCACGGCGAACTTATTGGTGATCTTTGAAATAAAACACATGTTTACGTAGCGCACGTTGAGCCGTAACGTCCTAGACTCGACCGCGATTCCATATTCTGCGCCGTTTCCGTTTAACAGTTCGTCTACGGTGTTTGTAAAAGCTTGACGGACACGTATTACCAAATTTCCCGACTTTCCATTAGTCTGCAACAATCCGCCGTCGGTTTGTACGCGCAACGTTTTCGTCTCTTGTTTCAGCCTCTCTAACGTGCGCTCTACGACGGTTCGACATAACGACACCACCGCTGCCAAACAGTGCGGGGCGAACAGGTCACTCCCATTTTGTCCCATGCTGCCGCATATTCGATTTGCCAACCTTTTAAAGAAATAAGATATCGTCCGATCGTTTGTTCTCCTTTTGAAAACCAACGATTTTAAAACGGCACTGGCGAAACCTCTGTAGACTTGTGGAGCGAGCGATACAATTACAGAATTTTCTTCGTCTTTTTGTCGCGATCCCACGTACGGCACAATGAAAAACCATCGGTCGAGTTCGAAAGATTTGCCGTCACAGGTGGTCAAAGATCCTCGCAATCGTTCTTCCGATCGGTCGAAAGTCGTTTTGCTAACAACACAAGTAGTCTCCGGTGAAACGTTGAACTGACCAGCTATTGCGGGATACGCCGATTCTATGTCGAACTCGCAAATCTCACTGTCCTCTCGCGTGTAGTATACACCGCCGCCGTCGTTATCTTTTAAAGGCGGCGGGATGAGATTTTCTTTTCCTCCGGTGGTATTTTTTTTCATCACCGCATCGCGAAGATCGTCTGCGAAAGTCGTCGAGCTCGTGTACACCGATTCGTTAATCAGAGTGTGCACGAACGCGTAGTTTGCGACCGGATCGTACTTCATACAATCTCCGCTGTCGGTCCGAGTGACACCATACAAGTCCAATACACCCAGATACATTTCGGTCGCCGTATTAAACGCAAACTCGGCCACGCGTTCCGTTTTAAATCGCAACAGCATGTCCTCTACCCGCCGTTGTCGTGCCGTCAACACATCGAGAGGTATATGCGCGGCGCCGTCCGCATTAGCGAACGCTACCGCTGATCGCACGTTCTTGTCATATGCGGCCGCGAACGCAGAAACGCGTTTGTCGAGATTTTCAGCCAGTTTCGAACAGTCCAACGTGATGGAATTGGGGAACAAGTCGATACCATCGTCATTGCTATTGTGCGAACCTTCGATTTTAGATTGCAATGCAATTTTTCCCGCCGATATTTGGCCTCTCGTGGCCAGCTCCGGGAGGACAAAACGAGCGTGTCTGTCGTCGTCTTGTTGCGAATTGAACACCAACCGCAAGTAAGCGTTTGAATCCATTTTCCAAAAACACGATTTGGCGTCGTCCAACATTCTCGTATAGGCGACAGTACTATTTTCGAAAACTTCACAGCGCGAACGTGCCGTGTGCGTTTCTGCCTCGGTGGGTATCCCACCTAGAAGAACAACCAAATCGATGTTCCAAACGTAATATACGTGAAAAATTACTATTAGTTCTTTGTACTCTGTACAAGCGCTAAGACACACGAAATCCCGTTCGCAGCGCACGTAGACCACGGGTAGTGACTGCAATAGTGCGGCTCCATTTTTATTTCCAAAAATCGGATGCCTGTAGAAACGGCTGACGTCGTGCACCGCCAATGGGCTCGAGCGAGCCGCGCGTTCCCTGACCAACGTGCGCGCCTGTGAAGAAGCCGCTGGCCGGGACGAACCGAGAAAAAATATCGGCCTTTCTCGGTCCTCTTCTGTATCCCCGGCGTCACCAAAGTCCATGAGATGAAAGTTAACATCAAACGCCGCTTCCCCGTCATCGTCATCGGCCCTGGGTTCAGTAGTCCAAGCGTTTTGTATTTTCAATGCGTGCCTAAATAGAGGCTCCAGGTATCTAGTGACCGTAGTCATGCAGTTATTTGAACTAAAGTTTATCGCGTACAAATCGGAATTGGTCGCTCCGTTGTCGCGCAGAAAGGTGAGAGCGTTGTTTCGTTTTCGCAACGAATCAAAAGTCAATCGCGCCAAACAGCCGATTCTTAGGGCCGGCGTCGGAAAAACTTCGGTGAAGGTGGACTGCAGAGAACCGGCATGTTCGAAGCTTAGGAAACTGTACTGTATTGCGCTCGGTAGGCAATCAGCCGTTTTCAACATCTCGAAAACGAGCGCCTTGTTTTCCTTGAAAACGAGATCGGTTCGTCTGATTGTTTTCGACACGTCATCCGAACCGGGCGTGTCCCAATGAAAAGCGTATCGGGTGTACGGAGTCCGTTCGTACGAAATAAGAATAAAAATTGGCGGGACGTACGGAGTGGGGACCGGCTCGTCCTCGTAAAGATTGGTTCTCAACAAGAATTTACAGGTCAGCGCCGGTTTACGGTCCTCGCCTTTTGCCACAAGAGTCGTGTGAAGTATAACACCCCTGGCGTTGCGCAAAAAGTGCCGTCCTTCAGTTTCGGAAGGTCTTGAGACCGAGGACGAAACGGAAGACGACGTCGACTGGTCGTTGATCATGTTCGGTTGAATGAATTGTTTCAAACCCCGAGTCATATCTTCACTCTAACACGAAGAGGGTGAGTCGAAACCGTCAACGTGACTCATGTTTGTAATATTCCCGCCGCCAATACTCCCGTCATTTGTCAAAGATGAGCACCGCGGGGAGCGTCGTCTCGAGCTGCTCGTCATTGAGATCCGATGTTTCGACAGATTCGGAAACTCTGCTATTGAAACACACGCACGTGAGTAATTATCTGGGCCTCGAAAAATTCGCCATTAAAAAGAGTGACAAATTAAAGGGCGACCGCTATGTTCAGATATCTTCGAAAACGTTGCAGAAAAACTACGTGCTGTACGACGAAAAAGATGTAGATTGTGTTTTCTCAAAACTGATAGAACTGATAAAGGAATGCAAGAGATCTCATAGAAATTTGCCGAAAACTGACTTTACGTGTCTCTCGCGCGCTGATAGAAGAAAAGTGTGGATAGACGTAGATTGTCTGTCGTGCAAACGCGGAAATAAGATCGTGAATAGTCGCCACTTAAGAATTACAAAGCTGGTCGAACTTATCGTAACGACGATAGAAAACGTATTCGATCGTACCGTAGAGGACGGCGTGTACATGACAAACGGAAAAGATACTTGTGGTTTCCACGTTTTTTTCAACACGCTGGCCTACGATTCCGCCACCGCCTCTAACGCCGAAAATGCTCTGATGGACGGGCTTGTCGGTGCGTTCCGTCACGCGCAGATTTCCAACGCAAGCGTCGATCGAGGTTGCACGCAAATGCCGTTACCCACGGCCACACACTCAAATTCCACCAGTCACACTAGATCGTACCGCATGGTGAAAGGATGTGGAACAAAATGGAATAAAGTACATCTCAATTGGGCCGATATGGACGTCGAAACTTTAAAGTGTTTTTCTTCTATAGCCTTCTCCAGGCACTACAGCGTTAACGTAGTTGAACCCCCGCGTTTCCGGACACCGGAATCAATCGCTATTGTGGCGAAGCGGAAGCGCGACATTTTTTCTACGAGTGAAGACGATACAAACCGCAAAAGGAAACTAGTTTTAGACGACCACATCGAGGCGGCTGATTTCACCACATCGAACGGTCGTAGCGAGGCTGAATCATTGTCTAACGAAGTGGACAATCGGAAGGTGGTTTATACAGAAGACGAAGAAGGCGACGGCACTTTGCACTCGGGATTGTCGGACGATCGGAAAGAAGTGGTTTGTACGGAAGACGAAGAAGGCGATCAGAAAGTGGTCTGTACAGAAGACGAAGAAGGCGAAAGCGATACGATGCATACGGAATCATCGTCGGACGGAGTGGACGATCGTAAGATGGTTTGCACGGAATACGAAGAAGGTGACAATAAGTTATACAAGGAATATTCGGGTGGAATGGTATTTCGTTCCGTCTCGCCAGCGGACGGCCAAAACACGTCGGTTTACAGAGACGAGGAAGACGGAACGCCGCCACTTTCTGATTTCGTAACACCCAATGAAACTATTTCACAGCCGGTGAACAGCTGTAAGCCCGTTTCCGGAGCAACATATGACGACGAGGTGTCGATAGTTTCGAAATATACCGAATCATCGTTGTTGTCTTCTTTTCACTGTCCGAGCGTCAAGAACCAACGCGCGCCACTACAAACTTCCTACTTCGCAGATCGTCAGAAACGGAGGGCGAAACGCGGTGAAAACGATACGGAAGCTCCCCCTCTAAACGTTATCGAGAGACTACCTTACGCATGTGAGGACGACAAAACTAGCGCTTTTGCTGACAAACAGTACAAAGCGTCATTGTTGTGCGCCGAAGAGGAGGAAGCGGCCATATCTAAAGTGCGTCTCAGCAACGGTAATCAACGCGTTTATGTGATCGAAGGGAGCAGTTCGAACCTCACGCGCGAATACAAATTGCTAGTTCAACTCGCCAACGTTAATAGGGCCGTGTATCAAAGCGATATATCGCTCGGCCGCGAATGGACGGAAGTGAAAATTTCGTATTACGATCAACACTTGCGGAACCCCGTGTTACTGGCCATGTTCAAGTTTGTATTTCGTGACGAAAGTGTCGGAACTTTTTTCCTACCTTGGGAACTAGAGGAGGTCGTCACTTCCATCGTTCATCTAATGACGCCTTTTAAACGTACCGAGGGGGTCAACGACGACGACAACAAGGACCGAACGTTTGTAGAAGAGGAGTTTGAACGGGAAGCGAGGCCACACAAGGCGCGCCTCGTCGGAGCGTTGATACGTGTGTGCACACAGCTATTCAATATGACAACGGCGGTTTTTTCCGACTTGTGGAAAATACAAAAAGCGAACGAAAGGCGAGACATGTCCTCTCTGAATCGTACGGTCGTCAACCACCAAGTCACTGCCGAAACGTTTGCCAAACGGCGTTTTCACCCCGCATCGGGCTACGACGACGATTTAGACTGTTCTGCCTCGATGTTTGACGGAGAAGGTGCAGGTGTTGAAAAAGGTGGCGAATTGATCGATTACAATGCTGTTACGAACAATTACACCCTGCTCGCGTCGCTGATCGTTCACGAAGAGAAAAACCTGAGCGATATGTCGCTATACGCTCTATTATACTATTACCATTCGTTCCCGTTTGGCACCATCGACAGGATTATGGACGAGGTGCATCACGACGCTCTGATGGTCACGGCCGTGATAAGGTATTTTCTAATGTACGATCATCGAAACTGTAAAACGCTGACGTTACAAGAGATTTTCGAAGGTTTCAACGATTGCGCAATCTCACTGAGAGGACCCGAGGGGTTTCTAAAGATGCGACGAAAAAGCCAAAAGCGGGGAACAGCGAAAAAAGTTGGGGCGGCAAAGAAATCCAACGCGGCGGCGGTGACAACGCCAAAAAACAAAGATCCCGAGTGGAGGAGACGCAAGAGGAAAATTGACGACGATTACAGTGACGGCGTGTCAGAAATAACGGTGGTGAAAAAAGGAAAAGAAGACCACGAAGGTTGTGGTGACGTCACGGCGGAAGAGGTGAATCAGTTGCTCGGTGGCGCCGGAAGAAGACGAAAAATGTGCGCGAGAAATAATATCGGTCCGGCGTCCGAAATCACGTACGACTACAAAGACAAGCATATGTGGGAGGCTGTGATAAGATACTACCTGAGGCCCGTATCGATTTACGACGATAAAATGGTGTTTGCGAACGATAATTACGATACGCTCGAAGACGACGCCATAGAGTCCAGCGTCGCTCATTTAGCTACGTCGAACAAAAATACGAAAGGCGACGTCCAGACAGCGTTCAAAGACGCGCGCACAGCCTGGCGCATGCCTCACGGCAGTCAGTTGATTTACGAGAGCGATCTGCGATCCGACCGGTTGGGCTGTTGTTTCCACATCAACGCCGCTCTCAAGATGTACGAGATGTTTTGCGGCGGTTGCGTCACGAGGATGAAACGGGTACACAAGAACTATTTGATTGACCGAACTCGCTTCAATATGACCGTTTACGACGTGGTGGCCGAATGCAGGACCGCCGCCGTGAATCTCACGTCCGCCATAGACCGGTCGTACGTGAATCTCCTGTTGCGCCAACCGATCGTACCGCCGTTCCTGGAAGAAAAAGAGGAAATCCGCAGATTGTACATGTCAAAAGACGAGATGGAACGCGGTTCTTTTTGTTGCCTATCCGTAATGGATTACATACGGACGCTGAACCTATTTGAAAGATCCAATTACAAATGTAAATCCGAATTGGAAACGTGCGAATACGTGGAGAAGTTTTTAAACGACATGTACACGAACGAAATTGCCGCCGAACACCCGCCGAATCTCGCTGCCAACGCCAAAATACGGCTATTATACACGTTTTACTCTTTGTTCCTGTTCGAAGTCGTTTTCAACATGCGACACGTATACGCGAAGCGGGAAAACCTCTTTGTATCGATAGAACGCCTGTGCAATGAACTCGACGTTCGCGAATTGATCATCCTTTTTTTTGGCGAATCCAGTATGAAACACGTCGAGGGACTGAACGACAATTTGGAGCAGAGAATCCGCGCGTTCGCCGACGACTGGAGCAGTTTCGGCAAACGGTCGTCCGGCGAAAGCGAACCGGCCGGATCGACCGCCGGCGGTCGGTTCGACGTCAGACCGGTGTTGGCGGCGGAAATCCCGGATAAGATGCTTCGCATGAAAACTCTATTCGGCCAATTCGGGTTCGACGTGATGCAGGATTGCTGCGTGACGAGAGAAGACGGGGACTTTATGACGGCGGGGGGAATCGGCTTGGAAACTGCGGATAACAACAGTAGCGCCGATTTCACGAGCGACGAGAGTCTAAGCAGCGGCGGCGATCGAGTCTGGGACGACGATACGAAATTCGAGCAGGAATTTTACGCGGACGAGAATTGGTTGAACGCGGTATGTGACCGCATGCTAGACAAGAGGATAGTAGGAAGATCTCACAAAAGAACAACGCCCGCGTTGTTGTCGTCGGCACGCGGCGGGGAAAACATGTTCGCACGCGAGACGTTGCGTACGATCATGCGTCTGGAAACTAAAAGACACATAGACAACGACAGACTGGGTAAACTGATCGACGCGATCGGCAACGACCGCTCCCCGAGCGTTTTCGACGGCATGATGGTGGCGGCCAAAAATCTACCGATGAGGCTGAAACTCCTAGCGTTCATCCTGACCACGCACACCGTCAAATCGAAAACAACATCGCTGTGTCCGGACGTGCTAGAGTCCATGTACCGCGAGGCGGACGGACGATTCGCTGACGAAAGTCGCACATACGAAGGCGAAATCAACACCGGTACTTTCGCCCTTGTGTCAAACAGCCGAGACCCGCCGGAGAAGGTGTGGTGCCGCAGGATGGGGGCCATATTGTCGAACGACCGTCTGTCGCTTTTGCTCCACGCCCGATGGTTGTCCGAACAGAGATTCGAGTCAAACTTCTTTGTCGGACTAGACCCGGTACAGGTGTATAGTGTACTCTACGAGTACATGAAGGGCAACGTCGATCGTTACCCTTCGTTCGGAGAGTTTGACAGAACAGAAGGAGAAGCGGCCAGGAACCTCTGTACGGCCGTGATGTTTCTGCTGATTATGAGCGCGTACGATCAAGAACACCTGGACTTGTATTTAAAAGTGTTTTTAGCCGTCGAATGGCCGGGTCAGTGGGCGAAAACGATATTCGTGTGGAAAAGCAATTCGAACGCTGGAAAATCCTATCTGTTCGACGCTATCGTGAAGAGGGCGTGCGCGAACAGCACTTGTATCAATGACCCAAAAGGCGGAAAGGAAAACGCGCCCGAAAAAGCCGAGTATGTGAGAAATTTCGTCTTGTTTGCAAACGAGTTTTCGCAGGCCAATTCGAACGAATTAAAGAAAATCGTATCCGAGAGCACGTTCAAGTTCAGAATGAACTACGGTAACGTCATGAACGAAGCGTACGCTACGGGAAAAATCATGTTCAACTGTAACACGCTGCCGCCGACCAGCGATGAGGCGGCCATCAATCGGCTGACGCTTTTCGACATACCGTTCTGGTTTTGCAAACGCCAGAAGATCAGCGACGCCATGCTGAATTGGATACGCGGACCGAGCGTCTCGGCTCCTCGTTGGGAAGTCGCCTATCGACACGAATTACCTTCGCTACTCGCAGCGGGCGAAAAGGCGTTTCTAAAGTCGAACAGCGACACGAAAGACGAAATAGACCTTTTCGACGAGGACACGGCCGTGCGCCAAAACATTCTTCCCATAGAGTACAACAAGTCGACGTCGTCCCTTTTTCTTGTGCAGAATAAAACTTCCCGCCTGTACGTCTCTTCCTCGCCACCCACCGATCGCATAGTGCACGGTCTCGTCAACATCACGACCCACTTCAGTTGGCTGCGCTTTTTCAAACGACTCGATATGCCCGTCGACTTTACGACGCTGCCCGCCTCGTCGGAAGCCGTTCGGAGCGAATGGTTAAGTCTGACTCTGCCTTATCAAGAATGGAAGCAGATTACCGGCGCAAGAACGGACACGAACCGCGTTCCCGCCGAGTCCGTCTACAGATCACTCCAAACGTTCGCCGCGAAGAAGAACATAAATTACTTTGGGATAAAGCAGTTTTTTGAAACTGATTTCGCATCTTCGAGAGAAGCCATCAAAGACGAATACTACATTTGGTTCGATTCAAAAGCTTTTCGCGACTGAACTTGTATATTTCTCGAGATTAATAAACTTTCTCGCTAAACAATCTTTTGTATTTTTCGCTAAACAACCTTTTGTCTTCCCACAGATGTCTCAGTTCTACCGAAATATAGTAAAGGTTACTTTCACCAATCCCGCTGCCACCACATTCTATTTTCGAGACGACGAAGATAGAATATCTATGTGCGTACGCGATAGAGTACGTTTCGAACACAGGATTCAGACTGCCGAATCCATTTTGGCTCCCTGTCTTTACGCGAAAATATCTCACATATCCGTGTGTAAACTTTTGGATCACACCGCGTGTTACTCAGAAAACCCCTCTTTGAGATTGTCTCTGCCGCGTCCGATTTAAGGCTGAAATATTTCAAAGTCCCTTTTGCGACCGTCCCCTTCGCCGTCCGCCGCCAGACTGATCATTTCCCCCACCACTTTTTGGTTCTGTCGATCTTATACTCTCGACAATCCTCGAACGCCGACCAATAGGATTCGAGTATTTTTCCCGCCAAATTTTTTGACCAATCAGAAGGCCGGATTTTTTTGTGTGTTGAAAAAATAGTCTCGACGTGACCCCAAAAATCTATATATACAGGGTATCGTTCGCGCGCGACTCTTTAGCTCCTTGCCCATTATAATGACTCCTTCAAGGAAGGAGCAGCGGGGAGGGGCCGGCGCGTCGCTGACTGGGGGGTTTTTTTGCTATTGGATATTTTACAGATTTACCTAATAAATGTTTCGTCAGAACGGGGTTGGAACAGATCGGTGACCCGCACGGGATGGTTAACATTTCACCATTCTAAATCAGTTACATCACGACCGAATTTTATTTTCAGCTAAAATACAAAATACAAACATTGTCACCGCTCTCACCGAAACGGCCGTATAATCACGTCTTGGGTCGGAGTGAAGGGGTTGTAAAACTGTGTTTTTTCCATTTTTATTTTTGACCAAAAGTCGGTCAGGGATTTCAAAACTTTTTTCGCAGAATTTTATTTTCTGCCGGACCGCAACAAAAAACATTTTTCACCGCTAACTCGAGACGTGACCATATTGCCGTTTTGCAGAGACACACTTCGCGTGCTGCGTACTGAGTCGGTGCGACGCTCAAGCGAACTCAGTTAACGCTAATACGACGTAAAAACGGACTACCGTAGGACGCTGCAAACAGAGGTGTAAAACCGTGTGTTATATTTTTCTATTTAAAAGTCGGCCAAATATTTCAAAACTTTTTTCGCCGAATTTTATTTTCTGCGGGATCGCAAAACTCTTGACTTTTTCACCGCTCTTCACGCCGTGTCCATATTGCCGTTTTGGGTCAGTGACGCCCGTCAGTTCGACGCTCAAGCGAACTCAGTTAACGCTAGTACGACGTAAAAACGGACGTAGCCGCAAACAGAGGTGTAAAACCGTGTGTTATATTTTTCTATTTAAAAGTCGGCAAAATATTTCAAAACTTTTTTCGCCGAATTTTATTTTCTGCGGGATCGCAAAACTCTTGACTTTTTCACCGCTCTTCACGCCGTGTCCATATTGCCGTTTTGGGTCAGTGACGCCCGTCGGTGTGACGCCCGTCGGTGTGACGCTCAAGCGAACTCAGTTAACGCTAGTACGACGTAAAAACGGACGTACCGTAGGACGCTGCAAACAGAGATGTAAAACCGTGTGTTATATTTTTCTATTTAAAAGTCGGCCAAATAATTCAAAACTTTTTTCGCCAAAATTTATTTTCTGCAGGACCGCAAAACACAAAATTTTCACCGCTCTTCACGCCGTGTCCTTATTGACGTTTTGGGTCAGTGAAGCCCGTCGGTGTGACGCTCAAACGAACTCAGTTAACGCTAATACGACGTAAAAACGGACTACCGTAGGACGCTGCAAACAGAGGTGTAAAACCGTGTGTTATATTTTTCTATTTAAAAGTCGGCCAAATATTTCAAAACTTTTTTCGCCGAATTTTATTTTCTGCGGGATCGCAAAACTCTTGACTTTTTCACCGCTCTTCACGCCGTGTCCATATTGCCGTTTTGGGTCAGTGACGCCCGTCAGTTCGACGCTCAAGCGAACTCAGTTAACGCTAGTACGACGTAAAAACGGACGTAGCCGCAAACAGAGGTGTAAAACCGTGTGTTATATTTTTCTATTTAAAAGTCGGCAAAATATTTCAAAACTTTTTTCGCCGAATTTTATTTTCTGCGGGATCGCAAAACTCTTGACTTTTTCACCGCTCTTCACGCCGTGTCCATATTGCCGTTTTGGGTCAGTGACGCCCGTCGGTGTGACGCCCGTCGGTGTGACGCTCAAGCGAACTCAGTTAACGCTAGTACGACGTAAAAACGGACGTACCGTAGGACGCTGCAAACAGAGATGTAAAACCGTGTGTTATATTTTTCTATTTAAAAGTCGGCCAAATAATTCAAAACTTTTTTCGCCAAAATTTATTTTCTGCAGGACCGCAAAACACAAAATTTTCACCGCTCTTCACGCCGTGTCCTTATTGACGTTTTGGGTCAGTGAAGCCCGTCGGTGTGACGCTCAAACGAACTCAGTTAACGCTAATACGACGTAAAAACGGACGTACCGTAGGACGCTGCAAACAGAGATGTAAAACCGTGTGTTATATTTTTCTATTTAAAAGTCGGCCAAATATTTCAAAACTTTTTTCGCCAAAATTTATTTTCTGCAGGACCGCAAAACACAAAATTTTCACCGCTCTTCACGCCGTGTCCATATTGCCGTTTTGGGTCAGTGAAGCCCGTCGGTGTGACGCTCAAACGAACTCAGTTAACGCTAATACGACGTAAAAACGGACGTACCGTAGGACGCCGCAAACAGAGGTGTAAAACCGTGTGTTATATTTTTCTATTTAAAAGTCGGCCAAATATTTCAAATCTTTTTTCACCAAATTTTATTTTCTGCCGGACCGCAAACACAAACATTTTCACCGCTCTTCACGCCGTGTCCATATTGCCGTTTTGGGTCAGCGCGGGTCTAAACAGAACTCAATTACCGCTAATACGACGTCGAAACGGCCGTATCGTCTCGCCCAGGGTCGGCGCGAACAGAACTGTAAAACCGTGAGTTTGTTTTTTTATTTTTGGTGAAGAGTCAACCGGGGATATCAAAACTTTTTTTCACCGAATTTTATTTTTTGCCAGACCACAAAACATAGCCATTTTTCCCGCTCTTCACGTAGGCCTAAAAGGACTTATCGTCACGTTTAGGTTTGGCGCGAAGAGAGGTGTAAATCCGCGAGTTTTAGTTTTTCTTTTTGACGTAGAGTCGGCAGTCGATTTGAAAACTTTTCTCGAGTAAAAAATGTGTGTAACAAATATTTTAAACCCCCCCCCCCAATCAGCGACGCGCCGGCCCCTCCCCGCTGCTCCTTCCTTGAAGGAGTCATTATTATGGGCAAGGAGCTAAAGAGTCGCGCGCGAACGGTACCTCGTATATATGCGATTTTGATGGCGTGTCGAGATCTAATTTTCGACGCGCGAAAAAATGCAGCCTTCTGATTGGCCGAAATTTTTGGCGGGAAAAATACTCGAATCCTATTGGTCGGTGGTCGGGGGTTGTCGAGAGTATTGGGTTGACCGAAACAAAAAGTGGTGGGGGAAACTCTCAGTCTTGCGGCGGACGTCGAAGGGCACGGTCACAAACGGGACTTTGAAATTTTTTTCCGAGCGGTTGTTTTTTACCGTTTCTTTTTCTCCGGCCCGAAAAAGTCTCGATTCAGTATTTTCGAAAGTCGACTGAAGTGCAGAGCGGTTTCCCGTAGGTTCTGATCGATCTTGGCGATCATTTCTAGATTTTCTTTCTCGTTTAACAGAGGGCAGACCAGACTCCCGTCATCTTCCCGTATGAATTCGTATTTTTTCACAGAACCGTCCGCGGATTTTTCCGATACGGTCAACGGAGATGACGAACGACGCGTATCATTTTTTGTGCCGTCACAATCGCTACTATCGGATTCGTTGACGGTCGATTTCGACTTTAATTTTCTCTTCTTGTTAAACGGACATCGGAAACTAGACGATCTCTTGTGATCCGTGCCGCCGCATCTCGAGCAACCGGAAATTTTATCTTTCACCGCTCTAATCCCTTTTTTGCTAATATACACTTCCTTCTTTTGATTTTTGCTCATCGGACATCGTGAACTGGTCGATTTCCTATGATCCGAACACCCACACTTGGAACAACCTGATTTAACCGGGTTGGTTTCTTCGTCCGAGGAATCCGACTCATTTGCCGGTTCCAGATCGGTATATTCCTTGTTCGTTTGACGCGCCGCACATAGCGAGCGCGTAGATCTCACGTGGTCCGTGCCACTACACCTGCTGCGGCTCAACTTTCGATTCATGACACTTATCCCTTTTATTATAAACGTTCGTATGTCGAACGTGAATTTCAACCTTAACACTTTAAAAATAAAACATGAATTATTTTTAGCCCGAACCTCAGATGTGGTAAGACTCTACATTACCACACGCGTTTATGTCTACATTACTATTTTGAAAATATATGAATTATTTGTATCGTCGGCCCCGAATGTGGCAAGGGCTCTATCTTGCTTTTCACGAAAGAAGAGAGAATGGGTAATGAATAACATAGACGGTAAAACTTGTTTTTACTTTATATTTTGTGTAATGAGTAACATAGACAGTAAAAATGTTTTTTTTACTCTATCAGCAAATTTGAAATCCAACACCTCGGTTGTTTTTCGTTATTGCTGCTATTGAAAACTTACCAACAAAAATCGTCTGAAAACCGTTTGAACCGCTGCCTCGTAAACTCACCCAGCGCATGACCCAACATGCACTGCACGAGCTCCGCACTAGTGCGGGAATCAACCAAGGTGTACATCCGTGAGTTTTTTATATTTTTATATTCTGACGGAGGCCGGATATTTCAAATCTTTTCTCGCATATTTTCATATTCTGCCGGATCGAAAAACACTTGCATTTTTTGCCGCTCTCCACTTCGTGACCATATTGCCGTTTTGAGTCAGTGCCGCCCGCGTTGCGGACGCCGAAACGGCCGTATATTCACGTCTAGGGTCGGTGCGGAAAGAGGTGTAAATCAGCGCGTTTTTATTTTTCATTTTGACGGAAAGTCAATCGGGGATTTCAAAACTTTTCTCGAGTAAAAAATGTGTGTAACAAATATTTAAAAAAAACTCAACTAGCGACGCGCCGGCCCCTCCCCGCTGCTCCTTCCTTGAAGGAGTCATTATTATGGGCAAGGAGCTAAAGAGTCGCGCGCGAACGATACCTCGTATATATGCGATTTCGGTGGCGTGTCGAGATCTATTTTTCGACGCGCAAAAAAATGCAGCCTTCTGATTGGCCGAAATTTTTGGCGGGAAAAATACTCGAATCCTATTGGTCGGTGGTCGGGGGTTGTCGAGAGTAAAGGGTTGACCGAACCAAAAAGTGGTGGGGGAAATGCTCAGTCTTGCGGTGGATGTCGAAGCGGACAGTCGCAAAGGGTAATTTTTCCGAGTGATAGTTTGTTTACACTCTCGCGCTGAGGCGTGTCCGATACCGAGCCCTCAAGTGTAATGGCACCTCATTTAATCAGATAATGGGAAAATACATGATTATATGTTTTTATTTTCGAAATATGCGAATACGACTTTTACGTTTCGTTCAGTTCTAGTCGTCATCGGCGTAAATTCTATCGTGCGTCTGTGGCTGGTTTCGTACTTAGGACGGGGTGATAGCCGGGTTAATTCCCTATGAGATCGATCCGGCATTCAAGGGGTTATCTATTTATTTTTTCGCGAAAATACAAATCTAAGACATTTAAAACTGAACGATGGTATTTCTCGTCGTATTGATTATAATGAGCGTTACTATAGTGAGTTTAGTTTTGTGCGTTATAAACGCTACGATATTGGGTAAACACGATGAGAAAACAACTCGACGTATAAACAAATACGAGACGGAAAAAGGCGCAGGAACTATTTCGGAAACCGGGGTGGACATCGAAGAATCTAACGTCGGGGCGATATGTAAATGTGACCAAAGGAAAGGGTGTGACGATCCCGCGCGCACGTGTTTTCATTTATCGCGTACTGTCCAACTGTCTGACGGAACGGTGTTGCAGCCGAACGTTTCCACGGACGAAGGTTACTGTGTGCTTTACGAAACGTCTTCGCCGCAGAATGTCTCTTGTGATCCGGCGTACGGTGCGCCCGCACCGATCTTGGATCCGTCCGGTCGTTTGCGCATGGCGTGTCGGTGTTTCTGGCCCGATCTATTCGATCAGAAAGACGAATTTTCCGACTGTACGATCGTGCGCGCTTGCGGAGGAACCGGACAGTTGGTACACTCGAAAACACGTGTTCCGTTGAAAGAAATGTCGCCGAACGTGGATATACACCAATTCGAATGTGCTTCGTGCGGCGACCCGAACTGTACACAGCCGGGTAAGGATAGGCACACCGGATTGCCGTCTTGTGTACCGAAACCGGTTTCGGATCGTTCGGGTGGGATGTGTCTGTACGAAGAGTTGCTGACTTCGACGCCTCCGGCGGTATCCGGCACGCACACGACGGCACCGGTCCTCTCCGTCAGCGGCGCGTTTGTCGAGAAAAGATTGGCAAAATCTTTTTCTAACACCAGCGCGGAATCGGTTTACGTTCCAAACCCGTGCGCGTTCGACGCGTTTCGCGGATTCAGTTTGGACGGACAGTGTCGTCTGACGATAACGCCCTCCGGAACCGGGTATTGCGAGCCGATGACCGAGACCGTTACCACCGTCGTGTTTGACGACGATTACCTGCCGCTCAATGGCGGTCGATATTCCAACGCCTGTTACAGGTTTACCGCTACCGAACGTAACATCGACGCGTACGTCGTAGAGTACTTTGTGCGAGCGCGAGGCGAACGCGGACCGGCGAACGCCCGAACGGATTCCACACCACTGCCGGTCGTGTCTGCGGAGATAAAAGTTGGAAAATTGGATGCGGACATTTTGGACGTTTTGAATTTACGCTCTACGGCCGCCGCCGACCCTAAACGAAAAGTGCTCGTCATGCAGGGCGCGTTACCCGAAGATGTAAAAACCATGCCACCGCCTTTCGACGCGGCCACGATGTCGCGATTCGTTCTGGAACGCAACGAGTTTGTTTTTCGTATTCCGGCAAGTCTGACCTTTTTCAAATATTGGGCTCCGATACAGCCGATGACGATTCCGGATTGCGACTCTGTACACGGGGACCGGAGAGTCGCCGCTTCGTCCATTATGTTCGTTTGGGAATCCATCGACGACGGCGAATACGAATTGAAGAGACAACAACACGTGGTCGCCTGTCGCAAACCGGGTTACGACAGACGTCTGGCCATCGTGCCCAACATCGACGTGAATCCAAATGGCGCCGAATATAACGCCGATCCGACCAGTGCGGTGTTGCGTTTTGACAAAACGGATTTTATCGTCAGGCCGTATTGGTATGGATCATACTTTACACATAAAGCGGAGGTGATGGCCTACGTTGCTAATCTTCCTTCGAGACCACCCCCTACCAAGATTAAAAAACTGGGAGAAAAATAAATGTGTATTTAGAATAAAATTTTTATTTTTCAACAAATTGCATTCGCACATATGGATTTTCCTATCTTCGAACGCCAAAGCCAATCCCACCACCATCCGCTCCATATTTTGAACATGAGCGAATTTTTCGCCGTCGAAGAATACACCGAGAGATCGAATTCGATAACGTAGAGGTCCCTGCTGTTTTTGACCCGTTTGTACATTTCAGGCGAAATTAGATTTTTCACAATTTTCTTCTGGTTACCGCCAGTCGGTTGATCTCCGGGGCTCGGCAGGGTGAGACGTCCGTCGACCGGCGACGCTGCCGTTACCGTCATCAGTTTCTCGAAAAGCGTATTGTAATTGTGAGTTTCATAAAATTTCAACTGATAATTTACCATAAAATCTATATAGTCTCTGATGTTGATCACTACCAGATGATTTATAACTCCATCGCTTGTGCGACTTATCGCGCTAGTGTAGAAAGTGTAATCACGATCGTTCGATGTCGAGTCCCCGTCGGTTTTACTGACGTGCATATTGACGCGACGCATCAACGACGGATCAAAAGCGAAATACAAGAGTTCGCGAGTGCGGGCTATGAATATATCGTATTTCCAACATTTTCCGTCGTCCGTCCATTTCAGTTCTATCGGGCCGTCGCCGGACAGCGTGACAGTTTTATTGGCGCAAAGCGTCTCTTCGCAAAACTCCCGCAATGCGGTATCGGCCAAACAGTTGTCGCCCCGCTCTCTGGTCCCTCTCGGTATCTGTAACATTTCGAGAAAAGGTCGTAACGACCACGTCTGGAGCATCGGATCGGTCAGCGGTGTCTCGTCCACGCCGCAATAGTCGACCAGTTGTATTTTCAGTTTATTATCACCGCCGTTATCGGTGTTTGTAGACGAGATCATCTTGTAAGGAGCGGAACGGACCACGCAGAGCGTATTGCCACTAGGGTCGAGTGCGAAAAGACCGGCTCGTTTCTTGCCTCCACCCATTGTGTTGCAAACGACTTATGTTTGTGATTGGTCTTCGCGATGCTGAGCGGATCCGTCAAGCTAGATTACGACGAATTACCCTATGTGCTGAAGGAGTTTGTGGACGTCATTCCCGGAGGGCGCTCCGTTGACGGTGTTGTCGGCGAACGTGATTATTATACTGCGTTCGAAAACCTACTGCGTGTCAGGTGCTACGGAAACGTCGAAAGCGCGTCGACCGAAAACACTCGTGAAACGCTTCCGCGTTTATCTTGCGCGCACAACCGACAGCTTGTTGATTTTCACGTGAGAGAATGCCTGTCAGGCTGGGTATTCGACCACGCCGCGCACAAACAACACGCGTACTTCCCTTCGGCCGCTTTCCCGATGGGTAGCACTATGGAGTATTCGTTTTTCATGAGGCAGTGGGCGCGAAACGTCAACAATTCGCACGTGCGAAGACTGTACGACCGGAGCAACGGTTTTGCCGAGGTCTTGGCTGGTGTCGACGGCGATCTATGTCCCTGTAGCTATCTAGTCTGCTTCAACGTATCGGACCATACCGAATACGATCTAGGAGGTGGAGGCGTTCTTTCTCGGATAGCATTGGAAAACGAACTGATGATGAGATCGGACTTTTTCAACAAACGACAAGATTCTTACGCGCTGTTCAACAAGTGGTTTTGCGAGAGGATTTTTTATCCGTTTCTGTACTCTTCGTTTTCGTCGTTCGAATCGTTTTGGAAGCCGCTGTCGATCGTCGAGGCCGTATTCAATCGTCACAAAAAATACGAAACTCGTATGAAGAACAGATTGGCGGCGGCGGCGAAAAAAGGGACTAAAAACACTACAGTCGACGATAAAAAATCAACACCTTTAAATACCGCTAAACGTTCTAGACTCCGCCGCATGCGATCCGTCAGTTCACGCCTCTTCTTCGGCCGGGAGTCGGGAGATATACGTTCTGCGTCCGAAAACGGATCAATTTCCGCAGCTGACAGGAAGCTTTTGGTGCGTTGCGAAGACTACGAGTCGTTTTTATATTCACCGCTTCTGAAGGCGACTTCTTGCCGCCACGAGGACGACGAGGTCACATACGAACAGAGACGTTGCGGGGACGAAATTCATTCGGAAATAAGAACATGCAAAAGGTGTGGTGCGGTAAGGGTGATTGCAAACTAGTAAATGTATACGAAAAAGACAAGGACGGCATCTCGGATGGACCACCGGACTCGGCGGACAAATCGACTAATGAATTACTCGCACTTCTCGGCCGTTACGGTGTCGTCGTGTGCGAAGAAGAGAAATTCACAGTGCTTCCGGTTGACGTCCGTACGTTCATAGCGAAGACAGTCGACTGTTGGGTGAAAAAGAATCCGGCCGGACGCGTAACCTCGGCTAACTCCCTGACCGGTTCCCTGACACTGATGGCGCATGGGACGCATCAAATATATCGTTCGTTTGAAAAGTTTCTAAAATGCAAATTTGACGATGCGAAATTGTTGAGAGTACTCCGCTGTTACAACAATTGCGTTCCCGAACCAGGGACATACTTTGGCGAAATAGTCGCTCAGTTTTTTCAGCATTGTAAACAGCAATCTAATTTGAACGTGAAAAGAACCACGGGAGGCAAGGCGCCACAGGGCGAACGTCGAATTGACACTGTAAAACGTCTATTGGAAAACGCGTTGAAGATGTCGGACGAAACAAAAACAAGCGATTCTCGCGATAAGCAGAGATGCGACATGGATAAAAAATTTGACGCTATCATGTCTTTGAAAAGATCGGCTACGGTGGTCCTCGTATTCAGATGCGTGCAAAAATTTAAAATGAAACTCGGCACCGTCCAAGAGTTGGTAGTGTATTTGAGGAGTAAAGTGTTCGGTACGTTGGCAACATCGAGCGGATTGTATCTGGATACGGTGAGTCACGAGTTCGACATCAATCAGTTTGAAAACAGTCCCGGTGGTGAACTATATTTCTCACTCACGGTCTACAGAAACCACAAGTACGATGTCGTACTGGACAACCTCTTCAACGCGGTCGATCTGTACAACGAGTCGGTCTGTCGCGGCGTCAAACACAGATTTGACGTTTGCAATCTCGTTTACTGCAGCGATACGCTCTACTTCATGGGAATGTCACAGGCGTTATTTATTGACAATTCGGTCACTTTTCTCTATTGTTTCCTGACAGAAAAATACAAACCCGTGATCGAAACCAGAGAGGACTCTTTCGTTTTCGGATTGGTGAAGATATTATCCACGATAGAGTATTTTACCGAGTGTTCGTTGAAGAGGAACCACAATCGAAAAATGGGCCACGGACCGCTCATTTCGGTGATTTCAGAAGGTGGGCTCAACGAGAGTGTAAAATATGTAAACAAATTATTCCGCAATTCAACGCTGTATCGCCACGATAGCGGGGCATTCTCCGAAGAAGAAGTATACGCACCGATGTCACCAGTCTACAAGCCGGATTCGCTACCCCCGTCATGTCCAGAAAGTGTCAATGAAGACATAACGAAGGACACTTGTCACACGCCGTTCGAGCTGGATCACGACAACCAAAGCGAATTGAAAAGATATTACAAAATAAACGAACCTTATATCAAGACGTTTTTGAACGTCCCCGTCGAATGTGGAAGCAATTATTGAATTTAATAAATGTATGTTTCTTATTTTTCGTTGTTTAATTCAATCCGAATTTTCTCCGTGAATCCATCGATAATGTCGAGAGTCATATTATCGACAGGATCACCCCGGCCCACAAGGGGTTTAATTTTCGTGCCAGTGCATAGCGCGACTAGACTGAAAGATGTCTATCTGCCACGAATACGAAACCACTTGCGGAATAGTTTTTGACGGCACGCTCTATCCGCGGATAGTTTCTTTACTCTCGAGCCAGAGTGAAACGAAACCATTTGAAGAGAATATCGACATTTACGAAGACCCGCAAAACGCGCGCGGTCGGTATAGATTGTTAACCAGATACGCAGAATGCCTTTCTTTTGGTGACGTTCCTATAGATTATCGGAAATTCGATCACAAGATAACTTCTAACATGATTGAAATGCAGATTCCGCACGTACAACGTTTGACCGGCCGTGTTATTTTCATCACGGGCTCGTACAAAGAGTCTATCGAGCGCGTCTTGACCGAGGACGAGTGGAAAAATACCGTAATAGAGGATCACGCCACCGGCCGATATATGCGCACGTACAACAAGAAGAGGTTGTGCTTCTACAAGATGAAGGGCGGAGTGCGGAATGCGCGCGTCACTGTCGGAGAACAGTCGTTTTACGGCGGTACATTAGAAGCGAGGACCGCGTGTAATTCGATCTATTATTTAGAAATCGAACTGGAAACGGGTAAAAAGTTGAACGAAAATGAAGTAGCCAACAACTTGCGCCGTCTGTGCGAGATGCTGATAAAATTACTGTCCTACGATCTAGTGAGGTTGGCGATGTTCGCGGCAAACAATAATTCGGTCCAACGGGAACGTCTGGATAGTCTGTTTGATACGTTCAAACGTCGTTTTCTCGACTACAACCGATGCAGGACCGATCTGCGCGAACGCGCGAACGGACATTTGGACTTCTTCGTAATGCCGAAGTGGGACGGAATACGAGCGACGGGGATTTATTTCTGCGATGGTTTTATTGTGATAAAAGACGCCTGCGGACGAATGTGCAGCTTCCGTACGACGTTGCCGTTCGACAACGACATGATATTTCAATTGGAGGTGGTGGAGACCGGCGGCAAAGACAACTCGAGACGCTACTACGTGATTACGGAACTCATGGCGGTACTGATTAAATCTCACAATACGATTTTCGCAGTTTACGGGAGAAACAACGCCATTCACAATACGGGACGGAACATAGGCAACGTCGCGTCCGGAATAGCGATAAAGACTCAATTCGTCAACAGCTCTCACGTTTGTAACCTTTACCGGACGCTACCAGCCCACGTATCGTTGCAAGTACTCTCCGAAATTACAAAAATGGAAAACCACAAGAGAAAAGCCACCGCCGATCAACACCGACACAGCCCGCCAATCACCATAACTAGCGTTGTGGATCTCACTGGTGGAAATGGCGATTCGGTGAAATCCAACGGGCTATTGGATCTGCTGGACAAGGCGTTTACGGACGATGACGGCAGACGCTCCGTTATAGAAAGGTTTGTGTTGCGGCTGCCCAAGTATTTGCAAGACGACAGCCGGTTGAAGAACGATTGTGAGGGATTGATAGTGGCGTTTTCAAAACGCGAAAAATCGCCTTTTACTGCCGCGGAATACGGCTATTTCAAATTGAAACATACCGATACGGTAGATTTGGAATTGGATCTCGATACCGAAAAAGTGACATCGGCAGATCTCACCGAATACGCGGTCGAGGAATTGCCGACTCTGGAGACGGTCGAAAGCTGGGCAGAACGTCCTAATCCTATTAAAAACCGGCGAATAATAGTAGAATGCTATTACGACAACGGAAGGTTACGTTTTATGAAAGATAGGTGTGACAAAAACCGTCCGGATTCTGACAACAAAATCAGAGCCACGAATATATGTATTTATGAAAATTGTAAAATCGATTGCAATTCACAATAAAAACTTTGTAAATCTTTTACCGACTTCTTTTTCTATCTTTGGTCGGGAGAAAAGTCTGGACCTACCCGCCTTGAATTCTCAAACGAGTGCTATTGATTGGATTGTCCGAAAGGACAATCAGTCATGCCGCCCGCTCGCTCCGGTAAAGTACATTTTAACACAGACAGGCCGTACGTAATCGGTCATGTGTCCGGCCACATCTCACCACATAGAGGGTTTAAAGGTGTCGGTGACAGTTATAGCGTTGGTGATGCGTGGGATTTAGAACATATGGAGAAATACGCCATCACGCCGGCCGAACTGCTCAAATTGAAATCTTGTTTCGACCGTCTGAATCGTCGGTCGAAAATTCGTGACAAGACGTGTTCGCCGCAGGTGCGTGCTAGGCGCGAAAAGTTGCGCGAACGGTTCAACAACGCCTACATGAATTTGAAACAATTGGTTGTGAAAACGCGTTACAGATACAATATGCGCAGATATATCAACACACCACCAATGGCTCAATGTACGCACCATTACGATACCGTTCTGCGACGTCTGTGTCGCCTGGACGGTATGGAACCCTGTGATTTACAGGAGAAAAAGATATTCATCCAGCAAAATTGGAACAAATCCGGCTGTAACACAGATGGGCAGAAGTCGCGACAACAAACGCAATCTAAAATCGGCAAAAATAAACAATCTCGCATAACGGACGCCGTTCTTCAGCGTCTGTGGAAATCGATGAACGAGGCTGATTTGGTCAATAAAAGTATAAAAGATCAAACACAGGGCGGAAAGAGTTTCTTGAAACAGGTCGTCGTGCCCGGTAAGATGTTAAACTGTCTGTACGGAAAGGTTCTACCGGATCCCACGTTAAAACCCGACGAAATCGGACTCCCGGCGCACGTGATGGAAAGCGTCTTCAAAAACGTCAATATGAACAAAATGGCGGCTCTAGTAAAGCGTGACCCAGTGTTTTCGTCCGACGCAATTACTACTTTTACTAAGGTGATACCGACCGAATACTCCTACATTTCGTTGCCCTCGGAAATCATAACCAACAAGCAGTTGGATTTCGACGGAGACAACGTGTCTATCGTCTTGGTAAACAGCGGTAAATGTTTCATCGAGACCCTGATGCGCCTCTCTCCCAAGATCGGGATGTATTGTTACTTTTATCGTACTCGTCTGGCGTTCAGTCAGACGAACCCATTTAGGATATCCGGAGTTCTAAAACACCTGAGACAGCGGTACACACGATCGGACGACTACGCCGAACGCGTCAGATGTCTTTTCGGCTCCACGTTCGCGTTTTGTCACACGCAAAATCACGAAAATTCCGTTTCGAGGGTCAACGATCAACTCAAGAGACTCTAGTATCTCTGTCTCAACAGTACGGACCGTACGTCCCGTATGGTTTCGTAATGTTGGTTCGCTGTCGTTCGTTTGAGGGTTACAACGAGAAACGAATCTATCCCGTAGGACCGAACGCGAAAGAGCAAGCGATGCATATCGCAGAATCCGGCAGCAAAGGTACGCCGGACGGAGTGAATAACATGTTCAAAACGACGACAGATGAAGTGTCCGCAACGGCCGAGACTCTGGATTACGCCAAACGTTTTATAGAGGTCAAGTCCACGATACGAAAACAGGGACACAATGCAAAGAAAATGGATTCTGCTTTTCAGAACGTCATCGTGAACCACGACAATCGGTTGACTCTGCGAGTCAATAACGTAATTTACGATCTGGGCCACGTAATCAACTACATGCAACGCGAATGGGTCATGTCCGATTTGACCGTAAAATGTCTGTTAAACGATATTGAAGAGGACGAAAGTATGTTAAAATCATTTGGAACTCAATAAAACAAGTCAAAAATACAATTATAAAAGTGTCTTTATTGTGAAAGTATTATTCCCCTGATAGCCGATGTCTTTTGAAATCTAGAAACAGCTACGTATATATCGTCTTGTTTAGTCGACAACAAGTCGATAAAACAATCCGATACGATCGTGTTACCTTGCATCTGATATATGTTTTCACATATCATCGGCACCATAGGTAACATGAACGCGACTACGGCGGTATTGTCGGGACGCAACAGTCTCGTATCCTGTCCTTTTCCGTCGTATCTTTCCGAATGCGCTTCTGTTATTTGTTTTGTCGGCTTCGCGTACGATCTTCCCGCGTCGTCTATCCGCGCTTTCTTACAAAACAAATCGTTCGATCCTCCTCTATCAGTCTGTTTGACAAATCCGAAGAATGAATCATTCGTACGATTGACTCCGGTTTCGATGAGGCGGTTTTGTGTGAATCCCGGTGTGACCGACAGAAAGTGATCCGTGTTTCTCTGCAGTGTCTTGAGAACAATGTTTTTTATCGCCCGTTTTTTGTCAAACATTATGCCCGTCAAAAGGACCAGTTCTCCGTTACTGATGACGGGCAATTTATTCCATTCCTTGATTGTTTCCGTCATCCTATATGGCACGCCCGTCATCAGCGTCTGTTGTACCGGGCCCTGGTTCGCCATGGACATGGATACGCATAGTTTTTCCAACAATAGTTTTATGCCGATGCGGACACCGTCTTTATCGGCGTACTTTTTACTCAGCTCCGTGTATATGCCGTTATACAAAGTCTTCAGGAACGTGTCCGATAAAATGTTGCATTTGTCGTTTTTCTTCACCATGAATATCGGAAATTTCGCGAGCGCGAACCGCGACGCTTTCTCGTATACGAAACTTGGTAATTCGGTATCATTCAAGGTTCCGTCGTTGTATCTCATATAGATTTCCTCATAGAGTTTGCCATAAAAATCTATAAACGGCGTCATGTCCATAGCGGGAGGGCTGGACCAGTCCACCTCCATATCGAGCGTGTCGTATGAATCGTCATCGCCTAAATGTTGATCGTCGTCGTCCGAACCGCTACTACCGAGATCATCTTCTTTTTCGAACACCAACTGTCCGGTTTTACACCCTCGTCTGTTGACGTCGTATCGGTACAAGCGGATGCCGCGCGCGCGGCCGAACGCCACCAACTTGCGTTCTATCGCCTTTACTGATGTACGTTTTTTACAACTGTTTCTCAAATAAACGACCATTTTTGCCAGTTCGGGGTCGTCACGACAACGCTGTGAACCCTCCATGTGATATTCGAACGGCGCTTGATCCAATCTCTTGGTCAGTTCCTCTCTGACGTCCGACACGTAGTATTCGTTATTTGCAGTTATCGCTTCGACCGGAGCCTCTTCGCCACATCTGTCCCGATAACACTTGTCGTTCTGAGCGTCCCAGTCGATCGGGCCTAGTTGGAACTGGTCACCACCCATGATCAACACGGTGGGCGCTTTGAAAAGGTTTCGAATGCAGTGTAGCATTTTGTGCAGTAGCGGAGGAGATATCATGGTGTACTCGTCCAGAAGTATAACAGCGTTACTAGTGCGATCGGCGAGATCTTTCCCGAATAAGACGTCCGGTATCTCCATTTTCCACTGAAGCGCTTTACGCGAATTCGTTTGACGTGCCGCCGCAAAACTAGATTTGTTGTAAACCAGTTTTTCCACCGTGCAAGCATACCGACCCCCCTCGTTGCAGAGTAGAGATTCGAAATCGCGCGCCGACGATTTAGACATGTCGGCGACAGGCGGCGGTGAAATCAATTCGCCCTGTCCTATCTCGTCGTACAGAAAATCCTGTAGGCGTTTATTCTGTTTAGTCAAATACATGACATGAGTAGAGGGTGGAGAATGGTTCATTATATACGCCATGAGGCGTGTTTTTCCGCAACCCCCGAGACCTTCCATGATAACGGAACGAAAATAAATCCCGGACCGCCTATAATCCCTTACTTCCTCTTCGACCTTTTCGATAACGTTTTTCTGTTGGTCAGATAGACCACTCCAAGATGGTTCGCATCTCCGTGCCAATGTAAACGATCCCGTATTTTCGGCGACGCATGCGTGATAGTAATTGTTCATATAGCTTTCATTATCCTCGCACTTTATCGTTTCGGCACTGGGTTTTACCACTTCCGTAGCGACATTGTAGGGCGGCACGAAGGTCATCACGGACGAGTCGAAGGGTTCACCATCAGATCTGTAGAAACGATAACCTTCTACTGACAAACTATACAGCGACGTATCCGAAGTCATGTTGTGTGCTCGATTCCACTTCGAGAAATGACTGTTTCTGACTTTCGGTGTGTATTATAGCGACCGTTGAGCGTGTCTGTAGAGAGTTGTAACTAGACCCATTTCATTCGAATGTTATCGACGACGACTATTATTCGACGAGACGTATTTCGCCTTTTGATTTATTTGTTTCTTCTTCGTAGATATACCAATTATTATCGCGAATAAACTCGATTGACATCTTTCCCGTAGATCTAGATTTGTTAACTATAGTATCAAAAACGTTAACCAGAAACGTTTTGGAGTTATTCATTGCTTCCGAAAACCATTCGTCTGCGTAATCTGTGAATGGAGTGCGTCTACTTGACCGCTGCAGTACGTCCAAACAACCGACACCCGGGTTTTTTTTACCAATCGGGGAGTTAGTTTGGATATGTGTCAGGACATATACGTTTTTCGAACCCATAAAGCTGTTCGGATCGTTTATATCCGAGTTTATCTTTTTACGGAGCTGAGTCGCGTTATCTTCAGTCATGATGACTTATGTATTGCGAAAACCCCGGCAAAATGATTCAAAAACCGTTTGCGAGATTTGTAAATTTTTGTGTTCACATAGCTGTTCTTTTTGACCATCAGAACAGCATTTAAAAAAATCACTCGCGTTCCCATAGCTGTTCTAGAACAGCTATACGGGAAGTGTGTTTTTGATTTTGGATAAAATTATCATGGGAATTTTTTTGTTTTAGCTTCGCTTATAGCTGTTCTCGAACAGCATCATGAACCACACCGGATGTGTTCATCATGCTGTTCGCGAACAACATCATGAACGAAAAAATATACCCACGAGTAAATTTCAATTTTTGAAGTCAAAAAAAATCAAAGAAAAACCCCTTTGTTTCGGTAACCTCGGCAAACAGTTTAGAATTCTTTACTACTGATAACAAATCATTTACATAAATTGAGAAAAACAAAGGTCCAAGAATAGATCCTTGTGGAACTCCAGAATTGATATTTTTATAGAAATTACACAGTCAAATGCTTTAGACAAGTCACAAAAGACGCCAACAGCGTGTTGAGCATTGTCAATTGCATGCAAGATAGAAGTAATTATCTCATTTATTGCATCACTTGTATATTTTCCTTGTCTGAAACCAAACTGTAAATCATAAAATAAGTTATTTTTAAATGTAACTAGTCAATTTATGAAGAACAACTGTTTCATATATTTTTGAAAACCCTTGGAGAATAGAGATAGGTCTGTAATTATTCACTAAAGGGGTCTCCTTTTTTAAAAATAGGATAAACATTGTTGCATTTTAAAAGGTTAGGAAAACTTCATTAAGCAATGAAACATTGATCACGTTGGTTAAGGGTCATGAAAAAAAGAGTCGCACATTCATTAATTAGAAATTTATGAATTTCATCACAAATATTTGAGGTTTTAACATTTGTATTGATTTTATTACATCGTTTTCAGAAATGTGTTCAAATATCTATTTAAAACTATTTACAATCAACTTATAACTATCAAAAATAACAATAATGGTATACTTTACAAATACTTGTAAACTTATTATGGTAATTAATTCATTGTAGTGTTAATGTTTACAATATAGAATAGGCATACTCATGGTACACAACACTTAAATATTTAAAATTTAAGTTACGATAAAGTTTAACGGGCTACTTCTAAAATGATACATCACAATGTCCCAAAATTTGAATAAAAATGAGCAGTTTAAACTTTTTTATGAAAATTATACTTTATTGTTCGATGTGCATATAGTTGTTTCGTATGTCTAACCCATCATCAAAATAAAAAATAAATAAAAAACTAAAAAAATCAATTAAAAACTGAAAAAAACTCAAAATCAATAAAAATCAATTTGAATTAACTTATACTTATTTAGCTCAGGCTTTAGCCAATTTACACATTCTACGTCAATTATCATCTCATCGAAGATCTCCTTTAAATCCTCGTCTTCAATCTTCTTATTTTTCTCCTTCTTTATCCTCTTCTCTTCTATTTTTTTCTTCGCTTCTTTTGATTTCTGTAACTCTTCTTCCAGGAGGTGAACCTCCTTCTTTGGGTCTATTAAGTCTTCATTCTTCATGACCTCTTCATATTCTTCCCAATCTACACATTCTACGTCAATTATCATCTCATCGAAGATCTCCTTTAAATCCTCGTCTTCAATCTTCTTATTTTTCTCCTTCTTTATCCTCTTCTCTTCTATTTTTTTCTTCGCTTCTTTTGATTTCTGTAACTCTTCTTCCAGGAGGTGAACCTCCTTCTTTGGGTCTATTAAGTCTTCATTCTTCATGACCTCTTCATATTCTTCCCAATCTACACATTCTACGTCAATTATCATCTCATCGAAGATCTCCTTTAAATCCTCGTCTTCAATCTTCTTATTTTTCTCCTTCTTTATCCTCTTCTCTTCTATTTTTTTCTTCGCTTCTTTTGATTTCTGTAACTCTTCTTCCAGGAGGTGAACCTCCTTCTTTGGGTCTATTAAGTCTTCATTCTTCATGACCTCTTCATATTCTTCCCAATCTACACATTCTACGTCAATTATCATCTCATCGAAGATCTCCTTTAAATCCTCGTCTTCAATCTTCTTATTTTTCTCCTTCTTTATCCTCTTCTCTTCTATTTTTTTATTTTCATCCGCTTTCTTTCCCAAAATGTCTTCTTCTATTTTTTTCTTCGCTTCTTTTGATTTCTGTAACTCTTCTTCCAGGAGGTGAACCTCCTTCTTTGGGTCTATTAAGCCTTCATTCTTCATGATCTCTTCATATTCTTCCCAATCTATCCTCCATCTCAGGCACCTTTCTATATCTTCCTTCATTTTTCTTCTTTCCCTGCATGCTCTTTCCTTTTCTTTATGGTAGATTCTTGGTTTTTTGAAGTAGTTAACTCTCCATTCATCTTCCAGTGTTTTGCTTTCGTGGACCATTTCAGCAAATTCTCTCTTGTTAAAATCATTCATCCGCGGGTTCACTCTTCTCTTGTAATGTTTCTCACCCCAACGTTTAGACATCTGGAAGAAACACATGTGATTAGGAATTGTTAAGTAAAGGTAATAATTATTTATTGTATGGTGTGGGCTCATGGTACCTTTTCAATAAACTTATGTGTAATGGCCCATTAAAATGACCCGAAATGGGCAAAATAGTTTGTAAGTGTTTAAACCGATTTTTCTTTAATTTCATAAGGCCCTTCTTATATGTTAAAAAGGGTTGCTGTTTCACCATAAGCTGTATTTGATATTAAAGTGTTTTTTAATAAAACTTTGTCACATACTTTGTATTTACTGAAATTAATTATCATATTTAGTTCCTGCATATTGTCAGTCCCGACGATGACTATTTATTTTTTTTACTTTATTTATTTCATATTATATTTGATGTAAAATTTCTTGTCTAAAATCTCCAATATTTTGTACTAGCATCATCTTTTTGGATTCATCACTTAACTTAATTGAACATACCCAATTTCTTGGCATAATTATTGATAACAAGTTGACTTGGAAAGATCAAATTTCATCAGTTGCCACTAAATTATACAGAGTATACTATATGATTTGTATTCTCTCTAAATTAGTAAACACAAACAGACTTGTAACAGTTTATTACGCATGTGTATATTCAAATTTAACTTATGATGTTATTTTCTGGATTAATTCAGTTAACTGTAGAATATTATTTAGTTTAAAAAAGATTTTTTGGAAAATCAACAATGTGACTTTTTATCATCAACCAAGCCCAGTTTTAAATCATTACAGATTCTCATATTGCCGTGTATTTATAATACTATTCTGTTTATGAAAAAACACAATCAAAATTTGACTTTTCTTTCTAGCTCACATTCTGATGACACCGAATATAACCATATTACCCTGGGATGCACCAATGAATTAACAATGAAATTTCTTTAAATATTTCAAAAATAAATTAAAATAATATTTATTAACAAATTGTTTTATTCGATTGAATAATATTTAAACTGTTTATAAATTTGATGTGTGATTTTTAAAAGTACCAAATTAGAGTTTTAAATAGCAATTAACTGTAGGAAAATGGTATTATAATTAAATTTAACTTTATTGTATTACTTACTTACCATTACATAGGCCCACAGCGACTGGAGACTGAGACCGGAGACTGAACTGTCACGGCACAGGGCAAATGGTCTGAACAACTCGCAGTGACTAGGAGAAGTGTGTCACTTGCTGGCAGCAAGGCTGCTTATATAGGTGGTGGGGCAGTGCCGTGAGTGCCGTGTGCAAAATAGTTGGTCGGCTATTCGAACGCCGTAAGCGACTTTCCACCCAGTTGCGACTGTACGCCGATGATTCGGTGGTTCTGGTCGTTCCGTTTCATATCACGTAAACTTTAAATGAGGAACTAACATACAAACCGTGTTTTGCCACATTTTGCGTGACTGCACAAAGCTTCTGGGAATGTAATAAATAACGCGGTTGATTCGATAGTCCAAAAACCCCTACTGGGAATGTTATCAATAAGTGGTTGGTTTGATAATCCAAAAACTCCTACGCCCGCACCGCCCGAATACTCGGCATATCCCAGCTAAATCCACAATTAATAGGAAAAATTAAATAAATGTTTTTATTTTGTGAGTTTTTAAACGTTTTGATAATAAATTAATGTTTGTTTTTTATTAAACCATATATTATAGGGAAATAAGAAACATATTATCTGTGAAAAAACTGTTATGTAAGTCATAGACCAATAAATGTAGAAAATAGTAAAATCGTTATGTAAACCAAATACCTCTAAAACCCGAGAGTTTGAATTGACGTTTTGGGTTTTTGGTGTATATACAAAAACATAACCTATAAAATTTTGAGGTTAGGTCTATATACAAAAACATAACCTATAAAATTTTGAGGTTAGGTGTATATACACCGAGGTTGAAATGACGGATGCGATTTTTCTACTTTTCCTAACCTAAAAATTGAGTCATGGCCGATGAGATTGAAATAGCGGATACATGCCAAATAGAGATTGGAATGATGCGTATCAATTGAATCTCTCAAATGAGACTGAATTAACTATCCTAATCGCGATGAGAGATACAATTGATCAACCCACATATGTATATATATATATATATATATATATATATATTTATTTATATTTATATGTGTCTGTGTGTGTGTGTCCGTGAGAACGATAACTCTCGTAAAAATGATCCGATTAATGATTTTAATACAATTTTTTAATGAAATTTTAATAAATATGTAAAGCAACATTTATGACTTTAAGTCAAAAAAAAAACCCAGCCAGATCGCTTCATCCAAAGGGGTATTTTGGGGGGTTTTGTACCCCAAAAATGGGTTTTTTGAATTTTTTTCATATAATTTTTGAAATAGTCAAATATTAGTTATTACCATTGGATTCAGTTTAAAAACACACAATTTGGTATTTTGATCATTCCTCTAAGTCAATTGGTTACTGAGATATTCAAAGTGCTAAACACAGGACGTTGTCTAATGTTATTCTTATGGAGGAAAAGAAAAACTTTATATCTTGCTTATTTATGAACGTATGCTGACGAAACTTGGTATACGGCTTCATCTGCGGTTGCGGTCTATTGATATTTGATAAAAAAAATTATGCCAAAGGCTCCCGTAGCAGCGAACCTGCGTACTCAGCCCCCATGTTATTCTTATGGAGAATAATTAAAATTGTATATATGCGGCTTATTTGTGAATATATTTTTATGAAACTTGGTAAGTGGCTTTATGCAGTATTGAGAAATTTATATCTCTATTGGAAATTCGCTGAGTATGCAGGTTTTCTGTGACGGGGGTATTTATTAATTTATTTTCATAATTAAGGGAGACAGAGCATTTAATTATTCTCCATAAGAATAACATGAGGGGCTGAGTACGCAGGTTTGTTCCTACGGGAGAATTTGGCAAAACCATTTTTGGAGCAACCCAAGAAGCATAAAAATTGTTGAAAACGGTTCTAAAATTGTTTTAAAACAATTTCAATATATTTTGATATAAGTTTTATATTAAAACAACTTTAATACAAACTCAATACAACTTTAAAATAGTTTTGATATCAGTTGTAATGTCTGATATTAAAATAAATTTTAATATTAGTTTATAACAGTTCTAATGTGGTTTTGAAACAATTTTAATATCAGTTAAAAGACTTATATTAAACTTGTTTCAATACGAGTTTATAACAATTGTAAAGTAGATTTGAAACAATTTCTGTAATAGTTAGAAGACTCATATTAAACTTTTTTTAATAAGAGTTTATAACAATTGTAAAGTTGAATTGAAAAAAATTTCTTTAACAGTTGAAATACTTGTATTAAACTTGCTTTAAAACGTGTTTATATCAATTATAAAAAGTTGTTTTGAAACAATTTCAATAAACAGTTAAACGACTTATATTACCCTTATTTTAATACGAGTTAATTGCGATTTTAAACTTGATTATATATACACTAGCTGATGTACCCGTCCTTCGTACGGGTTGTACATAAATGGCAGATTAACTAAAAATATTAACAACCCACATAATTTTACAATATTAAAATTACATTTTACACTTTTAAAGTAGAATTAAAGTTAACGAAATATACTATGGCAGATAGTTCGGGTACTGCTGCCAAATTGAGGAACTCTGTCGGGTAGTTAACGGTGTGGTTTTTGCTACTCCAAATCGGTACACGTAACACTTTGGATTCGATTTTAGAAATAAAAGAACTCAAGTACCTACAACAAAATATTAACCCTGTTTAATTTAACATTTTAAATACTTTGATACATTAATCTTTACATTCAAATAAATTAATAGTAATGTAACGAAACATTAAACTTTAAAAACATTGACAAACCACTTTTAAAATCACCATTCTTGCCAGGTCCTTTTTTCAATATAATTGTAAATAAACAATTTAAACTTGGAAAAATCATATGTTTTAAAAACATATGACTACTTGATTTTATTTAAATAAATGTAAATAAATATATACGAACTGTTCTAACAGTGGTCATGGTTAAATGAACGGTATTAAATATTGTATATGTTCGTTCCTCCCTTTGGAATAGACCTACATTTGTGTTTATCTCCGTTTCTTGTTCATTGGTGGACGTGAGGATGGCACAATCACAGAGCCAGTCACTTTCCAGATTAAACTGTTTATGAACCTCGGTGTAACAAACTGTTAATCAATAAATCCTGTGATTCATCGATAGTGCCGAGTGAAGGATAGATGTTTCTGAGACCTTAATTTGTTTTCAATGTCCCAATTTAAAAGCGCATAAGAAAACTGATCAACCCCTTAATCTTCTCAAAAATACATTTTCATATTTACTGTTAAGTTCAGACGCTCAGTGGTCGGCTACATAAAATATATTTTTAGAGAGGCGTAGACTCGTCCACTCATGTCTCACTTACGACAAAGGGTCTGTATGAGATCTCCAGAGAACAACACCGTGACTCCCCATGATGTTGTTTCTTATTTCCTTTAAGGCATCAAATTTCAGCTCTACTGGTTGAGTAGTTTGTGTGTTATGACTAACGCGCTTATATTAAAGGCCATTGGGCCAGAGTCCTTGAGTATATTTATGTCTGGAGTAGGTAAATGTCTGCACTGACCTATCAGCTACATTCCTACCAAATTTCAGATCCATCAGTCCAAGAGTATGTGCAAGATTGTTAAAATATTGTATTTTGAAATTCCGGGGGGCGAAGCACATAAACATTTTCGTAACAGGAATAGGCTGCGTTTTTTTCTGATGAATTAGTTATGTTCCTACCGAAATGTAACTTACAAAGGTCCAGAAAGTACTAATACTCATACAATTGCCATAAAAGTAAATTAGCGAAGAACCCTACAGGACTTTTTTAAACGTATTCTTATTGTGAATCTGTAGCATAAGGGGAACCACCATAAAAAATTTTATCTTCAATAGACATTGTCGTTTCTTAGATAAAGTGATCACTATGTCAGTGAGTGCATGAGTCTGACAAATATAGATTTAGATCATATATCCACTTATGTTATTTATTACCAATCTTCACTCAACGTTTTGAAAAAGAACTAATAAACCTATTTATAGAATAACTATGCCATCATCTGGTTCAATATAAATAAATGCTTTGTCCATAAGAATAGCATAGGATCTTAAAAACCCTATGGGGCAGTGTCCTAAGGTAATTTAAAACAATCCAATTAGCCTAAAACCTTCTAACGCACATATAGAACATAGAAAACAGTTGCATAAAAGTCGGTGCACCCGTTTTCATGTGAAAAGCGAACAAAACATGACCAAAACCGCACAAAATCACGTTTTTGAACGGCCGCCATTATTTTTTAAAAAGGCGTATGCCAGTTTATAGTGCCCTAAAACCTTCTCACGCATATATAGAACAAAGAAACAAAGTTTCATTTATGTCACTGCACCCGTTTTCCAGTGAAAAGCGAACAAAAACCCGTCCTTGAGCGTTACCGGCAGACAGACAGACATAAATTGAGATAAGATTTCTTTTGGTTTCCCTAGGGTGTAAAACGTGAAAATATGCAAAAACTTCATAATTCCAAGCAATGTACAGACAAAACTCTAATTTTATTTATATAGATTAATTATACGGTTTATTGAAATAAATATATATATACTTGATGTACACGTTCTTCGCACAGGGGTTTTCCTTACCCGTTCTATAGTCAATGCAAATTTCATTTTAGTTAGCTTGAAACAGCTGTTGTTCTTGCTTCTGCTCTTTAAGCTGTCAAATGTAAGTGCCCTCAGCTGTTCGGATTACAGTTTCTGAATGTTTACTTTCTTCTGAAATGTAAACATTGAAACTTGGGACGTTCATGGGGCGTAGCCCGAGGGGATTTTAAGGAAGTGAATAGGCCTATGTGTTGCGTGGGTTCAAGATCTACCTATGTGTAAAGTTTCAGCCCAGTCGGTTCAGTAGTTTTTGTGTTCACCCGGAACATCAGACAGACAGACAGACAGACAGACAGACAGACAGACAGAAACCACCTCTTCTTTATAATATTATAGATTACGATAAAAGTTAAAAACTTATATTAAACAAGTTTGAATAGGAGTGTGATATAATTGAAAAGCTTATTTAATTGTGTTTATTGAAGTTGATGTAATACAATGGAACTTACTGGACAATTCGAACCTCACGGAATTGGTACCGAATTCAAAATATCCAAAAGTTTAAATTACATAAGCTGTTCTCAAAAGGCTTAAACGATACATTATTTATATTTTCAGAGAAAAATCTGTATTGATAATTAAAAAGTTAATTGCATGTAAATCTACATTTGTCACAGTTTTAGAATTATTCTAGAATGGTATGATAGACCTACATTATCATGGGAACAAACGTATTGTATATTTATAGTTTACTAGCTGTTTCCGCAGGCTTCGCCCCGCAAATAATCTATAAAAACGATGACAGTTGTGTGTGCTGCATTCTGTGGTTAACCCGTGGAACTACTACGAATCAAGACCAGCTGTTTGTATTTTCATTAGCTCAAACAAAAATGAATGTCCATAAGAAATACTTGGAAACTTCGTCGGGATCTCTGGTGGAGCCCTAAGGTCAGATCAGAATGAAAACCATTTAGTTTTCCTATTTTATGCCTAAAGAATCAGTGTACAAAATTTCAGCTCTCTACCTACATGGGAAGGTGGAGAATTAGTGATGAGTGAGTGAGTGAGTCAGTCAGCCAGGGCTTTGACTTTTACTTTCTCCCCCTTATAAGTAGTATATGGAGAAAGTATTGTTTTCGTCAAAATTTTCGAATTTGAATTGTTAGTGGAAATATTTGTTTTGGTGCTCCCTGAACCCAAAAAAGTGTTTTTTACGGGAAGGCTGTCTGTCTGTATGGATGTGTACATCCAATCCAATGTGAACCAATGGTCCGATTTATACATATGAAATTTGGTATGTAGGTAGCTATTTTGTGAGAGTGGTGCCCTTATTACTATAAATGATTTTTGTATAAACAAGATGCTAGTTATAAACAAGGCATTGCCAGAGCTAAATGTTATAACCCTAGAAATAGGCCTAGTTATAGAAGGCTATTCAGCAATTAAGTAGGCTTAGTAAAACTGCCTTTTCTACTCATATCTCCTGCTTAATAAACTTCACTGGAGACCATTCTACCGTTCTTGCCTCACTTGCTCAGTATTTATACGGTCAGGGAACCGGGAGATAAAGCTTATTTTGTTACGTCTCTACCCTACGTACGGTACTAAAGATATGAAAATAAATGTGTAGCTCAGAGACAATATTGATTACTATTCCACCTTAACGCTATAAGTTACTTCACAAAATTAATTTTGTAATCTTTGTTAAGTCTCAAAATAGGTTATGAGGGACATTATCGCAATAAGATTAACTTTCTGTGAGGCATCATATCAAATTTAAATGACAATTCGGGGCTTTTATTATACTATCTGATCCCCGAATGGTGAAAAAACTATGAGGGAATGTTTTGCTCTAGGTTGTATAGAATCTGTTGTAAAAGTTATTAGCGGTATTTTTAAGGTGGAGTCCCAATGGTTGGCTGATGACCTACCCATATAGCACAAGTACATCAATTTGACGTAAAATTCCTAAGGATTCCTAAGGAGTTTAACTTATTCTTTATATCTTGTAATTTTGTCAATTATTGAGTTTTTAAGATTAATTTATTAATATATATATGCAAGAACACGACCCACCTTATTTATTTTGTATATCATCGGAATTAAATTATAAACTGACAAGGCACAACAAATATAAATCTGTATAAAATTGCGATAAAAATTATTCTGATACCATCCAATTAAAAATTAATATTTTAATATTAATTTAAGTAAAATATTTTACGCTTTATGAAACTTGTTATTTGTTTCAACTTTTCAGAACGTTATAAAACTGAAATCAGCTGTTTTTATGTTTACTGTTCTTGATGTCAACGGTTTATGGTTGAAAGAAACAAACTTTGGGGCCGACATGTGCTCATCAGAATGTTATAGTATCAAAATTGAAAAACAACTGTGCACTTCTATGGATTATGGAAATTATTTTGATACAAGAATCATCCAAATCTATTCAGAAATGTTGGAGGAGTAATCCTTACAAAACCCATCTTAGTGTACCATAGATGATGAAGGACAAGTATTTTGTAAACCCGAAAGGTCTATTTCATATATTTTTTAAATTAGTACAATATTGGTACCACTGTGTTCGTATTTTAATGCAATTTAGAATGATTTACAAAACGTATATATTTTCCTCTGTCGAAGAGGTGGTAAATACTGGCGGTAGGTCAGGTTTTTGCAATGCTTTTAAATGAGATTAACAGCTGCAAGTCTTATAAAATTTGCAATTCAACAGTTTACAATTCATCAATTTACACACATACAATATTTGTGGTAGTCTAAGAATTATATTTAGCGATTAAGTAAAATGCAATGGCATTACATACAAAACTAAATATATTAATGCGTTTCAACAACTACGTTACGCACGAGCTGTTTTGCAATAATTTGTCGTTGCAGGGTTGGCACCATCGTACGTAACTCGTGTAGTGGTGGGAGTCAGAGGCCGCCATGTTGGTTAGCCAGTTCCAGAGTTAGCGAGTTCTGTGGCTTGACACTTTTGAGTTAGCGGGTTCCAAGTTAGCCAGTTCCAGACTCTGACGGTTAGCCAATGCCGTGGTTAGCCAGTTCCAACATAGAACATCGGTTAGCGAGTTCCGCAGTTAGCCAATTCCATCGTCTCACACACATACATATATATATATATAAAATTTGAACGAATAGTGTTTTTGGCATCTGGGGACCTCAAAACGAAAAGTTATCATGGTCTCGGGCTTAAGTCTTACCATGCCACCTACGGTAATAGCTTCTTCCCTATAGGGGAAATTCGCTAAAAGATTTTAAATGAGAAAAAGGAAATTTATAGTTCAAATTATCAGGGTAAATAGATGAGATGTTTCAAGTTTTTAAGTGAATAGGCTGACCCGAAGTATCCAGTCAGTCGGGTTTTCTCCCCAGTCAGCAGGGTGTTTCTAGCAAAGTACCCTTTAGAAAGAACTTAGGGGGATGTTGGTCCTATTTTATTTTTCTGGATAGTTGCTATCATCTAAATGTTAAATTTGAAGTGAATCGGTTGACCGAAAATACCCAGTCAGTCGGGTTTTATCCCAGTCCAGCAGGACGTTTCTCGCGAAGTACCCATTACCAAACACTTAGGGAGATGGTTGTTTCACATTATTGTCCCGGGTAGCTGGTAGCACAAAAGTGCCTAATTTTGAAGTGATTCGGTCGACCGAAGTACCCAGTCAGTCAAGATTTCTCCTGGTCACTAGAATAGATAGTCCCTTTTTTATATGCAGTTTAATCTAATAATAAAAACGATTTGTTAGTTTCATAAAATAATAGCTGGTCAAAGTATTCAAGTAGTTAAACAATGGTTATTTTAATTGCAATGGTGAGGAAAATGTGGTACGCGTACGATAAATATCGTGTTTCCAGCTTCCAGCAACAATGTATATTGGATCGCTGGTGATCACGTGGCCTTACAGCTGGATTTATGATGTATCTTCCGGTTAGCTATAAAACCTTACATATGTCGATTGGTCTAACCTTTACGAAACAAAGTATGCATTTTACGGACCTTGTATAGCAAGGTCCTGCTACACCCGAGGTCCATTTAAGTCAAGATTCGTAGAGCTTTTAGCCCAGGTGTGATTATTTCCATAAGAGTAATGTTTGCAGCAAAGATGTATTGCTAGGTCGTTCAGTTGATGCATAAATCAATAATGTACTATAAGTGTAGCCAACCTTACAGAGGATAACACTGCGTAAAGCTATTTATAAATTGTCACTGGACATGCAGAAAGAATATTTAAACCCTTAATCCATTAACCTAATAATACAAATACATCAAAACAATATATTAGTTTAATAAAACAGTGATCAAAGTATGTAAGCAGTTAAACAAGGTTTATTTGAATTACAATGATGAGGAAAACATGGTACGCGTATGATAAATATCGTATTTCTAGCAACACTGCAGATGGGATAGGTGATCACGTGACTTTACAGCTGTTTTAACGAGATCTCTTCCGGTTAGCTAGAAAACCTTAATTAAATCGACTGATCAGACCATTACGAAGTATGTATGTATCTATTGACCTTGTATTTAATCGTGACATGGCGCGGGGTAGAATGTCTTGGGGTAGTTTTTGATTACCTTCTACGCGCAGGATATGCCGAAGCTGTTGCGCATGCGCACCAGCGTTGGATAGGTGTCACTGTTACAACTATTATTCACCCGTTCCTTTCTGTGTTCCACGGTTAAATAAGTAACAGTGTGTAATATGTAGCAGTTTCAATGCTCGGTTGGTTTCTTTCTAGGTGCTTTTTTATTAGTTGATATTGAGATATTTTATGGCAGTTTACCTTAATAATAAAAGAATAGATTATTTGGTGCGGTATAACTAAATTGAAGCGATGTTTTTTATTGACACTTATATTTTATTTATCTGTTAGGTTAGATTTTCACTTTTACAAATGTGGATGTTTAAGTGATAGATGACCAGATTTGCCTTAATTATAGCCTAATACTACCAGTTTTATGCCTATTAGTATTAGGTATTTATTTTGTGAAGACTATTTATCACAGCTAAGTTGTTATTTGCATCAGCTTATAGTACCTATATAATTTTGTCAATTACAAATACATGTAAAACGTCAATGACAAATAAATGATTTTGTATTTTATTGCGAGAGAAATTACTAATTTATATCATAGAAAAGGTTATCATGATAAAAATCTGCATCTGGTAAACATTTGTTCTTTATTTTTGATTAATAAATATGAGGGTGTGAGTAAAAATACTACTGGAATTGCAAATGTAGGATGTGAAGCAGACGATAAAACGGTTACTTTAAAATAAAGCAGTAACTGTTACAGTAACAGTAACCTGGCATTGGCGGCATTCCTCGAAGGAACAGTTACTCTAAAATTTAGCAGTAACTGTTTCAGGGCACTTCATGCGCATAGACGGTCGTAGATTTTGTCATTCGGTAGAAACATGGCTTCCAAATCAACAATGTACCAACCTACACCTAGGAAAAACAAAATCCGCGGCAGTTCATATATGCCACCCTGTAAAATGTAAAATTTTCCTGTATGCAAATATTTCCCCTTAATTTTCCCTGCCTTTGTGTAATGGTAAATATTTATTTATTTTTAATTATAAAATGCAATTAATAAGCATATTTAAGTTTCAGCTAAGCTCTGTTTGAATAATTTCCCGTTTGTTTTCAATGACACTGAATGGCAAAGAGATTTTAGCGAATAATTTTTCTGTTGATTACCAGTTTGACATTTATGTTAATGAGCATTGGTGTAAAAGTGATGAAATTAGTTTTTACAGTTTCATGTCTTTAAAATGATTAATAATATTTTTAGAGATGAGCATATTGATGGCGGTGTTATTGCAGTTTATGTACACAATTCACTGGTATATCTGTCACAGCAGCAAATCAGATATTAGTTATTCATGTAGTGAACTAAATTTTGAAGTAACAGGAATATGTATTGATGATCCAAGATTCAAGATTCTTTATTGTCATCAAAGAAAAAATAGTGCATGGGCAAGTGTCAAGATTTGTATACCAAATATAAATATAGCCTAATATATTTATAAACGCTTTTGAAAAAATAGTGCATGATAATGGAAAGATGTATAATGAAGTTGATAATAATATCTTTGTACAGGTCTTATCAGGGGAAACCTGCACTGTTAAAAAAAAATTCTTGAGGGGGAAGTGGGTATAGTGGGTAGTCTTCTCTTGTAGGAGTCCAACACTACCCCCGCGGGAGTGGGGGTGTGAGAATAGTATTTCTACCTTCCAATAAAAAAACCCTGCAAGATCTTTAGGCAGCGTTTTTAATAACAAAGTGAATTAACTAAAGAAAAAAAAATCTCTTTACACTGCTTAGCATGATTTTTGTTGACTGCAAATTAAAATATTGACGGAAAACTATATACAATTTTATCCCGAGATAAATAGATTCTTGATGTTGAGCATGTAACAGCTTTTAGAACTTTGCAAAAATGTACAGCAAAAAATAGAAAAGTTAGATTAGAAAAATAAATTTACTATCTGCAGTAGACCGTCCCTGGGAAATAAGGTTAACCTCTTTTATTACCTTAAAAAAATGGAAGTTTAAAGCTATTTGATGTTGAGAAGTCAGTTAGCTTAGTTTTAAAACAACAGTTAATCAGCAGAACAATCTTTTTTGCTCGCTAAACAGAAAATAGCTATTTTTTGATGTATTTTACATCGTATTTAAGCACTTTAGGTGCAGTTGTAGGAACTTAACATAATCTAGTCACATATGCTTGCTCTTTGCACTTAATCTCAACTATTTCTAACTATTATGTAGATGTTGGCCTTGTAACAACAATAACGATATTCACTCAACGAACCGACCGAGCGGCCCAGCGGTTGAGTCTAATTTTTAAAAGTTAACAGTTAACGAACGTTCAAAAAGTTCAATGTCAAGTATGTCGTATGTCAGAATATTCATTTAACTGTTATTAGATAATTCCAGTGAAGTTCTTGGTTGTTATCTTTCTTATTTAGTTCTTTAGAAGTAAAGTTTATGTATTCAATCTCTGTTACTTGAAATTGTGAGTAATTTTATATTTATTTTCTAATTGTCTGAGATTTTATTCTTTTGACAGGTTAGGTGCGAGCTGTGGGAATGAGAAGTCAGAACAATCTGGCGCCAATTTGTATATAATTATAGTTCATTACCTATTGGTATTGATCATGTAAGATACTTTGTTATTTGCTAGTGCCCTGCATGGAAAGTAGTGTTTAAGTTACTTAAGTAACCTGAGTTGTGTTAAATATGATCTCTTAACGTGTGAGTTGACCAAGTGCAAACAATCTTAGCAGGATTAAACCAGTGTTATACCCCTTTTTGTAAATGTCAGATGAATTGAATGACCCCAAAATTAACACACTAGATGTAGCCTCATTTTATGGTCTGAAGAAAAACAGAGAATCAACAAGCAATGATGATGATAAAAAACATATCAGTAAGCCTATATCAGGATTGCCTCATAGACTCAATAATTTATTGGGACCATCACAGGTTTGGAAAGTGTTTAAAAAGCAAGCTGAAGCACTAGAGTTTGCTAAAAAATCAAGGAATGGTGTTATGACGTTTGCATTTCAACAATCTGATGGTGTACGTTTATTTCTTGTTGCCCATCCCAAAATATTTTGGCATTATGATGGCCTAAAAAGTTCTTATCAAAGGTGTTCCTATGAAGTAATTCCTGAATCAACGGCTTGCAAGCTTTATTTTGATATAGAATTTGAAACTGAATATAATCAAGGTAAAGAGGGGTCGTCAATAGTTGACACATTTATTACTGTGATTATTTACTTCCTATCGACACTGTTCAGTATCCAAGTTAGCAAGGAACATGTCCTCAATCTTGATTCATCCACTGAAAAAAAGTTTAGTTGTCATTTGATATTTCAACTGGGTTTCCATGCATTCAGTGATAATAAAAGTGCAGGTGCCTTTGTAAATTTTGTTTGTCGTAAACTAAATTTATACTTTGATGCTTCTATCAATCATAAGGGATGTTTGAGAAATGATGAAACAGAATTAAATAGTAGTTTGTCTGACGTATGTGGATGCTGCATAACATCAGATTTAAAAGGTTCAGGGTGTATTAAAGACACTGGCCTCTCATCAGATACCCTAAACAATTTGTTTGTGTTTGACAGGAAAGGAAACAGACATCTAATATCTGATTTGAGCGTTTATAGTAGAAACAGACATTTTAGATTGTTTCAGAACACCAAATGGGGGAAGAATTCACCTCTTATAATCAGTAAAGATAATTGTTACCTACCTCCAGAGAGTAAAGAATATAGGTCCAATCATGATATTTTTAATGAAACTGTTTTTCTTGATTCTCTGATCACATACTTCAGAACTCCCAAAGCAAACATTCAAGAAATAAAAGTTATAGATTCAAAAAACCTATTAGAAATCAACAATAAAAAAGTCTCTGGAAACAAAGTTGACTACTCAAAACCATTAGGCCTTCAACTAGATTCTTGTTCAAAGCCTGAAGATATATTTCCAGCTTATGAATCACCCTACCCACTTGTTGATAAGTTTATTAATTCAGTTGTTTTTCCTGGTTATATATGGAGAAGTACATTTTTTAATTCAACAAGTATTATTGTTTACGACATCCTTGGGAATAGATATTGCCATAATATTAGAAGACAACACCAGAGTAACAATGTGAAATATGTTGTAAACTTAAATAATTATGTCTACTATCAAAAGTGTCATGATCCTGAGTGTGCTTCGTTTCGCTCAGAAACTCTTCAGTTGCCCCCAGAACTTAAGTTTCAACTTGAGGATGAGATTTTTGACAGCAATGACATTGATGCGGTGTTAAAGGAGGTGGAATCTAGGGACAACAGTATATCAGAACATGATTTATTAGAGGCTGCATGTGTCATAGAAGATTTATCAGCTATCATCTCTGATGATGAATTGTAGTTTCTAGCCTAGTAAGTAGATACGCTAGCCTAAATTGATTTGAACTGTCATCCGTGGCACACAATTGTTTGAGCCTATGGTGACTAATTCTGTGGTTAAACTTTTCACAACTTTTTTTAAAAGGTACTATAGACCTATCTATAAATTTGAAGTCTGGTAAACTATTACCGGTATTGATTTTATTTTTAAATTCACACCAACAGTGCTATATTATTTAAATTAAGTTAAATTGATTATTGATATTAAAATAAAGTAAGTTAGGCCGAAGTTATTTGTTTTATATCGATTCAGTGTAGGCCTAAATTATCTCATTTGTCAAAATGTTTTTAACAAAAACTGAATTATGTTTTAAATGCTCACAAGGAGTTATTCCATGCCAAATCAACACAGTGATTTTACCTCACCATTTCAGAATTTGATGAAATGTTGTACACAGGTTACCTTCATATAGACTAAGAAAAATACCAATTTTTTTCAAAATCCGTCAATTGGTTTGGGAGTCATAGCTATTTAAAATTTTCAAAAATCGCCCAAAAACGACGTGACACGACTTTTTTGAACTGCGATTGTGACTCTGCTATTAAAGATAGAAAGCTGAAACAGGTGTCATTTTTTAGCATTTTTAAGGCTCCTTCAGTTACAATAATAAAAATTGAAAGTTATTAAGAACTTTTTTTCCCAAATCCAAGATTCAAATTTTGATTTTGAATAACTCTAAAAGCACCCCTTCAAAAATTTTGAACAAATTCTCAAGATGTCTTTGTAATGTTTTTAACTGTTTTGGAAAGTTTCATGATGGGCTTTCAATGGGAACGTCTAATAATATTTTTTTGAAAAAAGCTTTGCATTCGTTTTTGAGAGGTTTGGCTGGCTATTATATGCCTAACAGTGTTCTTTCACTTATGTCTTATTGCTGTAGTCTCATCAATAATACTCAAATGAGTTCTAACGATGTCTAATAAGCTTTGTGGCTGCTTTCATTCTACCAGTTTGTATACATCTCATCAATCCTAAATCCGAAATCAGAGCTTTGGCTTTAAATTTGACACAAGGCACGCACCCTTTCCAAACTAAAATAATTACACTTATTTTTGTAATGTATTTGTAATGCTTTTAACTGTTTTGGAAAGTTTCATCATTTGCTTTCAATGGGAACATATAATAATTTTTTTTGAAAAAAGCTTTGCATTAGATTTTTAAATACAAATTATTGGGGTTATATTTAATAAATAATTTTTTAGCTAGGCTTACATAAACTTTTTTTAATAACTCAACTAACATTTTTAGTCTTAAAAAGCGAAAAAGTTTAAAAAAAATTGATCTGTAAATAAGAGAGAAATGGTAAGTTTTGTATTCCCCATAAGAACAACATTAGACAATGTGCTGTGTTTACCGCAAAATGAAAATTTCAATTTTCTCCACAACCAGCGATCGTAGAATAATAATTCAAAATACTTAATTATTGAGTTTTTTGAGCTTGTTTTAATGGTGATAAGTAGTTTTTTTTAACATTTAAGGTTTTTTATGAAAAATCAAAATAACTGAATTTTGGTTGTTTTAAGTCCTGTGATTTCCCCGAATTTTTCCAGGAATGTGGGTAGTGACATTTTGTTTGAAAAGTGAAAGCTCTACAAACCACCAAAGTTTAATCAAAATCGTTAAAACCGATTTTGAGAAATTCTGATTTTTCATGTTTTTTAGCCGGTTTTGGGGCAGTTTTTTTCCCTTAAAAATAAAAAATTCCAATAAATTTAAAATACGCCTGGAGATAATGTGGTTTAGCTCCTACATAGGGTAGAGCGGGGGAATTGGGACCCAGGGGTAATTGGGTTCCAATTTATTTATTTATTTTTCCTGCCATAACCTAGAATAAAATGTAAATAGTAAATACATGACAAGTTAGGCCTATTCATTGGTTCTACATACAAATTTGTTAGAATCAAATTCCACTGTTTTTTTATATATTTATTTATATAAAACTATCAAAGTGATTTTTCCCATTTTTGAAACGCAAAAAAAACTTTGACGCCAACACTTGTTAGCTTTATTAGATAAACATATAATTAAAATAACCAGACCAATGGTATTTTTTAGGCAACTTTAAGGACTATGATGACTTATTCAATAGTTTTCCAGTGACTCACCCTGTTTGTGGGGGTAAAAAAAATAATTAAAAAAATAGGTCCAAATTACCCCGTGGTGGGAAAATGGGTGCTAAAATTTAAAATACTTGTTTTAATTATTTTGACAGTTTTTTGCCCTTAAAGTAAATTAATAATAATGGCTACATTACTTTTAATCTATAATTTTGATTATTTGGCTACATTTGAAGTAGGCCCCAATTACCCCACCACACCAAATGAACACCACCACATGGTAATTGGTAATGAAATGAACAGCCAAACCAAATGATTTCGCTGTCGCTGTATATGATAATAAATGGTACATTGCTCTTGACGTTGATGAAGCTCATGAGACAAACTTTACAACATATTACAACCTTAAGTTCACAGCCATCAAAGGTGAGAACAAGTTTATGTGGCCAGAAAAAGATGATGTTATTCAAGTCCCAGAAGATGACATCTTGCTCACACTGTTTGCACATCCGATTCCTGTTTCCTCTCGTGGATACATCGGTTTGGAACAAGAAATGTACAAAGAAGTTAAAAAACTGTTTTTTGCCTATTTAACAAGAGGCCTAGACTAGCTAAGCCCCAACAGGCTATTGAACTCATGCCAGCCAGCAGACTCTTGTGTGTAGTTTAGTGTAAAACCTTTTTTTAGAATTTGAGGCCTTTGAATTTTTGTTTGCCGTTTATGAACATAAGTTTTACTTCTTAAGGCTTAGACAAATTTATAATAGCCTAATGTTTTATAGGCCTAATTATAAATAACACTTAGCCACTGTAGAAATAGTAAACCTTAACTGTAATACTACGTGTTTGTTCGACTGTCCGGTCTGATTTCAGCCGTTTTTGGAAAGTTTTGTGTTCTTGTCAAGATGTTACCACATTAGATGGAACTGCAATTCATTTTTTTTCTTAACCTACAGGTTTTAAATATTTAAAAAACGAAGTTTCATGCTGCTTTATGTTGTAGTTTTCTTATAATGAGTTTCCTTTTATAATGCGCAATGTTTTGCAAAAATAACTTTTTACATTTGTAAATCTGTAAAAATTTTTTTTTTTTAGTAAAGGATTAGTGCAAAATGTTGTTAAGAGTTATAATTTTAGCACCCATTTCCCCCAGTATTATAGCATTGAGTTTAATAGGGAATATGACTATGGGTCCCAATTACCCCACTTGAGGTAATTGGGACCCAAATTATTATTATTTTTTTTATGCATATAGAAATATTTTGAAAAAAGGAAAACATGGTAATTAGTTGACCAATGGTTGATATAACCATACTGCATTTTCATATTATTATTATTTTAATACATAGCTGAGCTATTTCAAAATTTTTAAAACATGTCCCAATTTCGTCAAAATCTGATTATTTTTACGAGTTATCGTGCTCACGGACACACACACACACACACACACATATATATATATATATGTGTGTGTGTGTGTGTGTGTGTGTGTGTGTCCGTGAGCACGATAACTCGTAAAAATAATCAGATTTTGACGAAATTTGATATAAACGTGTAAAGCAGCATTTATGACTTTAAGTTCGAAAACCAGACATATCGACTTATCCGAAGGGGTATTTTGGGGGGGATTTTGTATCCTAAAAATGTTTTTTTTGAGTTTTTACGTATCATTTTTGAAAAAGTCAAATTTTAGTTTTTCCATTAGAATAAGCTTAAAAAGACGCATAATTTGGTGTTTTGATCATTGCTCTACGTCAAATGTTTACAGCGATATTGCAAGTGCTAAAAAACACAGCACGTTGTCCAATGTTATTCTTATGGAAAATAAGACAAATTGTATATCTCGCTTATTTATCAACTTATCCTGATGAAACTTGGTATACTGCTTCATATCACTGTGGTCTATTGATATTTGCACTAAAAAACCTTTTTTGGGCGATAGTTCCCGTAGCAGCAAACCTGCATACTCAGCTTCAATGTTATTCTTATGGAGAATTAAGTAACGTGTTATCTCCCTTAATTATGAACATAAATTAATAAAATTTGGTATGTGGCTTTACCTAGTTGAGTTATATTGATATTTGTATAAAAACCCATTTTTAGTGTTTCTTATTTCAGCAAACCTGCATACTCAGCCGCCATGTTATTGTTATGGAGAATAATTAAAATTTCATAAATCGTTTATGTATGTACATTGTACATGTATGTACCTACATTGTCAATGTATGTACATTGATGAAACTTGGTGTGTGGCTTTATGTGGTATTAAGTTACATATATATGCATTGGAAATTCGCTGAGTACGCAGGTTTGCTGCTAGGGGGGTATTTATTTTTGTTCTTGACGTAATAATCCTTGAATAAAACGGTCACAGGTCTTCTGTGTGATTTGCTAAATTTGCTGAAATAACTATAGGCTAGCAGCTGAATTTGCAGTTAGCATTCAGCTGCTTTTATTAAACATACCACCATTAGAATCACTTGTCAATTGAGTGTTTATAAATAATACAATCCAGCTAATTAAATTAGGATTTTAGTTTTCAGTTTTAATACTGAATGTTGATGTATAGATGTGCATGAGTTGTGGAATCAACCAGGCAATGATAGTGTGTTATCCTAAATCTTTCCAAGCTGTTTGTTGATACAATAAGTTTATCCAAGAGTGGTATCAAAAGTTATACCGTAATAACATAGAGAGAAGTGTATGTTATTATCTAAGTGAAGAAGAATGTGTTCCTTTATTAGCCCGGGTTTACCTCTATTTATTTGCCATTTTTAGGTAAATTTGAGGAAATTCAACAGCATCTAAGCAGTGATTTAGTGTACTTGAGTTTAAAGTCATAATATTACATGTTAAATTTGTTTAAATTTTTACTAACCCCTTTGTCATTTATTTTGGTGAAACTATTTGGCGTTAATAAAATTTGTCAGTCTAAAAACAGTTATCAAGGTAGGCCTAAATGTATTTTAATATTATTTTATAGTGTAGCATCTTAATATTAAAAAAAAGTGAAGAGATATGGTTAGCTACTTAATGTTGTTTAAAGAATTCGCTTACCAGTAGTATTTTTTTATGTTCAAAACTGAAGTTTATTTAATTTCCCAAACGTGTCATGTCATGAGTCAACTAAATCAAATCAAATATTCTTTATTCATAGAAAGCACACAAGTACAATAAAATAGCGTCAATAGTATTATAAACAATACCACTCTAAGCAATACTACTCCAGACAGAATTCATTAAATGATTAAATGGATTTCTCAAATAAGAATTATTTTAACAGCAACTTGAATTTTGCAATCTCTTCCACACTTTAAATATGTTTAGGAACTGACTTTAAGAATTTCAGACCTGTATTTAAGACGTTTTTTGTTGTAATATTCTAAATCATGCCAGAGCAATATTTTTTTCTTTTTAGCGAATTTCATCTACGGTATATAAGGAAGAAGCTATTACCATAGGTGGCATGGTAAGAGTTAAGCCTGAGACTGTGTTAACTTTTTGTTTTGAGATCCCCAGATGCCAAAAACACTGTTAGTTCAAATTTATATATAATATATATATATATATATATATATATATATATATATATATATATATATAAAATCACATAAAACCAAAATTATCTACAAAACAGTTTATATTTCGGTTTACACCATCTTCAGAACTTGATACAAAATTAAATAACCTACATATTTGATAACAACTAACTGAGTATCATGTGTTGTAAATCTTATCAGAAATCATATGTTTTTAAAACAGAAAATTTGTAAATTTGTATATATATTAAACAATTAGAGCTTTGTGTGACTTCTTCTTTATGTTTAACGAATGTTTAGGCCTTTTGGGCACTTTGATTCGGTCACTAGTTGGCATGCCTGTTCGAGACTTCTAAGTGACGACACACTGAACTTTTTCGTGATTTGTCTAATTGGCTTGACTTGATATGTATTTTCGAAACTGTCACCGTGTTTCTTTCCGTGTGTCACTAGGGGTTTGGTCTCATCCTGATGCTTGTATGCAAACCGGTGACCCGTCATCCTTACTCTTAGTGTGTTTGTTGTCGAGCCAATATAATCTTTAGGGCATTTCTTACATTTTATTTGGTATACAATATTTTTTGAGTCACAGGATAAATTGCCTGGTATTTTGTATATTTTTGATGTTGAGCTGCTACTAAAGGTTGACGATTCTTCAATTTGTTTGCATACAAGACATCGGGGTGTCTTGCAGGGATGCGATCCGGCGACTTTTCCACTTGTTTGCTCTGTCATGGGAAGTTTTGGTTTAGAAATTATATCTTTAAGAGTAGGCGGTCTTTTAAAGACAACTCTAGGTGGACATTTAAAGATATTGTTTGTCAGAGGTGAAGACTGTAGAATGCCAAAGGCAATCTTTATAATACTGTTAATTTTGTGAAGTCCAGGATGAAACTGGGTTATGAGTTTAGGGACGTTATTGTCAAACACAGTTGAAGCACCTTGCTGATTCTGTGTTTCAATTTTTTCTTTCAACAGTTGTTCAGGGTACCCTCTTTCTAATAAAGCATTTTTTATTTTCATCTTGTATTCAGTCACATCCCTGTCTTCGCTGCATAGTCGTTGAGCTCTTGTTGCTAGACTTTTTGGAATTGATTTCTTAACATAAAGTGGGTGGCAGCTACTGTAATGTAAATATTGAAAAGTGTTGGTTGGTTTTATATTAATTTTGTGTTTAATTATGTTGTTCACAATAAAAACGTCAATGTCCAAGAATGTGGCGGATTCTGATGATATGGACCATGTAAATTTAAGGTTGTTGAATGAGTTTAGTGATTCTAAAAAGTTGTTAAGTTTTTCAATACCGTGTGTCCATATCATAAAAATTTCATCTATAAAACGCATCCAACAAAGAGGTTTCAGGAGTTGAGTATTTAGGAAGTCATTTTCAAGTTTTGTCATAAACAAGTTTGCATATGAGGGAGCCATTCTAGTGCCCATCGCAGTTCCACGCTGCTGAAGGTAGTGTTTATCCTCAAACCGAAAACAGTTACACGTAAGAATAAAAGTCATCAATGTAGTGAGGAAATCTGTGGTTGGTTGTGCATTTGTCGTTCTTTTATTGAGGAAAGATTTAGCAGCTTTGATACCTTCATTGTGATTAATGTTTGTATACAATGACACAACATCAATTGTTACTAATTGCACCCCTTGAGGTAAGGGTTGAGGTAAATGTTTTAACTTTTCAATGAAGTCATCAGAATTTTTTACGTAAGATTCAGCTTCCTTTACAAATGGTTGAAGAAAAGTATCGACGTATGCTGATATCCGTTCAGTTGGTGATCCTATAGACGCTACTATTGGTCTTCCTGGCGGTGGGAAAACACCTTTATGAACTTTGGGTAGTAGATAGAAGACTGGAGTTTGGTAGTTTTTGTTAATTAGTATCTCAACCAAATATTTATTTAGGCCTTCTGAGTTTGCATTAGCTTGTATGTATTCAGATATATTGTTATTTATCTCAGTTGTTTGGTCTTTCCCTAGAAGTTTATAAGTTTTAGAATCGTTTAGCTGTTTGTACGCTTCTGCTGTATAATCTGATTTGTTCATTATCACTGTTATATCACCTTTGTCAGCCGGTAGTATGATTATATTATTGTTATTTTTTAGAGAAGAAATTGCCTGGAACTCTTGAGTTGATAGGTTCTTATTTCTAGGAAGATCAGTGGGAAATTTCGGGTTTGATACATTAGAAATTACCACATTCAAAAATTGTTCTAATGGATGGTCAGAACACAATGGTTCGGGATCCGATTCATTTACTATAAATTTTCTATAAAAAGCTGTCAGTGATGGATCTTTATTAGCGTTTGAATTATGGGTATCTTGTTTTTGGATACTTTTCATGAAATGTTTACGCATACCTTTTGCAAAATTTAATGTATCCGATGCAAGTTGTATGTGATCAAATATTGGCGTGGGAGCAAAATTCAGACCCTTTTTAATTAATTCAATTTCGTTAGATTTCAGCACATAATTAGACAGATTCATGTATTTTTCTTTCTTGTTATCAACTCCAGAGTTATTATGTGTAGTTATTGTATGCACTACTTGCGATTTAGATGTTATATGAGTCTTTGAGGAGGAATAAGTCGAGATTGGGTTAAGTGATGTAGCTGGCATTGCAACTGGTAATGAGGCTGGGGGTGAGGGTGGTAAAATATTGTATACCAAATAAAATGTAAGAAATGCCCTAAAGATTATATTGGCTCGACAACAAACACACTAAGAGTAAGGATGACGGGTCACCGGTTTGCATACAAGCATCAGGATGAGACCAAACCCCTAGTGACACACGGAAAGAAACACGGTGACAGTTTCGAAAATACATATCAAGTCAAGCCAATTAGACAAATCACGAAAAAGTTCAGTGTGTCGTCACTTAGAAGTCTCGAACAGGCATGCCAACTAGTGACCGAATCAAAGTGCCCAAAAGGCCTAAACATTCGTTAAACATAAAGAAGAAGTCACACAAAGCTCTAATTGTTTAATATATATACAAATTTACAAATTTTCTGTTTTAAAAACATATGATTTCTGATAAGATTTACAACACATGATACTCAGTTAGTTGTTATCAAATATGTAGGTTATTTAATTTTGTATCAAGTTCTGAAGATGGTGTAAACCGAAATATAAACTGTTTTGTAGATAATTTTGGTTTTATGTGATTTTGTATTAACCTTCAGGTATGTTTTTCTGTGTTATATATATATATATATATATATGTGTGTGTGTGTGTCCGTTAACATGATAACTTGATTAAAAAACGTCTCATTTTGATGAAATGTGGCTCAAATGTGTAAAGTGACATTAAGTTTGAAAATCAGAAAAATCGGACCATGGGAAGAAGGGGAGTTTATAATTTTCCAAAAATCAGTTTTTTCCATTTTCACCCTAAAATTTTTAAGACACTTAATTTTGGTTTTGACCATTTTATAGAGCAAAAAAAAAACAAATAATATAGTATTTTGAATCATTAACCTAGGTTCAGTGGTTGCCGAGAAAATTCAAAAAACGTGCTCATAAAATCTCCCATGTTAATCTTATGAGGACAAAGTTTTCAGCTTTTCCTCAGTTCATTTTAATGTAAACCTCACATTTGCTTTTACCAGTCACTTCAGCTCTACAAAACAATAATTTTGGTGTTTAAATTTGTATTCTACGTCCAACCGTTGCAGAGATATTCAAAGTGCTAAACATAGTACACGTTGTCCAATGTTAATCCTTATGGAGAATAATTAAAATGTGATATCTTGATTATTTATGAATGTATGTTAATAATACCCCCAAACCTGCAAACCTGCATACTCAGCGAATTTCCTATGCATGAATATATTTCTTACTACCACATAAAGCCACTTACCAAGTTTCATAAAAATTCTTAAATAAATAAGTTATGTATAGCATTTTATTTATTCTCTATAAGAATAACATTAAGGCTGAGAACGCAGGTTTGCTGTAACGAGGAAGATAAGAATGTGGGTTTTTTGCAATTACCAATATAACTCAACCAGGTGAAGCTACATACCAAGTTTTAATGATTTATGTTCATAATTAAGGAAGATATAAAGCTTTACGTATTCTCCATAAGAATAACATTAGGGATGAGTATGCAGGTTTGCTGCTAAGAGGATAATCAACAAAAATCAATTTTTTGCGCAAATATCAATATACCAGTACCCTACTAGGTGATGCCACATACCAAGTTTCATCAATATACGTTCATAAATAATCCAAGATATAAAATTTTAAATATTCTCCATAAGGATAACTTTGGACAACGTACTGTGTTTACCACTTTTAATATCTCGGCAACGGTTGGACGTAGAATCACAATTTAAACACCAAAATGATTGTTTTGTAGAGCTAAACTGATTGGTAAAAGCAAATGTGAAGTGTACAGTAAAATTAATTAAGGAAAAGCTAAGAACCATTTTCCCATAAGATAAACATGGGAGATTTTATGAACACGTTTTTTGGATTTTCTCCGCAACCACTTAACCTAGGTTAATGATTCAAAATACTATATTATTTGTTTTTTTTTAACTCTATAAAATGTTTAAAACAAAAATTGTGTGTTTTAAAAATTTCAGGGTGAAAAGTGCAAAAAACTGATTTTTTGGAAAATTTTAAAACCCCATAAACCCCCTTTCTCATGGTCCGATTTTTCTGGTTTTCGAACTTAAAGTCATGAATGTCACTTTACACATTTGAGCCAAATTTCATCGAAATCGGACATTTTTTACTCAAGTTATCGCATTCACGGACACATATATATATATATATATATATATATAGATATATATATACATATATATAAATTTGAACGAATAGTGTTTTTGGCATCTGGGGACATCAAAACAAAAAGTTATCATGGTCTCGGGCTTAAGTCTTACCATGAGACCTACGGTAATAGCTTCTTTCCTATAGGGTAAATTCGCTAAAACTTGGCATGTGGCCTCACCTATTACTGGTATATATTGATATTTGCTCAAAAAATAAATTTTTGCAGATTATACCCGCAGCAACAAACCTGCATACTCAGCCCCCATGTTATTCTTATGGAGAATAAGTAAAATGTAATGTCTCCCTTAGTTATGAACATAAATGACTAAAACTTGGTATGTAGCTTCGGCTGGTTAAGTTATATTGATAATTGCATAAAAACACATACTTTGTGTTCCTTGTTGCAGCAAACCTGCGTTACAGCTTTCGATGCTGTGTGTTGCAGCTTTCGATGTTATTCTTATCGAGAATAAATTAAATGCTCTTTATCTCTTATTTATTCTTGTATTTTTATGAAACTTGGTGAGTGGCTTTATATGGCAGTGGGAAACATATACATGCATTGGAAATTCGCTGAGTACGCAGGTTTGCTGCTATGGGGTACTTATTTCTTGTATTATATGAATGGTTTTCCTCACGTCATGTAAATTTTTCATTATTAATCTTAACATACATTATGTGCTCTAAAACACAAAGACTATACATACGTAGTTAAGGTCTTTAGTTTGTCATTGTGTTGTTAACAGACTCATCACTCTTAATTTTTAACATGGTTCTCAAAGCTTTTTTTGCATTATCAAAATTTGTTCAAATTTTTGTCTTAAGTCCTCCATACACTCCTATACCATAGGCTATATCATGGTGGAAGGAAACAAATAGGTGTGCTACTCCAGTGTCTAAAATGGGTCAATTCCGCACATCTGTATCACGGGATGCAAGTTCAAGCTCCAATTGGCTGACATACAATTGTTTTTTTTCTACAATCAGCTGACAGTCGGCGCTCACCTGATGTGCCAGCTTGCATCCCGACTGACGTCACAAAACCTGCGAAATAGCACACCTATTTTTTTCTTTCCACCATGAGGCTGTATGTGATTGTACGTGGGCATAAAATATAATTTTTAAGACTGGCAAACTACAGATATATGATAGTTGTTTTAGTGCAAAAACCCTAGAATTGATTTTTTAAATTACCGATTCAACGTGTAAATCCCAACTCAGGTTTTTATCTAAAGTTAAACCAAGAAATTTTGTATTGGTAATTTCTGTGAGTTCTTCAATACCTCCTAAAATAAAATGATTTGTTTTTTATACTTTGTTTTGTACAAAAAGAAATGAAGTTAGTTTTTCTTTATTTAAAATTAATTTATTTTCAACACAAAATCAAAGAATTTTGAACTTTCAATATGTGCCATCATTTCCAACTCTATTTCAGTTTTAGCAGCCATGGTCATATTGGAATCATCTGCATATAAACTAGAGTTTTGTATAACATCTTTAACCACGCTGATCCCTTATCTAGTTGCAACAATTTAATATCCGGGATGGAATAATGTGTAGTTGCTCTGGATTTAAGTAGCAGTGGATGATTCACGCCTCCGTTATAACTTGACTAAACAAAGTACGTTGCCTTATGGGAATTTAAGGGTAGCCTACATTTTCATAAGCGGAACGATATAAATACCCCCGTATCAGTAAACCTGCATACTCAGCGAATTTCCAATGCGCATATATATATCTTAATGCCACATAAACCCACATACCAAGTGTCATCAATATACATTCATAAATAAACTATTTATGACATTTTAATTTTTCTCCATAAGAATGGCTGGCGGCTGAGTATGCAGGTTTGGTGAAACAAGGAACATAAAAAATAGGTTTTTATACAAATATCAATATAACACAACTAGGTAAAGCCCCATACCAAGTTTTATTAATATATGTTCATAATTAAGGGAGATATAATTTGTCTTATCCTCCATAAGAATGACATCGGGGCTGAGTACTCAGGTTTGCTGCTATGGTAACCATCAGCAAAAAATAGGTTTTTGTGCAAATATCAATAGACAACAACGATGTAAAGCAATATACCAAGTTTCATCAGAATAAGTTGATAAATAAGCGAGATATACAATTTCTATTACTCTCCATATGAATAACATTGGACAACATACTGTGTTTAGCACTTTCAATATCTCTGTAACCAATAGACTTAGTGAAATGATAAAAAACCAAATTTTTCGTCTTTTTAAGCCGAATCCAATGGTGAAAAGTAAAATTTGATTTACTAAAATATTATTTGTAAAAAACTTCAAAAAACCCATTTTTGGGGTACAAAACCCCCCCAAAATACCCCTTTGGATAGAGCGATCTGGCTGGTTTTCGAACTTTAAGTCATAAATGTTGCTTTAAATGTTAGTACCGAATTTCATCAAAATCAGACCATTTTTACGAGAGTTATTGCACCTACGGACACACATACATATATATGAAAGAAACACGTACATATACAGTTTTGAACGAATGGTGTTTTTGGTATCTGGGAACCTCAAAACAAAAAGTTATCATGGTCCCGGGCCTAGGTATTACCATGCCAACTACGGTAATAGCTTCTTCCCTATAGGAGAAATTTGTTAAAAACCGAATTAAATTGTTCGATACAGTATATAAATTATTTAGGTTATTCGGTTATGTTTGGTGTTAAAGATGTGGACGATATTGTCTTGAAATTTGTCCAGATAACAAACGTTTCCACTACTACAAAAACCTGTATTGCCAGGGACAACCATTGTAACGGATCTATGGTGTCTTACTCCCTTTATGTTCTTTTTACTTGCTACAGAAAGCTGTATCCTGAAACCTTTTGAGTTTTTTGATTTGTTTAGTTTAATGTTTGTAAATACCTAAATAATTTTTGTACATACCGGTAACGATTATTTAATTTTTATTTTAAGTTTATTTGAAAACAATCGTGACGTAATAACTAACATAGAGACGATAAAATATTTTACAATCGGCCTAATCGATTTAAATTGAAGAATTTCATTCGGTTTTTTATATCAACACAATAACTGATTTGATTTACCTTTCATCATTCAGTTCTTATAAAGCCAAATTATGCGACCTAGGTTTCAGTGCATAATTGTACTATCTTCAGGCTGTAGCACTAAATCAGTCCATTGGACGTTGTTAAAATTAAAACTTCAAGTATAATACACAAACACAAAAGTACATGACAAAGACGACGGACAAAAAACAAAACCGACGGTTATACATTGACAGAGGCGACACGCACAATTACCGGCCGCGGCGGGTGAGAGCCACATTGTCAAAGATTTCAAAAACTATTTTTGTTTTGTTCCGCTTATGAAAGTGTAGGTACCTTAATTTAACATTGGAAAATGCTGTTTTCATTACGGGATCCTCAGTAATTCCTTTTCTACTTCCTCAGTAGGTTTTCATACCTACTTTTCCACCTGACTGAATCTCCTCCTAACCTTACAATGCGCAACATCACCAACCAATCATTGCGATAAATAGAACCAGGTTCATCATAATAGCCAAATACCCCCATAGCAGCAAACTTGCATGCTCAGCGAATTTCCAATGCATATATATGTATTTTAATACCACATAAAGCCACATACCAAGTTTCATCAATATACATTCATAAATAAACGATTTATGACATTTTAATTATTCTCAATAAGAATAACATGGCAGCTGAGTATGCAGGTTTGTTGAAGCAAAGAACACAAAAAATGGGGTTTTATACAAATATGAATATAACTCAAGTAGGTAAAGCCACATACAAAATTTTATTAATTTATGTTCATAATTAAGGGAGATAACACGTTACTCCATAAGAATAACATGGGGGCTGAGTACGCAGGTTTGCTGCTACGGGAACTATCGGCCAATAAATGTTTTTTTAGTGCAAATATCAATAGACCACAACTATATGAAGCAATATACCAAGTTTAATCAGGAAAAGTTCATAAATAAGCGAGGTAGCCTATACAATTTTTCTTATTCTCCATAAGAATAACATTGGACAACGTACTGTGTTTAGCACTTTCAATATCTCTGTAACCATTTGACGTAGAGAAAAGATCAAAACACCAAATTGTGCGTATTTTTAAGCTGGTTCCAATGGGAAAAATTAAAATTGACTTTTTCAAAAATTATATATAAAAAACTCAAAAAACTCATTTTTGGGGTACAAAACCCCCCCAAAATACCCCTTCGGATAAGCCAATATGTCTGGTTTTCGAACTTAAAGTCATAAATACTGCTTTACACTTTATACCAAATTTCATCAAAATAGGATAATTTTTACGAGAGTTATCGTGCTCACGGACACACACACACACACACACACACACACACACACACATACATATATATATATATATATATATACAGTTTCGAACGAATGGTGTTTTTGGGGTCTGGGGACCTCAAAACGAAAAGTTTTCATGGTCCTGGGCCTAGGTCTTACCATGCCGACTACGGTAATAGCTTCTTCCCTATAGGGGAATTTCGCTAAAATGCATGTGTTAGTTAGGGCCTATCTAATTTTGTTCAAAATTGACCTATGTTTGTATCAGTGTCATTTTTATATTTTAAGTCAATATGGAAATTCATTCTCTTAATACGCTGAGTGCGGCAAACAGGTTAATTAGCAACCATTTGATTCCATGTAAATTAAGAAGATCACCTGTGACTGGCCCGCACCCAATGTGTTAATGCCAGTGTGCTGCATGCTAACTTATTTTTTTAATGAAGATAATTTTGAAAAGAAGGGAATATTGTCAAAGTCAGAATTTAAAATTAAGTTTTGATCTTTGTACGTATTTTATTTTTAGTTACATGTTGAAATAGTCTTGCAACTAATATTAAGATTTCTATATCCTAACACAAAAATTAAACACTTTTGTTTTTCAGGAGAAAGTATGGAGAATACTCAAGAAAACTTACTTAATATAGACTGTATAATAAACGCACCAAAATTGGAGCAAAACAGGAGTCCTCTAAGAGACTTTACTAATATCAAAATTGTTCAGGTAAGTTTGTTATGCATTCAGCTACAGTACAATCCCTACAAGTTTATTATAAAACTAGGCTTATATCGCCATTAGAGGCTTCGCCCCCAAACCCCCTACTGGAGTTTGCTTCGCCCACTTGCATTCCTCAGTTAACAAAAGTTCAAATCAAACTCAACTATTTTAGTTAGTTAACCAAAGTAAAACTGCACAACAATGATTTTTGGTGAGCACGGTATCGCCCACATAGGCTGTCCAATATCGGTTCGTTATCGAAACATTTTACCAACTTGTTTGTTCTATCGAATGAACTCCCGACTACAATAGTTGTTTTGTGGTGCAAAAGTAATAAGTAACGTGCTCATCTCAATTTAAAGTCAAGCAGATATAAGTTGAATAATTTGTGGATACAATGTTGAATTGGAATTCTACAAATGGATTTACGTGTAAGGCTGCAGAATACGACAAAATTATCTTTACCTAACTAACCTAACCTAACTCCGCAGAGGGCTGTATGGTGGCTGTTCGTTGTGCAACGTAATTACAAGAAGATGGATTTGTAAAAACACTAAACAGAAATTTTAGACCTCAAAAAGTAAACATCAAAAGTAGAATTTGAACCCGAGACCTCATGATCTTGAATATGACAACATATCTACTGGGCTATTGTAGAATGTTGAACTTCAAGAAAGTTACAATTCATCAAGCAGTGAGCAACAATTATAAATTCATTCGATAGAACAAACAATCAGTTGATGACATTTTCCGACATCGTAGCAAATGCTATTCGCGATATTGAACCTCCCTTGATAATGTGCTCACCATATTATTATTACCTGACTTATATTTATGGTGAGCACATATATCACCTACAAGCCAGCTGTTACAAACATGCGGTATTAGTAAAAGGCAGTGTGCTTTCATATGACATCCACAACTTTGTTCACATTTAAATGGGCCAAAACAATCAAAATTACTACTCTCGGAAGAATAGCGGCTAAACGGATGATCAGATTTTAATTCAATTTTCTACAACTTTTGTATTTAACATTTTTTGCCATCTCTTAACGTTTCCGCGCAAAACATGCTCAAAGTGGAAAAATTGAAAAAGTGGAATTTTTTCACCTAAAATGTGCTGCCAAAACTCAAAAATGTTAACTTTTGGCAGTTAATCTGAGGGTTTCTCATAAATTAAAGTATGGGGTCGAGTAGGGTCTGACTACGGGAAGCGCCTCATAGTTTATGTCATTGAGTCAATGAACCTGTCTTGCTTTATATAAGTAGAGTCACAAAAACCTCTTCTACGCTCATCGATCACATTCTAATAAGTAAACACATCTGTTCTATAAAATGTGACGTTATTGACATGTCTTCCATATATGATAGTCGAGGGGTTAGAGTATCAGGTCATAAACTTACCTACTGTAACATAAATATTAATCGCAAAAGAGGCAAAAGTTGGACTTCTTGGTCCGATCTTAATGAAATTTGGTACAAATGTAAAGTACCATTTATTTGAATGAGTTCGAAAACCAGACAGATCCCCCCATCCGAAGTGGTATTTTGGGGGGGGGGGGGTTTTGTACGCCAACAATTTTTTTGAAGTTTTTAGCTGTCATATTTATTTCAATCAAATTTTAGTTTTCACCATTGGATTCAGCTTTAAAAAACACACATTTGGTGTTTTGATCAATTCTCTACGCCAATTGGTTACAGAGATATTGAAAGTGCTAAACACAGTACATTGCCCATTGTTATTCTTATAGAGAATAAGAACAAATTTATGTCTCGCTATTTATGAACGCATAATAACGAAACTTGGTTTACAGCTTCAACTGGTTGTGGTCTATTGTTATTTGCACAAACAAATTTTTAACGATTATTCCCATAGCAGCAAACCTGCGTACTCAGCCCCCATGTTATTCTTATGGAGAATAATTAAAATTGTATAAATCGCTTATTTATGAATATATTTTTATGCCACTTGGTATGCGGCTTCATGTGGCATTAAGACATATATTATGCTTTGGAAATTTGCTGAGCATGCTGGTTTGCTGCGACAGGGGTATTTTATGTACATTAATGTATAGTCCAGATTTGTAATGAAATATATTAAAAGTTAAACGGCTTCAGAATTCGCACATATATTATCTATAGAAGAAATTAAATATCCAGTTTTCTTATCAAACAAATTTACCAAGGCCTGCTTGATCCCCTGGTACAAAAACACCATTCGTTCAAAACTGTATTTATATGTGTTCGTGGGTGCGATAACTCTGGAAAAAATCTGATTTTGATGAAATTTGGTGCAAACGTGTAAAACAATATTTATGACAATAAGTTCGAAAACCAGCCAGATGGCTCTATCCAAAAGGTTATTTTGAGGGGTTTTATACCCCAAAAATGTGTTTTAGTTTTTTACATATAATATTTTAGTAAATAACATTTTAGTTTTCACCATTGCATTCAGCTTAAAAAAATTTGGTGTTTTGATCATCGCTCTACATCAATTGGTTACAGAGACATTGAAAGTGCTAATCACAGTATGTTGTCCAATGTTATTCTTATGGAGAATAAGAAATACCCCCGTCGCAGCAAACCTGCGTACTCAGTGAATTTCCAATGCAAATATAAGGGTATCACTACTACCTAGAGGCACTTACCAAGTTTCACAAAAATACATTCATTAATAAGTTATATATAGCATTTTATTTATTCTCCATAAGAATAACATTATAAATGAGTATGCAGGTTTGCTGCAAAAAGGAAGATAAGTTAGGGTGTTTTTTTGCAATTATCAATATAACTCAACCAGGTGAAGCTACATACCAAGTTTTATTAATTTAGGTTCATAACTAAGGGAGATATAAAACTTTACTTATTCTCCATATGAATAACATGGGGGCCGAGTATGCAGGTTTGCTGCTACCGGGAAAAATCAACAAAGAACTTTTTTCTACTATTATCAATATACCACAACCAGTTGAAGCCACATACCAAGTTTCATCAATATACATACATAAATAATCGAAATATAATATTTTATTTATTCTCCATAAGGATAACAATGGGCAACGTACTGTGTTTAGCACTTTGAATATCACTGCACCGGTTGGACGTAAAACAACAATTAAAACGCCAAAATGACTGTTTCGTAGAGCTAAACTGATTGGTAGAAAGAAATGTGGAGTTTTTAGTGAAATTATCTGAGGAAAATCTAAAAACCGTATTCCCATAAGATTAACATAGGAAATTTTATGGACACATTTTTTGACTTTTCTCCACAACCACTAAACCTAGCTTAATGATTCAAAATACTGAATTGTTTTTTTTTAAGCTCTACAAAATGGCTATAACCAAAATCTAATGTTTTCCAAATTTGAGGGTAAAAAGTTCAAAAAACTGATTTTTAGAAAAATTTAAACCCCCATAAAACCCCCTTCCCATAGACCGATCGATCTGGTTTTCGAACTTAAAGTCATAAATGCTACTCTCCACATTTGTGCCAAATTTCATACAAATCGGGCGCTTCTTTCAAAAGTTATCGCGGTAACAAACACACACATATATATATATATATACATATATATATATAAATTTGAACGAATTGTGTTTTTGGCATCTGGGGACCTCAAAACAAAAAGTTATAATGGTCTCGGGAAGTCTTACCATGCCACCTACGGTAATAGCTTCTTCCCTATAGGGGAAATTCGCTAAAATTGTATATCTCGCTTATCAACTTATCCTGACTAAACCTGGTATATTGGTTCATATTGTTGTTGTCTACTGATATTTGCACAAAAACTACTTTTTTGCCTTTAGTTCCCGTAGGAGCAAACCTGCGTACTCAGCCCCCTTGTTATTCTTATGGGGAATAAGTAAAATGTAATCTCCCTTAATTATGAACATAAATTAATAAAACTTGGTATGTGGCTTTACCTAGTTGAGTTATATTTATATTTGTATAAAAACACATTTTGTTTCCCTTGTTTCAGCAAACCTGCATACTCAGTTGCCATGTTATTCTTATGAAGAATAATTAAAATGTTATAAATCATTTATTTATGAATGTATGTTTATTAAACTTGGTTTGAGGCTTTATGTGGTGCAGAAGACTATCAAAATTTCGGACACTTATCCCTCACGGTTATCACGGATCTATGATCCGTATAAAATATGGTTCTTGATTTATATACATTTTTTTTGTTGCTAATAAAAACGAAACAACGTAACTTCACGGTTTAGTGCCTTCATTTTTCACTTGATTATCCAGCATTACACTAATGTCATTTAGTTTGCATCGTCAGGCGCTCTATCCAGGCCTTGGTTGGTTCAATTCCTTGCTTGTGTTTGTTAGGCCGCCTTCACACTAGGTTGCTGCGACTGGGTGGCAACCACTGACCTGTAGAAGTCGCAGCCACGCTTGTCCCTTCACATATGGTGGCTGCGACCAAGTTGTGAGGATGCGCGCTCAGCTTGTTTTGGTTGTCTGCTTGCCACCTGTATCTACCATTCGCTGTCACAGTCTCGCTAATCTATCATTTTAATTCATTCGTCAAGATGGATTCAATTGAGGATGAGGACCTCCTGCTTGTGCTTTTGCTGCGCAAAAGGAGAAGCCGGGTAAGAAAACAAAGAATGTGGGTCCAATTAAATTGAAAAAAATATGAATTTTATGAAATATACTATAATATGATGTAATAGTAATATTACATGTAATATAAATATATTATAATATAACATAATTATTTAATTTATGAATTATTTATTTATAAATTTATTTAAATTTGTGGTGTAGAGTACAATTAAATTTAAAAAAGGCACAATAAACTATAAACGATAAACAACACAGGCACCAAACAAGATAGTTTCACAACAGTGGGATCCTGGGATCAGCGAAATGAGACGACAGCAAATGATAGACACAGGAAGGAGGCATGCAGACGACTAAAACAAGCTGCGCGCGCATCCCGAAAACTTGGTCGCAGTCACCGAATGTGAAGGGCTCCGTATGTTCCAATGCCCCGCTAGCGGGTTGCGTCGCTAAAAAGCAGGATCTCAGCCACCGCCTAGCGACGCAGTTCCATGGCCACCGAGTCGCTGCCACCGAGGTGGGTCGCTGCGACCCACTAGTGTGAAGGGCTCCATAAGGCTAAATGCAATTTCAACAGGTCATGTGGCCGACGGGTGGCTGCGACCCGGTCGCAGCGACCGAGTGTGAAGGCAGCCTTATTGATTATGTTTCCGGTACGCTACTCCATTCAGGTCTTCTCCCATCAACGACTTTCTGAATTTATAAAAAAAGTAAACGGTTTTTGATTGAGCATACCCTGTACTCCTTTGAAGAATTAGCCATGATAAATAATGTACATGTAAATTAAATATGTAGTTTATAAGTTTGGTTTGTTTTTAAAATAAAACTTGTGACACTATTCATCTGTAACAATTGTACAGTTGACGAATAAAGATTGATTTGATTTGATTTGACTCATCTCTACTGGAAGATCATTCTTGTTTTTGCGTAAACGCATATTATCATAATTGTTCACTATAAAAGCGAAATTGATGATTCATGCCCACCTCCGGGAAATCCGGATTTTTCAAAATCCGAACCGGCTGTCCACCACATTAGTCCGGATTTCTGAGAGTCTTCTGTATTAAGATACACACATATATATATATATATATATATATATATATATATATATATATATGCATTGGAAATTCGCTGAGTATGCAGGTTTGCTGCTACAGGGGTATTTAATATTTCACTTTTCTCAGGCATTTTTCCCAACATCTTTAAGACTTCCAAAGTTGTCCCTATTTTTAAGAAGGGGAACAAAGGTGATGTCAATAATTATCGACCTATTTCTCTTTTGTGTACGCTTTCAAAGGTATTAGAAAAAGTTGCCTATAAAAGGTTGAATCATCTGGAGAAAAATAACATCCTTATAGATTAACCGATATGGTTTTAGGCCAAACCATTCAACCACTCAAAACAGCTGTTGATTTCATAAATGATATAGTATCACAGCTGGAACAGCATGATCCAGCCTTGGGAGTATTTTGCGATCTTTCAAAAGGTTTCGATCGGGTTGATCACAACATCCTTGGTGAGAAATTGGAGATATGTGGAGTGCGTGGAGTTGCTCTCGCTTGGTTCAAGTCATATCTTTCAGATTGGAGACAATTGGTAGAAATTTTAGAAAGCCGTTCTGAATATGTTGAATGCATGTATGGGGTACCCCAGGGCAGCAATTTAGGATCCTTGCTCTTCATCATTTATATAAATTATAAATGATCTTGTTGCACATCTTCCTTTGGCTAGATCTGTACTTTATGCGGTTGCCTCGACGCTGCTGTTTGGGGTCCACAAACTAATCTGCAATCTAGTCACAGAATCTATAGACATACTTCAACACTGGTTATCTATCAGTTAACAATCTTTGGTTGAATTCAGAGAAAACAAATTTTATTCAGTTCCTGACAAAAAATAAAAATCCCCAACATATATCTTTGGAAGAATTTTAAATAAAATAATGTTCTTCGGTCAAGTTTCTAGGTCTGACCGTGGACAGTGGCTTATCATGGTCTTCTCACAAACCTCAGCTGTGCAGTAAGCTGAATCGAGTCAGTTACGTACTCAAACCTTACGTCCTCTCATAGATTCAAATGCCTTGCTTATGGTTTATTATGGATGTTTCTCCTCTGTTATGACATACGGAACTGAAGTGTGGGGTGGGTCTCCCTCCACATGCTTCAAAAGTTTGCTGTCCGTATCATGAAGGGCTACCTCCGCCAGAGCCAGATATAAAGGGCTGTAACATTTTGCCTGTGCGCGGACCCCCCCCCCCGCTACGTCACTACGCTGACAGTCGGCTTGAAGCACCGTGCTCCCAGTGCTTTATTCCCTACACTTCCACTGCTGAAATTCGTGTTCTGTTAGATACCGTGATTATCCGACTTCACCGTTATTTTGTAGATGAATCAGACTTTCTTGCAATGTAATTTTCATAAAGATTGGCAGCTAAACTATTTCTAAAACTATTTAGTAAGAAATAGTGGTTTGTATTAAGTTATATTGAATCAAGTAAAAAAAACATTAGTTTTTATCAATATATAACTAAAAACCTTAAATATTACCTTTACGCTTACATTTTGACACCCAAATTTTGCAGATTTGAGGGTCCTTATAAATTGTACACCACCGCAGATTTTTCAGTCTTTTTTAGCGAATTTCCCCTATAGGGAAGAAGCTATTACCGTAGGTCTCATGGTAAGACTTAAGCCCGAGACCATGATAACTTTTCATTTTGAGGTCCCCAGATGCCAAAAACACAATTCGTTCAAATTTTTATATATATATGTGTGTGTCCGTAAGCACGATAACTCTCGTAAAAAAGGTCCTATCTTAATGAAATTTGGTACAAATGTGTAAAGCACCATTTATTTGAACGAGTTGAAAACCAGACGAATCGCACCATCCGAAGGGGAGTTTTTGGGGTTTTTGTACCCTAACAATGAGTTTTTTGGGGTTTCCACATGTAATTTTTATTTAAATCAAATTTTAATTTTTACCATTGAATTCAGCATAAAAAAAGAAACAATTTGGTATTTTTATCATTGCTCTACGTCAATTGGTTACCGAGATATTGAAAGTGCTAAACACAGTACGTTGTCTAATGTTATTCTTATGGATAAAAATAAAAATGTTATATCTTGCTTATTTATGAACATAAACTGACGAAATTTGGTATTTGGCTTCATCTGGTTGTGGTTCATTGTTGTTTGCACAAAAAAAATTGTTCACCTATGGTTCCCGTAGCAGCAAACCTAGGTACTTGGTCCCCATGTTATTCTTATAGAAAACGATTAAAATGTTATATATCACTTATATATGAATGTATATGGATGAAACTGGGTATGTGACATCACTAAGATAAGTTCTATTGATATTCGCATCAAAACCCATTATTTTGTGTTCCTTATTGCAGCAAACCTGCGTACTCATCACCAATGTTATTCTTATGGAGAATAATTAATATTTTAAATATCACTTGTTTGTGAATATATTTCTTATGATTCCTTTTAAGTGTTTTAATGTGTTATTTTATATATTCATTGGAAATTCGCTGAGTATGCAGGTTTGCTGCGACAGGGGTATTTAATTATTTGGACAGCTTGCTATTGCAAAACAACTAATTATGAAAGAGTTTAAATATTTAAATTCAATATTTTTAACTACATGTTATTGATTAAGCATTATTTTAAACTACCTGGAAATGCTGAGATTTATTTAAGTTCGGATATCTTGCAAGATTAGTTTAAGCCCTATAAACCTTTTTATCTTATTTATATACAGGGTGTTAAAAAACCTTTCAGGATTTTGGGATATGATTCCTCTTACAAAAAGAAAGAAACAGTTCATGTGAAGGTATGTCCTAAAACCCTTAGTTTTCTGTCTATCTGTATGTATGTGTATTTCTCAATACGTTATATCTTAGGAACATGTTTTCTGTCTATCTGTATGTATGTGTATTTCTCAATACGTTATATCTTAGGAACATGTTAAGATATCGACTTTGAACTTGGTAAATGTATTTCATCTGATCCATTTTGGTTTGGAATATCAATTTTCAACTTTGTACCATTTCAAAATGGCGGCCATTTTTGTTTTTCAAAGCTAAATATCTCAGAAACCGTCAAATAAATATGAAAATAGTAAATAGGCCAAAACCTGAATGTTTTTACTATAAATTATGTTATAAAGAAGCTTATACAATATCAGAACACTTTAAAACACCCTGTATTTACTGTGATGTCTGAAAATACAATATAGGTTTGGTGACTATAACTCATCCCAACGATTCTGGGACAATACCCCATTTTTCCACAAGATTAGTTTTATTTATTATTAAACTTTATAAATGTACTGTTTTTAAAAACCTTTGATATGTTTATTACTGTGACTTCAGATAAAACTTATATCAAATACACATTTACTGAAAACAAATACAGTTAAAGATTTTAACTATCAGTGTGTTAATTATTCCATAGGACAGTTGTATTATATGTATCCATTATACTTCCTATGTCCCATACTTAAATATTAAATGTCAAAATATACAATTAGACAACTTCGTTGATGTGATTTATGTTTTGTGTTGTGTCCGAAATCTCTTGTTTAAGTGTATTTTTGTGTAGTTTTTCAAATTATAATTGTGTCTAAACACTGCTGCACAAAATGCCACAGCAATTTATTGTGAAAACAAAATGTGTCAACATGTCATGACTGGAACTGCCAAGAGAATACTAATTAATGATAACAATATTTACTCCATGCCAACAGTTCCCCCTATTGGAATTTACAACAAAAATTTGGGGAAAGTTTCTAACTGAAATCCCGGGATGTCTACAAAATTGACCTTAAAAGCATTTGTTTCATAGAAATTTGATAACATGCTCCGCTTTGTCTATATTGACCGAATCTCGCTTTTTCGCTATCTGTCTGAAATTTACCCAATAAAACATAAGCAAACTTCATGTCACTCATTAAATACTCTATTACTTCAAAAATAATGGTTACTGTATTTAGTGAGCCACATGGGTTTCATAAGGAAGTTTACCTCTCCTAGAATTTAATTTCCCACCCAGAATAACGAGATTGTTCCAGATATTAACCATTATTTGTAAAACTGTTTAAAAAATAAACAACATTTATCACTAGTAATCTTAACAAGCTTATAAAAATCGTTCTTCAATTTTATTAATTTAAAAATATGTTTTACTTTAATGATTTTCCACCATTTTCATACTATTTATAAATACCCCCGTAGCAGCAAACCTGCGTACTCAGCGAATTTCCAATGCATATATATGTATCTTAATACCACATAAAGCCACATACCAAGTTTCATCAATATACATTCATAAATAAACGATTTATGACATTTTAATTATTCTCCATAAGAATAACATGGCGGCTGAGTATGCAAGTTTACTGAAGCAAGGAACACAAAAAATGGAGTTTTATTCAACAATCAATATAACTCATTTAGGTAAAGCCACATACCAAATTTCATTAATTTATTTTCATAATTAAGGGAGATAACACGTTACTTATTCTCCATAAGAATAACATGGGGCTGAGTACGCAGGTTTGCTGCTACGGGAGCCTTTGGCTAAATATTTTTTTTGAGCAAATTTCAATGGTCCATAACCAGATGAAGCCGTATACCAAGTTTCGTCAGTATACGTTCATAAATAAGCGAGATATAACATTTTTCTTTTTCTTTATAAGAATAACATTAGACAACGTACTGTGTTTAGCACTTTCAATATCTCGGTAACCAATTGACGTAGAGAAATGATCAAAATACCAAATTGTGTGTTTTTTTAAGCCGAATCCAATGGTAAAACCCAAAATTTGACTATTTCCAAAATTATATATAAAAAATTCAAAAAACCCATTTTTCGGGTACATAACCCCCCAAAATACCCCTTCGGATGGAGCGATCTGGCTGGTTTTCGAACTTAAAGTCATAAATGTTGCTTTACACGTTTATACCAAATTTCATCAAAATCGGATAATTTTTACGAGAGTTATCTTGCTCACGGACGCACATATATATATATATATATATATATATATATATATATATATATATATATATTTATATATATACAGTTTCGAACGAATGGTGTTTTTGAGGTCTGGGGACCTCAAAACGAAAAGTTATCATGGTCCCGGGCCTAGGTCTTACCATGCCGACTACGGTAATAGCTTCTTCCCTATAGGGGAAATTCGCTAAAAATCAGAAGTTGCCTCCATTGCATGCCTTGAAGCAGCAATGATTTTTTCATCGAACAGTTTTCAGCACAGCATTACATTCTGACTTATTACGCATTATACACTACACATATTAGGCCACAAAAATTATAACTGACAAGGGCGGTAATGCGACAGAGGCAAGCTGCGCTAGTGTCTGGGCGCCCCGCTGATTTTGAGGCGGTGAGTGGAGGGGAGCGCAGTCCGGCCTGTAATGTAGTGCGGCCTTGCGCCCGCTCGGTCGTTGCACGAAGCATCGGCCGGTATGGCAGCAAAGAAAAGTCTTAAGTTCGATCTTCTGGACTTTTTAACAAACGGCGGAAGGTGCCAGTCCGCTGCCGGCCGTCCCGTCGTAGTGGGCGCACTCACACTACATTAAATGTTGTTTACTTTTAAAGATTACCGTCCGTCCGTGCCGTGCCGTTCTAGTGCGTGCTAGGCTTTAAACATAATTTCCGACCAATGGTACTTGATCCGATCTTCGTTTACGGCCGATATTACGCGATTAAATCGTCATTTACGTTCTATAATACATCCCGTTCAGTGTGAAAGGTAAACATAATACGGCCCGCTAGTGGTTACGGCCGATATTGCCTGATTCGGCAGCTCGTTTTCGTGTACCTATACACCGCGAATCAAGGAAAAATACTAGCTCAATCAAAAAATAAATACCCCGTCGCACCAAACCTGCGTACTCAGCCAATTTCCAATATAAATAAATACACACCAACATCACATTAACTAGATTACCTAGTTTCAACAAAATATACAGGTAAATTAGTTTGATTTAACATTTTACTAATCCTCCATAAGAATAACATTGAACAGATTATGCAGATTTGCTAGATTGAGGACGACTAAAAGTGAGAACTATGCAAATATAAATACCAAAACCACATTAAGTTACATATTACCTAATAATATTCATAAATAAGGGATATATAGAATGTATCAATATTCAATGTCCTAGGCCTTTGGGCCAGCGTCGCAAAATCCACTCAAACATTTTTGTTATCTCATGACCAGTCGATAAATTATCTTTAGTCAATAATATTTACGACCTCCGACCTTGGCTACAGCTGTTTTGTTGTAGTTGATTCGTCTTGTCAATTTTTCAGACGAATCGTTCATATTGGTAACGATACCTTTTTGTTTGTTTTATTTTTTCTAGACTCGGTTTTTATAACTGAAAGACCAATGACTTGTGAATAAAAATATGTAATTTTTGGCTAAAGAAATCTTTTTGTAGTTTTATGCCATGTACCAGTAATAAAGCAATTTTTGACTAACAATAAAGGGCCTATTTTGTATTTCGGTTTTGGTTCGGTGGTCGGTTTTGTGGGCGTTGCAATAATAAACTTAAGACTTCGATTGAAGTGTGTTAATATTAATGTGTGGTGTTTTCGGACTTAGCTCAACAAAGAGGACTTTATAACTGAAACACAGCCTTTGTAGGTAGGTTGGTTTAAATAATTTATAGTCTGTTAAGTTATGCCTACTTCATACTACCTAAGTTATGCTTACCTAGTCTACTTTCTACACTTTTCTGTAGCCTAGATTCATTAATTTACTGCTGTAATAAAGGCCTTAGGGTCCCTGGGAGCTAGATGTGTTTATAGCAATTATGTCCTTTATAATGACAAAGCTGATTTTCCTCAGTTTAGCTGTGTTTTTCAGGCCCATAACCTATCGGTATGTGATTTACAGGCACTTTGGTATTATACGGATGCCACCCTTATACAGCGCGCTGCGGCAGTTATGTTAGGATGGGTTATCATAAAAATGATTGTAGGACTTTCCTTGTTTCGTTACGAATAAGTACCATGAAAACAAATGTATCGTAGTGCACGGCAATAAATCACTCATGACACTGACCCAGATACAGGCGGTGACAGGTGATGCGCGTGCTCCGGTCAACGACCTGACCTTGGCCTATTTGGAGGGGGTTTGGCGACCGGAAGTATGACTCATCAGGTATCGTTCGATTCGTAACGAAACAAGGAAAGTCCTACAATCATTTTTATGATAACCCATCCTAACATAACTGCCACAGCGTGCTGTATAAGAGTGGCATCCGTATAATACCAAAGTGCCGATTTACATTTCAGGAAGGTATCGGACTCTCCACTTTCAGTAATAAGAAGCCTATTGCTAATAAATGTTAGAAAAATTACTTTTGTAATGAAGCGGGTAAAAAATTTACTTTTTACCAGTGAAAAAATAAGTGTAGGTAAAACCCATTTTTTATTCAACCCCCCCCCCCCCCTATCACCCGAATGTTTCTGCTAATTTGGCCAGGAATATCCAAAGTTGAGCACACAATCCGGCCAAAAGCCTAGCCTATAAAGCAAAGAAAATGAATCACCTAATATCACTCCTAAACAACCTAACTTTATTGAATAAATTATTATAGCCTGTAAATATAGCAAGCGGACTCCGCACCGATACATGGCGCTAAATGTGGCTGAACTCAGAACTAACCTCATTCCTATATAAAGCAAGTTCTCAACAAATGCAAGCAGTATTAGCTCCTTTCATTGAAAGCCGTCAGGCTTAGTTACAATAATGAAAACAAGATGGACCTAGCCCGTGCCGGCGCATGACCTGCCAAATCTGTTATGAACAAATGTTGCCTATTGCTTAGCTTATATTATAAGGTCTAAAAGGCCATAAAAGTAAAATAAACAAGTTAGTCTGGCTACATTTTACTTATTTACTTGAAAGATTTGTTGGTGTTGCATATCAAATTAAAAGCTTAAGTAATATACTTCAGTTTGACACAAATTTCATGGCTCAATCACAATGTAAAATCTGGATCTGATGCTGTATACACATGAGTCCGGCTAATTCTAACTAATTGGGACCGAACGCTGTTCGGATTAGCCGAAATAATTTAAATAATAGAGAACGAAGCAACTGAACGGGTCTGTAGTGTTGTAATATGAACGAATGATACACAAAAACAAGTATCAATAGACCGTTTACTCTTTCAAACACAGAATCAACAATATGCACAGTGCATTGCAGACTGCACACTGGCCCACTGTGTGTAGTTTTGTGATGTGATGTGAGCGGGCAAGCGAACTGTACGCATGACGATACTGCACACCGACTGTACACACTCCTAACCGAGATCGTATGTATGTCTGCCTCCCCACTAATACTAGCTCATGCGCCAAAATCATAACAAAACCTTGTCGTAGTCTGCTATTGTTTGTACTGTTTGTAAATTTAGTCTTTTCACTTTAAACAAAACATTTGTATTCTTCAAAATATTACTTTGTTTTCATTTTGTTACAACATTATATACCTTTCCCATTATCTTTTGTCTTTTAATTACGTAAAATATATTTTTTATTAGTGAACAGTATTTACAAAAAAAATCCAGAACATGTTCGGATTAAACGGACGTTCGGATTACCCGTGTTCGGACTAGCGGGACTTAAGTGTATATTGTAACATAATGGGTATCCGTTGGAAGAAACAAATAAATAACAAGGAGCTGAAAAATCCAATTAAAAGAAACTAACAATAATCAAATTTATGTTTTTTGTAAAACTTTGAAGTAATATGTCTTAAAATATGCAATGTAAAAAACATGGCAATTTTGGAAATATGCTCAACTTATGAAATAAGATATATATATATATACGGTACAAAGTTTCATGAAGTTCCAAAATGGGTTGGTTGTAAAATGTGTTGATTTCATATGGACTTTCAAGTTTGATATTAGATCATACTACTTTCGTTGTCCAAAATTCTTTAACCAGTATATTTACCAGAACTGGCTAAATATAATAATCTTGTGTAAAAAGTAGCTAGCCCACATCATAATATAAGCTATCACATAAGTCTTCAAATATGAATTTTAGGCTCTTGGAGGAATGGTATAGATAGACCTACTCCCAAAGAAAAAACAACAGTCAGTGTAAATACTATTAGCGTCTTGCAAATTGTATTGAACCAAGTAACAACTATTCAAACGAATCAGCTGTGTAAGCATTGTTAACATAGCAAAGTTGAGTAGATAGATATTGAGTGTGATACAGATGTAAGCTTTTTGACACTTTGCTTCTGGAATTGTTTTAACTCTTTTAGGTGCTTTGCACATGGTCAGACTGAAACCGAACTGTAGATGTAAACGAAAGGGCAACCGAATTGTCTGTGATCCGACCAATGTAATCAGGTGGGGCACCACTCACGGCGGAACTGAGACGCAACACTTAACACGTTGAGTGCTGTAAATGTATATAATTACGTACCCTAGTGGCTGAAATATTATAATTGATTACTCAACAAGTAAATGAGACGAATGCATCCAAAATGTCATCAGAAGATCGCCAGGGCTGGATTTCCGTCATTAGGGGTGACGTCACTTCCGGGACGTCTATTGATGTCGTCCGCCGGTGGCGCCGGTCGCGTGAGTCACCGCGTGGTTGAAGTAGTCCATATACTGCCACATTTGTTTAAATAATGACCCACAAAATTGTTTCTTGATACAACAGTTTCTAATTATTTGAATAATAGACAAAAAAAAAATATACAATCCCTCCAGGTGCCATTTAGAAAGTTCGTCTATGCTAAAAATTAGTTCACACAATGTCAAAGAGATGGTTATTATACTTCATAAAAAACACTGTTCTTAGAGATAAGACAATTATATTTCATTATCTGAGTACATGTTCTCCAACAATTCATCGTCATTGTTAGGCTCCATTGCACCACAAACACATTTACACACACTACACAGAAGTTGGAAGTTATCACGGTCCGGTCCCGAACAGAAACCCCGGAGCGGAAAACGATTCGCGCCAAAATGTACGCGGGAACTGGCACAACAAGCGGCAAAGCGATATAAGGTTCCCCGGCAATGGCTGAGCTCACACTGAACTAATATGGAAAGAATGGCACGACATCATCTTTAGCTGACGTCCGATAGGAGTGCTCGTGACGGACATCATCAATAGATGTCCTCCGCACTCAGCGTGTTAAAAAACAGCCGCGTTGCAGTTGCTAGCAATAGAGCATGCCGATCTGTCTCGACTTCAGTTGCCTAGTTGTTCAACTTGTTCACTGTTGTCGTACATTGTTCAGTGTATTTTTACTATTTTTCCTTTAATCTAAATCACTGAAACTGACTTACTGAATATTATCTTTCAGCCTTTGTCTCTTGCTACAGATACATTATTGGCTGTACCGAACTTGACCAAGTCAAAATAGCCTATACTAGGAACTATAAAACAAACATTAAATCATTTGCCCTTTTGTAGGTTGGTACTTGTATGATAAAAACCCCCTATCCTATAAAAAATAAGAAAATAAACTATAGCAATATTGGTTAAAATCAAAATTATTGAAATTTCAGGATAATAGGCCTATACTTAGTAGTGATCAATTTGAATAATTGTGCATAGCTGGTATCGGTATCGGTATCGAGAATCGATAAATTTCGGTATCGACTCATCCCTACTTTAGTGTTTAGTACAGAGAGCCCTTTACTCATTGAGTGAGTTCTTAGGTGGGGAAAAATAGCTACATTTAATCAAAATGTTACTGTAAGTGAAATTAAGGGGGCCCACCAATTGACCGTAAATACACATGCCCGGATGACAATTTGGGTGACATTTAAAATATTAACAAGTTTGCACGCAGCACGCTGACGTGAGGGAAGTGAATTTCCACATAAAAACTTTTAAAAGTCAAAATCAGTGTAAAAACATATATTTATTCAAATTTTAATTAAAATCTGAAAATAGTGATTTTTTGGTTGTTCTGATACTTCTGGTTTTATTTACCTGCAAAGCTGGGAATACAATTTTGCGCATTATAATGTTAATAGAGGATCCAGACAGGCTTGAAAGTAGGCGTGAGGTTGCTGGGGATGATAAAAGTACTCTACCAAAGGAATAACAGGCTTTTCTAGTGTAAACCCCCCGTAAGACAAGGCACTGTGTTTATTCAAACCACATTTTCCTTAATAACTCGGTAAATATTTATGCTAGAATGACGAGAAAGGGCTTGAAACTTTCGCCTCCTAATTTCCATCTTTGTGCATGCGTTAATTTTACATACGGGGCTTTTCTGACCCTTTTTGGGCCCAAAAACTCGAAATTTTAAAGATTAATCCCAAAAAACTGATTTAGAGCTATCCGATTGTTGTGCCCAACGAACTTGTCCAACTGATTACAGAAAGGAACGTCCCTACCAAATTTGAAGTAAATCCGACAAAAAATGCGACCGCTAGAGTGCAAACACATATATATATGTCTGTAAATATAAATAAATAATGTCTATAAATATATGTCTATATATATATATATATATATATATATATATATATATATATAATTTTGAACGACCCCCCAAAACGTGTTCAGGGGGTCACGTTAGGAACTTCTATGGTGGTCCTGGGCTTAAGTTTCACCGTGCGGGTCATGCTAATAGTTCACTTTCCAAAGGAAATTCACTAATAAATAGGTTGGCTGAACCCAACTTATCGACATGAAACTTGTCCGTTTAACCATATGGTCGACATTTAAAAAATTAATAATTATTAATAAAAAGAGAACTGAAAACCAAGTTATCGACATGACACTTGCCCGGGGCACCATATTATTGATATTTTAAATAATTAAATAAAAAAGCAGAAACCAAGTTATCGACATGACACTTGTCCGGATGACAATATGACCGACATGGATGAGCGAACAAAGTAAGTGAAATCCCTATACATCTTATAAATTTCGTTTTCGGCATACTACGTTGTTATTTTTCAACCGATTTGGAAAATCGATGAGACATTTTAAAGGTTTTACACTGCACAGTAACAGACACTTGTAAAAATAAAAAAATACTGGTTTATTTATTTAAATATTGACACTTAAAAAATTGCTCCATATTAGTTAAATGGGAGAATATTTTTAAAAGAACTCGGCCTTAGTTTGAGAATACCAAGCAACGTGTGGTCATGGAATTAGTACCAATTTGAAGATTAAATATTCTGATACTCTCTAAATTGTCAAATTTATCATTTTCGCCTTTTAAGATTGTTAAATCATGCAAAATGTAAATTCCTACAAATTGTTTTGAAGGGATTTATAGTCTGTTATGTTTACAACAAACAGCTGATTATTAACCAACCCTGTGATATTCATTAGACAGCTGTTTAGCTCACAAAGCTTTTGATTTATTTTCATGTGTTATGTAGTAAATACTAACTGCTATCGTACCCAGTTTCACTATATAGATATTAGATTAATGTGTTCAGGCTATACGGTGTATTGTTGTAATAGTAATTCAATTATTTTTCTTTTGGATTGTCAAAAAGATAATTATTTGGAGAGTTTTCCAAAAAGATTGGTTAGTTTGAATAATTTTCTTAGTTTCTAGTTTTTTACAAGTGGATTTATATGAGTGGTAGGCGCATGAAAAATTGCATTACGCTTGCAGAAAGTTTTGGGATTTTACATATTCCATTGCAGAAAGAATGAAAACATTCTGCCTTGGGGCGCCGTGGAGTGGAGCCCTATGGGAATTTCTAAAAATCCTTTATTAGTGGTTACCTACGCTGTGGAAAGAGTATATATGTGGAATTTCGTGGTTGTAGGTGTAGAGGTTTGGTCTGGGTGATCGTCGGTTTTTCGTATTTATAGATATAGATTAACATAACCATTAAATGTAACTTTTAACTTTTAAAACCCCCGTCGCAGCAAACCTGCATACTCAGCGAATTTACAATGTATAGATATGTGTCTTAAAACCACATAAAACTATATAACGTACCAAGTTTCATCAGTATACATAAATAAGCGATTTATAACATGTTACTTATTCTCTGTAATTATAACATGGGGTCTGAGTATGCAGGTTTGCTGCTACAGGAACTATCTGCCAAATAATAGTTTTTTTGTTAACATCAAAAGACCACAACGAAATGAAGCAATATACCAAGTTTTGTAAGGATACGTTCATAAATAAGCGAATATACAGTGTTTCCTATTGTTCATAAAAATACCATTGGAAAAACTACTGTGTTTAGCACTTTCAATATCTCTGCAACTAATTGACGTAGAGTAATGATCAAAACACAACAAAATTGTTAGTTTTTTATAAGCTGAATTCAAGGGTGAAAACTAAAAACTAGATTTTTTAAAAGATCATATTTATAAAACTAAAAAAAAAAAAAACATTTTTGGGGAACATACCCCCCCTGGTTGCTTCAGTAAGCGACTTTATCTACGGGTTGCGGGACATTGTTTTATATTGGAACCTTCATACTGCACGATTTTTTATGTGACATTTCAAGCGACTTGTCCAACTTCTGCTTGGGATATTTTTGGTTGTTTGGATTTTTTGGGAATGTTTTGCGACTAATGGTAGAGAAATACAGATTTTGGACCTGGAGTCACAGTTTGTGTTTGTCAGTGTACCTGTGAGCTTTCTTGCACTCTTAGAATGGCCAGACGAAAGCTGGTGCGGGAAATAAAAACGAGTTGGGCCTGTCGGACGGTATGACTCAATTAGTTGATGATTTTAATACAGAAGATTTTATTAATGAAATCGAAGGACCTTTTCCTAATCAATAGGAGTAGCAGCAGCATTTCTTCATGTGCTATCATCGTGGGTGGTCTGACACCTGGACGGTTTGGATACTAGTCGTACACCGTCGTGACTGTAGTCGCACGCACATGCGACCAAAGTCGCGTTATATAAATAATATAAGAAGGCTCTATTAGTGAGCTAAACAGCTGTCTAATGAATATCACAGAGTTGGATTATAATCAGATGTTTGTTGTATGTATATCAGACTATAAATCCCTTCAAAACAGTGTGTAGTAATTTATATTTTGTATGATTTAACAATCTTAAAAGGCGAAAATAATAAATTTGACAACTTTGAGGAGTTCCGGAATGTTTCAGCTTCAATTTGGTACAAATTCCATGACCACACGTTACCTGGTTTTCTCAAATTCCTGGTCAATAATTCTCCCGTATGAGTATGAGAACATTTGAGGACTTCATACTTTATATCATTAAACAAACTTAAAGGGAGAGAATAATAAATTTGACAATTTTGGGGATTATCGGAATGTTCAATCAAATTTCAATCAAATGAATGTTCATCAAATACCCAGATGTTTCATTTGTTTTTCTACCAAAATAATTGAAGCTGTTAGTACATTATGGACAAGGTAATCAGCAAGAACACTTCTATCTATTTAAATAAAATAAGTTTTTCTTCAAATTTTAGTCGAGATGTTTCTTTTGTTTTCCACAAAATTAATTGCACCTGTAATACATTATGGACAAGTAATCAGCAAGAATACATATAACTATATAAATAAAATAAGTTTTCTTTCTAATTTTAATTTTATATTTAAACAGCTCTCAAAGTTTTTTTTTTTGCCCTTAAGATTAACATGGAGCATAATTTTATTTGAATTGCAGCTGTTAATACATTTTGGACAGGTTATCAGCAAGAGTACATCCATCTACAGTAGAACTCCAATTATCCGAATTAATTGGGGATTGGGCCAATTCGGATATGCAGAAATTCGGATAATCAGGTATACCTCGGGAATTAAGCAAAAAACATCACCATACATAAAAAATCAGAATTTTATCGACAAAGTTATTATAAATGTAGTGAACAGAAAGTGAGCGAACTGTATCAAGAATATGCGTCATAAAAATTAAATTACAGGAGTTAAATTGAATAGAGTATATACAGTTGCTCTTTTCAATACATACTGTACGTATTTCACTGTCCAATGTTGGTCATTTCACTTGAACATCTCGAGCAAAGTGAGTTTATCACTTAGCGAAAGAACAACACGTTTACGTTTTGTACTCATTTCGAACGATAATCTCGGTGAAAGAACAGTAGTGACTGATGATGAGCAGGGCAGGAAGGGGGTATGACTCATTGTTCCCCGCGAAAATATCGTCCGGAAGGTAACAGCGCGGGCTTTTATTTTAGCGCTCACGGCGCATTATCGCTACACGCGCTCCCGCTGTTATTTTCTTGATTTTTATATTTCTATTATTTCACTCAAAATCGATTCGGATAATTGGATATTCGGATAATTGGGGTTCGGATAATTGGATTTCTACTGTATATAGATAAAATAAGTTTTCTTTATACTTAAAAGTTTATACCGCCCTGAAAGTTTGTTTTTGTCCTTAAGGTTAACATGGGGAATAATTTTATTTAAATTGCAGCTATTAATACATTACTAACAGGTAACCAGCAAGAATACATCAATCTGTATAAGTAAAATCATTTTCCTTTTTACTTAAAATTTTACATTTTTATATAGATTATCATGGGGGATAATCGGAGGACCGATAGTTAAAGCAAAAATAAAACTTTTATCTTGAAATGTACAACAACATGGTATCTTTATTTTAGTACAATGAATGTAAACAAAAGAAGCCAAACTCTATCTATTTTGAATATTGTCGACAATTTTCTGATGCCAATATCAAAACTTTTATTGAACTGGAAACTTGGATGGAAATCCTCTAGAGTCTAAATATGATGTTTTTTACCAAAATTTAATATGTCATTTCAATCTCTGTTTCTCAAAAAAAACTTGCTAGGCGTTACGTTGACAAAAAATGGTTTCCAGCAGAATTGAACTTTGAGAAAGAAAAACTTATCGACCTCAGTAAATTAGCTAGAGAAACAAAAAGTAAAAATCTGCACAAGCTAGTAAGAAAGGGCAATAAGGATTTCAAAAAGAAAATAAGTATTGTAAAAAAACAGTATTATAAGACTAAGATAGAAAAATCCTCAAATATTAACAAAACTTCATGGAATATAATTAATTATGAAGCTGGGAAAAATAATGTGAAAATTCTAAACATTAATCTAAAAGTAAATGGCAACTTAGTTTCTGAATCAAATGTTGTTAGTAATGTTTTCAACAATTACTTTACTGACTTAGTTGATGATTGTGTCATACCTCATCTAGACTTGTCAAAAGGGAATAGTGTTGTACGTTTAGAAAATAATAATGGCCATGTTTTTAAAGTCATACCTGTTGATGAGAAAGAACTAAGCAGCATAATTAGTAATCTGAAAAAATCCTATAGCACTTATCCCATAGGTTATGATGAGATATGGTGCTCCTGAAAAAAATCAAGTCTTTCACTATTAAAACCTCTAGCCCATATGATTAATTCATCTTTTGTGTCCGGAATATTTCCTGAAAAACTAAAGATTTCAAAATTGAAACCGCTATTCAAAAATGGAGACAAAAGCCAAATAAAAAACTACCGTCCAATATCCCTCCTTCCAACCATATCAAAGTTTTTTGAAAAAGCAATTTATAATCAATTGGTAGAGTATTTCGAGAATCACTACCTTTTAGAAGAATGCCAATATGGTTTTAGGCAGGGGAGATCAGTTATAACAGCAGCAACCGAATTCACTGAATCCATCATTGACTCATTGGATGGCAGGCAAAAAGCACTGGGTGTATTTATGGATATCACCAAAGCCTTTGACTCCCTCAATCATGAAATGCTCTTGTCAATTTTATATCATCTTGGGATTCGTAAAAACATTCTTAATTGGTTAAAGTCATATTTATCTAATAGAAAACAATATGTAGAAATAGTTTACTACAACAAAAGCAAAATTAAAATTTCAGTAAAATATCAGATAAAATAGATCAGTAAAATATGGAGTGCCACAGGGCTCTATTCTGGGCCCTCTGCTGTTTATTTGCTATGTAAGAGGTTTGCCTGCACTGACCACCGGCAGCCAATTGTGCCTTTACACAGATGATGCCACTCTCAAAATTTCAGGTTCTTCAATAAAGGAATTGGAATCATAATCTACAGCTAATTTGAACCTATTAAAGCAATATTTTACTGATAAGCAGCTGTTACTCATTCCTGAGAAAACCAATTTTGTTGTATTCAAGACACGTCAGACACAAATGTCGATCCATCCGGTAATGAAATTAGTGAAAAATCAATAATCAATGAAGTAGATAACGTAAAATTTTTAGGATTAGAAATGGACAATAATCTCTCCTGGAATTTACATGCTGAAAAAGTGATTTCTAAAATATCATCTGGTATTTTTGCATTATCAAGATTAAAAAAATTCTTTGATACTGATTCTTTAAAAAAGTCTATTTTGCATATATTCACTTGATTATTTCTTTTGGAATATCACTCTATGGGGCTACTTCTGATAGCAACCTAAACACCATTTTGAAATTGCAATAAAGGCCATACGAGTTATTTTAAATCTTAAACCAAAAACTTCAGTAAAAGAGCATTTTATATCTTTAAATATAATGACTGTCTATGGAATGTATGTTTTTGAAACTATTCAGTCATTGCAATTTAAATTTGATGAAATCAAATTAATTGGGGATAATCACAATTATAACACAAGAAATCGGGGAAATTGCTTTGAACTCCCACAGGCTAGAGTTGTATAAAAAAACCCCGACATATATAGGATCTAAGTTTTCCAAAAGACATAAAAGACATGGTTGGTCAATCTATGTTAAAAAAAAAATCAAAAAACTTTCTCATCAACAAGGCTTTGTATTCTCTCGAAGAATTAATCACGCTGCATTAATTATTAGTGAATTTCCTTTGGAAAGTGAACTATTAGCATGACCCGCACGGTGAAATTTAAGCCCGGGACCACCATAGAAGTTCCTAATGTGACCCCCTGAACATGTTTTGGGAGGTCGTTCAAAATTGTATGTATATATATATGTGCAGGCACTCTAGCAGTCACATTTTTTGTCCAATTTACTTCAAATTTGGTAGGGACGTTCCTTTCTATAATAAGTTGGACAAGTTTGTTGGGCAAAACAATCGGGAAACTCTAAACCCCTTTTTTGGGGATTAATCTTTCAAATTTTGAGTTTTTGGGCCCAAAAAGGGTCAGAAAAGCCCCGATGTGAAATTAACGAATGTAAAAAGATGGGACTTAATATGGCGAAACTTTTAAGCCCGCTCTCGTCATTCTAGCATATATATTTACCGAGTTATTAAAGGAAATGTGTATTGACTAAACACAGTATGTTGTCTTAAGGGGGTTTTACATTAGAAAAGCCTGTTAATCATTTTTTGTTGTACTTTTATCATCCCCAACAAATTCACGCCTACTTTAAGCCTGACTGGACCTTCTCCTAACCTTATAATGCGCAAAATTGTATTCTCAGCATTGCAGGTAAATAGAACCAGGAGTATCAGAACAGCCAAAAAATCAATATTTTCAGATTTGAATAATTTTATATTTCTGACTGATTTTGAGTTTTTATGGTTTTTTATGTGGAAATTCACTTCCCTCACGTCAGCGTTCTGCGTGCGAACTCGTTTTCTTTTATACTTCTTAGAAAACAACCAAACTTAGTAATAAGACAAACTGATCTATTGACACCATTCTTGTATATTTGTATATATGACATGAATAAAGAAAGTTTGACTGTACTTTGACATATTTATTATTTTTATTTTTATATATTTTACATACGTTGAAGTGAAACAATAAAAAGTATAGGGTTAAACATTTGTTTTGTTTGCATAATATTTGTGTTTACCTTAAAACTCCTATTGTTGTATTTTCACAAATTGATAAATATAATTGAACTACTTATAAGTAAGAAAATAAACTAATCAATTATTTTTTGTTGTTGCATTTATTAGAGCAATTATTTAAACATTCAGTCAATCAGTACTACTTCAGTTTAATGTAAGTATTTTGTTCATATTTCAAAATCCAATTCCAATGTCTTATGGAATGAAATACCATCAATCTTATATATGAGTGATTTATGTAAAATAAACTGTTTAAACATTATCTGATGCATGTTGTTCTTTGAAAATATGTTGTATTATTTTTGAGAATTTTACTAAATGAAGCATGTTATTGAAATGCATTTAGCAAATCTGACTGTAGAAAGTTAATTAATAATATTTATTTATTTTTAAGGAAAAAACAGATTTTTAAAATAAAAATGTAAGCTACCAGAAGTTTTTAGAAAACAGTATCAAATTAGAACATTTTGAATGAATTATCCTGATTCTCTCCAGGATACTAAGTATATTTTCTTAAGTTGAGAAAAATACTGATGCCGAAGAAAGCCCTTTCCTAATAATTAATCTTGGAAATCCTTACCTCTATAAAGGTTAGTTAAGCCACCCTTAGGTACAAACATTTTGCAGTAGTACCTCCCTATCTGGACTTTTGAACCCAGATCTTATACTTGGGGTTGTGAGGGGACATGATGTTATACATAATGGGGGGGGGGGTTACAGTCACACAAAGATTATGCAACCAAGGACCATTATGCGATTTGTACATTCATTTTTGTTCAACCTGCAGTACCGGGGGACCGAGCCATGCTCGGTGTTTGATCCCGCAGAAGAGGCATTGAATTTGTTTTATTTAAAATACTCGTTCATTTTCAATATGAGCTCGTTTGCTTCGCTCACTCGCCTCCCGGATGAGCTCGATCGCTACGCTCACTCGCCTATCGAAAAAAGAGTTTGAGTTGCCATTCAAGTAGCTTTTAGCGAATTTCCCCTATAGGGAAGACGCTATTACCGCAGTCGGCATGGTAAGACCTAGGCCCAGGACCATGATAACTTTTCGTTTTGAGGTCCCCAGATGCCAAAAACACCATTTGTTAAAACTATATATATATATATATAAATATATATATATATATATATATATATATATATATATAAATATATATATATATATATAAATATATATATATATATATATATATATATATACGATAAATCTCGTAAAAATAGTCCGATTTTGACGAAATTTGGTATTAACGTGTAAAGCAGCATTTATGACTAAGTTTGAAAACCAGACAGATCAGCCTATCCGAAGGGGTATTTCAGGGGGGTTTTGTACCCCAAAAATGTTTTTTTTTTTAGTTTTTACGTATATTTTTTGAAAAAGTAAAATTTTTAGTTTTTTCTATTGGAATCAGCTTAAAAAGATGTACAATTTGGTGTTTGATCATTGCTCTACGTCAAATGGTTACAGAGATATTGAAATGTAGCTATTACACACAGAACATTGTCCAATGTTATTCTTATGGAGAATAAGAAAAATTGTATATCTCGCTTATTTATCAACTTATCCTGATGAAACTTGGTGTATTGCTTCATATCATTGTGGTCTATTGATATTTGCACTAAAAAACATTTTTTGGCCAATAGTTCCCATAGCAGCAAACCTGCATACTCAGCTCCCATGTTATTCTTATGAAGAATAAGTAATGTGTTATCTCCCTTAATTATGAACATAAATTAATAAAATTTGGTATGTGGCTTTACCTTCTTGAGTTATATTGATATTTGTATAAAACCCCATTTTTTGTGTTTCTTGCTTCAGCAACCCTGCATACTCAGCCGCCATGTTATTCTTATGGAGAATAATTCAAATGTCATAAATTGTTTATTTATGAATGTATATTGATGAAACGTGGTATGTGGCTTTATGTGGTATTAAGGTACATATATATGCTTGGAAATTCGCTGAGTACGCAGGTTTGCTGCTATACAGGGATTTTAATTTTATAATAACTAGGAGACCCGTTGCGACTTCGCCCACGTGAACAATGTTTTAAACTGAATGACACATTGTTTTTAAGTTTCAATCTTATGGAAGAACAATAATCAACTGAATTGTATATTTGACAGCTGGTATAATATCAAATGTTAGCTCAAGAGCAAGAACAGAACCAATGTAAATGAAAACACAACTGGAATGGTAACACCCTTCTCTTACCCATTTTAACTCTAAATTAAAAAGATTAAACATGGGTATGAGGAGTGAGAGGGTAAAAGAGGATGAGAGGGAGAAAGAGAAAGAATGGTTATTCGTGGAGTTCAACATAAGGAAACTGGTTCAAATGCATTTATTTAACTGCTCATATGCAGGATTTGGCAAAACATTCATGCAAACAGCCATTATTCGTACGTAGAGCTTTGGGTTTAGGCCTACATAAAATTATTTTTGGTCGAGTTTTGACCTCTGGGCGATTGCTAGTACATGTTAAAGCATAAACAAAGCTGAAACATTAATTACATTATATATAGTTAAGTTACAGCTGGTAATTATCTTTTGTATTTTCTACATATAAGTGGTCCAAGCTTCAGCCTTCTAGTTGTACAGTAGCAGCAGTTGTAAAGTACAATAATCCTTATTTTGCCGTCCCAGTTGGACACAACCTTCGTAAATTTGTCCAATAATATTCTTATGAGTGATACAAATAATGTTATATCTAATTTATTTAAGAATATATACATTTTAGTAGTCATCAAATGATGTATACATTTTAAAACAACTTGGTAAGACGCTTTAAGGAGTAGTGAGGTATAGATATGTAATTAAAATCGCTTAGTACGCAGGTTTAGGGTGTCAGAAGTATTTTTAACTGTTAAAAAATAAAAATAAAGATTATACAACGTGTTCTAGATTATCTGATTGAATAAACCTTTAGATCCTCCAAAAAAGGCAAAATAATTTTAAAGACCATAATGATAAATACCCCCGTAGCAGCAAACCTGCGTACTCATCAAATTTTCAATGCATATATATATGTATCTTAATACCACATAAAGCCACATACCAAGTTTCATCAATATACATCCATAAATAAACGATTTATGACATTTTAATTATTCTCCATAAGAAAAACATGGCGGTTGAGTATGCAGGTTTGCTGAAGCAAGGAACACAAAAAATGGGGTTTTATACAAATATTAATATAACTCAATGAGGTAAAGCCACATACCAAATTCTATTAATTTATATTCATAATTAAGGGAGATAACACGTTACTTATTCTCCATGAGAATAACATGGAGGCTGAGTACGCAGGTTTGCTGCTACGGGAACTATAGGTCAAAATATGTTTTTTATTGCAAATATCAATAGACCAGAACGATATGAAGCAGTATTCCAAGTTTCATCAGGAAAATTTGATAAATAAGCGAGATATACAATTTTTCTTATTCTCCATAAGAATAACATTGAACAACGTACTGTGTTTAGCACTTTCAATATCTCTGTAACCATTTGACGTAGAGCAATGATCAAAACACCAAATTGCGCGTCTTTTTAAGCTGATTCTAATGGAAAAAAATAAAATTTGACTTTTTCAAAAATTATATGTAATAAACTAAAAAAAACATTTTTGGGGTACAAAACCCCCCCAAAATACCCCTTCGGATAGGTCGATCTGTTTGGTTTTCAAACTTTAAGTCACAAATGCTGCTTTACACATTGATACCAAATTTCGTCAAAATCGGATTATTTTTACGAGAGTTATCGTGCTCACGGACACACACACATATATATATATATACAGTTTCGAACGAATGGTGTTTTTGGGGTCTGGGGACCTCAAAACGAAAAGTAAGCGTGGTCCCGGGCCTAGGTCTTACCATGCCGACTACGGTAATAGCTTCTTCCCTATAGGGGAAATTCGCTAAAAATATAAACTTGACATGAGGCCATGTAGACATAAATCCTTTTATAAATTTAAAAGACGGAATAAATTAATCTGAATCTAATCTTGACGCCTTGCCCTTACTAATTCAATCTATACTAAACCGTAAATGATTGTTCAATATTAATACAAGAATAATAATATTACAGCTTATTTTGTTTACTTTAATATTGGTCATTTGCGTTTTACTCGTAAACCGAAGCGGAACCGTGTAATTTGCAATAAACTTAAAAATCACTGATGAAGCACAAAATGCACAATCTGTAACAAAACGCGGCGCGCTCTAGCGGCTTAGTTATGCGTTGCAAGAAAAAAACCATAACATCCAAAATTGTTTGTTATTTTGTCGTCTTTAATTTAGTATCTTAAAAATTTGGCTCCAAAACAACTGGGTAACGAGATATTTGAACAAAACTTGATTTTTATCCTATTTTTTACGATTTTTTCAAAATGGCGGCTTTAGCGGCAGAGATTTCTTTACGCAAAGTTTAAATTTGGATTTAGCCCCCAAAAATACACACACTAGAGATAGTAAAAACAAAACTTCCTTGAAACCTTCCAGGTAAAACTCCCGTTTCCCTGAACTATGGTATAATTATTTTGTTTTAATTTGAAACTTCAGAAGCCCAATGTTAATTATTTAACTTTTTAAATTCCTGTTTTAACATGATTATATTTTTTCTGGGGATGAGACCTGTCTAGAACTTATTTTTTAACCCATACATTAGTTATTAACAACTTTTGAAGGAAATCATAGCCTTTTTTGAGATCAGAGTTTCAAACAAGCAAGTATACAAACCTTACTCATATTATAGTGTAGGGTAAAATAATTCTGATTTATAAGAGCAGATTATAAGCTTGCCATAAGTGTCAAAAGGTGTCATGGGTTAAGCTGCTACTAGAATCAAGTCAAGAACAGAGTAAATGTTGTACGATTTAGGCAAAGTTTGGTATCACAATTATCAGATTTTTAAGACGATGCAAAATAATTATAACAGTTGTCCTTATGTTTAAATAATAGGTTATATAATATAATCCAAATGGTACTGTGAAGTAGTGGCATGCGTCCAGCCATAATAATTAATTTGTTCTTAAATTTCGCGGCCGGAAAACTACCCCCAAACCTCTGACGTCAAAATGACGTAGGAGTTTTTTCATGGGGTTACTTTTCTGGGGGCAGTTTTCCACCACCCCGCCACATCTAGAGAGTAAGAGCTTTTCATTTCATCGATACAAAATAATATTTTTAGGGGTCGAAAATCACCGAACAAAAATCAAGAAATTATTTTAATAATATAGATAGATGTTGGTTAGGACACAACAAGGTTAGATATATCTAGAGGTCTCGATTCGCGTAAAAATAGTGCAGCTTATGGTCGACCGCCATTTGCCCATCTACCAACTCTGCCTCTATGTTAACCAATCAAATTCTCTCTTCTCGAGTTATATGACAGTCAGTTAAAAATAATTTAACTTGTGAAGAAATGATTTGATTGGTTACCTGATCAGAATGGCGGTCGGTCATGTAGGCTTCCTTTTTTTACCCCAACAGAGACCTCTAGGTATATTTTTAACCTCGTTGGTTAGGCAAATTTTAGTCAGCTCTTCTCATCTGCTTTGGTTTAATGAGTTTTGGAGACAACGCTCATCAACAAAATCGTGAGCTCAATTCATTATGGTTTTTATTTAATACACAGGAGAATTATAGCTAGTGGCAAAGATCACTGTGTGTTGTATAACAACAAAAAGTGCAAGTCAAATGGTAACTCATACGCATAGATCTTTGCCGTTAATATGAAAAGTCTTTCTTGTGTCGTAAAAGCAGAAATGACAGGTAGATTTTCAGGCCTGTGCAGTTGCTTTTAATAGGAATGCGACCAGAAATGTATGCAGGCCAGTTAGTTTTTCGTAGGTTCTGCTTATATTCTATTTGGGTTGGGGTACAAATTAACCTTGCCCCCCCCCCCGAAAAAATCCTAGATCTGTCCTTTCCCTTAAGGCAGTTTCTATTTTGCGTAGCGTATTTACTCTTGGGTTAACCAACTAAAATTTCTATTTTGCGTAGCGTATTTACTCTTGGGTTAACCAACTAAAATTCGGGGGTTAACCAACTAAAATTCGGCCCTTGGATAACTCTCAATAGCCCTTGGTAGTCACTATAGTTGCATTCTCACATTCTTCACGTTATTAGTGAATTTCCTATGGAAAGTGAACTATTAGCATGACCCGCACGGTGAAACTTAAGCCCGGGACCACCATAGAAGTTCCTAACGTGACCCCCTGAACACGTTTTGGGGGGTCGTTCAAAATGTTATATATATATGTATATATATATATATATATATATATATATATATATATATATATATATATGTGTGTATGCACTCTAGCGGTCACATTTTTTGTCCGATTTACTTCAAATTTGGTAGGGACGTTCCTTTCTATAATATGTTGGACAAGTTCGTTGGGCAAAACAATCGGAAAACTCTAACCCCCTTTTTGGGGATTTTAAATTTAGAAATTTGGGTTTTTGGGCCCAAAAAGGGTCAGAAAAGCGCCCCGGATGTAAAATTAACGAATTAAAAACGGTGGGAATTAGTGTAGCAAAACTTTTAAGCCCACTCTCGTCATTCTAGCATATATATTTACTGAGTTATTAAATAAAGAAAATGTGTATTGACCAAACACAGTACGTTGTCTTATGGGGGTTTTACTTCAGAAAAGCCTGTTATTCATTTGTTGGTGTACTTTTATCATCCCCAACAACCTCACGCCTACTTTAAAGCCTGACTGGACCTTATCCTAACCTTATAATGCACAAAATTGTATTCCCATCATTGCAGGTAAATAGAACCAGGAGCATCAAAACAGCCAAAAAATCAATATTTTCAGATTTGAATAAACATTTGAATAATTGTATGTTTTAAACTGATTTTGAGTTTTTATAGTTTTTTGTGTGGAAATTCACTTGCCTCACGTCAGCGTGCTGCGTGCGAACTCGTTTCTTCTTTATAATGACCCAAAAACAAAACACAACCACACCTAACTAAACTGTACATTACACTTAATACTTAAAGTACTTTAAAAGATATGTTTTATCAGAGTTTTCAAATATAAAGTACCAAAAACTCAACAAAACCTACCCCAATCCTAATAATTTCTAGTAGGTAGTTATAAAAGTATATGCCAAATATATTCCAAATAAAACCCATATGGTGACATATTTACTCTCCCCCAACACTGACTCGTTCACTAACATTATATATAAGCTATCATATATAAGTTATTTTTATCCAATTTGTATATGCCCACTAAATGTATGAACTTCCATCAAACGTTCTAGGTCTTGTTTTGGGTAAAATCACTTGCTGATATTCAAAACTTTTTTGAGTGTTGTTCCTTAAACAATACATTGATTATTTAACCACATATGTAGTTTTTGATCAATCAATAAATTTATGTGTTAAGCTAAATGATAAATTTTCGTGAAGATTTCTAAGCTACATTTGCGTTTTCATTGGTTTTAGGATTTTGCCAAGTACAAAAATGCCTAATTTAAAGGTATACACATCATCTATGGCTGAATAAATACTGTTTGCAGAAAAATAATAAGGCATTTATTGGATACAAGCATAGGATAAAATGGTTTAATTGTATGGCTTTAAATTTATACTACAATTGATAAGTAAATGTTTGCACAACTACGAAGCTGCAGACTCCAGCGCCATACGACTACAGCGCGACAGCCGGCGTGGCATGCTCACTTGTGACTGTACCTCGGAATTATGAAACCTCGGAGTTATAAGAAAGTTAATATTTAGCTGATTTTTACAGGCCTCGGAATTATGAAATCTTGGAGTTTTGAGACGCTCCCGTAATGTTTATTCCCAAAAGAAGTTAAAACACAATACACAACCATTTTATAATACATATTGTATACATCACCCAATTGCATGAATGTACAATCATTTGTTTTAGAATAAATATATAATTTTCTTTCAAAATATCATACAAGATACTAAACAATACATAATAAACATAGCCGATCAAAAATTTATTTTCCTCATTGACATGAAGATACATTTATAAAACCTACATTACATACATTTATGTGCATTATTTCTGATATAATGTATAATTACCATACAGTAATTTTAATACAAAATAATGCACATTTTAAAATTCCATTTAATGACTAAAGGAAATACAACATTTGATGTACAAACAAAGAAATAAGTTAAAAATGAAACACAACTGACCAGTCATGCAAAGTATCCATAACAATACATATTAAAACCAGGCGATGTCCTTAAAACTAATAATATATATTTGAAAGATTCACACTCGTCAATTAAATATTTAACGATTGTCATTCCTGTCACATTTAAACATGCAACACTTCTTATGAAAATAAAAAAGCCTCTAAAGGAAAACCTGTGTTGAGGTCCTTCTTAAGAGACATAATTGATTATTATTTTATAATTATTTCTATTATTTAGAAAGTAATTTCATAGTAACTGTATTTTTGAGTGTGCCTTGAAACTGATAAAAAAAGATGATAACATAGTTAGATTTTTACTCGAGTACAAAAAAAAAACTTAAAAGAGAGACAAAAGAAGAAAAAAACATTCCTCACTTATTTAACTCACGACGCAAACACCCAACTATATTTCATTCAATTGTGTTATTTTAACAATTCTATATTATTTACCTCTGCAATGTGATTTCTCAGAAATTTACAGTATGCTGAGAGTGAAAAAAACTGCTTATCCCAAAGTCTTAGTGTATTAAAAAGTTTTGGAGCAAGGTAAGTGAAGGACTTCTTAAAAGATTCCTTAAAAGGTCTTGAAACTGATAGCAAGGTATTCCTTAGCCTATTGGGATACGCGTTAATGTTGTTGTTTACATTCCCACTCCTAATATAAAAGATCCTAAGTGACTTAAAAACAAACAATGATCTTAACGGTAAAATGCCAATCTGTTTAAAAAGTGGAGTAGAAGGTTTCATTCTGTTTTCCCGTAACATTACCCTAATGATTTTTTTCTGTGATATTGCTATTGGCTTAAGCGTTGTTACATAGGTCCCCCCCCCCCAACGTGGGATGCTATATTGAAGCCGAGAATGAACTAATGAAAAATATAATGACCGCAAAATCTCTACAAGGCATAAATATCTTAAATAATAAAACTTACAAAGTGTCGATACTAACTCACTTTGCAACTTTGATATGTGATATTTCCAAGTTAGATTGCTATTAAAAATAATACCCAAGTATTTAATTGTTGAGTTGTTCTTAATGAGAAGGCATTGACTGCATGCAGTGTTGCTACTGGATTGGATGCAGGAAGAACAAAAATATTTTAGGTTGAAGTCAAAATCACTATTTGGCCTCAAGTTGAAAACTATGTATGAAGTCTTGTCACTCAATAACATTTTGCTTTTGCTGAACCAAAAGTTGAATTTGTTTAGATCTTTTTGCATGCACATTTTGAGTATCGGGTAAGTATCTGAAATGTACGTTAGGGCCTTATCATCAGCAAAGGCTGTTAATTTACCATAAAAAAAACGCTACATAAATAGTTTATTTAAACCAGGAAGAGAATTGCACCCAAAATGGAAGCTTGCGGAACTCCTGACTTAATAGTCAGCTTAAAGGAGACTTAAAGGAGGGCTTAGTATGTTATTGACTTTAACCTGCTGAGTTATTTTTGCTAGATAGCTTTATAACTTTAAGTAATGTGTCTTCTGTGCTTTTACCCTGCATGAACCAAAATTGTCTGGGGTTTAAATATCGAGTTTTATCGAAGTAGCATAACAACCTGGGCTTCACTATTTTCTCTAGTACCTTTGCTATGATTGATAATAATGATATTGGACAGTAGTTATTTGTCCAAGTCTTATTGCCTTTTTTGAAAATTGGAATGACAATAGCCTTAAAAAGGAATAACGCCATACTCCAGGCTGAGGTTGAATATGTGTGCTAACACTGGGGGTATAATATTACCAACTGATTTTATAATCTCTGCAGATAGATTATCTACACCTGGAGCTTTGTTGTTTTGATGATTATTTATATAAGTTTGTACCTCTTCAGAACATGTAGGGATAAAAACCATTGAATCTTTTGGTGTTTTAGGCTCAGGGAACTAGTCATAACCACTATTTGTTAGGGTATAACATATTTTACCATCTGTTAGTCGTTGAATGGTGTTCACAAAATCTTCATTAAGTTTCCGATCTACTTTCAAGGGTTCAGTTAATATTTCATTACTTATTTCATTTAGGATGAAAATGCTGTCGGGTATGTCTCGAGAATTAGTTCTAGTAGCATATTAATCGTCTTCTATTGCTTTGATGCATTTCCAGAATGCTTATTATACAAATTTAAATAGTAGTTTTGTTTGCAAGTTTTTATCTCACAATTAAGAGCATTTCTATAATTTTTGTATTGATTAACTACTAAAGCATTGTTTGGAAGTTTCTTAGACTTACTGTATGATTTGTTTCTTACTTTAATTTTTTTAATCAGCTCCTGGCTTATCCATAGTTTTAGTTTTTGTTGTGTTTTCCTATTATTCTCAATAATAATAACATTGGTGATGAGTATGCAGATTTTCTACAGCAAGAAACACAAAATAATGGGTTTTAATGGAAATATCAATAGAACTCATCTAAGTGAAGTCACTTACCAAGTTTCATCCATATACATTCATAAATAAGCGATATATAACATTTAAATTACTCTCCATAAGAATAACTTGGGGACCGAGTACCTAGGTTTGCTGATACGGGAACCATATGCGAAAAATTGTGTTTGTGTACAAACAACAATAAACCACAACCAGATGAAGCCATATACTAAGTTTTGTCAGTTTATGTTCATAAATAAGTGAGATATAAAATTGTTCTTTTTCTCCATAAGAGTAACTTTAGACAACTTACTGTGTTTAGCACTTTCAATATCTCAGTAACAAATTGACGTAGAACAATGATCAAAATACCAAATTTTTTATGCTGAATTCAATGGTAAAAACTAATACCCCGTCAGGAGTGACCACAAGGGGGGTTATGATGCAAAGTGCGTCATGAAAATTGTTGGGTTACCCTTTTTGGTTGTCCAGGGGGGCAGTTAGATAAAATATCACAGAAGTATTTATTATAACTCAAAGCTATACATCGCTTTTAGAAACTAAATAATCATACACTATTAAGAGACTTGTTTAATGTTATTTTACATTCATACACAATGTTTTACATCAGTTCATATACAAGATGGTTGAAAGCAAGAGAATTCATATTCAGTCAGTTTCCGATTACATTGGACTCTTTTAGAATAAAGTTCTCATTCAGCGATGTTTTATTTGTTTAAAACGAAACTACACCTTTAGTAATTATAATACCCCTGTTGCAGCAAACCTGCATGCTCAGCGAATTTCCAATGCATATATATATATATACACACACTATATACAGCCACTTACCAAGTTTCATAGATACATATTCAAAAATGAGCCGTATATTAAATTTTAATTTTTCTCCATAAGAAAAACATGGGGAATGAGTTTGCAGGTTTGCTGCAACAAGGAGCAGAAAATATTAGGTTTTAATGCAAATATCAACAGACCACAACCAGGTGAAGCCACATACCAAGTTTCATCCGTATCCATTTATAAATAAGCAATTTATACAATTTTAATTATTCTCCATAAGAATAACATGGGGGTTTACTCAGATTTGCTGTAACAAGGAGCACAAATTTTGCCTTTTTATACAAATATCAATATTACTCAACTAGATGAAGCTACATACCAAGTTATATTAATTTATGTTCATAATTAAGTGAGGCATAACATTTTTCTTACTCTCCATAAGAATAACATGGGTGCTGAGTATGCAGGTTAGTTGCTACGGGAACCATCGGCAAGATTTTTTTTACAATTATCTACCATAATAGACCACAACGAAATGAAACTATATACCAAGTTTCGTCTGGATACGTTTATAAATAAGCGAGATATAAAATTGTTCTTATTCTCCATAAGAATAACATTGGACAACGTACTGTGTTTAGCACTTTCAATATCTCGATAACTAATTGATGTAGAGAAATGATCAAAACACCAAATTGTTTATTTTTTTAAGGCAAACCAATGATGTAAACTAGAATTAGATTTCTTAAAATATTATATGTAGAAAACTCAAAAAACCCATTTTTAGGGTACAAAACCCCCCTAAAATATCCTTTCGGATAGAGCGATCTGTCTGGTTTTCGAACTTAGTCATAAATCTTGCTTTGTTTGTACCAAATGTAATCAAAAGCGGACCATTTTTACGAAAGTTATCGTGCCTACGGACATACATATATTATACAGTATTAAACGAATACTGTTTTTGGTATCTGGGGACCTCAAAGCAAAAAGTTATCATGGTCCCGGGCCTAGGTCTTACCATGCCAACTATGGTAATAGCTACTTCCCCATAGGGAAATTCGCTAAAAAAGACCTAATATACTCATTAAAGGTTTTTTTATAATTTTATACATGAATATTTTCTCAGAAAAAGTGGAAGCATTAGAAACAACTATATTGCCCCTACGGACACAACTATATAGCCCCATCCCAGAAGCGATATTACCCTAAGAGTGGCAGCATTGAAAACTGTAAAGCATCCCGGTACTTTGGTATTATACGGATGCCACTATTTTTGGAGGCTAATTTTTACCGGATACAAAGGATAACTACATAATTCGAAAAACGTACTTTTATTGACTTACTGTAAAAATTTTACATCATTCTGATGAGCGGTCTTTGTGTTGTGACTCCCAAAAGCCAGCGATGTCCGCTAGGATCGTGTTGAATGCATCGCCGCCGCTAGCAGCCACACCCGATCGCCACATGTACTCCGCAAAATATACAGCGCGCTGTAGCAGTTATGTTAGGATGGGTTATCATAAAAATACGTACGGTTTCCTCTTCATTTCGAGGTAAATCCCACACCAAAAGAACGTCACTCATTATGAAAACAAATGTAACGTAGTGCACGGCAATAAATCACTCATGACACTGACCCAGATACAGGCGGTGACAGCTGATGCGCGCGCTCCGGTCAACGACCTGACCTTGGCCTATTTGGAGGGGGTTTGGCGGCCGGAAGTATGACTCATCAGGTATCATTCGATTTGTAACGAAACAAGGAAAGTCCTACAATCATTTTTATGATAACCCATCCTAACATAACTGCCGCAGCGCGCTGTATAAGGGTGGCATCCGTATAATACCAAAGTACCAGCATCCCTTTGCAAATTTGTTGTCCCCGTCCGATGTTGCCACTTCTAGGGCAATTACCCTTTTTACTTTCTCCCCCTATACATAGTATATGGAGAAAGTATTGTTTTCGTAAAAATTTTCGAATTTGAGTTGTTAGTGGAAATATTCGTTTTGGTGCTCACTGAACCCAAAAAAGTTGTTTTTACGTGATGTCTGTCTGTGTGTGTGTGTGTGTGTGTGTGTGTGTGTCCGTGTGTGTGTGTGTGTGTGTGTGTGTGTGTGTGTGTGTGTGTGTGTGTGTGTGTGTGTGTGTGGATGTGTACAGAGCTAGAACCCTAACGTATGGGCCGATTTTTATGAAATTTGGTATGTAGGTACTAATCCACGATATCTCCAGGCGTTTTTTTCATTTTTTTTTTATTTTTTATTTTTAAGGGTAATTATCCCCCAAAAACCGCCAAAAAACATGAAAAATCCAAATTTCTCAAAAACGGCTCTAACGATTTTGATTAAACTTTAGTCGTTTGTAGAACTTTAGTTTTCCAACAAAATGGCACCACCCGCATTCCTGTAAAAATTAGGGTTCAGAAAATACAGGACTTAAAACATCAAAAATTCTATTTTTTGGATTTTTCATAAAAATACATAAATATAAAAACTATTACTATTCACCATTAAAAAGAGCTCAAAAAACTAAATAAATTAGTATTTTGAATTACTATTCTACGATTGCTGGTTTCGGAGAAAATAGAAATTTTCATTTTGCGGTAAACGCAGTACGTTGTACCCATGTTATTCTTATGGGGAATAAAAAAATTATTATTTCTCTCTTATTTACTGATCAATTTCATTCAAACTCGATATGCTTGTCAAGTTAGTATTGACCAACAGAGGAAATTCGAAATATGTTGCCCCTTAATAACCCTGAGGGGGAATAGGGGTATTTCCCCTCTTAAAACTACGAGTGCAGCAATGGATTCTGTAGTGCCTCCAAAGCAGGGATTTGGGTGGATGTCTTTTAAAACAACTTGTTTACAAGATTTTTTGTATATTCGACCGTGCTTGGTATTCTATGTTTAGTAAATAAAAAGTAATTTATTCATTAAAGTTGGGCTAAAAGGGAGAAAGTATGTGTCAGTTTCCTGATACCGTTTATTTACTTACTTTCTCCCTCTATACATAGTATATGGAGAAAGTATTGTTTTCGTCAAAATTTTCGAATTTGAGTTGTTAGTGGGATTATTCATTTTGGTGCTCCCTGAACCCAAAAAAGTGGTTTTTACGTGATGTCTGTCTGTGTGTGTGTGTGTGTGTGTGTCCGTGTGTGTGTGTGTGTGTGTGTGTGTCCGTGTGTGTGTGTGTCTGTGTGGATGTGTACAGAGCTAGAGCCTTAACCAATGGGCCGATTTTTATGAAATTTGGTATGTAGCTACTAATCCACGATATCTCCAGGCTTTTTTTCATTTTTAAATTTTTATTTTTAAGGGTAATTATTCCCCCAAAACCGCCAAAAAACATGAAAAAATCCAAATTTCTCAAAAAAGGCTCTAACGATTTTGATTAAACTTTAGTCGTTTGTAGAACTTTATTTTTCCAACAAAATGGCACCACTCGCATTCCTGTAAAAATTCGGGTTCAGAAATTACAGGACTTAAAACATCAAAAATTCAGTTTTTTTTATTTTTCATAAAAAGACATAAATATAAAAATTATTACTATTCACCATTAAAAAGAACTCACAAAACTAAATAATTTAGTATTTTGAATTACTATTCTACGATTGCTGGTTTTGGAGAAAATTGAAATTTTCATTTTGCGGTAAACGCAGTACGTTGCCCAATGTTATTCTTATGGGGAAGAAAAAATTACTATTTCTCTCTTATTTACTGGTCAATTTCATTCAAAATTGATATGATTGTCAAGTGAGCATTGAACAACAGAGTAAATTTGAAATATGTTGCCCCTTAATAATTCTGGAGGGTGGGAGAATAGGGGGCATTTCCCCTCTTAAAACCACGAGTGTAGCAATGGATTCTGTAGTGCCTTCAAAGCAGGGATTTGGGTGGATGTTTTTGAAAACAACTTGTTTACAAGATTTTCTGTACATTAGACCGTGCTTTGTATTCTATATTTAGTAAATAAAAAGTAATTTATTTATTAAAGTTGGGCTAAAAGGGAGAAAGTATGTGTCAGTTTCCTGATACCGTTTATCTAGGGTAATAACTTCTTCAGGAAAGAAAATACCATCGTCGCAGTAAACATGCGTATTCAACGAATTTCCGATGCATATATAGTTGTCTCAATATACTATACATTATCTCACTTACCAAGTTTCATAAAAATATATTCACAAATAAGCGATAACGTTTTTATTATTCTCCATGAGAATAACATGGGGCTGAGTACGCGGGTTTGCTGCTACAGAAATCATCGGCAAAATTGTTTATATTTTCTTTGCAAATATCAATAGACCACAACCAGGCGAAGCCACCACCAAATTTCATCAGTATACGTTCATAAATAAGCGAGAAATAATATATTTTTTCTCTAAAATAATAACATTGGACAACGTACTGCGTTTATCACTTTCAATATATCTGTAACCAATTGACATAATAGAGCGATGATTAAAACATCAGAATGTTTTGTTTTTTTTAAGCTGAATCCAATGATGAAAACTAAAATTAGATTTCTTTAAAGATTATAATAATGTAACAAATTTTAAAAAATTGTGGTACAAAACCCACTAAAATCCTCTTTCTGTCTGTTGTTTTTTTATGACACTGGCACAACGGAACTGACCCCGTTTTATTTAGTGTTGCCTTGGACAGACCCCATCGGTGACAATGACCGGCATTTAAAGGGTTAATTGCAATGAGCTATCTGTATATAAATTTACCTCAAAGAATAACTCAACGTTGTTGAAGTTGTCACCTAAACTTTAAAAGCTATTTATTCAATACTGGGTGATTCACAAGTTTTAGACTTTCTCGATATCAAATCTCAAAAACTGGAATATTTAATTTGCTGTTGGCATAAAATATTTTTAGTCAAATAAATCATTTAACTATTTATACCCTAGTAACATTTGCTACATTCAATATTTTACCACAAGAACACAATTGTAATAACAGATAAAAAATTGTACTACTTGTAAAATTATATGTTGTGTTGTAAACTCTCATGTCCATATAGTGTGAAGGAATTGCTCTGCAGGGAGAACGGGGTCACAATGTTTATTTTTTATCAGGGTTTATATTGGGGGGGGGGGTTGAGTCATCATCTTAAGGGGGGTGGACACCTCTGACCCCTGTTGCAGCAAACTTGCATATTCAGCGAATGTCCAGTGCATATATAAATGTCTTAATACTACATAAAGCCACTTACCAATTTTCACAAAAATATATTCACAAATAAGCGATACATACAGTTTGAATTAATATCCATAAGAATAACATAGAGGCTGAGTACACAGGTTTGATGTTTCGGGAACCTTTGGCAAAAAATTGATTTTTTGAGCAAATAACAATTAACGTATATATAATGAACACAAATATCACAACTAGATGAAGCCGTATACCAAGTTTTGTTAGTATACGTTCATAATTAAGCGGTATAAATTTTTTCTTATTCTCCATTAGAATAACATTAGACAACGTACTGTGTATAGTACTTTCAATATATCGGTAGGTAACCAATTGACGTAGAGCAATAATCAAAACACCAAATTGTGTGTTTTTTAAGCTGAATCCAATGGTAAAAACTAAAATTTGACTTTTTCAAAAACAATATGTAAACAATACACAAAAATTGTTGGCATACAAAACCCCCCCTCAAAATACCCCTTTGTATTGAGCGATCTGTCTGGTTTTTGAATTTAGTCATAAATGTCAGTTTATACCAAATTTCATCAAAATCTGCCTTTCTTATGAGAGTGTTCGCACCCACAGACACATTATATATATATATATATATATATATATATATATATATATATATATATATAGACAGTTTTGAACGAATGGTGTTTTTGGCATCTGGGGACCTCAAAACGAAAAGTTATCATGGTCCCGGGCCTTGGTCTTACCATGCCGACTATGGTAATAGAATCAGAATCAGAAATATCTTTATTCATTGCTGCATACATGTACAGACAGAATAGTGTCAGTTACAAAAAAGAAAAACTTGAAGACTAAAAGGCAGAAAAAAATACATTTTTTGTGGTACAAACAAGAAATACTATATCTAAACATATGATGGGTAAAATAAATAATTCTAAATGTTGTCATAATTCCCGTAGTTGCAAAATGAACCTGTAAATTCATAACATTCTGCAAAAGAATAAAATTGATTTTTTATTAAAAATTATTTTAAAAATTTGAAAAACTTGGCAGAGTTAGGTACATTTTAAATATTTGTTGTATGTGATTTAAAAATGTCATCCCCATATAAGATGGGTTTTTCTTATAAAATTCATGTTTATGCTGCTGAAAAATGTAATGGTCCTGGGTATTATATTTGTGGGCTTCAATGACTGCTGTGAAATTTGTATTTGCTTCACCCTATTTAATAGTTTCAAAAATATGTAGATTGAAAACTGTCATTATTCCAAATTCAACAAACTTAGTCCTAACCGACTCCCTACATCCAAGGTTAGACAGAATACTGACTGCTTCTTTGGGCTTCTTATAATTGATTGATTGTTGTTTGGCCTGCAGCTATTTATACATTTATCATGATCATTTTATTCCCTTTCTCTCTGTTGAGAAAATGTGGAAATATCGTACTCAGTTTTAAAATGAAGCACTAAGTTTGTTTTAAATCAATGATTTGGTTAATTTCTTGAACAAATTACACAAGACGTTTACGGAGTTTTGCTGTGCCTGGAGTATTAATCCCTTGTATTGTTTTGTTTAATTTGTTCACTTATTGCAGTGATGATTCATATCTATGTTTGCACTAGTGATAACAGTTGTGCCGAGGAAGCAGCAGTAGGCTCCGTATTACAGTCCCCAATCAAACTAGTCTCGACGCCCACACCCCATTCCTCGCACTGTCTCTTGTGCTTTAACCCAATTCACCGGCCATCAACGTGACGCAATATGCCTTAATTTACATCTGGGCCTACGCAGTGACAATATTTTACTGCCATGAAAACCCCTCTCACGAGCATAAGCCGTCATGGGAGTTGTATCAGGCGAACTTCAAACGTTTCGCTGGCGGGTAGGATCTTGTTCGTGGATCCATAACCTTTTTTTTTCTGTAAACTTTGCCGCATCTCAAAGTAAAATTGAAATCCACACTATGGGTGTGGCAAGGTTGCCCACTGGAGAGATCAAGCGTGAGAAATAAAAACCTGGTTTAATATCACAGTCAATACTACAAGTTTAACCACCCATTCATTCCCAGTGGTGACTTGTTTCTAATGCTTGTCTCAACCTTTGATTGCGAGCGGTCACATGACTGTCGTCGCGTCACTCGCGAGTCATCGATGACACGGCACGGCACGGCTTCCCCTCGCGATATCGGCGTCGTAGAAGAGCCGGGTAGAGTGCGCGATCACGTGGCTCTCTAGCCCTCTGGCTCAACCAAATTAATAAGTATTCAAATCCTAAGAAAATTAGATATAGTGAGAACAACGAACCTAATAAATACTCAGCCATACACTTTAATCTATCATTGCAGTTTTTATCTTTGAATAAAGGATTAAACCATTGATTACAATTTGTTAACCGTTGGATTTGTTAAATATTTCCACGTGAGTACATGTATTTGTTATAATTTTGTTTACAACAAGTCAATGAGATCCTCGTTATCATTTAATTAGATCTTTGATGATAAACCTGTGGTTACGGCTCTGTAGCACTGGCGTGAAACGTGCTTTTAAGATGAAATAATTTATATTGTGAATGAATATATATTACATGGGGAAGACAAATAAATATTTTCGTTTAAAATACAACTTTTATGTTAGACATATTTTCGATCATATATTTGCTAGAAATCACTGTTCTCTGTAGTTAGTTCAATAATAGCCTCCGGCCTCCAGTGAGGCTTCACCCCAGATACGAACTCTAGATGTATTAAGCTCGTTGTCATAGTCACTAATAAAAGCCAGTTTTATAATAAACTGCCTTATAAAATAATTCATATGATGTTCATTTCACAACCAGGCGAAATATTACCAAATCGGTGTTTGGTTTGCATAGGTCAGGGTCAGGCTTCTATTGATATCAACTTTCTTATAAGGGTAAAAACACACAGACAGCGTGGCGTGTTTCCACCAATAATAAACTGATTTGTTTTTCAAAGTGTTCTTGAGCGTGGCGTCGCGTCAGATGGATGTCGAACAACTGATTCCTGAAGTGTTTCCCCACTTTATCAATTTATTTCTTAATTGGAATAAGTCTAAATTGCCATAATATAATGTATGGATAAGTCTATATTAAATTAACAGGGTATGATTATAATAGTAATTTAATAGAATCTTGGAAATTACGAACTATTTTAGAAATGATGTTACGTATACGTTGTTGCTTTAATTTAAACTATCTTGAAGATATAATGTTAAATTTGGATGTAGCAAGGTTGATATTTTCCGTGTTATACTTCAAAGTTCAGATAATATACAATTTGTTGCTTGTAAAATAAAAATTTACCATAATGATAAAATATTTAATTTTTTAATATAGTGTTTTGCATGATGTTCTTCCTGAGGCTTGACAAAAAGTTCTTATAGGTTACTTTTGCATTTAAAAACAAATGTTGGCAGTATTATATTCCTTTATACAGTAGGCCTAACTTTAAGCTGTAGGCCTATTCAATTCATCAATTATTTATTTATCAAACAGCTCAATATCTCTGTAGTAGACCTATTGTTTTATCAAACTACGTTTTAAACTTTTATAATTGGAAATGAATCACTACATTGTTTGGCGTGTTATATATTGGACATAAAAGCCTACTAAATAATCTGAACCACAAATCTTCCGTATTTAGCTGTTTGGACTTATTCACCATTGTAACAGTTACTAAATACACAAATCAGAATAAATAGACCGTTTACACCGTTCCTTTATGAAAACACATAACCAAATCTGGGAAATAAAAAAAAAATCGGAACGATTTTTCTACAGCCTTTAAACCAACGTCGTATTAATTGGCTAATAGAAAGAACATAGATTACTTACTGTAATTTAAATTTAATTAATTAAGAAACGGTAACATTACACAAATTAGCATCGCTTTTAACGGACAATTACCGAGTAATACGGTTATTCATTCCGTGATCCATGACGCCCTCTGCAGTAAGACTGTGAATCAACGCCGACTGATCGGTTTTTCACTACGACGAAAAGTCGCGTTTTCGTCACAAATAGATGTTGGCCGGTAGTTTGCTGAGCAGTGTCGTATTTGGCGAATATTGCGCAGTGTTGTTTCGAGCGGCTAAATTTGCGTGTTTTGGCACCGGCTGAGCGGGGCAGTTGGCTGTGGCCGTGTCTCCACACGCCACCGCCACGCCGCTGCCGCCCGCGACGTAGCTGTTGCTTACTAGAGCACACCGCCCGCCGTCGACCTTGCACACCACACACCACTCGCTCACGCTCACGCATGGACTTCTTGAACAAGCTACTCCATCGCAACACGGTAGGCCCGTAGTGTGACCACTAAAATCCTCGTTCTATATTACTATATAAACTCTTTGTATAATTATTTATATAAACAATACTGTTGGGTTATGTTATTAATATAATACAGTATTGCCCTATAAGTATTATCGTTTTGAATTTGTTATTATCAAGGTTGCACTGGACTTAGGTTTTGGCAAGAGACAGCGTTCTGACATATTCCCTAATTTAATTTCCAGTGTTGCTGGTACAGAAATAACTTGTTGTAATTTGTATGCTACATTTAGGTTGATTCATCTGGGTTATGCTGATATCAAAGTGTTTATTGCTCCTATAATTTTCTACTGAACATTTCCACATGTATCATTATATCCGTAAGTGCGTGTTTGTGGTTTAAATTGGATTCCAATTTTGATTTTAAATAAGAATGTGTTATCCAAAACTGTTACTGATGAATTGTTCAAATTATGTTTGTATCTGTATATTTATGTTTATGTTTGCATCTTTTAATGGAGTTTCGGGGAGACCGAGCCGTCCTCGATGATATTTGATTCATTTCGGGAGTGAAAAAGAATTCTATATGCAAACTTTATTCAACGATTCTATTCACTGTTTTTAAGAAATCACGTGTTGATACTTTACCTTGTGTAATTGCTACTTTGACTGTTCACTGGTTAATTTATTCACAGATGTTATGATTTAAAAACAATTTAAATCTCCATAAGCCCAATGTTAAAATTTCCAATTTTCAAATGAGATTTTTAACATAGTACAAATTTTCCTGGGGTTGTGGTTTGTACCAATCATATTTTTAGGTACAAAAAGCATCTAATTCCAACGTTTTAACAAAATTGTTCCGCTGGATTCCGAGATAAACTTTGCAGACAGACATTGCTCGAATTAGAGTATTATAGGATATTGCCTTTCTAAAACATGGAACAGAGTTTTTCAAAACAAAAATGTAAGATATAGTTTGCAACTATCTGAGGGGTGATTTCTTATATTTCCTTTCCTAGTTGAATTTCTTACTACTATCTATATACATGTGAAAGCTCGTCTTAATGAAATGTTTTTGATATAATCAAAATCATGTTTTATCTTTAAAATGTATTCTTAATGTTAAAATTAAAATAGACCTAGAGTTTATCGTTGGCTTGACACATAGAGCCAGTTTTGTACACTGTCACACTTATTATTATTTGTAACATGTTTTATTATTTTGTTGCAGAGTGGAGGTGGAGGTGGCCAACCAAAGAGCCCTCCAAAATCTCCATCCACAAAGGCTAGTGAAAGTCTCTCTAAAACGAAAAGGTAAGTTACTGCTTGTGACTTATCTTTTAACTTAATTTTGAATTTTGTCTCCATTATTTTAAATGCAGCTCATATAGATCTCATGACCTATATTGACATATCAATATTAATACATAGAATTATCCTTTAAAAATGCATTGATCAATACTTTCATTTAAATATAATTTTAATTTTTCCGAAACCTGTTTAATATGATAAAACATTAAAATACAGTAAACTCAGAAATCCGGATCATGGTTATCAGGACTGATGATCTTGATTTTTTTGTTGCAAATAAAAACAAAACAATGGAACTTCATGGTTTAACACCTTCATTTATCACTTGATTATCCCGCATTTTACAAATGCCATGTAGTTTGCATCGTCAGGCGCTCTAACCCAACCTCGGATGGTTCGAGTCCTTGCTTGTGTTTGTTTTTGATTGCGTTTCCGGTACGCTACTCCATTCAGGTCTTCTCCTGTCGATGACTCATCACTTTCTACTGGAAGCTCACTCTTGTATTATTAGCACATAAACGTAAATGCATATTATTATAATTGTTCACTATAAAGGCGGAATTGATGATTCATGGCCACCTCCGGGAAATCCAGATTTTTCAAAACCCGGACCGGCTGTCCGCCACATTAGTCCGGATTTCTGAGGGTCTACTGTATCATAAAATAAAACGTATTGGCTGCATTACATTAGCAAAAAAGTTGTCCAAAATAGAAAAAAATAAACTTATATTGGAATGAAAACCAATGGAAAGCAGTAAGTTCAGAACATGTCAGTAAACATGTTTACTTAAAAATTTTCACAAATGCTTAATTTGCTCTGATTAGATATGTGTCCTACCAAATTTGGTTTAGGGGTTGACAACATTTTGTTCCTGTCCTCAAACTTGCCTCGATCACAACTTAAGAAAGTGGTTGAAATTAGTCCAAGACAGCATTAAATTCTTTTTTTTCAACTGTCATTGTGTAATGATAATCTGTAGATGTTTCCTTATGTCACTTACTTTCTTGTTGGTTAAGGAAAGTAGTAATGGATCCTTCTCTTTGGCAAACTCAGTTCCAATATGAGATTAGACATCTGTTAATTCAAAGTTCATCTTCCATAATATTTATTTTGAGACTGTCATGCTTATAAAATGGTTTGGTTTAGTTTGATTATAATCCGAATTACTGTTAGATTTTGAGTGAGTGGGTGTAAAATTAATTAAGAAGTCCACGCAAAATTTGAAGTATCAGCTTTTCATATCTAGGGTGACACAACACTTCTCCAAGCGGATTTCACTGATTTCATGTTGGTTCCAAGTAGCCTTTCAATGTTTGATTCTCGAGAAGTATGAAATATTTCGTTAGGCCTATTTTACAATTACCCAACATGCTGGATATGGATATTATCTAATGATTTTTAAAAATACTCTAGAGTCAAGAAATTGCACATGCCACTCTCAAATAGTGACGTGATAAAAGCAGCTATTGGTTCAAGAATCATTTATTATCGTCCCACAATATACATTGTATTGACAAAGTCAGAATATCAAAAATGAGTAAATATATAAAACTAATGAATTGGTTATACAACAAATTGAATTGCAATTGGTTTAGTCAGCGCTATCTTTTAATTATATATATATATATATATATATATATATATATATATCAATAGACCACAATATGAAGCAATATACCAAGTTTCGTCAGGATAAGTTGATAAATAAACGAGATATAACATTATTTTTATCCTCCATAAGAATAACGTTGGACAACATACTGTGTTTAGCACTTTCAATATCTCTGTAACAAATTGACGTAGAGCAATGATCAAAACACCAAATTGTTTGTTTTTTAAGCTATATATATATATATATATATATATATATATATATATATATATAATGATAAATCTGAGGCATACAATGAATGAATCATTTAATTTGTAGTAAATTAAATTATAACAGACTTGGCAAAATGGCAAAAGTGGTAAGACATGAATTTTATACAATAAAGGTTCCCAGTGTAAGAGTACACCATTACGGTTATCTTTTTGAAGATGAAAAATAGTTAACTCATGATTTTTTCAATTGTTTTAACCTAAACAATAGTATGTTAGTTTGTTTATTTTTGATTTGCTTATTAATTTAAATTTATATTTGATTACATCATTTTTTAGGGATTTCTTCTTTTAAGTGCCTTAAAGGCCCTGAATTCAGAGCTATTGATACAAATTATATTTCCTTAAAAACTTGAAAAAGGAAAATTTATTAACAAATTAGTAAGAAAACATTTAATGTTACATGTTCAGTCGAGACTCAGTAACTCAACTCCTGATAATATGACACTCCAGGAAACTTGATCCTCCGTTTTCATATACATGCCTAATGCTCCTCCAACACTCGATCAACATTGTTTTGGCTGTTCTTGGAAAATTTGGATTTTTTATGTTTTGTAATAGCATTTACAAAATACAGTACTGCAATGTGTTTAAATATGATCTAATATACAATTTAAAGCTAAAACAGCTGGTTGTCAGTAAACAATACCCCCCCCCCCTCCGCAGCAAATATGTGTACTCAGCAAAATTCCAATGCATATGTATGTTTTAATACTACATAAAGCCACTTTATCATATTTCAAACAAATATTTTCACTAGTAGCAATCAATATGTAACATTTGATCTACTCTCAGTAAGAATAACATTGGACCTGATTACGCAGGTTTGCTGCAACAAGGAACACAGAATAATGGGTTTTTATGCAGATATCAATAGAACCCAAGTGGATGAAGCTAATATCAAGTTCCTGTTCCATCAATATATGTTCATAGGGAGACATTACATTTGACTTAGGCTACATCTAAGAATAACATGGGAGTTGAGTACGCAGGTTTGCTGCTATGGGAAACATCGGGAAAAATTAGTTTTTGTGCAAATATCAATAGACCCTAACCAGGTGAAGCCACATACCAAGTTTGATCAATATTCACTAATAAATAAGCAGTTTGTAACATGAATTTCCTCTATAGGGTTGAAGCTATTACCATAGTTGGCATAATAAGACGAATAGCTGCTAGGCCCGGGACTATGATAACTTTTCGTTTTGACCAATTGTTCAAACCTGTATAGCCTATATACAAGGAAGGTTAAATGAGCAAAGAAGTGCGTAGTTAAAAACTAAATAAAATGGCGCAAAGAAATCTAAAGTATTCCAGTATTTCATCAAACACGTTCGCTAACCATTTTTGACCATAAACAGAAATTGCTTAAACCTTTCTTATTTTTCAAGATACAAAAAACATCTCAGATGCAAGTTGTGTGCGTGGAATTATACGTAAAATTAAAAAAGATATTTGGTTTATAATATAAAATGGTCAAGTCCAAAATCTTTAATGCAAGTATATTGTTTTTATACTTTCATTTGAAAGAAATATTTTTCGTGATTACAAAATTACTATATATGTGGTATTTTGTTTGTAAAATAAGTCCATAATTTAACAAAAACCCTTTTTTAGTAACCACTTGATGGATATGTTGTACTGGCTCCAACATAAAAGTATTAAAGTTAAGTTTTACAGCTAGATGTCATATACATGCACAACCTAGAAGTCAATAACATTCTAAGTGAATCCAATCCATACAAAGATAAAATTATTTATTGGCACCGATATGTTGACGATATAGTTTGTCTTTTTAATGGAAATATCCAAGAAAGTGCAGATTTTCTATTTTTCCTAAATTTATTGTCTCCTAAAATAAAATTCAGGCAAGAAACCCAAACAAACCAGATTAACTACTTAGATATACCAATAGGTTAGAAAAACGGAAAACACAACATTAAGATTTATCAAAACGCATACAAACAGACCTACAAATACCTTTGACATCGAATCATCCATGGCAATATAAATTGGCAGGGTTCTGAAATATGATCAATAGATTACTAAACATTTCAATACATATATCAAACTTTGAGAAAGAAAAAAATATAATCGAACACTTGGCAAATAAAAATGCATAGTACCAACAAAACTTAGTAGTCAACATGATTAAGAAAACAAAACAGAAAATAAATAAAATAAAATCAAAATCATCTTTATTCAAAAGTTGTATCAGCATACAAAGAATGAATAGAGTCATGTTAATTAATCTAAGTAAATACAATTTACATTACATATCATATAGTTAAAGACTAAATCCTGGTATAGCCTATATTACAATTACTGATTAGATTTCAGTGATTTTCCGGAATTATCAGTTTTTTTTTTATGAAATCTTCAATGGAATAGAATGTCAAATCAGACAGATAGGTTTTTGTTAATTTCAAGAATATATTTCTATTTTTTTTTTTTTCTAGCGAATTGCCTATATAGGTTTTTGTTAATTTCAAGAATATATTTCTATTTTTTTTAGCGAATTTCCTATATAGGGAAGAAGCTATTACCGTAGTTGGCATGGTAAGACCTAGCTAGGACTGGGATCATGATAACTTTTCATTTTGAGGTCCCCAGATGCCAAAAACAGCATGCGTTCAAAACTGTATGTATATGTGTCCATGGGTGCGATAACTCTCATAAAACTGGTCCAATTTTTATTAAATTTGGTACAAACATGTAAACCAACATTTGTGACTAAGTTCGAAAACCATTCAGATCGCTCCATCCTAAGGGGTATTTTTGGGGGTTTTGTACCCCAAAAATGGGTTTTTTGAGTTCTTTACATGTAATATTTTAGTAAATCAAATTTTACTTTTCACCATTGAATTCAGCTTAAAAAAACAAACAATTTGGTGTTTTGATCATTGCTCTACGTCAATTTGTTACAGAGATATTGAAAGTGCTAAACACAGTACGTTCTCCAATGTTATTGTTATGGAGAATAAATATAATTGTACATCTCGTTTATTTATCAACTTATCCTGACGAAACTTGGTATATTGCTTCATATCGTGGTCTGTTGATATTTGCAAAAAAAACTTTTTTTTTTATAGTTTCCGTAGCAGCAAACCTACGTACCCAGCTCCCATGTTATTCTTATGGAGAATAAGTAAAAGGTTATCTCCGTGAATTATCAACATAAATTAATAATTGGTATATGAGGCTTTACCTAGTTGAGTTATGTTGATATTTGTCTTAAAACCCATTTTTTGTGTTTCTTGTTTTAGCAAACCTGCATACTCATCCGCCATGTTATTATTATGGAGAATAATTAAAATGTCATAAATAATTTATTTATGAATGTATATTGATGAAACTTGGTATGTGGTATTAAAATACAAATATATGCATTGGAAATTCGCTGAGTACGCAGGTTTGCTGCTACAGGAGAATTTTTTTTATATGACCAGGCAAACAGTCAAAATATTTTCTTCCCATATGTTCAGTGCAATTTTCAAACAATGCTAACCTGTGTCTCAACATACCAATTATTTCTTGTGTTATATTGGTATATTTTATTTACCAAAGTTGGATTACTATTGGTAAATACAAACTTTATTGTTTCAAATATATAAAGACTGTATACGGTTAAAATACTAAATTTTGAAATAATATGTTTGAATGAGTCAGAATGTTTTAGCTTGAGTATAATTCTAAGAGATTTTTGTTGTTGTAGCACCATAAATACTTATACCATAGGCAACCCCATGAGAATGTATTAACATATAGTATATTACTTTCAAGCTTTCAAAGTCATATTGGTTTGCCATACGCCTTAAGGCATAGAGACCACTAGAAGTTTTGCTTATAATTAGATTTACATGATTGTCCTAAGACAAATTGTCATCAATAATCAAGCCCAAGAATTTTTTATCTTGTACTTGGTCTATAATTTCATCATTATCAATAAAAATATTTTAAAATAATTTACTTCTTGCTTGTTTTGTGAAAAAAAATATAAAATTGGATTTTTTGGAGTTCAGTAATAAATTCTTGTTATTAAATGCCTTGATCATTGACAGCCCAATGTGAGATGCAACTTCAATACTACAATTTGACTACAATTTTGTGTTTGACCAGAAATAATAATATTTGTGTCATCTGCATAGAGACACAAAGAGTGGTTGTTCCCCCATAATTCTCCGGGTAACCCTTTTAAATAACACAAAAACAACAATGGGCCCAAAATGGACCCCTGGGGAACCTGTGGTGCACTGTCAATGGTTGAGACCTACATTTTTCCTTAGCCCAATGTGAGATGCAACTTCAATACTACAATTTTGTATTTGACCAGGAATAATAATATTTGTGTCATCTGCATAGAGACACAAAGAGTGGTTATTCCCCCATAATTCTCCGGGTAACGCTTTTAAATAACACAAATACAACAATGGGCCCAAAATGGACCCCTGGGGAACCCTGTGGCGCACTGTCAATGGTTGAGACCTACATTTTTCCTTGTATGCTACTTTTTGAGTTTGCACTTTCCATATAGCAATCCACTTCTACAAATTGTTTTCTTCCTTCCAGGTATGACTTTAACCATGCAAGTTCCACACCTTACTCTCAGAGAGTAAAGTATATCAGCTAGTTTGCTATGAGCTACACTATCAAATAACACTTTCAAATTTTAGTTCTCACCATTGGATTCAGCTTAAAAAGTTACACAATTTGGTGTTTTGATCATTGCTCTACGTCACTTGGTTACAGAGGTATTGAAAGTGCTAAACACAGAATGTTGGCCAATGTTATTCTTATGGAGAAAATGAACAATTTTTTATCTTGATTATTTATGAAATTTATAGGGACCAATGGAACTTGGAATACGGCTTCATCTGGTTGTGGTCTATTGTTATTTGCACAAAAAAACTATTTTTACCAATGGCTCCTGTACAGCAAACCTGCGTACTCAGCCCCCATGTTATTCTTATGAAGAAAACGTAAAATATTATGTCTCCCTTAATTATGAACATAAATTAATACAACTTGGTATGTGGCCTCACCTAGTTGAGTTCTATTGACATTTGCATAAAAACTCATTTGTGTTCCTTATTACAGCAAACTTGCTTAGGTACTCAGATCTCATGTTATTCTTATAGAGATTAGTTTAAATGGCATACATCGCTTATTTATGAATGTGCATTAATGAAACTTGGTATGTGGCTTCACCTAGTTGAGATATTATTGATATTAGCATAAAAACACATTTTGCGTTCCTTGTTGCAGCAAACCTGCATACTAAGCCCCATGTTATTCTTATGTAGAATAATAAAAATGTTATATATTATTGTATCTAAGAAACCATGTTTTATTTTGTATTAAATACACTAGGTAAGCGGCTCTATGCGCTATTAAGACATATATATTTGCATTGGAAATCCGCTGATTACGTAGGTTTGCTGTGACGGGGGTATTATTAATTTATGACCATAATTAAGGGAGACATATGCCACTGGCATTAAACTTATTTTCTGTTGTAAAAAATTTAAAAAAACCATTATTGGGGTACATAACCCCCCAAAGTACTCCTTAGGATGGGGCGATCTGTCTAGTTTTCAAACTTAAAGTCATGTTGCTTTACATGTTTGTACCATATTTCATCAAAACCGGACCTTTTTTACTAGAGTTATCGCACCCACGGATATATTTATTTATATACAGTTTTGATCGAATGGTGTTTTTGCATCTGGGGACCTCAAAACAAAAAGTTAGTCTTACTATGCTGACTTGAATAATAGTGTCTTACCTATAGGGAAACAGTTAAAACATTTTCACAGACGATTGTCGTCAAACATAGATGGTTTGCTAATCTTCGCCAGAGATCATTGTCATATATTGTTATTTTAGGCAATTTTATCTTATTTTTAAGGTGATGATCTGCAGATGTTTATAAACTGTAATGGATGCAAGGTCTCTGTACGGGATGATTTCTTTTCACAAGTTGGGAAAAAGACAATTGTTTCTAATTTTGTATGAATGGGCATGGTTTCTTTTGGATGATCCCTGGGACAAGTCAGTTTTAAAATATCAGTCAGTTAAAACGCAATTTGGCAATGATTGGCTGATGCATTGTAGTGAACTTAAAAAGGTAAACAACAGTGATAGTTTATAGACTAGTTAGCAATTTAAATGGAATTAATATAAACCTTATGTGACACAAAATCAATAAAGTATTTCTTCCTTAAGAATGTCATGGCAACTTTGAGGGCCAGAAAGGGCAGAACCCTGCTGTCTGAGGGGGATTATGTTCTAAATCATACAGATATTTTAATTTCATACCTCAGTCATCTAAATTGGTTGTGGAATAAAAAATACAATTGACTGCACAACAAATTCCTTTTTGCATATTTATATGTGGAAGTTTTAAGAGCATATAGGGTATTCAAGTCAATACCAAAGAAATTTCATATTATTTTATTTATTTTGTTTCTAAATTAGAATAGGCCTACTCGTAAAATCCAGTAAGCTCACGCCCTAACAATTTTTTACTGAGGGGAAGGTTTTTTTACTTTTGTTAATTAATAGTCCATAGTTCATTTAGTTTTCATCACAGTAATTTTGTTTGCAGTGACAGTAGTTTTATCAATAAAGGAGAACAAGATGTACTGTCATCAGTTGGCACACCAAAATCAGGTTAGTGTTTTGACTTATTCTTTGCAATCTGTATTTAGTAATTTAGAAGTAATGTGCCAATTTAGGAAGAGTACAATATTTCATCTGGAGGAAACAACACTGTTTTATCAGGGATGGCAAAAGTGTATGATCTTTGAAAGGCTAAAAATCCATTTCAGTACAAAAATTGAAGTATATTACCTTGGATTTTGACCCTTAGGGCCACTTCCCCCAAGTACAGTTTAACGTAAACTTTGGTTTAAACTTAAGTTAATGAGAAATACCGCTTTCCCAATGTGTTATAGATAGTTTAAACCTGATGTAGTATGTTAAACCTAAAGTGGAACCTGTTAAATGATTTTATTCTATGATAACATAATATTAAATCCTGTGAAATAAATATTTGTTTCCGTCTAACTTGAGGGTAACAAAAGAAATAAAATCATATGAAAATGTTGCCAACTTGATATTTTATGGGTTAAACTAAACTGGCTCGATCAAGTTTTTGGGAAAATGAATTGCGCTTGAATCTCAAGTTAAAATAACCCCAGGTATAGTTTAAACTTAAGTTGGGGAAAGCGGCCCTTAAAGTCATTTAGAAGCATTGTTAACTAAAATAATCACATTTGTAAAAAAATTCCACAGGATTTTGTGTAAAGAAAAATATCACCCGTTTGTATTAAAACAATTTTCTTGGTATATTTTGCATTTATACACATTCTCATATCTCTTTTGGTCTACTTAAGTATAGATAAATAGGTAAGCCCCCTAATGGTTTATTTGTTTTTACAAAAAGTGCATTGACAAAATCAAGATCACAGACAAATTAAAAGACTTAAAACTAGTATAAACAATTGCAAAACCTTGAACAGATAAACATGTTCATGCTCATGGGCACAGAATTCTAAGAGAGAGATATAGAGAGAAAAAAAATACAGTAGAGTCTCACAAACTCGACTCCCGATAACTCGACACTCTGGGAAACTCGACACCTCATTTACTATACAGTACATCTATTACAAGACTATATATTTTGGAAACGAGGACAATTAGTTATTAATTCTCAATTTTTAAGTATTTATCTAATTTTTATATTTTTCTTAAGTTTGTAATACAGTATCATTATACATTTATACTATAATGTGTTCAAGTAAAATTTAATACAGCATACAATTTACAGCTAAATAATGTGTTTTCCTCCCCTCCCAATGTAATTCTGGATAACTCGACATTCCACAAACTCGACAGGGTCTTAGTCCACATTGTGTCGAGTTTGTGAGACTCCACTGTACAATTGTCATATTTCTTAATTATTTTTTATGTCATATTTCTTGACCTGAGAAGATAGAGAGAAAAAAATAAAATTGTCCTATTTCTTAATTATTTTAATGTCATATTTCTTGGCCTAACTAATATCTCCAAGTTGGTTACAATATAAAAGAATATTTCTCTAAAGTCAAAAAACTCTTGAGAGTGTATAACAAAGGGTATCATAAAAAACAGTTGTAAAATTTCTTGAGGAAAATTTTTGCAGGATACTTAATTGACAAATTATTCAACTTATTATAAATCTGTTGGGAAGTAATGATGTGAGTGTTTTTTGTTTTGTTGTCTTATTCAGCCTATAATGCTCTATTGCTTTTTTATTCTTGTTGCTAGTATCGTAGCTATGCAATTCCCTACTTAGATTCAAAGATTTGAGGTTTTTAAGTTCAAATGAAACGGAGTCAAGGACGTACATGTTTGTAGCCCCAATTTTGATGAATAGTGGCTTACAATGCTCCAAGTGCCTTTGCCATTGCCCTAATAAGGATTTCTGAAATTTTACTACTTAATTAAATATGTTTATTATCTCCACTAGTAATTAGTATTACTACAGTTTAATCTCAATAACTCGAACCTCGATAAATAAAATTCCATGATAAGTCAAGTTTTGTCATTCTCCTTGGACCTGCCCACTTAATACTATGCTATTTTACTCAATAAGTCAAAGGGTTGGCGGGGAACAGCTCGATAACTCAAAGTTTTGCAGTCTTTTTTGCCTACCGCTGCACCTCTATAACTCAACGTTTTAGCTAGAAAACCTTTATAACTCAAAACTGTAAAGCATCTGTCGTTAATGTCTCATCCCGAAATTCCCACCCTCCCTCCTCTCTACATCTACTCCTGCCTGGCGTTGTTAGTTGGTTGAAATTTAAGGTTCTAGTGCAGTGACTCTCAAAATTGTTTAGCCTGCGGCACACTATAAAAAATAGCCAATAGCCGCAGCACACCTATTACTGTACTACCATAGATTAAGCATACTCCTTAGTAGATTTTTCATCGACATGCTACCAGATGAATACGGGTGAACAGTGGCGCGCTCTTGTGGGATTTTCTAGTACTAGCTTAGAATCAGTGCCGAAGGCAACAGTGCATTGGCGCAGCTTGTGGCCATGTGAGGAACCAACAAGTCGCGGGCTAGAAGGGGAGACGGCATCCGTGTGCAGAGAGAGCGGGAGTACTTGTGCGAGAGAGAGAGAGAGATAGAGAGGAAGTGAGAGAGAACGGCGCGCTGACGACACTGCCGAAGTGCCGTGGCTCGTGACTCATGCCACCGTGACTTGCTCGCAGGGCGTCCGCCAGCCGCCAGCCCCAGTGCCTTCCTTTTGTCAAATCATAGCGGCTTCTCCCTTGATAAATGTTTTACATTCGCTCGCGAAAATGGTCTTACTGTTGTAATTACAAAATAGTGTAAATGTGTATATGATATGTTAAACCAATATGTCATTACCAATGATTCAGACAATCACAACTAATATTTCGTTATTTAAATCCCATTTAATACTTTTTCACAATTCATTTTTTGTTCCTTTTGATTACATCGGCCGAAGATGAAATCCTCATGGACACTCAAAAATCCGTATTCGAGAATAGTGCCGGACTATGACTGTATTGAATTTATTGGCCAAAATCAGCAGTTTTTTTTTTTCGGATTAAAAATGGCAATTTGACCGCAATTCATGGTCGCTGTAATTTTTAGACCGGACACGACAAGTGAACGTAGTTTATCGGCAAAAAACCCGTAATTGTTTATACCCAACCCGAATTTAAAGTCCAACACGCCAGCGGGGAGGCGTCAAAGTATGTTATCGTCGAAAACAAAGATTTTACCGAAACTAAGATCGAAACTAATTTTATCGGCCGAGATACGGCGATTTTAAATGATTTTAAAAGACACCCGAGACACATATTATCGGTCTAAAATAGTAATATATTCTCATTTTGACATCTTAAATGTCAATCGGGCCACATTTTTAGCCTGCAAACGGACAAACTGTGTTTTAGGCAAATTACCGATCGGACGTGAGTTGTCAGCCAAAATCAGTAATTTTACCGGCAATCTTACAGCATTTTACTAGCCAAAAATTTTGAACGCAAAGTTTGTTATCGGCTGAAAATTGAGTACAAACCATATTTTATGCCGGAAATGTGCTTAATCGCTCAAAAATGGCAATCGGACCGCATTTTCTCGGCAATAAATAAAGCCGGGTCGTGTTTAAATATCAAAAACGACGTCCGAAACGCGTTTTATGTGGCAAAATTCGAAATTGGGGCCTGATTTATCAGTAAAAAAGTAAATGTTGCCTCGACTTGGTGGTCAAAAACACCAAAATTTTAGGTATAATGGACTGGACTGCGTTTTATTGGCCAGAAGCGGCAATATTTCCATGTAAATAGCAATATAACCTCGTTTTAGCGTCCAAAAAAGGCAATTGACTTAAAAACCCATACTGCGATTTGTAGGACAAAAACATCGACTATAGTCTGTGGACACCCTGTATAGTTTTAAAAGCATTTAAGTCTGACTGACGATGCATCAATCAGACGACAAGTCGTGATGACGCTGCAGAGCAGACGTAGAGCTGGTGCGAGGGTTCGCGCGCAACTCCAACCTTTTACCTTGAGGGGGGAAATCTCCCTCATTCCCCCCCATGGATCCGCATCTGCTGCGTCGGGGGTATTTTTAAATTGTTTAAACGCTCTTAAAAGTAGAGTTTTTATGAGTTGGTATGTTTATATTATAGATCGGTAATTAATAAACGCCGGCTGGTTCGGCCATTTTTGTAATCCAGCCGAGGGCCCGGTCCCGAGGTGACCGGACTAGAGGAAGACTAGAGGTATTGGAACGTAATTTACTCATCAATATATTTCAAAGCAAGGTTTGTATCGTACAAAATTTGTACTCATACAGACTTCTTATTGATTTTGTGGGTATACCGGGAAAGCGCCAACACTACTCCAGGTAGCCATGTAGCCCGGGTAATCGGGCGGAAGTTGGAATGTAAACAAATAATAAACGCTCTACAGATTCTATGATCATTTGGGTTCTAAACTCGTCGGACCTTAAGCGGACCACAGATGCCTGTGACAGTTTTCATAGCATGTTCAAAAATCGTTCCGCTTCCCCACCTGAACATTCTCACCTCCCGTGACACCCTGAAGAACAACGCAACTTCAACATAACAAAAATGTCAGGTCAATGCAGGTTCCAGATAGATACGACATTCGTATATGAATACCGGCAAACCAGAGGACTTACGCAACGAAGGTAGAAAACCCTGGTTCATCAACAGTTCGTCGATAGACAACTTTTGCAGCTAAAATCGGGGAAATCGAAGTACAGGTAAATTTGCATTAGGCCTTTATAAAAGTAAAGATAACCCGATAATAAAGAGAGAAACTAAATTAAGTACGAGAATATAGGTTTTACCTGTACACCACTATTTGCTCACTGTTGTCGTACTTTGACCGTCAATTATAACCTTAGGCCTACTAGAGGAAGTTAATAAAGTGTTGCCAAATCGCTCTGGTCTAATAAAACATATGGTAAAGTATATCTTTCGTCTGCTTTGAAATCCATTCCTATCATATAAAAACAATCAGACGGAATCATTGTTTGTAAAATTTGTACGGCAATAGTATTGGACGAAAGGGGGTGAGGGGGAATCATATGAGCAATCAACCATCGGACCATTTTCATGCGGTCTCCTCTAATTGGTCTAATCTTAATATAAAGGGTTTTATTGGACACAAAACGAAACGGGCTTTAAAAAATACCATACCTTATACAATCAATCTATACAATACCTAACACAAATCCTTATATTAATCGGCAAGACTTCTTAATACAAATCCAACTACACCTCATTTATTAAAATCAGCCCATAAATAAAGAAGTTGTTGTGATTTTAAAGTTTATCATTTTTGACTCAGGATTACCGGTAGGGCTACGCTTAAAAGTGCTAATAAAGATAAACCCTTACATATATGAATTTGTTAATACATATCAATTGTTATGTTACTAAAATTAGTTTTAATTTTTGTATTTTTTAAATTTGAAATCAATAATCGTACTGTAGTTTTAATATCCTTAATGTCATAGAGACGGTTACAATCAATTTTTACTTTTACCTGCATGAACAAGTATATGGACAAAAATAAAGAACATTAAAATTATTTCTAAATTTATGGTTCGCAAAAGTAAAAATAAAACTAACTAAAAGTCGTTAACCTAAATTTATTGGGAATTGGGAAAACCAAATAATCAAACATAAATCTTATTTCTATTGCATTTTCAAACATATTTTTCTTAGTCTTCGCCTGTTAATTATGAACATAATATTGTAATATGAATGAATCATGAAATGCCTATAGAAATGTTATGATCGAAAGACGTATGCGTCTGTCAGCTTCAGGCCGTAGACTAGCTCGGCGAGGCGCCGCGCCGCGGCCAGAAACGGCGTGACAAAACGTGTTGTGGGCTTCGATGTCCTCAGCCAGCCCGTCAGCCAACGCAGTGTGTGTGTTGGGAGATGGGAGATCAAGAGGGGGCAGCGGAGGGGCTGATGGGATGGGCAAGCGGTCGAAGAGGGGGAGGGGAAGGATAGCAACGGCAGCGCGGCGACGTAGACGTTCCGAACTAGCTCAGCTGTCGCCTTGGACGTAAAAGCAGACCGTGTACGCTTGTCCCATTAAGATGGGTGATCTACTAAGGAGTATGCTTAATCTATGGTACTACTCAGTATTTGATCTATTGCCTTTATTTTCTCTCTGTTCCACGCCACACCTGGCCGGTCTCATGTCACCATAGAACTCTATTAATACACCTGGAATGCTAGCGCAGTGGAGTTTTTGAAGCGAAACACGGTCCTTCCCCCTCCACTTCTTAGGCAACTTCATCAACTGAGCGATTTCTGCCGGCAAATATTTTAATGTGCGCACTCATTAACACGCTCCTCCATCGCACAGGGATCATCCGATTCTAATGAAACTTATATATTTATTATCTGGAAGAACTTAGGATTCTAACGGAGTAAACAACTTACAGATAAGTCAGTTAACAGAATTATAAAAATACAAAATATAATTAGCTAAACAAATTGGAACATAAAAAAGTTAGTAAGCGTAAACTTTTTTTATTTTTGGGGTAGAAACAAACTTCAAGCGAGAAAAATGTTGAAAATGAGTTGAATAACAACTTTTATTTGAAACATTTGTTTATACAGACTGTAGTTTTCTTACATTTAAAGGCTAAACGCGCGCTTTCAACATCGCCACCGCCGCCGTCGCATCGTGTCGCTGTCCCGCGCCGGAAACATCCTTTATTCCATGATATCCGTTCCCATGTTTTTAAGTTGAGGAATATTTTTTGCTTATATCTCAGTATGTCTCAAACTCTAGAAGGTGGTTGACGACTATGTATTTATAAGTGATGCTGTTATTTCATCATGCCAACAAGCTGTGTAGCATTCAACTGCAGCAATCTTGCGAAGAAAGGGAGCGGGGTTAAGTCAACTATTTTACAACTAACTTATATTATTTCCAGTTCGTAGACTTACATATTAAAAATATCATCACTTAATTTTAAAATGTAATTTCCAATGTAACTAAATCGTGCGGAATTCATGCATTTGTAAACAGTGCAATAAATTACTTTGGTGGCAACATTTTTTGTTCCTATCCGATCACCTCCCCTGACGATGATCGGCATGAGTTACAGCTTGTAAAAACTATTTGCTATTTGTTTTTCAAAGTACGATGCCATGATTTAGCTCGGACTCGATCCATGGAAGAAAATAAAGCATCAATGGGCCTAAGGCAGAAACTGAACAAGTTAATTTTATTTAATCACACTAAGATCTCTAAGAGCAACTGTATAGTCTTATATTGTAATAAAATATCGTTTCAAATTGGGTTTCAAATTAATTTTGAATGTTAACCTGTTCCCTGTGTCTTTTTACATGCTACCGTATATGTTGGTTCCTCTTGTGATTCAGTTTATTTAATACAAAACAGCGGTAATGAAACAAATATCTATTTCCAAAATAAAAACAAGAGTGGCCACCATAGACCACTTACTGCCTGTAAAATAATAAGTCATAGTTCAGCTTGTTAATACAATCAAATTCGTGTTGTATAGCAAAGTGCCCGTCAGTTAGCTGGAATGAGTGCGGCGCGAATCGGTTTGAGCGCGGGAAACGTTAATACCTTCTTTACAGAACAAATAAATCAACTTATGAAAAAAGGTTTGGGATACAAATTCTGGATCAACTAATTATCTACAACTTTTCCGCTGGAATTTTCTTTTCAACCCCAAAACAAAAAAAGTTTACGCTTACAGACTTTTTCGTGTCACACTTTTAAAACACTAAATAGTATTCATTACTACAAATAAATAAATTACCAAACTACAAGAAGTTTATACCGTTAGATTCTGTAGTTCATGAAGATCAATAATATATACACTTTATTGTAATTACATGAATATGGCGAGGCGCAAAAGCGTGTAAACGATAGGGCACACAATGCTGAAATTCACTGAATGGCCATGAGTGCCTAAGAAGGGGTGGGGGTAAAGACCGATTTCTTGACACAGCCCGAGCGTTCCAGGTGTATTAATAGAGTTCTATGCATGTCACACAGTTGGGGAATCTCTGTTTTAGTGTGTTGAAATTCGTGAAACATTTTTATAGAACTGACTTTCAAAGGTGGGGGTGGGTAGTCAACATTTCTGATTCTGATATGTTTGATATATGCGATAAGAAGGGAGCAAAAATGCAATAAGGCGAACCTCAATATTTGTTAATATTTAATAACTCAAATTTTTCCATTCCCCGTGAAGTTTGAGTTATAGAGGTTCCACTGTAAAAATAACCATTCAAATCATATTAAAATTGAAATTTGTTAAGTTAGCTAAAATCATTTTCTAACTTTAGCAATAATAATGACTGTGTTTAGTTTATTGATTATTATGAGTGAACGGAGTGAGAGCACCAATGTACTAGCATAGTCAATGATTCGTTGTCCGCCAGTGTGTGTGTGTGTGTGTGTGTGTGTGTGTGTGTGTGTGTGTGTGTTCGAAATGCAATAACATGAAAACGGCTGGATGGATCGTTTTATAATTTTGCGCAACTGTTTTCCAGTACACTTTACAATACCAGTTCAAAGATGGATCACATTATTTTAACAGTTTTTTAATAATTAACATTTAAAACTTGTACAATTTCCATTGGGTAAAGCATTGGACAAAAATTACTGTTGTTAAAGTGTGAGATACTATTAAAATATTGTTTCGTAGTGACAAAAACTACTTACAAATCATCCCATTTATATGTTTTATGATTATATAAATAAAGTACTGTCCGTTTAATATTAGTTCGTAGCATCTATCAAAGGTTTTTGAAATTTTTAGATAAAAAACAATTACCAGTTTTTATAAGTTATGACAATGTTCTCCTGTATCAAGTTGTTATGGGAGGAAGTTATTCGTTTTGATGCTAGATTGCAGCATCCTAAATACTTCCTTTTATATTTACTTCTACCAGCTGTGTTACCAATATACCAGTTTATATTTTTCTGTATTGTCCTCTGGAGCAAGAATATTTGTTTGATAGTTGTTGCCGACATTTTTATTGAGACTTACGTTGTAATCAGTAACTTTCATCCGCATTTTCTGAATTCACTCATCCAGTTACGGGAATATTTGATCGCACTCCTAGTTAATCTTGGTATTAAAAGAAATTAAATAGTTTACATTTATTTGTTATGATCTAATCACAACTACAGTATAATATAATACCAGATAAGGATGCTTTTTGTTTTAATAATCATTATTTTAAAATGTAATGAAAAAAGACCATCTCATGTTAGGATTAAGTATTTTAATTCCTTGCCATTGAAAATAAAAACTTATTATGCTTTGGAGAAATAAACATTTTTCGATATATTTATGTATGGTTGTATATTTTTGAAAAGGTATCTTGAATTAAATAAGAATTGTGTCAGCAACCCATAAACATCAGTACGGATTTAAGTAAAGTTTGCATGTATACTTATGATCCTCAGTTAACCCATTGCAGACGAAAGACACACCATCCAAAGTTCTGTGTTCACCAAACTTGGTTGTGTTTCTTGAGATTTCTGCTAGATTGTGCAGATATGTATTTTATATTCTGCTTTCAGTTTCATCCGTGTCATTCGGTCGTGAGATTTGTTTGAGATATTGACGATAAATTACGTTTGTAAAAACTTTTACATAATATTTTTGGATAGTTAAAGTGACATACCTAAGTGATAATGATAATGACTTATTTTGGGAGGGAAATAATTTAGTTTGCGTTAGTCCCCGAAACTTGTGCAAAATCAACAGTTAAGTGAGGCTTTCGCCAGCTTCTAGGGGCTGTGTGCCCATTTTTTGACTGCCCGCAGAGGGTCAACATATTTTTACCACTGCGGCAGTCAAAAAATATAAAAATATCAAGCATATTAAGCACTTTTGTGTACGTTTGGTTAGTGTACATTTTTATACTCGTTTCAACTTTGATCAGAATCTACTCTCTCATTGTGGTTGTCACCTTTAAAAGCATTTCCACCTTCAGCAAATCAGTAACTTAATTTGTTTCCTTGATCTAGGCCCTAAAAAAATCAGGCCCTAAAAATCAGGATAATTATGCAATACATTTACCTTTTTCCGAGTAAATAATAGAAAAGTGTTTTGATGTACTTTTTTAGATAAATAAGGATTGTAATATTTACTATGCCCTCATAACACCCTGCTAAAATGAAAAGACAGAGAGAATAAATTAAATAAAAGTTACAAACAACGTAAGAGCATAGCAAGGACTAGACTGGTTAACAGTATCATGTGAGGGAACTGTCTCACTGAATTCTCCATCTATCTTCTGTTTGTGTTAATTTACAAAACAATTTTGTCTAATAAAATAAACTTGCTATTAAATTCTTTGCTAGTTGTTCTGCATGGATAACTATATTATCAAATGTAAGTAATAATTAAATTGCTGCTATCAAGCTAACAGTTTACTGTGGATTTATGAATTGTTACATAGTTTAGTGCTGTGCACTATTGTAGGAAATTTCCTATTTGTCACAATAAATTTGTTCACCAAAAATATGTCAATGTTACATCTTTTTTATCGGAGAAGTAACTTAATTTTAATATGACTAACACATGTCATTTTATTAATATTCATTTTGATGTTTCAGACTCAAGAAATGAAGATTTCAAATTGCCATATATTCAAGTTTCTAAGAGCACTCCAGATCATTTGGAAGAAGAAGACACATTTGAAGATGCACAAGAAAACAAGTTGAACCTCACTGTATTAGCTGATAATTTGGATAAAATTCACTTAACTACTCCCGGGAAAATCAAACTAAGGCCAGATGAATTCACAGGTTTCAATATTGCTGAATTAAGCAGCCCCACTAGTGATAGCTTTAATGAAAGCTATGAAGAAGACTTACAGTATTCACCCAAAACCGCAAGAGACAGTCATAACAGCAGTGGTTCATCTGTAGAGAATCTAGGAACTGTAACCAATTCCAGCATCAAAAACCAGAGTATTAATAGAAGTTCTGAGATATCAACTTCTGAACATGATGTTATACCAAATGAAGATTCAATCATTGAAATTTCTTCTGAAAATGAAGTTTTGGCTAGTGAAACTTCTTTTAAAGCTGAAACTAAATGCCAAATTATAACTAAGGAGAGTGTAAATAATACTAAAATTGATATGTCAGAAGAAGAAACTACTGTTAAAGAATTTATGGATGAAGATGAAAATTCATTAGAAGTTTCTATCGTTAAAACTTCTACTGAAAATGAAGTTATGCCTGGTGAAAATGTGTTTAAAGCTGAAGCTAAATGCCACGTCATAACTAAGGAGAGTGTAAATAATTCCAAAATTGATGTTTCAGTAGAGGATACTTCTGTTAAAGAATGTATGAAAGAAGATGAACAACATTCATTAGTAGTTTCTATCATTGAAACTTCTTCTGAAAATGAAGTTTTGCCTAATGAAAATTCTTTTAAAGATGACGCTAAATGTCAAATCATAACTAAGGAGAGTGCAAATAATACCAGAATTGATATTTCAGTAGAGGAGACTACTGTTAAAGAATGCATGGAAGAAGATGAACATTCATTAGAAGTGTCTACCATTGAAAAGTTAGGAAGTGAAAGTACATTTATTCTTGCAAATTTTGAAAATCAGACTAATTCCCCAAATGTGGCTAAGTGCCCCTCAGCTGATTATATATCAGTAGATGATATAATTAGTAACAAAAAATCTGTGGAGAACAAAACTATTAAAAACTCTATTGAAGAAGCTCAGTTTTCATCAGGTATTGGTATTAATGACAATTTAGAATATGAATGTGCACTTACTGGAGAAAATTCTGAAACCCTTAGTGGCCCTCTGAATGGGACCTCATCTTTAACAAAATTTGACGACAATCTCAACCATTTGGCTAAAGAATTAAACAACTCAGTTAACAGTGAAAGTGAATCAAGATTTTCAAGAGATGGTGGTTATTTAAGCAACAAGAATGAAGTAACAATATCAGATGAAAATGTCAGTTCTGGCTCCAAAGATTCTTCTTTCCAATTAAATGTATTCTCTGAGGAAACTGAGACAGTTCTAGATTCTAGATATCCTTTAGATGATTCTAAACTTGATGTTAATGAACAGTCAGAGCCTTCTGCTCAGGTCATTAATACAAAAAATGAGTCAGATGTTTGTCTTAATACCAGCAACTTAGTAAGTGAAATAGTGTTCTCTTTTGGAAATGTGAAGGATGATTTTGAAGATTTGTCAAATAAACCCATGTTTTTTACTGAGATTACAGGTGGCGCCAATCCCTCAGACAATTCTTGCGGAGTTGTTTTAACAGATTCTGAAAATGATGACAGCCCTTTGACAAATGATGAAAAGACCATTGTGAATACAACAAATGAAATTCAAATGGCAACTGATAGACATGGTATCAGTGAAAATAATGCAAATTCTAATGCTAATATTGGAAATAATCCCAGTGAGATACAACTGTCAACAGTCAAAAGTGAAACTGAGCCTGAGTCCAAACAAGTTAAACAAGATCATAGCATTTTAACACCCAACAATGATTCCACTTTGATTGTGAGCCATGATGTGTCTGATTTATCTGAGGGGAATGACATTATAATAACAAATTCTTATTTATCAAAAAGTAAAAGTTCAGACAATATTAGCATGTATAGTTCTGAGTTACTTCAGGCTGACATCACAGATAGCATTGTTGAAGGAGTTGTTGAACCTCAAATTGAATTTAATAATGAACCAAAGCATATTCAGGGAAATGATAGCAAAGATGAAAAATCAATCAGTGTAAACTTAACTGCTAATGAGGACAGTATGAAAGAAATTAAAAACGAAAGCAACATTCGTTCAGATAAAGAAAGCTTTAATGATAGCACAGAGCCTGTCAGCACAAGTTGTAGTAAGGATGAGACTCCAGTTAGTTTTTCTGATCATGAAGAAAGTGAATCCAATAAGATATATGTAAATTCTGCAAAGGGAGATTTGATTTTAGAAGCCACCTGTGATGTATCTCAAGCAGGTTTAAGTGTAAAAGGGTTTTCTGAATATTTTCAGAATACCAGCCCTCTAAAGAATGAAATTGAAGAAAATCCTAATTCTAACTATGACATCTTTGTAAGAGAGGAAAGATCCTCTGTAGATGATTACAAAACTGCTGTTGAGTTGGACAATTATTGTAGTTCAATAGGGGAGACCAATTTTATTGAATCAAGTAAAGAAGCAACAGTTATTATTGATCAGTCTGGTAGCACGAAGACAAGAGAAATGACTGGAGATTCCATTGTGTTCTTGAACAAAGCTACAGATAAGGTTACAATTAGTGATCAAGAGTGTCCTTTAAACTCAGAGGTTATTGGCATTAATACTAATGCTATCATTGAATCTTTCAGTAAATTCAAAATAACTCAAGATGATGGCATGGGAAAATCAGATGATGAGACTTCTGTTAAGAATACTAATTTCACAGTCCAGTTGGAGAATGAAGATATAAGTTGTAAAACTAGTTTGAGTCCTCTTAAATCAGGCCAAAGTAATTTTAAGCCAAATGAAGATGTTCATAGCATAAATGCACCTCACATTGAATCACTTTCAAACAAACTATCTGATCAGGTCTCATTAAGAAATCTCATTTCGCCTGAAAATAATAAGAATATTGATCAAAATTGTGATACTTTACCAACTGCTATTGAGAACAAAAATGATCAAAATATGTGTGGCAACCCAGATGAATCAGAAACAGGTATTCAAACTGAGAGTCAGTTAAGTAAGGATAAGGAAGAGTTTAACTGCTCTTTGATTGGCAGTAACTCAAATACAGGGTTGAGCATTGACCCCAAGTTAAGTGCAGGATCACAGCAAGAAACTGAATCAATGTGTTCACTAAATGAAGGTTCTGTTAATGAAATTAATAAAACTGAATTTGTTCAGTTGGATGATAAAGTGCTCCACTTTTTAGATAAGTTAGAAAAAACACAATCTGATATGAAACATACACAACAATATTTACAAAGTAATACTTGTGAAGAAATTGATAACCCACTAACAGATTCCTCTAAAGTGTCCGATACAACTGATAACAAAGCTACAGTTGTTTCATGCTCAGAAAATGTTTCAGTAACAGCAGCTTCATGTGATGCTCATTTTGAAAATAACACCAATAATAATACTGGCAATCAAGAGTCATCCATTGAAGACAGTATTGAGGTGTTGAAATCACAAATGAATGATAACAAAGGGAATGATATTTACTCACAAAACCTTAAAATATTGTCAAATTCTGTACAAATTAAGGATAGATTAGATGATTTGGGGTATGAAGATAAGTTTGACTACCTTGAAGAATTATATTTTGATGAGAGATTGACTGAAGAAGCGGCTAATGTATCAGAACATATATTAAATGTTTCTCGAGAGTTGAACAACTCTGATTCAGAAGGAGATAACAATAAAACTGTAATAACAGTTGAAAGTAATCTAACAATGAATACTGGAAGGACACCACCTTCAAAACCAATCACTCCAAAAACACCACCCTCATGCTCACCACCATGTAGGAAAGCAAGCAATTATTTTGAGGCTCAGTTTGAAGTTCCTGAATCTTCAATAGAGTCTTATATGGAGGTATATTTATTAAATATATGTTTTTATTCATTGTTTGAATTTTACTGGGAGTATTTTAATTTGTTGAATCAATCATTCAAAATATGCCTTTTAAACGTTATAGAAAAGTTGTAAAACTGCTAAAAAAGTCTTGCGCATTAAGATTTTTCTTCTTGGGTATCAAATGCTATGCATTTAAATTCAAACAAGCTTGATATAATTTGCTTGACTTGTAGAAGTGTTTTTTTTCTAGTCCAAGCTTTTACTAACAATAATTACCCTAAATTCTAAGGGAGTTTTTAAAGAAATACTCATATCGTGTTTAATAGACAAGTATTATAGGCTGATTATCCCTCAACTACCGAAGAGGAAGAGACTAAATAAAAATAAATAAACTTCTTTATTGTTCGAAGACAATACATGTATTCATAGCATGCTTCAAAACAATAATTGCATTTAGAGATAAAAAAATAAAGCTATAGACTAAGAATTTACCGGTAATCATAAATATAGTTAATGCCAAATTAACTGAACTACTACATAATTTAATACATAACTAAGCACAGATAGTAGCTCCTAGTTTATCACAATCAGAGCCATGTGATTGTCACTGAAGCTGCCTATAATACAGTTAAACAGATAAGATGTCCATGTCATAACATGAAGACAAGTAAAGCCAACACCATAAGCCAGTCTCTGGAGTATGTAATATAAATTAATTGTAATCTTTATTGTTATTACTTTACTGGGGAACAATAATATGACATATATATGATAGACTCACATTTAGTTTATATCATTTTAAGGAATATTACCTTAGGTATTTAATAATTTCAATTAGCCCTCTATGATCTAGACTTCATTTAGCTATAATGAATCTGAGTTATCATACAAAGTATCTATATATGTAATTTCGTAAGACAAATCTATTGCGTCAAAATTTCAAGCGCTATTCTTCACCTACAGCTTTCGTCAATGGCTCATTTTAAAACTTGAGGGCCAAGGACAGTGGGAAAATGTCAAAATTTACCTGGGCTACGCCCCACTGGACTTTAAAGATCCAATTATTTTCTTATGGAAATATCGCTACAGTAAATAAGCAAAAATGAACTAATGATCAGCTGTGATTATTTATAATGTGATTTAAAAGCTTCCGTTTTGTTTATGTGTTAACATGTGTCCTCTAAAGATTTATTTACCCTAAGACGGGTTACACACTGGTGTCTCAGACATCATGTTTTAAGACATCTGTCTCGTCTGATGGAACTGAGTGCGACATGTATGTTTCATGCGTGTCTCGTGCCTCATGTTGCATGCATTGTTGCCTTTGCGGGTGCTGCGCTGTGTTCACTCGAGTGCAAAATGTCGTCAGAGGACGAAGAATTGTTATTAATTACACTTATCAGAAGACGATGTCGATGGCGTAGACTGTTTGGTGTTCAGTGGCCAGCAATGGGATCGCTGGACAATGAAGTCTGAAGTGGGTTGTAGACGGCTGACTGGTCCGGTCTGCAATGTGCGCATGAGCGGACCTGCTGCCCGTGAGACATGTCTTACCAAACACCGACCAACCGGTCTCACGAGACACGTGTCTGGAGCAGATATGTCACGTCGCAACAATGTCTCAAGCAGTGTATAAGTCCCTATTCATTAGGAGTTCATCATCGGAAGTTGCCTGACGCCATCTTGGTGTTCCATAATGCCAATGTTAACTTTGTGCCTCCGTTACTCCTCACCTGATTGCCAGAAACAATTAATTTTGGTGTCAAATCAAAGGTTCCGTCGTCCTCCAGGGAAATGCAATAGCCGAATTCGGATTTTGTTACAAATTAATGAGAACATGTACAGTGTTTCAGTTAAAAATGAAACTATTTATTATGAAACTATAAAACCCAAATTAAGGAATTCGACATTGTATTTCCCTAGAGGACGACGAAACCTTTAATTTGACACCAAAATAAATTGTATGTGACGATCAGGTGGGGAGTAATGGAGGCACAAAGTTAATATTGGCCTTATGGAACAAAACTCCCAATATGGCGTCTAGCAACTTGCGGTGATGAAGACTCTTAACACAGATTAGTTTGTAGGCCTCAGACAAGACAAATGTCTTAAGACACAATGTCTGAGACACCAGTGTGTAACCCGCCTAAGGACCATGCATAAATTACAATTACGTCATGCCATATTCAACCCTTTTTGACCCCCTTCCCCCATTGTCATGCTGCTCATAACCCCCCCTCCCCTCCTGTAATGTCACACTAAGTATTAAGTATTGAATTGTAGGTACGGTATTTCATCACTCTGTACCTGACGAATTCGCAGGCTTTAACCTCCCCCCCTTACTCTGTGTCATGTTCTGTCACGATGTGCCACGTTTCCTCCCCATTCCCCTCCCCCTCCATAAGGCGTGACGTAATATATGCACAGCCCCTTAGCATGCAAACAGTAAATTAAAACAAAATTTTAGGAACTATAGCCCCTACAAGCCACTAGTTGTGTTGTAATTTGTTTAAACTGTTAAATACAAATACTCTACTAGTACCAAAACATATATTTTAAACTGTCTCTTTCAAACTTCTCATCATTCCTAATTCCTGAACTTAAACTTCTCAGATGCAAGCCTGGCTCTTTTTCTAAGATACATTTTAGCTTGATTGGTCCATAATCATAACTGATGGGATCCATAGTCCTAACCTGCGGTCACCAAGATCTAGATCGTAAAGGACTCATTGAAATTATTAGATTACTAAGGTTAGATCTTAATATATAAAATCCAAATACTGACTGACTGACTGCCCGGCTGACCTATCACAAAATCTCCATAACTCTAAGGCCTACAGAGTTGAAATTTGACATGTAGGTTTCTCTTTGGCTCTAGGTGCTTGCTAAGAAACGGTATTACGAAATTTCCCTTGTGTTCTGCCCCGCTGGGTCCCAAAGTTACCATGTATTCCTTATGGAAATTCACTTTGGTTTGAGCTGATAAAAATTCATACAGCTGATCTTGATTCGTAGTTCCACAGGATAACCACAAATTAAAGTACATACAACTATCATAGTTTACGCGGGCGAAGCTGCAACGGGTCGGCTAGTATAGTATAAACCTTTAGTTTTGTTGTATGTCATACAACATTTTAATATTAAGAAAATTAATGCACTAAACTTCCTTTAGTCCATAATGCTTTAGTCTTAAATACCTGAAATACCTTTTTAAAGGACATAAGAGTAATATGACATTTGTGTGCGTTTACACAACTTCCTGTCAGAGATTACTTTATGTCCAGTGATGGGGATGTGGGGAGAGCTATGCCCTCAATGTTTATTTTATTACACTACTATTCATGACTTACCAACTATGAAACAACTAGTATTGGCGGCCGCTATCGCGATCGCAGGAAATAATCAGCTATTTCAGGAACAAAGCTTGTAGATATAGAAATTCACAGCTGAGTACTCCCGGCACTGCTAATGTATGCTAAAATGGCCTAAAAACATGAAACTTTACTCCCAGCTCCGCTAATATATGCTAAAATGAAACTTTAAGCTACCGTAACTTAAATAAAGTTGCTTCTCATGAAAAACAAACGACACGTGCAGTTTCCCCGACCTCGATAACCCCTAAAAATATCTTTTCGTAGCTTGGGAGCCATTACAGCTCGAGAAACAGCTGTGGACGGATGGACGCACTGAGCCACAGACAAATGCGAATTATATTATTGATAATTGTAATATAATGAAGTTCATAGAGAAAAGCTGTAGCAAAATTTCTAACTAAAAATTAACAAAAAAGAAAGTCTTTAGTCCAGTGATGACAATTTTGTGGGGGTAGCTCGAAAGTAGGTACTGTAGGAAGGATGAAAGTTGATAATTTTATGGCTGACAATGTACAATTATATTTTTGAGAAATCCAGTTGTTATTATATTATTATTAAATTCATTGGATTAACAAAACTGTGTTTCATAAGTGAAATTAACTGATAATTTTTTTTAGATTGGAGAATTTATTCATTTAAATGTTAATCACCCGTTTTTGTGTCCTCCAAGGACTAAGCCTCTGAAAGGCTAAACAAATAACACATTATATTAATACTCAACAAAATAGTTCCACCAGTAGCCTATCCAATAACAAGTTTAAAATTTATAATACATTTATATATGCCTACTCAATACAAAACAACTGTCCAATTATATTTATAGCTGGTATGTTTTTAAGCAATATATATAGTTTTTTTTGTTTTTTTTTAATTGTAGATTAGATCATCATGCTCAACATAGTCAACTTGCTCTGCAGTTAGTTATTGTATATTAGGGATGGGTCGGTTGCATATTTTATCGATTCGGTTTCGGTTCGGATTTTTACAAAAAACGGTTGTCGGTTTCGGTTATTTTTCAAAGAGCTTACCTAATAACTGTCTCGTCCATACTTTAAATTTAAGTTTCTACCTAGTTTCTGAAATCCTGCCTAAAAAAAAAACTTCAATTGATTATATACCGGTACCTATAAATCCCTATTTCATACTTTGCTTCACTGGTTTACATAAATACTGCTGCAGAGACACTATGCAGGAGAGTTGGTAAAAATTCACAAGTAATCAATCAAAGACAAATCAGATGAATTCAAATTAAATATTATGGGCCATTACAAAATTAATTAATAACCTAGGCTTAAAACCTTGTTTAGCCAAATAATAACAAGTTAGCCTAGGGCAATAACATAGTCTAAATAATCTTTAACTTAAACTTTAAGATGTTAAGGTTTACGTTTAGCCTACTGTAGGCCTAACCTTAAAAAAAAATAAGTATCTGTTTTGCTGATATTTTAGTTTTGCAGACTTTGGAAACCCAGAATCTAATCATAAATACAGTTTATAGATTTCATATTAGTTTATAAAAACCAAACCAGAACATTTTAAACAAGGAAGTGATCACAAATAATACTCCTAGGCAGACAGACAGACCGGCATTTTGTTGTGTCCAAGCTCAAGGTAGTGTTTTGCTCACTTTCAGACATCTTCCATTAGCACCTTTCATGAATAGAGAGCAATAAATCACTTATCTGTACCTGTCATTCAATTCCTCTGAGAGTTTATTAAAACAAAGAATCCCATTGAATCAGGAGAATACTAAATTCCTAATTGGCTCTATCCTGTTTTAAGTGATTTTATTTTAAATAGCGTATACAATTTTTAATAAAACTTAGCCATTTTACAGTTATTTAAAAGGTATTTTATGGTTAATTTTTAACTCGATTTACAACCTTGTCAGTTGCAATTTAATTTTGATTTCAGCAGTATCCTACATTAATATAAAATAAACAAAATCAGTTTAATTTAAATTTATAATGGAAAACGAGCACGATTATAAAACAATATACATTTCCGTATTCAGAGAGAAAGATGTTTAACAGTGACTGATAATTGCACTGGGGACCTGTCAAGGTCAGATCTTTTTTCGCAACCAAACCCTCCCCACCCCCTTGCCTTGCTTCCTTATCTGTTGTCTCCATTCACATATATCCATAAATTGAAGTTCTGATAAACAGTGATTGTACTACCTATTATATCTTGAACCGAAAGTCGCACAACTTTGATTGACATTTTATTTTACTTGTGGTAATCAGACAAAAATGAGCCGCCATTTGTCTTAGTACGACAATTAGTTACGGTTTTAGAATTTTGAACTAGAAACTCCTTATCTATTGAATAAATTATGACCGGAAGTTGAACAATAGACCAGCAATTAAGAATGGGACAAAAAATATAGGGTCGCTCAGGGACTCAGGCCACTAGCTTTGCTTTCTTATCTGTTTTCCTCATTCACGAGACTCAGGCCATTAGCTTTGTTTCCTTATCTGTTTTCCTCATTCACGAGACTCAGGCCACTAGCTTTGCTTCCTTATATGTTTTCCTCATTCACGAGACTCAGGCCACTAGCTTTGCTTCTTATCTGTTTTCCTCATTCACGAGACTCAGGCCATTAGCTTTGCTTCCTTATCTGTTTTCCTCATTCACGAGACTCAGGCCACTAGGTTTGTTTCCTTATCTGTTTTCCTCATTCACGTACTTCCATAACTAGAACTCCTGTCAGTTCTCCTTTTGTGTTAGTTGAGAGTTATTTTGGGACTGGAAAAGAAGTGATTAATTGTCGGGAGGAGTCTTATTTCAACCACTTATTTTGTTGTTGTTTAGCTTGTCATTAGATATTTGTACAACATTATAATGCTTATTTCCAATACGAGCACTAACTGACAGTAAAATACCAAAACCGAGTCACCGAGTATTAGACCATCGGTTCTCGGTTTCGGTTTTTTTGTAAAAAACTAGTAAAACCGACAGCCGACACATCCCTATTGTATATCGTTTTAAACACACTTATAACACACCCAGTAATGCTGCCCCTTGACCTGAGGGTGACGTTGATGCTGAATATTTTATTTGATTGTAATTTATTCACTCACTATAAATAAATGAATTTTTGGAGTTATTTGTAACAAAAAAAGTTGGTTACTATTTCATCCCCAGTAGGGGATGGCAGTAATATGCATTAGTTTTAAATTAAATTAATATTATAATTCACTCTCTAGTATTATCAGTACATGAATTATGTATGGCAGTATTAGCAATAATATCAAAATAATTTTTAGAAACCGTGGGGGGGTTGTGATATTGGTCCCCATTCGGGGATGGCAGCACCGGACGATAACCGGTTGTTGGTTAGCAATGGTTACATCATGAAATATAAAATTTTGAACGAACCCCCAAAACGTGTTCAGGGGGTCACGTTAGGAACTTCTATGGTGGTCCCAGGCTTAACTTTCACTGTGCGGATCATGCTAATAGTTCACTTTCCATAGGAAATTCACTAAAAATGGCCGGATCAAGGTCACTGTCACTGTTATGGTGATTGTTGTCATTCGCCTCAGACTCAACACATTCTACAGTTCTTGTATCTGTATGGTCCCTAGAGGTTCCAGGAATTCCCTCTATAGATGAGAACAACAATACAAAACACATAAACTAAAACATCAAACTCAATGTTACAGCGGCAACAAAAGTTTTGGGCAATTTAAACTATTTACGACAACATCGCACATGCGTTCCCTGCAAACGACAACCCTCGACTGAACCCTTACCACAACGCTGGTGTAGATACACAGCCAAATAGCACAATAGTAAGTTCCCGAACTGGAATGACCGTGGCCGCGCACACACTCGTGCCATCCCCTTAAACTGACAGCTACAGCAAGCATGTTACGGTGAATACATTGTAGTTCTGGGTTTTAAAATCAGTCTTTATAATGTTCCAGAGTATGCGTGCAGTACTCCCTGCTCATCTCAATCAGAGTGAAGCTGGGCCAATCACAGCCGATGAGCTGAGCACCCAAGACCGTAAGTTCTCTTGAATCCACATAATTAGCTGTATATGACCTAGAACATGGTTCCTACAAGTCTTGCAAAAGTCCTCTGTTTTTTAAAACATTCCTGCAAGTCTTGCTTTCCACTCTATGATCCTTTTTTTCATTTTAGTTTTTGTCCATCCAACACATCTTACCTGCATTACCGAAAACTTAAATTTTCTTGAAATTGTTTTGTCACTACAGTTGTACCATATCTTCATATTGCATTAATTTCTTGCACAAAGTAAAGTTTTCTTACTACAACCAAATTTTCTTGATAGGGCTCTGCATGAAAAAATCCTGTGCATAGGGCTAAGTTTGTAAGAGGGGAAGTGTTGTGCAGAAAGGATTTCAAGATTTGTTGATATACAATTGTTGATGAAGACAACTTAGTTATGGGCAAACACATTATTCTACAAAAACCTAAATAACCGGTACCAGAACTTAAATTATTCATCTCTCTTGTATTAATTCTCTTTTACATGGTTGAGGTGTATTTAGTTTTAAATATCAGTCACAAAATATTGGAATATAGTGATTTATTTTATTAACTGCTAATATAGAGTAGACAACAAAAGTTGCACATTTCGTCTGGGTACTGCATTTTGTTTACATAGATGAGGACGATGTAGTGGTGATTCATATCGGAGTCTTGTGATGCGGCTGGCTCAACACATTACGTATTGTAGTTTATTTTAAAATCGTATCCTCTGTTTCAATATTTCATATCACATCAGGACAAATAAACAATGGGACAGGATTGGGTACAAAACAATTGGTTTGATATCACCTTTGACTAGCACTGAATCAAATGGATGAGAAGTAGTACTGTCAATTAAAAGGAAGGCTTTGTTAGATAAACCATTCTCTTAATTAGATTTGGTTACTGAAGGAACAAATTGTTTTTCTAAAGAGATCACCATGTTTTTTGCCATCCAACGGCCTTGAGGACAGGCTCGTTTTTGTCCACTGAGAACGCGATCAAGTTATACTATAGTTTGACCCGTCCGAGGTCCGATCCCAGTTAGTTCAGATTTGGGGGACTCCATTGTATTAGACCTTTTAATCCAGCAAGTTGGACATTTTGTTCAAGGCACATCAATGATTTTGTACAAAACAATTTTACTATAGCGATGCAATGTTAACAACCGACGTCTCAAGATATAGTGCTTGAAACAAAATGACGATACAATATTTATGGTTGGTATGTATCCGCAGTATTTGACTGTATAGCACACAACTAGGGTAAAAATAAACTTGGTAAATCTATCGATCAACAATGTCACACAAATTAATATTGTTTTTTCAAAATGTTGGAAATTTGACGTAGATTATAGAAGTGATAGTTTTTCCGTGGAAAAGTGGTTAAAACCCCGGAAAATCTTAATATATTTTTGTCTTATAATACTGTCATGTGGCTATTCAAAATATGCGGAATTTCACCCTGAACATGTATGTGCAATTATTTTCCTGATCACACTTTTTTCTCTGCAGAAAAGTCGGGAAAATGTTATAAAATAACTTTGTTCTTATAATACTGTCATGTGGGTATCCAAAATGTGCGGAAGATCACCCTGAATATTTACATCCAATTATTTCCCGATCACACTTTTTTCTCCGCGGAATAGTCCTTAAAACCCCGGAAAATATTCTTTTTAGCGAATTTCCCCTACAGGGAAAAAGCTATTACCGTAGTCGGTATGGTAAGACCTAGGCCCAGGACCATGAAATCTTTTCGTTTTGAAGTCCCCAGACCCCAAAAACACCATTCGTTCGAAACTGTGTATATATATATATATTTGTGTGTGTGTCCGTAGGCACGAAAACTCGTAAAAATGATCCGATTTTGATGAAACTCGGTATAAGCATGTAAAGCAACATTTATGACTTTAAGTTTGAAAACCAGTCAGATCGCTCTATCCGAAGGGGTATTTAGGGGGAGGGTTTTGTACCCCAAAAATGGGTTTTTTGAATTTTTTATATCTAATTTTTGAAATAGTCAAATTTTAGTTTTCACCATTGGATTCAGCTTAAAAAAAACCCACAATTTGTTGTTTTGATCATTCCTCTACGTCAATTGGTTACTGAGATATTGAAAGTGCTAAACACAGTACGTTGTCTAATTCTATTCTTATGGAGGAAAAGAACATTTTTATAGCTCGCTTATTTGTGAACGTATACTGACGAAACTTGGTATACAGCTTCAACTCGTTGTGGACTATTGATATTTGCTCAAAAAAAATATTGTTTGTCAAATTCTCCCATAGCAACAAACCTCAGCCCCCATGTTATTCTTTTGGAGAATAATTAAATGCTCTGTCCCCCTTAATTATGAACGTAAATTGATAAAAACTGGTATTCGACTTCATCTAGTTGAATTTTATTGATATTAGCATAAAAACCCATTTTTTGTGTTCCTTGTTGCAGCAGACCTGCGTACTCAGCCCCAATGTTATTCTTATGGATAATAATTAAAATTGTATATATCGCTTATTTGTGAATATATTTTTATGAAACTTGGTAAGTGGCTTTATGTAGTATTAAGACATTTATATCTCCATTGGAAATTCGCTGAGTATACAGGTTTGCTACAACTATTTTATAATTCTGTCATGTGGGTATTCAAATTGTGTGGAATTTCAACCTAATTACGTATGCCCAATTATTTTGCCCATCGGACTTAATAAGCAAAAAATTACTAATAAAAGCTTACAATTTATTCAACACAGAGCGGGCCCGGCGCCGTGGTTTTCACAGTGGCCACAACACTAGTTTCCAGTGGTTTTCATCTGCATTTAATAACGAGGTTAGGTTATAATAATATACCTATCATAACCTAACCTAACCCATGTTTTGCGATGTGCTAGCATGTTGATTTGACATTCAGCGCTCTGCGGCGTTTGGTTAGGTTATGATAAATAGGCCTAACTAACTATCATATCCTAACTTAACCCAACTGTGCAGAGTGCTGTATAACCTGCTTTGTTTCGCTGTGGCGATACTTTTTCTACGTTTTCCTGCGCGCTCCAGCTTTAATGGCTGTAACTCGCTTAGTAATAGTCGGATCAGGGAAATAATTGCACGTACGCATTCAGGGTGAAATTCCGCACATTTTGTATACCCACAATAATATAAGACAAAAATATTTTAAGATTTTACGATTTTCTGGGGTTTTAATGACTTGTCTTGTCCCAGGACTACCTTAAAATTGGTCTATACCAGTTTTGAGGCTGACATTGGGTACAGCAAATGAAGTTGTAATTCCATATGGTAAGTCTTTTGGCTGTCCATTATGACAAACTTCTCTTTCACCTTTGGTCCCTCCTTTTGCAGTGGCTATACTAAAATTCAGATCGGAGAGAAGCGGAAACCAGTCAACTGTGCTTATAAGTCTCCCCCTCGGGTCTATTGTGTGGGCTTGGGGTTGGTCGCACAGGTGGCGGCCTGGTAGTGAGTCACACTTCTGCTCTAGTACCATTATGAAAATTTGTTTGTAACAAGAAAATGTAAAAATAAATCACCTAATGTTGCGTATTGCGATCGTCTGTTTATTTTGATACCAAATTTGAAATAAATTGGTAAATGTTGAGTAACTAACCGACCCAGCTGCTATGTATGAAATAAACACACATATTTATTTATTTTATTTACATAGCCTACATCAAACTATCAGCACTATGAAATGTTACTAAAAAGTCATAAATCTAAGATTATATTTAAAAATCAATATTAATTAATTTCCCTTATTCACTTTTCCATAGCGAATGGAAAGCGGACTCGCGGCACCGCGGCGCTCTGTGTATTCATGGGAGAGAATGTGTGCTGGTTTTAATTCTCAAATGGACAAAAAAACTATTTAGTTCTCAAAACGTTAACACCATCAGAGTAAAATTGATGAGATGTAGTTCAATGTACCTTGCTTTGCCTTGCTGCTCTTTTACGACTTAAACAAACTGTGTTAAATAACAGTAATTGGCCTTCATCAACCACAATAATCTTTTTCACATTATATGTTTGAAAATCTATTTGTTACTGTTTTACTAGTTTTTTTTTTATGTTATCAGCTTTAAGAAGGCATAAATGAATATTTTGCATAGCTGACATTTTGCATAAAGGAAGTCTATTTTCCTGATAGGCATATAACCTGGCATTTGGAATCCTACAATTCGATGCGTCACAGTCATTACTTAGTCATAGTCATAAATCTTTATTAACTTTTTGCACATGTAGTACAATAAATAGTGTCACAGTTCATTTACATAAACAAAAAAATCTTATCATTAACATACAAAAATATCAATCAGCGTTATTTAGATTTAGAGAGGGCTGGTGGAAAGCTCTTCAATAGAATACAATGCTTTGTTTATTAGATCAATTTTCAATTTTTTTTTTATTTCAAGCCTTTTTCAGCTTTTATATTTTTTGGAATGTATTTTAAAAATACGTTCCCCATATATGTTGGTTTTTCTTTTTTTTCAAAAAATGTTAGCTGGTGGGGCTGGATAATTTTGTTCCTTCCTCAAGAATTATAGGGATGAGTTGGTAATTTAATATTAACGTTTAGTTTTTAATTTTTCGCTGCGAGAATAGATTTAAATATATCCTGACTGAAAATAGTAAAGATTTGCAAATTTTTAAAGTGATCCCTTGCCGAATCATCAAAGTTTAGCTTTAGCATAATTCTAATAGCCTTTTTTTGTTGTTTTAAAATACTTTCCATATTTATTTGTTTTTGTTGATTCTTAAAGTGGAATATAAAATAAAATGTGAGAATGCACATGGGCAAAATATATTTCAGTGTTTTTACATCATAATAGTAACTCATCCTCGCTAATGCATAAACTCCAGAGTTTATTTTAGTTAAAATGTTATGTATATGATCATTCCAATTTAGATGCTGATCTATTGTTAACCCCAGAAAATTTATACTATCCCTCTTTTCAATATCATTTGATTCTTAAGTTACTACTGGATCTTTTAAAGATCTATTTTGTGGAGTTTTAAAATTTACAAAATTTTGTTGCGTTTAAGAGTAAATTTTGTTTTTTTAAGAAAAATTCCAATATTTTCTAAATACCTACATGCATAAATTTATGTTTCCTCTGGCAATCTTGATACCACCAAATTTTCATCATCAGCATATAAACAGAGGTCACTATTCAGGTTATGTACTAGTGCCCTATCCCTTAGATAGCAAAGAAAGAGCAAAGGCCCTAAAATAGACCCGTGGGGTACACCAAATTCTAAGCTGTTAAACTGAGAAAAGGTTTTTATTTATTTTTTTATAAATGAGTAATGACCATTTATTTGGTCATTCATTACACAAGGGTTGAGTATAAGACATAAGATATTTATTGGCCTTTTTGGCATGCAATTCATGCATAGACAAATCAAATACACACAATACCACGAGGTATTTAGTCACTGAAACATACAATATATGAGACACATGCAATGGTCACGCAAACTTGATATAAAATTAAATAAATTAAAATTAATCTCACTTTCAAGTCAACAATTAGGCCCTACCATATACAAACACTGCAGCTATAATTATATCACAGTTATAAAGGCATGATAAAGTTTTATGGACTTAAATACATATAATCGCGGATAATAATAACAAAATAAAAATAAAAAAACGAATGTAAAATTTAACAGTGGTACTGGTTATACATAAAACTCTTGGCAGGGTGAGAAAAGACTAAATAACCGTGACAGACACAGTAACTTTTGGCCAATTCAGCCTCAGGAAGAGCAAAATATTCTTCTAATTTATAACATGGATTATTTAATAAAAATTTGGTCAGTTAATTTCTAAAAGCAGTGTAATTAAGATTTACCATGTTCAAAGGTAAAGTATTCATAAGTCTCAGGCCCATTATTTCAAAACCTAGCCTTGTCTTTTCTAGTCTAGCAAAAGGAACTTCAAACTTATTCTTATGTCTAGTGTTAATAGAATGAATCACTAGAGTTAATAGAATGAGTCACTTCTTACGGCATAACAATCCAAATTCTTAAAAGTAAACAACTAAAGATTAAAAATATAAAGATTAACAACAGTACAACATTTTCATTTCAACAAACAATGGCCTACAATGTGCCACCCTATCCGATTTATTCATAATTCTAATTACTTTTTCTTCACAAGAAGTAAATCCTGAATCCTTTAAAGAACTACCCCAAAAATTAATTCCATAAGAAACGAGGGATTATTGAAACAGAGCAAAATATGCACTACGAACATAGCCTACAGGAACATAGAATATTAATCTAGAAATGAGGTGTATCACTCTTGAAAGTCTTTTACAAAGGTTGTCCATATGTGGGGCCCATGTTAACTGTTGGTCTATAAACACACCTAAGAATTTTACATAACTACTAGATGCCACGTTTTCAGGAATTTACTTAAGACTAAAAATCAAATTTTTTGTTTTACACTTGTTTAACAGAAAATAATTTGCTGCAAACCAACCGGAAGCCTCCCTAACAACTTGATCTACATTATTTTTTTAACATTTCAAAATTAGAACCTGTCATAAGATAAGTTGTGTCGTCTGCATGCAAGTATGTGAGAAAAGGTGTACAGCTATGTAGATCATTAATGGACACCAAAAACAAAAAAGGGCCTATTATGACTCATACCTTAAGGTTCCTTCTTTAATTATCTGTTCTGTGAACAGATCAGTACCACTTACCATTTTTGCGATTAAATTATCGTACCATTTTGTTTTTAAATTGTTTATTTATTATTTTTGTAACATTTCATAGTTTGGTGAAGTTTGATGTATGTAAAATATAAAATTAAATATGTGTGTTTATTTGATATAGCAGCTGGTCGTTTAGTTACTCAACATTTACCGATTTACTTAAAATTTGGTATCAAAATAAACAGACGATCGCGATACACAACGTTATGTGATTTATTTTGATGTTTTCTTGTTACAAAAAAAGTTTGTATAATGGTACTAGAGCAGAAGTGTGACTCACTGACCAGGCCGCCACCTGTGCAACCAACCCCAAGCTCACACAATAGACCCGAGGGGGAGACTTATTGGTATGGTCGATTGGATTCCGCTTCTCTCCGACCTGAATTTTAGTATAGGGACAGGATCTCCGGGTTTGGTCCCCACCTGCCAACCTGAGAATGGATGGTCCCTGGCTGTTGTTCAAAGATACCCTGTCAGTTGAGTTTTGGAGGGCAGAATGCGGGTTGCCTGATTGAGAGCCTCATCGCAGCTGTCACAGGCGCACGGGGTGAAGGGTCGATTTGGCTGCTGTCCCATCTCACCCTTTCCTTTCCTGCTATATCCTATCTTTCCGGTAACCTGCGCAATATTCCCGCTTGTGGAAGATGTGACTAGTAGCTATGCTGGGGTTTCCTACTCCACAACAATGATGTTGATAGGTTTTAACGACTTTTCGGCGGGAAAAAACTATCATTTCCATAATCAGCGTCAAATTTCTAACATTTTGGGAACAAAATTTTAATTTGCGTGGTGTTGTTGATCGATAGATTTACTGTCGTAAGGTCAGACCCGTGACAACTATCCTACCTTAAATTTACATTTTATTTTACAAATTCCTAAATAATTTATCAGATATTTATGTTTCACATTTAACAAAAAAAAACACGATAAATTAACATAACCTGAAATAGTATTGAAAGGTGGAGTAGAGTGACATTGTTGGTATTTAATTTGTAGAAGCAAGAATCAGTTGAATTGTATTTCTTTGTAATTTTTTTTATAAAAATTCCTGTGGTTATTTTTATTAATATTATATAATAATTGCAATCCATACAAATATTGCTAAAAACTGTTTTCAACCGTTTAGCAAGAGGTGGAACGAGGAAAAATCATTTTATAAATAAACGGTATCAGGAAAGTGACACATACTTTCTCCCTTTTAGCCTAACTTTAATGAATAAATTACTTTTTATTTACTAAATATAGAATACAAAGCACGGTCGAATGTACAGAAAATCTTGTAAACAAGTTGTTTTAAAAAACATCCACCCAAATCCCTGCTTTGGAGGCACTACAGAATCCATTGCTACACTCGTGGTTTTAAGAGGGGAAATGCCCCCTATTCCCCCCCCCAGGGTTATTAAGGGGCAACATATTTCGAATTAACTCTGTTGGTCAATGCTAACTTGACAAGCATATCAAGTTTGAATGAAATTGATCAGTAAATAAGAGAGAAATAGTAACTTTTGTATTCCCCATAAGAATAACATTGGACAACGTACTGCGTTTACCGCTAAATGAAAATTTCAATTTTCTCCGAAACCAGCAATCGTAGAATAGTAATTCAAGATACTAAATTATTTAGTTTTTTGAGCACTTTTTAATGGTGAATAGTAATGTCTTTTTATGAAAAATCCAAAAAACTGAATTTTGGATGTTTTAAGTCCTGTAATTTCTGAACCCTAATTTTTCCAGGAATGCGGGTGGTGTCATTATGTTGGAAAACTAAAGTTCTACAAACTACTAAAGTTTAATCAAAATCGTTAGAGCCGTTTTTGAGAAATTTGGATTTTTCATGTTTTTTGGTGGTTTTGGGGGGATAATTACCTTTAAAAATCAAAAGTTCAACAAAAAGGAAAAAAACGCCTGGAGATATCGTGGATTAGTACCTACATTCCAAATTTCATAAAAATCGGCCCATTGGTTAGGGCTCTAGCTCTGTACACATCCACACAGACACACACACATACACACACACAGACAGACATCACGTAAAAACCATTTTTTGGGTTCAGGGAGCACCAAAACAAATATTTCCACTAACAACTCAAATTTGAACATTTTGACGAAAACAATACTTTCTCCATATACTATGTATAGAGGGAGAAAGTAAAAATAAGGTGATTTGTCTGATTTGGCTACCGGCGAAATTATTAGGAAATCATGGTTAATGTATTATTTGAAAGCCCTTGCTTGACGTCTAGATGTGTTTCTTGGGGGATTGGAAGACGACCCCATTCACACCTCGCCCCTTGGCCTTTCAAAGTTCCAGTGTTAATCTTATGGAAGAATAGGAATAAATGTAATTGAACTTTTTATTTTAGCGAATTTCCCCTATCGGGAAGAAGCTATTACCGTAGGTCTCATGGTAAGACTTAAGCCCGAGACCATGATAACTTTTTGTTTTGAGGTCCCCAGATGCCAAAAACACTATTCGTTCAAATTTATATATATATATATAAATATATATATATTCAAATTTATATATATATTATATATATATATAATTTATATATATATAAAAATTTATATATATATGTTCAAATTTATATATATATATATATCTATATATGTGTCCGTTAACACGATAACTTGAGTAAAAAACGTCTGATTTTGATGAAATTTGGCTCAAATGTGTAAAATGACATTCATGACTTTAAGTTCGAAAACCAGAAAAATCGGACCATGGGAAGGGGGGTTTATGGGGGTTTTAAATTTTCCAAAAATCAGTTTTTTGCATTTTTCACCCTTAAATTTTTATAAAACTTAATTTTGGTTTTGACCATGTTATAGAGCTTAAAAAAACAAATAATTTAGTATTTTGAATTATTAACCTAGGTTAAGTGGTTGCGGAGAAAATCCAAAAAAACCTGCCCATAAAATCTCCCATGTTAATCTTATGGGAAAAAGGTTTTTGGCTTTTCCTCACTTTATTTGAATGTAAACTTCACATTTGCTTTTACCAATCTGTTCAGTTCCACAAAACAATCATTTTGGTGTTTAAATTGTGATTCTACGCCCAACCATTGCAGAGATATTCGAAGTGCTAAACACAGTACGTTGTCCAATGTTATCCTTATGGAGAATGAATAAAATTTGATATCTCGATTATTTATTAATGTATGTTGATGAAACTTGGTATGTGGCTTCAAGTAGTACTGGTATATTGATATTTGCAAAAAAAAATTGATTTTTTTATTATTCCCGTAGCAGCAAACCTCCGTACTCAGCCCCCATGTTATTCTTATGGAGAATAAGTAAAATGTACTGACTCCCTTAATTATGAACATAAATTAATAAAACTTGGTATGTAGCTTCACTTGGTTGAGTTATATTGATAATTATATAAAAACCCATTTTTCTGTTCCTTGTTGCAGCAAACCTGCTTTCTCAGCCCCCATGTTAGTCTTATGGAGAATAACTAGAATGTCATATATCGCTTATTTATGATTGAATATCGATGAAACTTAGTATGTGGCTTCGCCTAGTTAAATTCTATTTATATTTGCATAAAAACCAATTGTTTCTGTTCCTTGTTTCAGCAAACCTACATACTCATTACCAATGTTATTCTTATGGAGAATAATTAAAATCGCTTATATGTGAATATATTTTTATGAAACTTGGTTTGCGGCTTTATGTGGAATTCAGACAAATATTATGCATTGGAAATTCGCTGAGTCTGCAGGTTTGCTGCGACGGGGGTATTTTTGTATTTCAACGCCATCAGCAGCAAAATCAGCTGTTTAAGCAAACTTCTGGAGTGGCATCTCAATGTAAACAATTGAGACGTTATACGAGCTGGATATTCCCAAAATTAAAAATATTTTTTCTCTAATTCGAGAAGCTGGATTTGCTAGTTTAAATTACTTCACATTAAGCCCATAACCCCGTAACCTTTTTAGCAAATTTACCTATAGGGAAGAAGCTATTTTTAGTCATAATGTGGTCAGTAAAGGTTGATTTTATAACCATTTTGGTTATGAAATTTAAAATTTTTGGACCGAAAAACCCTGATTTTGTTTATTTATTTTGAATCCCAACAAGATAAAATGTCTGGAGAGCTCTCTAATTAAGCGCAAAATGGTCTAAGTTAGACATAAGGAGGATCCTGTGCTAGCAGAACCATTACTAATATTGAGCACACAGTTGTTTACACCCACTTCTGTACCTCAGTGCAATAATATAATTGGAATAAAACTCAAATATTTACTAACATTGTAAATATTGAATTTGGCCTGATTAAAAATGTCTATGATTTGTAACAGCGGGACACAGCGTTTTCACTAATCCGTCACTAACTCGGCCTGTGCTGGATTAGTGAGAGTCTACTATATTGCAAAATATTTTCGTCTCGATCTAAGAGACAATTTGTTCCTCATCAGATGAGTTTGATTTTACTTGTGCCAGTTTTTCGGATTTTTAGCAATCTGAATTAGGACACCGCCACATTAGTCCGAATAAACTGAAGTGTACTTTTCCAGCCACAGTTTGAAACAGTAGAGGTGTGGTTAGGAAAATGAGTGAAGGGAATTATAATAATTTGAATAATATCAAAAGAATAAAAATATTAAAATCCCAGTAGAACTTAAAATAACTGTAACGTTTTGAGCTAAATTAAATTAGGTATTATCAGTGTAAATTTCTACTAAAATTAAAACTGTCGATTTTAGTGGGTTTCCAAGACGGAGCTAATCTTGACTTGGATTTCTTCACACAAGTCGGCAACACCGAAGGCATCATAAGGACATCGCTCACCCGGGACTCTCTCTATGTCAAGTTCGACCCCATCGTCGGTGCACTAGTCTCCAAAGCCATCAGTGACAAGTTCACCATGCCACCTCCATCTGCTCCGGTTGATGATAAGCAAAAGTAAATTAACTGTTACATGTCCTTTTAGTAGGCCTACCAACTAAATTGAGTAACATGAATAGTGATTTGAAACTACTTGAAGAACAAGAGATCAAGCGAGTCCACTGGGTTTTTTAATTTGTTGTTCATCAAATAAAGTTGCCTAAAGAAATACTAGGAAGACTTTTTATAATGGTAACCTTTCAATTCAAAGAAGTAAATTTATTTATTTATTTATTTGGGTCAATACCACCAAATGGGATAATTTAGGATAAGAGAAAAAATAATAAATAATTTCTAAATGTCTTATTTTGTTGAAATATTAGTAAGTTATATCATTGACAACACAAATTTGGTGTGGCAGAGCACAGTTTTCAGTTTTTGTATTTTAAATGATTTTTTTTCAGTACGTCTAACAGGGTCCAAATACAAATCAATCACACATACTTAACCCTAAAAAAATAAGTTAAACAAGTTTTTTTATAAAACTACCTTAATGTTACATTAATTAGGCAAAACCATAAATAAATGTCATACATAACATCTCACTTTTCATAATTTTTTTATTCTAAATAGCAAAGATTGAGTCTTAGGTAGTAAATGTTTATTGATATTAAACTTTAACTTTAAGTATATTCTTTGAAAAACTCTCTGAGGTGTGATACAAATGAGTGTTTTGTACAGTTTCATATCAAAACAAAAAATTAAATGTAGACATTTCTATTATTTAGTATGTATTTTTTCTCTGTGGCCGAATGGTACTTACCGTGACCTAATGGTAAGAAGCGTGACCGTCTGGTAAACTCGATTCACAACTTTTTAGGAAGATTGTAATGTACGTTATTGTGAATACAGCCAACTCCCGATTATCTGGGGTAATGACCGGTTAGAGGGTCAAGGATAACCCAAAACCACGGTTAAAACAAAGGGATTCAATAAATTAAATATTACGAATATAATAAATGTTTATCACTATTTTTATACTACAATATTGTGTTTTAATGTCATTTAAGATATATCTATGTAGATTAAATACTTTTGAAAATCTTTAAATTGTGAAAACATTTATAAGCAATCAAGATAATGATCGTTCAATACTAGCAATGATTGATGGCAGTAAATACTATCCAAAACTCCGAATTATATTTAATAGGTTAAAAATCTCTAAACACCGAACTCTCTAAACTACACCGAACTCTCTAAACTACACCGAACAGTATGCTGATTAATTCCGCACTGGGGGAAAACCCCATGAGGGTGAACAACGGCGGCGGGAAGGGCGATTGTTTTGAGATGTTTTTATTTTTAGACGTTCGTGTCCGACCGTCTGTCGCACTGCCTAGCCAGGTGCAGTGTCTAGAGCAGTGTCAAGGTCATCGCTCCCCATCATGTGCCCACGGCTCATTAGCGAGATTACAGGCTCTCAGATTATGTTGTGTTTACTAAATTGTTTGTATAGTATTTATTCTGATAAACAAAGTAAATTAAATACAGTGAATTAATAAGATAAATAACGTTTTGCAAACATAAACGGTCATTTCATTACAACAGTTACCGACCGGTCACGATATACCGTAGCAGTCACGTGACAGTTTTGGTCGTGACCGATCTGTATATTTGAGACATTAGTTTAATCATACCTTCAGCTTGGCCTTGTAGGCTAACCAGGTTTCGATCATAGGTTACATTGATCATAACGTCATACAAACACATTCAGTATTTTGATCTTACAATAATACCTTGTAATTAATAAGCGTGACCGTATGGTTTTCTAATTAATACACAGTAGAATTCTTACCTGGTGTTGGCTATATTTCCGAAGAATTACAAAACTTTAAGAAAAACAACATACTGCTAACTCACAACGAAGAGGTGAAGATCAAAACGTAGTGAATTCCCACTATTTCTGCCATTGCTTTTTTTTCTGGCGAGTCCATTCATTTTACACGCCTTTGAACCACAGGCGTTCGGAGACTCAAGATTTTTGATAAAAAAAGTCCTTCTACCCGAAATTCTCCAGATAGATGTTTGCAGATGAAAGTACAGGTTATATCTGCATGGTTTACCTACCTCTGTTGTTTGTTATTGTCTGCTTGACACATTTCTTGAAATGTAAATTACTTCAAACCTAGTTAGACGCGTGACCGGTAGGTTAATCGATACACTTACCATTTTCTGGAATTGCAGTTATTTATTAATTAGGAAGTAGGCTAGGCTTAAAAGGTAGGAGGAAAGGTTCTGCAAATAAAACAAAAAATACCCTCGTCGCAGCAAACCTGCATACTCAGCGAATTTCCAATAAATATATAACATATCACATTAAAACACTTAACAGGATTCATAAGAAATATATTCACAAACAAGCGATATTTAAAATATTAATTATTCTCTATAAGAATAACATTGGAGATGAGTACGCAGGTTTGCTTCAACAAGGAACATAAAATAACGGGTTTTTATGCAAATATCAATAGAACTCATCTTAGTGAAGTCACATGTCAAGTTTCATCCATATGCATTCATAAATAAGCGATATATAACATTTGAATTATTTTCCATAAGAATAGCATGGGGCCAAGTACCTAGGTTTGCTGCTACGGAAACCATAGGCGTAAAATTGTTTTTTTGTGCAAACGACAATAAACCACAACCAGATGAAGCCATATACCAAATTTTATCAGTTTATTTTCATAAATAAGCGAGATATACAATTTTTCTTTTTCTCCATAAGAATAACATTAGACAACGTACAGTACTGTGTTTAGCATTTTCAATATCCCAGGAACCTATAGGGGAAATTCGCTAACTTCCCTATAGGGGAAATTCGCTATCACTTTTCAGAAATTTTGATTTATTTCTTATCTTTTCATCTGAGACTAAAGTTATCCCATTTGGTGGGATTGACCCATTTACATCATCTTAAACACCATTACATGCATTTTTTGCCTGGGCAATAGACTTGTCATACTCACATATAAATTTAGGATATATTTTTATTCTAAATCGAAAATAATCAGGTAACACATCATGAAATTGATACAAACTGTAATGTGATGGGGGAAGTAAAATTAGCAGCCATCTAATGGAACTACTCTTACAGATTTCATGTGATCAGGAAGTCTGACAATTGCAGTCAAGATACTCAGTGACGCTGTACAAACAGTTCTGAAATGGAAATTTAGTTACAAGATTTTTGAATTTTTTTAAACCGGTCTCAATTTTAATGCGTTGGGTCAATTATTGAAAATTTCTAAGCAGAAGTATGATGGATATGTTTCTAGGAAATTTGTTTTATGGATAGGATACTGTAATATGGCAGAATTTCTAGTGGATTATCGGTGATAATGATTCCTTCCATAAAATCTTTGCAAGTTGGATTTAACAAGTAAAAATATTGAAAGATAAACAATGAAGGAAATGGAAAAATATTTATCCTAAAGTGCAGTTTACATGTTTCTCTTGGTCCCAAACCAGAGATTAATCTAATTACTCTTTTTTTTTCATCTTAAAAACTCTGAGAGCCTCTGGAGTTTCCCCAAAATATGTGACCATAAGAGATGAGTTAGTGAAAGTATGCAAAGTATACCTGTCTCAGAACCTCAAATTCCACGGATTGAGTCTCTGTTTTTACTTTGGTCAGAATTAAAAATAATAGTTGATTATATATTTTTTGCTTGATTACAAGTAAAATCGTTATGAATTGGTTTGAGCCACTCTTTCATCAAGTTTCTCGACAGTCAGTAACATGTCTGTTGTACAGGGAAGAGGACAGCCAGTGCCAGGAGGTGGAGGACGGAGGCGCTGCAGACGTCCAGAAGACTCCCGGCCGCAGCCCCGCGCTGGAGGCTGTACAGAAGCTTATCTCACTGACCCCGCCCACCGCAGCCGCTGGTACACCCTCGCCTGCGCCCACTCCTGCTCCTGCTGCCAAGTCGGTAGGTGATACCTTCCTCTACTATGGTACTGTCATTACACATCAAGGATTTCTTACGACCTAATCTGCGTTTACCGATATATAATCGTAAGCTAGTGCTCAGGCATTAACGCATGGGCTTAGTAATTTTATTCTATTCCCGATAACCTACCATGGGCCTTGGGAATAGGGTAAACTCCGATTTGTGCTGCACTCGAGCTGCAACATTTTTAAATTGAAAAAGTGTGGGCTGGTTCTCTCCGCCAGGGGCGCGGAATTCCTATTAACCTATATATCGTCACTGGACCACTAGTCCTGGTGGCTGTGTGGTCCAAATTGTAGAAACACCTTGGCCAGGTGTTCATACGAAGTTCACAGTTTCGATTCCTGCACACGACTAAAACTGGCCAGTCATGCAACTCTCAATAAATTAACCGATCAGTGACAACGTTGGTGGGAGGACCCAAGTAAGATAAACGGTGGAAGTTGGCGGGATCGGTTAATTCTTTGTGAGTTTTGCATGGTCAACACTGATTTTGCTACTTTTTACTTATGTTTACTGTGTGTGTGTGTGTGTGTTAGTCTCTTTAAACCAAAAGATAACAATTTTTTATTGCTACAGTAGAAATCCAATTATCCGAACCCCAATTATCCGAATATCCAATTATCCGAATCGATTTTGAGTGAAATAATAGAAATATAAAAACCAAGAAAATAACAGCGGGAGCGCGTGTAGCGATAATGCGCCGTGAGCGCTAAAATAAAAGCCTGCGCTGTTACCTTCCGGACGATATTTTCGCAGGGAACAATGAGTCATACCCCCTTCCCGCCCTGCTCATCATCAGTCGCTACTGTTCTTTCACCGATATTATCGTTCGAAATGAGTACAAAACGTAAACGTGTTGTCCTTTCGCTAAGTGATAAACTCACTTTGCTCGAGATGTTCAAGTGAAATAACCAACATTGAACAGTGAAATACGTACAGTATGTAGGCCTATTGAAAAGAGCAACTGTATATACTGTATTCAATTTAACTCCGGTAATTTAATTTTTATGACGTATATTCTTGATACAGTTCGCTCACTTTCTGTTCACTACATTTATAATAACTTTGTCGATAAAATTCTGATTTTTTATGTATGGTGATGTTTTTTGCTTAATTCCCGAGGTATACCTGATTATCCGAATTTCTGCATACCCGAATTGGCCCGATCTCCAATTAATTCGGATAATTAGAGTTCTACTGTATTAATCTATTTTTAACACAAAATTTCCATTCAAATTCATAGGTTTTTAAAAAGACAAGTTAGGAACGGAACCGGCTCGTAAGACTAGGCAGGGTTAAAAAACCATGCTGAGTAAACAAAATATCACAGTTATCTTTATTTCTGCTTAAATAGTACAGTCATAGAATAATATTTAAAATGTATAAATTGACTACCATATAACCGAAAAAAATCTAGTCACTGGTAGTAAAAATATGGTTACTCAAATAGGAGATTTTAAGTATTTTGCTTCAACATAGTGACATCATGGTATAATTTGTCCTTGTCACTTTTGCCAATCATTCTATATTGCAATTAAAACTTAGTTCATTGAATATATCGCTAAGGAAGAATGTTTTAACCCTTTCACCGCCAAAAGCCGATATATCAGCTTTGCAATACGTTTCATAAACCGCCGCTAGCCGATATATCGCCGCAAGTAGTGTGACGCGTTCACCACCATGAGCTGATATATCGGCGTGAGCGCCGTGGAACGTTCGCCGTCGCAAACCGATATATAGGCGCCCGGCATTTTTGTAATTTGTATGATTATTTATTACTCGATTCTAACAAAATTTGCACAATTGAATGCGCAATGAACTGACGTTTAAAAATATGAATGTACGTTTTTATTGATGAATATTTTATATACCGGTAGTATATTCTTTCAAACAAATTTTGTAATATTTAGATGGCCGTGGCTCCGTGAATTACCAAAAAAATCATAGCACTGTTATTTATTACAGACAATTAATATAATATTTAGATAATAATCATGGTAAAATAAAACTTTTAAAATATCTAAAGTTTATACATAAAAACGGGTATATATTTACATATATAATACGTAGAAATTACAAAAAAGAAACATAACTAAATTTGATTGTTTTTTTAGTAAACAGTGAAAATTGTTATTTCAAAAAAACGTATGATCATTTGCAGTGTTTAAAAGCATAATTAATAACAAACAAAACAACACAAAATCATGAATTTTACATTATAAACAGCCGAGTTATTAATTTTTGTTTGTAGTCTTACAAAAAGGGCTTTTTTTGTCCGGTGGAGAAGCGAATCGCGATACTGCCGGGCAGCGGCAGCCAAAGTCACACAGACCCCCGCAGTGCGAAGGGTTAAACGTTTTTTCCCTTCTAATGAATATAGTTTAGTTTTACCTAATTTGGTTTACAAAATTGTATCTGTTTATGTCTGACATGTAGGATCGAAATCCTTCAATAAAAATGGTAAGATGGGTAGATATAAGCTAAGGAAGAGTGTTTTAATATTATTTTCCCTCTGCTAATGATTATTGATTAGTTTTACCTAATGTGGTTTACACAAATTTATCTGTTTATGTCTGACATGTAGGATCGAAATCCTTCAACAAGAATGGTAAGATAAATAGACATAAGGACATGCGAACAGTGATTTTTTAGATCGAGTCGAGTAGTGTAAATTATTCTTGAGTTTTGAGTATTTTCGAGCTGGTATCTGCCATCAGCATTATACTGTTGTTGGTAGTTTCAAATGGTGTAATGGAATTTTGATACCACTCCAGATACAATTTGGTATGGTTATATCATGGTTTATAACTAGGCTAATTCATGAGTAGCAATACACATTTTTGTCCAATACAATCAAACTGAATTATGTATTAACAAACAAAACATAGAGGTGCTAACGTTTTCGGCCGATTTATAACACAGTCCAGGTGCCATTTGGACAATAGTACTACGTCATCCTAACTTTCACATTTATAATATTTATTTCAGTAGACACTCTTTTATCCGGCATTCCAAGAACCGGCATCATTAACGATCGGCTTTTACTGGTTATGTTCGGGTGCTCTCAGACCTCTACTGCCACTGCACTGGACTGTATATACCATTTTCAGTGTTTAACATGTTCACTGTGGGGTAACTGATCCGATAGGCGCGGTCACATTTTGAATTCCGGGCTAACGAATGACAAAAACACTTTGCGATGCTGTACTGTGTTACAACAAAACTGGACGTAGTTCTACGAAACGCCAGCAGGTAGCAGCATAATCCATACAGCAGTAGTCAACCAGGTTGCCGTCTAGAGGGGCTGAGTTAGGTGAAAATGAATGCAGGGAAGTCCCGTGACAGCTGGGATATTGGGGGAAATTTACTACCAACCTTCACCAAAATAAAGCTGGCATTCCTAGCTAAACACTGACACAAAAATACCCATCCTTACTGGTGTGCTGCCAGTACGAGACCGAATGGAAATTGGTGTTGCACACTACGACGTACGTCGAGTGCCGGGTGACGGCAAGTCTCGGTACTATGACGCACGTCGTAGCCCACAGTGAACGTGTTAAACTTACAGTATTTTATACCCTATGTTTTTCTTCACAACCTATCATGTAAAATGTGTGTTTTGTTCATTTGGGTATTGTATGGAAATAATTATCTTAAGTTATCAGCTTTAAAACTATGTATGTTCTATTAACAAAATCAGTCATCCGGCAAGGCCTTGGACACAAACATGCCGGTTCAAAGAGCATCCACTGTGGATAAAGGAGAGCAACTTGACACTTGCAAATATTAACCAGCTCCATCCTTAATTGTTTATTGTTCTTCGAGCTGAGTGATACTGGAGATTTCTCTGGGAGATATCCATTGTAAAACCTGCTGTGAAAATTTTAGAATTTTCGTAATTTATCAACGGTGTAAACCACATGAAGTCTGCAGAGGCAACAACTAATAACAGTTTACAGACCCATAGATGGCAAGTTTGTGAACACCTGTGGAAGAATATGTTTACCTTATTACATTTCCTTCTCTAAATTAATTTGTTATCTGCTCAAGAGTTGTTTATCATGAACCTGAAATTTTTAGATTAAAATTAATAATAACTATTTTGGGACATTTTTTATATACTATAATTCTCAAGGCAATGTCTGTGGAATGGTGTAATTTATATATAAGACAATATTACTGTCAGGTTTACAGTTATCTTTTTTTAATTCAATTAATAATTTGTTTATGCTCCCTCATCAGGAGCGACCCTGCTCTACTAAGATGGTAACATCAACTTTATTATTTTTTCCTGAAAGTATTTTTTTTTTTTTAAATATATTTGTTACAACATTGATGTTAAATTATGTATTTTAATTTAATGTTCAATTTTTATTTGCTGATATGCCATTACAATAGTTGTTACAATTATCTATTTTAGTCACCCCACACGTATTAGTCAGGTAGATGAAGAGGATCGGACCCTGTGTGTTATGTTTAAGTAATTACTAAAACATTAACATTCTATACCTGATGGAGAAAATGCTTTCTCATTAGAAAGTGCTGTTATAATCTTACATTAGTGTTTTTATATTATTTGCCCATTGTTATGAAAGAAGACAAAAGCCGGGGTATAAAGAAATAGTAATGGTTATCAGTAATTTTAGGCTGCAAAAGCTAAGTGTTTTAACATTACTCAACATATTCACTTTCCAAATCACACTATAATAATTTAAAATATCATTTGAGTGTAAATTATGTATAAGAAACGTACATCAAATTTTATAGGTTTTAAATGTTAATTTTAGAATGCATGTACCGGTACCTAAATCAAATGAACCCGCCTTACCAAATTGGGTACCAAATTGTTATCATGACAATTCCCTAATATAGTGCATATCAAAAAGTTGGTTAGGATTCTATTCTCCCCACCTACTTTGATTTGTTAACTGTCTCTGACTATTGTATGATAAGTAGACCCACTACAGTGAGACAACCATCATAAAAACTGTGTAATATTTTGTTTCATGCTTTCTTTGATAGGAGCGAGCTTCAAAACAGGTTATTATTTTGTAACTCACTTCTTTATCTTGACATAAACCTTGTGATAACTTTTCAGTTTATATGAGCACTGGAGCTTAAGAATTATTCATGATTGGACTTAAAGAATTACCTATTTTGGTATTTTGTATGTTTTGAATGTTTATTTATTATTTTTTTACTCTTTAGATTAAGGTGTAGTTTCCATGTAATTTACTAAGGGTGTGGTATTGTTATTTAACCCTTAAACATGGTTTGCCGTACGTGATACCATTGACTATAAATATAAGTAGACATTTCATCCAATGCAAATTAGTGTTGCCAGATTTTTTCTAGTGCTCTTGAGGGCTGTAGTGGTACTAGTTGAGATTAGCGCTAGTGCAGTGCCAGCGCAGTGCTGCTGCCAAGTGAAGTTCCTCGGTGACGTCATTGCCGTGAATCTGGACTGCCACCCCTCTCCCCCCACTGCCTGCATCCTGTGTATTGTTTGTGTTTTGAATAGTAAATCTCTCGCTCTCTGACTGACTGACACTGCTTGTCCCTCCACGTTTAAACTCAGACATCGATTCGCCACGCTGCTTCTTTCTGTTCTGATTTGTCTAATGTTTCCGTTTACCAATGTTTAATTAAAAGAATGTAACGACACTTCGCCACAGAAGTAAACTTTTGCTGTTAAATTACTATCCAAGTCTTCAATTCGTTGATTTTTTTGTGGGTACCTCAATGAATGAAATACAGTATTCAAATTATAATATTAGTGTGTATATTTATTCATACACATGCATTAGGCATCCTGATTTGAATATAAATAATTAACTACAGTACCAATATAAAAGTAGTACTTTTTACAGTGTCCTGTTTCTTCTCTCATATTTATCTTTATATTAATAAGCAAGCACAAAATAGTCCCTCCTTTTCTCAGCTTGTGTACATCGTAGGAGCAATGCACGCATACCGTTTGAAAGGTAGTGGACCTGTAGATGAGCAGAAACCCATTATAATTTATATCAGCCCTCAGGGCTACGCCCCACAGGTTTTCAAAGTTTCAATGTTAGTCTTATGGAAGAATAGTAATTGATTGAATAATTCTATATTTGACAGCTGTTGGTAAAACAAATGCTAGCTTAACAGCAAGAACAGATGTTTCAGGCATAATGTAAATAAAAATACATCACAAATGGCAACCCAAGGTTGATTTTGTCATACTCAAATGACGATAGGGAATGTGTAACTGAAGAATTATTATATGTAACCATTAATACTTTTAAAACTGAGATAGAAAAAGAAAACGTTTATATCAACAAAATACATTTCAATTAAATACAACATAAATATTTCAGATTGAAAACAGCTTATATTTATTTTTAAATTTGTTAACGATGTTTACGTTTTGTAAAAATAATACGTGTTTGGTGGTATTTGTTTTCTATACATAGTTGCATACTTTAATGTCTAGCAGATTAAATTTCAAAAACCAAATAATATTTTTTAAATGTCTCATTATGTTTATGTTTTGTGTACATTTCATTCTTTTGCAATATTTGTTTTGTATCGCTTAGTTCTGCTAAGTCTAAAGGAAATTTTTGTGGTACCAATTTCTCGGCATCATAGAGTTATGAAACATGGCACACTTATTTAGAACTATTAGGAGATGTGTCAAATATAAATAATTTTGTATTTTGGTGTGTAAGGCTATGCCCATTTGGCTTTCAAAGTTTATATTTTAATCCTTATGGGGACATGCGTTCTGTTTTTCATTTAATAAAAAGCTGCGTAATTAAAATAAATATGTAATTCACAATAGCAAGAACAGATGATTCATCTATAAAAATATTACTGACTACTGTAATGCTTACACCCTTCTCTTATCTGTTTTAACTCCTCAACAGTAAGAACAGATAATTCAAGACTAATGTACACGGTATTTATAAAAGAACTCCTTGGTTTCAAGCGTTTATGTTACAGCGTTATACAGGGTGTCTATAAAAGAACTCCGGGGTTTTAAGACAAAATATTTTAATACAGTAAAAAACGTACATACATGTTTTATACATGATTAGAAAGCTTACATTTTCAAGATTTTTTAACAACTTAGTAAAGTTCAATGTGAGCTCCGTTAGTGGCACGGCACACGTCGAAACGGTATTCTACCTCTTCCCATGTCCTGGCGAGCATGTCTGGGGGAACGGACGCCACGCAATTCACTATTCGTTCCCTGAGATGGCGAAAATTTCGAATTTTCTCCGCATACACAAGATTCTTGATATGCCCCCAGAAGAAAAAGTCCAACGGAGTCATATCAGGGCTCCTTGGTGGCCATGGAATAGGTCCTTCCCTTCCAATCCACCTGTTGCCGAAACGATCGTCCAGTGACTCACGCACACGCAAACTGAAGTGTGGCGGCGCCCCATCTTGTTGGAAGTAAACTAAACCTTTCTCCGCCTCAATGTCATTCAACTGAGGATAAACATACTCCTCTAACATGTCACAATAGACATCACCATTGATATTCCTTTCGACAAAAATGAAGGGACCTATGACTCTTGTCATGCATAAGAGCACACCAAACATTCACTTTGGGCGTGTCACGTTCGTACTCAATAAACTCATGGGGCGGCTGTGAACCCCAAATTCTGCAATTATGCCTGTTTACAGTTCCGTTCACATGAAAAGTAGCTTCATCGCTAAAAACCACACTTTTAAAAAAATCATTATCTTCATCAATTTTATCCAGCATGGAAACAGAAAAGTTGAATCTCTTAACCTTGTCTGCCGGTTTGATATGGTGTAAAAGTTGAATCTTGTAGGCAGTTAAACGAAGTCTTTTATGAATTACCTTATGGACTGTTGATCTTGGTAACCCCAACTCCAGACTGCGTCTTGTTAACGATTTCTTAGGGCTTCGAGTGCATGAAGCTCGGATTCTGTCCACATTCTCTTGAGACACACGCGGCCTACCCGGCGACTTTTGCTTCAAAACACTTCCTGTTTCCTTGAACGCAGTTAACCACTGACGAATTGTTTTGTCTGTAGGCGGGTCAACACCATAGCTACGTCGAAAGTTTCTTTGTACAGTAACAACAGAATTAGTTTCTATGAGCCAAATAACACATTGAGCCTTTTGTTGAGGCGTCGCCATAGCACGGCAGTCCAGACGACACTGACTGCCTGCCGCAGCCGCTACGTCATTTCAAGGTCAACGCTCCGCAGCGCTGCCAACTGTTGAGAGAAACATTCCCAATTGGTGTGAGTAAAACTCTTTGAGCTGCTTGTTTCAATGGAATTGATCAAATTTTGCTATCTTTTATAGTTTAAAAAATATTAATTTTTTAAACCCCCGAGTTCTTTTATAGACACCCTGTACATTAAAATCAGTTTAAATGCTTATATATTATGAAAGAGTACCTTCATAAGTTTTTTTTTTGTATTCAGTACATTTCAATATGTGCTCCACTCATTTCCCTTGTTATGTCCAAACGATAATCGATCTCTTCCCATGTACTCAGTAGCATGTCGGGTGTGATGGCTGCTATGGTTGTGATGATCCTCTCCCTCAGATGTCCAATGTCACAAATTTTCTGAGAATACACAGTGTTCATAACATGCCCCCATAGAAAAAAGACTCGTGGAGTCATATCTGGGCTTCTGGGTGGCCATGCGATCGGCCCACATCGTACGATCCACCGGTTTGGAAAACGCAAGTCTAATGCATCACGGACACGGTTGCTGTAGTGCGATGGGGCGCCATCTTGCTGGAAGAAAATCAATCCTTTTTCTTGTTCGATATCATCTATGTGAGGGAAGACGTATAGCTCTAGCATATTACAGTAAATGTCCCCATTAATTTTTCTTTCTGTAAAGATAAATGGGCCGACAATGCGGTCATGCATCAGTATTTGAGATCAAACATTGAATTTGAGGTTGTCACGTTGATGTTCAATAAATTTATGCGGTGGCTCTGACCCCCCTATCCTACAGATGAGTCGATTTACTGACCCACTAACGTGGAATGTTGCTTCATCTGAAAATATAATGTTTTCCAGAAAATTTTCATTTTCTTCAATGTTGTTGAGAAATAGGGATGCAAACTCGACTCTTTTCATTCTGTCATTGGGTTTGGTTTTATGTAAAAGTTGTATCTTGTATGCCCATAATCTAAGCCTCTTTCGCACTACTTTGTACACTGTAGACTTGGGAATCCCTAACTCTAAACTGCGCCTTGCTAAAGACTTTTAGGACTACGAGTACATGATGTTCGGATTCGTTTCACATTCTGTTCAGACACTGTCGGCCTGCCTGGTGACTTTTCCTTTAAAACACTGCCTGTTTCTCGGAACTGGTTAAACCACTCGAGAACTGTTTTATTTGTAGGTGCAGAACCGTCATATTGACGTCGATAATTACGCTGAACTGTGGTTACTGAACTTAATTGGATATACCAAATCACACACTGCGCTTTCTGCTGCGGTGTCGCCATGACTGAAGCTGCCGGAGTCGGCCGCTGGGCCGCCTACCTCCCTTCCCCGCCTGTGCGGGCCAAGGTCATGCAGGGATGCCAGCTGCCAACCTAATATCCCCGCTATAAAACTTTAGAATATAGCGAACACAATTATGAAAACCGCATGCTTTTCTGAAGTACCATTATTTAATTATGATTTTTTGAAACCAAGGAGTTATTTTATAAACACTCTGTAAATAAAAAAATTTCTAACTACTGGAATTGTAACACCCTTCACCTATCCGTTTTAACTCAACATTAAAAAATTAAACCTGATTGTAAGGGGGAGGATGAGGTGGAGAGGTTTTAGGCATAAATAAAAAGCCTAAACTGCATACTGGAATGGTAATGCCCTTCTACTATCCGTTTTAACTCCACATTAAAAAGTCTGAACAACAAATTATCTGATCCCCTATTCAAGTAGTTAAACATGTCAGGGTAATTCATTTAAAGAATGTCAGATTCTATCCGTACACCGTATCCATCTACCTATGCTACACTCTCATAAAGATGTTATTCTTACTCCATTTTCCCACCAGTATCGTACCATGTGATCATGTAGGTCCCCAGAACAAATTTAACCAATTTTTTTTATTTAGTCAGTTTCCCCCATAGGCACATCCCATCTGAGATAAGGGACCTGCATGTGTCACTTATTGTGTAAAGACGTGCCATCAACGATTGGCTGTTGGAGCTTGGCCTACCGTCTTTATCAGTTATTATCTGTTATCAGCTCCGAATACTTCCGACTGAATTACATTCAACTCACCTTAACTCACCATTTAATAAGATATAAATAAGATTATATCTGGAACAACCTTTCTTGAAGACAAGAAAGGTTTAGACTATGAAAGTGTGAGGGGTGAGGGGGGAGGGATCCGGTAATTAGCTATAAATCAGTTGTTTGTCAACATCATTCCTAGAGTGAGAAAAGGAATACTATCTTTTAAATCACGTCCTTTCTCTATTATTATTTCAAATTAAACTGCTTTTATTTATTTATTATTATTGTTATTGAAGTATACTAGTGAAATTTTTAAATTATATAAAAAAGGTTTCAAAAATGGTTGAAAACTAATTAAAAAACAGCCACCAACTTGATAAATTTCAAATGGTAGCATAAATTTGTTATTGTTTTATTGTGCTGTGAAATTTTACATTTTTTACATCTGTTATATTTTAGATTATCTGGTGTAGTTTTGGAAAATTCAACTAAAAATTATTATTAACAATAACCTAAATTTATTTTTTGATGAGAATAGCTAATTATTTTAAATGTGATATAGCCAAATTAACATTATATCAATGTACTACTTTTATTACTTTCTTTATTTATTTTCCAGTTTTACATGGTACTTATGTTTAAATAAATGTACTGTAATATTTGTTATGGACTTCAATTTTGAATTTAGTAGTGTAATTAAGTAATTTTAGAGTTATTTTAATTTTAATCTTCAGTATTTAAAGGTTTAATTTTCTAATTTATAATTCCTTTTAGTTTCACATCATACATAGTTTTATTTAAGTTATCTGATTTTACTTTGTATTAATGATACAATAATCTCCCAATGCAACAAGAATAGTATTTATAAAACTTTGGTTTTTGTTGTTTGTATGATTTAAACCAATAATTTTTATTTATATTGAAAGCAATATAATTAATCAGTTAAGCAACATATGCAATTGATTGATTTTCAAGTAATTTTTGAATTTATTTCTCATGATTATTTCAAGAACTTGTATTAATACCTAATAATAACAATGTTAAAATGTAATACTCCAAAGATGCAGGTTTTAAAAATCTTTTGATCCATAGTATAGTTATTTATTTTTTTAATCAAATTAATAATAAACATTTTATATGACCTTAATTATTACTCAATAATTTGTTAATGATACATTAAAATTAATAACTAAATTAGTACGTATTACGGTACATTGTACCGTACCAAATTTGTACCGAGAACCGAGGTACAAAATCTTTTACCGTACTGAACCGTACCGATCTGAAATTGTTGGTACCGCAGACCCCTACCAAATAGTCTACATATCACCAGTTCCAGTATTGGTTAACTTTAGTGATTCAATAACCCCAAGGTTCTTATTTAGGCTATAATGTTTTGAATAAAATTTCATCATGTCAATGTAGTATAAAATGCCTAAGAATTAAGACAAGTTTCAAAACGAAAAGCTTCTTAACGTCCAGGACCCATCAGGTCAGTAACTCGCTCCTTTCCTGTCCAAATTAAGAACAAGTATTTGGAGTGGTTTCGGTTTGGAGTGAAATCGCCGCTATACCGTTTACGATTCTACTTTGATGTTTTTAAACGGATCATGTCATGAGCCTCCGATTTATAATTTATCGCTATCACAAACTTACGTTGATTCACCATTGAAAGTGAATTTACATCACAGAATTTTCACTTCACAGTTTAAAAACTTAATTAATACTATAGACAAGTGTTTTAAAATTGTTTTAAACTTTTTACAAAATGGTAGCTCACTTTTAAAGTAATTCAAATTTAGAACAAATCAAATAATACAACTTATTTAACTTTTAAAGTGTTTCATTTATCAAACACTAAGTACAACAAATTAAATAAATAGTCTATTATTACAAAGTTTAAAATATTTTAATCCTTAAAGCTTACTTACAACATAATTAGTATTTTGAAAATTAAATATTACAATTTCATTCCATCATGTGGGCCCGCCAGAGCTTTTAAAAGGGCTCGTAGCCCGACAGTTATACCACTGCATTTAATAATTAAGTAACACATTTTTACAAATACTAAAAAGTAAACGATAAAACCTGTTTTTAAAGTAATTTATAATTGTTATAAACAAGGAGGTAAACTGCCCAAACATGTATTTTCAACCTGGTTTATGGTCATATTTAGAGAATTATCTTACCAATCTATAATACTTTGAATTTTTTCCACTAAAACGGTTTTTAAATATCAGTTTGTTTTACATAATTTGTCGTTTTTTGAAACCTGTATGTTTTTAATTTTCCAGGAGACACGTTGCAAAACAACAACGTGGTGGATAGATAAGACGTTCAAAATTGTTAAAAATGTGCTTTGAAAATAAAGTAGGACTAATTATTGAAATGTAAATAATCCAAAGGCAGTGTGCGACATCCGAGATGAGACGTAAACAGTTATCAAAAAATGCCCAATAATATGAGTCGACTCAGTCCGAGTCAGGCATCTCGAAGCCGCCGCGCGCCTCGTCGTCGGGCAGTGTCAGTGGCAGTAGTACATTGGGCAGTGGGGTAAGGAGGGATGAGAGGAGAGTAAGCATGCTGCGGGTTGCGGAATGAGGGGGGGAGAGAGACAGAGATAGGTGCGAGTTAGAGCGAGAGATTGGCGACCGCAGTGCTAACTCTCGGCGAGAGATTGGCGACCGCAGTGCTAACTCTCGGCGAGAGATTGGCGACCGCAGTGCTAACTCTCGGCGAATCAGACCAACTATGTGCTCCACGGATTTCGGCTCAGGACAGGCCTTAACAATTTTCCTGTAAGGATCGGACGTCTAGTTATATTTATAGTCAATGGTGATAAGCTGTTAAAACACATCATAGTTAAAATACGTTACAGGGTTAGTTAAGAAACAGTACTGTTATGAGCGTTTTCTGCGGTCCGGGTCATTGACATGTGGGGTAGCCTGGCAGACACAAACGGAACTACTTCAACCTGCGCAAAGGATTTAATACCACCCAAACCGTTACAACTCCTAGCCGATCAGGTTGGCTGGGTGGTCAAAAGCACTGTCTCCCCGGCAGTTACATTTTGTATTCAATTTTACATGTTCAGGCGTTCATTATATTTTAAAAATCAATAAAAAGCACAGAGTCAACCATTCTGTTAAAAAACTTCCACGTTGAAGGGTTATACATGATCATTTTCCAGTCATGATTGTTAGTAAATGTGTATACTAATTTGAAATATATTTTTTCATGCTCTCCCTATTAGGAACGGCCTTGTACTACTAGATCGGTAATGTTCTGTTTTCTATAATACTTGTAGTCTTACTGTTGAAAGAACAATAATTATTGCTAACAAGATCATGCAAAGAAGACAAAATGTAAATACATACGTGCAACTTTTAATTTAATTTTGGAACATTGAAATGATAAATTGTCATGTTTTTAATGCCAAGAGTTATTAAAAAATATATTTAATTCTACAGTATTGTTTCCAATGTGTATCAAAGAAAGCAAGGGCTGCCAGATGATTTTTCAATGTCTGCAAATTGTGTAAAGGGACTGTTCATGTGTTCTTCCTAGGAAAGAGGGTGAGGAAAGAAATGTGACCTCAGCTTCAAGGCTTCAAGTTCATAGACCTTTTTTTATGAACTATGCGTATTGGGAAAATATGTTCAATGTGAATCTGTGGTGACAATTCTTCATTACTGCACTTACTTCACATATAATACATTCTTGGCTGAATTGTATTTTAATGAGTTTTCTCTCTCTGGTGTCTTTCTTTGTTCGGTTCGGTGACTGCCTTACCATTTGTAACAAGCTGCTTAGTTAATTTTATCACAGCTTTTAGGTAATTGGTGTGTAATGTGGTATAATGGGAGTAACACAAATCATCTAATAACAGGATCTGACATAACATTCAGCATCATGTTTTTGTATGTTTAATGAACCCCTATACCAAACCCTAGCTTTGAAACTCTAACCAAAACCCTGGGCCTAAAAGGCCCTTTTACTGTCAGCCCGTTATATTGTTAATTTATTTTATGCTAGCACCGTGACTGCTTTAAGATTAACGTCACAAATTTATTCTTCTGTTCATCTGTGATATTACATTCACAGAAAGCTCTAACTCATAGACTGTTCTGGATCTTATTTTATGTTATGTTATGTGTTGTTTTCAATCACCAGTGTTGTCAATACTGTACAAATAATTAAATTTAAGATGGGGCCTTTAAAGCTGGGGTTTTGGTGCAGGTGTTAAGTAAATTATGTTGAATCTCATTACAACAAAACCTTGCATGCTGTTTATTCCAGGTCACTAACACACCAACCAGCTCATCTCAGAAAAGTGCCTCACATGAACAACTGAAAAAAGAAATAAATAAGTTAGAACATTTAGTATTGCAACAGGATAGTGAGTCCAAGGTATGTGTGAAAATGAATGAAGTAAGTTGCATGGGATAGTTTTGTATCTTTGAATGCGAAAGACAGACATTGGACTGAATTAGCTTTTGAGATGTCTACTATTCATATATGGCCGTTTCCCCTCTATGGTTGGTTGGTGACTATTAAAAAAGATTAAGGAATTGAGAGGAAGCTAACTATTGAATTTTTAATGTAAAGCACTTAATAGGTGTGAGTGTTTGGTAAGCTTTATAAATATAGATACAAACATATTGAAAGACGTTATTATAACTAAGAAGCTAATTTTATACAGCTGTTTAGATTGTCATAAGAAAATAGGACTGGAATCAAATTAAAACTGTAAGTCCTGGTTTTAATATTGGAAACTATGAACATTTTAAATCTACCCATCTACTAAACCGGCAAATGTTGAATTTCTTTAATTCTTTTTAGCGAATTTCCCCTATAGGGAAGAAGCTATTACTGTAGTCGGCATGGTTAGACCCTAGGCCAGGGACCATGATAACTTTTCATTTTGAGGTCCCCAGATGGCAAAACACCATTCGTTAAAAACTGCAGATATATAAATATATAAGTGTCCGTGGGTACGATAACCCTCGTAAAAATGGTTTGATTTTGATTAAATTTGGTACAGACATGTAAAGCAACATCTATGACTTTAAGTTTGAAAACCATCCATATCGCTTTATCCAAAGGGGGGTTTTGTACCCCAAAAATGGGTTTTTTGAGTTTTCTACATATATTATTTTAGTAGATCACATTTTATTTTTCACCATTGAATTCAGCTTAAAAAACAAACAATTTGGTGTTTTGATCATTGCTCTACATCAATTTGTTACAGAGATATTGAAAGTGCTAAACAAAGTTTGTTATCCAATGTTATTCTTATGGAGAATAAGAAAAATTGTATATCTCGCTTATTTATCAACTGATCCTGACAAAACTTGGTATATTGCTTCTTATTGTTGTGGTCTATTGATATTTGCTCGAAAAATAATATTTTTGCTGATTGCTCCCGTAGCAGCAAACCTGCGAACTTAGCCCCCATGTTATTCTTATGGGGAATTAGTAAAATGTTACATTTTACGCATATATGTTAACAAACACACTGAATGTCTGAAAATGTAAACTGCTAGTCAACAAAATTTAATTCAGTTTTGTTGTAATGGGAAAGAGTGGCCACACAACCGGGAGACCAGGTATACGCCAGAAAAATTAGGATAAACCGTGAATGAGCCATGATAAATTTTTGTTTTGAGGACCCCAGAAGCCAAACACACTTAGTTCGAAATTTAGCATTCCCTAGTTTAGTTTAATGTTCGTGGAAGGTAGTGATGTGTCAAAACCAAAACTTGAATCTCAAAACCACCAAAACTTTGGAAAAGTTTCGGTTTCGAGATTCGATCGGTGAGTTTCGAGAATCAAAACTCAAAACTGCTGAGATTTGTTGTGTCTTTATTGTTGTTTTTTTAACAGAAATCACGCCCGTGTTTCGATCAATAATGCAAAGGTCAAAAGCCTACTGTCATCGGTCATCTACCTTCACCTTTTTTGGATTATTGATTTTTTATTCTGAAAGAACAACTCTAACCAAAATATATAATTAGTTTTAATTAATTTTTCTGGATTTATTTTTCATAACCATACCCAGGCAAGTAAATAGGGTTTCGCGATTTGAGTTTTGAGATTCGAGATTCGATTTTGTAAGTTTCGGTTTCGGTTTCGAGATTCAAAATTTCTGGTTTTGACCATCACTAGTGGAAGGCTAAAAGTTCAGTACAGCATACCGTTATTAAACATAAAATTTTTGATTGTAACTGATATATTTTAATCTAGAGGTATAAGATATAAAACAAATTGTATAGTTCTTTAATTTTACATGTATTTTACTGATCGTTTTGCTCTGTACAATTTTACAGGTCACCTCTTTTAGCAGGTGTGCCTGTATATTCAAGTGTTTGTGTTGTTCAAATAAATGGAAAAGTCCGGGTAATATGGTCATGTAGGTTTATATTTAAAATCATAAAACTTAGATTTGGTGTTGGGTTGATAGTCTTCTTTTTGAAATAAGATAATTTGTTCTAAATGCATGTTGTTGGAAGTTGTGCTACTTACATTATCTGTATATATATGATGGGTTATGGCTGTAAACTAAAACGTACTGGCTATAAACATAAAACGAATAATAGTTTAAATATTTGATTATCTTTATTACAAATAAAATAAACCATCTATACCTAAATAAAATAATAAACTGTAAATCTATTAAAATTCCTTAAAAGGTTATGTCAAATTGTGCTCAGCCTTAAGTAATTGTTAAGTAAAGAGCACAGTTTAGTAAAGAGCTGCTGTTGATTTAATATGAACACGTTTGTGGAATGGTATAGTAACTAACTCTGTTGGGCAGGAGCGAAGTGAAATAACAGTTAACGTGCTGGTTATAGCCATTATATTAGAGTACACAACCAGGGTCATTTGCTAGGCTTTAGACACTGAGGCTAAATTCTGTACTCCATGTCAATTACCATTATGTTCTATTGTATTAAGATGCGTTTTACTATTTTTGTTTACGTTATCAGTAGCAAAAAGTTTAATAAAATTAAACTATGTCAATTGAAAGTTAAAGTATTTTGAGTAGTGATTTCAATAGTTACTATTGCTGTTTTTGTAGCTGATTTTAAAAATCCCAAATTTTGTTAAGTAATTATCGGTCCCCAAAAGCTAAACAATATTGAGGGAATGCTTTGAAAATAATGATCTCTTGTGATGTTGTGTACTTAAAGTACTTGATTTGTTTTAGTTTGAGTGACTATGGTATTTCAGGCTGCCAAGGCCCAGCACCGAGCGGAGATGGGGCAGAGAGACGCGGAGCTGGCAGCGGCTCAGGCCCGGAGTGTGGAGCTGGAGGCGGAGCTGAAGGCGGTGAAGGAGCGGGAGCAGCGGCTCAAGAAGGAAGTCGTCAACAAGGACAAGAGTAAACAGCAGCTCAGGTGAACAAATCGCTAAACAAATTACACATTTGTACATGGTACCGTAATTGTTTGTTTAGTTGAAAGAATTTGAAAAATCCTTGGTATTGAATACATGATTTTATCTCCGAAACTGTATTACTTGCATCGCAACAGAATCTTGATTCTAAATCTTTCACTTAACTCTCGAAGACTACCAAAAAATCTCAATACCAAGATAAACTACACCAGAATGTACAATGATAAATTCAAAACTAAAATTGGTCTAAAGTTAGAGTTTTTCATTTTTTATTTAGTGTTTACTATATCTAGTATTTAGCTCATCGTGCATTTTTATCGTGTTGCCAATAAGGTTATTTTGTAATCTATGTTTTTGGTTATAACTCTGGATTTTCTTACACAATCTCCCACATTTTCCTTGACCTTCTACCTTGTGAAAACCGTCCCCAATGTAGTCTTCGGATTATAAAAACTAAGAAAAATAAATGCTCCGATTCTTTATTTCAAGACTGTGTATATTTGTTTAAAATTGTCTATCCTATACAATATGTTTTGCTCAACTGATGTCTTTTTCCCCTACCTACCATATTATTAATTTAAAACTAATTTTACTAAAGTTAGAAAGTAATTTAATTTTATCGGTAGGGGCTTTGCTAACTTGTGTGTAGGGATGAGTCGGTTGCATTTTTTATCGGTTCGGTTTCGATTCGGTTTTTACAAATACCCCCTTAGCAGCAAACCTGCGTACTCAGCGAATTTCCAATGCATGTATATGTTTCTCACTACCACATAAAGCCACTTTCTAAGTTTCATAAAAATACACGAATAAATAAGTGATATATAGCATTTTATTTATTCTCCATAAGAATAACATTGAAAGCTGATTACGCAGCAATACAAGGAACACAAAATATTTGTTTTTATGCAATTATCAATACAACTTAACCAGTTGAAGTTGCATACCAAGTTTTATTCATTTATGTTCATAATTAAGGGAGAAATTACATTTGACTTATTCTCCATAAGAATAACATGGAGGCTGAGTATACAGGTTTGCTGCTGCGGGGGAAATCGGCAAAAAATTATTTTTTTGTGTAAATATCAATAGACCAGTACTAGGTGAAGCCACATGCGAAGTTTCAACAGCAAATAATCGAGATATAAAATTTTAATTATTCTCCATAAGGATAACATTGTACAACGTACTTTGTTTAGCACTTTGAAAATCTTTGCAATAGTTGGACATAGAATCACAATTTAAACACCAAAATGATTATTTTGTAGAGCTGAATTGATTGGTAACAGTAAACGTGAGGTTTACATTAAAATTAACTGAGGAAAAGCTAAAAACCTTTTTCCCATAAGATTAACATGGGAGATTTTATGAACACGTTTTTTGGATTTTCTCCGCAACCACTTAACCTAGGTTAATGATTCAGAATACCATATTATTTTTTTTAAGCTCTATAAAATGGTTGAAACCGAAATTAAGTTTTTTTTTTAAATTGTAGGGTAAAAAATGGATTTTTGGAAAATTGTAAGTCATAAGTACTTTATTTGCACATAAACATTTGTGTACATTACAATCAGTAATATCAAACCGTCGCATCGTCCAACTTAAAAATATCTACTTACTAAACTAAATTATCTTCATACAAAATGTATGGGTTCAAATATGCTCAGGATTAAAACATCATGCATATGAAAGCTCAAATAGCTATGTTATCATTTAAATACCCCCGTCGCAGCAAACCTGCATACTCAGCGAATTCCCAATGGATATATAAATGTCTTAATACCCCATAAAGCTACTAACCAAGTTTCATAAAAATATATTCACAAATAAGCGATATATACAATTTTAATCATTCTCCATAAGAATAAAATTGGGGCTGAGTACGCAGGTTCGCTGCTACGGGAGCCTTTAATAAAAAATTGTTTGTTTGAGCAAATATCAATAGACCACAACCAGATGAAGCTGAATACCAAGTTACGTCATTACACGTTCATAAATAAGCGAGATATAAAATTTTTGTTTTCCTCCATAAGAATAACATTAGACAACGAAGTGTGTTTAGCACTTTCAATATCTCGATAACCAATTAACGTAGAGTAATGATCAAAGTACCTAATTGTTTGTTTTTTAAGCTGAATCCAATGATAAAAACTCAAATTTGACTATTTAAAAAATTATATGTAAAAAATTCAAAAAACTGATTTTCGGGATACAAAACCCCTCAAAATACCCCTTCGAATGGAGCAATCTGGCTGGTTTTCGAACCTTTAGTCATAAATGTTGCTTTACATGTTTATACCAAATTTCATCAAAATCGGATAATTTTTACGAGAGATCATGCACAATATATATATATATATGTGTGTGTGTGTGTGTGTTTCTCACGGACACATATATATATACAGTAAAACCCCGTTTAACCGAAATAATGGGGGCGGGACCGTTCCGGATAACCGATTTTCCGGTTAATCCGGAATTGGTATTTTAAGGTTAATTTATGGAAAAAACGCATACAAGTTCCAGTTTTCACAATGTCAATTTATTAAAATAAGGACTATTTACAAGTTTACAATATAAAAGGCTATTTGTTGAAGTAATCAACAATCTTTTTCTGAACCTTTTCGTCACAGCGGTTGCGGGCAGCCTTGTCTCGCCATCTTTTTATCAGTAGCAAATCAGCGGGTGTAGATTCGTGTGACTGCTCGACGAATTGGAGTGCGACCTAAAAAAATACCCATATTGTACTGTACCTACATATTATTAATTTTTATTATGAATTTAAATAAAAAGGACATTATTTAATACAATATGAATGAATAAATCCTACCTCGAAAGCATTAAAAACAGCGTCTGCTGCTACTCGGTTGACGTCACATGCAGTCGACGCATCTACGTCGTCATCTCCATCAACGGGCTCTGCTGTTTCTCGCACATGTAGGTGTGAGAGTCTGCAGTACACTAATCCTTTAGTGTAAAATGGGTCAAGCCCCCACCCCCTCGTGACTGGTACAGGAATGTGGAAAACCCGTCAAAACAACCCCCGAGTTCAGTGATCGCCGCGGCCGGCGATGTCTCAGCGCACCATGAGTCATCCCGCCGGGCCGATCCTCTCTATTATTGATTATTTATTTCTCGTAAACCGTTCCGGTTAACCCGGGTTTCGGTTTAGCGGGGTCCGGTTAAGCGGGGTCTTACTGTATATATATATATATATATATATACAGTTTCGAACGAATGGTGTTTTTGGGGTCTGGGGACCTCAAAACAAAAAGTTATCATGGTCCCGGGCCTAGGTCTTACCATGCCGACTTCGGTAATAGCTTTTTCCCTATAGGGCCTATAGGGCAAATTCACTGAAAATCATCAATTGTGTAATAAGACTTACTGATCAAAATATCTTTAATACACGACTTCAATTTATAGGGTGTAAAAGATTTAAAGGAATCTGGAATTTTATTTTATAGTCGTATACCTATAAAAATAGGACTTTTTTCAAAAAGCGTCAAATTGTGAATCGGGTAGTTGAAAAGATTAATAATGCGGGTATTGCAAGAGTGTTGGGCTTTAAACTGTGAAAAAAGTTGACATTTAAATGAACAAAAACATAATGTAAATGCTTGTCAAAGGCATAATGTTCAAATTCATAAAAAGAGGGCGACAGATAGCTCTAAAATTTACCCCTAACATAACTCTAATAATGCTTTTTGGCTTTGAAAACTTAACTAAAATCTACTGAGTTTCCCCTTAACACAATACCATATTTGAGAAGAGTGTTAATATAGGAAAAGTAAAAAATGTTTAATGTTTCAATTGACACAGAATTTTGAAGAATTCTAATTGTAAATCTAAACGAACAAATTTTATTTTACTACAAATTTTATGTGATGTTTCCAGTTCAAGTTTTTGTCCAAATTTATTCCAAGAAATTTATGATTATCGGTAATGTTGTAATCACCTATATTTAATTTGCAGCTGCATTATTTCTTGCTTGAAAATGCATTATGTTAGTTTTACTTTCATTTGGAAGAAGCCCATTCGCCTCAAACCAAATTTTCAAATCATTCAGTGTCGTCTTGATTGTTGTTTCTGATGTTGAAAAATTATTTTCATTGACTATTACACTAGTGTCATCAGCAAATAGTATGAAATTTTTGGGGACATGTGCAGGTAAATCATTTATATACATGAGAAAAAGGTTAGGCCTCAAAATGGAACCTTGTGGTACCCCAAAACTTATACTGACCCACTCTGAGCAGTAACGAGATGCATTTTCGGTGATGACTGTCCTCTGTTTCCTCCCTTGAAGGTAAGACTCCATTAATTTTAAAGCCCCATTCCTAATAACCAAATTAGACATTTTACTGATCAGAAGCCGGTGGTCACCAAAGTCAAAGGCCTTGGACAGGTCAGAAAAAATACCAGCTGTAAATTGAGACCCATCCAAAGCCCTCGTCGTGTTACTCACAAAGGATATTAAAGCCAATTCAGTATTTTTGTTTTTTCGAAAACCAAACTGCTCATTGACAATCAGATTATTCATTTCAAGATACCTTGAAATCCTATCACGAAGTGCATTTCAAAGATTTTAGATACATTACTAAGCAATGATACTGGTCTAAAATTTGTAATATCTGTATTTGATCCCTTTTTAAAAATTGGTTTGACCTCTGAAAGTTTTAATTTGTTTGGAAATGTATAGGATGTAATAGCTAAATTAAAAATACAAGTTAAAATTGGACTAATAACATCAACTGATAATTTTAGTAAAAAAAACTGGAATTTCATCCCAGTCACATGATTTGCTATTGTTTAAACTTAAAATAATTTTTGTCACCTCTTTTTCTGTGATACTTTGAAACTCGACCAAGTACTCAACAATGCAAATATTATTACTACAGATAGAGCCAACAGCTTGTGGAACATTTAGATTTTAACCACATTGGCAAAATGATTATTAAATGTATCAGCAACTTTCTGTGGATTTGAAATGATCTTGTTGTTTATATCTAAAGTAATTTTTCCTTTTTATTTTTTTCTGTCCACAATTATTTTTTAACAACAGATTATGTAGCTTTAGGTTTATTTTTGGACTCAGAAATATATTTATCATTCAACATAATACTTTTTTTATATTTTTTTACATACTGCTGAAATCCAAGACTTGTATTAAATTTTGTATTAAATGTAGCTGTCTCTTTTTTTGTGCGTATACCATGTGTGATCCATTTATTTTTGTAAAGCTCTTAATTTTTACTTTCTCCCCCTTATACATAGTATATGGAGAAAGTATTATTTCGAATTTGAGTTGTTAGTGGAAATATTCGTTTTGGTGCTCCCTGAACCCAAAAAAGTGATTTTTACAAGATGTTTGTGTCTGTCTGTCTGCCTCTCTGTCTGACTGTCTCTCTGTCTGTATGGATGTGTACAGAGCTAGAGCCCTAACAAACAGTCCAATTTTTATGAAATTTGGTATGTAGGTACTAATCCACGATATCTCCAGGCGTTTTTTTTTCATTTTTTGAATTTTTGATTTTAAGGGTAATTATCCTCCAAAAACATAAAAAATCAAGATTTCTCAAAAAAGGCTCTAACGATTTTGATTAAACTTGAGTTGTTTGTAGAACTTTAAGTTCCCAACAAAATGACACCACCCGCATTTCTGTAAAAATCGGGTTCAGAAATTACAAGACTTAAAATATCAAAAATTCAATTTTTGGGGTTTTTCATAAAAAAAACATAAATATAAAAAATATTACTATTGACCATTAAAAAGAGCTCAAAAAATAAATAATTTAGTATTTTGAATTAGTATTCTACAATTACTGGTTGCAGGGAAAATTTAAATTTTCATTTTGTGGTAAACGCAGTACGTTGTCCAATGTTATTCTTATGGGGTATACAAAAATTACTATTTCTCTCTTATTTATTGATCAATTTTGTTCAAACTTGATATGCTTGTCTAGTTAGCATTGACCAACAGAGGAAATTCAAAATATGTTGCATCTTAATAACCCTGGGGGGGGGGAATAGGGGGCTTTCCCCTCTTAAAACCACGTGTGTAGCGATGGATTCTGTAGTGCCTCCTAAACAGGGATTTGGGTAGATATTTTTGAAAACAACTTCTTTAGAAGATTTTCTGTACATTCGACCGTGCTTTGTATTCTATATTTAGTAAATAAAAAGTAATTTATTAATTCAAGTTGGGCTAAAAGGGAGAAAGTATGTGTCAGTTTCCTGATACCGTTTATTACATTCTTCACAGGAAAAAATTCATTCATACAATCAATAAAAACATTAAGAAACATATCATAGTAACATCCAGAGATCCCACTAACGATATTTCTCATAACATAAAGTTCAGTTTACTTAAAAAAAGACTACAATTTTCCTCAGGGTATGCTCTAACCTTAACATTTTCCTTACATATTTGTAGAGAAGTGCGAGTACAGGTTTTTTAAGTCCGAGTCGAGTAAATGGCAAAAAATTTGAATCTCGAGTTCGAGTCGAGTATACGAATAAAAAAAAAAACACATAGATCGAGTTGAATTGGATCAATACAGTGTATAGGGTTCCATTTATAAATGTTGTTATTAAAATATACTTTTCTAGTCCCTATGCCCTGAAAATAACAACAGTAAGTAAAATAAATAGATTCCTGCTTCATTGGAAAAAGATAAGTACATTTATCTGAAAATAAATCATCCCAAAGTTATTGCGTTTACAACATTTTGCCATGAAGGTCAAATGCTTTTAATCTTTTGGTATTGTTATAACCTTATATGTTATTAATTAACAGTTTCATTAAAAAATAATCTCAGTTTTGTTTTATTTCCTCTTTTTTAGCGAATTTCCCCTATAGGGAAGAAGCTACTACCGAAGTCGGCATGATAAGACCTAGGCCCGGGACCATGATAACTTTTCGTTTTGAGGTCCCCAGACCCCAAAAACACCATTCGTTCGAAACTGTTTATATATATATATATATCTATATATATATATATATATATATATGTGTCCGTGAGCACGATAACTGTCGTAAAAATTATCCGATTTTGATGAAATTTGGTATAAACGTGTAAAGCAACATTTATGACTTTAAGTTCGAAAACCAGCCAGATCGCTCTATCCGAAAGGGTATTTTGGGGGGGTTTTGTACCCCAAAATGGGTTTTTCGAAATTTTTACATATAATTTTGGAAATAGTCAAATTTTATTTTTTCCCATTGGATTCAGCTTAAAAAAACACACAATTTGGTATTTTGATCATTTCTCTACGTCAATTGGTTACCGAGATATTGAAAGTGCTAAACACAGTACGTTGTCTAATGTTATTCTTATGGAGAAAAATAAAAATTTTATATCTCGCTTATTTATGAATCTATACTGACGAAACTTGGTATACGGCTTCATCTGGTTGTGGACCATTGATATTTGCTCAAAAAGACACTTTTTTACCCAAGGCTCCCGTAGCAGCAAACCTGCGTACTCAGCCCCATGTTATTCTTATGGAGAATAAGTAACGTGTTATCTGCCTTCATTATGAAAATAAATTAATGAAATTTGGTATGTGGCTTTACCTACATGAGTTATATTGATTTTTGTATGAAACCCAATTTGTTATGTTCCTTGCTTCAGCAAACCTGCATACTCAGCTGCCATGTTAATCTTATGGAGAATAATTAAAATGTCATAAATCGTTTATTTATGAATGTATATTGATGAAACTTGGTATGTGGCTTTATGTGGTATTAAGATACATATATATGCTTTGGAAATTCGCTGAGTACGCAGGTTTGCTGCTACGGGGGTATTATTTATCCTATGTTTTGTATATTATTTTTAGGCCTAAGCTACATCTTTCTACAAATGGAGAAAATAAAATTTCATTTAGGACTATAAGTTAAAATAAACTTTATTTTAATATTTAAAAGGCCTTTTAGATGGTAAAACATTAGCCTACTTACTTACCACATAAAATATATTTACTATCATATCTTAGCATTAACTTTAACACTAATAGTCTTAATAAGAACAATCAGTTAGTTATGAAAATACTATGTTTGAAACTGCCTGGCAAATCAATTGATAAAACCGAAGCCGTGTCTTAAATAGAGTTTTAAAATATTACAAATTATTTAAAAAATCATTAATGAAACGTAAACAAGGCCAAAACAAATCACTTGTCTTTAAAAACAGCTCAATGCCAAAGGAAAATAGTTGAGCTTAAAATTAATGGATTGACTCAATTTCAATTATTATGGAACAAAAAACAAGCACAAACTCCTTATGGCTTACCTATTAGATTTCATTACAGATTTGTTTTTGAAATTTACTTTAAAAAAATACAAGGTTAGGTTAACCTAAAAGTGGACTATACAGGCACTGTTCATACAACTCGGTCTGAAGGTCCTGGTAAATCCTCCATATTGGTGTAAAGAGTAGGCTAACACAAATTTATAAGTAGCAGACGTGACCGGTCTGTAACAGACGTGACCGGCGGGTAAAAACAGTGACCGTTTGGTAAACTCACGTGACTTATACCACTAAAAGGTAACATAATACACCTAAAATACAATAAAACTTATTCATTATTATAAAATATGAAACTTACTATTAAAGTTATAGATTTCCTGAAATATCTACAAAACCAGGGAAGAATTATATCGTATCTCAATTCACAAACAGTACGGTCACACTTATAAATCATAACATGTTAATCTTTTATGAAAAAGCTAAATATATCATAACAAGTTAACAAGAACTAAACACAACCTCAAAACGTGGTTAGCCTACAAAGCTTAACTGAATGACTATTAAACATAATGTCTCCAATATACAGATCGGTCACACATAACTGTACCAGTCACGTGAGAGATCTGTTCGTGACCGATATGTATATTCGAGACATTATTTTTAATAGTCGTTCAGTTAAGCTTTGTAGGCTAACCACGTCTTGAGGTTGTGTTTAGTTCTTGTTAACTTGTTATGATATATTTAGCTTTTTCATAAAAGAATAACATGTTATGATTTATAAGTGTGACCGTACTGTTTGTGAATTGAGGTATGATATAATTCTTCCCTGGTTTTGTAGATATTTCAGAAAATTATAACTTTTTCTGAAAAAACTACACTCATGAAACAAACTATCAACTGTTAGAATAATAGATCAGATGTTTCCTGCTCTTTTTACCGCCACACCTTTTTCTGGACACTCCGTTAGTTTTACGCGTCCTTGAACCACGGACATTCGGAGACATTACTTGTCAATAAGAAAAAACCATTTTCCCACTCAACTTTCTCCAGACCGATGTTAACGTGTAGAAGTACAGGTTACATTGTCATTGGTTATACACCACAGTCGTTGGCAATCGTCTGCTTGACATATTTGTTTTGATCAGCAAACCTCCAAGCCAGTTGGAGACGAGTGACCGATGGGTAAATAAAGACACATTTAATCTTTTACACTTTATTTATTTATTATTTGGAATGTAGGATAGGGTTGAAAGGTAGGAAAAAAGGTTGTTTAATCAAAACAAAGGTTTTTAAAATATATAATTTAATTTTTCATTTTTCTCATGGAGACCTAAGTTATCCCATTTGGTGGTATTGACCCATAAAGTGAAATTACAATACAGTTAATTGACTTAATTTCAATAAATGAACCTTCAAAAACTAATTCTTCATTAAAGCAGGCTAGATCATTACGTTCAATGTAATCCAAGTTTTTATTTATGAGAATACATCCCCCTCTAGATTTATTGCGAAAGTAACCATCTGCTAACACAAAATTATCCAGTTTGTTCAGAAAAATAGAATTTGATGAACTTAAACTGTGCTCATTCAAACAAATTATTTTAACATCCATATTAAATATATTCAGAAATATTTCTAGTTCATAAAACTTATTTTTAATACCCTGTATATTAAAGTGCAACAGACCAGGTAGCTTTATATTATATTTTAAGTTTGCTTTTGGTTCCCTTGATTTATTCAATCCCTTGTAACTGCCCTTTGCCTCTTGTCTGTAACTTTAAAAAATTGTCATCTTTATTTGCTTCATTTGAAACAGTAAACATAGTTTCACTTACATCACAGGTTGATATCACTGTTTCAATATATTCATTATGTCTGTAGCTGTCAGTAATAGGCACTTCCATAACTGACTCAGGATAAGCGTTGGTTTCACTAGAAGTTGAGTCTGAGCTGGTTGCGGCATCCGTCGGGTTTATATGTCCTTCTGAGGCAGAAATCTCCAGGTGGAGTTGGCTGTCCTGTGGTGTAAAGGTTGCAGACTCGCTTAAACCCCCCATAAACCCCCCTTTCCATTGTCTGATTTTTCTGGTTTTCAAACTTAAGGTCATGAATGTCACTTTACACATTTGAGCCAAATTTCATCAAAATCAGATATTTTTTACTCAAGTTATTGTGTTAACGGACACACATATATATATATAAACAAATAGTGTTTTTGGCATCTGGGGACCTAAAAACAAAAAGTTATCACGGTCTTGGGCTTAACTCTTACCATGCCACCTACTGTAATAGCTTCTTCCCTATAGGGGAAATTCGATAAAAACTGTTCTCGTTTCGGTTATTTTTCAACGAACTTATCTAGACAACTATACTTTATAAGAACCGTCTCATCCATCCTATAAATTGAAGTTTCTACCTAGATTCTGAAGTAATGCCTATCTTACACTACAAGGTCATAAAGAACTCAAAACTAACATTTTTACCAATATTTAATTATCATATCATACCGATATTATAAATGTGAAAGTATGGATGTTTGTGCGTAACTCTGAAGTTCCATCACGTGAAAACTACTGGACCGATTGAGCTGAAATTTTGCAGAGTCCTTACTTGATAGTCCTTACTTGATAGGTGATTACTTGATAGTCCTTAGTAAGATATAGGCATATTAAAGTTGTGAAAATCCTACAGGGCTATGCCCCACGGGAGTTCAAATTGATTATCTTATCATACTGATATTATAAATGTGAAAGTATGGATGTTTGTGCGTAACTCTGAAGTTCCATCACGTGAAAACTACTGGACCCGATTGAGCTGAAATTTTGCAGAGAGGTACTTGATAGTCCTTAGTAAGATATAGGCATATTAAAGTTGTGAAAATCCTACAGGGCTATGCCCCACGGGGGTTCAAAGTTCCCATGTATTCCTTGTGGACGTTCATTTTTAGCGAATTTCCCCTATAGGGAAGAAGCTGTTACCGTAGTCGGCATGGTAAGACCTAGGCCCGGGACCAAGATAACTTTTCGTTTTGAGGTCCCCAGACCCCAAAACCACCCTTCGTTCGAAACTGTATATATATATATATACAGGGTGAGTCAGACCACCCGTCCAGCATGTATAACGGGAGAACGGTTTGGTCTAAAGTCATCAAACAAAATTCTTCCCCACTAAAATGTATATGGGCTATCTATTAAAAATATTTTCATCAAAATCTATGTACAGAATGTTCCAAAACTGAAGGTCACGGGTTCGAATCTCAAAATGTTCTTATGTAAACATAGGGCATAATATTATACATAATTTTAAAGGTCTTGTTAAAAGAAACTTTTAGGCGAAAACAGAATTCACTTATCTTCATCCGTTTCAAAATGGCGGCCATTTTTGTGTAAAATATTGACATTTACGGAATACCCTGTATTTTCTAAACCACTACTCATATCATTTTTCCGACTTAAATTTCTTACTCGTGATAAAGTCAGCTTTACTTTGATATGCTACAAGATAGGCTTTTTTTAGAAAATCTATATTTCAAAAAAATATTATTTTTCAAAATGCTTGTATGCTCAAAATTCAAAAAAGTCAAATGGTAGCCTATGTCAAAAAGCATACCATTGAAAAGGTCTTGTAAATCCTAGCAACTTTCTAATTTACACCAACCTTGTATCTCTTTTCGTTTTTCTACAATCAGCAAAAAACATTATTTTCTTATATGAAATGCATGTTAATTTGCATAACACTTGCATGTATTCTTTGGCCACATTCGTTTTATGTACAGATGTGCGAGTACTCGAAATTTCGAGTTCGAGCCGAGTTCGGCTCTGAAACTCGAGGTTTTACTGAAACTCGGAAGGTTTCGAGCGAGTTTACTCCCGCCGTTTACCCGCGCAACCACGGGTCGTCCGCGGCCGTGCGTCGTCCGCAGCCGCGCGGCGTCTGTAAATTCAAATTGAGTGTCAATGCATTTGAGGTGTTAAGAGTTAGTTTAATTTTAGTGTTTTTTTTAATAAGTAAGTTGTGGCTTATAAATTTGTGTTAGCCTACTCTTTACACCAAAAAGGAAGATTTACCAGGACCTTCAGATTGAGTTGTATGAACACTGCCTGTATAGTCATAGTCCATTTTTAGGTTAACCTAACTTTGTAAAAAAAGTAAAATATCAAAAACAAATCTGTAATGAAATATAATAGGTAAGCATAAGAAGTTTGTGCTTGTTTTTTGTTCCATAGTAATTGAAATTGTGTCAAAAGAGACTCAACAAAATTCCATCCATTAATTTTAGGCTCAACTATTGTCCTTTGGCATTGAGCTGATTTTAAAGACAAGTGATTTGTTTAGGCTTTGTTTAAGTTTCATTAATGGTTTTTTTTTAAATCATTCTTAATATTTTGAAACTCTATTTAAGACATGGCTTCAATTTTATCAATTGATTTGCCGGGCACTTTCAAACATAGTATCTTCATGTTTTTATTAACTGATTGTTCTTATTAGGACTATTAGTGTTAAAATTAATGCTAAGACATGTTAGTAAATACATTTTGTGTGGTAAGTAAGTAGGTTAATGCTTTACCATGTAATAGGCCTTTTAAATATTAACATAAAGTTTATTTTAACTTTTAGGCCTAAATGTAATTTTATTTCCTCCATTCGTAGAAAGATGTAGCTTAGGCCTAAACATAATATACAATAAAATGTAGGATAAATAAAAAATAGGAAATAAAATAAAAAATTTAAATTATTTTTAATGAAACTGTTAATTAATACCATATAGGTTATAAAAACCTTAATACCAAAATATTAAAAGTATTTGACCTTCATGGCAAAATGTTAGGCAATAACTTTGGTATGATTTATTTTCAGATGAATGTACTTATGGGCCATTCCATTGTTACGGGTGTTACATTCATACAACTTCAATTAAATAATTAAAGTTTAAATTACAGAAAGTACTCTAAAAAAGCTTTTCTAACATTTGTATTATAAAATTAGGAATATTTATATACATACAATTAGGTTTGATTTATTTTATTAAGGGAAATAACAACTGAAAATAAGGTGTTACGGGTGTTACAAAAAACGGACAAGAACTTTTGAAGGGGCATGAAAATATGGAAAACTCTGTGAATATAATAGTATTTGGTGGCAATTTATATTTTTTTGTGGTGCTAAAAGGTCTAAACTAAAACACCTTAATACTAAATAAAATTATTTATTTCACATTTATTAAATATAAATAAAATTTAACTGTTACGGGTGTTACACAAAATGTTACGGGTGTTACACCCTCTGATTCTCATTGGCCTAGCAGCAGTTATTGTCCATTATTAACAGTTAAAATTATTGTTAGGCACTTTACAGACTGATGGAAGTTTAAAAGAATGTTTTTGGGTAAAAAAAAGAGTAGTGTGGGAAAAAACAGTTTTCATAATCAACTAGGCGTATGCCTATTTATTGTACTACATTACAGTTAGAAAATATGTAGGCCTATACAAGTTATAAAGTTGACAGCATTATAACACTGGGGCATAATTATTAAAACATCATTTTTGTATACAAAGTTAATTAATACTCTTTATGAATAAGAACTTAAATTAACCCTAATCTAAATTATATGAGGCAAATAAAGTCTTTCAAATGTAGGCTTGTCGCAATCAGTCAAACTTGGACCATGCTGCTTCTAAAACAGGATCTGAAACTTTGAAGACACCTCGACTTGAGACTGGTATCACTGATTCATTATCAATCTTTTTTCGTATTTCATTCCTGGTATATAGCATCTCATCGGGGGGAACTGGCCACTTCCAGTTTGATCCTGATTTAGTCATGCACTGAACTCTATACATGTAACAGTTATTCTCTTGTTTGACTTCAGGATTGCTTTTAAAATTCTCCTTCTGTTTTAATCTTCTTAATTTATCTCTCTCCCTTTCCTTCTTCTTATACTCTTCCCACTTTTCTGGATTTGATTTCAATTTTTCTCTGTGTTTTTTCACACGATCTTTACTGGAGCCATGTTCTGGAAAAAAACATATATATAAAACTTATGTACCACTATGATCAATAAAAGTTATAATTTAATGAGGGGCAACACATTCTGGATAAGTAAGCCTACATGAGTAGGCCTAGTACCAATTGACTTCCAAGAAAAATGCAAGTAGGCAATACAGATATGTGGTAGGCCCATGTTTTCATTCGTACATCTAAAAATTCTTTTTAGAGCAGGATAAATCCTCTATAAGTGAAGAATAGGCATAAAAAGAAGGCAATAGGTTAGGTAAACTACTGCATTCTTCATTGGCCTATACCATGTAGGGACCTAGGCTTAAAGGCTGAGACTTATATGTATTTAAATTGACACGAATCTGTTGAAAAATATAGTATACAATGTTAGACAAAATAAAAATAAACGTTAGGCTATTAATCATTACTAATTTGTTTTAATAGTTAATGTTTAACACATAATATAGCATCACATCAGCATCATATATAGCATCATATAAAGTTGCTGTAAATAAGAGCTATAGGCATATCAGAGAGTTTCGGGGGTTACATGAATGAAATGTAACACCCGTAACACTTAAGTTGTAACACCCGTAACACCAATTTTGGTATTAAAATAGTTTTCAAACATCTTAAATATGGTATTATGTTATTAGACATAAACATAACCTCACTTTCACAAAAGGGTTTTGTATACAAAAAATGTTATTTCATTGTTTTATAAACTTTTACATGTTTTGTGTTACGGGTGTTACAAACTGACACACATTTTAAAATTTTTAATATCAGAAAAAGTATTATTCTTACCTGAACAAAATCACTGTGAGAAGTAGATCTGAGCTTGCTCTTCACTTCTGTTGATGATCAAACAAACAGCTGTTATAACCTATTCTTCATATGAGCACCCGAAATATGCAAAAAAATCTCACTTAGTATAAGCCAGCATTTGCTGTAAAACAGGAAGTAAAAATCAATATATGGAATTTTTTAATTTTGTAAAGTTATGTGTTATTTGAAAGTGTGTACCTTCCTATATTAAAGTATAATGTCAAAATATTTGTTATTTACATTTTAAAAAATTTTCCAAAGGCTCATTTTCCATGGAATTGCCCTTATCTTTTTTCAATGAAGCAGGAATCCATTTATTTGACTTACTATTGTTATTTTCAGGGCATAGTGACTAGAAAAGTATATTTTAATAACAACATTTATAAATGGAACCCTATACACTGTTTTGATCCAATTTAACTCGACCTATGTGTTTTTTTTTTATTTGTATACTCGACTCGAACTCGAGATTCAAATCTTTTGCCATTTACTCGACTCGACTTAAAAAACCTGTACTCGAACATCTCCAGTTTTATGTGTTATGTACAATTAACATGCATTTCATATGGGAAAACAATGTTTTTTGCTGATTGCAGAAAAACGAAAAGAGATACAAGGTTGGTGTAAATCAGAAAGTTGCTAGGATTTATAAGACCTTTTCAATGGTACGCTTTTTGACATACGCTACCATTTGACTTTTTTGAATTTTGGCATATAGGCATTTTGAAAATAAATATTTTTTTGAAATATAGATTTTGTGATCTCTTGTTCCTATTGTTTGACGTGTCCTATTGCATTGTTTCAATGCTTAAAGGAATTAAAGAATATTGTCTATTGTCTATTCTCAAAAAAACCTGTCTTGTAGCATATCAGAGTAAAGCTGACTTTATCACGAGTAAGAAATTCAAGTCGGAAAAATGATATGATTAGTGGTTTAGAAAATACAGGGTATTCCGTAAATGTCAATATTTTACACAAAAATGGTCGCCATTTTGAAACGGATAAAGATAAGTGAATTCTGTTTTCGCCTAAATGTTTCTTTTAACGAGACCTTTAAAATGATGTATATTATGCCCTATGTTTACATAAGAACATTTTGAGATTCGAACCCGTGACCTTGTTTTGGAACATCCTGTACATAGATTTTGATGAAAATATTTTTAATAGATAGCCCATATGCGTTTTAGTGGGGAAGAATTTTGTTTGATGACTTTAGACCAAACCGTTCTCCCGTTATACATGCTGGACGGGTGGTCTGACTCACCCTGTATATGTGTGTGTGTGCGTCCGTGGGTGCGATGACTCTTGTAAAAATGTTCCGATTTGGATAAAATTTTGTACAAACGTGTAAAGGATTATTTATGACTTAAGTTCGAAAACCAGACAGATCGACACATCCGAAGTGGTATTTTTGGGGGGTTTTGTACCCCAAAAATGTTTTTTTTAAAGTTTTTACACGTAATATTAAAACAAATCAAATTTTAGTTTTCACCATTGGATTCAGCTTAAAAAAACACACAATTTGGTGTTTTGATAATTTCTCTACGTTAGTTGGTTACAGAGATACTGAAAGGGCTAAACACAGAACGTTGTCCAATGCATTCTTATGGAGAATAAGAAAAAAATTATAGCTCACTTATTTATGAACGTATACTAACGAAACTTGGTATACGGCTTCATCTGATTGTGGTCTATTGTTATTTGCACAAAAAACACAATTTTTACCGATAATTCCCGTAGCAGCAAACCTGCGTCCTCAACCCCCATGTTATTCTTATGGAGAATAAGTAAAATGTAATTTATCCCTTAATTATGACCATAAATTAATAAAGTTTGGTATGTTGATTCACCTAATTGAGTTCTATTGATATTTGCATAAAAACCAATTTTTGTGTTCCTTGTTGCAGCAAACCTGCGTACTCATCCCCCATGTTATTCTTATGGAGAATAATCAAAATGTTATATATCGCTTATTTATAAATTTATATTGATGAAACTTGGTATGTGACTTCACCTAGTTGAGTAATATTGATATTTACATGAACCCCATATTTGTTGTTCCTTGTTGCAGCTCATTCCCAATGTTATTCTTATAGAGAATAATTCAAATTTGATGTATCGCTTATTTGTGAATAAATTTTTATGAATCTTGGTATGCGGCTTCATGTGGTATTAAGACATATATTTTGCATTGAAAATTCGCTGAGTACGCAGGTTTGCTGCGACGGGGGTATTGTTTGAGCTGATGAAAATGCAAACAGCTGATCTTGATTCGTAGTAGTTTCACAGGCTAACCACAGATTGCAGGCTAAATCACGGTTTGACATTCATTTCCGGCCGATAAAACACGGTCTGGTTGTCATTTGGCATATATCACCTGGTCCAGACATCGTTTATAATCAATATTAGATGACGAAATCGTTACTTACGGCTAATATTATTTATACTGTCATCATTTTCTGACTCTATTACGTGGTCCAGTTGTAATTTTTGGCTGATATTATGTTTTCCGTAGTCATTTACGGCCAAAATTCCATGGTCTGATCGTCATTTTCGGCCGATTTTACGTGACGCGACCGCCTTTTGCGGTCGTTACCACGCGATTTGGCCGGTCGCAATCGTTATCGATCGTCATTTTCGGCCGATTTTATGTAATGCGATCGCCTTTTGCGGTCGTTACTATGCGTTTTGGCCAGTCGCAATCGTTAGCGATTGTCCGGAAATCGGCGGGAAATACTCGCTCGAACTTTCAAAACTTCGAATCGAGTTCGAGTATTAAAATACTCTAAGTTTCGAGTACTCACACATCCCTAAATTCTATACATAAATTTGTATTTCTTTTAAGTGCTAAATACTGATACCTTGAATCTTGATACTCTTTATGGAATTGATTTTATATAGGGGAGCGGGGGCTTACATATATGCCCACCAAATTACATAAAATGTTGTTAATGTCTTAAATATTATTTGTTTATAGTTTGGTAATGGAAGAATATGAGAAAACCATATCTCAACTCGTTGCTCAGAAGGAAGAGGACAAGAAGAAATTTGAATCAGACAAAGAAGGGTTAATGAAGGAAAGAGAGACTGCGATGCAACATCTAAACAATATGGAAATAGCTTTCAATGATGTACATCAGTAAGTATTAGAATACATGTTCTATTTCCGTGTTTTAATTTTTCAAACCAATTCCTTAAAGCAGTAAAAATTTCTTTTTGACCTTTTGCCTCTTGTTCACATCATTATTTAGACAATTAGTACATATTAGAAAGCCAACAATAATCCGGTGACATTTATAAAACAGTCAGTCAATGTGTTTGACACCTACATTTTTTTAGTCGTATAATGTTGTTTTTCTGCCCACTACCATGACTTGACTAGCAAACAAACATTTTGGGATTTTTAAAAAACTTCATTAATGTCATAACCAAGAATTATTAGTTATTACCTAGGTTTTATGTAAAATAAGTTACTTATAGATGTTATATTTTATTTACAGGGTTTAAAACAATTTATTGAATTTCAAAAAATGTTAATTTAATTAAAATAGTATGATAACATACAAAACTGCAAGGTTAATGGATTCATTCTGAAGGTCTTATCACACACTCCTAAAATATTAAAAGTTATATTTTATAGTTAACTTGTTTTACTACTCAGTCATCGGTTCATCTCATTTACCTGAGCTGAGAGTTTAATTACATCAGCCTATTGTAATTAGGATTATTGTAGGATTGCAGGACCTTTGGTGTGGTAACCTTTTTTTAGTTAAAATGTTGGTTATTATAATGTTTCCAATACAACTGAATTTCTTTAAGAAAATCGTGTCTAATTTAGTATGTATCTTCAGGGTGCGGCAAAAGTCAGTTAACCATAAATGCTATTTAGGTGTAACATGTATTTTCTTAAAATATAACAGTATAATTGTAATTTACCTGTTACAGAAACTGATCTAATTTGCCACCTTCGTTTTCATACACTTTTATATTCTTACATTGCATTTTATCACTGGTTTACACATTTTGTTACACAACTGGTGTAAATAAAGTGTTGACTCATCCGCTATTAGTTCTCTCAAATGATTCAGAGCTCGAAGTTTCACAGAAAACACATTATCTTTTAATTTATTAATGACCTAGCAGGCCACTCTATACACATACACACAATTATTTCCAATTCGAAAATAGATTACTGCTATGTGCAACAGCAGATAAGATAAGCAAGAGATAACAAATGCCACTCACTTAGTCTGCAGCGGTTTACTGACTTCTACCGCACCCTGTATTCAAATGTTTAATGTTGTACATAAACAAGCAGATATATTTTTAAACGGGCAGTACAGTCACAAGTACAATACAAGATTTAGAAATCAGCTCCAGTACCCAATTCATAGGCCGAACTTAGTTGAAAATACTCTCATTATATAGGTTTTAAATTTTATGACAAATTACCAAATCATATTAAAATTTTGAATATACATAAGTTCAAAACTGTTGTTAAAAATTACTAATTCAGAAGGAGTATTACGGTATAATTCCTGGACGATAGGTCTTTGGTTTTCGATATATTATTTTATAATTTTTATTATATCAAGTTTTTATTTTTTTTATATGACTGGTCACCTGTTCATTTACAAATGCCATTGTATATTTTTTAATATATACAGGGTGTCTGTTAAGTACGTTCCAAAATTTTAAAATATGGTTATTTAGGTCAAAATGAGTAGAAAGGTTTCTATGAACATAGGTCCTAAAACCTATAGTTTTCCGTCTATCTGTCTGTATGTGATTTTTACATAATTTAAAATATCTAACAAACCTCTTAAAATATTATGTTCAAATTTGGTACATGTATAATGACTAATCTTTATATATAATTCTGTAAGCAAAATTTTTAAGTCAAAATTGTGGGAGTTTGGCAAATTGCAGGATGATGTGAGATGACTCAAATTCCCAAATGATGATGATGATGATGATGTGTTTGATTCTCAAATTCCTGGGTGTCTCTTGATCCCAGGGACTCAGGAAAAATAGCAATATTTCAAAAACATTACCACCAAACGAGAAATAACGTAAAACATCCTCCATAAGAAAAGCATGGGGATTTTAAAACGTCTGTTTTGTTTACATTAAAACATGTGGTTAAGATCTTAAAAACAAAAAACTGCAAGAATCAAAAAAGTTGTGTCATTTTGTTCTAAAAACAATAATATGAAGATTTTAACTATACCATTTTTAATAACTGAAAAATTGTGATTTTTACAAGTTAAAACGTGCTTTTTTGCCATTTCTGGACTAAAACATCACGTTTTAACGTATAAAAATTATAATTTCTCAGTCATTTAAAATGGTATAGTTAAAATCTTCATAATATTGTTTTTAGGACAACATAACATAAATTTTCTGATTCTTGCAGTTTTATTATAAATATTACGGTTTTTAAGATATTAAGCTTTGAAAACAAAACATGGCCGCCATTTTGAAATAGTACGAAGTATAATTTGATACTCCATACTAAATGAGGTCTTATTAGTCATCATACATGTAACAAGTTTGAACATGATACTTTAAGAGGTTCGTAAGATATGTTAAATTATGTAAAAATTACATACAGACAAATAGACGGAAAACTATAGGTTTTAAGACCTACATTCATAGGAACTTTTTTACTCATTTTGACCTAAATAACAATATTTTAAAATTTTAGAACATACTTAACAGACACTCTGTTTATGAATCTAATGTGATAATAAATATCTTGAATCTCTTAGCTATATATTCACTCAGGGAACAATAGCTTGAAATCCAGACAGTTTTTGGTAGGTGATAATCTTGAGATTAGGCAGGGTAGCCATTGCAGGAGAACAAGCACACTGTTCAAATTGTGTTGTGCCTTTTTATGTGAGCACTTTGATAGTGCTAAGTGATTGTTCAAATTACGTTGTGTGCTGCAACTGGCCGCTTGCTGTGACGTCACCGCTGGGTGGGTGAGAAGTATGCAAGCCCATTAGTAAGCTTTTTTGCTAATAGTTCTGTAAAGTTCAAGGTTATACAAATTACGTTGTGTGCTGCAACTGGCCGCTTGCTGTGATGCCACCGTTGGGTGGGTGAGCAGTATGCAAGCCCATTAGTAAGCTTTTTTGCTAATAGTTCTCTAAAGTTCAAGGTTATACAAATTACGTTGTGTGCTGCAACTGGCCGCTTGCTGTGACGTCACCGCTGGGTGGGTGAGCAGTATGCAAGCCCATTAGTAAGCTTTTTTGCTAATAGTTCTGTAAAGTTCAAGGTTATACAAATTACGTTGTGTGCTGCAACTGGCCGCTTGCTGTGACGTCACCGTTGGGTGGGTGAGCAGTATGCAAGCCCATTAGTAAGCTTTTTTGCTAATAGTTCTGTAAAGTTCAAGGTTTTACAATCGGAGGAAACTACTTGGCCAGTAATGTTTGGCCGGTTCATTAGGTTGTGACTATTGTGCTAAAATTAAGCACTCCGTTAATCCTTAAAATTAAAGACAGTTAATTTGTCTTTAATGCCAGTGCTAAAATAAATACAGTATTATGAACGCTAATAGCTCCACTGAACTTCCTTTTAAGGTGATAGCTTGAAATTTAAGTCTAATTTAAACTAATTCGCCTTAAAATACGCCCTAGTTGTGTCGGCGTCTTACAGAATGATTAATATTAGCATCCTTTTACTTTCAATTGTTTAGTTCACCGTAGTTCTCTAATCATATAAGAACTATTTTAGGAAGTACGAACGCAGCAAAACTGTTATCGAAGGAATGAAAGCCAATGAAGAAATTTTGAAGCGAAGTCTTGCCGAGTTCGATGAAGCTGTTAAATCAAGCACCTCCAAATATGAAACTCTGAAAAGCCATGCTGTCAAACAGTTAGAGCAGTAAGTAGTTATTTTGTTGTAAGATTTCCATTTGGGTGTTGACTAGAAAAAAAACTGTAGATTAGGATAACCAAGAATATATCCATATTCATAAGGGAAATATTGGAAGACTTAATATTCTGAACTATTGGAGAATTGATGTGAGATGGCTCAGATGAAAGATCTTGGCCCAAGGGACCTGGGAAAGGTTAAGGATACATGCAATGAGTGAAAAAAATAATTTTCCTGAGAAAGGCAAAGGAACTATAAAATATTTCCTTTGTATACATAACCAGGGTCCCCACCCAACCGTGAAACCTTGAATAAGCCGTGAATTTCGTATACCGTGAAAAAAACCTGGAATAAGCTGTGAATTTCGATATCAAACCTTAAAAATATATCAAACTTGAAAAACAATAAAAAATATCTTATCAGAAAATATCACATTTGTTTTCAGATAGGGCATCCCAGGTTCACTTGGGATGTATGGTATGGTTTTATGGTTCTGTGACATTGTGTACAACAGAATTATTTAGTACGTTGTTAATATGGGGAATACCACATCGTCTGCCTACTTGCAGATTGCAGCTGTGTGAATGATTTAGGATTGGTTCTGGTTTCCACAGTGCAAAGGAACTCGGGCCGACTCGGGCGACAGTTGTTAAGTTGCTGGTGTTTTTCATTGTCAACTGACTGCTGACTGACACTTGTGTAAGACTGTTTATGTGTCTTCTTTACTGTATGTCATTTGCCTATTGTTTTGTATTAGTCGGTGACAGTAGACAGCTACTGTAACTAGATTGTTAACTATACAACTGTCCTGTCAGTGTCAGTAACTCGCCCATTCCGTTTATATGGTGTGTAGTCAGCGTTGCCAATTTGAGAGATTTTACCCTTGCTGATGATAATTTTGAACTTCGAGGGTAAAAAGGGGTAATTTTACTAAAGCCTTTAAAAATATACAAATTTGCATTATCCTTTGTTACATACTTATTAAACATTCATTGATGTTTATTTATGATTAAATTAGGCCTACTACATTTCTCTACTTTATCGACCCTTCCGATTTTCGTGACTGACGAATACTCACGAACTCCATGACAGAAATCGAGCTTGAGTAAGGATTACATGTACAGTGATTGTCTCATGTTAAAAACGTGAAAGAGCCACGAGTGCCAGGACGACAAGAAGTCCGCTAAGTTGCAGTAATGTCTGCAAGTTGTTTTTTTTCAACCAGACAATAAATAACAAAAATAGAAAATGGGGATTACTGTCACCTGTCTCCGCCTACCTAATCCTAGCAGTTGATAGACTGAAAGATAGACAGCGTTAGCTGTTTTATAATTGACGTTTATGGCTGTAAACAAAATTGCATCAGCTGTTAATCATTTATATACTGTGATTTTTTAAGCAGTAAAATAAATTCTGAGAAAAATCCGTTATATCTCGCATGAAAAAATTGAGACAAAAACTGCCTGGCGTATGCAACTTCTATTTTCATTCTTTATTCTAAACTTTAAAATTAATTATACATCAGTGACATCTATAGGCGGCTCCTCAAACCTATCAAATTTCAAGCACATTTCCTTTATTTCGTTAGCACTCTACTCAAATACAGGAGTTTAGATTTTGAGGGTAATTTTGACGAGGATCGAGGGTAATTCGGGAAAAAGTGATTGGCAACATTGAGCGAAGTAGAAATTACGAAAATTACCAGCAACCGATAACCGATAGACTGATGACATGACTTACATTAAAACAATAAGAAACCCTAAAATAGTTCTTATTTTTTAAAAGGTTCACTTGGGATGTATGGTATGGTTTTATGGTTCTGTGACATCGTAATTGGAATGTTGGAAAGTTTTAACTATTATTTGACCGCTGCGCTGCGTCTGCGTTGTTGTTTTGCAACCGGTATAGGTTATGTTTTTTAATATTTCGACCGTGAAATTGTCAATTTTTAGACCTTGAAAACCGTGAAAAACCCGTAAATTTGATCATTAAGTTTGAGTGGGAACCCTGAAAGAACGAAGCCAATAGTGAAGTCGCTGAATGTCTGAAATGCAAGCTTTAAGTTTATGTTTATGTTTACATTCTGGTGACAAAGTTTATATTTTTTAGTAAACAAAAAACATTCAAACTAGTTGTAAATTTATAAAACAAAGGAAATTCTGTGGTCATGGATGTTTTTGGTTAACTTATACAGAGAAGGCCTACTGAATCATTTTGTCACTGCACAAGTCGTGCTAGGCCTAATAGTATGTTGTGATGTTTGATACTTTTTAACATCGGTGATTCTGGTCTTTTTAGGCAGTCATAATATTAAAATGTTTCCTTGTTTTTTTCTCTTGTCTGACCATATATATATGTTTGGTTTTATACTACATCCAGATAGGCTAATTAGGAGTTATATCGCAATGACAAGGATGAAAGTCTTGATCACATTAAATTATTGAAGTTGTGTAGCCTAAACTAGGCCTAATTTTACTAAATTATATAACTTTACCAAAATGATTATTTTTGAACTTGTAATTTTTTGTTACCACTAAAGTCAAGTAGTTTGTTATTTGACCTTTATTAGGTTACTAAGTTTTACAATCACAGATTGGAAGTTGTAATTTTGCCAAAAACATTATTATTATATTTTTGGTGTATTCATAAACATTTGATTATTTTATCATCCAATCTTCAAAATAAATAATACAATGCTATTTGTTTACAACCAGTTCAATTATTTGTATTAGCCTACTAGTTCATTTGTTATATAATACTATTTAAATTAGCGAAGGCAAAATGGCTATTCAAATAAAACATCATAGACTGTGGATTTTATTTACTGATTTAACCCTCCGAGCGGCAGCAAATCTGTTGTCTGTGTTTTCTGTAGTCGCAGGGACATTTTGGCGATTTTGCAGACTAGTTTTTAAAAAATAGTATAAAATCAATTTTGAAGTAAACATATGAACATGCATATTCATTTTGTTCACAAATAACAGGGGAATTATAAAATGGTAAAAAAGTGAAATTTAGAGGGGTGGTTTAAAAAAAACTGAAAAGATTGAAAAAATTGGAAGTTTTGGTTATAAATTTCAAAAGTAAAACGTTATAGTAAGTAAACTAATTTTTTTATGTAAAAATAAAAATGTACCAAATGTTACTTATCTAATTCCCTCCCTATGTAGAAATGTAGATAGTTCATAGAAGAAAAAATTGTATATATGAATTATATAGAATATTTTGAGGCAAGTGCAAAACGGATATTTGTGCGCCACCAATTTGGTATGCCAAAAAAACCTCTAACAATACATAAATTTAATAAAACCTTATTTTATTTGAAGGTTGTAAAATTCTAAAAACAATGATATAAGAATGAGTAGTATAAGAAATGTTTTTCAATTTATTATTATAGATGAATTTATAAAATTTATTTTTCGAATATAACACCTAATGCTCCTAAATGAGCTATGTAATATAATTTAGTAGTTATTTCCCTACTAGAAAATTTATAGTTACCTATACTAATATATAAAAATAACATTGTTATCACGTACTTTATGATAATGGAACATACTGTTTTTCAGATGAAAGATCAAACACAATACCTGGCCAAAACAAAACACCGAATGGTCTAAATTTACACAATTTCCTGCTTGACAACCTTGGCAATACGGGCGGGCTGCCAACCTCATAGATAAATATTCTGCGTTCTTTATTCTGCGTACAAAATTATATAAGAACATACATGTAATATGAATAAAAACTACTTATAACAAGTATTTTGCTATTCGTTCTAATAGAACGAATTGCCGTTTTTTGAAGACGTAAAATATGACGATTTTCTTATTTTGCCAGATGTCTATCTGATTATATCTCTGCGTTATTCCGGATACCAGCAAAACGGGAATTTTTCCCTGATTGCAGGTACCACTCGTTTCTGGTTAGGAACAAAATTTACCTTGCCATGAGTTTTTTAAACGTACTGTGTTTAGCCATTTCCCGACACAAACATGGCGTAGTCAAACTCGCGCCAAATTTTCATTCAAATGTAACTTTGGATTACATTGTTCTACTCCTGCTATAAGGTTCATTCATGTAATAAAATTAAAGTTTGGAATGTTATCTTTAGAATGGTATAAAGATTATCCGATTTCAAGCACATTTTCAATGCTATTTATCCAAATGAAAAAAGATTACGGCATTCGTTCCAATAGAACTAATGCCGTTTCACAGAACACCTGACATTTATTCTATTAGAACGAATGCCGCTCGGAGGGTTAATAACAAATGTAATGTTGCCAAACTACAAAGGTTCATGCTCATCCAGTAAACATGTTTCTTGTATTTTTCACTGCAGAGAAGATAGTATACTTGTGTATGTACACAGGTTGGTATATTCCTCCTCCAATTATAAATGCTGTTTTCTGGTGAGGTCATTTTAGTCTTCAGCCATTAGGTACTCAGAAAGATACAGTTGTAAAAATAATAACCACTTGTTGTGTACCGATTGAATAAAATGACCTAGCTGAATTAACGTATATTCATATCTTGCAAGGGAAATAAAAATGTAAAGTTCCGACTTGAAAATATGGTAGTTCTTAGAGATTGATGTAACGTGTGGTACTGACAAAGTAAATATCCAAATCCGATCCGTATCCAACCCAAACTTAAGCTATCCGAACTGAAACCGATCCGAACTAAAAATTTCACTATTTGCACACCTCTAAAACTTTGATATCTCCATTATTTATGTATGTATATTGGTGGAACTTGGTATGTGGCTTCAATTAGTGGTGGTATATTGGTATTTGCACAAAACATTTTTGTTGATTTTCCCCGTAGCAGCAAACCTGCATACTCGGCCCCCATGTTATTCATATGGAGAGTAAGTAAAGTTTTATATCTCCCTTAGTTATGAACCTAAATTAATAAAACTTGTTATGTAGCTTTACCTGGTTGAGTTATTTTGATAATTGCAAAAAAAATTCTTATCTTCCTCGTTGCAGCAAACCTGTGTACTCAGCCCTAATGTTATTCTTATGGAGAATAAATCAAATGTTATTTATAACTTATTTATGAATGTATTTTGGTGAAACTTGGTAAGTGACACTATTTTGTATTGAGACACACATATATACATTAGAAATTAGCTGAGTACGCAGGTTTGCTGCGATAGGAGAATTTTATATTTAGTTAATTATTTTGTTTTATTCAAACATTTCTGTATTCAAAATATTATGATCACATTTTTTAAATTGAAATTGAATCATGAAATATTGGAGGTTTATAAAAATCAGTCTTGTTGCAGATATTATCAGTGAGATAAGTCTGGAAAAGGTCTGTTCATCATGAATTTTCTGTAAAAGATTTATATTATGCCACTTTGATAAATATGTCAACAAGGCGAATGTGATTTGTTAATAAATTAGAATAGTATAGTGGAAATATATTAACTCAAATTGCTCTTTAAAACCCCGATTGCTCAGTGTTAGTACAAAAATGAAAGTTGTCAAGGTGGTAAATGACCACGGGTGATGTTCTCAGTGGTAAATTTGTTTCAGAGCGAACCAAGAATTGGATAACCTTCAGCGTGGCCATCAAGTTGAAATTGCCAAACTGAAAGCTATGCTAAAGAAGTCTGATATCCGTATAAAGTCTCTGGAAGAATCTCTTGATCAGAAAACAAAGGAAAATGCAGAGTTGACAGCAATCTGCGATGAACTCATCAACAAAGTCGGAGGAAACTAACTCATCCCTTAACTTGACATTCCAAGCCAGCAGTGATCCATGCTAGATCTAGTCCTTTTTTAACAACTTGTACTTAGAGTTTGTTTCTTGCTTTCACTAATAATTACCGTGCAAAACATATTAACTGCAGTAGTCCGATAACTGTTAGTAAATTACTTTAAGTGCAATGATAATTTTACTATTGTTACTACAAATGTGCAGATGTTATCCATAACTTGTTATGTATAAAATATTTTTTTATTTTATAGATATTGTACAAAGTTGTCATGGATTGGTGATGGGTATTTCTTTCAAGTTGTGTCACTTAGCGTTTTCTCAGTGCTGGCTACAACATATTTTTATAATGTACTGATCAGCTTACTTGTAATTTTGTATAAAGAATTTACTTTACTTAATATACCTAATGTTTGTAACAGTTATAATTTGAGTATTAAGCTAAATTATATTACTCTTTTATATATTTTAATGTGTTTTTATTTCCTTAATACCATTTTGGATTACAAATTCCAATTGTAGATATAATTACATACTCTGTTGCAGCAAACTTGTGTACTCAGCAGATTTCCAATGCTGAACATATGCAATTAGAAGTTGATGCCCAAATTGAAATAAACCCACTATCACAGAACTTTTCTGACCAGAAACTCGCATTTCAACTCAGACAGAACAACTTGCATGTACATCCCAACCAGACGTCAAAATTCCAAGTTTTCCTTATTTCTCAATTGATGAAACACAACTTGATAGCCTAGAATTTGTAAAATTTCTAGGCTTCATGCTCGAAAGTGGCCTGGATTAAAACACATTGAAAATCTTAAGACTTGGCTATCAGCTGGCCTCCATGTCCATAGGAATATTTATGTCTTTGGCAAAATTTGTAGACAGCATGTTCAAACTTAGAAAAAATACATTTTCAATCTCAAACCATGGGATAATTGCACGAAAGTTTATAGTTTGGGGTTGGATGAATTTCTGCAAAGAAATTGTGGTAGGTTACTTTCATCCCCACCTTTACGGCTAGCACCTGGGGATTAGCTTCTAAATATGACTGATCCCATGCCATCCCCTAGCAGTCTGCAGGACTACGAGGGATAGGTAGGTAAGAAAGTGAGCTATTTAATTTAGGTAATCATTCTACAGTCTATAAGAATTCCTGCAGCAAGGAGAGTTTAAAATAACCTGAACTTATATTTGTGTAATTGTTTTCTTTGACACTATATGAAATGTGTCATATAACAATAAGCAATGACTTATTGTGTTGTTATGTTAATTAAGTTGATTTAGATCAATTGATCGGTAAATAAGAGAGAAACTATAGTTTATTAATTCTGCATAAGAATAATATTGCTCAGCGTTACCATTAAACATAGATAAAGTAAAAGGAATTTTGCATGTTTTACAGAATGTAGTTTGTAAGTTTTAATCTAACATTTTGGAACTTTTCCATAGATTTACTACCACTTTACCTAACTGCTAATTGACTACAATATGTTACAAACTCGTATCGTCATAACCTCTTAATGAATCAAACACAATATATAAAGATAGACCTAACTTTATTGCGTTAAAATACAAAATGTTAATCTTTAAATGTGAAAAGGGATTTACAATAAATGTTTACAAAGAGGGGGAGATATTTTATTACTTAGAGTTATTTGATTATTTCTAATAATATTCTCTAGGCTCAGGGTCACAAGATTCTTTCTCAGAAGGGGTGATCGTGCTGGCGTTGAATATATTCTTACGATTGAAATCATCAATTATACTCATATGCTACTACTAATATACTGTAAGATAATTTTGTTGTGGTCTCTGAAAAGTGTTAAAATATTAAAGGTTTGCTCAATAACAGTTAGCAGGTAAGTAATGTTCACTTCGAAAGTCCTCCAACAATGCTGCTTGACAACTGATTTTTTGGCTACTGTTAATTGATTTTAAAACTGTTCAAATTAATTTAAATCTTGAAAATAGTCCTTGAATATGCAATTTAGAAGATTCAAAAGGTTCTCTTTATTAATTTATTGATTGTTCAAAGTTTGGTAGATTGGTACTTTAATGCAATTAGGTGATTAATGAAAGTTCACCTGGCTACATAAGGAGAATATGGGTTGGTCTCAGCAGCCTGTTATTTTATCTTCACCACAGGCTTATATTTCTTCACGTAACAAAAGAGTAAAAATAATGCTTGTAGCTCTTCTAATAAAAATTTGGGTTTTTTGGTACCCAAAATACTAATTTATGGGGTAAAATCACATTTTAAAATAGATCAAATTTTAGGGGCAGCTACCACTAGGCTGGCTATTTTCAGAGAGAGAGTTTGGGTGCATTGTTACAATAATTCACATCTTGCAAGGCATACTTAATCATTCTTCAGCTCTTGTAGCTCACTTCACTGGAACTGTTTTAGAGCTAAATTTGAATTTTAAAAAAACTTAATAATTTTGAATAAATTAATATAAAAACTTAATAATTTTGAATAAATTAATATAAGGTTTTGAAGCAATTTTTTTACATTATGAATTATCTTAAAATTATTTGCTAGGCTAATTAGCATTTTTATATGATGATTCACACAATATGATAGGCCTATCTAAACTGTTTCTGGTGAGGAAATATGAAGTAATTTTCCTACCTATACTTTAATATAACTTGTAACTATAATATAAAACTTGTGGGCCCTTGTTGCCGTCGGAATCCAAGTTGGTGACCTTTATTTTATACACCGGCTCGCCCCGGGCCCTAGGGCAGTTTTCCCCCATGCCCCCCCCTGAATACGGCCCTGCAAATATTCATTCATGCGAACATCTAAAACACCCGTGTACGGATGTTTCACCTATCCATCCATTAAACAGATGAATTCTCGACACATCAGCGCAGGCAGCTCCCCCACTGCCAATAAGAAACTATCCGATGAATCAGGCGAAACATCTGAACCCCGTGGTTGGATGTTTCATCTATCCATCCATTGGAAAGGTGAATACTCCTATTATCAGTGCGGGAAGCTCAGCAATCGGCAGTACCCCCACTACCCATAAGAAACCATCCAATGAATCATCCATCTGAAAACCATCGGATGGTTAAAATCAGTGCCGTTTGTCCCATCACTAGTTCAACGTTGTACATATCATTAAGGTACGATCATGTAGGCTCTGCTTCATTGAATGTAAAATTTCTCCTATTTCGATATTTTAAAATACCCCCATCGCAGCAAACCTGCATACTCAGCGAATTTCCAATGGAGATATAAATGTATTAGGGATGAGTCGATACCGAAATTTATCGATTCTCGATACCGATACCAGGAAAATCGATTCTTGATTCCCGATACCGATTCCATCGATACCTACGATTTTTCAGTACCTATAGTTGTTAAAACTATTATTAAAAACAGTTACAAATTTATGTTACTACCATTTAAAATTATTTAGTAGAATTTTGTAGTTAATTATAAAACAAATTTTTTAATGCAATTTGTTACATAATTTATGATTAATTTCACTACATTGCTATAGTATAGTATACGAACAAAAACTATAATTAGGGGAGCCCCCTACTACTATATTTATTATAAATTCATAGTGGGGAAAAACTTAGTTCTAAGATAATAACTCAAAGAAATAATTTTAGTCAGCCGACTGATTTATTGCTTTCAACCGGACCCCACCCCTCTTTCTTCCTTATCTCCAAGGTAAAATTGTTTGCCGCCGACCCAAACACTCCCCGTGCCTTTTGTAGCGGGTAAACGGCGGGAGTATCGATGGTATCGGTATCGACATTGAACGAATGAATCTCGATACCGATACCAATGTCCAAGAATCGGTGGTATCGAGAATCGATTCATCCCTAAAATGTATTAATACTACATAAAGCCACTTACCAAGTTTCATAAAAATATATTCACAAATAGGTTTGCTGAAACAAGGAACATAAGCAATTGGTTTCTATGCGAATATCAATATAACTCAACTAGGTGGTCGTATACCAGTTTTTAGCGAATTTCCCCTATAGGGAAGAAGCTATTACCGTAGTCGGCGTGGTAAGACCTAGGCCCGGGACCATGATAGCTTTTCGTTTTGAGGTCCCCAGACCCCAAAAACACCATTCGTTCGAAACTGTAGATATATATATATATATATATATATATATATATATATGTTTGTGTGTGTGTCCGTGAGCACGATAACTCTCGTAAAAAATATCCGATTTTGATGAAATTTAGTATAAACGTGTAAAGCAACATTTATGACTTTAAGTTCGAAAACCAGCCAGATCGCTTTATCCTAAGGGGTATTTTGAGGGGGTTTTGTACACCAAAAATGGGTTTTTTTGAATTTTTTACATATAATTTTGAAAATAGTCAAATTTTAGTTTTCCCCATTGAATTCAGCTTAAAAAAAACACAATTTGGTATTTTGATCATTTCTCTACGTCAATTGGTTACCGAGATATTGAAAGTGCTAAACACAGTACGTTGTCTAATGTTATTCTTATGGAGGATAAGAAAAATTTTATATCTCGCTTATTTATAAACGTATACTGACGAAACTTGGTATACAGCTTCATCTGGTTGGGGACCATTGATATTTGCTCAAAAAAACAATTTTTTACCAAAGGCTCTCTTAGCAGCAAACCTGCATACTCAGCCCCATGTTATTCCTATGGAGAATAAGTAACGTGTTATCTCCCTTCATTATGAAAATAAATTAATGAAATTTGGTATATGGCTTTACCTACATGAGTTATATTGATATTAGTATAAAACCCCATTTTTTGCGTTCCTTGCCTCAGAAAACCTGCATACTCAGCCGCCATGTTATTCTTATAGAAAATAATTAAAATGTCATAAATCGTTTATTTATGAATGTACATTGATGAAACTTGGTATGTGGCTTTATGTGGTATTAAGATACATATATATGCATTGGAAATTCGCTGAGTACGCAGGTTTGCTGCTACTGGGGTATTATTCATTTATGTTCATAATTAAGGTAGACAGAGCATTTAATTATTCTCTATAAGAATAACATGGGGGCTGAGTACGCAGGTTTGCTGCTACAGGAGAATTTGGCAAACAAATTTTTTTTGAGCAAATATCAATAGACCACAACGAGATGAAGCTGTATACCAAGTTTCGTCAGTATACGTTCATAAATAAGCGAGAAATAAAAATGTTCTTTCCCTCCATAAGAATAACATTAGACAACGTACTGTGTTTAGCACTTTCAATATCTCAGTAACCAATTGACGTAGAGGAATGATCAAAATACCAAATTGTGTGTTTTTTAAGCTGAATCCAATGGTGAAAACTAAAATTTGACTATTTCAAAAATTAGATGTAAAAAATTCAAAAAACCATTTTTGGGGTACAAAACCCTCCCCCTTCGAATACAGCGATCTGGCTGGTTTTCGAACTTAAAGTCATAAATGCTGCTTTACATGATTATACCAAGTTTCATCAAAATCGGATCATTTTTACGAGTTATCGTGCCTACGGACACACACACACACACACATATATATATATATATATATACAGTTTCGAACGAATGGTGTTTTTGGGGTCTGGGGACCTCAAAACGAAAAGTTATCATGGTCCCGGGCCTAGGTCTTACCATGCCGACTACGGTATAATAGCTTCTTCCCTATAGGGGAAATTCGCTAAAAGATGTTGGTTTGTTTTGTTTGTATGTATATTTGAATTTTATGGACTCGGACGCCGTTGGACTGTTTGCCATGAAACTTTATATATATATATGTAACATTTCACGGAGAAGGTTTTTAAGCCACCCATTTCGTCCTAACTCAATTGGGTTCCTCCCAAGAGGCCCAAAAGGGTCCCCATATAAACCTTATGGAAAGATATATTGTTGTTTATAGAAAAGCTAATGACACGTTTACTTTAACAGGTGATCTAAGTGATACTGGTTTTAGTTGTTAATAGCATGTAATAGTCAATAGTATTATATAAGGATAATTTATTTAGCCTTTTACAAATCACACTGCGCGAATGGATAATGGACGTGCAACTGCGCCTGCTACGTTAAGTTTTGGAATTCTTGGAACTGTTACTATTCCTGAAATCTGGTTTGGATGAATCACGGACAAAATATATATGATGCTGCTGCCATTTTAGGACCAGTTAGCTATATAAGGCATAAATCATTTTGGTACAACAATAATGTTTGGAATTATGTTGGGAGTTTGGTGTCCTCAAGGAAACTCCCTTGCCGCCAAGAAGAATAAAAAAACTCCGGCCCGGGCGGCCAGTTGCCCTCCTGTGCGCGGACCATGTTTAGTACGCGGACTATTTCAGCCTTTTCGAGTCGTACATCACATATACTCGATCGTCCTCTGGGGTTGCTGTGTGAGACACTTGAAAAAAATGCATATAGCAAAAAAAGGCCATAAGGGTAATCATGGGTCTTAAACACAATATGCTCACTGCCAGGACGCCTTTAATTAAGAACTTTGACATTCTTTACTTTCTCCCCCTATACATAGTATATGGAGAAAGTATTGTTTTCGTCAAAATTTTCGAATTTGAGTTGTTAGTGGAAATATTCGTTTTGGTGCTCCCTGAACCCAAAAAAGTGGTTTTTACGTGATGTCTGTCTGTGTGTGTGTGTGTGTGTGTCCGTGTGTGTGTGTGTGTGTGTGTCTGTGTGGATGTGTACAGAGCTAGAGCCCTAACCAATGGGCCGATTTTGATAAAATTTGGTATGTAGGTACTAATCCACGATATCTCCAGGCGTTTTTTTTCATTTTTTTGAATTTTTGATTTTTAAGGGTAATTATCCCCCAAAAACTGCCAAAAAACATGAAAAATCCAAATTTCTCAAAAACGGCTCTAACGATTTTGATTAAATTTTAGTCGTTTGTAGAACTTTAGTTTTCCAACAAAATGACACCACCCGCATTGCTGTAAAAATTCGGGTTCAGAAATTACAGGACTTAAAACATCAAAAATTCAATTTTTTTGATTTTTCATAAAAATACATAAATATAAAAAATAATACTATTCACCATTAAAAAGAGCTCAAAAAACTAAATAATTTGGTATTTTGAATTACTATTCTACGATTGCTGGTTTCGGAGAAAATTGAAATTTTCATTTAGCGGTAAACGCAGTACGTTGTCCAATGTTATTCTTATGGGGAATACAAAAATTACTATTTCTCTCTTATTTACTGATCAATTTAATTCAAACTTGATATGCTTGTCAATTTAGCATTGACCAACAGAGTTAATTCGAAATATGTTGCCCCTTAATAACCCTGGGGGGGAATAGGGGGCATTTCCCCTCTTTAAACCACAAGTGTAGCAATTGATTCTGTAGTGCCTCCAAAGCAGGGATTTGGGTGGATGTTTTTTAAAACAACTTGTTCACAAGATTTTCTGTACATTCGACCGTGCTTTGTATTCTATATTTAGTAAATAAAAAGTAATTTATTCATTAAAGTTGGGCTAAAAGGGAGAAAGTATGTGTCAGTTTCCTGATACCGTTTATTTGTTTTCGAATCAAATTTGCAAATTAAAATATCTAATCTGATTGTTGGCAATAGTAATAAACATAGACACAACACAAGGAATAAGAAACTGTTTGCAGAACAGCACAGACTGGCTTTGTACGAGAAGAAGCCTAACTAAACTTATATAGGCCAGACATTTTTCCAGGCGCTTCCAGACTCAATACAAACTATTCATAGCTTCATTAAACTCAAGACCATGATTAAAGAATTTGTAAAGGAAAGATGAAACATCCTAATCAACTAACTCAATGCCCTTCTGGCACTTTTTTTCTCTCTTGGCTCGTTTTGAGCCCTCTTCTGTTCTGCCCGCTTGCATTTTTTATTTTGTATGCTTTCTGCAAACTTTAATTTGTCTTTTTTGTGTCTGCCTTCAATTTTCATCTCTGCTTCGCCCTTTTGGTATCTTTTTACCATAACTACCCGTGACCTAACCCTGTTGGGCACGTCTAACATGTCCATCGCTTTGCCAGGAGCATATTCGACAAGAAGTGAAAGTGAAGTAAGTAACCTTCTAGGGACGTCTGTGTCGCTGGCCCGGCCATGTCTGAATTTCAATATAGAAAAAGTGTCACCATTTAGTACCTATTTCGTACTATTTAGTACCTCAAATAAAAAAATTAGTACCTCACCCAGATCGGAGTTAATTGCATTTTTGTGTTTCCGGGCCAGCGACATGTTGGCCCGGCCATGTCGGAATTTCCATATAACAAATATGTCACCATTTAGTACCTATTTCGTACTATTTAGTACCTACATTAAAATAATTTGTACCTCAAAGTGCTACGAGTAATGGCATGTAATTAATAAAGGTCAATGACCTCTCAGCCCGGCCATGTCGCAAAATGTATATAAAACCCAGATAACCATTTAGTACCTATTTCGTACTATTTAGTACCTCCAATAAAAAAATTAGTACCTCGCCTGGATTGGAGTTAATTGCGTTTTTGTGTTTCCAGGCCAGCGACATGCTAGCCCGGCCATGTCGGAATTTCCATATATAAAAAATGTCACCATTTAGTACCTATTTCGTACTATTTAGTACCTACATTAAAATAATTTGTACCTCAAAGGACTACGAGTAATGGCATGCAATTAATAAAGGTCAATGACCTCTCAGCCCGGCCATGTCACAAAATGTATATAAAACCCAGAAAACCACTTAGTACCTATTTTGTACTATTTAGTACCTTTAGTAAACTTTAAAACCCTGTAATTTTCCATAGGATGAACCTTTTGAGGTCCGGTTTGCGGCATTCTATTCTACTAACAGAGACCTTTAATTTGGTGTACATATCAACCTATGCTTACATTTAAGAATATTGACTTACTCTTCGTGGGCCGTCCCCCATTGGCGGTGGAGAGTCAATGAACCCATGAAATACCCCCGTCGCAGCAAACCTGCGTACTCAGCGAATTTCCAATGCATAATAAAAGACTTGATTGACATATCTTTGTAAAATATTTATATATTTGTGAATGCAACGACGTTTTAAGCAATGTTATATCTCATACCGTTACCAAGATATCGTAATTTTTACGAGGAGCGCCCGCCGCCAAATTTACCCCCCTCCCCTCATGTTGTCGACCACCTAGGAAACTGACTACATTTTCGCTATCACCATGGTCCATATAACAATAATCAGCAAATATATTGCGTTACCCTTTCATGTTTGCTCAAGAATCAAGAATCAATAGGTGCATTACAATTCATTTGATATTGTCAGTCACGGTTCATGTTGTATTCTCAAGTGATACAATTTATTTTACAGATATACAGGGTTTGCGCTAAAAAAAACCCACCCACCTAGATCCTGGACTAAAAATGGAGAAAATAAACTACGTTTCACAACACTAAAAAATATATTTGCTGTAACGTAAAATATAACAAAAAGAGTCAAAAGTCAAAATTCTTTATTGTCGTAAGCAAAATAAAATGCGATGACAAAAGTCAGTAATATGTACATGGAATTATCAAAATTTTTGACGATATGTACAATACAAGTCAAAATTATAACTAAACAATTGAGTCATCGTTTAAAAATAAATGTACAATGTAATATTCTTTAACAACTAAACATTTTTCACGCTATTCCTGAATATTTTAAAATCATTTAACAATATAAACTTATTTGGAAGGCTATTGCACATCTTTATTGCTGAGTAAAAAACCTGCTTCTGAAAAATGTGGTGGAATGTGGTAGGATTGCCAGGCGGTTGATAGGGCGAAAATTGTATGAGGAGGACCTTTTTTGAAAATATTCTCGATTTTTCATAATCAAACAGGTTGATTCAAAAATATATAGACAAGAGAAAGTCAGAATTTTATTCTCTCTAAAAATTCCTTGACATGACCTAGACGATCTCAGCCCGAACATGACTCTCAGTGCCTTCTTTTGCAATTTGAATATGCTTGCAGTAGCCGTTCTTTCATATCCCCAGATAGGAACAGCATATGCAAGGTGTGGATAAAAACAACCATAATATGCTGCCATTAAAATATCTAGATTAGAGAAAGTAGATAACCTACGCAGTATAAAAATACCACAGCTCAGTTTCTTAGACACTTTATCAATATGGGATGAAAATTTCAGATTTGAGTCAACTATTAAACCTAGAAAATTAGTTTCGCAGCAAGAATTAAGTTCAATATCACCTATTAAGACTAACTGACTAGAAGATTTAGATCTTATACAAAAATCAATGTACTTAGTTTTATCACCGTTAACAAGAAGATTATTTGAGTCCAACCACTGCAATAAGGAACTACCCTGAATAAACATCTCAATTTCAAGTTGTTTTTTGTTTTTGTTTGATACACAAAATGATGTATCATCTGCAAAGAGGCAAATATTACCTTTACCAACTGAATCAGTTATATCATTCATAAAAATCAAGAAGAGCATCGGACCAAGAACCGAACCTTGAGGAACACCAGAACTTATCAAAGTTTGAGTTGATTCATGTTAACGAAGATATCCAGAAGGGTCAATGTATGGCATTGTTACAGACTGAATCCTTCCCTTTAAATAAGACGATATCCAGTCCTGTGCGACTCCTCTTAAACCGATACGCTCTAGTTTTGAAAGCAATAGATTATGGTTGACGACATCACATGCCTTTTTTAGGTCCAAAAAAATGTCCATTACATGTTCGTGACTATCCAAGGACGAGACAATATTCGAAATAAAATCAAACATAGCATCAAGGGTAGACTTACCCTTCTGAAAACCAAACTGCTTGTCAGACAGAACATTATTTGCATTCAAAAAATTGTTTAAGTGGATTAGAAAGATTTGTTTCGATAATTTAGAAAACGTGGGTTGGATTGCTATTGGTCTATAATTTTCTGCCTCGTCAGTGAGCCCTTTTTTAAATACAGGCTTAACCAATGACATTTTTAAAGGAGCCGGGAACTCACCACATTAGAAGGATGCGTTAATCAAATGACACAAAAATGCGTTAATCAAATGACACTATTAAATGTACAAACACTGATAATGAATAAAGGAACTATTGTCGTCTATCCACCGCCTAACTAAAAGGATGTACTGGCTATATATTTTTGGATTGTACTCCCATGAATAAACAACAAATGTAGAGTGATATTGATATAAATATCAATATAACGCGTCAATCAATCTGTTTGTGTTTTTTTAATAAATTAATTTTAAAGCGTTAAAGGTAATGTCTTTAATCTTAACATACATTGTGTCTATACCTGATGCGCTTTCGTTATTGAAATTGAATTTTCTACCTTTCACCGTTTCAAAATGGCGGCCATTTTGTTTTCTCAAAGGTAATTACATTTTTAAATGGCGCCATTTCAAAACAATGAAAGGTAGAAACTTCAATTTTAATACCGAAAAAGCGTCCGGTGTAGACAAAATATGTGTTAAGTTTAAAGATCTTACCTTTAACGTTTATAAAAAAAATATACTTAATTTAGTGAACAACGGAAACATATTAACTGACGGACAACGGAGTGGAATTGAACCAATTACACTCTAAATTTGTCTCCCTTTATGATTGTTAAATCCAAAAATATATAGCCAGTGTACCTGTTTAGTTACACCATAGAGTAAGCATACTCCTTAGGAGATATTGCATGGGCAAGTTGTCAGACGAAGACGTGTGAACAGTGGCGTGCTCCTACGGGATTTTCTAGTACTAGCATAGAATTAGTGCCGACGGCATCAGCGCAGTGGCGCAGCTCGTGGCCACGTGAGGAACCAACGATCCGCGGGCTAGGAGGGGATACGACATCCGTGTGCGAGAGAGAGCGGGAGTACTTGTGCGATAGAGAGAGAGGGAGTGAGATAGGCGCTGCCGACGCGACACTGCCGTAGTGCCGTGGCTCGCTCGCACTCGCAGGGCGTCCGCCAGCCACCAGCCCCAGTGCCTTCGCCCTCGTGCCTTCCTTTCGTCAAATCGTAAAGCGGCTTCTTCCTTGATAAATGTTCTACGTTCGCTTGTGAAAATACTCTTACAGTTATAATTACAAATTAGTGTAATAGGTGTATAGTATGTATAACCGATATTTCATTACCAATGAATGATTCAGTGAATTCATAACATACAATATTTCCTTATTAAAATCCCACTTGATTCTTTTTCACAATTTATTATATTTTCCTTTTAATTTCGTCGGGGCGGAGAGTAAATCCTCATGGACACTCAAAAATCCGTATTCGAGAGTAGTGCCGGACTTTTACCGGCTAAAAAAACTCCGCGAAAAATTTAAAATTATTAAAATAAATAAAGTAATTTCTGTGATTTGAATAATTAACTTTGAAAACCTTTATTAAGTTCAAATAAAATTTATGTTCTTTTTGAAAAAAAATTGAGAAACATTAAGAAATTATACAGGTTTGAAATTAAAGAATATCAGTAATTATTATGAAACGTGATTTACTCATCAATTCAAAGCAAGGTTGTTATCTAATATTTATTTACGATATAGCGTATCACATTGATTTTGTGGCTGATTTTAAGATACGTTTACGTTATAACACCTACGAAACGGCCAGTCCGATTTTAACGAGAGACCTATCAAATGAACGGAAATATTGTCAATTTTTATATTACGGAGTTTCAAATCTTTACATTGCTTTTTTAAATTTATATAAGGAAAAACAGTGCAAAATATCGGTGTTTTTTTACAATGTGTGAGTAAATCTCAAATTTAAACGATTATTACAAAATATCAAGTAAACGTATCTGCTTAAAATTGTTATGGCATATATAGGCCTAAGGGTTATTTAAAAAACACTTTTGTCACGTTTCATGAAAGGAATTCATGACTACCTATATAATAAAAATAAACTTAATTTTAATCAGGCAAATATGTGTAATTCAAAAAATATATACAGGGTGTCACAAAAAAGCGTGGTGTGATTCGCAGAATTTGATTCCACATATGAAAATAAGTCAAAATTATCTACAATTGGTTCAATTTCAGTGCTACGTCTGCCCGGCAGCATCATCTCGACTTGTCGTCTGATTGATGCGTCGTCAGTCAGATTCATATGCCTTCTGTAATACTACTACAGAGAGTTCACAGACCGGAAATTCCTGGAAAATCGGATAATTTTACAGGAATTTCGGTGAAAATTCGTTAATTTAGTTTTAAAACGTCTTTTTCGGCCATTCTCGTTCATGCGGCTCGGTTGTCGTTCCCCAGGGAGGTAAAAACCATGGAGAGCTAAATATTTAATCAAAATTATGAATGAACTTATGGTTTTATGTCGAAACTCAGAACTAAGCCTCTACATCAGCCAATACTGTAATAACCAATCCTATAAAAATCATATTGGCGATAAAAGTTGAGGAACATGTCAGGGAACTCGAATACGAAAGATACTTAATTTTGAATAAACTTTTCTACCAAAGCTATAAATGCGATGGTATGGAATCAAATTTGTTGTGTCAAAATTCAAAACTAAGCCTCGTTAAAAGCCGTACAATTGTTATTATATAGTTATTTTCACGAAAAGAGTTGACTCATGTATCGAGTAAATAAAATATGGGAGTCATTGAGTCGTTAATTAATTAATTTCTATGAAAATCTAGGTTGAGTACGTGAACATCGAGATTTGTATGCTAATATTGAAACTTACACGTGTTTTTACGTCATAATTAGAGGTTAAATACATTTTAATTTAGTACCAAAAGATAAAGAATTTATTCAGTAATTCGATTCAAAAAACCATTTTACTATAAAAAAATCTCTTGCGCCGTAAACCTCATTTAACTGAGGACGCGTCGCCAATAACCCATAAGACACTGTACTGAGCGCTGCGGCTGCGACCGCCGAATCCTACACTTTGAGATGTGACCTTGAGCCCAGCCGGACCGAATTTTGGTCTATCCCGACTATGGGCGCGAGCATGGTCTATCCCCAGTGGCGGATTTAAGCAATTGCCGCTTAAGGGCTATTAGGAAATCTGCCGCCCTCCCCCCACAACCCTATAATCTTTGTCCTTTTCGCCGACCAGGTTTACCCACATGTTATATATCTAGTTTAGTTATTTTGTGACAGTATCTAAAGAAGTTACGAATTTACTGAATGAATAAGTTTAAGAAATTTCTGTTATTTCCTAGTTGAAAAACCCAGTAAAATAATGTATACTTCACTTGATTCACATTGACACAGTTTAATATTCAATATACTTTGCACATCTCGCATGAAAAATGGAGACAAAAAACTAGCTGACGTTCAACTTCTATTTTCGTTTTTTATTCTATTATAAGAATAACATAATTAGGGCTGAGTGCAAAGGTTTACTGCCACGAGAACCAAAACAATGAGTTTCGTAGGCAAATAGCAATAGACTACATGTTCATAAGCGAGATGTCAAATTCGATGGTAGTAGTTACGTATCCAGGTCCTATTTTAGGAGATTATAAAGCGTAAAGAAGCTCCTTTATCGGGTAAAATATTGGCGTCATTATTTAATTTTTATTAGACGATATACAAATATTGTTACAAACAAAATAATACAGAGATCCCAGGAATTGTAGTTGGTGGAGAGCCACACACGTTAATAGTTTAATTTTGTAATAGCGTGTTTTAAATGTAGAGTTATTAATCGAAATGTTAAACATTAAAACTTTTGTCACCCTCCAAACACACCATTTGAACGGCATGAGACTATTAAAAACATCATGTGCCATCGTGTAGCCTGAACTGTCCGTTGTAATGTTCCGCTAGTGGCAGACGGGAACGTTGCCACCTGACGTTACGTCGGACGTCAGCGACGCTCGTGTGTCACCGGTCTTACTAATAAACAGCTGATCGGTCAAGTGTTGAAACAAAGGAAAGTGAACAGTCAATCATTCAGGTTGTAACTTGTGCATGTTAGTGTTTCTAAATCGGTCCGGGAGTGATTTTAATGATTACAACTTTTTATTTTTGTGTTTCGTGTTCATTGTTTCGTGTAAGTGTACCGTTTTTGTGTTCGTGTAAATGTGCGAACTGTGACAATGAACAATCTTTTCGCTACAGTAAACAACCACTGTGGACCCCTTAAGGTAGGTTTAGTACCTGTTATTGGAAATTTAAATTCAGATGTGAAGGTATTAATTATTGTTTTATTTCGCGAGGCTCCATTACCATTTTGTTAGTACACGCCAAACATATCATGAGATTTAGATGATTTAAATAGTTAACTGCACCATGAACGCCATTTTACCTTCATACTAACCTTAATATACACAATATTACACCTTATTATTTCAGATAAATAGAACCATATGCATAAGAAGAGTAAACAAATAAAATAAGAATAATTGTACAAAATTTGTTTAAATATTGTTGTTTGTTACAGTATAATACTTGTTTATTGTTGTAACACATATTATTTGTACGGGCAGCACACCGTCATTGTCATCCGCTTTCTTAAAAATTTTCCCCGTTTCAACATTTATTTTGTAAACAACTTATTAATTGTTCTGTAAATTTGCCGCCCCTAAAAGTTTTTCCGCCCTGGGCTACAGCCCCTATAGCCCCCCCCTAAATCCGCCACTGTCTATCCCGACATGTTTTCTACCTCGCTGTCGTTCCCAGTCAATAAGACAAGATTTGGTTGACATTTTCAGACAATAAAAAACGTTGCCGATCGTCATTTCGGGCCATTAAATGTAAGTAAATTCCTGTTTTTGATCCATCCGATGCGGAAAAATAGGCGTTCTTTGGTGAAAGATCGGGGTCGAATCGCCGACTGTATTCGTAAAATACCCCAGTCGCAGCAAACCTGCGTACTCAGCGAATTTCCAATGCATAATATATGTCTTAATACCATATAAAGCCGCATACCAAGATTCATAAAAATATATTCTTATATAAGCGATATATACAATTTTAATTATTCTCCATAAGAATAGCATTGGTGATGAGTACATAGGTTTGCTGAAACAAGGAACACAAACAATTGGTTTTTATGCAAATATAAATATAATTTAACTAGGTGAAGCCACATACCAAGTTTAATCAATATTCAATCATAAGTAAGCACTATATAACATTTTAATTATTCTCCATAAGAATAACATGGGAGATGAGTAAGCAGGTTTGCTGCAACAAGGAACTAAAAAAATGGGGTTTTATGCAAATATCAATATAACTCAACAAGGTGAAGCCACATACCAAGTTTTATTAATTTATGTTCATAATTAAGGGAGTCATTACATTTTACTTATTCTCCATAAGAATAACATGGGGCTGAGTACGCAGGTTCGCTGCTACTGGGATAGTAAAAAAAAATTTTTTTTGAGCCAATATCAATATACTAGTACTACGTGACCCCACGTGCCAAGTTTCATCAATATACATTCATTAATAATGGAGATATCAAATTGTATTTATTCTCCATAAGGATAACATTGGACAACGTACTGTGTTTAGCACTTTGAATATCTCTGCAACGGTTGGACGTAGAATCTCAATTTAAACACCAAAATGATTGTTTTGTGGAGCTGAGTTGATTGATAAAAGCAAATGTGAAGTTTACATTAAAATTAACTTAGGAAAAGCCAAAAACCTTTTTCCCATAAGATTAACATAGGAGATTTTATGAGCAGGTTTTTTTGGATTTTCTCCGCAACCACTTAACCTAGCTTAATAATTCAAAATACCATATTATTTGTTTTTTTAAGCTCTATAACATGGTTTAAACCAAAATTAAGTGTTTTAAAAATTTTAGGGTAAAAAATGCATAAAACTGATTTTTGGAAAATTTAAAACCCCCATAAACCCCCCTTCCCATGGCCCAATTTTTCTGGTTTTCAAACTTAAAGTCATAAATGTCACTTTACACATTTGAGCAAAATTTCATCGAAATCGGACGTATTTTACTCAAGTTATCGCATTCACGGACACACACACATATATATATATAAATCATGTATATATATATATACATATATATATAAATTTGAACGAATAGTGTAACGAATATAAAACGGAATCCGGATTTATTTTTCGTTGGGGAAATGTGGTCCGATTGCCAATTTTTATGATAAATCACGGTTAGATTGTGATTTTTGGCATATATTGAAGCTCGGTCGTCATTTTCGGTCAATAAACAAGTTGCGACCGTCGATTTCGGACTTTAAAATGCTAGGAAAACGGTTGTTTTCGGCAAATAGAATGAAGTGGAATTGCCTATTTTGTTTAAACAATTTTTTTTTCTGTAAAACGCAGACTTTTTCGGCCGATAAAATGCGGCCCTTAAATTTTTTGAGGTCAATGTTTTTGCCCTACAAATCGCAAAAGGGGTTTGTCGGTCAATTGCTTTTTTCGGGCGCTAAAACAAGGCTATATTGCTATTTCCGTGGATAATATGCGGCTCGCTTGCCACTTGAGGCCAATAAAACGTGGTCCATTCCATTATACTTAAAAAATTCACTCATTTTGGTGTTTTTGAGTGAAGAGTTTTTTCCCACCAAGTTGTGGCAAAATTTATGTTTTTACCGATAAAACACGGCCAAATATCTGATTTTGCCCGGTAAAATGCGTTTTGGACTTCGCTTTTGTAAATAAAACACGACCCGGCTTTGTTTTTTACCGAGAAAATGCGGTCCGATTGCCGTTTTTGAGCGATTAAGTACATTTCCGGCATTAAATAAGGTTGGTACTCAATTTTCAGCCGTTAACAAACTTTGCGGTCGTATTTTGTCTAGCAATTTTGCTGTAAAATTGCCGATAACATTATCGATTTTGGTTGATAACACACACCCGATCGGTAATTTTTCTAATAACACAGTTTGACCGTTTTCAGGCTAAAAAATGTGGTTCGATTGACGTTTTAGACGGCTAAATTAGAATATATTGCTATTTTAGGCCAATAATATGTATCTCGGGTGTCTTTTAAAATCGCCGTATCTCGGCTGATAAGATTTGTTTCGATGTTAGTCTCGGTAAAATCTTTGTTTTCGACGATAACATACTTTGATACTTCCGCTGGCGGTTGGCCTTTGAATTGCGGTTTGAGTATAAACTATTGCGGTATTTTTGGCCGATAAACTACGTTCATTGGTCGTTTTTGGTCTAAAAGTTACGGCGACCATGAAATGCCGTCAAATTGTCATTTTTATCCGAAATAACAGGTACAATTTCTGATTTTGGTCCATGAATTCTATACAGTCGTCTTTTTAGGCCGATAACGCACAATTTGGTCAATAAAACGCGTTCGGCTATTTTTTACGGCCAATAAAATTCTTGATATGGAATTTTTAACAAATTTCCGAGGATGGAATCCCGGACCCCCACCCCTGAGCCTGAAGAGTATTCCATACCCCCCAAAATCCCCGGCATTTCCCCCCCAACGTGACTCCCTGGATCCGCCCCTGATAAATGGTAAAGACTTCTTGACATTTCTGGACCACAACTAATTTATGCTTATTGCTTATGAGGAATGAAGCAGGAAACAGTGAACAACAATGCGGACATAATTAAGGAACAGTTAATTTATTATCATCTGAGATTATTAAGATTTCATGAATTTTGGACTTTCATAAATCACAGTGATTTCACAACCACTTTGGACTCGGTACTTGCTTTGAAAAAAACAGCATCCATTATTAAAATATGTTGCAACTACCAAAGTTTAAATTTATGGTTCGCAAAATATAAAAAATAAATTAAATTTATTGGGAAAACTCAAAAACAATTAATATAATCATTAATCAGATTTATAAGGCAAGGTCGAACATATTCTTTCTCAGTCTTCACCTGTTAATAATTAGCGTATAATAATATAACATTGTAATGTGAATGGGTCATTACATTCCTATGAAAATCGAAAGACGCTTGCGGCAGTTTCAGGCAGTACACCACCTCGGCGAGGCGCCTCGGCCGTTGGCGGTGGCGGGACGTGTTAACGGGCTTCGGTCGGTGCCCTCAGCGGAGTGTGTGTTGGGGGTTGGGAGATGTGAGATTTAAGAGGGGTTAGCGGAGGGGCTGTCAGGATGGGCGCGCGGCCGAAGGGGGAGAGGGGAAGGGCAGCGACAGCAGCGCGGCAGCGTAGACGTTCCGAACTAGCTCCGCCGTCGCCTTGGACGTACAAGCAGACCGTGTACGCTTGTCCCATTACGATGGGTGATCTCCTAAGGAGTATGCTTAATCTATGGTTACACTTTGTATTTACTGAATAAATAGTTTTAAACTGAGTGTACCGTATTATATTTATAATATTGAAATAAGTATGTTTCCAACTATTGTTGTCTTACCTTTTGTAGAAGATAGCTCTGAAGATAATTTGATCAGAAGCAATTTTCTCACTTCCTCCTGATATCCCTTCCTTATCAGCAGTCACACCCCACTCTTCGTGTTTTAACTTCGCACTCTTATTATTTTTTATAAATAAATATACAGCCTTTGGCGTCATACGCCCACTTATGCTCCTCGATATTTCATTAAAAACGTCGTTGTTTGGTCCCACAACTTTTCCGTCAACAAACACACGCGATTTGTACTGAGAAACTGCCTCTATTACCTCCTCAGAACCTACTTTTTGAGGCCTGCCACGCTTCATTTTAATATGTGTCTTACTACACCAAAACCGAGAGAGACACTGAACTAAGTCGGCACAAGTAGTGTCAAGGTAGGCAGATGTGTTGTTCACACTGCCTACCCCGAATAAATCATAGTTCCGCCAAGGGGTGGTCATCGGGTCGCTAAAAGAATCCTTGGGCTTAATTGCTTGTCGTAAATGGTTTACGTGGGAGAGTCCGGTCTTCCTCTTTTAGGTGTCAACATTTCCGGTCGTGGTAATAAAACCATTGCTCAGTAATACACCTCTCATAGACCTTAATTGTTAATACGTATTCAATAATTCCAATTTTTTAAACCTTCATCTGTTTTAATGAAGGTACTAAAAAGTACGTAATAGGTACTAAAAAGTGCGTAATGGGTACTAAATGGTTTAATATGGTTTTACCGAAGATTTGTGATATGGCTGGGCTGAGGGGTCATTGTTTATCAATTATATGCCATTACTTGAAGCTCTTTGAGGTAAAAACTACTTGAAAGAGGTACTAAATAGTACGAAATAGGTACTATCTGGTGACATATTTTTATATGGAAATTCCGACATGCCAGGCTAGCATGTCGCTGGTCCGGAAACACAAAAGGCCAATTAAATCCGATCTGAGTGAGGTACTAATTTTTTCAATGGATGTACTAAAAAGTACAAAACAGGTACTAAATGGTGATTTGGGTTTATCTTTATTTTCCGACATTACCGGGCTGAGAGACCATTGCCCTTTATTAATTACATGCCAAGACTCGTAGCGCTTTAATTATAGGTACTAAATAGTACGAAAAAGGTACTAAATGGTGACATATTTTTTATATGGAAATTCCGACATGGCCGGGCTAGCATGTCGCTGGCCCGGAAATACAAAAGCTCAATTAACTCCGATCTGAGTGAGGTACTAATGAAGGTACTAAATAGTAAAAAATAGGTACTAAGTGGTTATCTGGGTTTTATATATATTTGCGACATGGCCGGGCTGAGAGGTCATTGACCTTTATTTTCGTACCAAATGGCACGAAATAGGTACTAAATGGTGACACTTTTTCTATATTGAAATTCAGACATGGCCGGGTCAGCGACATGGTTATCTGGAACGTATATACATTTTGCGACATGGCCGAGCTGAGAGGTCATTGACCTTTATTAATTGCATGCCATTACTCGTAGTTCTTGGAGGTACAAATTATTTTAATGTAGGTACTAAATAGTACGAAATAGGTACTAAATGGTGAAATATTTGTTATATGGAAATTCCGACATGGCCGGGCCAGCATGTCGCTGGCCCGGAAACACAAAAACGCAATTAACTCCGATCTGGGTGAGGTACTAATTTTTTTATTGGAGGTACTAAATAGTACAAAATAGGTACTAAATGGTGACACTTTTTCTATATTGAAATTTAGACATGGCCGGGCCAGCGACACGCACATCTTCTAGGGGTCTTCTTAAATTATTTTTACAGATACTGATTTATGTACACTTATGCTACATGTATTTATGATAGATCCAATCAGGCCAGATTTAGGAGCTTTATAGACTTATTCAGTGGTGCGGGCCCTTTCGCTGAGGTAGGCGACTTTTTTTTATTTGCACAGGGCGGGCGGCCATGTAGCCTATGCTTATCCGGCCGTGAAAATAAATTCAGTCGATGTACACATATCTAGCGACAGATCTTAAGTAATATATGAATATAATGCTATAGTCTAACTGGTAATTACTATCCGAAACTAATCATAAAGTATTTATTATATCTAAAATGCAAAAATGAATGATTTATACATACTAATAAATCGTGTTGGAAATACGTTTCAATGTAAATTGTCGAAAGCAACCCTGTCCATACAATAAATCAATATTATGTGCCCGATATGCGAAACCATAAACTAACTACAACACTATCTGTAGTTAGTCTATGGAAAAACTAACGAAACGCGAGAAAGTGACCTATTGGATGAATATTAGTGCATGAAATAACGTGGGATTTTCTTGAGCATGCTTGTGGGATATTTATTATCGTAGAGTGGAAACACTGATGAGGTCCGTCGGTTGCAGTGTTGCCAGAAATCGGGTAATTACCCGGTTTTCGGGTATTTTGATGGACGTGCGGAGATTTTGCGGGGATTAAGAAAAAAACGAGTAAAACCGGGGATTTCGGACTTGAGTTGCGGGGATTTACCCGAAATACCGGGTTTTTCAGATTTTCGTGCGACAGTTGATAGACGACAGCGGTAAACAATCAAGTAGTTTAACACAAACTGGAACATAATAAATATAGTCAACAGTATCTTTGAGATAAATGTTGTTTCATTTGTTGTTGTCAAATGATGTATTATTTTAGTACATTACTTGTTTATTGACAAATAAATAATTTTAATGTTATTATGATTGCACTTAAGTTAGATTATGATATTCTTTTACAAATCTTGACCTTAGGCGTTCGCCTATGTAGCATATGCTTTAATCCGGCCCTGCATGAGGTAGGCCTACAGGCCATATGGTATTGCTTATGTATAGTCGGAAAAATTGGCGTTCTCCTTATATGCTTCGCTTTGTTTTAGGAAATTAACATCTGTGCATACGCTCTATATTACGATCGTATAAGGCTCTTCCATAATGGGAACATTACTGGACGAGGGAGAGGTTAGGGAATTTAGTCTATGGTTAGGAGGACCTCAAAGATTTATCTCTGATGACCTCAAAGAGGTTAATGGTTAATGTAGAGGTCTCGTTTCGTGTAAAATAGTTAGCCTTCGTGGTCGACCGCCATTTTTCCCCTCTGTAAACTCTGCACCCAATATAAACCAATCAAACCCAAATGTTACAAATTTATTACCTGACTAACATTTAACTTGTAAATAGACGATTTGATTGCCACCGAGGTGGGTAGCTGCGATCCACTAGTGTGAAAGGTTCCATAAGGCTAAATGAAAATTTCAACAGGTCAAGTGGCCAACGGGTGGCTGCAACGTATTGGCTGCGAGCTAGTGGGAAGGCGACCTTAGTATACCTGAAAAAAATTACTGTCAACGTGAAGGCTTCACCTTTATACCCATACACAAGACCTCCAGAAATGTTAAACTCGTTGAATCCATACAACTATTTTGATCCGGTTAACATTTGTACAGCTGGTTTTTATTTTCAAACATACTTTTGTGGTGAAAATAATCTGTATAACCCGATAACAAATAATCAATCTATCATTATAAACGAATACTTAAATGCCAGTTAACTGCAAAAACATAGTTTAATCATACCATAGACTAACTATACAGTGTGATCGTACGATTTATTTTACTCGTCGTTCGGTTTGTCATCCTCTGACCAGAGTGTACCAACTTTTAAACTTGAAGGAAATCTAGTGCATTATGGTTGAAGAGTGTCGTCTCCAGTAAGGGGCCGTGCATAAATTACGCCATGCTATGTTGAGCACTTTTAAATCATTCCCCCTCCCATTGTCACGCTTAGTCACACTACTCATACCTCCCCCCTTCCCCTTGTCACGTCACACTAATAATTAATTAAGTATTTGATTGTTGGTACGGTTATTTTATAACTCTGTAACTGACGATCTCGCAGGCTTAACTCCATTAATCGTGACTCGTCACACAGCCCTCAACCCCCCGCTCCCACGTGTCACGCACGGTCTGTCACTATGTGCTGCACCCCTCTCCTCCGGGGAGGCGTGACGTAATATATGCACGGCCCCTAACACCAATTGGTCTTGGTTAAAACTAAGCACAGGGCCGGAATTAAGCATAGGCTAAGGCGCGCGTCTAGCGTCCCACACCACACAGAACCCTTTTCAAAAGCCTGATACAAGCAAAAAAAGTTCCCCAATTTGGACCTGGACGCAACAAGGGCTCTTACCATTGGTTGAGCCTTGGGGCTCACGGCTCCTAAATCCGGCCTTGACTTTAGTAAGTGCTAAGATTACTAAAACCATAGACTAACTACAGTACTGTAGTTAGTCTATGCTAAAACTAGCATTATTTCCGGTAAACTAGTTAATTTCCGGGTAATCATGTGGCAATTTCCAAGAAATTACCCGGTTTTCGGGTATTTGAAGCTCGTGCGAGGATTTCGTGGGGATTACTACAGGATGACCGGGTAAAAGCGGGGATTTTATAGGTAGTTTGTGGGTAAAATAGCAAACCCAGTCTGGCAACACTGGTCGGTTGTCAGTTCCCAGTTGTTGTCATTGTTGTCCGTTGTCATCAGCAGTTAGCAGTTGGCACTTGGCAGTTGTCAGTTGTCGTGGTTGTCATGCTGCCTTGCCGAACTGTTTGTTTTGGTTAGTTTTGTTTTCCTGTTTACTTTTTAGTTCTAAGCTGTAACGTTACCAGATAACTTAGCAGTTGCTTTTCTTGTAATCCTTCTGACTGTATATGATTTTCAATGGCTGACGACAACTGGAAGAAAAGGCTGGGAATTGAAATAAACTACTCTTCAGAAGATGATGATGAGTAAGTATTTTTATGTTATCATTTTTTTATTTAAAAATTACTTAGGCTAACTTAGTTGAAGATTTATCTTATTTGGGTAAAAAATGACGATGACACCACTGGTTTTAGAATTTTTTTTGTGATTGGTTTATTTTGATCTTAAATAGCCTAAACAGATTGTAAAACTTTCTGAGGTAGGCCTTTAGGACTAATTCGTTATTAAATTTTGGTGCTGTGACACAATTGGATATTTTCATTGTTGTTAATTAACATTTTTTTAAAATCTTGTATTAGGCCTAATCTAGCGTAGGCCTATTTTTATCTGTACAAGTGCACAATTGGTGGTTGAAAATGTTGTTTTTAATGACACTGACATTTTTTTATGTTTCACTGAATTAGGCTTATCTTATAGAAACTTACCCCTACAGTTTGAAAATCATGTTTTGTTTTTGTCAGAAATAACGGTAAAATGTTAAAAAGATGAAAGTAAAATATAACTTTTTGTTTACGTTCCTAGGTGTGTTTATTGTTTCTTATGTCTCGATATTACGAGGCTTCTTTCAAAAACATGGACAGAAATAAAAGGGCCACCAGTTTTGTGCAACTCATGTATTTCCTTCTAGTTTACTGTTTGTGAGAAGCGATTTGCTTGATTCAGTTACAAGCCATCAAGGCTGCAGTTTCATAACTGTCCCGCAAAACAATCGAATTAATATATCTAACTATTGTAATCGATATATCGATAGTAAATATCATTATGTTTTATTGATATTTAAAAGAAATTTAAATTATAAAGAAAAACATCATAACTTACAAGTAAACAACAAGAAACATATTTTATTTAAAATAAATCAAACTTAATAATATTAATCTTACTAAAACAACAAGAAACCTAATAAAATTGAACTAATATCTTTATATTAATAGGCAAGCACAAAACTTATACTCCTTTTTTCTCAGCTTGTCTGCATCGTAGGACAAATTCTCGCATACCGTTAGAAAGGTAGTGCCCTGTAAATGAGCAGAAACCCACTATAATTTACATCGGCCCCTAAGGGTTACGCCTTACAATATTTCAAAGTTTCAATGATAATCTTATGGAAGAACAGTAATTGATTAAATGATTCTATATTTGACAGCTGTTGATATAAAAAATGCTCTAGCAAAACAGGGAAAACAGATGTTTCAGGAATAAGTTAATGTAAAAATACAAATACTAGTAGCTACTGGAATGGTAACACCCTTCTATTATCCTTTTTACCTCCACGTTAAACAAATTATACCTGTTTGTGAGGGGGAAGGATTAGGGCTGGGGAGAAGATGAGGTGGAGAGGTTTCAGGCACAAATAAAAACGCTACTGTTTACTGGAATGATAATGCCCTTCACTGCTATCCTTTTTAACTCCACATTTAAAAAAAAAATACCTTGAGTTAAGGGTTGGGGAGGGGGAGGGAGAGAGAGAGAGAGAGGGAAGAAAGACGGAGAGAGAGATGAGCGCAACAAAACCCACTAAATATTAAACTTTTTTTAAATACTCGCCAAATAATATTTGGTCAAATTTCGACCATTGGGCGGTTTCTAGTATATACAACAAAACTAAAACAGCAAAAATGTATAAAACTATTTTAAAAGGGTTTTTGAAGGCATTTACATCAGGGGTGGACTGACGGTATGAAAAGGGCGGTGGAATAAGTCCTGAGGGCGCCAGTATTCTGGAAGAAATGTTGCTCGAGGGGGGCGGGGGGGTTATACGCTGCAGTTCAAGGGGACAGCCTGGTAAAAAATTTACTGCAACTTTGTTCATGATGATTCTCACTTAGCTGGTTTATTTGAACTTAATAATTTCCCCTAATTTGAGGGATCAAACACTGAATTTATTTAGTCTGACACTTTAAAAACAATAGAAGGAGACTGTCAGAAAACATGGTCCATAGAACATGAAAAACCTAAAATAAAGAGGACATCTCTGACCGATGATGTCCGTGCGTCGATATTCAGGCCATAAAATAACTTATTACTTATTAGTCTGAATAACACACTTGTTGTATGACAATTTAACGAAAAAATCTGCATTTATCTCAAACTCACAACACAAACACCGACTGCTTAATACACACTGTCTGACTTTTAAACATGAAGGAGTGTCTTCTTAATGCACTACTTTTTTACATAATTTGTAGATTATCGTATGTACTAATTTTCCCATGAGCCAACTAATTTCCCTTGGTTTATATTTTAATTTCCCTTTTAGGACAATTATTAAATATCGAATTAGAAAATGAAAAAATTTCTGAGACCTCTGAAATAAATTTATTAGGAATAACTTTAGATAACCACTTAAACTGGAATACTCAAATAAATAAAATCATCAACAAATTAAACTCTGTCTGCTTTAATCTGAGAGTATTAGGAAATTGCTTCAATTTTGAAAACCTAAAAATTGTTTATTACTCTTATTTTCAAAGTATATTACTATGTTGCCTCCCTGTATGGTTCGGCACATCTAAGGAGAACCAAAATAAAATTTTTAAATTACAAAAAGAAGCAATAAGAATTATTATGCACAGTACCGGCTCTAGGGCAGTGCGAGCCGTGCTCCAGCACGGGGCGCGGCGCTTTTGGGGGGGCGGCGCTCGGCGCTCATAACGGATCGTGGGATGCGGCAGTGGCGTACTGTCGTAGTTGGGGGCCTGGGGCGGCGGATATATTTGTAGGGGCCTATATATACATTAGGGGTTAAAGAGGAAGGCCTATTCGTATATGTGTATACGATGTATTAGGAGCGTGCGAGTACTCAAAATTTGAGTACTGTATTTAAATAGTCAAATGAACTCAAAGTTTAAAAAAATACTCCAAAGTTCGAGCGAGTATTTCCCGCCAATCTTTGGATGATCCTGACATACCAAATCACGTAGTAAACGGCCGCCAAAGACGATCACACCACGTAAAATCGGCCGAAAATTACGAGACATAACATTATGTATTACACATAAATTGGACATAAATAACAACCTAAGTAAATGGCGACCGATCCACGTATTATCGGCTGTAATTGAAGACGTTACAGATGATATAATCTGGAATTAACGTCCTTGCCGCGTAATATCGGCTATAAACGACGATGGAAAGCAAAATACTGTCCAGAAATGACGACTTTACTACGTAATAACGGCCGAAAATACGACAGTAGATCGGTAGCGATTCTCCGGAAATCGGCACGGAATACTTGCTCAGATTTTTTAAAATTTTTCAAAATTTGGGGGCCTATGCCAAAGCGGGGCCTGGGTCGGACCGCCTCCACACCCCCCCCCCATTGGTACGCCACCTGGTGTGGGGTGGGGGGCATAGGCCGTAGCGCTAACATAAAGTATTTGTATATATATAAAAACCAAAACTGATTTTGTAAATTGTTGTATATTAGTATTATAAGTTGTTGAAAGACATTATTTGAAAGAAAGTTATGGAGTATTCACCATGTCACACCTTCATCATACTTAAACATTAAATTTACAAATCAGATAATACAACTTCTGCTCCCCTCTATTTCAAAACGAGAAGTTGTTTTGACCTCTATCGGTTTGTGACAACTTCAGGGCATTCTGATTGGTATTGAGAGTTTGAATAAAACTCGCAATACGATGCAAGAAATTTGCAATGTTAAAATATAAAGTAACACAATGCAACTAATTGTTTTAATCCGCCCACGTCGATTGTTTTAAACTAGTTCCTATAGATGAGGAAAGATATGGTTTGGAGACTGGAGAGTATTAAATAGGGATTTGATCTATTTCAGTTTAGTATTATATGAAATAAGGAGGAAATATGATGCACCCTCCTCAGATTTTGGCGCCCCCTTACATCGTTACTTGTAAGGTCCACTCGTTTAGCTTACTTTGAAAAATATACTTTATCGTCCCGTCTGTTTAGTAACCATTTCAACCAAGTTCTTATTTATTAACTGAGCCATTTCGGAGTATTGGAGATGGAGTGGGAAATGTTAAGAATTAAACACACCTCTCCTCATTACATATTAAGATTATTTGAGCTCTGGTCGTGGTTAATTGACTAATCATCTGTATTTCTTACAAATTGGCAATACTTTAAATAAGTTGCGACAGTATATCGCAGTATAGTACTAACGAAAAAACATGTTTGCACCCATCTTGAGTTTTTAGAGTCATTGTTATTAACTTAATTGATCCAAACCCTTTTAGAAGGTAAGATTCAATATATCACAGAATACAAACAAATTTAAAATAAGCTTTATAGCTATACAAAAAACTTAAAGTTGAAATACTCGAAGATAGAGTCCGTATAACTGAAAAACGTGTTATACATTAGAATCAATAAACGAATATTATATTCAGAAAACATTAGTTTTTTTTTTTTCATACAAACTTTGCTGTATCCATTACAAACTTCAGCCTCACAGATTCCAGGAACCATCATTGAATCGCGGTTGGTTTTGATCAGCGTTTTGATTATTGTTTTGGTTCCCCTGGACGAAATCTTTCCCACGCTCAGAACAGATGTACTGTTATCAGTATGTACTTCACCATTCCTACTCAGTTTTAAGGGTTTGTTTTAATTATTACTTTTCTTAAAGAAACACAAAATTGTTTTATGATACACAGCGTGTTGTGATACGTTGACTACAAGTGTGCACATCTGTTGTTTTTACAAATTTATATTTTTAATTATTTGAGGTTCTGGGTTTTGTTGAAAAAGATTAGTGGCGCGGAAGATCGGAAACGGGATACATTTACAGGACAATAATATATGAAATCAAGATTTTGAACTACACAAGTTTCTTATCTGAATGTGTTCCATAGCTTGTCATTTCAGGTGATCAGCATAGCACGGAACCAGAAACATCGTAAACGCAACAACAAGCGAGGGAGCGAGGCGCGCACGTGTCAGTCCATCTCAGAACTATGGTGTAGGGAGGAACTATGGGGTGGGGGGCGGGGGGCGGAAAAAATTTGGTCTTTGCACGGGCGCTGAAAAACTGACGGGCCGCCCCTGATTATGCATGCCAAACATGACGAGCCAAGTCGGTAACTCTTTGAAAAGACACAAATTATAACAATGTTTGGACTTATTATATAATAGAAATTTTGAAATTATATGCAAATGAATGTTGAAAAATAAAAAATGAGTGTTTAGGCAAATATCAATATAACTCAACTAGGTGAAGTCATATACAAGGTTTTATTAATTTTTGTTCATAATTGAGGGAGACATAGCATTTTAATATTTCTCCATAAGAATAATATGGGGGCTGAGTACGCAGGTTTGCTGCTACAGGAACCTTTAGCAAAAATTTTTTTAAGCAAATATCAATAGACCACGACCAGATAAAGCCGTATACCAAGTTTCGTCAGTATACGTTCATAAAGAAGCGAGATATAATTTTTGTTCTTATCCTCCATAAGAATAACATTAGACAACGTACTGTGTTTAGCCCTTTCAATATCTTGGTAACCGATTGACGTAGAGGAATGTTCAAAATACCAAATTGTGTGTTTTTGAAGCTGAATCCAATGGTAAAGATTTCACTATTTCAAAAGTAAAACATTTTTGGGGTACAAAACCCCCCCCCCAAAATACCCCTTTAGGTAGAGCGATATGGCTGGTTTTGAACTTAAAGTCATAAATGTTTCTTTACACGTTTATACCAAATTTCATCAAAATCGGACCTTTTTTACGAGAGTTATCGGACTAACGGACACACACATATATATATATATATATATATATATATATATATATATCTATTTATATATATATATCTATTTATATATATATATATCTATTTATATATATATATATCTATTTATATATATATATATATTTATTTATTTATACAGTTTCGAACGAATGGTGTTTTTGGGGTCTGGGGACCTCAAAACGAAAAGTTACCATGGTCCGGGCCTAGGTCTTACCATGCCGCCTCCGGTAATAGCTTCTTCCCAATTGGGGAAATTCGCTAACACTGGTTTTAGATTTTGTGTACCGTACCAATATTTGTTTATTTTCATCTTTTGAGGAGGGAGCCAGGCCGCCATTACAGGGAGGGCGCACCGGGAACTTTCCCAGTGTCACGGCGGGTCAGACAACCCCTAATTTACAATTAGGTCGTGTTTGTTGGTTTACTTCCTAAAAAAAAGTTTACTGAGTATTATCCACATATTTTCCTCTTCATTTCGTCTTGACATATCTCGCATTTGGGATTTTTTGGAACGAGTCCCTTCCCCTGAAGCTGTTTAATGCAGGTTTCCGTATTTGTAAAACATTTTGGGCTAAATGACGATAGTTACAGTAATTGTATTAGAACGTTCGTCAGACATTTTTATTTTGTTTTATAAAAATGTAAACAAAATAAAAATTGGTACCCCTGTCGCAGCAAACCTGCGTACTCAGCGAATTTCCAATGAATATATATGTCTTAATAACACATTAAATCACTTACAGGATTCATAAGAAATATGTTCACAAATAAGCAATATTTAAAATATGAATTATTCTCCATAAGAATAAAATTGGGGATGAGTATGCAGGTTTGCTGCTACAAGGAACACAAAATAATGGGTTTTTATGCAAAAATCTACAGAACTCATCTAAATGAAGTCACATGTTACCAAGTTTCATTAGTATAAATTCATAAATAAGGGATGTATCTAGGGTCAATCCATTTCAAATCACCCAATATAAATAAAATTTGTTCCTCAGCATTTTTTACTTTCCTGATATTTTATCATGAGTTATCTATATATAGATAAACACAAAACACAGTTTGAAAAAATGTATATACTGCAGTTTTTTTTGGCAGCCATTTTTAAAATGGCGATTGAGCAAATATTCATAAAATACCCCCGTCGCAGCAAACCTGCATACTCAGCGAATTTCCAATGGAGATATAAATGTCTTAATTCTACATAAAGCCACTTACCAAGTTTCATAAAAATATATTCACAAATAAGCGATATATACAATTTTAATTATTCTCCATAAGAATAACATTGGGGCTGAGTACTCAGGTTTGCTGCAACAAGGAACACAAAAAATTGTATTTTATGCTAATATCAATATAACTCAACTAGGTGAAGTCGTATACCAGTTTTTATTAATTTATGGTCATAATTAAGGGAGACAGAGCATTTAATTATTATCCATAAGAATAACATGGGGCCTGAGTACGCAGGTTTGCTGCTACGGGAGAATTATGCAAAAACAATTTTTTGGAGCAAATATCAATAGACCTCAACGAGATGAGGCTGTATACCAAGTTTCGTCAGTATACGTTCATAAATAAGCGAGATAAAAAAAATTTCTTTTCCTCCATAAGAATAACATTAGACAACGTACTGTGTTTAGCACTTTCAATATCTCGGTAACCAATTGACGTAGAGGAATGATCGAAATACCAAATTGTGTGTTTTTTTAAGCTGAATCGAATGGTCAAAACTAAAATTTGACTTTTTCAAAAATTATATGTAAAAAATTCAAAAAACCCATTTTTGGGGTACAAAACCCCCCCAAAATACCCTTTTGGATTGGTCGATCTGTCTGGTTTTCGAACTTAAAGTCATAAATGCTGCTTTACATGTTTATACCAAATTTCGTCAAAATCGGATAATTTTTACGAGAGTTATCGTGCTCACGGACACATATATATATATATATATATATATATATATATATATATATTATGTATATATATATATATATATATACAGTATCAAACGAATGGTGTTTTTGGGGTCTGGGGACCTCAAAACGAAAAGTTATCATGGTCCCGGGCCTAGGTCTTACCATGCCGACTACGGTAATAGCTTCTTCCCTATAGGGGAAATTCGCTAAAACGTGGTTTGTGGAAAGTTTAATTGCCAAGACAGTTTTAAAAATATCAGAATAATTAAAAAACCAGCGTGTTTAGCATAAAATGAACTTTTTGTCTAGAGCTTTTCAAAAATGGCCGAAAACTAAAATTGTTAATTTTCCCAGGTCAATATCTAAAAAGGGACTGAATGAAATCAAGTGAAAATTTTACTGAATTTTCTTTATAACAAATAGGATTACCTCATACAAAAATTATGACTGAGACTCAACTATATTTTGAGAAAATATATCATACTGGTTACCACGATGACCGGTGTAATTTTGGTTGAAATCGATCGCCTTGTACCATCTTTTGTGTATATTTTATCGCCTTGTATGTAAGTACAGTATAAGTGTGAATATACTTTGTATTGTTGTAAGACATATTTTATTTATACTATCAATATACATTCATAAATAATCAAGATATACAATTTTATTTATTGCCCATAAGGTCATTGGACAACGTACTGTGTTTAGCACTTTGAATATTTCTGCAACGGTTGGACGTAGAATCACAATTTAAACACCAAAATGATTGTTTTGTGGAGCTGAACTGATTGGTAAAAGCAAATGTGAAGTTTATATTAAAATGAACTAAGGAAAAGCCAAAAACCTTTTTTTCATAAGATAGATTAACATGGGAGATTTTATGAGCAGGTTTTTTTTTGGATTTTCTCCGCAACCCTTAACGTAGGTTAATAATTCAAAATACTATATTATTTGTTTATTTAAGCTCTATAAGATGGTCAAAACCAAAAGTAAGTGTTTTAAAAATTTTAGGGTGAAAAATGCATAAAACTGATTTTTGGAAAATTTAAAACCCCTATAATCCCATGGTCCGATTTTTCTGGTTTTCGAACTTAAAGTCATGAATGTCACTTTACACATTTGAGCCAAATTTTATCGAAATGAGATGTTTTTTACTCAGGTTATTGCATTCATAAACACATATATATATAAATTTGAACGAATAGTGTTTTTGGCAACTGGGGGACCTCAAAACAAAAAGTTATCATGGTCTCGTGTTTAAGTCTTCCCATGAGACCTGCTGTAATAGCTTTTTCCCTATAGGGGAATTCACTAAAAAGCACTCCGAATTATTTTTAACATTAACAATCAACAATCAGTAAAGCCATATCTTTCTATTTGACACTAATTTTTATATCATTATGAAAGTAAAATTATTTAGTGATAAGGCCCTTATTCTTGAAACTATTCAATGTATTGTAAATACTGTTTGGTGAATAAAGAGGATTTGATTTTATGTGTAACATTTAAATTTTTATTTTGTTATTTAAACAATTTGAACCTGATACTGGTAAATATGTGTTCGTTACAAAATGCATTTTTACCGTAATAAATTCCATCATTTCAAATTTTAACTGGGCAAAATTACAATTTTGTATTGCAGTAGAACCTCGCTACGGCGATCCTCGATAAGACGAAAACCTTGATAATGAGTCTGATTTTCTAATCCCCGCGAATCTCCCATAACACTCAATGTTATAAATACCTCTATAACACGACTCCTTTTCAAATAAATACCTCGATAGCACGTCTTTTTGTCATTTCATATTACTAATAAATAAACCTCTACAGCGCGTCTTTTCAAATAACTAAACCTCTATAGCACGACTCCCACCTCAATAACACGCTTCTTTGGGTAAGTGAACCTTTATTTCACGACTCTAACCTCAATAGCGTGCCGTTTTGCGTTACGGAACCTTTATAGTACGACTCAACCTTTCTCACGCATAGTTCCCATGGTTAGAACGGATGTTTTGAAGTAAACAACATCTTGGGCTCAGGTCTCAACAAGAAAACCCTTTCCCTACCCCCCTTCCTCTTCCGGCCTTTCCTTATCTATCAGGGGTCAGATCAGTCGCATCATCATGTTATATGGCAATAATAAAGAAGTTTGTTTTACTTGTACGTGTGTTCTTTTATTTATGACTGATTTCTTCTTTATATTGATTCCGTAAGCGAATTGGTCCCCACGAAATATCTCGAGCTAGGAAGAAATTAAGTTAGGTTATGATGATTCATTTTAAAGCTCGAGGGCCAAGGACGGTGGGAAAAATATCAGAAGTGTCAAACATTACGTGGGCTACGCTCCACTGGACTTCAAAGATCCAATGATTTTCTTATGGAAATATCACTACAGTGTTTTTATTACTAAGCAAAATGAACTAATGATCAGCTGTGATTATCCACTTACACAAAAACCATATGTTAGGGGCTATAACAGCCCCTGTAAGCCACTAGTATACAGTAATATAGAAATGTTTCATAAAAAATGTGTTTGGTTTAGCAAAAATTCTGTGACCTCGATAGCACGTCTTGTTGTCAAAACCACCTTGATAGCACGACCCTCAATTACAAGTGCACCTCGATAAGAAGACTATTTTAGAGATCCCCTTGAGAGTCGTGTTATCAAGGTTCTACTGTATTTAATCAAGATTCTAACCTGAGATTTTCAAATACCCCCGTTGCAGCAAACCTGCGTACTCAGCGAATTTCCAATGCATATATATGGGTATCACTACCACCTAGAGCCACTTACCAAGTTTCATAAAAATCCATTAATTAATAAGCGATATATAGCATTTTATTTATTATCTATAAGAATAACATTATAATTGAGTACACAGGTTTGCTGCAACAAGGAAGATAAGAAATGTGTTTTCTTGCAATTATCAATATAACTCAACCAGGTGAAGCTACATACCAAGTTTTATTAATTTAGGTTCACAACTAAGGGAGATATAAAACTTTACTTATTCTCCATATGAATAACATGGGGGCCGAGTATGCAGGTTTGCTGCTACCGGGAAAAATAAAACAAACTTTTTTTGTGCTAATATCAATATACCACAACTAGATGAATCCACATACCAAGTTCCATCTATATACATAAATAAATAATCAAAATATAACATTTTATTTATTCTCCATTAGGATAACATTGGACAATGTACTGTGTTTAGCAGTTTGAATATCACTGCAACGGTTGGACGTAAAACAACAATTAAAACGCCAAAATGATCGTTTTGTAGAGCTAAACTGATTGGTAGAAAGAAATATGGAGTTTTTAGTGAAATTATCTGAGGAAAATCTAAAAACCGTATTCCCATAAGATTAACATGGGAAATTTTATGGACACATTTTTTGACTTTTCTCCACAACCACTAAACCTAGCTTAATGATTCAAAATAGTAAATTGTTTGTTTTTTAAGCTCTATAAAATGGCTATAACCAAAATCTAGTGTTTCTAAAATTTTAGGGTAAAAAGTTAAAAAAAAAAGATTTTTGGAAAATTTTAAACCCCCATAAAACCCCCTTCCCATAGACCGATTGATCTGGTTTTTGAACTTAAAGTCATAAATGTTACTCTCCATATTTGTGCCAAATTTCATCAAAATCGGGTGCTTCTTTCAAAAGTTATCGCGGTAACGGACATATATATATATATATATATATATATAGATAGATAGATATATATATATATACATATATATAAATTTGAACGAATATTGTTTTTGGCATCTAGGGACCTCAAAACAAAAAGTTATCATGGTCTCGGGCTTAAGTCTTACCATGCCACCTACGGTAATAGCTTCTTCCCTATAGGGGAAATTCGCTAAAATGAGGGAAATCCATGTTTTATAGTAAAAAATGCATTATCGATGTAAGAAGTCCCTTCATTTTAAATTTGATCAGTAATAAAAACATCTTTTTTAGATTTTCTCCCTAAAATAAGACCCCTGAAAGTTAACAAATAGAAAATACGAGGTTTTAATGTTGGTTTAAGGTGTTATTTAAGATATATGTAAAATTTAAACTTCCTTTCTATTAGCCTACAGATTAGGCCTATTTAGTTACCGTAATATTTAACATGTAAAATCCTAGGTATGTTTCATGAACATTTTCACTCTGTATAGGCCTATGTGATTGATTAAAGGAATACAACTGTGATTATTAAATATATTTCACATTATAAACCATGTTATGTATGTAGTTAGAAATCCAAATTTTGATAAATTATGATGAAACAGTTAATGGATTGAAGAGAAAAAAACAAAAGACATCAAGACTTCCACTTACCATGCATATTTGGTTTGCCGAAAGAGACAAAGTGTGCTATATATATACTTGTGAATTCATGTTATTTATAGTGTTTGTAAAAGCATCCATATATTAAATTACATTTTAAATCATGTATTCAACAAAATGTACAATAATTTTAATTTGTGTACATAAAACAAAATTATCATACCTTCATAGGAGAACGTAATTATTAACAACTAGCGTTAATAAATAATTATTCTCCACAATGAACCAAGATTAAATTTAGGTAATGTCAATGTGACTAATCAGTTTAGAGATGACAGTTCCATATTTGTTCCAGCAATCTTCTTTTTGCAATTTTTCATTACAAAATGCAAATAAGCTGTCAATGTAGCTTCAGAGTCACTCAACCGTCCTTCCGATAAATTGTCAGGCTATTCCGGGCTTAGGCGAACGTTTTGAAAGAATAAATTACTTTTAGCCTATTTTGTAATAACTGGTGATATACAATTTCTTTAAACACTTAATGTATTATATATAATAAAAGTAAATACCCCCGTAGCAGCAAACCTGCGTACTCAGCGAATTTCCAATGCATATATATATATATATGTATTTTAATACCACATAAAGCCACATACCAAGTTTCATCAATATACATTCATAAATAAACAATTTATGAGATTTTAATTATTCTCCATAACAATAACATGGCGGCTGAGTATGCAGGTTTGCTGAAGCAAGGAACACAAAAAATGGGGTTTTATACAAATATCAATATAACTCATGTAGGTAAAGCCACATACCAAATTTCATTAATTTATTTTCATAATGAAGGGAGATAAAACGTTACTTATTCTCCATAAGAATAACATGGGGCTGAGTACGCAGGTTTGCTGCTACGGGAGCCTTGGGTAAAAAATTGTTTTTTGAGCAAATATCAATGGTCCACAACCAGATAAAGCCGTATACCAAGTTTCGTCAGTATACGTTCATAAATAAGCGAGATATAAAATTTTTATTTTCCTCCATAAGAATAACATTAGACAACGTACTGTGTTTAGCACTTTCAATATCTCGGTAACCAATTGACGTAGAGAAATGATCAAAATACCAAAGTGTGTGTTTTTGTAAGCTGAATCCAATGGGGAAAACTAAAATTTGACTATTTCAAAAATTATATGTAAAAAGTTCGAAAAACCCGTTTTTGGGGTACAAAACCACCCAAAATACCCCTTCGGATAGAGCGATCTGGCTGGTTTTCGAACTTAAAGTCATAAATGTTGCTTTACACGTTTATACCAAATTTCATCAAAATCGGATAATTTTTACGAGAGTTATCGTGCTCACGGACACATATATATACAGTTTCGAACGAATGGTGTTTTTGGGGTCTGGGGACCTCAAAACGAAAAGTTATCATGGTCCCGGGCCTAGGTCTTACCATGCCGACTACGGTAATAGCTTCTTCCCTATAGGGGAAATTCGCTAAAAGAAAGAAATAATTTGTACTTTTTCCTTCTATAGTATATGAAGAAAGTATTGTTTTTGTCAAACTTTTGTAATTTGAGTTGTGAGTTTATTTATTCGTTTTGGTGCTTGCTGGACCTAAAAAAGTTGTTTTGATGGTATCTCTCTGTCTGGGTTTTGGTAGAGACAACACCAATGGGCCAATTTTGATAACATTTGGTATGTAGGCACTAATACACAGTATACCCATAGTTTTCTTCACTTTTTTGAGTTATTGATTTTTTAGAGTAGGCCTAATTAACTTATGCCCCCCAAAACCGCTATAACAATATCAAAATTCAAGGATTTTAATTAAAACTAGCTGACGTACCCGTTCTTCGCACAGGGGTTTTCTCTACCCGTTCTTTAGTCAAAGCAATTTACATTTTAGTTAGCTTGAAACAGCTGTTCTTGCTTCTGCTCTTTAAGCTGTCAAATTTAAGTATCCACAGCTGTTTGCATTACAGTTTCTTAATGTTTACTTTATCTGAAATGTAAACATTGAAACTTAGGACATTCACGGGGCGTAGCCCGAGGGGATTTTAAGGAAGTGAATAGGCCTATGTGTTGCATGGGTTCAATATCTACCTATGTGTAAAGTTTCAGCCCAGTCGGTTCAGTTGTTTTTGCGTTCACCCGGAACATCAGACAGACAGACAGAAACCACCTCTTCTTCATAATATTACTAGCTGTATACCCGTCCTTCGTACGGGTTGTATGTAAATGGTAGATTAACTAAAGCAAATAACAATCCACACTATTTTACAACATTGTACACGTTTAATGTACAAATTAGAGTTAACGAAATATACTGGCAGATAGTTCAGGTCCTGTTGCTAAGTCGAGGAACTCTGTCGGGTAGTAAACGGCGTGTGGTTTGCGACTTCAAATCGGTACCCATCTTTGGATTCGCTTTTATAAATAAAATAACTCAAGTACGAAAAAAAATAAAGAATATTGGGGAGGGGGCATAAATATAAAATCGGCGGGGGGCGCAAAACATAAAATCGGGGGGGGAGGTGCAAAAATAAAAACCGGGGGGGAGAGTAAAAGTAAAAAAGTGGGGTGGACAAATTTAAAAATGGAGCGGGGCATAAACTAAACATATAAAATCGAAGGGGGGAGCAAAATATAAAATGGGGGGCAAAGATAAAAATGGGGGGAGGTAAAAATATAAAATCGGGGGGGAGGGCAAAAAAAATCGAGGGGGGAGCAAAAATATAAAATCGAGCGGCCAAAATTATGAAATGGAGGGGAGAGCAAAAACATAAAATCTGGGGGGCAAAAATATAAAATGGAGGGGGGATAACATAAAATACAAATATAAAATCAAAGAGGGGGGGAAATATAAAATTGGGGGTGGGGCCAAAATAGAAATGGGGGAGCAAAAATATAAAATCGGGGAAGGGGACAACAAAATATAAAATGGGGGGCTAAAATATAAAATGGGGGGACATAAAATAAAAATATAAAATCAAAGTGGGGGGCAAAATAAAAATCGGGGGGAGCAAAAATATAAAATCGGGGGGGGGGGCAAAAAATATAAAATCGGGGAGGGGCGTAAAAATATAAAATGGAGGGACATGAAATAAAAAAAAATTGAAGAGGCGGGCAAAAATATAAAATCGGGGGGAGCAATAACATAGAATCGGAGGGAAGGGGCAAAAATATAAAATAGGGAGATATAAAATAAAAATATAAAATCGGGGGTGGGGCAAAAATAAAAATCGGGGGGGGCAAAAATATAGAATCGGAGGGAAGGGACAACAATATAAAATGGGGGGACATAAAATAAAAATATAAAATCGGGGGTGGGGCAAAAATAAAAATCGGGAGGGGGGAAAATATAAAATCGGGGGGGAGGGTATAAGTTAGGAAGTATCGTAAAAATTGTTTTTTGTGCAAGAAGAATAGACCACAACCAGATGAAGCCACATTGATATTTGTTTGTTAATATTAATTAATAGCTAGCTGACTCACCCGTACTTCGCACAGGAGCTTTCTCTACCCGTTCTTTAGTCAATGCAATTTGCATTTTAGTTTGCTTGAAACAGCTGTTCTTGCTTCTGCTCTTTAAGCTGTCAACTGGAAGTATCCACAGCTGTTCGTATTACAGTTTCTGAATGTTTACTTTATTCTGAAATGTAAACATTGAAACTTAGGACGTTCACGGGGCGTAGCCCGAGGGGATTTTAAGGAGGTGAATAGGCCTATGTGTTGCATGGGTTCAAGATCTACCTATGTGTAAAGTTTCAGCCCAGTCGGTTCAGTAGTTTTTGCGTTCACCCGGAACATCAGACAGACAGACAGAAACCACCTCTTCTTTATAATATTATAGATAGATTTAGTAGCTTATAGTGCTTCAGGTTTTTAATAAATGGCACCACCCGTACTTCCTAGAAAGTTCGGGTATAGGCCTAGACATTATAGGGCTTAAAGGTCCGAAAATTCAGTTTCTTTGTATTTTTTTATGAAACTAGCCTAAATATTTTAAAAGAAGTATTCTTATCACCACTAAACAAATCTCAACAAAATTAATTAAGTTAGTACTGTACTTTGAATTACTAAATTATGACTAATGGTTGTGTGGTGAATATGTTAATTTTAATACTGCGATAAACAAGGTACGTTTTCCAATATGGAATTTTTATGAGGAATAAAAAATACTCAGTTACTCTAAAATACTCAATTACTCTCTTATTTACTGATCAATTGGTATGTAGATTAAGCTAACATTGGCCATTTGATAATATTTGGAATATGTTACCACGTAACCTTAAGGAGGAAGGGGGGGATTTCCCTTCTTAAAACCACTGTGAGCAGAAGATAGCTATTTAGTGCCTCCAATAAAGGGATTTTTGTCTTCATTAATCAATAGTTTATGGAAGATATTTTATTCAAGTACTGAACTTGATATTCTATATTTACAGTAGTAAATGTAAACAAATGTATTAATTAAAATAGAGCTAAAAGGAAGAAAGTATGTGCCAGAGTTTTCTGATACCATTAATTTTATACTAGGGTAGCTAGTTCATTCAGTGAAGGTAAAGAAAAAACATCAATGCTATTAGTGGAATGAAATTTTATTCTTTGAAAAAGGTTATCTATCTCTTGTGTGACAGGGTCCAATTACATTTACATAATGAAAGTCCTTGAGTGAATACATAGGATAATTAAATACCTGATGCTCTCTAACTTTCTTTCAAGAAATAAACTGGTGAAAACCACTCTACTCGTTTAATTATATGTCACTAGCTGGCCCGACAGACGTTGTCCTGTTCTTATGTCATTGAATTTGTTTTATGTCAAATACTCACGTTCATTTTCAAGTTGAGCTCGTTCGCTTCACTCACTCGCCTCCCGGATGAGCTTGCTTTGCTCACTTGCCTATTTTTAGCGAATTTCCCCTATAGGGAAGAAGCTATTACCGTAGTCGGCATAGTAAGACCTAGGCCCGGGACCATGATAACTTTTCGTTTTGAGGTCCCCAGGCCCCAAAAACACCATTTGTTCGAAACTGTATATATATATATATATATATATATATATATATGTGTCCGTGAGCACGATAACTCTCGTAAAAATTATCTGATTTTGATGAAATTTGGTATAAACGTGTAAAGCAACATTTATGACTTTAAGTTCGAAAACCAGCCAGATCGCTCTATCCGAAGGGGTATTTTGGGGGGATTTTGTACCCCAAAAATGGGTTTTTCGAATTTTTTACACATAATTTTGGAAATAGTCAAATTTTAGTTTTTACCATTGGATTCAGCTTAAAAAAACACACAATTTGGTATTTTGATCATTTCTCTACGTCAATTGGTTACCGAGATATTGAAAGTGCTAAACACAGTACGTTGTCTAATGTTATTCTTATGGGGGAAAATTAAAAATTTATATCTCGCTTATTTATGAACGTATACTGACGAAACTTGGTATACGACTTCATCTGCTTGTGGACCATTGATATTTGCTCAAAAAAACAATTTGTTACCAATGGCTCCCGTAGCAGCAAACCTGCGTACTCAGCCCCATGTTATTCTTATGGAGAATAAGTAACGTGTTATCTCCCTTCATTATGAAAATAAATTAATGAAATTTGGTATGTGGCTTTACCTACATGAGTTATATTTATATTTGTATAAAATCCCATTTTTTGTGCTCCTTGCTTCAGCAAACCTGCATACTCAGCCGCCATGTTATTCTTATGGAGAATAATTAAAATGTCATAAATCGTTTATTTATGAATGTATATTCATGAAACTTGGTATGTGGCTTTATGTGGTATTAAGATACATATATATATGCATTGGAAATTCGCTGAGTACGCAGGTTTGCTGCTACGGGGGTATTATATAATGCTAACTTCGACATCGAAAAAGGAGTTTGAGTTGCCATTCAAGTAGATTTATTATTTCCATAATGAACATATGTTTATGCCTTTCAAGTATGTTTAGATATAATCCTTGTTAACAGCTCTTTGGTGTAACTAACTGAACTTTGATCAAATCAATGGGAACTTTGAAGGCCATTGGGACAGAGCCCTTAGATCGGATTAAACGTATTATTGTATAAAAACCATTTAATTTCAGGTATTAACAAACACAAAAAACAAAAAAAATCATTCAATTTGATGCACTCATTCTAAAGTTACGTTGGCGTGACCAAGGGAAATAAAGATTCATTTTACTTTCTCCCCCTATACATAGTATATGGAGAAAGTATTGTTTTCATACAAATTTTCGAATTTGAGTTGTTAGTGGAAATATTCGTTTTGGTGCTCCCTGAACCCAAAAAAGTGGTTTTTACGTGATGTCTGTCTGTGTGTGTGTGTGTGTGTGTGTGTGTGTGTGTGTGTGTGTGTGTGTGTGTCCGTGTGTGTGTGTGTGTGTCCGTGTGTGTGTGTGTGTGTGTGTGTGTGTGTGTGTGTGTGTGTGTGTGTGTGTGTGTGTGTGTGTGTGTGTGTGTGTGTGTGTGTGTGTGTGTGTGTGTGTGTGTGTGTGTGTGTGTGTGTGTGTGTGTGTGTGTGTGTGTGTGTGTGTGTGTGTGTGTGTGTGTGTGTGTGTGTGTGTGTGTGTGTGTGTGTGTGTGTGTGTGTGTGTGTGTGTGTGTGTGTGTGTGTGTGTGTGTGTGTGTGTGTGTGTGTGTGTGTGTGTGTGTGTGTGTGTGTGTGTGTGTGTGTGTGTGTGTGTGTGTGTGTGTGTGTGTGTGTGTGTGTGTGTGTGTGTGTGTGTGTGTGTGTGTGTGTGTGTGTGTGTGTGTGTGTGTGTGTGTGTGTGTGTGTGTGTGTGTGTGTGTGTGTGTGTGTGTGTGTGTGTCTGTGTGGATGTTTACAGAGCTAGAGCCCTAACCTATGGGCCGATTTTTATGAAATTTGGTATGTAGGTAATCCACAATATCTCCAGGCGTTTTTTTTTTCATTTTTTTTGGATTTTTGATTTTTAAGGGTAATTATCCCCCAAAAACCGCCAAAAAACATGAAAAATCCAAATTTCTCAAAAACGGCTCTAACGATTTTGATTAAACTTTCGTGGTTTGTAGAACTTTAGGTTTGCAACAAAATGACACCACCCGCATTTCTTGAAAAATTCGGGTCCAGAAATTACAGGACTTAAAACATCCAAAATTCAATTTTTTGGATTTTTTATAAAAAATCATAAATGTTAAAAAAGATTACTATTCACCATTAAAAAGAGCTCAAAAAACTAAATAAATTAGTATTTTAAATTACTTTTCTACGATTGCTAGTTACGGAGAAAATTGAAATTTTCATTTAGCGGTAAACACAGTACGTTGTCCAATGTTATTCTTATGGGGAATACAAATATAACTATTTCTCTCTTATTTACTGATCAATTTCATTAAAATTTGATATGCAGGTCAAGTTAGCATTGACCAACAGATGATGTTCGAAATGTGTTGCTATTTAACCCTGGGGGGGGGCAAGGGGGCATTTCCCCTCTCAAAACTACTGTGTGTAGCAACGGACTCTACAGTGCCTCCAAAAAAGGGATTTGGGTGGATATTTCTGAAAACAACTATTTTAGACAATTTTCTGTACATTTATCTATACTTCATATTCTATATTTAGTAAATAACAAATATTTTTGTCATTAAAGTTTGGCTAAAAGGGAGAAAGTATGTGTCAGTTTCCTGATACCGTTTATTTATATATAAGGATGTACAAGAAATTAATTAATATATTTTTAAGAACCATATTTCCAATATCCTACGTCATATCATACATCATTAAAAATGTTATGCTTAGTAAAATAAAGTGTCTAGGCTAATTAAAAATAGTGTCTAAATAAATAAAATGATTTTTTCAGTACTTTTTATTCTTACAGACAGTAACAATAATATAGAAGATTTTCAAAAGCTTTGTTTGACTTCCTGAACATCCCATTTCCTATTAGGTTGTGTTACACTGTTGGCATTTATAAAAAATAGCATCTGTAGGCAAATCAAAGATTTTTGCGCATTACAAACCAATGGAGTGTGTTAATTATAAACTTCTTAATTAGAGTCTCACAATTCAACACAATGTGGACTTAGACACTGTAAAGTTTCCCGGAGTTACATTGGGGGGAGAAAAATCCAATCTTTAAATTGTATATTAGATCATATATAAACACATTACAGTCCTGAATAAGGTATTACGAAACATGTAAAACCCATCAACTTTACATTGATCTACTTAAAACCACGAGACAGACTGAGGAAATGCCAAATTTTTTAAGGACGACCAAAACAACGGAAGCGGGTGAGGTACGGTTGAGAGTTGGAGGCGCGTGAGATTCCCGAAATGTCGAGTTATTGGGAGTCGAGTTTGTGAGACTCTACTGTAGTTTTGTTTATAATTTAATACGATATCAATTCCACGCCAGTGGCGTTTTTTATGTTTTGAACAGTCAAAACCCTGCTCATTAATTAGAAATCAGAAATCTTTATTAACCATTGATCACAGTGTCACATGAAATAGGTTCGTCAGAGTTAAAGCTTATCACATTCAGACATAGTATATGTATACATATACATCAAAGACATTATAAAATAATAAAAAAAAACAATACAATCATTTTTATAGTAGAACAATGAATCTAAGTAAAAACCACAGTAACGCCAGAGTTTAAAAATTCATTAAGACAGTAAAATGGATTTTCTAACAACCAACTATATAAACGTGTTTTAAAAATACTTAAAGGTGCAGTTCTAGCTGATATCGGTAACTTATTAAAAAAATTTACACAGTTTACCTTGTGCGATTTACCCGTTTTGGTTAATCTATGCTGTAGTATGTCAAGTCTCATTTTAACTTACCTCTTGTGTTGTGGTTGTGAATATTTTCTCTAATAATAAATGCATCTAAGTTTTGTTTAATGTGCAATAATGAACAAAGAATATATAAATTTACCACAGTTTGAATGTTAAGTTTGATGAACAAGGGGCGACAGTGCTCCACAGGGCCAGCTTTACATATGTTGCGAATTACTTTCTTTTGAATCAGTAAAATGTCACTGATAAGAGGAGAATGACCCCACAAAAGCAAGCCATAAGTTAGATGAGACTCAAAAAGCCCAAAATACGCAGTTCTAAAGTATTCACTTGACACTATATCCCTTAATTTCCAAATAAGATAACTTAACCCTAGATATTTTTTTTACAAAGATGATCAATGTGCGCTCCCCAATTTAATTTTGAGTCAATGATAACTCCTAAAAGTTTTACCGTTTTATTTTCTGTATTTTTACATATGCTTAAAAGGATTGATTGAATTTTTTCTTGATTGCAAAAAAGTTTATTGGCAGTGAACCAGTCAGCAGCACTATCAAGAGCAGAATCAGCCATCCCTTGTAATTCAAATAGGTCTTTATGTTTAGAAAGTAATGTTGTGTCATCTTCATAACAAATGGCTGAACTAGAAATAACATTAGATGGCAAGTCATTGATTGCTATGATGAAGAAAAATGGGCCCAGAACTGAGCCCTGCGGAACACCCAGCCTAACATCCTTTAGTGAAGAGGTATTATTACCGATTGAGACATACTGTTTTATATTACTCAAATAGGATTCAATTACTTTTAATGAATCATTTTTTATTCCATAAAATTCTAATTTTATCAATAAAATGTCAAATGGGATGCAATCAAATGCCTTGCTTAAATCGCACAATGAGAGCATAACTGAGTTTTTGTCTTCAAAAGCATCTAAGGTTTCATTTATAATTTGAAGTACAGCAGATGTTGTGTTTCTACCCTTACGGAAACCAAATTGACTGTTTGTTAAAAGATTGTGGCTTTCAAAATAACAACTCAACTGACTATAAATCAGCAATTCAAAAGATTTTTGAAAATAATGGTACAATAGAAATGGGACGGTAATTTTGCGGCAGGTTTTTTTCACCTTTTTTGAAAACAGGAATTACTTTTGAAATTTTAACAAATCAGGGAAATAACCAAGTTCTAAGCATTTACTGAAAATGAATGAGAGAGGCTCACAAATAAGATGAATGGTTTTATTAATGATGTCCTATTAATAGTCTTAATTAATAGTCCTATGGATATTGGCAGCTCAGTCTAATTTTGAATATTTACAATATTTCCATGATTTGGTCCAGGATTAATTTGGAAACCTCAGATATACGTTAACCATTGTGCTCCCCAGCCAAATCTTTATGCATTTAATTAATAACTTTTAGCGAATTTCCCCTACAGGGAAGAAGCTTTTACCGTAGTCGGCATGGTAAGACCTAGACCCGGGACCATGATAACTTTTCATTTTGAGGTCCCCAGACCCCAAAAACACCATTCGTTCGAAACGGTATATATATATATATTTATATAGTAGAAATGTTCTCTCCAGATTCAAATTTTAAAATCTTATATATATATATATATATGTATGGGTGCGATAACTCTGGTAAAAAAGGTCCGATTTGTATAAAATTTGGTACAAACGTGTAAAGCATTATTTATGACTTAAGTTCGAAAACCAGACAGATCAACTCATCCGAAGTGGTATTTTGGGTGGGTTTTGTACCCCAAAAATGGGTTTTTTAAAGTTTTTACATATAATTTTTGAAATAGTCAAATATTAGTTTTCAACATTGGATTCAGCTTAAAAAAACACAATTTGGTGTTTTGATCATTTCTCTACGTCAATTGGTTACAGAGATATTGAAAGTGCTAAACACAGTACGTTGTCCAATGCTATTCTTATGGAGAATAAGAACAAAATCATAGCTCGCTTATTTATGAACGTATACTAACGAAACTTGGTATACGGCTTTATCTGGTTGTGGTCTATTGTTATTTGCATAAAAAACACAATTTTTACTGTTAATTCCCGTAGCAGCAAACCTGCGTCCTCAGCCCCCATGTTATTCTTATGGTGAATAAGTAAAATGTAATGTATCCCATGATCATAAATTAATAAAACTTGGTATGTTGGTTCACCTAGTTGAGTTCTATTGACATTTGCATCAAAATCCATTTTTTGGTTCCCAGTTGCAGCAAACCTGCGTACTCATCATCCCACATATTTTTCTCATGGAGAATAATCAAAATTGTATATATCGCTTATTTATGAATTTATATTAATGAAACTTGGTATGTGGCTTCACCTAGTTGAGTAATATCGATATTTACATGAAACCCCATATTGGTTGTTCCTTGTTGCAGAAAACCTGTGTACTCATCCCCATTGTTATTCTTATAGAGAATAATTCAAATTTGATATATCGCTTATTTGATTTGTAAATATATTCTTATGAAACTTGGTATGCGGCTTTATGTGGTATTAAGACATATAGTTTGCATTGGAAATTCGCTGAGTACGCAAGTTTGCTGCGACGGAGGTATTTTTATTTAACACGTTCAATGCTGACAAGCATGTTAAAATATGAAAATCATATAAGTTTCATTGTTAATTAGAGTACGTTAATTAACGTACTGCGCACCCAATGTGTTGTTAAAGGGGAAAGTAAACAATAGTTTGGGCCTGTAATGCTCTAAGACGGTATTACTCAAAGATCAAGAAAATTACCTCACAAAGTCTTAGTGAAGTTAAAGTTTAAAAACCTTAGTTTTTTTGTACATGGCCTTCTAAAGTGGGAAATAGACTAAAGCCTCTAGGTTATTTAGTAATATTTGTTAAGGGATAGACATATCCCCAGCTTAATAGCTTAAACTTTGGTTGAATGGGTTCTGTTCCTGGGATGTCCACGACAGTGTGAATGCACTTTCAAACAAAATGTCTCTAACAGTATACAGATAAAAAATGTAAAACATAAATAACAATGAAAAGCCCAAAAATGAAACCTAAACTGGGAACTCTTTGATTGTATTATGCATGTAAAATAGTTACGGTATGGTACAATTAAGTGAGTGTACTTGAAGTTTGTGGATAAAGGCTGTGTTGAGATAATCGAGAGCCATGTACAACCAGCGGTATCTCTCGTGTTTGCCCTGTTATCTTCCACCAGACCTCATATTGTTGGCTCATTATTTCAGTGTTAACGTAACCAATTTATGTATGTAATATTTCAATTAAAATCATGTGGATCCCTTCCAAGTAAGCAAAACATTGTTCAATGAGAGGAACATTAATGATAGAACAGTTGTTTATAAGGTATATATCAATAAATAAATGAATTAGTAACACAGCAAAGAAGTATTGTTGTCAAAACTTAGCTATCACAGTTTTGGCTTAGTTTATAAAAAACAAATGATTTAAAACTTTGAACTATTTCATGGTTACGTAAACCAGAGAGGAATATTATTTTTTTATATTAAAACGTGTTGCTGGCCTTTTTCTTATATTTAATTTGCCTTGAAGGTGATTTTGGTTAGTCTAATAGAAGTTCTCAGTTATTTTTTGGCCAAAAAGTATCCAAGGTTGGAGTGTCAGTTTCTTCAAGAGTAATTCTTTTGCCCTTAAAATTATCGTAGGAACATTTGCTCTACTTCAGAATAACACCTAGCTACTAAGTGATACAAAGCATACACAAATGCATTTGTATTTGCTCATAGCTCACAAAATACTCTTCTAATCTGTATTTATGTTTTCTTGTTACATAAAAATGAAGGTTGTAGACAAAAGGTAGTACGAAGCGGTGGAACTGGTTATGCGGAGTGTCAGCCGATAGTGCTGTCCCCTGGTTACACAACACCTCAGTTGGCAATTATCGAAGGTCCTGCCTGCCAACTGCTGCTACCATTGTCCTGCCTCCTCTTTCTCAGCTCACTTTTGTTTATCATTATTCGTAATGAGTCTCATATGCAGTATTACATTGACAAGACAGTAGATAATAATTTATATGAAGGCTGCGCCTACTATCTTCTGAAAATACAAAGCTCCAGTAAAGTATTAGAACATAACTGAACTCATTCATTCTTTATCCATAAAGTAATTTTTCAAGATTAATCAAGAAAAATCATTACTGGGCAGGGACGTTTGTGAAAGTGTAATGTGTTCTCTTTCACTAAAAGTTTGAGAGTCAAGTTATTAAAAATATTCATATCTCTTGACATAGTTTGAGTATTATATATTTAATAAATAATCCCAGAGTAGTAGTAAAATAATCTCCTTTTACATACAAGTTGAACACCTTTTTAGTAGTCGGAGTTGGTATAGTCTCTTTATCAAGCTTGAAATTAAGTGTATGTTTAAACAAAAATCCCTTTTACTACCCAAAAGCAGCTAATTTTATAATTTTGGTACTTATTAAACTTGGCCCTGTTCCAAAAATATCATTTCCAATTGGTTTTTATTAAAATACAAATGGTAACTAAATTTATATTTGCGAAAGTAAGCTCTTTTATGTTTGTGAGCGCTACACCTGCAATACTCAGGGAGATTAAGTACTTGTTAAAATATTAAAACAATTTAAATTGATATATGATTGCATATAAAAGTAATAATTTCTCAGGTTGAGTTCTTCCAACACCACTTCTGCAGCCAAATGAACAATGAATAGTAAACTTGGTATACAGATTTGTCCTTGTAGTCAATAGTCAAACATACTTCATTCAATGAGTACATGCATTGTACAGAATGGAGTCAATCATATATACATACATATTGTAGCAAAACATAATTTACGAATCTAACTTAACTTCCTTATCAAATCAAATAACTATTATTCACATACAAAACAATCGTCCAATGAATAGAGTGGTTTAGTTAACATGTATTCCTTTAGTTTCTTTTTAAATTTAACATTGTCATTAATTTTTTTTATTTCAGCGGGCAGAAAGTTAAAATATTTTATACCAGCATAACTAGGCTTTTTTTCAAATATTTTCCGTTTATGCTTGCAATCAGAAATCTCATTCCTATGTCTAGTATCAATCTTATGGTAATCACCCACAGTACTCAGGCTACTAATATTACCTTTTATCCATAAAATTAGCTCAAAAATATACAAACTAAATACTGTCAGTATACCTAACTCTGGGAAAAGGTGTTTGGTTGAATCTGACCATCCCATCTTTAGTATAATTCTTATTGCCCCTTTTTGGATCGTTAAAATCCTGCACAAATTTTTGTTTGAGGTACTGCCATACAAAATGATTCCAAAGGAGATGTGTGATTGAATTAGGGAAAAATAAACTGATTTTAAAATTTTTAAATCACAAATTGATGATAATCTTTTAAGGGCAAACAAACCAGATGCCAGCTTATTACATATCTGGTCCACATGGGAGTCCCAATTAAGATGTTTATCTACTATTAGACCTACAAATTTTGATTCGCCTTGTTTATCGAGAACATAATCATTAATTACTGTATTAGTATCTGGGGTAGTACTGTTATTTTGTCTTAAGGAAAATTCAACATATTTGGTTTTGTTAGTATTGAGCAAAAGATTTTTATCTGCCAAAAACTGTTGGACTACTGTTAGTTCACAAAAACTAGATACTTCAATTTGATTATAATTTTGTCCAGACACTTTTAAATTGATATCATCCACATATAAAGTTATTTTGTCGAATTGAGCTAATTTTGGCAAACCTTTAATATAACACAGAAACAACAGCGGTCCTAATATAGAACCCTGGGGAATTCCAAACTTTACAGAACCTACTTGCGAACGGATTGGCATTAACTGATTGTAGTCATTCAAAAAATCTATCTCTACAAAGCTCTTTCTATTAATTAGATAGGACCTAAACCATGAGAGTGTTATGCTTTTTACTCCCAACTTGAAAAGGGTTTCGAGTAATTCAGTGTGGCAGACACTATCAAAGGCTTTGGTTAGGTCCATGAACACCCCTATTACTTTTTCCCCTTTATCTATAGATTCAATAATTGATTCAATAAACTCAATGCCTGCACTAATTACAGACCTACCAGGCCTAAAGCCATGCTGGTCATTATCTAAGAGTCCATTATTTTCCAAAAAAGATATTAACTGATTAGCCATTACTTTTTCAACAATTTTGGAGAAAGAAGAAATTAACGAAATGGGTCGGTAATTTTCTACTTTATGAGGATTATTAGTCTTAAAAAGTGGCCTAATTTTAGACATTTTTAGTCGTTCTGGAAAAATTCCGGAAATTAAAGAAGAATTTATTACATGGGTCAATGGTTTAAGTAGATGTTTACTACTAAGCTTAATCATAGGCATTGGAATATCATTAGTATAATTTTCTTGGACAGGGAATTGATTGATCAAAGGTGTTTTAATTGGTTCCAACTTTGGAATTATCTGGGATTCAACCATATTCATATAATAGTTACAGAATATATTACAAATTTCTTCAGGATCAGTGAGTAACTAATTGTCATGATCTAAGCTTATATTAAGAAAATCAGAGGTATGCTTAAGATTAATTTCTTTGTTAACAACATTCCATATTGTCTTACAAACATTACTGGAGTTATTTATTTGATTACCATAATAGTCATATTTAGCTTTATTAACATTACCATTGAATTCGTTTGTTTTATTCTTGATCTCTGCTCTAAGCTGTGGATCTTTTTTAACTCTGTATAATTTTTCAAGATTTGTTATTTCTGCTTTTGTATCCATCAAATGAGGGTTAATCTAATTATCTTAGTTTTAACTTTTGCAAAACAATAATCAAAATAATAATAAAAAATGTTAAAGAATTTTTCAAACTTTTCACCATCAGCAGCATTATATACATCACACCAACTTTCATCAGATAAAAGCTTCAGAAACAGCAATTTATTTTCCTCTGTGTATTTCCTTTTGTATGCCGTAACATTTTTCCTCTTAGCCAATCCTACTTTATTAGTTATTTCAAGGACCTGTGCATCGTGATCAGAGATATGTGTAACTATACCTTCAATCTTTAAATAATCTTGAGGCAAGTTAGTTAGGAAGTTGTCAATTGCAGTGGCAGTAGTTGCACAGATCCTTGTTGGAAACTCCACCAAAAATCTCAAACCGCAACTCCTCAACAAGTTTTTAAAATCATTTGTGTGTTTCGAGTTTACCAAAACATCAATATTTATGTCACCTACAACTAAAATATTATTAAATTTTTTCATCATCTTATTAACTAAAATATTTAACCTATCTAAGAATTGATTTACATCCGCAGCAGGCGAGCGGTAAACAGCAATTATAATGAAATGCAAAGGACCAAACATATATTTCACAGCACAGTACTCAAATACTTTATCTTCACATAACTGTGACGGAGCAAGTGTAAGATGCCTCTTCTCTATTTCATTTTTCGATAAAATCAATACTCCTCCTTTATTACCTGATTTTCTGCAATAGTATGAGTCTATTGAAAAGCCTAAAATTTTTAGAGTATTGATTTCATTATCTTTAATGTTATGTTCAGAAAGAATGACTAAATCAGGATTTATTTCATTGAGAATAATTTGTAGTGGGCCAACACGCGATATAAGGCTTTCTATAGGCTTTCTGTAGGCCTACTTAATGATTATTGAGTTCAGTTTGCTTATTTTCCTAATACACATAGGTAACGTGCAAATGAGCAAAACCTGGCAGGTGAGTTATTTTCCCTCAAATTTATATAAATGTATCCGTTAACAAGATAACTTTTAAAAGCAACGTTTGATTTAGATAAAATTTTGCACAAATGTTTAAATCATCGTTTATGATTCTAAGTTTAAAAACCAGAAAAAACAGACTATGGGAAAGGTTTTTTTGAAGATTTTAAATCTATCCAAATTCGTTTGTTGTATTTTTGACTTAAACATTAAACCACACAATTTTGGTTTTTGCCGTTTTTAAATTGGCAAACAATTTAGTATTTTGATCATTAATCTATGATAAGTGGTTACGGAGAAAAAAACTCTTTCACTCTATTTTACTGTTGGGGTTATTAAAACCATCACTTTTGTTCTTACCAATGAATTCAGCCCCATGGAACTTAGATATGGTGTTTGATAAATACTTAAAATTTATCTAAATAAGTAACATGAATTATGAAGTAGTTAGGCATTTCTTTTTAATCAAATATATTTCACAATAATTGAAGTAAACAAAAACAGAACATTAATATTATATCAGTCACATGTTTAGTAAATCATATCATATGTAATCTATATCTTTAAATACAAAAAAAAGATCATCCCCCAGGCCAAACCGCTACACCTACAACCTACAACGACATTTGGCACATCTACTTCCATAACGTGGATAACCACTAAGAAAGGATTTTATGAAATTCCCTTAGGGCTTCGCCCCACGGGGAGTCAAAGTTCCAATCCAGTGTTATTCTTATGGAAATTCACTAAATGTGAAAAACCAACCATCCCCCAGGCCAAACTGCTACACCTACAACCACAAATTTGGCACATATACTCCTTGCATTACGTAGGTAACCACTATGAGACTGTCCCTATCGCAGAAAACTTGCATACTCCGCTCTAATGTTTATGGAAGATTTAAAAAATGTATATCTCACTTTTGCATTGGCATATTGATAAAACTTAGTTTATTACTTCGTCTGGTTAGACATATTTATTTTTACAAAAAATCACTATTTGTTTGGTCCCTGTTGCAGGGAATCTGCAACTCGAACTTAATTTTATTCTTATGATGAATAATTAGAGAGAAACTTGGTAAGAGGCTTCTTGTGGTAGACAGATACGTGTAGGTAAATGGATTGGGAATTCGCTTAGTATGCGAGTTTGCTGCAAAAGGGGTATTTAATTCATCTCTGTGCATATGATAAATGATAAATGTCAACAAACATTGTATAGATTCCTCATAATAATTGCATTAGACAAAGTACTTCCTTAACATTATAAATTTATTATTTTCTACTTATAATAGTCTGGAATAGTTATAAACAAATACTTAATCAATTGTTTTTAAACGTATTGTTTTGCTAATGAAGCAGTAATTAATATGTCTTAAAACTGAGATTTTAAATTTAATATCTGTAGTTGTTTAGAAAAGTGAAAATCGACATGCATATAATTTATAATTTCAGCAAACAAAAACATTTTCCAATTTATTTTAATGGGAAAGAACAGTCTATTTGATCTCCAGCTGAAATGATGGTGCTATTCAAAATATAGATCACCAGTGTGAGCTGAATAACGATGATCTACAATTATATCCGTTGACTTTTAAGGAGCTAGATTTTTAAAAATTGTAAAGTGTGGTAGTTGTGTAGCTCAGTCAATTACAAAACACATGGATATATAGCCTAATTTTTACTAATGTTCAGTGTTGAAAAGTAATACACCGTGGTGGTTGTTTTTATGGATTGTGTACCACTTTTGCATACCTCATTGAGAGATCACTGCCTGTTGGGATGGGTGCTAATGTTGGCAGTGATTAACACATCTACAGATAATGAAGTTATCACCCGCACCTTGGCACCATGGTCTACCCACCTCCTGCTATATATTTATAAATTAAATATCCTAATTTTCTCCAACACTTGTTTTGAGTTTTATAATATTTTGCTTTAGCCTATAAATAATGCTCTAAATTGAAGTGTTTGATATTATCTATTTTGAAGCTTCTCAATTTTTTTTAAATGAATTATTTTGATGTTTTATCATTAAGTTTTATTTCGAGGCCAATTTAGTTAAAAACAATTTTTTAAACGTGTGAAGTTGAAAAGTGCTTGACTTTTTAAATGACCATAAAGATTTTAAGTGTTGTATTACCCTCTAAGTCCCATGAATCACAATAATATAAAAACCTTTTTATTAAAACAAGATTCATACTAATTGTTTTATTTAATAATAAACAACAATACAAGAATAACAACATATTTTCTATGTACATTTAAGTAACACTAGAGAATTTAAAAAAATTTTAAAGCAATACAATTGCAGGAGTCAGTCACAGCGATTATGTTATTTAGTTAAATCTTGAATAAAAAACATTTAATTCTCCATCACTGTATAGAGAAAATAAGAGTTACGAGATAAAGTTTATTGATAGGGCCTAGGTAATTGCCTTTGGGACTTTCTAAGCCTCAAAACTATGTCCCAAAAAAATGCCATATCTGGTCTTTGTCCAAACTCAGAACAAAATGATTTACGGTGGCAATGCTTCCACCATTGCTAATTGTTTTTGAAAAAATGCAGGAATAAAAAATATTATATGCAAGCCAAAAAAGGCAAACTATATCATTTAGGAAATTACATAGTTAAATTAAGAATATGTCTCGCTCTATGTTCGTAGTGCTATTAGACACTAGACTTATTTCTACCATACGAAAGCCTACTGCATTTTGTCAAACTCTGCATACAAATTCATAAGGTTCATAGTTTTGGCTATTTAGTGATGATAGTTGTTGGCATTGCCAGTTCCAGACAAAGGCACGATGACTCGCCTCTCAGCCCGGGGGTCGACGACCTGCTGATGGACTTTGATCACCTGGGCAGCACTCCACCCCGCACTCGCATACGCATTAAAGACAAGAGCCGGCGGGAGAACTTTCAGAGGTTAGCCGTGTATATTTATTTCTGACCACTAATTTGCTATTCGTAAATATTACGGGATGAGTAATATATACACACATTGCAAGCGGCCAACAATTTGGTGTGCAGCTCGTATCGGGCCGGCGAAAGCCTCGCACAGCTCTTGATTACGTATGAGTTTTCGGGGACAAACACAAACTGAATCATTTTCCTCCAAAAATGAGTAATCGTTACCACTGTCACCTACGTCACTTCCACGTTCAAAGTAATAATTAAGGTCTGACGAACATAATTTAATGCCCATATCTCAAACAGCATGGTCCATGACCGAATAACTTAACAGAAAGCAACAAATACGTGGTACTTACCCTCTCACAATCTACGGCTTTCTCAAGAAACACATTCTCGCATGACCTAGCAGCTATCCCTAGAAACATAACCAAGTTTGGTTGTCACAGAACTTTGGCCACAGGTAGTGCAACTTTTGGTGTTAAATAAAAACAACACTGGTCAAACTGTGTAGTCTTCACAGGCTGTAAGTTTTTTAAGTGAAAATCCCATTTCTTGAAAGTAGAGAAACAAATTTATTCTTATATTATATATATTTGTATATTTTATTTAAATTTGGAGTTATTTTAGGTGTTTGTGTCCTTATACATAAAAATATTATTTTCAAGCCTACCTGTAATTTTGCAATTTAGAAAAACCTGGGAAATCTGGAATACTGCACGAATTTTTAAATTCAACATTGGTTGCAACCCAACGTACAACTAAAATGTTCCATTTTGGAACATTTATTTAAAACTAATTGAGACCTGTGACATTGTTTGCATGCTTTTTCTTTATTTCTGGGAGTTCCTGTTTTTTTTTGTTTTTTTTTTTTTTAATGGTTGGGAAACTCAACTTGTTAAGTCCACATTGTGTGTATGGGACTGAACTGTCATTTAGCTTTTATTTAAAAATAGTTTAGAATTATAGTAGATATTTTTACTCTGTTTTTTGTTCTTTGAAGATGAAAAGTTTAATGAATGGGATGTCCAGTCGTTCTCATGTTGAAATAAAAGAGTTAAGTAGCAGTACTTAAAATTTATTGTAATTTTGAGATGAGAATTAAACTTTTTACAGTCGTGTAAATTAAGATTTTTTAATAGTTGTATCTTTTGGAAAGTTTATACTGGTTAGTTAAAATTTGAAGATAAATTTTAAAAGTAATTATTTCCTGAATTGGTATTAAAATAAATAAATTATTTCCATGTTTAACATTATATAACCTCCAGTGTACTGTATTGACTTAAGATTGCTCTATTTGTCAGTTCAGTAAGCTTAACTAATTGAACGGTCTTGTTTTGTTTGTTAGTTAGGTTATTCTAGTGGCACAATTAGTCTTAGCTAATGGCTGTGGTGAACGTTTGAGGCAAGGTAATGATTTGTAGCAATGGTTCCATGTTATGTCATGCAGTCAGTACATCAGGTATTTACACAGGACTAAATAACTAAATTCTTGGTTACATTTCAAATACAGGATAGATTGGTCTAATATTTCAAAGTACTAGTTAAAATATGTGCTTTAATTTAATGTTTTTTTAGGTTAGTTGTTGTAATCTATCTGTAGTATTCAATACCCAAAATGTCACTTTTATTAAAATAAAATTGGATGGTAGGAACTATGAGCACAACATTTAAGTGATATTGTTAGTGGTTTTACTATAAATCTATTTAAAAAGAATTTGTATGTATTATATTCACATCTACAAACTGGATGTTATTCTATGTATTCTAAGATGTTCTTTGTTATTCTATTTACTGTAATATGTCCTTTATTAAATGAATTAAAATTAATTTGTTTGTGTTTTTGTATGTTTTTTTTGTTTGTGTTTTTGTATGTTTTTTTTGTTTGTACATAATTAAAATGGAAACAAAACATGTTATCAAAAACTTGTGCTACTTTTATAGGGTCCTCTTTCTATAAGTTTATAAAGTAATAAATCACTTTTATTATTCAAAAATTTAAACTAATATTTATTTTTATATAGTTTTTCAGAGGTTACTGAAAACTTAAAAACTGAAAACTTCAGAAATACAGGCAAGGCTATTGTAAACTGGAGCTTGGTCCCGGGGAATTACTGCAACCCACTCAAGTTGACTACAGTTCCTTATCAGTTGTTTATTGCAATTAGTTTTTAATTTGTTGTTAGATATACTTTTGGAGTAGAATAAAATATATTTCTTGCTATATATTGGAATAAATAACCCAGTTCTGTATTTAGTTTAGGCTTTAATCCATTACATAACTAAATCTGAATTTATAATATAAATAAAAACACACATACTAGACTGAAAAGAAAACATAAATACCCCCGTCGCAGCAAACCTGCGTACTCAGCGAATTTCCGATGCACATTTTTGTCTTAATACCACATAAAGCCGCTTCCCAAATTTCATAAAAATATATTCACAGATAAGTGATATTTTAATTATTCTACAAAAGAATGACATTGGGGATGAGTGTATAGATTTTCTGACACAAGGAATACAAACAATTGATTTTGATGCAAATATCAATAGAATTCAACTAGGTGAAGCCACATACCAAGTTTTATCAATATTCAATCATGAATAAGCGATATATAACATTTGAATCATTCTCCATAAGAATAACATGGGGCTGAGTAAGCAGGTTTGCTGCAAATGGAATGCAAAATATGGATTTTTATTCAAATTTCAATATAACTCAACTAGGTGAAGCCACATACCAAGTTTCATCACTCTACATTCATAAATAAGCGATGTATACCATATTTAAATTATTCTCTATAAGAATAACATGGGGGATGAGTATACAGGTTTGCTGAAACAAGGAGCACAACAAGTGAGTTTTTATGCAAGTATCAGTATAACTCAACAAGAGGTGGAGCCACATATCAAATTTTATCAATTTATATTCATAATTAAGGGAGACATAAGATTTGACTTATTCTCCTTAAGAATAACATGGGGGCTGAGTAGGCAGGTTTGCTGCTGCGGGAAGTATCGGTAAAAATTGGTTTTTTGTGCAAATAAGAATAGGCCTCAACCAGATGAAGCCACATACCAAGTTTCATTAATATTAGTCATTAATAAGCAAGATATAACATTTTACTTATTCTCCAAAAGATTAACATTGAACAACGTACTTTGTTTAGCACTTTTAATATCTCGGTAACCAACTGACGTAGAGCGAAGATCAAAATACCAAATTGTTTGTTTTTTAAGCTAAATTTAATGGTCTAAACAAAAGATTGGGTTTAAAAAGAATTACATGGAAAAGTTAAAAAAAAACATTTTTAGGGCACAAAACCCCCTTTAAAATAGAGCGACCTGTCTGGTTCTCTAACTCATGAAAATAGATTCTGCCTTACACGTTTGTACCAAATTTCATCAAGATCGGACCATGTTTACGAAAGTTATCGTGCCTACGGACACATATATATATGTATATATATATACATATATATATGTATATATATACATATATATATGTATATATATATACATATATATATATATATATATATGAATTTGAACGAATGGTTTTTTTGGCATCTGGGGGCCTGAAAACGAAAAGTTATCATGGTCCCGGGCCTAGGTCTTACCATGCCGACTACGGTAATAGCTTCTTCCCTATAGGGGAAATTCGCTAAAACCCCTGTACTATCACACTTGACCTAAAAAAAAACATGTTTAGACTAATTATTTGTAAGTCCTAAAATTTCTTTAGCCTTCTCATGTAACATGTGTCTTTAAGATACATTTTCCAAGCTACTAGATGATTTTCATTGGACATATGCAATTTCCAGGGAAACAAAGTCTAGTCCACGAACAATATATGGTGGGAGGAGTTCATCAGAAAAGAATATTTATAACAGAAACCCGTCAACCAACATTTTTGAAGATGAAGGTAAAGTACCCTAGTATATACTTATAAAATAAGAATTAGTTATAACCGAGTGATTAATGGGCACCTTATATAAGCCGATATGAAAGCGAGTGGCATAACTGGAGTTTAGGAGACTCTAGGGACAATATATGAAATTACATCACTGCACGGAGGTAAAAGAATTGTTATAGATGTTATTTCATGGTAGGAGGCTAAATTGGGTCTTTGTCGTGACCGACCTTATCAAGAAGAGCAATAAGAATGGAACAGTATACAATGTCATATCTGCCGTTCTTAAAAGTAACTAACTATCAGGTTGTTAAAAGTAGAACGTAATTTCCAAAATTTAATTTTAAGCAGTCGTTTACGAGCAAGTTATTCATCTTAGTAGGTCCATCTGTTTGGCCCAGCTATTTGCTGGTCACCTATTGAGCTGAGTATTTGCCGCAGTAACGGACAGTGCATGTATCAAACAAAAAAAAAAGGCAAGACAAACAATACACTGGTATTTACTTTTGCATCCCCATCTGTTTCTGATATATACTTACACAACATAAAAGTAAATAGACTTAAGCTCACAGTAAAATTAAAATCTCGATTCCTAAATGACCCATCTATTCGCCTAATTTGTAAGGAGAAAAAAAAATATAGATATTCCTTACAAATACTTGGTTACCCTGGGGTTTGAGAAAAATGTCTGAGCACACCACAGCTCGCAGCAGGAATACACAGTGGAAGCCTTGATGTTTTAAATGTTGGCGTGGACCCTGGAGACGAGAGCAATATGCTCAGAGGCACTTGGGGATCTGGGGGAAATGATTGGCGGATACACAACCCCTATCAACACTAATCTAGGCACTGAGTTTACTTATATATTTTCTATGGTTGGCAGCAATTTCGAAATGGCATGTTATAAAACTGAATGAACTGCGAACAACTACTCTAATTACTTACTGGTTTTATTTTATATATGAAAGGTGAAATGTAACATGAGAAATTATGCCACTGACAAATACATTCTGCTGTAACTGAATGAATGTACTAGGATGAGTTATCTCCAAGAAATCTTTAATATATGGAAATCGTTACAAATAATATATTACTGAACAAACTGAAATTATTGAATATTAATTATTGTTAGGGTTAGGGTGGAAAAAAACCATCATCTGTAGTTTAATAGCACATTAATTATTTAAACAAGGAGAGGAATTGAATCCCAGCAAATCCCATATTCTAGGCAGCAAATATTAATACAATTTAAATTAACTTAATAAACCAGTATCAAATGAGCTGTTACTTTACAGTTACTAAAGATTAATTAAAATGCCATCTCTTGTAAAAAATTGTGTTCTTGAACGGTTGTAATATACAGGCAAATAAAGACAACAATGTATTGCAAATGAACTGTATTGAGCCTCAAATATGATATATGAAATGCGTTGTGTTACACATAAGACAGGCTACCACTGGGTTTAAGAACGGTTTGACAATATTTCTATGGTGTTAGTGGCTGAATATATGAACTTTACTTTAAATACAACTCAACTAATAAAATGGGGCGGAGGCCTTGTCCAACGGAGTATCTCCTAACTCTTGAATGTAATGTGGTTATTGATCTATTATTTTTAAGGCTACCAAGCATCAGACATCAGCATAGACTCGACTGGCCAGTTAAGTGGGCAACTGGGTGACTGAGGCGGTGGTAATAATCACACCTTATTAATAATGCCTATATATACAGTAAGGGCTGACTCTGAGCCAAGCCTGTTTGGGATATAGGTTTATTTAAACTACTATTATGACTCTAAGACGCTTATCCTTGTAGCCTATAAAGTAAATAGCTCCCTTCACTTATTCGATTTAACTCCTGGATGTTATGGCGTTTGGCCACCCCAATTTTATCTCAATACAAAATATATATATTTTGATTCAATTCAATTCAATGATTCAATTCCTCTCCTTGTTTAAATAATTAATGCGCTCTTAAACTACAGATGATGGTTTTTTCCACCCTAACCCTAACAATAATTAATATTCAATAATTTCAGTTTAAGTAATAAATACGTTGATTTTACAAAATAATGCAGTAAATGATAGTGCGAGAGTACTATGTTAAAGATATCTTATAAACAAAATGCGGCCTGGCTGACCTTAAACTATAACTAATTTACAAAGTACAAAATAAATAATTATCAACTTACATTTTCGGGTCGACCCATACAACATACACATTCACACAACATATATTGACTAGACTTGGTCGGTGGACCAGCTGCTACTATTCTTTACCGATCGAAAAAATTCATCGTTTAACGGTTTTTTGCACGAAACTATCTGTTATCGGTCTGACTTGGCCAAGTTCGCGTATCGCGGCTTGTTTCGCGTGTTTCTCAAATATGATAAATCACTCGGATTAGACAATTATCTCCCTGCGGGATATACGTATAAATATAGCGAATTTATGAATCACAATGACCATCGACGGAGTTTAGAATGAATTCCGAAACAAAAATTAGCAGCACGCCCTGTCCTCGCAGACTCTTTCCACCGACTGGCGCTATGCCGGCGATGCCTCGTGGCCGTTGGATGATTTGTTCGTGTTTGATCCTTCCGCGACCCCCCCCCCCCCCAGTGATCCTTTGCACTGATTGGGCGATTTTAATTTCGGCGGATTTGCGGTTTGGCGGCTGGTTTGAATTTAAATCGGTACATAATGCCCTCCGCCAAAATTGGTTCCGCTCCGGCCACAGGACCGCTCGCACTAGGCTACATCCCGGAAGCAATCAATACGGCTTTGACGTCAAGCCCATTCACACACCTACACTTATAACTAGTTAACAAGAATAGCCATTAATAGAACATCAACTATAAACGTGGAAACAATAAATAATATTTTTTGTTTGACAGCTGGGCATTTATTTTGTAAATGAACTTACAACAACAATTCCCGTATTTTAACTGAGGTGGAGTATTGTTTTCTTACAGTGTCGTGAGGGAGGTTGTTTTTTTGTAATGCACATATATACCATACAAAGCAATAAATTCACCTACATAATGACAGTGAAAGGGGGAGCCCGCGCACAGACATCCCATTAATAATTCGCATCCTGCGGATGCTATTAGCAGTCCACCGTCACACGCAGGTGACAATTCTCACAGTCCATCTTGTCAATGCAATTTGGTGCTGTTGTAGCCGGCTGTTGACGGGGGGTGGGGGGGCAGGTCTCAGTTGTCGCTCGATCGCTGGTTGTCACTGGTGCCAGGTTGGGTTGGAGTGGAATGTGGGACGATAAGATAAGCGCTCCATAACCACGCTTCGATAGATGAACAAGGTCTGGTTTATTATTGTGATGTTTTAGTTGAAAATAAGATAGATTGGTCATGGAGAAGGGATGAAATAACTTGTGAAAAGTTATAACTGTGATAGCAGGGGGGTTATGGTTTGATTGGATGAATATATTGATGTTACGGATTTGTTCTTGCTGGATACTGTTTTCACTTAGGGTTGGGGGGAGGGTAGAAATTAATAATGTCCTATTATTGGTTTTGATGACTTTTATGATGGATTTTAAATTAGACTTCGTTTGATTTGCGGGTATTTGTTTGAAAATGTCATTTATGGCAATAAACATAATGCATGTATTGTGAAGTTCAGGTAATAGGTGTCTTATGGAACGTTTTAAGTCGTCAGTCGTCCAACCACCGCAGGCTCCACGGGCATCAATCTCGATGTTGTCGTTCAGTCGACCCCACACCTCACTTATCCTCCTCGCCTGAGAGTCTCCCAATACACTGACACTTGTACACGGCATTGTTCAGCACGCCCACTGCGCCAGGAAAAAAACAAGCTATCATTGTCCACTCGTAGCTTATGTCTACCTATTTACAATACATGGACTTTGTTTTTTTTGTATTTTGTATTTTTTCAATAATATCATAAATTAACTTAATGAAACAAACATTTTCAGTTTATTCTCTGTTGTGATATTTTTTGTTTGACTCACATGAACTACCCTTGATACGGAAGGATTGGGAACTAACTGGATTTTGACGTTTACTGGACTCGGCACCTTAACCACGGAGTATGGCCCTCTCCACGTTTGTGTGAGTTTGTGGGATATTTGATTCGCTTTTTTGCTGGGTACGTATCTTCAATACAATACCAGGTCACCCTCGCGATAAGGCGACGGCTTCCTATTCTTGTTGTATCATTCCCGGCTTCTTTTGTGGGCGGCCCTAATATTTTCAATGATTTCTAATACCCGGTCCTCCGCTATTTCCGGCTCATCTTCCGTTCCGATTTCCCATTGCAATTTCAATGAATGACTCAAATCTCGGCCTAGAAAAGCACGTGCAGGGGTGACTTTGTTGCTTTCGTGAACCACTGAATCTAACCCCATACACAAGAATGGAATATCTTCGTCCCATCGTTGTTGGGTTTGGGAGTGAAAAATTTTTAGAGCCATTTTCAGATTTCGATCGAACCGTTCCGATTGATTCGCGTTCGGTCTTGCTACGGGCGTGTTTATGTGTTTGATACCAAGACCAAATAAAAAACTTTTGAATGATTCGGATTTAAAAATGGATGCGTTATCGGAAACGATAATCTCTGGGAACCCGTGTTGTGCGAAAATTTTCTCTTTCAGCGCACCTATGACAGTTTTCGAGTTTGCCTTTTTTAACGGGATCACCCATCAAAATTTTGAGAAAGTATCGATGCATACCAACGCATACATGTTTCCTGTCGCAGATCTAACAAGCGGCCCAAAAGTGTCGATGTGTAGTCGTTCAAAACATCGTTCGGGGGTTTTCGAGTTCATCAGGCCGATATTCAGATTTTGCGCCGGTTTTGACAACTGGCAGAGTTCGCACGACCTAACGTATTTCTTTACCACATCAAATATTCCGTCCCATGAAAATTCTTTTGTTATCCGGGCGATAGTCTTTTTTATTCCCAAATGGGCGGACATTGAGATGTCATGATAATATTTCATTATCATTTTCCGCATCGGTGAAGGTACCTTAGGCGAACACTTGGTGTTTTTTTGATACCGCAAAATTCCGTTTTTCAAAAAATAATTTTGCACGCAATCTCCGCTTTCCAATTGTTGTATTATCGGAAGGAGAGTTTTGTCTTCACGTTGCTTTTCACCGAGTGATTTGAAAGTTTCGGGAAAATGTTGTAACTAACAACATTTCTCTTGGTCTTTTCTCGTCTCGAGCGGCGTTGTGTCGGCAGGTTCGAACATCCTACTTAGCGTGTCGCTCGCGATATTCTGCGTACCGTGGAAATGTTCTATCCTCATGCAAGGAAATTGTGAAAATCGCAGCTTCCAGCGGGCCACCATTCCAGTCGTTTTATCAGATCCCATAACGCAAGTGACAGCCATGCAGTCTTGTTTTAATACAAAGTGATTATCTGTCAGGTAATCCTTAAAATGTCAAGGCCGAAAAGTACGGCGGAAAATTCTTTAAGGTCCATACTATATTTTAACTGTTTCCTGAAAATGTTCGGCTGGCAAAAGCAATTGGTACAGGCCTCCCATCACGACACTGTTCCAAAGTTCTGCCGACAGCCTGTTCGCTAGCGTCACAAGACAATATGAAAGGTTCGGACCAGTCCGGCAGGTGGAGTACAACTGGTGAGGCAAGGCAGTTTTTTATTTTAGTTCGTGTTCTCTTCCCCACCTAAATCTGATGCCTTTCTTTTTCAAAGCATTCAAGGGCCTACTTATCTCAGAAAATTCTGGTATAAACTTCCCGTAATACACCGCCATACCCAAAAATCGCTGGACTGCTTTCAAGTTCTTGAGTCGGGGGAAATTCTTTATTACTTCCGATTTGGTTTCGTCGACGTACAATTTACCATCTTTTACAATATGAGACAAAAATCGTATTCCACGTTTTGCTAGAGTGACTTTACTCGGCTTTACGGTGAGTCCCGCGTTCCTGAGTCGCTGAAGTACCATTTTCAAATCATTATAGTGATCATCGGGGCTAGAGCTATAAATACACAAATCATCGACGAAATTTACCACGCACTTGAATTTCAAATCCCCCAACACTTCATCAACTGTTCTTCCTAACACCGACCTGGCTTCCGATTTTTATTCCCTGTGGACATGTTCGCGGCTGATACAATGCGAAACCTACGTTGAATGCAGCGTATTTCCTACTTTCCGGATGTAAGAGACATTGATAATAGCTATTGTTGAGGTCGAGGGTGGTAAAATACCTCGGGTCCTTGAAGTATTGGAATATTTTATCTACCTCGGGTTGTGGAAAGCTGTCCATTTCGATGAACTTATTTAATTCTTTGTAATTAACTACAAGGCGAAACTTCCCGGCTTCTTTTTTTGGTCTCAAAAATGCACTGGAGCTAAATTCTGACACGCTTTTTTCGATAACGCCTTGTCTGAGCAAATCCTGAATTGTCTCACGCATAACTCGCATTTTGTCCGGTGGGAGGTGATAAGGTCTTTGTCTGAACGGTACAATGTTTTTACTTATTCGAATTTTGTACGGTTCCGTTTTCGCCATGCCGATTCTATCCGTGATAACGTCACTATAATCTTGAAGCAATTTTTAAAATTTTGATTTCTCTTCATTTGTAAGTGGGGAGTCGCCTCGGTCGGGTTTCTCACACGTTGGGATTTCACCTTCCTCTAGCAAACAAAGTGAATGTTCGTTTCCCCTGAAAACAAATTGAGATTTCAATATGATATATGAAATGCGTTTTGTTACACATAAGACAGGCTACCACTGGGTTTAAGAACGGTTTGACAATATTTCTATGGTGTTAGTGGCTGAATATATGAACTTTACTTTAAATACAACACAACTAATAAAATGGGGCGGAGGCCTTGTCCAACGGAGTATCTCCTAACTCTTGAATGTAATGTGGTTATTGATCTATTATTTTTAAGGCTACCAAGCATCAGACATCAGCATAGACTCGACTGGCCAGTTAAGTGGGCAACTGGGTGACTGAGGCGGTGGTAATAATCACACCTTATTAATAATGCCTATATATACAGTAAGGGCTGACTCTGAGCCAAGCCTGTTTGGGATATAGGTTTATTTAAACTACTATTATGACTCTAAGACGCTTATCCTTGTAGCCTATAAAGTAAATAGCTCCCTTCACTTATTCTATTTAACTCCTGGATGTTATGGCGTTTGGCCACCCCAATTTTATCTCAATACAAAATATATATATTTTGATTCAATTCAATTCAATGATTCAATTCCTCTCCTTGTTTAAATAATTAATGCGCTCTTAAACTACAGATGATGGTTTTTTCCACCCTAATCCTAACAATAATTAATATTCAATAATTTCAGTTTAAGTAATAAATACGTTGATTTTACAAAATAATGCAGTAAATGATAGTGCGAGAGTACTATGTTAAAGATATCTTATAAACAAAATGCGGCCTGGCTGACCTTAAACTATAACTAATTTACAAAGTACAAAATAAATAATTATCAACTTACATTTTCGGGTCGACCCATACAACATACACATTCACACAACATATATTGACTAGACTTGGTCGGTGGACCAGCTGCTACTATTCTTTACCGATCAAAAAAATTCATCGTTTAACGGTTTTTTGCACGAAACTATCTGTTATCGGTCTGACTTGGCCAAGTTCGCGTATCGCGGCTTGTTTCACGTGTTTCTCAAATATGATAAATCACTCGGATTAGACAATTATCTCCCTGCGGGATATATGTATAAATATAGCGAATTTATGAATCACAATGACCATCGACGGAGTTTAGAATGAATTCCGAAACAAAAATTAGCAGCACGCCCTGTCCTCGCAGACTCTTTCCACCGACTGGCGCTATGCCGGCGATGCCTCGTGGCCGTTGGTTGATTCTTTTGTGTTTGATCCTTCCGCGACCCCCCCCCCCAGTGATCCTTTGCACTGATTGGGCGATTTTAATTTCGGCGGATTTGCGGTTTGGCGGCAGGTTTGAATTTAAATCGGTACAAATTTTGTTAATACTTATCAATTGCCGATTCTTATTTGAATAGCTCTAGAAAAGTTCTGTTTTTACCAACAAATCAAAATTGAAATGTCTCAACCCCTTGGACATGAATAATAATTCAAATTACTAACTTGTTTGGTTTTTATACTCTTTTTAATGGGAATTTTTATATTTGGACTGACCTGTAATGTAGATTATGTTATTAATTTTGATGATATGGATAAGGTATATTTCACAATTCTGAAAATTTATACAATACCAGACACTGCCACACTGCCATAATCTAAGGTTACCTCATTCGAGATTACTTAAAAGCAATATCAATATACTATCAATTTCAAATAGGTTCCTCAATAAACTACCACAAAGTGTCAAAGAGTTCTTATGTATTTTCTTATCACTTACTTTTTTATGATTCTAAATTACTAATTCTTTATTAATTGTTTGCTCGGATGTGATCGGGAAATGTGGATATAAAAGTGACGCTATCTGATCTGTGGGCAATGGCTACCATGTGCTAAGCCTAGCTTGTCTTCACAATAATAAGTGTTACTACCTACAAAATTCATTAGGCTATTTAAATATAGCTCACAAATGCTCTTATTTGACTTATCAATAAATATATTTCTACCTATGGTCTTCTTTGGTTTATTGTAGTGAGTAGAATGTGTTTTGTAATTAATCTGGATATCAACAGAAGGTAGGTGTACAATTTCTAGAATATCTTTGAACTATTTAAATGAAATACAAAGTACAGAGGAACAATATAATATTTATTTATCTAGTAATAACAATTATGTTTTAAAAAGTTATCAATCAAAGGGATTTACAAATAATCTACAATTCAGGGGAACAGTTACAGTGAGTGGCCTAGGCTAGAAGATGGATGGCAATAATATATGTAGGCTTAAGACTAAAATGTTCATATTTTGGTTCTAAATGGGGTTCTTTTATAAATGAGGGCTCTTTTCTCAGGGGGGAGTATCGTGCTGACTTGAATAATGTTGAAATTATAGGTGAAAGAATATTTAGTCCAATTAGGCTTATGTTGTTTACAAATTGCAACAATGATAAATTTTGGTGTTGTCCATAAGGAAAGTCCAATGGTTTTCACTGAATTTACTGATGATTAAAATACTCATATTAAATTTGGAAAAGATAGTTCAATGTAATAATATACTCTTGATGTTAATTTAAATTTCAGAACATTAGACTTGTTCTATTAAATGTCTGTATTCTTTCAAGTCCCTAATAGAATACACAATGGAAGTGGTTTACCAATCTGCTTACGATGTTCTTCGCTCAATACCAATTTTTGGGGATAAAACAAAGAAAAGGGAGTGAATTTAAAATGGTATTATACTGAGCAATGAGTCCCTAATAAATGAGCACTAAGCAATTCAAAACTTAGGCCATACTGGGTGAATTTAAATAGGAGCTGTGTCCTGCACAAATTTTAGGTCTTAACACTATGGCATCTGGAACAAGAAGGAAGATCTAGCAGAGATGAGGTCTGGAAGCATGGTCCATTGTTGAAAGCACATGGTACACAATTGTTAACACTGGTCACTGTAATTTAGATTCCTTAAGGACTATTTTTGAAAAGTATATTATATTAAATTTTAATTCTATTGCAATCCTCTCACATAAATTATATCTAAAATATTATTATTAGCAAACATATTAAATTAAGTGAGTAGGCTATTAGATGTGGATAGGCTGTGGATAATTATTGGTGATTAATTAATGAAATACATATTATTTTACAATTGCACAGATAAATAAACATTAAATACATAGAGGGGAATGATTTTCTGAGGAGTGGTGATATGGATGATTATTATTGGGTATGAACATAGAGCAATTAATACAATAACACATTTAGGGGAAATTAATTAATTAATACATTGATAAGGGATATTAAACATAAAACGAGTTCGCACGCAGCACGCTGACGTGAGGGAAGTGAATTTCCACATAAAAAACTATAAAAACTCAAAATCAGTTAAAACATACAATTATTCCAATTTTTATTCAAATCTGAAAATATTGATTTTTTGGCTGTTTTGATGCTCCTGGTTCTATTTACCTGCAATGCTGGGAATACAATTTTGTGCATTATAAGGTTAGGAGAAGGTCCAGTCAGTCTTTAAAGTAGGTGTGAGGTTGCTGGAGATGTTAAAAGTACACCAACAAATGAATAACAGGCTTTTCTAATGTAAAACCCCCATAAGACAACGTACTGCGTTTGGTCAATACACATTTTCTTTAATAACTCGGTAAATATTTATGCTAGAATGACGAGAGAGGGCTTAAAACTTTCGCCTAACTAATTCCCATCTTTTTCCACGCATTAATTTTGCATCCGGGGCTTTTCTGACCCTTTTGGGGCCCAAAAACTCGAAATTTGAAAGATTAATCCCCCAAAAAATGGGTTTAGAGTTTTCCGATTGTTTTGCCCAACGAACTTGTCCAACAGATTATAGAAAGGAACGTCCCTACCAAATTTGAAGTAAATCGGACAAAAAATGCGACCGCTAGAGTGCTACACACATATATATATATGTCTATATATATATATATATATATATATATATATATATATATATATATATATATATATATATATATATACATATATATATATATAACATTTTGAACGACCCCCCAAAACGTGTTCAGGGGGTCACGTTAGGAACTTCTATGGTGGTCCCGGGCTTAAGTTTCACCGTGCGGGTCATGCTAATAGTTCACTTTCCATAGGAAATTCACTAATAACACATTGATAGGGAAACTTAAATATAAAATAGCACATAATGGGGAAATTATCACTAAATAATGAATGGATGACATGTAATACTATAATTATCTCCTCAGAAATCTGTATGATATGGAATTAAAGACAGATTTCGATCAAGTATGAAATGGAATACATGAATTATTTAGTATGAAACATTTTTACAGCTAGTTATGAGGTACATTACATGATTGATGTTGGTTGGTGATAGTACACTTCTAATTCTAAATTTACATAAATATAGGAACAATACATAAAAGGGGAAATATGGGATGAGGGATTAGGATAGTTCATGACCGGACACAAGGGGAATTTGGATTAAGGGAACATTTAGTATAACAATTGTTTATTGGTATGGGGATGAAATTCTTCACTTGCATAACAACACTATCGGTTTATACATTGTTTATTACAAGGTCAAAATCACTGTTTATGATCATCGCATTTATTAAATAAATTGGTATTCAACACTGTTTCTGGGGAATAATCACACTGTTCACACTTGGGGAATATGGGAAGGGGTACGCACTCGCGGTTAAGGTTCATGACGATCTCCTCATTTAGAAAATTATTACACTTGATGATATGATGATGATGAACTATATACACTGTTTTTAAGAGTTTATGTTGTCAGGGTCTTCTTCACTATTTACAGTATCCTCTTCTACTATGGGTTCTATGTATCTTTTCAATGCAGATATGTGGTATGGTCCAAATAAGATGTCTTCGTTCTCTCTGGTTACATGAAAAGTAGATTTTCCTAATATATGCTTAATGATGAATGGTCCTTCGTAAACCTCGAAAAGCTTTGCAGTTTCTCCATAAATAGCTCGGGAGAGGGGATGTGATTTGATTAGCACTTTATCGTTTATCTTTAATGTTTGTGGTTTTCGATTCTGATTTAATTTTGCTGATCTTTTAATTCGTTTGGCATCTAACCTGCGTTTAGCGATAAGTAACTTCTGTTCTATTGGAGTATCGATTATGAATGGATTTTCAGACAAATATTTTTCCCAAAAGCGGTGATCTCGAACGCCGAATTGTAGTTCGTTAGGAGTGAATCCGGTCGATTCATGATATAATTCATTGAGACATGCGTTAATATCAGGAATATATTTCGCCCACTTCTTGTGTTGACGGGAGCAATAGGTGCGTAGACATCTCTTAATTTCTCGAATAGGTCTCTCGGCAAGGTTGTAGCATGGGTGGTACACTGGATTGAAAATTAATTCGATATTATTCTGCTCCATCTTCTGGATGTATTCTCCGCTCTTGAATTGTGTTCCATTATCAGATTGGATTCTTTTAGGGTATCCATAATTTGGGAAGTGTTGAGTAAATAGTTTATTTAATATTGTTTTAGTGGTGGCTTTTTGCATAGGGTACAACTTGATGAATTTGGTGAAGATATCGATGACAATAAGTACATATTTAACGTTTGACACACTGGTAGGAAGAGGTCCGATGACATCAACGGCTAGCTGTTCGTTCTTTCCTGTACATAGCACTCCTTTCGCTGTGGCCACCAGCGGTCGGTTGCTGATCTTACATTTCTGGCAGGTATCGCACGTAGATAAATGTTTCCTTATGGTTCGATTCATGTTTCGAAATATGAAGGTTTCTTGTAATAACTGAAAGCATTTCTTAGCTCCGCAATGTAGGTAGAATAGGTGACATTCCCATATGAGGTCTTGAATCATGCAATGAGGTACAGCAATTAACCATTTATTTCTCAATTTTCTTTAAAGGGTATTGTTATGAATGCGGAAATTATTTGATAACTTTTGTGCAATTTCTGAATCTGGTTGTTTTTCTAATGTTTCAATTATGGGTTGGAGTTTGGTGTCTTCTCGCTGGAGTTGGGGTAAGTTTCGTAATGCGCTCTTTAGATTTTGATCGGGGATATTCTCAGTGTAATGAATAGTTAATTCCTTTGGATTGTTGTATGAAATAGCGGATTGATCGATGGAGATGCGACTTAGCGTGTCTGCAGTGATGTTATCTGTACCTTTACAGTGGACAATTTTAAAGTTATATTCCTGTATGGTGAGTATCCATCTGGCCAATCGATTATTTAATAATCGGCACGTTTTTAAGAAGGTGAGTGCGTGATCTGTGATCTGTGAGGTTATCTGTGATGGTGGTTAATTTCGTTCCCAGGACAATGTATCGAGACTTTTGTAGGCAATAAATGATGGCAAGGAGTTCCTTTTCAGTGGTGGTGTACCTTTGTTCGACTGGTTGTAACGTTCTCGACATAAACATTATGGCAGCTTTCTCACCATTTTCTCGTAATTGATATAAATGTCCGCCTATTGCATAGTCAGAAGCGTCAGTTTGTAAGAAGAATTCTTTAGATGGGTCTGGGTGTTTTAAGACGTTGGTTTCCAGAAATAATTGTTTAATCTTCAGAAAGGTGACATCATCTTCATTAGTCCAGATAAATTTGTTTTTCTTTGAAGTTAATCGCATCAATGGTTGTGCGGTTGCAGAGAATTTATCTATGAATTTATTATAGTAGTTTATGCTGCCAATGAAAGCTTTAAGTTGGGTTCTGTTTTTTGGTGTAGGGAAATTTAGTATTGGTTCTATTTTGCTCTGGTCCATGTGGAGTCCATCGTTAGTTAAGGTGTACCCTAGGAATGGTACAGAATTTTGGCAAAACTTTGATTTGTTGAATCGAATGGTCATGTTGGCTTCTTCTAATTTGCTGAATATGTACTCTAAATGTTTCATGTGAGACTCGAAATCGGGTGAAATTATGTAGATGTCGTCAACGTAGATTGCGGTAAAATTCTCAGCTTCTGAATCAAATACATTGTCTAGCGCTCGAACTAAAGCAGCTTGTGACGTAGAGATACCGAATGGTGTCACAGTATACTGGTATATCTTGCCTCTGAATTGGAATGCCGTATATTGTTTGGAATTTTCAGTTAATGGTATTTGCCAATACGATGCGGTTAGGTCGATACTACTTATAAATTTTGCATTTTTGCATTTTCCGAGGATCTCATTTACGCTTCTATTACATTCAAAATCAGGTATGATAATTTTGTTTGCTTTTCGGGCGTCAAGGCATAATCGTATTTCTCCCGTTTTCTTAATGACTGGAATTATCGGGTTGATAAAAGTGCTTTTACTCCTCTCAATTACACCTAAGGATTCCATTCTGTCGATCTCTTGTTGTACTGCATCTTGATATTGTTGTGGTACAGGATAAGTTGTGCTTTTAAAATGTTGTGGATTGTCTACTCGTAACTCGTGAGAATATTTATTGCATATGCCTGGTTGTTCGGAGAAAACATGTTTGTACTTATTTAATAACTGACTTAAAATGGTTTGTTCTTCTTTCTTGATGTAATCATTTGATGCTAAAGATGTATTAATTTCTTCTTGTGTCAATGTGCTGTCGTTTATTGGATTTGTTTGTAATTCACTGAAGTTGTATGCTGTGCTATCATATTTATCATATATTAAATCATCATTATACTCATCGTACATCATATTATCAAAATTATTATTCATATTATTATTTGGCCTATGGCTATTATTAATTATTATTTGACATAATTGTCCTCCATGATGAAACATATTAAACTTCATTGTAACATTATCATTATTGATTTTCATATTTATTTCATTTGTGTTGAAATTCAAATCCATTTTGAGGGCAGATAGGGCATCGACTCCGAGAATTATAGGTTTTATTAAGTGTGGTACTATCAAATATTCAGTTAACATCGTATGTTTATCAATGGTGGTGGGAACATATATTGTACGGGAAACACGTTTAGACTTTTCTTCAACAGCTGTCTTGATAACGGTATTATTCACTGGTAATTCTTCAAATGGTTGTAGTTTTGTCTTATTTTCATTGAACCAAGCTTCCGCTATACAAGTTACTGAAGAACCTGAATCGATTAAGGCACTAGTGCTGATATTATTTAATGTTATATTGATTTCTGGACAGTTAATTTGTGTGTAGTTTGAATTGACATCGTTTTCGTATTCATCTTCTAAGAGGAAATTCTTATCACATATTATATTATTAGTCTGCATGAGATTTATAGAATGGTTAATAGTTTGACCGAGGATATTGTAAGTAGGCACTGTATTCAATGGGTGATCACTAGACAACATAACCCTTTCTCGGCCGTGGTTTACAGCGCCGAGTCGTTTCCCTGTCTCGTTGGAGACGATGAGGAACGTGGACTAGCATTATTATTACTTGAGTGTGGACTCATCGGAGGTGCAGTCGGTGCGTTAGGCGGGTTAGGATTTTGCCTAAATATCGCACAAGAGTTGGTTCTGTTCGCTTGTAGGTTGGTTGCGATCATGTTTGTAATTTTGGTCATAATTTCTGTGCTGATATTGTTCACGCTGATATGGTTTGTTATCATGATGGCTTCTATGATATTGTTGTTGGTTGTTACCATTATTATTCCGATAATTTTGTTGGTTTCAGTATGAAGAGTTGTTCGGAGTATATTTGTTTCGCTGATAGTTATGGTGCGTGTTCATTTTTGGTTGATAGGCTCGTTGGTTGGCATACCTATCGTTGTAATTTTGTTGGTTTTGAGTAGTTGGGCTGGCTGGTCTGCTGTTTTGTTGGTTGTTATGGCTCCTAGCTTTCTTTGGTCCGTCCTTGATGTCTTCTTTTTGTAGTAATCTCTCCATCGCTCGGATCGTGGTGATGTTTTGGACACTAATACTGTCTTGTATTATTGAGTCATATCGTTCTGCCATGAGGGTAACAATCTCCTCCTCACTCAAACTAGGCGTCATCGACTGTAGTAATAATACTCGTTCTGTTAAGTATTCCGTCCGGCTTAATGTCCCGTTAGGTCTATATTTCTCCGACTCGATCTTAGCTTTGATTCCGCATTGGACTGCCTGACTCCAATATTTTAGTTCAAATTCTTTCGCAAATCGTTCCCAATCGGTGATCTCAGTTTTTATTAGTTGTAACCATCGGGATGCAGGTCCTTCAAATGATGTTTCTAGCAGGTCTTTTAAATATTCGGTCGAATCGCAATATTGGTTTCGTTCGATGCCTCGTTCATAGTATCGTCTTAGTTTGTATAGGTACTCATTTGGGTTGCCGCTACGTCCATTAAATTTTGGCATTAGTCGGTCATTAGCTTCGCTACCATTGCAGATTACTTTAATTTGTCCTGTCATTCCGCTTAGTTGATTGGATTGTTTCAGGTTGGTCATTTTGGCTTCACACTTATTTAGGTTTTGGTTTAAGGTTTGAATTTCGAGTTGTGCTTCAATTAATTTTGTCTGCATTGTAATTTTAGGTATGACTTCATTTTGTAGTGCCGTTAAGTTTGTTTTAGAGTTACGCTCATTATCCAGTTGTGTTTTGGTTGTTAATTCTTCTATTTTCTGATCAAAATTTTGCTTATGTTCTTCAAGTTGAGATTTGACAGTAGAGATGATATTGTCCTGACATTGTTTGTTTTCGAGTTCAGAAGCGATTTGTTGTTGTGAAATGCTGTCTATTACAAACTGTCTCATTTGAGTCTGGGAGTTTTCGATTCTGAGCATGAGTTTGTCATTTAGTTTAGCGGTTTCTTCGGCTTGTGTATATTGTGTGAGTTTAATAGCGTTGATTTCTAATCTGATTTCAATTTGGTTTTCCCTAGTTTCTTGCATTTGTGATTCAAAAGCGTTCCTACAGGCTTGAATTTCTTGCTGGGTTTCATTGGTTTTATCGTTGAAGATTTGTGTTAATTCAGCTTTTGTTTGATTGATCTGCTGTTGAAAACTTGCATTGATTGTTTGGATTTCAGATTTAGTTTCTCGTATTTCAGATTTTAGTTCAGCATTATTTTGTTCGATTTTAGCACTAGTTTGTTCGATTTTCGTATTAGTTTGTTCAATTTTCGTATTAGTTTGTTCGATTTTCGTATTTATTGATTGCTCAATTTTATTGCCTAAATTGGTCATTAGGGTAACTAGCATGTTTATGTCGATTGCGGGTGTTGGTATCATCGGATTTGCAGTATTTAATTCGCTACTCGTATCGTCCGTGTGCGTGTCTGTCATGGGACGCAATGAATGGGTAGGCGCCGACTCAGTGAATGGGTTGCCGGTACGCTCTAGTTCATTTAAATCAATGGATACGGTTCGGGAATCTTCAGGTATGTCCGTCATCGCTCGGGTCGGTCGACTGGAATTACTTCGTTCAGATGACGAATAAGCAGTTTTATCGTCTACGGGCAGACTGAGGGAGAAATCTTGCGTCGAGGCTGCGAGATCGGTGCTCTCTGATTGGCTGATGGTGTCCGTGTACGTTTGGCGGTCGGTGGTTTTGGAGGCTTCTTTTTGATTTTGTCCAACATGGCGGCTGCTCGTTTCGTCGTCGCTCGACATGGCGTCTGGTACCGGGTAGTTGCGTGTCTTTCGTAAATTATACTTGTTTTCGGCCATTGTGAGTTCGTTTTAGTTATAACGTGCGAGATTATTAAATATGCGATATTGTTGTACACAGTTATTATTGGTGGGAAGGGGAACAATTACGGGAAATTAATATTAAATATGACAATCTTATTCTAGGATTATTCTAGTTGCGGATTGCAATATTTATCACTCGTTATTCAAGCCAGTACGTTGGGTCGCCAAATTTTTATGTATTTTCTTATCACTTACTTTTTTATGATTCTAAATTACTAATTCTTTATTAATTGTTTGCTCGGATGTGATCGGGAAATGTGGATATAAAAGTGACGCTATCTGATCTGTGGGCAATGGCTACCATGTGCTAAGCCTAGCTTGTCTTCACAATAATAAGTGTTACTACCTACAAAATTCACTAGGCTATTTAAATATAGCTCACAAATGCTCTTATTTGAATTATCAATAAATATATTTCTACCTATGGTCTTCTTTGGTTTATTGTAGTGAGTAGAATGTGTTTTATAATTAATCTGGATATCAACAGAAGGTAGGTGTACAATTTCTAGAATATCTTTGAACTATTTAAATGAAATACAAAGTACAGAGGAACAATATAATATTTATTTATCTAGTAATAACAATTATGTTTTAAAAAGTTATCAATCAAAGGGATTTACAAATAATCTACAATTCAGGGGAACAGTTACAGTGAGTGGCCTAGGCTAGAAGATGGATGGCAATAATACATGTAGGCTTAAGACTAAAATGTTCATATTTTGGTTCTAAATGGGGTTCTTTTATAAATGAGGGCTCTTTTCTCAGGGGGGAGTATCGTGCTGACTTGAATAATGTTGAAATTATAGGTGAAAGAATATTTAGTCCAATTAGGCTTATGTTGTTTACAAATTGCAACAATGATAAATTTTGGTGTTGTCCATAAGGAAAGTCCAATGGTTTTCACTGAATTCACTGATGATTAAAATACTCAAATTAAATTTGGAAAAGATAGTTCAATGTAATAATATACTCTTGATGTTAACTTAAATTTCAGAACATTAGACTTGTTCTATTAAATGTCTGTATTCTTTCAAGTCCCTAATAGAATACACAATGGAAGTGGTTTACCAATCTGCTTACGATGTTCTTCGCTCAATACCAATTTTTGGGGATAAAACAAAGAAAAGGGAGTGAATTTAAAATGGTATTATACTGAGCAATGAGTCCCTAATAAATGAGCACTAAGCAATTCAAAACTTAGGCCATACTGGGTGAATTTAAATAGGAGCTGTGTCCTGCACAAATTTTAGGTCTTAACACTATGGCATCTGGAACAAGAAGGAAGATCTAGCAGAAATGAGGTCTGGAAGCATGGTCCATTGTTGAAAGCACATGGTACACAATTGTTAACACTGGTCACTGTAATTTAGATTCCTTAAGGACTATTTTTGAAAAGTATATTATATTAAATTTTAATTCTATTGCAATCCTCTCACATAAATTATATCTAAAATATTATTATTAGCAAACATATTAAATTAAGTGAGTAGGCTATTAGATGTGGATAGGCTGTGGATAATTATTGGTGATTAATTAATGAAATCCATATTATTTTACAATTGCACAGATAAATAAACATTAAATACATAGAGGGGAATGATTTTCTGAGGAGTGGTGATAAGGATGATTATTATTGGGTATGAACATAGGGCAATTAATACAATAACACATTTAGGGGAAATTAATTAATTAATACATTGATAAGGGATATTAAACATAAAATAACACATTGATAGGGAAACTTAAATATAAAATAGCACATAATGGGGAAATTATCACTAAATAATGACTGGATGACATGTAATACTATAGAGTTCTACCATTTCTAAAATGGAAAATGTATGTCAGGTTTCTGTTACGAAATGCCTTATTTTTTAACAAAGAGTTTCTGAATAGGTGGTGGAAATCAAGAGGCTTTAATATAGACTCTTCATCAACTATTACATTGATTTGCCGGATACATTTATACATATATAAATACTGTAAATTAGCTAAATAAAGACCTATTTGTTGGTTAAAGTTTTCTGATAGAAAATAATTTACTGTCTTGTTGGCATGGGTTATTTGAACTTTTGTCATCTAAACATAATTTCCTATTATGATAGATTATATGTTCTGTTTTACTGCCACAAATGTTTTTCAGAAAAGGCATAAGTTTCTCAGGTGTACAATGTGCCTGTTATTTTTAAGGAAAGTGTTAAATAAATCACCCTACAACTGGAATTTTCATGAAGAAAAAATAATGATGAATTATTGTTGAAACAGTTATTGAAATTTCTTTTGTTACAGCAATTGTACATCCTGTGATTGCAATGTTTATATTATCTTATATACAAATACCCCCGTCGCAGCAAACCTGCATACTCAGCGAATTTCCTATGCATAATATGTGTCAATACCACATAAAGCCGCATACCAAGTTGCATAAAAATATATTCATAAATAAGCGATATATACAATTTTAATTATTCTCCATAAGAAAAACATTGGGCATGAGTACGTAGGTTTGCTGGAACAAGGATCACAAACAATTGGGTTTATGCATACATAAATATAATTCAACTAAGTGAAGGTATATACCAAGTTTGATCAATATTCATTCATATATAAGCGATTTATACAATTTACATGGACGATGAGTACGCAGGTTTGTTGCAAAAAGGCACCCAAAAAATGGGTTTTTATGTGAACATCAATACAACTTAACTGGATGAAGCCACATACCAAGTTTTATTAATTTATGTTCATAATTAAGGGAGACATTACATTTGACTTATTCTCCATAAGAATAACATGGGGGCTGAGTACACAGGTTTGCTGCTACGGGAATAATCCTTAAAAATAGCTTTTTTTGTGCAAATAACAATAGACCACAACCAGATGAAGCTGTAAACCAAGTTTCGTTAGTATACGTTCATAAATAAGCAAGATATAATTTTTGTCTTATTCTCCATAAGAATAACATTGGACAACGTACTGTGTTTAGCACTTTCAATATCTCTGTAACCAATTGACGTAGAAACACCAAAAAAACACCAAATTTTGCGTTTTGAATCCAATTGTGAAAACTAAAATTTGATTTCATTAAATGTTACATGTAAAAACTTCAAAAAATCCATTTTTTGGGTACACAACCCCCCCAGAATGCCACTTCCGATAGGGCGATCTGTCTGGTTTTCAAACTTAAGTCACAAATGCTTCTTTACACGTTTGTACCAAATTTCATCAAAATCGGACCTTTTTTACGAGAGTTATCCCACCCACGGACACACATATATATATATATATATATACAGTTTTGAACGAATGGTGTTTTTGGGGTCTGGGGACCTCAAAACGAAAAGTTATCATGGTCCCGGGCCTAGGTCTTACCATGCCGACCACGGTAATAGCTTCTTCCCGATAGGGGAAATTCGCTAAAATGTATTATTTATTTTGTGATTCGATCAACTGAGTACTTGTCTCATTTCTGCAAAACAAACTTGTTCAAACAGTGTGTTCTGATTGATTGTCTCTTTGATGACAACCCGTAATCTTCGCCGTTATCATTTTGGTAATAAGTTACTCGTTTCTATTTCTTTAAATTATAATTGCCAAGTAGCAAGTCGTTTTGACTAATAATTTATTTTTTATTTTAGCGAATTTCCCCTATAGGGAAGAAGCTATTTCCATAGTCGGCATGGCAAGACCTAGGCCCATGATAAGTTTTCGTTTTGAGGTCCCCAGATGCCCAAAACACCATTCGTTCAAAACTGTATATATATATGTGTCCCGTGAGCACGATAACTCTCGTAAAAGTAATCCGATTTTGATTAAATTTGGTATAAACATGTAAAACAGCATTTATGACTTTAAGTTTGAAAACTAGACAGATCGACCCATCCGAAGGGGTATTTTAGGAGGGTTTTGTACCCCAAAAATAGGTTTTTTGAGTTTTTACATATTATTTTTGAAAAATTCAAAATTTAGTTTTTCCCATTGAAAAAGACGCACGATTTGGTGTTTTTATCATTGCTCTACGTCAAATGGTTACAGAAATTTAAAGTGCTAAACACAGTACGTTGTCCAATGTTATTCTTATGGAGGATAAGAAAAATTCTACATCTCGCTTATTTATCAACTTATCCTGATGAAACTTGGTACATTGCTTCACGTCGTTGTGGTCTATTGATATTTGCACTAAAAAACATTTTTTGGCCGATAGTTCCCATAGCAGCAAACCTGCGTACTTAGCCCCCATGTTATTCTTATGGAGAATAAGTAACGTGTTATCTCCCTTAATTATGAACATAAATTAATAAAATTTGGTATGTGGCTTTACCTATTTGAGTTGTATTGATATTTGTATAAAACCCCATTTTTTGTGTTCCTTGCAAACCTGCATACTCAGCCGCCATGTTATTCTTATGGAGAATAATAAAAATTCCATAAATCGTTTATTTATGAATGTATATTGATGGAACTTGGTATGTGGTATTAAGACACATATATATGCTTTGGAAATTCGCTGAGTACTCAGGTTTGCTGCTAGGGGGGTATTTTGTATTCATTATAAGCATTAAGGATTTAGGACCATTGATAGATATATAACACTGTATATTTGTTTGCAATCTATAAGTATCAGTGCAAAAGATAAAGAATCAGCATACTGCAGAAGTTTTAAATATTTAAAAATGTTATTCTTTGTGTCTTAAAAATATGACCGTAATCATAATGTGATTTCCATCAAGGCCATAAACTATTTTGGTATAAGTAATAAGGGGGGCCATTGATTTTCCCCATTCCCCTGCCTTGATGGATGGGTGCCTTTGTACACTGTAGTAGCAAAGTGCTGGCTCAGTGTAGAACATGTTCTGGAGTTGTTGTGGTAAAAGTAAGTTAGATCAAGCCATGTATTTATTTAGTTTGCCCTTAATTAAAATCTCATAAATATGATGTGTACCTTGCCAATCAAAGTAAAAATTCATAATTCTTTTTAATTTACAAACAAACATTAGGCCCTACTTATTTAATATATTCCCTTAAATATTCAATTTGCCTGTAAATTTTTAAAATTTAATGGTTTTAAATATACCCTTTAAACAATTAAAAACTACCAAATCATTTGACATGGATTTATAGACAATTTATAAACAGACATTAAATTTGATTTATTTTAAATGTTTTCATAGTTGGTGTAAAAATTATGGGCGTGATGCTCAAAACTAATTACAGTTGCATGTAAAATAAAGTAAAATAATTTTAAAAATCATGGTTAAACCTAGTTTTTAGCGAATTTCCCCTATAGGGAAGAAGCTATTACCATAGTTGGCATGGTAAAACCTAGGCCCGGGACCATGATAACTTTTCGTTTTGTGGTCCCCAGATGCCAAAAACACCATTCGTTCAAAACTGTATATATGTGTGTGTGTGTGTGTCCGTGAGCACGATAACTCTTGTAAAAATAATCCGATTTTGACGAAATTTGGTATAAATAATGTAAAGCAGCATTTATGACTTAGAAGTTAGAAAACCAGACAGATTGACCTATCCTAAGGGGTATTTTGGGGGGATTTTCTCCCCCAAAAATGGTTTTTTTGAGTTTTTTACATATAATTTTTGAAAAAATCTAATTTTAGTTAATTCCATTGGAATCATCTTAAAAAGATGCACATTTTGGTTTTTTGATCATTGCTCTACGTCAAATGGTTACAGAGATATTGAAAGTGCTAAACACAGTACGTTGTCCAATGTTATTCTTATGGAGAATAAGAAAAATTGTATATCTCGCTTATTTTTCAACTTATCCTGATGAAACTTGGTATATTGCTTCATATCGTGGTCTTTTGATATTTGCACTAAAAAACATTTTTTGGCTGATAGTTCCCGTAGCAGCAAACCTGCGTACTCAGGCCCCATGTTATTGTTATGGAGAATAAGAAAAATGTTATCTACCTTAATTATGAACATAAATTAATAAAATTTTGTATGTGGCTTTACCTACTTAAGATATATTGATATTTGTATAAAACTACATTTTTTGTGCTCCTTGCTTCAGCAAACCTGCATACTCAGCCGCCATGTTATTCTTATGGAGAATAATTAAAATTTCATAAATCGTTCATTTATGAATGTATATTGATGAAATTTGGTATGTAGTATTAAGATACATACATATGCATTTGGAAATTCGCTGAGTTCGCAGGTTTGCTGCTACGGGGGTATTTTTTTATGTATGAAGACTGTGTGTAGAAGGTTGCTGCTTCAATACTGCTGGTGAAGGTTGTATGAGTTAATCAAAATCCAGGTTAATCACACAGGATTGTGGTCACATAATGTTCTGTCTTATGAATTGTAACCAGCTAAATTGAATTATTCCAACATTAAGATTATTATGGTTACAGTGGATAACGTCATAGAGCGCCGACCAAGTTACAACAAACGCACAATGCAGCGAATACGGGGCTCGGAGAGGGACCTCAAGCTAGATCTGAGCGACATTCGGACATCGGCATCCGCACGCGACGATCGCGCCGAGAGCCTCCCCCCTCAGAGTGCATTCAAGGTAAACCAATAGCAGCATTAATCAAGATTGATAATTGTCAAATAGAGTAAATTTTTGAAAACAGGAGAAGCCATGGAGTACACTTTAATGGTTACATAATGTATCTATCTTTAACAGTCAAGGTAGATTAGAACTCATTCCTGTGATAAACATATACTTGACTGTTTAACATAATTGCATTTTACTGGTATTTTGGAGTAGTCAATTATTCAGATTGACTGGGACTAAGAGTAGTTCAGATAATCAAATGGTAAACATAAAGCATACAGAATCCTTCCAGGATTCATAAGATATCATATTAGGGATGTCAGTGGTTATGAAACATCTTCTTCAGACATTTTTATCAGATTTGCTGGGTAATATTTCCCACAACATAATGACAATAGTTGTAATTAGATTAATAAGAACAGCTGATTTAGGATTTAGGCCTTGTCTGGGGGAAAAAAGTGAAGCCTACATGGTCGACCACCAATTTCCTCAGGTCACAACGCCTCTCTTCACAAGTTAAATGTGTCTCAGCTGACTATCATATAACTCGTGAAGGGAGGATTTGATTGGTTACCATGTTGGTTGCCATGGGAGCAGAATTTATAGAGGGGCAAACGGCAGTCGACCATGTAAGCTGCACTTTGTACACAAGACAAGACCTCTAGATATTTTAAACCTCGTTGGCATCACTACTTTTGGTGCAAAATTCCAAACAGGCTACTAGCGCCACTGATGTCAGAATGCTAACAGAAGAACGAGTTCGTACGCAGCACGCTGACGTGAGGGAAGTAAATTTCCGCAGTAAAACCTTTAAAAAATCGAATGAAGGGTTTAAAACAACACTGGTAACATTTTTTAGAAAATTTAAAAATTTTATTTTTTGGCTGTTCTCATGCTTCTTGTTATACTTAAATTCACTATTAGGATAGTAATGTTGTACATTATAAGGTTAGGAGGAGGTATAGTCAGGATAACAAGTTGGTATATAGATATAGATATTGGGGGTGATAAAACTACATTAAGATATGAAAAACAGCCTTTTCCAGTGCAAAATCTTCATAAGACAACGTACTGTGTTAAGACAATTAACATTTTCTTTAATAACTCAGTAAATATTTGTGCTAGAATGATGAGAGAGGGCAAAACACTTTCGCCTTACTGATCTCCATCTTCTTTCATGCATTAATTTTACATTCGGTGCTTTCCTGACCCTTTTTGTGCCCAAAAACTCAAAATTTTTAGAGCTGTCCAATTGTTTTGCCCAACAAACTTGTCCAGCTGTTTATAGAAGGGAAGGCTCCCACCAAATTTCAAGTAAATCGGACAAAAAATGTGACTGCTAGAGTGCAAACACACACACACACACACACATATATATATGTGTGTGTGTGTGTGTGTGTGTGTGTGTGTGTATATATATATATATATATATAAAGTTGTTAGCGAACCCCAAAAACGTGTTCAGGGGGTCACGTTAGGAACGTTTATGGTGGTCCTGGGCTTAAGTTTCACCATGCGGGTCATGCTAATAGTTCACTTTTCCTTAGGAAATTCACTAATAACAGTGCAGAAGAAACTCCACCTTTATTTACAACACTACAGTGGAAAAGTATCACCGTTGGTACTCACAGCTGATATAAAAAATAGCACAGAGTGATGAATAGTATATTTCACTTATAGTCACCTATAAAAAAAAGGTTGGAAAGTGACCTATTTCACCCGAGCTAAAATGCTATCGAGCCTCGAAATAGGACTTTTGTGACAAGTTTTGAACGATAATTTCCATCACGATGCAAATAACCACACTAAACTTTAAAAAAATTATCTGATATTTCATAGTCTAGTAATTTTCCACAATTAAACACACCATGGAGTTTACAATTCATTTTAGTGTTAAAGTCAGCTGTTTGAACTTAAAATTTTCAAAACAAAAAACAAAATTAAACTGGTGCTCCTGTTGAGCAAAACGGGAACTTCAGTTTAGGAAAAGTTTTGTTTGGGACAGGCAAAGGATTGTTTAGGACAGGTAAAGTAATGTTTGGGACAGGCAAAGTCAGTGCATCATTATATGTTTTGTTACAAGGAAATAGATAATTTTCGTAGATCTCAGCTGCATGGTAATGGGCTATTTTCAAATACAGAGTGATGAAAAAAATATTTACATCATTCAGGTCATCATTCACGGCCTTGTGAAATCTCAAAGTTATTGTGGAGATAATGAGTTTTTTACTCAATAAAGTTACCTTTTCATAAATATTAAACAAATTGTTTTTAACCCTTTCAGTGCTATGGAACGATATATCGTTCCTTGTCTTTTTCCCGAGAAGTGCTAAGGAACGATATATCGTTTCTCGTCTTATTCCCGAGAAGTGATAAGGAACGATATATCGTTCTTCAGAACTTTTTTTATCATAGCGCTGTTTTCTGTATTATCGAAACGCAAGTTGCATTAAATCCAAGGTGAATAAATTTCCTTTCAGAATATAATATACATTTTGACATTTTATATAGTAAAGTTGTCATATTTACAGCTTCAAAATACAGGACGCTGTGGCGTCTGCTGACTACTACGCAGTTGCACGGGACAGTTGTTACTGTTGCTTCTGATTCAGTTCTGTTGTTGTTTGTGGTTATGTGAATTACTTTATGAGGTCGGAGTAAATTAAAATAAGTTATGAGTAATTTACGTTCAAATTCACCCGTCAGTGAAAACACGTTAGCAGGTTTTGCAAGAGAATCCGGGCTAAACATCATAATTTTCAGGTAATAATTTTAAATTTTTGTTACAACTCTTGTAAAAATAAACTAATTTATATGAAATTTTCAGGACTACTTCATTATAAAGTATACTCTTAGGGGAAATGCATTTTATATCAACAGTTTTGGATTTTAATACTGTTTTCAAGTTTGAAATTGGAATTTTTTCATTTATTTTATTTTTTATATGTACATACATATATAATAATTTTTTTTAAAGTTTCCAAAATATATATTTTTTAATAGGTAATTTCATATTACATAAAACAAAACAAATTCCAAGTCATTATCTTATATAATAAGTAAGATATGTTTTTTTTTACCAAAAGTCTGCAAAAACACCATTTTTACCCTAGCACTTTTTGGATAAATCTTGTAAAAAATGCTAGCACTTTTCAAAGTTCAAATTTCTAGCACTGAAAGGGTTAAAGCTGTCTCCAGTGGTTACTACTTATAGACTCTAGTACTGGTAACAAAGCTGTGTTCGGCTGTACATACCCAAATGCATCTATACCATGCATGTAAGTACTGTAGGGTACAGTACTTACAGTAATTGTAAACTTTGGGTAGTCGGATATTTGTTTATTATTTTTGATTTTTTCCTTTTCACTCTTTAATGATTAATTCATTGTAAATATTCTTAGCTGTAGGATAGGTTAAGTTACTGTATGATTTGGTGACGTAGTTAAACAAAATTACCATCACAAATATGACACCCACATGTGAAATTTGGTTTTTAAATTTAAATTTTTATAATTGCTAAACGTGGTCCGGTCATCATGTGGGGTTTTTATTTCACTTGTTACCATTTTAAGTTAGTATTTAGTGCTGAAATCATCATTTACAACAAATATTACATATGATTTTATTACCATTTAGGCTACAGCCAATATTACACTTCTGATTGGCCTATAATTAGGGGGACGATGTTTAGACTAGAAAGACATAAGACTGAGAGACTAGATGTTAGAGTTTTTAGAGTTAAATCCTCATTTATAGCCAATATTATGTGGTTTGATCATAACTAAATCCAATTTTAAGTGGCCTAAAATTACACAGTTAAAGAATCTTGATTAACAAGTTTTTCAAGAAATATTGCAGTCATACAATGAAGTACAATTAAAAATTATCTTCAAAATTAGTGAAAAATATTATCTTAAATTTAATTGTTTCACTCTAGCAGCCACATTTTTTGTCCGATTTACTTCAAAATTTGGTAGGCACTTTCTTTTTTATAATCATCTAGACAAGTTTCTTGGGCAAAATAGTTTGAAAAACCTAACCCGTTTTTTGGAGTTTTAAAATCAAAATGATGATTTGTTGGTCCAAAAAGGGTCAAACATTCTTCAGAAGGCAAATTAATGCAAGTTAAGTAATAAAACCCAAAGAGTTAAATTAACAAACATTTTAAGTCCTCTTCTAGCATTTTGGCATTCTAGCATTTTAACTACGTCTCACAACACTACGTACAGTATAGTATAGTATATTTACACTTATACTATACTTACATACAAGACAGTAAAATATACACAAAAGATAGTACAAGGAGATCGATTTCAACCAGTTACACCGGTCATTTACACTTATACTATACTTACATACAAGACAGTAAAATATACACAAAAGATGGTACAAGGCGAACGATTTCAACCAGTTACACCGGTCTCATCAGGCCCAATCAGAGAAAACCAGAAACCCAGGGTTTTTCCCTCTGATTGGGCCTGATGGTGACTGTATATTTTACCGTCTTGTATGTACATACGGGGACAAGCCATCGGGGCAATTCGACGTTGGGGCAACGGTAGTCTCTCGCCGGGTCCCGTTTAGAGGAGCCAATCAAACGCGAGCTCGCTGCAACGATCAGAGCTAATCAGCTATTAGCTCTCTGAAGCACCTGTCAGTCGAGGCTTTACTATATTTTCGTTGATAATTTTTACACTCTGTTCTGCGAATACCAACATAAGTACTGGAGAAAAAAAATCTCTAATTAGTTTGGCAAGAGAAGGTTTATTTTATTATTTTAAAACGATAGTGTGTTTAATAGAGGTGGGCGAGTAGTGTTTTTTTTTAATCGAGTCAAGTATTGAACCAAACTACTCGAGTATCGAGTCAAGTAGTTCTTTAAAAAGTAAAATACCCCCGTCGCAGCAAACCTGCGTACTCAGCGAATTTCCAATGCATATATATGGGTATCACTACTACCTAGAGCCACTTACCAAGTTTCATAAAAATACATTAATTAATAAGTGATATATAGCATTTTATTTATTATGTATAAGAATAACATTATAATTGAGTATGCAGGTTTGCTGAAACAAGGAAGATAAGAAATGTGTTTTTTTTTGCAATTATCAATATAACTCAACCAGGTGAAGCTACATACCAAGTTTTATTAATTTAGGTTCACAACTAAGGGAGGTATAAAACTTTACTTATTCTTCATATGAATAACATGGGGGCCGAGTATGCAGGTTTGCTGCTACCGGGAAAAATAAAAAAAAACTTTTTTTGTGCTAATATCAATATACCACAACTAGATGAAGCCACATACCAAGTTTCATCTATATACATACATAAATAATCAAAATAGAACATTTTATTTATTCTCCATAAGGATAACATTGGACAACGTCCTGTGTTTAGCACTTTGAATATCACTGCAACGGTTGGATGTAAAACAACAATTAAAACGCCAAAATGATTGTTTTGTAGAGCTAAACTGATTGGTAGAAAGAAATGTGGAGTTTTTAGTGAAATTATGTGAGGAAAATCTAAAAACCGTATTCCCATAAGATTAACATGGAAAATTTTATGTACACATTTTTTACTTTTCTCCACAACCACTAAACCTAGCTTAATGATTCAAAATAATAAATTGTTTGTTTTTCAAGCTCTATAAAATGGCTATAACCAAAATCTAGTGTTTTTAAAATTTTAGGGTTAACACTTTGAACCCTAACTGCTGAGGTCCCTTAATAAAGGCGTTACTGGCCATTTTAAGGGTACTAATAAAAATTTATAGTTTTGAAAATATATTATGTTACCTAGGAACATTATATATCAAAATAAAGATAAAACTGTAACCTTTCAAATGAAATACATTTTATTATAGTTATAATCTATAACAATTTCAGGATTATACATTGAAATTACAATAAAAAAATGAAAAAAAAAATTGTAACCACCTGTACATACATCTATAAAACACTATCAAATGCTTACTTTGAAATAATTATGGCAACTTTATTGTGCTAAATTGAAGGGAAGAATATGTCATTTTAGAAAATATATAAATGTACATAGTTACATTGCTTACCTTATATTTTATAAAAAAATAGAAATAAAAGTTTGTCTCAGTTCACAGGCAGTTGCAGTTTTTACAAATAGTCTGCCTTAGTATGAAATAATCTAAAACATTCAGGCACACATAATGGGGTCTGACAGTCTGGACACCACCAAGATGTTTCTTTTCTTCCTGCTTTCCCTGTAGAAGCCTTGATTTTTTCAGAGCAGACCTTACAAATTTTCGTGGGATTTTTTTTCTTATCTGTGGAAGGGATTTTGTCGGGGAAATGACGACCCGTAAGTCTATTGGATTTGGTGATTGTTGCAGTGTCTTCTTGCAATAAACTGCCTCCTTTATTGCTCAAAGATTTACCAATAGCAATGATAAACTTCTCAAGATGGCAGAGGGGTCTCAGGTGTGCAGGTCGAGTTTTGCGATAAAGGATGAAAGCGTTTACCATCGACAGCATAAAAAAATGGAAGAACATTTTTTTCCACCACTTCATTTGCTTTCTCTTGAAAGGGTAGTAGGAAATGAATTGATCATTTCTATCAACACCTGCTTTTTTGATATTATAATCTAATATTAGGTCTGGTTTTATTTTAGGAACCATACCCTGCTTAGTTCGTACCAAGATTTTTTGTGGTGCTCATTTTATGAGCCGTGGAGAGAGCCAAAACATCTCTTGTATATTTCCATTTGATGCACAATAAGTGATTTCTTCTCATAAAAACAGTTTCATTTTTCTCAAGTTTTTTTTTAGTGACAGTAACAGGTAACTGCAACCTATTACTCATGCAGGTACCGACTGCTTTTGTCTTTTTTCCCACAAAAAGTCAAAAAGTTTTGGAGAAGAGTAAAATCTGTCATTGTTCACAGTGTGGCCCTTATTTAGATAATCAGCCAACAATCCCTCATAAAGAGCTATAACTGTATTACTTGTATCAGATTTTCCAGTATAGGCTTCAAATTTGAGGACATATCCTGTAGAAGCATCACACAAAACATATAATTTCATGCCGTACTTGTCAGGTTTACTTTTATTATATACTCTAAACCGAACTCTACCCCTGAACCCACATGCCCCTTCATCTATAGTCAAATCTTCTTGAGGAGCAAAACACATTGAAAAGGAAGTCAGCAAGTGATCTATATAAGGTCTTAGTTTATGCAACGGATCGTGGCCTGCGGAGTTGTATGGGATGTAACTTGCATTATCATTTATATGAAAATTAGCTAAAATTGCAAGGAACCTATCCCTGGACATAACTGATGGTGCATAAATTGATTTGATAAAATTGTCTGTTGACCAATAATCACTCAGTTTGGATTTTTTCACAACACACATATGTAATATTATCGAGAAAAAATGATAAATTTCTTAAAACAACTTTACAGTTGTCCACTTTGACCTTACGCTACTTTTTCTCAGGTTGTTTGTTTTTCTCAGTTTATCTGTGATAGCTTTAGCATATTTGTTTGTCTCTGACTTAAATAATTTAATCAAAAACTCAGGAAAAAATATGGAAAACGCATCAAAAGGAGTTGACGACTCATCGATAGCTGCTGTAACACCAGCACTTAGCTCGTCAAAGGCTGGTAGTTGTGGGGGGTTGTCCTCAAAACCCCATCCAAGTTCTTGGTCTGTAGGTTTTTTTTTTTTTTTTCTCGGTTGAGGTTGATTAGGTTCTAGATTCACATTATGAGTAGGCAAATCCCCATTAGGCATAATCGGTAAGTTTTCATTTGGTGATGCATGCATACTAATGCCTTTGGTTATTTTGTTTTGGATTTAGTTTTATAAGTAGGCCTATGTCCTACCGATTTTATATTTTGTTTTTTTCTAGGCCTACATGAGCTGGAACTAGTCGAAGGTTGTAGTATATTAGCTTCAGCTTCATTACCAGGCAGATAGTCGGGGTCTTTATCAAGATCATCAGCATGACATTGTTCTTGGTCTGAAAAAACTATTGGCCAAGTAGGCCTAGGCTTAGCTAATTTTATTTTTTTGCTGATGTGTTGGTTAGGTGTACTGTCATCTGTAGGCCTGTCATCTGTACTTATACATAGGCCTGTTTTAGGTGTACTGTAATCTGTAGGCCTGTTGTAGGCTCATCACAATCCTCTTCAGAAAAAATGTTATTATTACGCCGGATTAGGTCTAAGCTGCTAATTTTGGTGTCATCTGCTACAACTGACACAGGGGATGGACACTCATCATTTCCAATATTACTTGGCTGTAAATCATAATAAATCAGTTCATCAGGGTCATTATCGTCAACCATATATGTGACAGCACTAACCTCATTTTGAAGGTTATCTAAATCACCTTCAACAAAATCCCCTTCAGAACCAGAATCATAAATAGGATCATTCAGTTTTTCATTCAGAGATATTGTAGTTGAGCTACGTCCTGAACTGGTAACATTATTTTCACTGGAATAACAACTGTTTTCATCTTCGCTAAGGTCAGATTCTGACAAGAGTTCGCGAATATAATTCAAAGATTTTCTATCAAATATATCACTCATGTTTTTACACTAACCATCATACAAATACTATATAATAAAGAAATAATGAATCCAAATACTAATGCTCAATCAAAACACTTGTAAATAACAGTAAAGTTGCACTTTATTGAACACCGACACAAACGTAAACAAAGTCAGCAATACAACAGACGACAACAAAGCATCGTCGCGCGGCAATACTGCGCAGTGGTTGCAGACGGCTGGATTTTATTTTCCTGTTGCCAACCAGCTGACCTTTTTGAGACAGTAGGTTAGCAAAATCAAAGCCAGATAAACAAGGAAGAATTACGTAGCAACGAATCATGCGTATTCGCTGTTTAAACGTTGCTATGGAATTAAATGTTGAGGCCCGAGCTATACTCGGGCTTTGTTAGCGGTGACATTCGTGATGCCCCGAGCTATACTCGGGCTTAGGGCTCAAAGTGTTAAAAGATCAAAAAACAGATTTTTGGAAAATTTTAAACCCCCATAAAACCCCCTTCCCATAGACCGATCGATCTAGTTTTGGAACTAAAGTCATAAATGTTACTCTCCACATTTGTGCCGAATTTCATCAAAATCGGGTGCTTCTTTCAAAAGTTATCGCGGTAACGTACACACACACACACACACACATATATATATACATATATATAAATTTGAACGAATAGTGTTTTGGCATCTAGGGACCTCAAAACAAAAAGTTATCATGGTCTCGGGCTTAAGTCTTACCTACGGTAATAGCTTCTTCCCTATAGGGGAAATTCGCTAAAAAACTCATTAAAATTTTGTTATTGAAAACAAGTTTTTGTATGTATTAAACTTTAATTGTAAACATAACATTTCATTGAATTATTAATGTTATTATTTATTTTATTTTAACCTTAATTTTACCATGAATGAATAATTAATGATTTAAATGAAAAAAATATATATTAGGGATGAGTCGATTCTCGATTCCACCAATCTTGGACATTGGTATCGGTATCGAGATTCATTTGTTTAATGTCGATACCGATATCATCGATATCCCCGCCGTGTGCTACAAAGTGCACGGGAAGGGATACTTCCGCCGTTTACCCGCGCTACAAAAGGCACGGGGAGTGTTTGGGTCGCAGGGAAAAAATCTTAACTTGGAGATAAGGAAGGAAGAGGGATGGGAGGGGGGGTGGGGAAAGCAATAAATCAGTCGGCTGACCAACATTATTTCTTTGATTCATTATCTTACAACCAAGTTTTTCCCCATTATGAATTTATAATAAATATTTGTTGTTTTCCTAAATTACTATAGGACACTAGTGAAATTAACATTAAATTATGTAAAAACTTGCATTAACAAATTGTATTAATAATTAATTACAAAATACTACTAAATAATTACAAAAATTTGGTTACAAAAATTTGTAACTGTTTATAACAATAGGTTTAACAACTATAGGTACTGAAAAATCGATGGTATCGGTATCGAGAATCGATAATCGATTTTTCTGGTATCGGTATCGATTAAAATATCGATTCTCGATTCTCAATACCGATACCATCGATACCTACAATTATTCAGTACCTATAGTTGTTAAACTATTGTTAAAAACTTACAAATTTATAATACCATTTCAAATTATTTAGTAGTATTTTGTAGTTCATCATCAAACAAATTTGTAATGCAATTTTTTACATAATTTAATGTTAATTTCACTATAGTATGCAATAATAATATAGAAAAACAAAAACTATTTATTAATAATTCATAATAGGGAAACATTTGGTTTGAAGATAATGAATCAAAGAAATAATGTTGGTCAGCCGACTGATTCATTGCTTTCAACCAGACCCCTCCCCTCCCCTCCTATCCCTCTTCCTTCTTTATCTCCAAGGTAAGATTTTTACCGCCGACCCAAACACTCTTCGTGGCTTTTGTAGAGCGGGCAAATGGCGGGAGTATCTATCTCTTCCCGTGCACTTCATAGCGCGGGTAAGCGGCGGGGGTATCGATGGTATCGGTATCGATATTGAACGAATGAATCTCGATACCGATACCAATGTCCAAAAATCGGTGGTATAGAGAATCGATTCATCCCTAATATATATATTGTTTTCAACTACCATAACAAGCAAAAGTCAAGTATTACAAATACCAACAATGTTGGGTTAGTTTATCAAACTAGAACATTTTAACAGGAAAGTGATTTTTTTACCCTATGCCCCTCTCTTATTTACCTTAACTACAGGCAACAATAAATAACCCACCTTTCATTGTATGCTTTCATGTGAGCTAAAAATAAATGTTAGACTTATTTTTCTTTATTTCAGTCACTTATTTTGTTAAATATAGGTTAGCGGTGTAAACGTGGGTAAACGGTGGGAGTAGCGTTGCATTTTCAACTATTTGGGGTAAACGGCGGGAGTAATCAACTACTCGACTCAAATTTTCAAGTAGTCTCTAATACTCGCTCGGCCTTCGAGTATTAGAAAATACTCGACAGGTACTCGAAATCTCGAGTACTCGCCCACCCCTAGTGTTTAAAGTAGAACGATCATTAAGATAATAAACAATTTAAAAGAATAGTAAACAGATGATTTTCATGACAAATATAACCTAATTGATACATCGATCGATATGAGTAATTATATTATGTTAAAACATTATTTTACCTGATAACATTTTAATCACAGTTAGTATAGGAAAATGCCTAGTTTAAATTTGTTATTTTATAATACATTTTACGTCATATAAGGTACCATGCATTATATCCATAGTTATGTATGTTAGCTATAAGTAAAAGTAACGAAACGAAGTTAATCTGTTAACGACACCGAACGTTTTCATTGGCTAACAAGGTTTTCATTCATCATCGTTGCCCCAAAGCAAAATTTGCCGAACGCATGGTTCCTGTAAGTACAGTATAAGTATAAATATACTTCGTAGTGTTGTGAGACGTAGTTTATTTATCTGTTTAGTTGTAACAATACGTATCATGCTACTAAAGAAATTATTTGTTGTAGCATAAGTATTTCTCAAGATATAACAAAATTAATGTAAATTGACTAAAGACAGTATGTTGGTCTTGTGAGGATTTAACATTGGAAAAAGCTGTTTTTCGTTTCTTAGAATAGTTTATAATCTTCAATACCTCATTACCTATTTTTACACGAGACTGGTGCACAACATAATCATCCTTTCTTTGAAGATAAGAAGAACCAAGTGCATCAGAACAGCAAAAATTAATATGTAATCCAATTTCCACAAAAGTGTTTGCATTGACACCTTATTTAAAATTTTAAGTTCTAAATATAGAAATTTGCTCCCATCATGTTAGCATGCTGTGTGAGACCTCCTTACATTTTGATAGGTTGTCAGCCTCTGATTATTTCCATTTTTATAACTGTTTTTTGTTCTGTCTCACAACTATTTGTTACCTTGCGAGTTCATTTCATATCGGTGCCTTTTTGTTTTATATTTATTACTTTACCACTCCTTTCCCAGTAGGGTTTTCTTTCTCTTTTCCTAACTTTTACATTTAACTTATCTCATTTTTTTCATTTGTTATTTTATGATTTTGAATGCATTCACTTTTAAAAGTTGGTTGCTTTCACTCTTCTTTTGATGCACATTTTATTTTGTTTGCTGCACCTCTTGCTCCATCTCTCTAACATCACCTCGGCGGCTGGTGTGCTGCAGATTTGCGGATTGCAGGTGGAGTCATGCAACCGGTTCATGAGTCTGTCGAGCAAGCCAGTGTCGTCGCGCCAGGGCCGCCCCTCGTCGCAGACTGCTGTCGCTCACAGCATCGACGAGTGTAATCAAAGTCGGGTGGAGTTCTACCAGACCTTCTCCCTACTCATCAAGATGGGCAACCCGGAACGCCAGGGTGATGTCACCAGCTGTAGACGGCAGGTCAGTCACTTACGTTTGATTATAAATTTGTTACCGGGAAATATTCAAGTGGCTGTTATCAAGATGTCACAGAAAATCACAGAATATCCATAGGCTTCAGGAAATTAAGGATTAGTTTTTTTTAGAAAAAATATACTGAACAATTGAGTAAAGATTAACTAGTACCTACTAAAGAAATGCTGTTGTATTCAAACATTTGCCACTCTTAAAAGCTGATGGTATTTTACAATTAAAATTTGTTTAGTGTTTTTTTTCCTTAACTCTTTCTGAGTGGTAACCAACGGCAAAGCCTCCGACTCTCTCCTTATGTGTTTAATTTTAGGTTGAGATAAAAAAAAATTGTTTTCTACTTTTGTATATTCATTAACTGCTTGTAAAAGAGGTTTAAGAAATAGCCACCAGCTTGGAGTTATTATTGCTTACATTGCTATAAGTATAACTCATAATCATGTTTAAAATAAAAACACATGATGAAAACAATTTGAGCTATTTATTATTATATAAGTACTTGTATAAATTACAAACATGCATCCCGCAACGCTATGTAGACAATGAAAACAAAAATGTGTCTAAAATGCACCAGTATATCAGTTTACTTTAGCATTAATGTCTGCGGAAACAACCAGAAAAATATTGTAATAGCTAAGAAATACTGAAAATAACACAGAAACAACTTTCTAACAGCTAAATTGTTTTTCGTTTAAAATTCATTGGTGGTGATGGTGAGTTTATGTAATTTGAAGAACGGGATCAGATTCCAGTTTCCGAAACTTCGTTTAAAATTTCTTTTACTAATAAGCTAAATAATGTTCACATGTTTCAACATATATTCGTCTTTTGCTTATATATGTCCAAACTGTGTAACACATATATGTTCGTCAAGCGCTCGCAATGGAAAATGTGGTCTGATGGATATATACTCAAACACTCGGGAAGGGTTAAGAGTGATATGCAGCATAATTAAATTTAGTACACTTAGCTTAACCTAATCTTGAGATTCTTACGATTACTGGTAGTGTTAATGCCCAAAAGAGCATCACCCATTTAATTAGGTATTTTTTGGGATGTTTAGTGTATAAAAGATTGTTTATTTGTAAAAGGCTACTTTCAAGATGGCTGATGCAACTACCATCTCTCTCCTTGCGGCGACTATCTCTTTCTCCTGGTTTGAAGTGTGTTTGTGTTTGTAGCTGAGCCGAGAAGAGCACATGTGGCAGAATGAGTTGAAGGACCTGATCTGGCTGGAGCTGCAGGCGTGGCACGCGGACCGCTCGCCCCAGCAGCAGGACCACTACTTGTGTGAGGCCAGGGAGAGTGTGCAGCCCCTGCTGCTGGAGATCATCAACTACAAGTAACACTTTACTGCACCTACCTCTGTCGCGTGCTCTGGTCTTCATAATATAACTCTAATTTATTGTTAAAGCCAACCATTTTTTTGCAAAAAGGTTCCTTTCCATTTTAACGATGATTACTTGCCAGTAATTGTGCTTAATTTGACCTTTCTTCGAGAAATAACTGCCTCTGACACAAGACAGTTCATAAATCGGCTTACATTGTTTCTCTAACTCAGCAGTTAAATCAGATCAAATAAATATTTCTTTATTCAACAAATGCACATGGTACTTAGAAGAGAGTCAATCATATACATAAATGACAAACAGTAGAGGAAATGGAGATCCCCCTTGTTCCCTACAGTTTACAAAATAAATGTAAGGTTATAGTTTTATGAAATAAAATAAGGTGTGATAATGTTAAAAGAAATTGATGAAGGTCATGTAATGAAATTGTGACAACAGCTTATAAAATAGTGGCCACAAACTAATGCGTAGTTTGCCTCAGTAAACTGATGTTTTGTGTTGATTTTCAGATTTCGAAAGCGGTCAGATCCAACTTTAAGCAATGACAGTGGCATTCACATCCCAGTCCCTGACTCTGGACAGTGCATTGGTTTGTTAGCTGTTTTATTTATAGTAGTAGAGTGTATTCAGCTGTATATGCTGTTTAAAAAGTCTCCTGAAAAATAAGACTCATTGTTTGCCCCAGAGGATAGCTTTCATCAATTTAAAAAATATATTTATTTCAAGGCTGTGAACAAATTGTGATCCAATCAATTTAATTTGTCTTACCAAACAGTAAGGCTACATATTGCGTGGTGAATTTAATTCTATATTCTTTGGTCTGTAACGGGTATCCTAATTCATTGATAAATAAAACACACCTTAAATAATAAATTATAATGTTACAAACTTTTGGGTTGGTAAAAATTGAATATTTTTAAAACTATAAGTCCGATTAAAATAAAAATGATACAGGAATAAACCATATAAAATTCCTTAACTTGTCTGAAAAAACGATGAAATTCAATCAGAAAATAAAAAAGTCGATTTGTTAACAGACAAAATGTTGTGCAATAATTGACTAGAGTAAAAGTGGAATATATTGAAAACTCTACGTCCGATTGAAATAAAAACTATGCAGAAGTAAATCATATAAAATTCCCTAGCTTGCCTGAGAAAATTATCGAATTCAGTCAGGAAATAGGAAAGTCGATTTTTAATATACTAATATTACAAAATTAAGTTAAAAAGAGTTCGGCCATTTTAACGGCATCATAGCAATGCGCAGTACCCAAAACCTGGTGGCGTGATTTCAAAGAGCCAATAGGAACGCTTGGCGCACGTGGGATTGGCGTCTCACATAAATAAGCCGTAGCGCGAAATTATTTGTCTTTCTTCTCCAGTAAGTTGTCCAGTGAGGACGTATTGTGAGCTAGGTTTTACACAATGCTAGGAGCGACGCTCAGCATTAAAAATGGCGATAGGGTAGTCTTGTGCAAGTTTCTAAAAGAACATTTGTGAAGTGTATAACCTAAAGTGACGGTGTAAATAGTTATTAGGCCTGACGGAAAAAGCATCTAAACGATGAGTACTTAACTTAGTCTAAATTATTTACCGTTGATATTTCTTGAACATTGATTGAAATCATCTAAAACTAGGAATAAGCTTAACCTATCCTAGGTTATGAAGAGGCATAGCCTATTTTTAAACATTTATTGGAATCATCAGAGACTAGGAATAGGCTTAACCTATCCTAGGTCGTGAAGAGGCATAGCCTATCTTTACTAGAAGAAAAAGTATTATAAATTTTTAGTTAGTAAAAATCTAACTAAAAATTAATTTCATCTCGACAACTGCATAATAATTAATGGAACTAAACAACAGTAAAAATAATATTCCTCCAGAACTTTTATCAATACAGTACAACCCAACAAAGTTAATTTATTCTGTGACACTATTTTATTTTACATATAAATTTACAGGTACAAGATAGTTATTAAATTGTCTGATGTGATTAGGGTGTATTAGTCGTATATGAATTTAAAGACTGATGGAACATTTTCACAACTGTTAGTTTAAGATGTTTTTTATTAATAAATAGATGTATATCTCACAGTTATCTACTTTTTTATTGTCAAGACTTTATTCCACCAAGCCTCACACGAATACACAAGACTTTACATATTGATAAAATTCAATATGGGTCTGCCCTGAAATTAAGAGTACTCATATTCTGCCGGCTGAGCTAAAGAAATAATATTTGAACCCTGAGATATATTTATTAAACAATATTTACTTTTTTATCATTAAGATAAAAATTATAATTTTAAATAAATGTAAAAGAACGAAGAGGTTGAAGGTAGCAGGTCATTGTTTGTTGGTTATCTTATAAGAGAAAGTGTAGTTTATTTTGATGAAAAGATTGTTATTTATACAATAGTAGCATAAACACAACAAATAAAAATACTTAAATAAAAAATATTAAACCCATTTTTGTGGTTAGATAAGAAGCCTTTCTTATCCAAACAGTTTCATTCCTAATTAGTGTCAGTCACTATTTGAAGACAACCTGGTAAAATATTGGCATGTGAAGATTGTGGATATTTAGTACGTCCTTATCGTCGTGATGTGCAGGAGACGACGAGGAAGGCAACTGCTGCACGTGCCTGTCCATGTTCTGCCCTGAGTGCATGGAGCAGCAGAACGAGGCGTTGCGCGAGGTGGAGGCGCTGATGGCCAGACTGCAGGCTGCTGAGGCACTCTTCCCCTCCAGCAAGGCATTCGCAGCCCACTACCCCCTGTACATGAGTGACACCTTCATCGCTCGCAACAAGGTGAGCGTGTCTCACACACACAAGCAATGCAGATAAACTGCCTCGGGAGAACCGAAGAAGTATTTAGGAGAGCTGGAAATCACTAGATGTTCTGTTTACATTCTCTTGTCTCTTGTATGATACCGCTTCTAGCAGTTACAGATGGGAAATTGCTTCTCATTTTAAAAATGGGTGTATTGATTGAAATCCATTGGATTATTCATTGGTCCGAGCCAGACCATAGTTGTTGATTTTCTGATGATACTACTAGGTTTTCTATGATACCCTTACAGGTACACAAATCGCTTGAGTAGAATTTTTGTACTGACAATGTTGTTTGCTTCTCAGGCAATGTGTGTGTGGTACAACATGACTAAACACCACAGGCTCAAACTACTGATCCTGGGCAAGCACCTCCTGGCTCACGCTGAGAAGAATCAGTGTGTCTCTGAGTAAGTTTACACCATCTACCTATGTAGTTTCTGGTTAACACATTGGCTGCGTATGGTAACAATTGTTACCATGGGATTAATTTGAAATCATGTGTAGTTTTCACATTTAAACATGTCACAGTCGGTCTCAGTGAACAAATTAAATTAGTAATTTAACCTAATTTTTAACACATTGTCACTAACAATTATTTGCCTTATAAAAAGTTATGAGGAGACCTACAAGCTCAGACTGACATACGAAAAATATTATTCTACTCCATAAGAGTAGAGGAAAAAATTCATAGGTCTCCTCCACATTAAATGCCTTAAGACAAACTAGCTGGTGTTACGTTCTCCCCACAAGGATCTTGCAGACATAAATGCAATTCAGTAAATATAAAATGTAAACAACACATTTGCAATCTATAAAGAAATATGTTTAATTTCAGCTGTTTATTTAAATTAAATGAATTATCACATAAAACACATGTGACAAACCCAACAACATATTTAGATCATAACTTTAACATGGGAACTTCAGAGACCCACTTGAGCAGAGCTCTGAGGTTCAATGGAAAATCACAATTCCTTTCAAATCATCTAAGGGAAACCCCCTTTAATTTGGCCCCTCAAACGTCAAAATTGGAATTTCTTAAGGTTATTTTTTGCTACTAACAATATTTGATGTTTGCCAGTATGATAACGGAGTTGTCGGAAGCATTCAGCCGCAGCGTCAAGTGTGCCGTGACAACAGTGGAGTGTGAGGACGACGCCAGCCACGACTTCTACAACGTCCAGCCGTTGCTGAGGGCTGCCAGATATCTGGAGCAGGCTGACATCTCCCACAACAACAACTCTGTGTTCAGGTCAGCTCGCACAACTATAAGGATAAGTTTTCATTCTACTAAGCAAAAACATACATAAAGTATAACAGTTTAGGCTTACATAAAGTATAACAGTTTAGGCTTCTTTTCAACATTGGCAGTGTGTAAGTTAATGTGGTTTGTGAAAAGTAATGTGGTAGTCAGTAGTATTGACTTTGTAAGATTACAAGGTTTTTTCCGCCCAGCAACTGATATTTTCGCATTAATTCTAGTGTGCGCTATTGTCACAGAGTATAGCAAATCATGTTAGTTTTTACGCAACCTTCACTGAAAAATTCTAGATACAAATTAATAAATGTAGATTCTCTTCAATGATAACCTATTACTTAAACAAAAACATTAAAAATCACTAGTTGTTCATGTTAATATGCAAAATCACATAACAAGTTTACTTTTGGTCATCAAGTTACTGTGGAAAAAGGAAATTTGTTTTTTATGAATCTGATTAATAAACTAATTTATATTTATAAATTGGTTGAATTGGTGACTCATTTAAACAAGTTAATATTAAAGTATTTTATTTTGCAGAAAGTATATAGAAGACGTGCTTAAAACCAAAGGTCTGCGTAAGGCTCTCAGTTTCCTGGAGAAACTACACATGGGGATGTTGCGGAAGGCTAGCTTTACCCTACAAAAACCAGACAAAGATCTAACCAACGTAAGTAAATGTGTTGGCTGATTTTTTTTTTGTCAAGGAGGTGGGCATCTCTGTACGATTGTTGATGAACGGTCATGTTTATGGAGACACTGTAAGAAACAAAGTATGGGACTTGCCACATCCCTACCCAAACTTACGCCCCTACTTTTTTGTCACATATAATACAATAATCCTTTATTGTACATTCGTTAAGAATTACATTCGTGTCATTTTACAGAGTTGTATAAATTTACAAGTTAACTGCTCTTGAGGTTTCAAAGAATTCGGTCAGTGAGTAGGATGGGTTTGCAATCAGCCATTTCTTCAGTTTCTGTTTTAGTTTCTTTCCTGTTAGGCGTCTTATTCTTTCTGGTAGGTGATTTTGTTGTTTGCAGCCAATTTAAGATGGTTTTTTCTAAGGGTGTGCGAGTAGTGATTTTTTTTTAATCGAGTCGAATAGTGCCAATTATTTTTGAGTTTCGAGTATTTTCGAGCGAGTATTTGCCATCAGTTGGTAGTTTTAAATAGTGTAATGGGATTTAAATACCACCCTAGATTTGATAAGCTAAACATAGTTTCTAACTAATACATGAGTAGCAATACAAAGTTTTGTCCAGTACAATAAAACTGGATTATGTATTGACAAACAAAACATGGGTTGACTTTCGTTTCCGGCCAATGAAATAGGGCCCGGTTGTCATTTGGCCAATTTCACCTGGTCCAGACATCACTTATAATCAATATTAAATGACGAAATTGTTAGTTATGGCCGAATTTACGTGATGTGATCGCCTTTTGCGGCCTTCACTATGCGTTTTTGGCCGGTTGCAATTGTTTGCGGTCGTCATTTTTGGCCGATTTTACATGATGCGATCGCCTTTTGCTGCCGTTACTACGCGTTTTGGCCGGTTGCAATCGTTCGCGGTCGTCATTTTCGGCCGATTTTACGTAATGCGATCGCCATTTGCGGCTGTTACCACGCGTTTTGGCCGGTCGAAATCGTTAGCGATCGTCCGGAAATCGGCGGGAAATACTCGCTCCAACTTTCGAGTAGTTTTCAAAACTTCGAGTCGAGTTTGAGTATAAAAATACTCGGCCTAAAACTCGAAGTTTCGAGTACTCGCGCACCCCTAGTTTTTTCTCCCATAATGTCGGTGTACAGGAAGTGCAAAGTTTGAGCAATGTCTACTATTGTAAGTGTGCAGGTCTTTGTTTCTTGGGGGATTTGTTTTGTCTACATTCAGAACGGTTTCTTGTATGTTTAATGCCACCACAGTCATAATTCCTAGTTCCATGAAAGCTGGCGTACAGGTTTGCATTGGTTGTGGGGAGAGCCCCATGTTGTCGAAACTGGCATGATAGAACCGCAATCCTGGTAGGATGGACTATCTGCTTTTTCCTTTTGATGGCACTGCTGCCTTTCATCTTGCTTGACCTTTTCCAGGGCAATCCTAAAATATGGCATGCCTCTGACCCAGCGATGCCTTTTCCCCTGGCTAGAACTTGCTGCAGTGGAAGCAGTGAGACTCTTCACTGCAGGTCTTGTGCTGATGGCCTGACTCTCCGCCTTTTTAGAAGAGATTGGACTGGTCCACCCCAGTGCACTCGCTGTGTCAGTAGCCCTGGCATTTGAAGCAACTAAGGTCCCAACCGCACCACGCCGCTGACAAAACCCACACAAAGTTGGCTGGGTTTCATAATTTATATATTACAGATTTAGTAATTTTTGGATTGACACTTATTTAACAGGATAAAATAAAACTACGTCTCACAACACTACACAATATATTTACACCTATACTGTACTTAAAAAGACGGTAAATACACAAAAAAATGGTACAAGGCGATCGATTTCAACCAGTCACACCGGTCATCATCAGGCCCAATCAGCGAATTTTTGGGCCTGATGATGACTGGTGTTACTGGTTACAATCGATTGCTTTTTGTATATTTATCGCCTTGTATGTAAGTACAGTATAAGTGTAAATATATTCTGTAGTGTTGTGAGACGTAGTTTTATTTTATCCTGTTAATTGTAACAACACGTATTATGCTACTCAAGAAACTATGACACTTATTTATCCCTTATCCTTGAAACACAATTACATAGTTACCTTCATACATTTTTCAAACTTGTTTTACAAGGTGTATAACTTAGTACATTGTGGTGTCAGGTGTCGGAGGGGGAGGAGAGTTTCGAGGACCAGGAGATGCGCAGGTATGGCTACTGGAGTGCTGAGTCTCAGGCCCTCGGACTGCCCTCGTACCAGGCTGCGTACCTCTTCATCTCCCACATACCCATGGACATGATCCATGCCTATCTGCGACTCAGGATAGAGACCAAGCCTGAGCGACCCTCTGTCATGAGCATTAGACAGGTAACCTGAAAATGCTGATAATACCCGGTAAAACTGATGCTACTTATTTTTGCTGTGGATTTTTTTATGAATACCAGATATTGTACTGCCACAACACTGAATTATAAATTATTTGTATAACAACTGCTTTCATTTACTTTAAGGAATTGCTGCGATAGAACTTTCTATGCTTGATCACACCACCTAAGCAAAGTCATTCACAGTTAGTACAGGACAGTTATTAATAAAGCTGTACCTCTCAACAGACATAATCACCAAGTCATAATTTTTTTTCTCTGATAAGCTATATATAAATTATTCACCCTCTCAACTCAGTTTACAATGCATCATTAATATTATGAGATATTTGAAAAGGCACTTGTTGCATTTGGCATCTCAGATGTTTTCTTTTTCCTGACAACACAGAATGTTTACAGAATTCTGATGGTCTGTATATACAATTTTAACTACTTATAAACATTAAAATACCCCCGTCGCAGAAAACCTGCATACTCAGTGAATTTCCAATGGAGATATAAATGTCTTAATACTACATAAAGCCACTTACCAAGTTTCATAAAAATATACTCACAAATAAGCGATATATACAATTTTAATTATTCTCCATATGAATAACATTGGGGCTGAGTACGCAGGTTTGCTGCAACAAGGAACATAAAAAATGGGTTTTTATGCTAACATAAATAAAACTCAACTAGGTGAAGTCATATACCAGTTTTTATTCATTTATGTTCATAATTAAGGTAGACAGAGCATTTAATTATTCTCCATAAGAATATCATTGGGGCTGAGTACGCAGGTTTGCTGCTACGGGAGAATTTGGCAAACAATTTTTTTTTAGCAAATATCAATAGACCACAGCGAGATGAAGCTGTATACCAAGTTTCGTCAGAATACGTTCATAAATAAGCGAGACATAAAAATTGTCTTTTCCTTCATAAGAATAACATTAGACAGCGTACTGTGTTTAGCACTTTCAGTATCTCGGTAACCAATTGACATAGAGGAATGATCAAAATACCAAATTGTGTGTTTTTTTTCAAGCTGAATCCAATGGTAAAAACTAAAATTTGACTATTTCAAAAATTAGACGTAAAAAATACAAAAAACCCATTTTTGGGTTACAAAACCCCCCCAAAATACCCCTTCGGGTGGAGCGATCTGGCTGGTTTTCGAACTTTAAGTCATAAATGTTGCTTTACACGTTTATACCAAGTTTCATCAAAATCGGATCATTTTTACGACAGTTATCGTGCTCACGGACACATATATATACAGTTTTGAACGAATGGTGTTTTTAGGGTCTGGGGACCTCAAAACGAAAAGTTATCATGGTCTCGGGCCTAGGTCTTACCATGCCGACTATGGTAATAGCGTCTTCCTTATAGGGGAAATTCGCTAAAATTATGACATTGGGTATATTTACGGTGGGTCGATTTCAGGATGTCTCGATTCTGGGTTCAATACCGATTCCAGGACAGATTTAGATAAGGAAAAAACATGGCATATTAAAATCAATAATTTATTTTTAATGTACAGACTAGCTGACAATGGATATAGATCCCCACTGTACTAAGAAAATTTACAACATACAACTAAAACAATTATTAGTACTTAATTCCACTTAAGCATATAAAAGTAAACTAATTGAACACAGATTTCTTAATGTTAATAAGTTTTCACAATGTTTAAAAAAAAGAACCAAACATTTCTTATATTTTTTTCAACCATTTTTTCATTTGTCTTACTCTTTATCTTTTACTAAACAACCTTCCAGCCTTTAAAAAATCTTAATATTTTTCAAATAATACCACATTTTCAGAAAATATTGTAATATTAACACTCTTGGTCTAATATGAAATACCCCGTAGCAGCAAACCTGCGTACTTAGTGAATTTCCAATGCATATATATATCTTAATACCACATAAAACCAAATACCAAGTTTCATCAATATACATTCATGAATAAACGATCTATGACATTTTAATTCTTCTCCATAAGAATAACATGGTGGCTGAGTATGCAGGTTTACTGAAGCAAGGAACACAAAAAATGGGGTTTTACACAAATATCAATTTAACTCAAGTAGGTAAAACCACATACCAAATTTGATTAATTTATATTCATACTTAAGGGGGATAACACGTTACTTATTCTCCATAAGAATAACATGGGGGCTGAGTACGCAGGTTTGCTGCTACGGGAACTATAGGCAAAAAAGTGTTTTAGTGCAAATATCAATAGACCACAACGATATGAAGCAATATACCAAGTTTCATCAGGATAAGTTGATAAGCGAGATATACAATTTTTCTTATTCTCCATAAGAATAACATTGGGCAACGTACTGTGTTTAGCACTTACAATATCTCTGTAACCATTTGACGTAGAGCAATAATCAAAACACCAAATTGTGCTTCTTTTTAAGCTGATTCCAATAGAAAAACTAAAATTTGACTTTTTCAAAAATTATATGTAAAAAACTCAAAAAACTCATTTTTGGGGTACAAAACCCCCCCAAAGTACCCTTTCAGATAAGTAGATCATATTCACTTATCTACTTTCGAACTTTAAGTCATAAATGGTGCTTTACACGTTTATACGAAATTTCGTCAAAATCAGATTTTTTACGAGACTTATCGTGCTCACGGACATATATATATATCTATAATATAAACAGCCGCATGTGTAACTCACTCACTGAGGTATACGAATTCTAGACCACTTATAGACAAGCTAGAAACCTGACATTTTTCCTGCAGGTAGCTTATAGCTTGTAACCCCCACGACACAAAAACTGAAAATTTTTTATTTTAACCCCCCTAAAAATATTTAAAACCCCCCAAAAAAGGCTTATTTTAAAATTACAGTTTTTGAGCTCTAGTGTCCGAACGGATTGACCTATCGAAAAACGGACACCACCATGACGTACGGATTTTGCAAGATCTACAACTTTGTTCCTATGACTTTTTGTCGTAACTCGTCTCCTTCACCCTTAGATATCGCTAGATGTTTCAAATTTCAACATTTTTTCGAGGTTTTGTGGTGGTTTTGCATTTTTTATCACGTGAACAGATTTGATGATTTAAACCCATCGATCTAAGGGCAAAGCCTCCCACAGGGGTCTAGGGATCTAGGGGTTGGGGAAGTGGGGCGGTAGGAGGGTCTAGGAGGGGAGAGGGTTGCAGATTATTTGTTTGGGAATACGAGACATAGCATGCATATGCCTTGAACCCTCAAATATCCTTAAACATTCCCAAACTTTACTATTTCAATTGTTAACCCCTCATATTTAAATAACTGCTAATTTGTCTATTTTTTGTACAAGTAATAGTATAATGTCGGTTCTGGTCCACTTAATATGACTCCACTTTCACTTGAGCTAGGTACCCGGGTAACCCACTGGTGCTACCCATCCGATAGCGACCTGGGGGCTTCGCCCCCAGCGAGCGAAGCGATTCTAAAATATATACATCAGCATCTGTAACTAACTCACTCACTCACTCACTGAGGTATACAAATTCTATACCACTTCTAGACGAGCTAGAAACCTGAAATTTTGCATGCAGGTAGCTTATAGCTTGTAACCCTCAGAAAAATTGCCAAAACTGACAATTTTTATTTTAACCCCCTAAAAAAAATTTAAAACCCCCCAAAAAAGGCTTATTTTAAAATTACAGTTTTTGAGCTCTAGCGGCCGAACGGATAGACCTATCGAAAAACGGACACCACTACAACCCATGGATTTTGCAAGATCTCTACAACTTTGTTCCTATGACTTTTTGTCATATCTCACTCCCTTCACCCTTAGGTAGCGCTAGGTTTTCAAATTGTAGGCAATTTCGACGGTTATTTTTGTGGTTTTTAATTTCCTATCACTTTAATTTAGTGTTTAAAGGCTTGATATTTGGCATTCAATATGTTTACACATTACCCTTCACGAAACAGTCGATAAACTAACATGTTTTAATAATTAAACGCCCCAAAAAAATTAAAAACCCTAATTGTTCCATAAATGACAAACCGCATTATCGACTTACTCAAGTAATTCTAGATAAGCTAGAAAGGTGCACTTAGGCCTACACGTAGCTTGTCCATTGAAACCCCCAGGAAAATTGCAAAAAGGTATAATTTTTAATCAGAACAGCATAAAAAAATCCAAAATGGAGAAAATTTTGAATATGTCCAAAATAGTGCCTTTTTATTTTAGCTCTAGCGGACGAACGGATGGTCCTATCGATAAAAAGAATACCTCAACTTGCCAAGGATTTTAGACGATCTAAAACTTTGACTCTGACTTTTTAGCGAATTTCCCCTATAGGGAAGAAGCTATTACCGTAGGTCTCATGGTAAGATTTAAGCCCGAGACCATGACAAATTTTTTTTTTTAGGTCCCCAGATGACTAAAACACTATTCGTTCAAATTTATATATATGTATATATATATATATATATATATATATATATATATCTATATATATATCTATATATATATATCTATCTATATATATATATATATGTGTGTCCGTTACCGCGATAACTTGAGTAAAAAACGTCCGATTTCGATGAAATTTGGCTCAAATGTGTAAAGTGACATTCATGACTTTAAGTTCGAAAACCAGAAATATCGGACCATGGGAAGGGGGGTTTATGGGGGTTTTAAATTTTCCAAAAATCAGTTTTTTGCATTTTTCACCCTAAAATTTTTAAAAAACTTAATTTTGGTTTTGACCATGTTATAGAGCTTAAAAAACAAATAATATGGTATTTTGAATTATTAACCTAGGTTAAGTGGTTGTGGAGAAAATCCAAAAAAACCTGCTCATAAAATCTCCCATGTTAATCTTATGGGAAAAAGGTTTTTGGCTTTTCCTCAGTTCATTTCTATGTAAACTTCACATTTGTTTTTACCAATCAGTTTAGCTCTACAAAACAATCATTTTGGTGTTTAAATTGTGATTCTACGTCCAACCGTTGCCGTGATATTCAAAGTGCTAAACACAGTACGTTGTCCAATGTTATCCTTATGGAGAATATTTAAAATTTGATATCTCGATTATTTATGAACGTATATTGATGAAACTTGGTAGGAGGCTTCACCTAGTACTGGTATATTGATATTTCCACAAAAAATTGATTTTTTGTTGATTATCCTCTTAGCAGCAAACCTGCATTCTCATCCCTAATGTTATTCTTATGGAGAATACGGAAAGCTTTTTATCTCCCTTAATTATGAACATAAATCATTAAAACTTGGTATATAGCTTCACCTGGTTGAGTTATATTGATAATTGTAAAAAACCCGCAATTTTATCTTCCTCTTTGCAGCAAACCTGCGTTCTCAGCCCTAATGTTATTCTTATAGAGAATAAATAAAATGCTATATATCACTTATTTATTTAAGTATTTTTATGAAACTTGGTAAGTGGCTTTATGTGGTAGTAAGAAATATATTCATTCATAGGAAATTCGCTGAGTACGCAGGTTTGCTGCGACGGGGGTATTGTCGTATCTCGTCTCCTTCACCCTTAGATATCGCTAGATTTTTCAAATTTCAACATTTTTTCGAGGTTTTGCATTTTTTATCACGTGAACAGGTTTGATGATTTAAACCCATCGATCTAGGGGCGAAGCCTCCCACAGGGGTCTAGGGATTTAAGGGTTGGGGAAGTGGGGCGGTAGTGGGGTCTAGGAGGGGAGAGGGTTGCAGATTATTTGTTGGGGTATATGAGACATAGCATGCATGTGCGTTGAACCCTCAAATCGCCTTAAACTTCCCAAACTCTACTATTTCAATTGTTAACCCCCTCATATTTAAATAACTGCTAATTTGTCTATTTTTTTTTATAAGTAGTAGTATAATGTTGGTTCTGGGCCACTTAATATGACACCACTTTCACTTGAGCTAGGTACCCGGGTCACCCACGGGTACTACCCACCCGATAGCGACCTGGGGGCAAAGCCCCCCACAGGGGTCTGGGGGCGGAGCCCCCAGTGAGCGAAGCGAGTATATACATACAGATTTGAACGAATGGTGTTTTTGGCATCCCTGGGCCTAGGTCTTACCATGCCAACTACGGTAATAGCTTCTTACCTATAGGGGAAATTCGCTAAAATCAACCCTGAAACATGATGTTTTAATAATAATATTTTGTTAACCTAATCAACTTTTTGAACTAAAATTATAGAAAAAGAAAAATATATTTTATCTCAGCCTCAAAATACTTTTTAATGTGTTACTAAATATTTTAGTAGATAAATGAATACATTTTTCCAGTTATTAAAATATCTAAGCTTTTCGTCCCCGTTTATGCTGGTAAAACTCATAGACACCGAAAAACATTGGTTTGTTCTGCAATTTTTTTAAAATAAAAGAACTATAATGGCTAGTAAACATATCGTAAAATAAACATCTAAAAAATAGAAAGAAAAAAAATCATTTCCATAGGAAAACAAGGTAACTTTAAAGCCCATTGGTGCGATACATACAGCATTTTTATACGAATACATGCATATAATTTTAATTTTACAAGTGATATGAGACGTTTTACTAACATTTAAATTTACATACATGCATTCCAAATTAATCATTACAAATATAGGTAGGTTGTGAAAGTTCTTGTAAAATGTATTTAACTATACAAACCAAAAACAAACAACAAGAAAATACATCTTCTGTTTGATTTTTAAAAATCTAAAGAAAGAAATTGATTAAATAAAAGTGATTAATGATTATTTTAATGAATTTGGTAATTTGTTTGACTGATTGTGATTGTGACTGGCAACTTTTTTTGCTCAGTTGATCCGAGAGCTGAAGGAAGGGCTGCGGCTGGCGGTGCTCAACAGGCAGCGCTACCTCGACAATGTCAACTCGTCTCTGTGGAACTGCTCGCCGGAGGTTGTGGAGAGCTTCAAGTCCAGAGTAACGTCGTTTGACGCCAGTGTGCAGAGTGTGCTCGAGGTGGGGCAAGAACTTGTTTACTGGGTTTAAAACTGTACAACAATCTTTATATACAGTTCTGTAAGCAACATTTTTAAGTCAAAATTGTGGGAGTTTGGCAAATTGCAGGATGATGGGAGACAGCTCAAATTGAAGGTCTTGATCCCAGGGATTCGGGAAAAATAGCAGTAATTCTAAAAAGTTATCAGCAAACGAGAAATAATGTAAAACATCCACCATAAGTAAAGCATGAGGATTTATAAGCGTCTGCTTTGTTTACATTAAAACATGTGATTATGTGTCTACTTTGTTTTTAACAAGAGTAAAAAATCAGTTGATGCAGTGTATTGGAGGAAGATTTTAGGGGTGTTCGCCCCTATAAGCCACTAGTGTTATTCTAAAAAGTTATATTGAATTTGTATTCTAATAATCTACAGTGTTTTCAGTGTTTTCAGATTTCAATAAAAATTAGAATACATGTATGTTTGCAATGCTTAAGAGGAACATTTTTCAAGTGTCAGTTAAAAAAAATTCTGTTCCTCAGAATAATCATGAGGAAAACAAAATGGTACAGTAAATACTATTGTTTCAGGCAATTTTATTTTTGTGTCTGGAAGCAGTAAGAAGTCAGTTCAGGTAAGTTGTGAGCTTAGTGGTTAAAACAATGGGCTTCAAAACCACAGCAGTAACGCTGGCAAGGGATTGATTCCTAATAGGGCAAATAAATGTCTATCATTTCTGTCTTTTCCAAGCATAGGTATAAGACTCGGAGATTGGTAAAGCAGGAACAAAAGACGTCCCAACCTCAATTTTTATATAGGCCTAAATATTAGTACAGTGGAACGTGGCTAATTCGAGCATCTATAATTTTGAAAACAAATGTAGTGTCCCGCAGGTTAAACCAGCTGCAGCTGGAACTGGTTTTGGAAGCAGTTCTGCGGGCTCTGTGGAACTAGCTGCAGCTGATTCGCTTGGCATATCTGAAACCCTTCAAGATTAATAATGTCACCTCCACCCCATTTGTGATCCATCCTGGTTGTTTAGCAGTTGTTAGTGAATTTCCTATGGAAAGTGAACTATTAGCTGACCCGTACATTGAAACTTAAGCCCGGGACCACCATAGAAGTTCCTAACGTGACCCCCTGAACACGTTTTTGGGGGTCGTTCAAAATTGTATATATATATATGTGTGTGTGTGTGTGTGTGTGTGTTTGCACTCTAGCGGTCACATTTTTTGTCCAATTTACTTAAAATTTGGTAGAGACGTTCCTTGCTGTAATCAGTTAGACAAGTTCGTTGGGCAAAACAATCGGAAAACTCTAAACCCCTTTTTTGGGGATTAATCTTTCAAATTTTGAGTTTTTGGGCCCAAAAAGGGTCAGAAAAGCCCCGTATGTAAAATTAATGCATTTAAAAAGATGGGAATTAGTGAGGCAAAAGTTTTAAGCCCTCTCTCGTCATTCTAGCATAAATATTTACCGAGTTATTAAAGAAAATGTGTTTAGACTAATAACAGTACATTGTCTTATGGGGGTTTTATACTAGAAAAGCCTACTATTCCTTTGTTAGAATACTTTTATCATCCCCAGCAACCTCACGCCTACTTTCAAGCCTGACTGGACCTTCTCCTAACATTATAATGCGCAAAATTGTATTCCCAGATTTACTGGTAAATGAAACCAGGAGCATCAGAACAGCCAAAATCAGTGTTTTCAGATTTCAATAAAAATTGGAATACATGTATGTTTTTACACTGATTTTGAGTTTTAAAAGTTGTTATGTGGAAATTCACTTCCCTCACATCAGCGTGCTGCGTGCGAACTCGTTTGTTGTTTGTGACTTTTCGCACTTGTCCAAAAGTGCAAGTTGTTACAAACGATTTCTTTAATGATACATTTTATCTGGAAATGTGAGATATGAAAGTTTTAAGCCTTATTCGAGCAACTTCTGTAATTCAAATTGTTCAATCATTTGAATGTTTTTACCAATCCGTTGAGATTCAAACTATCCAAGTTCCACTGTATTTTAGGTAAATAAATCTGAAATGACAAACAAAAGTAATGATTAATGGTTGAACACTAAGAGAAAATATTAAAAGTAAAATGCATAACTTGTTTAAAATTTGTAATCCATTATTTAGAGTTGTGCGAATAGTGAATTTTTAGTTTGGATCGGTTTCGGTTCGGGTAGCTTAGGTTCGGATCGAATGGTAAGGGTTTCGGATCGGATAATTTTTGGATTTGGATATTTAGCCTACTTTACCCCAATCTCTAAAACTACTGTATTTTCAGGTTGGAACGTAACATTTTCATTTTTCTTGCAAGATATAAATATACAACATTTAAGCTAAGTGATTTTATTCAAAACACAACAAGTGGTTATTATTTTTACAAATGTATCTTTCTGAGTAATTAAAGACTGTGCTGCACATAACCCCACCAGAAAACAGCATGTCTAATTGGAGGAGCAATATACCGACCTCTGTACATACTCGAAAATATTATCTCTGCAGTGAAAAATACCAGAAATATGTTTACTGGTTATATAGATATAAGATAAAAGTAAAAGTAATTTAATAACAGTAGGCCTAGGTTAGGCTACTCAAACCATGTAATGTCACCTTGACTAACATTAATCCTTGTCATTATGCTGCTACAACACCTTAGCCTATGGGTGTAGGCCTAGTAAAAAAACTAGAGATGAGTCGATTCTCGATACCAATTGTTGGACATTGGTATCGGTATCGAGATACATTCGTTCAGTGTCGATACAGATACCATCGATACCTAGTTTGTCACCGGAATGTAAACAGACTTCGAAGACACCATCAAGACATCAACACCACCAGCTAAAACCAACACCACAACCCCCTATCAAGAGAATGTAAATGTACTTCAGTCTGAAATGTCTGACTCTTTCCCACAGTTGTATTCTCGTAATAGCATAAGTAGTATGGGATCCAACAAAAATAGTAATGTAATTAATTTAAACTTGTTAGAAAACAACAATGCCCCATTAACCTAGAAACTGTAGAATCAAATACTTGTACAAGTCATACTAATGTGAGACAAACCTTAATTAATAAACCACAAAAGAATTTACCCAAAATAAGTCCAAATATGAAGTTAAAACGCAACATTACTTTATTCCATCAAAATATAGAAAACATATCCTCTAGAATGGAACCTTTGATTGTCACAATTGATGAGTTAAATCCAGACATAATTGTTTTAACTGAACATAGTTTAAAAAATAATGAGATAGAAAGATTAAATTTGGAGAATTTTCAAATAAATGCTTATTTTTGTAGAGAAACCTTCAAAAAAGGGGGAGTACTAATTTTATCTAGGCCTTTTTTTAAATTTAAAAAAATCACACTGCCAAATTTAAATGATTTGCTTGAAGAAAAACAATTTGAATTTTGTGCATGTAAATTTTCTCTTGGTAGTTACAATTTCATCCTGGTTGGTGTGTACTAGTGATGTGTCAAAACCAAAACTTGAATCTCAAAACCACCAAAACTTTGGAAAAGTTTCGGTTTCGAGATTCGATCGGTGAGTTTCGAGAATCAAAACTCGAAACTGCTGAGATTTTTTGTGTCTTTATTGTTGTTTTTTAACAGAAATCACGCCCGTGTTTCGATCAATAATGCAAAGGTCAAAAGCCTACTGTCATCGGTCGTCTACCTTCACCTTTTTTGGATTATTGATTTTTTATTTCTGAAAGAACACTCTAACCAAAATATATAATTAGTTTTGATTAATTTTTCTGGATTTATTTTTCATAACCATACCCAGGCAAGTAAATAGGGTTTCGCGATTTGAGTTTCGAGATTCGAGATTCGATTTTGTAAGTTTCGGTTTCGGTTTCGAGATTCGAAATTTCTGGTTTTGACCATCACTAGTGTGTACAGATCACCTTCCTCAAATACCCTAGAATTTCTGAATAGACTTAGTATTCTTATTGGCTTTTTGCTTCAAAAATGCAAAGATTTAATAATAATGGGTGACATCAATATAAATGTTTTAACCGATGACAAAGGGAAAAGTGATTTGGTAAATGTTTTAAGGAGCAATGGTTTGTCTTACTTAGTTGATTTCCCAACAAGAGTAGTAGGTAATTCAAGATCTGCAATAGATAATGTTTTGACCAATATTCAGAGTAATTACATAAAAGTAGAAGGAGTTATTACTCTTTTAGCAGATCATGATGGCCAAATTGTACAACTAATATATATTAGGGATAAAATAATAAAGACAGTTAATAAGATTCACAAAAAAAGGGACTTTTCTAGCGAAAGTATGGAAATTTTCACATCATTATTGCGAAGGGAAAATTGGCATCAGGTATATTTAGCAGAAGTAAAAGATAAATACAATGTATTTTTTAGCATTTTAAAATATTACTTTGATTTGGTATTTACATATAAAAATGTCAAGACAACAATTAATAAATGTAAATGGATGACAGAAACAATAAAACAAGAAAAATTGGCCTTAATCAAGTTAAGTAAAATGGCTCGATTAGGTAAAAATAAGAAATTAGCTGGTGAAGTTAAAAATAGGAATAGGCTGTTATGGTCTAATATGAGTAAAGCTAAACGAGAATTTTATGACAGTAAAATTAAAAATTCCAGTAACGTGACCAAAACTGTTTGGGGTGTCATAAATTCAGAAGTAGGAAACAATTCAAAACAAAAAAAGGAAGATATTATTTTAAAAGAAAAAAACACAACCTATTCTGACCCAGTAGAAGTAAGCAATGTATTAAACAAATATTTTATAAATAATGTAGAAGACATGATGAAAAAAAAGGCGGTGTCATGTTCTCATTCTCTGAATTGCCACAATGATAGACCGGAGAGCAATGGGGTTTTCCGTCTCTTGCCAACTAGTACGGAAGAAATAGTAGATACAATTACATCATTGCATAATAAACACTCATGTGGGTTTGATGAGATACCTACAACAGTTATCAAGGCAGCAAAAATAGAGCTTTCACAAATCTTGTGTCATTTAATCAATTCTTCTTTCATTTCTGGAGTTTTTCCTGACAAGCTCAAAATTTCTAAGGTCATACTCATACATAAAGCAGGAAACACTCAAGAACCTTCAAATTACCGCCCAATATCAATTTTGCCTTCGATATCAAAAATTTTTGAAAAAATAGTTTACAAAATGCTATATAATTATTTAGAAGAACAGTCACTACTAAATAACATTCAGCATGGTTTTAGGAAAGGAAAATCAGTGCTAACAGCAACAACAACTTTTTTAGATTCTATCATTGATTCAATTGATAAAGGGGAAAAACTTGTTGGAATCTTTATGGACTTATCTAAGGCTTTTGATAGTGTTGACCACAGTATACTGTTGCAAAAACTTTTCAATATTGGAGTAAAAGGGGTATCTCAAATTTGGTTTAAATCGTACCTAACAGATCGTTATCAGTTTGTAGAAATCACAAGAAATTCAAATCAAGGCAAATGAAAATCAAATCAAATTACTTGGCAATTAAATACGGAGTACCACAAGGTTCTATATTGGGTCCTTTATTGTTTCTTTGTTATGTGAATGATATTTCTGATTCGCTAAATGATTGCCACAACAACCTATTGACACTATATGCAGATGATGCAAACCTAAAAGTGTCAGGAAAGACTGTAAACGAATTGGAGAGTGGGGCTTTTACCGAATTAGCAAACCTAAACTCATATTTTAATTCTAATAATATGTTTTTAAACACGAATACAACAAAATTGATTACTTTTTCAACTAGACAGAACAGAAATCCAATTGAACCGATTATAAAAATCAATTTTAATAGAGTACAAGAGGTTTGTGAGACCAATTTTTTTGGGTATGAAAATTAACAATTTTTTAAATTGGGATGCACATGTAAATTTTATTTTGAGAAAATTAAGTTCAGGGCTTTATGCCTTAAAGCAAATGTCATATTTGTGTAGTATTTCAGTTTTAAAAACAATTTATCATTCCTACATATAATCTCATATTTCATTTGGAATAACAATTTATGGATCAACAAGCAAGAAAAACATGGACAAAATATTAAAAATGCAGAAAAAAGCAATAAGAATAATGTTAAAATTGAAAAGTGAAATCAGTGTTAAAGATGAATTTAGTAATTTGGGAATATTAACAGTATATGGGTTATATATTTATGAGCTAATTTTGTATGTAAAGACCAATGTTAGTGAAGACAAAAAAACTGAGCCACATGTCTATAATACTAGAAGAAAATTTGAAATGATTAGAAATCACCACAGATTAGAATTATATAAACAAAAATCATCTTATATGGGAAATAAGTTTCTGGGTAAACTACCAAGCTTATTAAAGAATGAACCAAACCAGACCACTTTTAAAATAAAATTAAAACAATACATTATGGGATTGAGGCTGTACTCCATTGAGGAATATTTAAACATGTAAATACTCTGGAATAATGGAGTGGAATTGGAATTGGTGTATTTGCTATGTAGTGTGTTATTTTATTTTAAACAATACTTGTTATAGGACCTACATAATATACTGTACTGACGCTATTCAATGTATTTATGTACATAAAAGATGAATAAAGATATTTTGAATTGAATTGAAGTGTCAGCTTGCATTTCAAACAATCGGCATCTTCACTATCGGCTTCATTATTTTTAAAGAATTTACATATCATGCTTTTCTTCCTTTTCAGTTCCATTTTAAATACATGAATTTAACGAAATCAAATAATATCCGAACGACGAAATCTGTATAAATAAATAATATAGATTACTAAGGGATGCCTTCTTGAATCCGTCGTCAGGTGTCAGGTTGTCGCTGCTTTAAAAGTCGCGTCATCGTAAAGATACTCGACGAGCTTAATATATCTAGAGGTCTGGTCCGGGGGTAAACAAGTGAAGTACTTTCTTGGAGTTTAAGAGCTCTAGCTAGATTAAGCTCGTTGATCATAGCGGGAAACTTCGCCATAGAGAAAGCTATGCAACTCGTTTTGCGCAAGTCAACAATATTTTACTCAATGTTTTTTAACTTTATTGAATGAAAGAAAAATATCAGAAGCAGCAATTTTAAATTTCATACACATTTCTGTTTGCATTATGCAACTTTTGAATTACAGCTTACTCTATGAGAGCTTGCTCATTGCACTCGTCAGAAGTTGATACTATCGGAAATCGACTGTCGACGAAAAATTATCGACTTATTCGCCAGCAATCCACTACTGTTGTCTCGTTGTTTGCGTTTATCCCATGAATCGTGAATCGACATTGAGTTGCAATGTTGCAATATTGTATAAATTTGCAGTTGTTTACTATCAAGAACGTTTGCTATCGCACATTTCTCTTTATAAACAGTGTTCATTCAGTTTGCTAAAATGATGTACGATGTGGCCGTGTATCGCAATACGATACTTGACTACAAAAATATTGAATCAATGAATTGAAACGAGTTACGTATTGAAAACATTCAAAGCGACAGGAATTGCGTCATGTTACCTTGAACGACGTCAAGAGTCAAAACGTTTATTAATAGTCCAAACATATTGTTTCGTTTCTACCTTTATATCTCCTACTCAGCAAGACGAGTCTAGTCTCTGTGTGTCAAATGCAGCTACTACTGTGCTAGAGAGTCCTGTCAGTCTCCAACTGGTTCCTGGTCATCTGAACTACAGCGACATTGTGAGGTCCACGCCAGTGAGTGAAGTGAGAAAGCAGAGTAAAGTGCAAATATGCAATCTGAGTGAAAGTTTACAAAATAATGTCATTAGTGCAAATAGCCATGTAGTTAATAGTTTAAGTTTAGATTTAAATTAAGCTTTTTTGACAGAGATCTTGAGTCTGCCAACTCAAAAAACAAAAACACTTTTAATAAGAATAACATTCCTGCAGGAAAAAATAAACTACTGTTCTCAGATAAAAACATAAAAATGGCCTCCAAGTTTGATCTAATTATGCAATACAATGCACAAGGTTTAAAAACCCATCAAAAATTTGTGAGCTAAATTTGTTTTTGTTTGAATCAAAATTAAAGGTAAAAGCAATTTCATTAAATGAACATTGGCTAGACAATAATTCTATTCTCTTACTCAATACAGTTAATAATTCTTATTTGGCTGATTTTTATGTTAGAAAAAATGGATTGAGAGGAGATTCCTGTATTTTAGTTGAAAAAATTGTAAATATAGATGTAGAAATTATTTTCAGTGTTAAATGAAGATTTTATTTTTGATTGTTCTGAAATTGAACTTCTGGATTTTAATTAGGGGTGTGCGAGTACTCGAAACTTCGAGTTTTCGGCCGAGTATTTTAATACTCGAACTCGACTCGGAAGTTTGAAAACTACTCAAAAGTTCGAGCGAGTATTTCCCGCCGATTTCCGAACGATCGCTAACGATTGTGACCGACCAAAACGCCTAGTAACGGCCAAAAAAGGCTATCGCATCACGTAAAATGGCCGAAAATGACGACCGCGAACGATTGCGACCGGCCAAAACACGTAGTAACGGCCGCAAAAGGCAATTGTATCACGTAAAATCAGCCGAAAATGACGACCACGAACGATTGCGACCGGCCAAAACGCGTATTAACGGCCGTTAAAGGCGATTGCATCGCGTAAAATCGGCCGAAAATAACGATCGGACCGTGCAATTTCGGCCGTGACTAACGATTTCGTCATTTAATATTGATTATAAGCGAAGTCTGGACCAGGTGAAATTGGCCAAGTGACAATGGGGCCCTGTTTCATCGGCCGGAAATGAATATCAAACCTTGTTTTGTTTGTCAAGACGTAATCCAGTTTGATTGTACTGGCCAAAACTTTGTATTTCTACTCATGTATTAGTTAGAAATCATGTTTAGATTATAAAATCTAGGGTGGTATCTAAATCCCATTTCACTATTTTAAACTACCAACTGATGGCAAATACTCGCTCGAAAATACTTGAAACTCAAAAATAATTGGCACTACTCGACTCGACTCGATTAAAAAAATCACTACTCGCACACCCCTAATTTTAATGTTATTTTAATTTAAATTTATACAATACCTAATTACGAATCTAGTAAACTGTTTCTTGTTAAATTAGAAAAGTTACTTATAAATATACATAGGGTAGTGAACAAAAATCTGTCTGTCTATGTAACAAGGGATTTTAATGTAAATATTTTGGAAGGCAGTACTATTTCAAATAAGTTTAAGGAAATAATTGAATGTAATGGTTTTTGGTTACAGTTTGATGAGCCTACAAGAGTAACAGAATTCAGCAATCTGTTTAGATAATATAATCACTCAAAGGAAATATAAAACCACAATTAAACTAAATATTGATTTAGGCCTGTCAGATCATCATGCAATTTTTTAAAACCTTCCTAGTGTAACAGAATATATTTCTTTAAGAAAAATTCAGTTTAATTTAGTAAAAGAATATTTTCAATTGAAAAAGTATAAGATTTTCTAAATTATTTGGAAAATGACAGTTTTCTTGCTGATATTTAATAGTGTCGGCTGTTGTCAAGGGAATTCACAAATCTTCAAAGCAAAATCATTGTGCATTTGAAGCTGTTTCATTGTGCAGTTTTGGACATACAAATAAAGAGGAAATGAAAAAAAATATTCTTTCCTTGAAAAATAAATCTTTTGTAGGTTGGGATTAGATACCAGGCAAACTTATCAAGGCCGCTGCTAATTTACTCTCTGGACCACTTTCTGATACCATAAATCAGTGTCTAGAAAAAGGTGTTTTTCCTGAGAAACATAAATATTCACAAATTACTCCAATTTTAAAAAAGGGTCTTAGAACAGACAAAAACAATTACCTTCCGATTTCTGTTTTAAGCAACTTTTCTAAAATATTTGAAAAAGTTATACATTTTAGATTAGTAAATTACTTTGAACAAAATCATTTATTTTATAATAAACAGTTTTTTTTTCATCTGCCTGAATCATTAAATTCCAGCATAGTTAACACCAGAAATGAAACCATTTTTAGACTTCCCAAATATCGCTTAGCCCTGTTTGAAAAAAGTCCATTGTATGCCAGTTTGAGGATGTACAATGTATTGCCTGTAGATTTTAAATCCATGAACAATAAACAGTTTAAAATACATTAAAGGTCCAACTTATTGACAGAGCCTTTTATTCTTTGCAGGAGTTTTATCCAAATCCCCTGACTTAATTTTGTTTTGATTTTACTTTATTTTTATATTGTATGATTTAAGATTTGAAATATCATAACTATTTAGTTTTTTAGTTCTTACCATATTCTGACGATGCACCTGTTCTGTATGTTTTTACATGTAAAGAATGTTATGTGCAAATAAAGTATGTCTATCCCCAGATATACAGTCTATCCGAATAAGTCGGATATGTACTAGACCGTATCGGATATCAATAAAGCCTTCGGATCGGATTCGGATATCCAATCCGAACCGGCTTTTAGGATATCCGCACACCTCTACCATTATTACTAAAGCGGTATCGTTGTGCAGGTTTACTTGGATTACCTGCAGCACTGGGTGCAGATGATCCAACAGCACAGGATCCAGAAGAACATTCTGAAGGAAGAGTGGTCCTTCATATCCAGCATCACCAGGCACATTCCTGGTGGGCAAGCTCTCGTTGGCAGCAGCTTTTGGTATGTTTTTCTCTACTTAAGGAAGGTACTAATTAGGGGTCTGTGGTGCACCAAAAAATCGGTACCGTTACGGTACAAAACTAATTACCGTATTCGGTTTGGTACCACTAACGGTGCCGGTACTAAGTCAGTACGGTACAGCCTAAAACTACAAAAAATCAGTATTCACTCTTTATCAACCATATTTTTCCTTCAGTTTTATTCATAACATCTTTTTTGTCTGTTGTCATTCCATTTACACTGCGTGACGCTTCTTTGCTCATGACAGCAACTTTCAGCTTCGACCGGCATTTGCGAGTTTATAGGTTCACGATCACGAATGATGACGAGATGCCTTTATAGCATAGATAAAGCCGCCTCCACACACTTGCCGAATGTTTCGTCGAATTGGATACAACTCAGCGAGTAATTTTATATTTACATAAACATCAAGAATTACAGAGGTTAATAACAAACAACTACGCATTTACACTGTCTCGCTCGCCTTTACTCGCCTAGACTTGGCCAGTGTATGAAGGCGGTATAAACGTAAACAAAACCTACAACCAAATTTGTAAGACATTTAATCATTTTTAAATCAAACTGAGGGATAAACACATAAATCTCTGTTTTGTTTATATGTATCAACAAAATTATAACACCGTTTTGTGTTGTACATTGCCGATTGTATAACGGCCCCCTAACCTCAAATGAGTACTTGATGCTACTTAAAATCGCCAAACATTTGACAAACACATTCTGATCTAGGATCGTGTGTTACAGAGAGTAATACATGGTTCACATTTTCTGGAAAGTCAGGGAAAAAGTTGTAAAAATGCTAAAAGTCAGGGAAAATGCTTACTATTTTATACACGTCAGGGAAAAATTTTGATTTTAATCGTAAATGCAAAGCAGTATTGTGCGCGAAAATCAAAACCTATTAGAAAAAAGTGTGCAATCCGAGTTGAGAGTCAGGGAAAATCAACTTTTTGTCAGGGAAATCATTAACCAAATAAAAGTGTGAACCATGTAAATAACATGCAGAAGGTCTAGCTTTTGAACCACCAATTTATAATAAACTACTCAATATGTTATGCTTGACACATACAAAATATTATATTTATTTGCTTAAGGCATATTGATTTTCAAAGGACAGAATCACAGAAATCCCTTGCACATTTTATCTGTTCTCAAAAACTTCAAAGCTCAGGTTTTAGTTTACTACAATTATATCAAACTTTCTTTGTTGAATATTTTTTATCAGTTTTGTATATTTTTAAAATCTTGTTTTTCTCTAATCAGTACTGGGGCAAATGTATGTGCAATATTTGTTTTTAAATAACAAACTCACCATCATCAACAATGAATTTAAATCAGAATTTTAAAAAATTGTTTATATAGATTTATATGTTAAACACCAGCTTTTAGTCCTATTTAAGAAACCACAGAAAAGGTTTATGGTTTCCCGCTATGATGTAAAATCATCTAAAAAAGCCAATCTTTGGAAATAACCTTAATCAGGTTAATATACAATGTTATTTTTTATTCTTCCACGTAAAAAATATAAAAAAGTATTTTAACGTGTTACAGTTCATCAAAACAATTTATTACAAGACTTATGAGTATTTTTATTTCCAAGCAAGGGGTGTATTTGTTTACAGCCGAATGGCCATCTCGATGGTGAAGATCAACCGAGAGCAGTTCAAGAACCAGGTGGATGAGTTGACAGAGAGCATCGCCCATGTCACAGAGGCCGAGAGCATCATCAAGTGAGTTGTCGTCATTATGCTAACCTGCGACGTTAGCAATGCCGTTTGGCATTGGCAATGGCGTTTGGCATAATACTTAAAATATAATAAAAACTTCTTCTGGAACACCTGTGTAGTAAACTGAAATTAAGACTGGCTGTTAGTTATGCTGATGATGAGAAGGTTACTTTACAGATAGCCTCACAAAAATGTATTTATGAATTATAAATTAAATTGTATGCATCAGCATCGTTCTCATGGGACACTGTTTGTAAACCACATCCCAAGCTGATTGTCTGTGTGTGTAGGCAGAAGATGTTCTCATGGGATGTCTGTAAACCATATCCCAAGCTGATTGCCTGTGTGTGTAGGGAGAAGATGTTCACATGGGACACTGTCTGTAAACCACATCCTAAGCTGATTGTCTGTGTGTGTAGGGAGAAGATGTTCTCATGGGACACTGTCTGTAAACCACATCCCAAGCTGATAGTCTGTGTGTGTAGGCAGATGTTCTCATGGGACACTGTCTGTAAACCATATCCCAAGCTGATTGTCTTTGTGTGTAGGCAGAAGATGTTCACATGGGACACTGTCTGTAAACCACATCCTAAGCTGATTGTCTGTGTGTGTAGGGAGAAGATGTTCTCATGGGACACTGTCTGTAAACCACATCCCAAGCTGATAGTCTGTGTGTGTAGGCAGATGTTCTCATGGGACACTGTCTGTAAACCATATCCCAAGCTGATTGTCTTTGTGTGTAGGCAGAAGATGTTCACATGAGACACTGTCTGTAAACCACATCCTAAGCTGATTGTGTGTGTAGGCAGATGTTCTCATGGGACACTGTCTGTAAACCACATCCCAAGCTGATTGTCTGTGTGTGTAGGCAGATGTTCTCATGGGACACAGTCTGTAAACCACATCCCAAGCTGATTGTCTGTGTGTGTAGGCAGAAGATGTTCTCCGTGTGCCGCCACCTGCAGGAGTTGTGTGTGGACAGTCGGGAGAAGATTCTCAACGTTCTGCACCTCTCCAAGATGTTGCGTAAGGACCTCGAGAGCGAGGCCTATGAGGAGAACCTCTCCTCCCTGTGTTGTAACATTATCGGTGACTCCCTCTCTCAGCTTAAGGTAATACTCATTCCAAACTGTTAGATAATTAGGGGTGTGCGAGTACTCGAAACTTCGAGTTTTCGGCCGAGTATTTTAATACTCGAACTCGACTCGAAGTTTTGAAAACTACTCGAAAGTTCGAGCGAGTATTTCCCGCCGATTACCGAACGATCGCTAACAATTGCGAGCGGCCAAAACGCGTAGTAACGGCCGCAAAAGGCGATCGCATCTGGTAAAATAGGCCGAAAATGACGACCGCGAGCGTTTGCGACCGGCCAAAACGCGTAGTAACGGCCGTAAAAGGCGATCGCATCATGTAAAATCGGCCGAAAATGACGATCGGACCGCGCAATTTCCAAGTTACAGTAGAAATCCAATTATCCGAACCCCAATTATCCGAATATCCAATTATCCGAATCGATTTTGAGTGAAATAATAGACATATAATAATCAAGAAAATAACAGCGGGAGCGCGTGTAGCGATAATGCGCCGTGAGCGCTAAAATAAAAGCCTGCGCTGTTACCTTCCGGACGATATTTTCGCAGGGAACAATGAGTCATACCCCCTTCCCGCCCTGCTCATCATCAGTCGCTACTGTTCTTTCACCGAGATTATCGTTCGAAATGAGTACAAAACGTAAACGTGTTGTCCTTTCGCTAAGTGATAAACTCACTTTGCTCGAGATGTTCAAGTGAAATAACCAACATTGAACAGTGAAATACGTACAGTATGTATTGAGAAGAGCAACTGTATATACTGTATTCAATTTAACTCCTGTAATTTAATTTTTATGACGTATATTCTTGATACAGTTCGCTCACTTTCTGTTCACTACATTTATAATAACTTTGTCGATAAAATTCTGATTTTTTATGTATGGTGATGTTTTTTGCTTAATTCCCGAGGTATACCTGATTATCCGAATTTCTGCATATCCGAATTGGCCCGATCCCCAATTAATTCGGATAATTGGAGTTCTACTATATATATATATTTGTGTTTGCACTCTAGCGGTCCCATTTGTTGTCCGATTTACTTCAAATTTGTTAGGGATATTCCTTTCAGTGATCAGTTGGACAAGTTAGCTGGGCAAAACAATCGAACAACTCTAACCCCCTTTTTTGGGTTTTATATTTCAAATTTTGAGTTTTTGGGCCCCTAAATGGTTAGAAAAGCCCCAGATATAAAATTAATGTGTGTACAAAAATGGAGATTAGTAAGGCTAAAGTTTTAAGCCCTCTCTCATCATTCTAGCACAAATATTTACCACGTTATTAAAGAAAATGTATATCAACTAAACACAGTACGTTGTCTTATGGGGGTTTACATTAGAAAAGCCTGTTATTCATTTGTTGCTGTAGTTTTCATCCCCAGTTTCCCCACACCTACTTTCAGACCTGACTGGTCCTTCCCCTAACCTTATAAAGCGCACCATTTTAATCCCAGCATTGCAGGTAAATAGAACCAGGAGCATCAGAACAGCCAAAAATATATATTTTTTAGATTTCTATAAAAGTTGGAATAAATGTATGTTTTAACACTGATTTTTATTTTTAAAAGTTTTTTATGTGGAAATTCACTTCTCTGACGTGAGCGAGGTGCTGTGTGCGAACTTGTTGTTTGATTGTAACGAGCAGTGACTTGTGTGTGGCAGAGGGAAGCCCTGACGATGTGCGAGTGCCTCTCCGACGTGGTTCGGCAGATAGACGACGCCAGCCAGGTGCCGGAGGACTGGGACGAGGCCGACAAGGACGTGCTGCACAGCAGGATCAGGGAGGTGCTCCATCAGTACTTCAAGTTTGGATTTGAGGTACTTGTTGATAGGAATCAATCAGATGTTTTGTTATGAAAACAAGTAAGTTGTAGGCTTACCTAGACCTAGTTTAGGTCTGAAATGGGCCTTAGGCCCCTGTTATACATTATATTGAAATTGCCCACAGCACCTATAAAGTAATTACCGACTTTTCTAATGACAAATAATTTCAAACACGTTACCTGTTATAAGTTGTTGTAATGAAATATATATTGAATGTTATGTCGAATTTAATCTTTTTCAATTTGGAATTATTATAAAAATACAAGATAAACAATTTATTGTTGTTTGTAAACTAGCCTAAGTATATTTTTACCTAAAGATTGTGAAGTTACATCCACTTAATTAATTTATGATAGAAATGTGCGTAACGCATTCTTGATGTGCATTAAAAAAAAAGGAAGAGGATTAGAATCTATACATAAATATCATCAACGACTGCAGACTCATTCGTGCAACTTTGTGCAACAATTTTTATTTGTTGGTACAAAGTTCATCAAATAAGGTGTAGTACAATCCTGTTTTGTTTTAAACCTTAATGTAGGGTGAACATCAAACCTCTTCCTCAACCTTCGTCGTCGTTTTCTTATTAATAGTAAAAGAAGCAACATTTCCTCATTAGACGGTACCAAGTGTAAGATACCGCATTAGGGAATTACAGACAGGCCTGGTATTGAATCAGCTGAGTTGGCAACAATGGGTGCGTGACGATCGCGCTGAGCCTATAATACTTGTCAACTGTTGACGGGCGACAGTCGCCTAGTATTAGACAAAAACTGTATTTAAAGAAATTTAGGTTTAGTTGGGTGTTACCAGGATTACCTTTAAAACTGATGACATCCACTCTATAGACACAAAAAGTAAATACACAATATCTTTTTCGTCATACTGCTTCAAAAACAGCTGTTTTCAGCACATGTATTGAGGTGCTAAGGTTGTTCTTATACTCCTAGGATAAAAAGTGTCATTGATATGGGACAAAAAACATAATTTGATGACATTTTTCGGTCGAGGTCATCAGCTGTTAAATAAGAATCAAACAATTTAATTAACTTTAAAACAATGGAAACTTGTATAACAGCTGTTTGTTTAAAATAGCAATCTCAAGATGGAAGCCAAATTTTAACGGTAGAATTGTTTGCAGTATGACAAAAAATATAGTTCATCACTAGGACCCAAAGTGGCTTTTCGATCCTCGCTCATTTTCCAGCCTCTGCCGTTAAACTTGAGCTCGTATCAAATAGTGTCACTTTTGGTCCTTGTGATGAAATATGCTATTTGTGTCTATGGAGTGGACTTCATCTGTTTTAAGGTAAGCCTACTCTCCCTATCAAACCTAAATTACCAACCTGGTGTAGAGCTCTTTCTCAAAAGAACCTGGCATCAAAAATTCAAATTTAGCTGAAAAACTCATTTAAAATTTGTATATGGCTCATGGTGTTTCACTGATAAAATAATCATAAAAGATGATAAAAAAACAACCAGTTAGCTGTCAAAGTAACACTTATGTGGTTCAGTATCAATAGGTGATTTTCCTCTAAACAAAGCTTGGCCCCCAGATACTTTGTTCAGCATAACTAGCTTTAGTTTCTTGTATTCAACTTAAAAGTTACTTTAAACATGATTTTCAGTTGATAGAATTCAACCATTACAAGATGTAATTTTATGATCTGCACAGAGAGCTGAGGTAAACAGTCATTTACCATTCCTATCTGACATTTTTTAAACACAGATCTGAATATAACACTTAATAATCAGCCTTGTCTTTTCATTCAGTGCCTTTCATTTAGTACGAGGCTTGTCCAGAAAGTAAGTACCGTTTCGTTCTACCGCCGGCACAGCGCTAGCGATGATGTTCCGCGCATGCGCATTAGTCTCCTTGGTTCATTGTTGAACAGCTGACGCAATTCCGTCAAAATTGTGTTGTGTTTACATTAGTTAGTGTGCACTCAAAATGTTTGAAACAATTTCTGATCCCGCGGACTGTGAAGTGCGTTCTGTAATACGATTTTTGAACGCAAGGAACGTGAAGCCTGCTGAAATTCATCGCCAACTTACAGAAGTTTATGGAGAAAAAGTTATCAGTGATGGAATGGTAAGAAAATGTGTTCGGCAATTCAATGATGGACGAACCAATGTTCATGACGAGGCTCGCAGCGGGCGGCCATCTGTTGTGAGTGATGAATTGGTTGAAAAAGTGAATGAAAAAATTCGTGAAAACAGACGTTTCACCATAAGAATGCTTTCTGATGAATTTCCACAAATTTCAAAATCTCTTTTGCATGATATTGTGGTTAATCGCTTGAATTATCGCAAGTTGTGTTCCCGTTGGGTTCCGAAAATGCTTACGGATGCTTAGTGAAGGCATTGTGCTGATTCATGACAACGCACGTCCCCATTCTGCTGGTGCCACTCAAAACCTCATTCACGGATTTGGTTGGGAACAGTTTGACCATCCGCCGTACAGCCCTGATCTGGCACCTTCTGATTTCCACTTGTTTTTGCACTTGAAACGGGATTTCGGAGGGCGCCGCTTTGACAGCGATGACAACGCTCAAGACGGTGTTCGGCAATGGCTCTCGTCAATGGCGGCATCTTTCTATGAAGAGGGTATAGAAAAGTTGGTTCCTCGCTACGACAAATGTCTAAACAATGGTGGAAACTATGTAGAAAAATAGTTTAAGATATCCTCTTTCTTGTAGAAATACATTTTGTTGAACAAAATAATTATTTGTATGTTTTTTCCAAAACGGTACTTACTTTCTGGACAAGCCTCGTATTTATCTAAAAATGGCTGAGCCTATGCAATTATATTACAGTTTTTTCTTTTAATATTTTTCTACAAATTTGATGGTAGTAAATGTATTTTTTTACAAATATTGATGTTAATCTTAGTATAACTTTCAAAAGTATTCTCTGACTTTTGCTCTGTGAGACCTGTTTAAGCGTAAGATTTTATAAAGAGGCTGCTCAGACTTGTTAATGAGTTGTCAGGGTTACCTCAGAGGGCGATTGACATGTTAATTTTTATAAAAGAAGAAAGGAAAGCAGTATACCTGAAGGAGAAGCTGAAGATAGTGCACACAAGCTAGTGTTTAGTGTGCTCTATCTTCAGCTCCACCTTCAGGTGCTGCTTTCCTTTCCTCGTGCTCAAAAACTAAATTTAATCCTTTGTTTATTTACTTATTGTAAACAACAAATGATGCATACAGTACCACAAAGACATCTGCGGACTGGTGACGGGCGGGTCGCGCACACAGCTGGCCCGAGGCCTCATCTCGTTCGCTCAGCTCTGGATGGCCTTCGTCAAGACGAGGTGTGAGAGGGGCCGAGGCCTCAGGCCCAGGTGGGCCAACCATGGGCTCGACTTCATCATGACGATATGTGAGCCTCACTTCACCAACTGCCTCACTGACGATGAGTTCGAGGTAAGTCTGATAATATTTTTAGATCATTATGGCAAAACTGTATGAAAAGTACATTAACCCTTTTAGTGCCAGAAAATGTCAAAAAAGTTATTACCAAAATATTACTTAGTTTACAAAAAAGTTGCTACCTCAATACCACACACTTTTTCAATATGGCGCGCTAATAATTTCATGCGTTTATAGACGGTTTTGTTAGATTTTACTTAAAAATTCATAAAAAAGTTATTTTTTAAGATATTACAATACATTTTTTTTTAATTGTTCAGAAACACATTTTGCTTAAGATAAAAAATAACATGCATAGTTAAATTCAATCCTTTAATTCTATCATGCAATATACAATATTACTTACTTCAAAATTTGTTTAAATCCTTTTATTTGGTATTACCTTGAAGATTGAAAAAAATTGTATAGCTGCAGTCTTGATGTATTATATTGTTCATATTGAAGTTCTTAACATGTATGCAAAATTTTATCACTATAGGTTAAAAAATAATTGAGTTATACAACTTTTTATAAAATGCCGCACTCAATTTTTTAGCCAAATACTGGATAAATCACTAGTAGTAATAGGCACAAGTCTATTTCTGTAGGAAAAACTATTAATTATGCCTTCATTGTACTTTTCAGGACATGGTAAAGTTACTTAGACCTATAAATAAAGATATCACTTGTCAATAAAAAAATTATTAAAATTATTTACAGTCTATATACATGAAAGCTATGGCAACGATTACGCCTAACAATGGTGAAGTGGGAAACACTTAGTGTGGATGCCCTTCTTGCAATTTCTGCACATATAACTGGATTTTTTTCTTTTTCCACCAGCTTTTGTGCTCTGAGCACTGCACACACAGCAGTTCTTCTCTCTCCTGTCAGGGATTTTTTCAAAAAATTGGTCAGGAGAATCTCCAGAAGGTCCACCCCGGGAGCGACGCGTAGGAGTTATGTTGGTTATATCAGCAATACCAGGTCTAGCACTTTGTTGGAGTAACCAATCCTTTGAGAGGTCATCAACTATATTAATTGTGAACTGGTATCTGGTAACGGGCCTATCTGTGTTCAACTTGTAAAGTAAGTAACAATTTAACATCATCCGGGAAAATATATTGAATGTTACTTTCTTCCAAAATCTAATGGTTCTTTTATCATCAAGATACTCATATAGCATTTGGTCTCCACCATCCACACCCCCCATAAAGTCATTGTAATTCCTAATAATTTTGGGTTTGTTTGTAACATGTACTGAAGCACCTCTTCCTTTGCTTCGTCGCTCGCTTTCTGCTTTTCAATCCGTCGTAAGAAGTAGGACTTGAGTTTTTTGTGATTTCTTTTGTCGATAGCCTACAATAGTCATTTTGCCCTTTCTTAAATACTTAGTCATTCCAACATCAAACTTATTTTTCATCTCTTGAGGAACTCCTTTCCTTGACTTTTTAAGAGTACCAGTTAAAAAGGTAAACTTAGAATATAGATACTTCGCAAGTTTCAATGAGGTGAAGTAATTGTCTACGAAGACGTGAAAGCCCTTGTGAAACATATTGGTCATTTGCAGCAACTTTTCGACCACATAGAAACCCAGTCCCTTTTTCTTAATTTCTCTCTTGTCAGCACCTTTAGCACCTCGGTAAACAAAAAAAGTAAGGCAATAATGAAAAACAGCATCACAAAGAGACCAGAGCTTAACGCCCCAGCGATGTCGCTTCTTAGGCATGTACTGGAGCAATTGAGAATGAGATTTGGTGCTTACCATACTCTCATCTATAGAGACATTCTTATTTGGGGTAAAGTGAAACTTAGAAACTCTGTTAAAGTGGTCAATCAATGGACTAAATCTAGCGCAAGGGTCGTAGTTAGGTTCTGTTGGTTTGGAAAGCAAAGATGTATCCACCATATGAAAGAACTGCAATATGGCCTGAAATCTGTTACGGTTAAACATTCTGGTGAACCATGGGGTAAATTGACTACTGGCAGTGTTCCAATAACTAAATATTGTAGGTTTCTTAATAAGCCCCATGTTAAGCAGCACAGCGATAAACGCTTGCATTTCGAGGAGTATCACGTCTTTCCACTTGTTACTACGACTATGTGGTCTTAATCGGTCTCGGTTTTTTTCGATAAACTTCTTGGCATATTTGTTTGTGTTCTCAACAAAAGTAGTGATCAAATTAACAGTAAAGAACAATTTAAAATAGTCTATAGGTGGAGAGTTTCTTGGAGGGCAGTGTTTTACCCCAGGAATTTCATGAAAATCAAAGTTGTGAGTGATACCTTCATCAGCTCCCTCAGTCACTTCCGTCCATCCAGTACCATTCTCATCCTCGCTCACATCCTCTTCACCATCGACATTAAGGTCTACATCATTTCTAGGCCTTCCTCTAGGCCTTGGAACTGAACTAGATGCAGTAGGGTTAGGCCTAGGACTAGCTGTTGAAGTGCTGGCAGATTCAGGAGCCAGGCAAGCAGTAACGAGGGGCCGGCGCGGGGGGTCATCTTCATCAGAACTTGATGTCAAATTATAATTTAACCTTCCAACATTTAAAGAAAGAAAACGCCTTTTATTTCCTCGCAAATCTGTGTTCGGGTCGTAATCGGGGTCGCTGTCTGTATCGTCTGCAACACTAGTAATACTGTCATTTTCTCTGATTTCGTCGTTATTGTCACTTTCGTCCGGAACATCACTAATAAAATTGTCGTCTAGGAAGTCATCAAGAATTTCATCAATAGCTTCATCATTTATAGGAGATCTTGAACGATTTCGTTCCATAATTACGCCACAATAAACAAAACATCAACTCAGAACTCACCACTAGCAGCCGAACACAACAATAACAATAACAAACATCAGCCGGTGTCGTCAGCTGACGTTGCCATGGAGAAATTTTGTTGCGTGATCACAGCCGACTAAATATTACAGAAGTACTATATAAAATAATCGGTGAATTGTACGTTTAATTGTGGTTATGATAAACATAAAATGATGGGGATTATACCAATTTTTAACCTAAATACAGCGTGTTTTCACAACGTCCGTAAAATCGGACGTCGGCACTTTTCGCGCGGACCTCGCGGCGTCCGATAAATCGGACGTTGGCACTTTTCGCGCGGACCTCACGGCGGCCGATTAATCGGACGTTGGCATTTTTCGACTGTAACTCTTGACGTCCGATTAATCGGACGTTGGCACTAAAAGGGTTAATTCTTTTCTTTATCACCTGTTTGGTCGGGTTCAAGGCATGTCTTGTGAAAGTAACTAATTAATTATTATAAATTATTGCTCTCCGTCTTTTGAGATAGGTACCGGATTGGTATTAGTCACATGGGTAAGCCAGTGCTGTACTAAAAAGCTGCATTAAATAAATAGTTGTCAAGACACTTATTTTTAGGTGAGTCTTTTCACAAGTTGACATGTTTCAGGAGCTGAAGGCCAACATAGACGACTGCATCTCCCACGTGATCGGGACGGCAGTGGTGGGGGGAGGCAGCAGCCCCGGCACCCCTGGGTCGTACTACCGCAGCCGGGGCATCTCGCCCTCCCCATCCTTGACCTCGCGTGCTCGCCCCTCTCGCCTCTCCTCCTCCATATCCATCCCCAACAGCCCTGAGATCAGGAGGTGGGTCATTTTTATTGATGTATATTATTACTGGTCATGAATTTTTATTTTTATATATACTTGTCAACATAAAAAATAAGTCATTAAAGAATTCTAGACTGTTTTTAGTGCCATAATTAACAGTGAGAGCTGTAAGTTCTAGCTGCTCTCAATAAAGCAATTTATTGAGGAATTTATTCTATTGAGGCGAACAATAACAAAAATGTAAGCTGAGTAAAAATGCACGGTTGAGTCCTGTCAGTTCCTATTCTAAAGGCAATCTCTTCTTTCCAGTGAAGCCACTGACTCCAACGAAGCAACTACCTCTAATGAAGAAAAAGAATTGAATGGTGCTCCAGACGGTGCCATTGTTGAAACCCTCGTTTGCCCCAGTCGTAGTAAGTCGTTCATTATCATTTGCTAAGTATTTAATTTTTTATGTCATGCACAATTTTCACAGTAGCTGAAAAATGTATGTTAGTGTTCTGTATCATCATCATCATTGTTGCGGATTAGGAAACCACAGCATAGCTTCTAGGCACATCCTCTACAAGCGGGAATATTGCGCAGGTTACCGGAAGGATAGGATATAGCAGGAAAGGAAAGGGTGGGATGGGACGGCAGCCAAATCGACCCTTCAGAGGGCCAACTTCCGTGCCCCTGTGACAGCTGGGATGAGGTTCTCAAACAGGGGACCCGCATTCTGCCCTCCAACTGGTCAACTCAACTGACAGGGTATCCATGTATAACAGCCAGGGACCATCCATTCTCAGATTGGCAGGGTGGGGACCAAACATGGAGATTCTGTCCCTAGCCGCTGCAAATGGAGGGACCAATGTGAAAGGGAAGTTGTAAATAATAAGAACATTAAATTTATTAATGGAAGTAAGTATTGAGCTAATACTATAAATAGAGGAGAATCTTAATGTTTTTGGTATTGATGATTGATTTAATAAACAGCCAAAATACTTACCATATCTAATGACAACTTAATTTGCTGTACCCAATTTCAGCCCCAAAACTGGTATAGATCAGTTTTAAGGTTGTCCTGGGAAGTGTTCTGTATTCACTAACTGCTAAAATATTTACTCTAGTTACTAAACTTGTATAATCTCAAAAAATGTATCAATTGAAATTTGTATTTATAACTGACTCAAATAATTTTCTAGTCAAATCAATGATAATACGTTCTAATTCTCAAATTCACTTTCCTTATATTGCATGATTCCTTTTTTTTACCACTAGAAGTACTACGTAAAGATCGTCTGCTCCAAGCTGTTAAAGAGCTGGACGACATGATAGAAGACAGACTGCGAAATGAAAGCCTCATCGGTAGTGTTGTGGCTGTCAAGACTCATCAGACGGAAACTAACTTTGTTCGTCCTCGAACTGTTACTTTTGGCTGGCAGAGAGGAATAAAAATAGGTAAGTGAACCAATAATAAATAAGCCACATTGTCAATAATCACAAGTTCTGGATTTTCAGAATAATCTTTTAGTATTTTTTCAAGTGTAAAATTAAATTAGGCTGGTTTGGTTGCCATCTGGTCAGGGTTTTTATGACAAGTACAGTTATAGGGTTGTTGAAGAAATATGCCAGAGAGTACCTCATGTTTATTCCCCCTTTTATATAGGGTAGTCGTCTTCTTGATTGTTTCAAGAACAAACAATTTATTTGTCTGCAACTTTTCCCAAAACTGCTTCGACTTGATTATGCTATTGAGAGGTGTCAGATACAGTTTTCTCAAAAACTCAGATTTCTTTAAACTATGATTGCTTTGTACTTATTAACCCATTGGCTCACAACCCCGAGTATACTCGTGGTCGCCGTAAGTAGCCCGGATGTTCAACCCCGAGTATACTCATGATTGTGTAATGGTATTATTAAAACCTAATTGCTTCATTATTATCGCGATTTATGAAGAATAAAAGTGTTTTTACAGTTTAATAAACATAAAATATAATATTGAAACTGGTTTTAATCTTTATTTTGCGTCGTAATATAATATAATTTTGCATCAGAAAACAGCTGATCAGCTGACGACGTCTATCGCGGTACTCTGTGATGTTATTGTTTACGTCTTAGTTTCGCCGTAACCTCAACTCGAGTTTTCGTGTGATCAATGTTGTTGTGAGATAATACATGAGTAAAATGAATAATTTTGAGGATTATGACTCAGTTTTACTTTTTGAAAGTGGATCTGAAGATGATTTAGACGACAATGAAAACAACTACGACGAAAATGAAACAATTGTTAAAAGACACCTTTGTGATTGCGTCACAGACGATTCCGATGACAGTGATAGTGAAAATAATCCCTTTAACTTATTTTTAGATGTAAATTATGGTCAAATTCATTATGGTTTAAAATACCCCCGTCGCAGCAAACCTGCATACTCAGCGAATTTCCAATGAATTATAACATAACACACTAAGCCACTTAACAGGATTCATAAGAAATATATTCACAAACAAGCGATATTTAAAATATTAATTATTCTCCATAAGAATAACATTGGAGATGAGTACGCAGGTTTGCTGCAACAAGGAACACAAAATAATGGGTTTTATGCAAAATACCAATAGAACTCAGCTAAGTGAAGTCACATACCAAGTTTCATCCATATACATTCCTAAATAAACGATATATAACACTTTAATTATTTTCCATAAGAGTAACATGGGGACCGAGTACCTAGGTTTGCTGCTACGGGAACCATAGGTGAAAAATTGTTTTTTTGTGCAAACAACAATAAACCACAACCAGATAAAGCTATATACCAAATTTCGTCAGTTTATGTTCATAAATAAGCGAGATATACAATTTTTCTTTTTCTCCATAAGAATAACATTAGACAACGTACTGTGTTTAGCACTTTCAATATCTCAGTAACCAGTTGACGTAGAGCAATGATCAAGATACCAAATTGTTTGTTTTTTTATGCTGAATTCAATGGTGAAAGTTAAAATTTGATTTTAATAAAAATTACATGTGGAAACCCCAAAAAACCCATTTTTGGGGTACAAAACCCCCCTTCGGATGGTGCGATTCGTCTGGTTTTCGAACTCGTTCAGATAAATGGTACTTTACACATTTGTACCAAATTTAATTAAGATCGGGCCTTTTTTACGAGAGTTATCGTGCTTACGGACACATATATATATATATATAAAAATTTGAACGAATGGTGTTTTTTACATCTGGGGACCTCAAAATGAAAAGTTATCATGGTCTCGGGCTTAAGTCTTACCATGAGACCTACGGTAATAGCTTCTTCCCTATAGGGGAAATTCGCTAAAATGAGGCAGATGAAAAGGTTCCTACAAGGCCTAGGCCTCATACTACTGTTAGTAATTTGGTTTCTATGCCTAGCACTAGTACAGGCAGTGAACTAGGTTTACAAGGCCTAGTTCAAAGTAAGAATGATTCAAATGAAGGGCAGGATGTCTTATTGCCTAAAGAACTATTTAGTCCTAATGTTCAGGCTACTAATAACGATCCGGTGCCCTGTGCCAGTAGGCCTAGTATCAACAAACCAGAAGTAGGCCTAGGTAAAAACTCTGGCAAGCCTAGGCCTAAAAAAGGCTACTTATTGAAAATAATACAAGCCAGAAGCAGGGAAAAAACAACCCTAAAGGTAGGCCTAGCTCTAAGAAAACAAAACCTAATAAAAAAGAAGTATCGGTTGGCAGAGACCAAAACCTAAATGATCCTGTGACCGAAGTTGTTTGGGACTGGGTTGATTGTAATAATAGAGTAGAAAATATAATCTGCAATGACGATTCTGGTGTTGATAGGCATTATAGTCGAAGGATTGGGCCTAATCCTACACCTTATGACACTTTTAGTGAATTTATCGGTGAGGAATTTTGGCAGATGATTGTTTTGGAAACGAATGACTATGCTGTGCAGCAACTTTCCGATAATGAGAAAACTAAAATCAGATGCAGACTGGAAACCAGTGATTGTGGAATAAATTAAAGCATATTTTGCTCTTTATGTACTTATGGGGCAGGTAAAGAAACCTTCATTAAACCTATATTGGTCTACTCGTAAAATTCTATAAACAAGGATCTGCACTGAAACAATGTCATACAAAAGATTTCTAACTATTTCTAGATTTCTCCATTTTTCAGATGACGGTTTTAGTGATCCTAATGACAAGCTAAGGAAATTAAGACCTGTTATTGAGTATCTGCGCACCAAATTTTTATCCATTTTCAATCCGGGGAAACATATCTCTATAGATGAGAGCCTTGTAAAATTACGTGCTAGGCTAGGCTACATTCAATGTAATCCATCGAAAAGAGCTAGGTTCGGGATTAAGGTATACAAGATATGCGATTCTAATTCTGGGTACTGCATGGATTTCAAAATATACACAGGCAAAGAGAGTAATAAAACTGCCAAAGAGACGCCAGCAAGCGAAGCAGTGGTCATGGACCTAGCTGAACCTTTTTTGGATAAAGGCCATGTTGTTTTCGTTGACAATTGGTAATCATCGCCAAGTCTTTTGCTTCAACTTTTAGACCGCAATACACATGCTGTAGGAACAGTAAGGTTGAACAGAAAGAACATGCCTGAACGTTTCAAAGAGAAGAAGATGGAAAAAGGTGAAGCTGAGAGATTGTGTAGCAACAATATTCTTACGGTCCGGTGGAGGGATAAGAAGTATGTACACATGTTGTCAACACTACACGAAGATATTGATTTTCAGACAGCTAAAGTAACCAGGAAAAGGGGAAGGCAAGAAGAAATTAAAAAACCAAAATGTATTATTGATTATAATTCAGGCATGAATGGGGTTGATCGCCAAGACCAAGTCCTTGCATCTCACCCAATAATGAGATCCTTGAAAGTGTATAAAAAAATGTTTTTCTATCTAATGGATCTTGCTATTTTCAATTCCCTTGTAGTTTGGAAAACTATCACTGGCAAGTCTTGCCACATGAGTGAATATCGTTTAGAATTGGTGGAGCAAATACTTTTGTCAGTTGAAAGGCCTGTGAAATTCTCTCCTCGGGGTGGTAACTACGGGGGAAATGCTCTCCGCCTCCAGGCAAAAAGTGGAGAACACTTTCCAGAAGTAATCCCTTCATCTGACAAGAAAAAGAATCCAACAAGGCTGTGCAAAGTTTGTACAAAAAATAAAAAACGCTCAGAGATTCAGTACATTTGCAAGAACTGTAGAGTTTCGTTGCATGTTGACACGTGCTTCGCAAAGTATCACACTGTGATAAATTACTAAGTCAGTTGCATTGAACCTTTGTAGATTGGAAATGTAAATATGTAAAGTAGGCTAAGAGAAGAGAATATTGTTTTGCTGTGTTATTGAAATGTGTTTTTGTATTTGACTTGTGAAAGTGAATATACATTGTACGATCACAATTTTTTGGATTACCTTGCCGCTATTCAGAATTTGAAAACTTGGTGAGTGGACAAATCGTACTATAATAATAATTTAAAAATGTTTAGTCTAATAAGAATAGACTGTGTATAATTAATTGTATGTGTCATGAACCATTTTGAAGAATTTTGTATGCATATGCCCATACTTGGGGAAACTTAGTAAAATTTCGGAAAAATATGATTTTGTAAAATATGTTATATCTAGGTCAAATGTAAATGTATCACTATAATTTTTTATTTGTATGTAAAAAAATAAATATCCTACAAGTAAATAATAGTTTTTGGGCTGAACTATAATTTTTTTGTTTTTTACATGTAAGCTCCTTTTAAATTTTATTTTTTTTATAAACTATATATATGTGATAATATATTTAAAATTTACCTTACCATATATAAATGCCGTCAAAAGTATTTTCTTTTTGTAGATAATTTATTTTTCTAAAGATTAGTGCAAAAGTTAAGTAAATTGAGCAATAATTGTTGCTATAGTGACAGTTTTAGTAAAAGTCTACATTTATGTAGTTTTTCTTAGGAAACTGAAAGGATGGTCAGGTGGCAAATTTCAGGTAAGCCAATGGGTTAAAAGGTTTTATTCACCCTCAGCCATAGGCTTTGACTTTGGGGTAATGACAAAATTACTGTTTTTAGTTGTACAAGAAATATAATTTGGATTTAATTTTACAGATTTGGTTTGTTATACTGAATACTAGTTTATTTTTTTTAAATCTTGTGGATTATAAGAGCTAAGGAGCAGGTCTTGAGGGTGTCACATGAGTGTAGACCTCAGCAGAGGGGCGCACCATCATAGCGGAGTGAGGGATGGAGTAGGTCAGACCTCTCCAAGAGGTCCACAACATGCCTTGCACTGGGAACACCTGGGGTAGGCTGCCGTTGAGGTATAGTCCATTGAGGTTGCTGTAAAAAACCAAACGTGGAAAGCCTTCTTTAAATGCCGCAAACTCCCAGATGGATTTCAAGCCCACTATAAATGTTCTTTATTGTTGATTTCTCTGTGTTTTTTTTTTACTTTCTCCACTAAAATTGTAATTTCTTCACTTGTAATTTTGCTTTTAAATGTTTGAGAACAATATTTTGCCTCGTTCTCAAACCACAGTTTGCTCTTACTTTACAAGGCCTTACACAAATGCTTAAAAGAATCTATGGTAAGTGATAGTGGTTGTGGACTAACGGAAAAAAACCAAAACAATCGCTGGCATTTATCATAATTATTATAATTATTATGGTGACGTTAAAGTTCAAGATTCAAGATCTTTATTTGTCATTAAGTAATACAAGTATCACAATAGACATCGTCAAACATATTATGATTAAAATTTTAAAAATATTAATTCTTGTCACAAATCAGAAAATATAGAGTATGTTCAGTCAAAATAAGGTATAAAAACTAAAAATACCCCCGTCGCAGCAAACCTGCGTACTCCCCAATGTATAATAGCGAATTTCCAATGTATAATATATGTCTCATATCACCATGTTTCGTCAAAATATATTCTTATATAAGCGATATATACAATTTTAATTATTCTCCATAAGAATAACACTGGTGATGAGTACGTAGGTTTGCTGAAACAAGGAACACAAACAATTGGTTTTCATGCAAATATAAATAGGATTTAACTAGGTGAAGCCACATACCAAGTTTTATCAATATTCAATCATAAATAAGCACTATATAACATTTTAATTACTCTCCATAAGAATAACATGGGAGCTGAGTAAGCAGGTTTGCTGCAACAAGGAACAAAAAATGGGTTTTATACAAATATCAATATAACTCAACAAGGTGAAGCTACATACCAAGTTTTATTAATTTATGTTCATAATTAAGGAGTCATTACATTTTACTTATTCTCCATAAGAATAACATGGGGGCTGAGTACGCAGGTTCACTGCTACGGGGATAATCAACAAAAAATCAATTTGTTGTGCAAATAGCAATATACCAGTACTACATGACGCCACATGCCAAGTTTCATCAATATACTTTCATTAATAATGGAGATATCAAATTTTATTTATTCTCCATAAGGATAACATTGGACAACGTACTGTGTTTAGCACTTTGAATATATCTTGCAACGGTTGGACGTAGAATCACAATTTAAACACCAAAATGATTTTTTTGTGGAGCTGAGTTGATTGGTAAAAGCAAATGTGAAGTTTACACTAAAATTAACTTAGGAAAAGCCAAAAACCTTTTTCCCATAAGATTAACATGGGAGATTTTATGAGCAGGTTTTTTTTTAATTTTCTTCGCAACATCTTCACCTAGGTTAATAATTCAAAATACTATATTATTTGTTTTTTTAAACTCTATAATATGGTCAAAACTAAAATTAAGTTTTTTTTAATTTTTGTGGTAAAAAATGTAAAAAACTGATTTTTGGAAAATATAAAACCCCCATAAACTCCCCTTCCCATAGTCCGATTTTTCTGGTTTTCGAACTTAAAGTCATAAATGTCACTTTACATATTTTAGCCGAATTTCATCGAAATCGGACGTTTTTTACTCAAGTTACGGCATTCACGGACACATATATATATATATAAATTTGAACGAATAGTGTTTTAGTCATCTGGGGACCTCAAAAAAAAAGTTATCATGGTCTCGGGCTTAAGTCTTACCATGAGGCCTACGGTAGTAGCATCTTCCCTGTAGGGGAAATTCGCTAAGATTAATTTTAACATAACCAAGGATGTGTAGCCAAATTTACTCAATTAGCCTATGAAATAGTGATGTTCACAACAAAAATTATTCACGTGAAGAAATCAAACATAGAAAAAAACAAATAAAAATAATCCACTAAAAACATTGGACAAAGCAAAAAGATTCTGAATACTTTAATTAAATTTCAAATCAGACATGTTATGCTTCAAGAAATTATTTACTGAGTAAAAGGGTCTTCAGGAAAACCATTCTCTAAGTACTTTTTTAAATTTGTTAAATTTGTTACACCTGAGGCAGAATTAGGTTATCGATTAAATAATATTATTTGCATGTAAAGGTGACTGTTTATTAATTTGCTTAATCTGAAAGATGATAAGTCCAGTTTATCTTGATTTCTTGTAGCATATGAGTGTAAATTTAGTCTGTAACTATGGTGTCCCAGATGTTCTTTCATGAATTAAAGTGTGATAAATAAATAAGCTTGGTAAAGTTAGAATTTTTTGAATTTTGAAGTGTTCGAAGCAGCTATCAGTACTTTTAATCCCCATAATGATTCCCATAGCCTTCTTTTGACAAATAAAAACCCTTGCTGCATCTGGACAATTTCCCCATAACCAAATTCCATATATAAGATGAGGATGGAAAAAGGCATAATATGCTGTAATTAACCTGTTGTGACTAACACAAGACTTTAATTTTCTCAAAAGAAAAATAACCCTGGACAGTTTTGAGATTACATGTGTTATTTGGGAGTCCCAGGATCCCAAAAGTTTAACTGATTTATTTTCAAAAGCGATATTTTTAAGGCTAAAAATTATTTCTTCAGTCTTTTCTGAATTAATTTTAAGATTATTTGATTCAAACCAAAAAATTGATTTTAAAAAGGTTGTTTTTAGTTTTGCTTGTGCGGTCAGTGAGTCATGGTCAATTTAAAAAAAAGTAGTATCATCAGCAAAAAGTACAGTGTTTTTTGAAATGTAGGATGGAAGGTCATTAATAGCAATTACAAACAAAAGCGGGCCTAAAATAGACCCTTGGGGTACTCCCAATAATACCTCTTTGAGATCGGATTTTTCACCACCAACAACTACATTTGCCTTCGATTTTTTAAGTAGTATTTGAATAGCTTAGGTTCAGTATTTTTTATCCCATAAAATTCTAATTTCTGTAAAATGATGTGAGATATGGCTGTAAATGGTTTAGAGTGTTTAATAAAAGAGCCCACTAGAATAACAGATAAGTCTGAAAACTGCATCGACCACTGTTTTGTAAGAGTGTCCAGTAAGGACAGGATTGTTGTGGAACCGTCGGTGATACACGCCGGTTACACGGACCACTCCATGTGTCGCGTGGTTGTGCGGGTGGTGGGCGGGGGAGGGTGGGGAGGTGGGTTGGCTGCTTCCTCTCCTCCCCCTGCTCGGTACCGCACAGACTGCGCTCTTCTCAGACAGCTTTTAGATAATGAGAATTGGACTAATGTATACAACCAAGTTGATGCGTCGGCAGCTTTTGATGTTTTTTTAGATATATTCCAAAATTATGAAACCGAATGCAAAAAATTAATAGTTAGCAGCAATAAGTTAAAGAGAATAAAACCATGGATGAATGAGTCGATTTGTTTTAAAATAAAGAGAAGAAATAAGATTTTTAGCTTAGTAAAGAAACATCCAAGCAATGAGAATTTGAAAAATTATTACAAAATATACAGAAATAGTTTACAAACAGAGATTAGGCACTTAAAAGATAGTTATTATAAACAACAATTTGAAAACTGTCAGGGTAATTCTAGGAAAACATGGAAGGTTCTAAATGAAATAACAGGCCAGTCCAGAGCTCGTGATATGAAAATTCAATTGGAAATAAATAGTATTATAGTTGATGATCCACAAGTTGTATCAAATGAATTTAACGAATATTTCCTAGGTATTGTTGACAAATTGGGGTTAAATAGTTCTGTATCTCAGAATTTTCTTTCACTGGACTATAAAAATTATTTTCCTAGCAAAAGTGAAGTAAAATCTTTTTTTCTAGATGAAGTAAGGCCGGAAGAACTCTTGGCTGCAATAACTAGTTTAAGAAATAACAAAAGCCCAGGAATAGATGGTGTAAGTTCAAATGTAATAAAGGAGGTTTTAGATAAAATTTTGGGTGTCTTATCATATATAATTAACTTTAGCTTTCAAAGCGGGGTTTTTCCAACACAATTAAAAAAAGCTGTTGTAATACCAATCTTCAAAAGTAGCTCTAAATTAAATTGTAATAACTACCGACCTATATCCTTGTTGTCTTGTTTTTCTAAGATTTTTGAGAAGGTAATGAAACAAAAATTAATAAAATATTTCCATTCAATAAATTTCTTTAGTAGTAATCAATTTGGATTCAGAGTAAAACTTAATACTGAACACGCTTTATTAAATTTTTTGCAAAATGTTTATGATGGCTTAAATGAGGGAAAAAGTGTTAGTGGTCTATTCCTGGACATGCTATTTGTTGGAGAGACAACAGTGTGTGAAAATTGATTCTGTATATAGTGAAATGGGAGTAATTAAGAGCGGGGTTCCGCAAGGTTCAGTTCTTGGTGCAATTTTATTTATTATTTATATAAATGACCTATGTGATGCAAGATTTCATGGCAAACTGACATCTTTTGCTGATGATACTGCTCTGTGCTATGCAGAAAATAATTGGGAATTGGTTAAATTGGCAATGAATAATGATCTCAACGCACTGCAGTGGTGGTTTACTGTGAATCACATGCTGCTGAGTGCTGAAAAAACTAAATTTATTAATTTCAATCTTAGAAATCATGTTAACTTTTATAATAAAATTGTATACCATTGCACATATTGTATTGAAGAGCAGAGGATGTGTATACAAAAATGTGCAGCTGTGGGACAGACCATTAATATAAAATATTTGGGTGTGTATTTAGATAGTGAAGTTAGCTGGAAAGTGCACATTATAAAATTAAAAAATAAAATCAATAGTGTTTTGAGATATTTTTACTTTTTAAAATATTTGACAACTGAAAGAGTTTTGCGTATTTTGTACTTTTCCCTGGTGCAGAGTCGATTAGAATATGGGATAATTTTTTGGGGTAATGCGTACGAAACTCACCTTAATTCCATCAGTGTCCAGCAGAAGCATTTAGTACGATTAATCTCTTATAAAGGTAAATTTGAACCATCTCGTCCCCTCTTTACTGATAAAAAAATACTACCATTGAAGTATCTATTTGTTTTTAAAGTGTTAATGATGTTTTATACTAGAAGTGGAAACAGGCCTCCCAATGAAAATTTATATAGAAATAAACTTAGAAATGCAGAAAAATTCGTACTACCAAGACCACATAACATGTCTTTTACCAGAACCTTTAGCTTTATTGCACCAAAAATATTCAATATATTGCCTGATAAGCTCAAAAATTCAAATAGCGTAAATACTTTTTCAAACAATTTAAAGAAATGGCTTTTCAGTTTAGAAGACATTAATTTTTTGTTTTTAATCATAAAATAGATGTAGGTTAAATTCAAGTTAAATGATGTAGGGTTAGGTTAAAGGATTAGTTGTACAGATAAAGGCGCACTATGGCTAGCTTTGCCACACAGGGACTAAGCATTGCATGCTATGAGCTTTGACGGCACCTGGGGAGACCAACTCCAGAGGCAAGTCTCTGGGGAGGTGCCATCAGCCGCCTGGTGGTGAAGTGCGGTGCGCAGTTTGAGAGCCTCTAACCAAAGTTAAGTTTCGGATGTATTTTATTTTCTTTTAGTTAAATCTTTAGGCACACTTGATTCTGTAGACCGTTTTTGTTTATCACGTTTTGTTTATTTTATCTGATCGCTGTTTATAATTTTGGTTATTTTGAAGGAAAGGAACCTCCAAACAGGCTATGCCTTGGAGGCCCTACATTTTCTCCAAATTTGTTTAACTGCACATAATTTATAAATAAAAGTAAATGTAAATTGAATATAGTTGTTTTAAATTAAAAATTACTTGTATATACCTTTTTGTGAAATAGTGAAGCTGTATTAGTTTATTAATTCCTGTTTTATTTATAGAGACAATCAAAAGGAGGCAGATTTAAGAGGATAATTTGAGTATTGTTTATTTTGTTTTGTGTAGATTATTTTAATTATTATATATGTTTAATTATATATTTTGAGGACAAAATCAATCAACAGGAAAATGTTTGCATATTAGAAATACTCTGTAACATGTTTAATTGGAGAAAATAAATCATTCTTATTCTTATTATATATTATCAAAAGCCTTACTAAGATCTACGAAAACAGAACACACTACCTTCTTACTCTCAAAAGCGAGAAGAATTTCATTTACAATTGTTTCTACAGCTTGGACTGTAGACCTCCCAGGGATAAACCCAAACTAAGATGAACTAAACATGTTGTATGTATTGAAGAATTGTAAAGTTTGATTTTAGCGAATTTCCCCTATAGGGAAGAAGCTATTACCGTAGGCATGGTAAGACCTAGGCCTAGATCATGATAACTTTTCGTTTTGAGGAACCCAGATGCCAAAAACACCATTAGTTTGAAACTGTATATATATATATCGTGTCCGTCAGCACGATAATTCTCGTAAAATTCATCCAATTTTGACTAAATTTGGTATATACGTGTAAAGCAGCATTTGTGACTTTTAAGTTCGAAAACCAGACAGATCGACCTATCCAAAGGGGTATTTTGGGGGGTTTTATACCCCAAAAATGGGTTTTTTGAGCTTTTTACATATAATTGTTGAAAAATTCAAATTTTAATTTTTTCCATTGGAATCAGCTTAGAAAGACACACAATTTGGTGTTTTGAACATTGCTCTTTGTCAAATGGTTACAAAGATATTGAAAGTGCTAAACACAGTACGTTGTCCAATGCTATTCTTATGGAGAATAAGATAAATTGTATATCTCGCTTATTTATGAACTTTTCTTGATGAAACTTGGTATATTGCTTCATATCGTTGTGGTCTATTGATATTTGCACTAAAAAACATTTTTCGGCTGATAGTTCCCGTAGCAGCAAACCTGCGTACTCAGCCCCATTTCATTCTTATGGAGAATAAGTAACGTGTTATCTCCCTTAATTACGAACATAAATTAATAAAATTTGGTATGTGGCTTTACCTACTTGAGTTATATTGATATTTGTATAAAACCCCATTTTTTGTGTTCCTTGCTTCAGCAAACCTGCATACTCAGCCGCCATGTTATTCTTAAAATCGTTTATTTATGAATGTATGTTGAAACTTTATATGTGGCTTTATGTGGTATTAAGATACATATATATGCATTGAAAATTCGCTGAGTACGCAGGTTTGCTGCTACGGGGGTATTTAATAAAAGCTTCAACAACTTTATCAAATATTGGTACCAACGAAATTGGCCTATAACTTGAAGGATTATCTTTGTCATTTTTCTTATAAAGAGGTACTGTTTTAGAAATGTTCCATAAAGTTGGGAAAACACCTGAATTAAAAATGGTATTTGCAATATATGACAGGGGAAAAGAAATTTCAGAAATGATATTTATTTTTAAGAACATAATTAGATATGCCAAAATAGTCTTCACTTTTTGAGTTGTTAAAATTTTGAATAATGCGTATGACGTCATTTGGTCTTACTTGTGAAAAAATAAATAACTGGTCACCACAATTACAATTTCTAAGTGGAGCTGTTAGCAGTTATTGTGCATTATTTAGGTTGCTTTGTGATGAAATATTTTGGGAACTATATATAGAAAAAAAATCGTTAAATACATTACATTAGCTGGTATGTTTGGAAGGATATTATTTCTCAAATTTACCCCAATTTCACCTTTAATTATGGACCAGGCAGCCTTACATTTACTGTCTGAACCTAATATATATTTTTCATTAAAATCTATTTTAGCCAATCCAATTTCTTTTCTGTAAAAATACCTTGCTCTTGTAAACATTTTTTTATGTTCAGGACCTAAACATGATCTGTCTCTGAGAACCATAACCAAATCCCTAATCCTAGCAAGCTTAGGTGTAAACCACTTAGTTTTATTGTTATTGTTCTTAAATTTAGATTTTAGCTTAATTTTAATTGGGCAAGTATTATTAAAGTATGAAATAAACCTATTGGAAAATAGTGTACACATTTCATCCACATTTATACTGCTACTGCAAATATCACTCCAATTTTCAGTTGATAGCTTATGTCTAAAGTTATTCAGATTATCAGTGCCTAGTTTTCTAAAAGTAATTTTCGTGTTACATTTCCCCCCTAACATTTTACCTTGTGCATTGTTGATTGGAGCCATCTGTTCTTAACCATAAAATATTATGATCAGCAATGCAAGTTTGTACAACATTTTTCTCCAATACAGAACTGTTATAATGGGTAATTATATTATCTATGCATGAATTTTTTTTAGTACTGTGTGAAAACAAACAGTATGCGTCATAAGATCTTAGCATATTAATTAGTGTATGTACAATGGGTTTATATTTTCTTATGTCTATATTAAAATCACCAAAAATAAAGAACTTTTCTTTAACAACCAAGCAGCTTTCCAACCAAGCCAATTTTTCCAAGCAATTTTTCTAACAAGTAGTTCTACTAGTAGGTAACTAGTAGTTACCTGACAGCAGCCTCTTGATCCTCACAGTCCATGTACCACCAAGCCCCACTGCGGCCGCAGCTTACTCCGTCGTTGATGTCGTTGTCTCTGTCAGAGGCAGAGAACTTGTACACGTGCCCTCTAAGAGAGTCCCCTGAGGATGAGACTTGTTACTACGTTTTGAATTTAAGTTCACTTCTCGTTGTAACTACCGTTGGTATACTGCAACTTTACTTCACCTTATTTAATCATTTTATAAACCATTCCAAATTATTATAAGTATATACTCATATCAATATTAATGAATGCCTCAGTAAGTGTCATCAGTGTCACGCTAATGTGCTGTGTTTAAGCACATCTGCACCCAGTTGTTCGCTTTTTAGATATACTTTTAAACGAGCTTTTTTATTTAAAGTGTTTCTGTTTTGATAAAATATATGGTTCTATACTAGCTCTTTTCTAATATTGTCATAGATTAATGAAAACAGCCCGATGTGATTTACTGTAAATTAATTAATGGTCGTCAAAACAAGCAAACGAGGTATAGTCCAGCAGCTGACAACACTTCTGTGTGCAAACACCCGCACAGAGAAAATTCCTGCTGAACTAGTTAGTTGGGTGTATAGGGAGGTAAAAAAACTTGGGTGGACATTTTCTAACTCCCACGTTTTCTCAGGATGACGTCATTCAAAATGGCCGCCATTTCTTCCGATTTCCTGCATGGATTTACTAAAGCTAGAACCAATCTGGAAAGATCAGGCCGAGAATATGTGAAATTTATTTCTAAGTATTTCCCGAATACAGAAATACTATTGTTTTTTAAATCCCATAACAGGTATTCCGCCCTTTTGGACAAATATCCGCCATTTTGAATTTATATAAGCCTTTATTTAAAAGCACATTGTAAGGCTCCGAATTAACGTAGAATGACAATTGTGATTTTATTTTACTGTCCGTTAAATTTACTATAAGGAAATATAAGGTGATATACAACTTAACTGAGTAAAAGGTGTTTTATTTATATAGTAATTAAAGAAATACTAATTTTCCAGATAGTTTGTTAAGCACTGTGGGCTTGATGAGGGGTATATTCAGTTTATAACTGTGCAGGCATACTCGTAATATTATATGAGCTTTTACAATGTTAACAGTGTTATTTTAGCCAGTTTAGTTCCTCTGAAATTAATAATGGGTCCAGAGGGCGGGAGGCTGAGTGAGGCGAGGCCAGTTGTTGTCGGCGCCGCGCCGCGTTGGCAGTCGTAGTGAGGCTGAGCAGTAACTGAAGTGTTAAAGATACAATATGGAAATGATGATGTATAACTACAGTTTGAAATCAAATAATACTTGGGGAATATAAGTTCCTAGTCTTTAATGATATGATCAACCTCATTCGGTTGATAAACATTATAAATAACCCAGGCAAATGGAAGATTTACCTGGGAGGTTTCGTGGGAGTCTTGTTTTTTGCCGTTTCTTAAGTACTTTTGGCTGCTGAATCCGAATTTAAACTGTGCCTAGATATATAATTGCCGCTAAAGCCGCCATTTTGAAAAAAACGTGAAAATGAGACTAAAATCCAGTTTTGTTGAAATATCTCGTTTACCGTTTGTTATGCAGCCTAATGTGTCCAGAACTAAATTAAAGACGAAGAAATAGCAAAAAAACTTTGAATTTTATCAGTTTTGTGATGCGACGCACAATAACGTCGCTAGAGAGCACCGCGTTTTGCTATAAATTTCTAATTTCACTCTACACCCGTGGTCCACAATTTTCTTTTGCAGATTACGCCGTACTGCGTCGGTTTACGAGCAAAACGCAAAGGACCTATATTAAATTATACAAAATCAGCTACCATATGATACTTTTTGCGTTAATTTTGAAACATGTTTAACGGTTTTGTATGCGGTTTTGTTACATTGTAAGGGCAAGTCGTCAAGTTCAGAAAATCTTGTGTATTATTTTTAATTTTTAAACAATTTAAAAAAACAACCTATGAGAGTTACAATGGACAATGTTGTTACGTTTAGTTTGTTCAACAGCTTAATAACCAGTTGACGTAGGGCTATTTTTTTCAAGTATTAAATTGATTGTTTTTTTTTAATCTGAGTTTAATTATGTCAATTATATTTTTTTCATGTAAACTTTTAAACAAACTTAATTTTAGGTAACCTAGATCTGACTACGCTGAATAAGAAATAAGTTTTTTCTTATAGGAGAAACTCGCTATTAAATAAAGCCACGTTTTATTTATTTGGGTTATACAAATATTTCCTAGTTACTAATCGTTACAGGTATCGTAAAAAAAAAAACTCTCCCAAACCCTGCCCAAAACTGAGCATAGACCATATGGCTTTAGGGATAAGGAATAGAGAAGGGCTGGCCCAGCTTACGGCATGAATTGTAACGCGCACAGGATTGATTGGAGGGGTGGGATTGTGATGTCATTGTAGTGGCACCACGCCTGTCAGGCACCAGTAAAACCGCTCTCTACTTAAATAATAATTATAAAAACAAGAATAAAAGTGTACCCCTTCACTCTATGGGGATAGCTTTAAAAAACAATCAGTTTAATACTTGAAAACATAGGCCTACGTCAATTGTTTATTAAGCTGTTGAACGAACTAAACGTAACAACATTGTCCATTGTAATTCTCATAGATATAGGTCGAACTTTATATTACATTGTTTATTTTTTGAACATTTAGTGACTAAGTATGGTAGGGTCTATTTTGATTCATCTTGGCAAGATGCTGTATAGAATATTGAGGCATATATATATTTATACTTTGAAGTTGCTTAGAAGGTCCTACACAGATTTTCCGCGTCGGGGTTGTTTTTTTACATTGTTTAGAAATAAAAAATAATACACAAGATGTCCTGAACTTGACGACTTGTCCTTACAATGTAACAAAACGGCATACAAAACCGTTAAACTTGTTTCAAAATTAACGCAAAAAGTATCATATTGTAGCTGATTTTGTATATTTTAATATAGGTCCTTTGCGTTTTGCTCGTAAACCGACACAGTACGGCGTAATTTGCAAAAGAAAATTATGGATCACGAGTGTAGAGTGAAATTAGAAATTTATAGCAAAACACTGTGCTCTCTAGCGACGTTATTGTGCGTCGCATCACAAAACTGATAAAGTTCAAAGTTTTTTGCTATTTCTTCGTCTTTAATTTAGTACTGGATACATTAGGCTGCATAACAAACGGTAAACGAGATATTTCAACAAAACTGGATTTTAGTCTCATTTTTCACGTTTTTTTCAAAATGGCGGCTTTAGCGGCAATTATATATCTAGGCAAAGTTTAAATTCGGATTCAGCAGCCAAAAATACTTAAGAAACGGCAAAAAACAAGACTCCCACGAAACCTCCCAGGTAAATCTTCCATTTGCCTGGGTTATTTATAATGTTTATCAACCGAATGAGGTTGATCATATCAATAAAGACTAGGAACTTATATTCTCCAAGTATTATTTGATTTCAAACTATAATTTTACATCATCATTTCTGTATTGTATCTTTAACACTTCAGTTACTGCTCAGCCTCACTACGACCGCCAACGCGGCGCGGCGCCGACAACAACTGGCCTCGCCTCACTCAGCCTCCCGCCCTCTGGACCCATTATTAATTTCAGAGGAACTAAACTGGCTGAAATAATACTGTTAACATTGTAAAAGCTCATATAATATTACGAGTATGCCTGTAGAGTTATAAACTGAATATACCCCTCATCAAGCCCACAGTGCTTAACAAACTATCTGGAAAATTAGTATTTCTTTAATTACTATATAAATAAAACACCTTTTACTCAGTTAAGTTGTATATCACCTTATATTTTCTTATAGTAAATCTAACGGGCAATAGAATAAAATCAAAATTGTTATTCTACATTAATTTGGAGCCTTACAATGTGCTTTTAAATAAAGGCTTATATAAATTCAAAATGGCGGATATTTGTCCAAAATGGCGGAATACCAGTTATGGGATTTAAAAAACAATAGTATTTCTGTATTAGGAAGATACTTGGAAATAAATTCCACATATTCTCGGCCTGCTTTTTCCAGATTGGTGGTGGTGGTTCTAGTTTTAGTAAATCCATGCAGGAAATCAGAATACAAGGCGGCCATTTTGAATGATGTCATCCTGAGAAAACGTAGGGGTTAGGAAATGTCCACCCAAGTTTTTTTACCTTCCTATACACCCAACTAACTAGTTTTGCAGGAATTTTCTCTGTGCGGGTTTTTGCACACAGAAGTGTTGTCAGCTGCAGGACTAGTGAATATTCATTAAAAGTGATAGTGACTGTAGTGTTAAAGAGCGTGATTTGTTGGTTTTGGTCCATGTTAATAAGAGATGATAAGTACAATATGTACCTGCAGTGCCGTGGTAGTTGCCCAGTGAAGTGATGGTGTATTCTTGATCCGAGTTGCCAACAGCGAACTGTTCATAATAAGCCCAGGCTGAGTCGCCATTGTGGTCTCTCAGGGACACCAGGAGGTCATTCACCTGAATACACATTGCCTCTCAGTATTAACTACCATTCTCAAGAGTTTTGAATTTCAGAGTATGCAATAATTTGCATCTATATCAAACTATCTAAACCGTTGAGATGTGTATAAATTGTGTTTTTAACCCCTTATTAAATTTAAACAATCTTAAGTTTAATTTCACTTGTCTAGATTAGACTGTTTTTATATTATTCATGTGCAAGGACTGATTATTTGATTAATTTTGTTGATCAATCTAAAGTAATTTTGCACAAAATACTACCCACTGTATTTATTACCTATCATAGCTCTGTGCTTTGCTGGTATTGGATCGCAGAATGAAAAAAGAATGAAAAAGTCAAACTCCCTTTTTGAAGAATTTTGGGAGTTTTAATATATCTTGTGAAGCACACCTTTTCCCCTAACCCACTTGATTATTAAATATTTTGTAGTTAAATTTGTTCATCGCCTTTATATTTATAAACCATTAATTTAATATGTTAATAATAAATCCTTTCCATCTTTTGATAAGTTACTTTTTTATTTTTAAAATCTAAAATTGTTGGTCCATTAAGTTGAGTAGTGGGAGTATAATGGTGGGTTTTGATTGTTTATGATATGATCTGCTTATCACCTGTTAACCTTTCATCATATTTTCGGTAGTGATATAGTTTACCCTGGCATTAGTGATGAGGTGCAGCTTGTCCAGTCCAAGCCAGAACTCCCTGGTTGCCAAGTTACCAAAACCTGTCTCGAACTCTCGCCACGGCCTCATGAAATCAGTTGAGCCATCTTCTCGCATTTGGAAAACCTATCAAACATCTTGACGATTGATAAAGTCTTTAATTTGAACCCTTTGTAATTGTCTAGTGATTTCCAATAAGCTAAAATTGTAGTTTGCTCAGGGACGTAAACATGCTCAGATTTATTTTTAATTAAATGATGTGCTGAAATTAACTACTTCGTTATGATACAGTGTGCTCATTTTAACTGGACCATTATTGAAATCGGAGAGACATCAAGAGTTACAAAAAACTTAATGTGTGGGACTAGTAAAGCCCTAATAAATCCTAATCATAAATTTGAGTTATCTCATAAGTAAGAATTTGGAATGCGATTTTCCAAAATAGTAACCAATTAAAAATTGTAAATACAAACTTACTGAGAAATTAGCCTAAGTGCAAATTTAAATGTTTTGAAATTTGTGTCTTATTCTTAAACTTAATAAAATATAAGATATGGGGCTACTCATTATCAACTTAATATAACTTAGGACTACTTTTATGAAATATACATTTACTTATTATGTAATCCTAAAACATTATTACTTAAAGTATTTTTTCTCATATTAAATGTATTAGAGATAAAAACTGGAAAGTTTGCTCCTCATCCATAACGTTGTGGAAAAAAATACCAATTGTGTCCCTAAAATTACATTTTATTATTCCAATGAAACTCCTAAGCTAAGTGCTTTTAATTTCTAAACTCCATTTTTACTTTCTCCCCCTATACATAGTATATGGAGAAAGTATTGTTTTCGCAAAAATTTTCGAATTTGAGTTGTTAGTGGAAATATTCGTTTTGGTGCTCCCTGAACCCAAAAAAGTGGTTTTTACGTGATGTCTGTGTGTGTGTGTGTGTGTGTGTGTGTGTGTGTGTGTGTGTGTGTGTGTGTGTGCCTGCATGCGTGCGTGCGTGCGTGCAGAGCTAGAGCCCTAACCTATGGACCGATTTTTATGAAATTTGGTATCTAGGTACTAATCCTCAATATCTCCAGGCGTTTTTTTTATTTTTTTAAATTTTTGATTTTGAAGGGTAATTATCCCCCAAAAATCACCAAAAAACATGTAAAATCTAAATTTCTCAAAAACGGCTCTAACGATTTTGATTATACTTTAGTGGTTTTAAAACTTTAGGTTTCCAACAAAGTGACACCACCTGAACTTCTGAAAAAATTCGGGTTCAGAAATTACAGGACTTAAAACATCCAAAATTCAGTTTTTTGGATTTTTCATAAAAAATCATAAACGTTAAAAAATATTACTATTCACCATTAAAAAGAGCTCAAAAAATAAATAAATTAGTATTTTAAATTACTATTCTACAATTGCTAGTTGTGGAGAAAATTGAAATTTTCATTTAGCGGTAAACGCAGTACGTTGTCCAATGTTATTCTTATGGGGAATACAAAAATAACTATTTCTCTCTTATTTACTGATCAATTTCGTTAAAATTTGATATGCAGGTCAAGTTAGCATTGACCAACAGAGGATGTTCAAAATATGTTGCTATTTAACCCTGGGGGGGCAAGGGGGCATTTCCCCTCTCAAAACCACTCTGTGTAGCAACGTACTTTATAGTGCCTCCCAAAAAGGGATTTGGGTGGATATTTCTGAAAACAACTATTTTAAACAATTTTCTGTATTTTTATCTATACTTCATATTCTATATTTAGTAAATAACAAATATTTTTGTCATTAAAGTTTGGTTAAAAGGGAGAAAGTATGTGTCATTTTTCTGATACCGTTTATTATAAATAAATATCTTAACAAATAGGGCAAGTATTCAAAACTTCTTCGTTGAATGTTAAGTTAATATTGCATGGTGTGACCAAACTTCATAGAAATGGTAAAGTATTATCAGATAATGTCACAGTTTAGAGACTTATTCCCTGAAAGTAATTTAATTGTATGAGCTAGAGACTTTTAAATGTATATTATAAACTATAATAGTGCCTCTCCCAGTTTGTAACCGTGTAAAATACACGGGTAACGTACAGTCCAACCGCCTCCGAGGGAGTCCATGTCACAGAGGGCCATGAAGGGCTGGTGGTAGGGCGACGGCTGTATCAGGTGGACTGCACTGTGGTTGTGTCCTTGGCGGAGGGTGTCCCAGCAGTCACGGGCCAGCCCCGCCGAGCTGTTGGCTACCAGTAGTGGGGGGACGATGGGAGGCGGGGGGCACTGCTCTCGGGGCTGGGCATCCACCAGGGACAGCAGTAGGCTACAAGGGGGGGACAAAATTAATAAGCCTGCTAAAGAATAGTTATTTGTGTATTAAGGGAGTAAAGTTAAACTTTACTCTCTGAGGAGGGAAATTGTTGGTTGGGCGACAATTTTCCTGAGGGTGACAATGTACTTTACGTTTCCCCCTCCCCCCCCAGTACTAATAAATATATACACAATGTATAAACAAACTGTTGTGTTTTGACTTGAAACACACAATTGTAACAAACAAAAGTTGATATAGGTTAATCATTAAACACACAATTATAACTAACTAAAGTTGAATATAGAGTAATCGTTATCTTATTTTGACGATTTACTTTTCGATTGCTTCATTTGCAATATCTGGGGGCGTTGTTAAGTATTCACAATCGTTGTCCATTTTCGTTGCGTAATGCGTAATATAAATGGATAGCGCCTTGCAAAGCTAATATGAGCCGAAAACTGTGCCGTCATTAATGCCGCTGGTAGGCAAAAGAGTCTATATTCGTGAGACCCCGATGTCAGACGACAAAACAGCGCTTCATTCAAACTGACATTCATATCACAAAAAACTGCGATAATTATTATATCTTTACAAATAATTTTACAGATTTAAATGGTGAATCGAACAACATGCATTACAGTTGTAAATACCCCCGTAGCAGCAAACCTGCGTACTCAGCGAATTTCCAATGCATATATATGTATCTTAATACCACATAAAGCCACATACCAAGTTTCGTCAGTATACATTCATAAATAAACGATTTATGACATTTTAATTATTCTCCATAAGAATAACATGGCGGCTGAGTATGCAGGTTTGCTGAAGCAAGGAACACAAAAAATGGGGTTTTATACAAATATCAATATAACTCATTTAGGTAAAGCCACATACCAAATTTCATTAATTTATTTTCATAATGAAGGCAGATAACACGTTACTTATTCTCCATAAGAATAACATGGGGCTGAGTACGCAGGTTTGCTGCTACGGGAGCCTTGGGTAAAAGATGTTTTTTGAGCAAATATCAATGGTCCACAACCAGATGAAGCCGTATACCAAGTTTCGTCAGTATACGTTCATAAATAAGCGATATATAACATTTTTATTTTCCTCCATAAGAATAACATTAGACAACGTACTGTGTTAGGCACTTTCAATATCTCGGTAACCAATTGACGTAGAGAAATGATCAAAATACCAAATTGTGTGTTTTTTTAAGCTGAATCAAATGGAGAAAAATAAAATTTGACTATTTCCAAAATTATATGTAAAAAATTCGAAAAACCCATTTTTGGGGTACAAAACCCCCCCAAAATACCCCTTCGGATAGAGCGATCTGGCTGGTTTTCGAACTTAAAAGTCATAAATGTTGCTTTACACGTTTATACCAAATTTCATCAAAATCGGATAATTTTTACGAGAGTTATCGTGCTCACGGACACACATATATATATATATATACAGTTTCGAACGAATGGTGTTTTTGGGGTCTGGGGACCTCAAAACGAAAAGTTATCATGGTCCTGGGCCTAGGTCTTACCATGCCGACTACGGTAATAGCTTCTTCCCTATAGGGGAAATTCGCTAAAAGTAATGTAAATAATTTTAATAATGAAATAAACACAGGATGTTTTTAGTTTGAATATAGAATGAGGTAAAAATGTAGTAAGAGAGGAACTATTTTATTTTTAGCGAATTTCCCCTATAGGGAAGAAGCTATTACCGTAGGTGGCATGGTAAGACTTAAGCCCAAGACCATGATAACTTTTTGTTTTGAGGTCCGCAGATGCCAAAAACACCATTCGTTCAAATTTATATATATCTATATATATATGTGTGTGTGTGTGTGTGTGTGTCCGTTACCGCAATAACTTTTGAAAGAAACGCCGGATTTTGATTAAATTTGGCACAAATGTGTAGAGTAACATTTATGACTTTAAGTTTGAAAACCAGATTGATCGGACTATGGGAAGGGGGTTTTATGGGGGTTTTAAATTGTTCAAAAATCAGTTTTTTGAATTTTTCCCCCTACAATTTTAAAAACACTCAATTTTAGTTTTAACCATTTTATAGAGCTTAAAAAAACAAATAATTTGGTATTTTGAATCACTAACCTAGGTTAAGTGGTTGCGGAGAAAATCCAAAAAAACGTGTTCATAAAATCTCCCATGTTAATCTTATGGTAAAATGGTTTTTACTTTTCCTCAATTAATTTTACTGTAAACTTCACATTTACTTTTACCAATCAGTTTAGCTCTGCAAAACAATCATTTTGGTGTTTAAATTGTGATTCTACGTCCAACCGTTGCCGAGTAATTCAAAGTGCTAAACACAGTGTGTTGTCCAATGTTATCCTGATGGAGAATATTTAAAATTTTATCTCTATTATTAATGAATGAATATTGATGAAACTTGGTATGTGGCTTCACCTAGTACTGGTATATTGATATTTGCACAAAAAATTGATTTTTTGTTGATTATCCTCTTAGCAGCAAACCTGCATCCTCATCCCTGTTATTCTTATGGAGAATAAGTAAAGCTTTATATCTCCCTTAATTATGAACATAAATCATTAAAACTTGGTATGTAGCTTCACCTGGTTGAGTTGTATTGATAATTGCAAAAAAAACATATTTTCATCTTCCTTGTTGCAGCAAACCTGCGTTCTCATCCCTAATGTTATTCTTATGGAGAATGAATAAAATGCTATAAATCACTTAGTTATTTATGTATTTTTACGAAACTTGGTAAGTGGCTTTATGTGGTAGTAAGAAATATATTCATGCATAGGAAATTCGCTGAGTACGCAGGTTTGCTGCGACGGGGGTATTTGGTCAGGTAAAAACTGTCAGAGAGAAAATTGTAGATAACATTCTAAAGTTTATTTTTTATTTGAACAATGTTTTAGTAAGATTAGCCGTTCTGTATAACCTTTTTTTAAGAGTGGATTTCGTGGAAGAGCGCGACAAACCGAATTCAAGGTGCGGCAGACTCGGAAAAACAGAATGATCCAGACTGTGGAATTATTTTAGGGATTTGGAATAGTTCTCTACCAAATATTAATTCATTTACCGACTAGATAACATATTAAATTCCTATTTTTATTAATTCTTATCTTTATATCTAATTCTGTAAGCAAAATTTTGAAGTCAAAATTGTGGGAATTTGGCAGATTGCAGGATGATCGGAGACGGCTCAAATTTAAGGTTTTGATCCCAGGGACTCGGAGAAAACAGCAGTGTTTCTAAAAAGTTACCAGCAAACAAGAAATAACATAAACATTTCCCATAAGAAAAGCAAGTCTCAAAACTGTAACGACAAGGTTTATAATATTGTTAACGCTTCTTTATTTATTTAATCTTAATTTAATTGTTTTCTAAATTAGCAGGTAGGCAAGTGGTTAGACACAATGAAAGCCAATATCCATAAACAAATAAAACCAATTTAAATAATACAAATAAATAACTACCGGTATTAGTGTTTACTTTTTATGTTTCGTTAAAACGTTGACTATTTTTTTTACAAAACGATTTTTTTATATATTTGAACACATTACAAATAAAGATAAATACCCCCGTCGCAGCAAACCTGGATCCTCAGCGAATTTCCAATGGAGATATAAATGTCTTAATATTACATAAAGCCACTTACCAAGTTTCATAAAAATATATTCACAAATAAGCGATATATGCAATTTTAATTATTCTCCATAAGAATAACTTTAGGGCTGAGTACGCAGGTTTGCTGCAACAATGAACACAATAAATGGGTTTTTACACTAATATCAATAGAACTTAACTAGGTGAAGTCGTATCCAGTTTTTATTCATTTATGTTCATAATTAGGAGAGACATAGCATTTAATTATTCTCTATAAGAATAATAAAGGGGGTGAGTACGTAGGTTTGCTGCTACATTGTTGGCAAACCATTGTTTTTTTGAGCTACTATCAATAGACCATAACCAGATGAAGCTGTATAATAAGTTTCGTAAGTATACGTTCATAAATAAGCGAGATATAAAATTTTTCTTTTCTTTTCTTTTGTCTTTTATTTATACCATTAGATTCTTTAATATGTAATCTTTCCATATATATAGCTTTTAAAATATTAAGAGTGTTAGTAGACGGTCACAGCGAGACATAATTCAAGTTAATTTAACATGGCGCAGCGGCCAGCTCGAGCCTTTTTGCCACCCAGCGGACTCGGGGACTGGCACGGTTTTTGTCCATTGAGAGCACTATCCATTTATATTTCATCCGAAGTAATAACTAACCTCAGAGCTAGGAACGTTAATTGCAGCGAAGTATCAGCTGAGTATTCTGTTCCGCTTCCGTTATAGCTACAGCGTTGCCAGTTTTCCACTGCACTGTGTTGCCAGATTGTCATTGTTATTCTTATGGGCTTATTTTGTCTCACACGGGAGTCAAAGTACTTTTTGTCTCCCACGGGAGACAAAGTAGCACTTTACTCGTTCATTACAAGGAGTAAAATTCAACTTTACATAGTAGGTAGGAAAAAAAAGGATTTCCCTAATTTTTACCCATCGAACCATTACGTCTAGGTTATTATCAAACACCTCTAAACTATGGTTGTTTACTCACTGGCTAGCACAAAAGAAAATGGTGCAGAATATTGTATTTTCCGTGTTGCATTTTCCAATTAAATAATGCAGGAAACACGAGTTGTTATTAAACTAGTTGTAACCATGTTATATGTTTAACTTATAAACATTGTCCACTATTGCAAACAGTTACCTGGTATTGAGGGCAGCTGCTTTGGCACTGGCACTAAAGGTTCGTCCAACCTCTTGAATTTGGTTACTGACTCTGCGCAGCATCAGATTGATTTGATTAATTTTGTTTTCTATCTCTAGTAGTCGTTCTTGCTGTTTAATTTCTACAAAAGATTTTTTTAGTTTTTATAATTTTCCTTCCATAAAATAAGTCTTACTACACAATTCCCTAAAATCAAATAAGGGTGTTGGTGGCCTTTTATATGAACAGATTTTAATTTTGATTTGTAGCTACTTTACACATTGGACTCCCATTATTTATTATTTTGAAATTTAAGGCAATGGACCTAAGGTTTGTTTGGAATTATCAGTTAGTGGCTGATAACATACATTAAAGCATAGTTGTTGTTGGCATTAAAACGGAGGAAGGTGTAAATAATACCCCCGTCGCAGTAAACCTGCATACTCAGCAAATTTCCAATGGAGATATAAATGTCTTAATACTACATAAAGCCATTTACCAAGTTTCATAAAAATATATTCACAAATAAGTAGGGGTCTGCGGTGCACCGAAAAAACGGTACCGGTACGGTACACAACTAATTACCGTACACAACTAATTACCGTCATCGGTTCGGTACAGAACATAACCCCGGTACAGATTCGGTACTACAGTTTATTGCTTCAAACAATAAACAGAGATAAGCTAAACAATGTTTAACAAAATAAGTGGTTTAAATAAGACCGACTCCTATTTATAACTAGTCATTTCCTTTAAGGAAAACAAGTCCCAAAACTCGTAGGAAAAGAGACGTTGACAGGTGTTATTTATAGCTGAACAAGAATGGAGATAAGAAAGGTGGGCAAGGGGAGTGGGGAGTAGCTGGGTAGGGTCGCAAAAAATGTCCTTGAAGACAAGAAAGGTTTAGACTAGGAAAGCGTGAGGGGTAAGGGGGGGGAGGTAATTAGCTTTAAATCAGTTGTTTGTCAACAATATTCCTAGGGTGAGTGGCTATAAATCAGTTGTTTGTCAACATCATTCCTAGAGTGAGAAAAGGAATACCTACTATCTTTTAAATCGCTTTCGTTCTCCATTATGATTTCAAATTAAACTGCTTTTATTTATGTATTATTATTATTGTTATTGAAGTATACTTGTTAAATTTTTAAATTATATTAAAAAAGGTTTAAAAAATGGTTGAAAACTAATTCAAAAATAGCCACTAACTTGATAAATTTCAAATGGTAGCATAAATTTGTTATTTTTTACTGTGCTGTGAAATTTGTACATACATATATCTGTTATATGTTAGATTATCTTGGGTGGTTTTGGAAAATTCAACTAAAATTTATTATTAACAATAACCTAAATTTATTTTTTGATAAGGTTAATAGCTAATTATTTCAAATATGATATAGGCAAATTAACATTATATAAAACTGTCTTACTTTTATTACTTTATTTATTTATTTTTCAGTTTTTCATGGTACTTATGTTTAAATAAATGTACTGTAATATTTGTTATGGACTTCAATTTTGAATTTAGTAATGTAATTAAGTAATTTTAGAATTATTTTGATTTTAATCTTCAGTATTTATTGGTCTAATTTTCTAATTTATAATTTCTTTTAGTTTCACATCATACATAGTTTTATTTAAGTTATCTGATTTTACTTTGTATTAATGATACAATAATCTCCCAATGCAACAAGAATTGTAATTATAAAACTTTGGTTTTTGTTGTTTGTATGAATTAAACCAATAGTTTTTATTTATATTGAAATCAATATAATTAATCAGTTAGCAACTTATGCAATTGATTGATTTTCAAGTAATTTTTGAATTTATTTCTCATGATTATTTCAAGAACTTGCATTAATACCTAATAATAACAATGTTAAAATGTAATACTCCGAAGATGCAGGTTTTAAAAATATTTTTATCTTTAGTATAGTTATTTATTTGTTTAATCAAATTAATAATAATAATTGTATATAACCTTAATTATTACTCAATAATTTGTTTATGATACATTCAAATTAATAACTAAATTAGTATATATGACGGTACATTGTACCGTACCGAATTTGTACCGAGAACCGAGGTACAAAATGTTTTACCGTACCGATCTGAAATTGTTGGTACCGCAGACCCCTACAAATAAGCGATATATACAATTTTAATTATTCTCCATAAGAATAACATTGGGGATGAGTACATAGGTTTGCTGGAATAAGTATCATCAACAATTATTGGTTTCTATGCAAAAATCAATATAATCAACTAGGTGAAGCCACATACCTAGTTTCATCAATATACATTCATATATAAGCGATATATCCCATTTTGATTAATCTCCATAAGAATAACATGGGGAATGAGTAAGCAGGTTTGCTGCAACAAGGAACACACAAAATGGGTTTTTATGCTAATATCAATATAACTCTTATATTTCATCCTTATAGGTGGTCAAGTGGTTCGTCTGCAATCAGTTTAAAACACCTTACGTGAGACACCCTGTATAATCAATCAACTGAGTAAAACTTGTGATAAATATTAAAATTACACACCAAGTTTCGTCACTATACGTTCATAAGTAAGCGAGATATAAACATTTTCTTTTCCTCCATAAGAATAACATTAGACAACGTACTGTGTTTAGCACTTTCAATATCTCGGTAACCAATTGACGTAGAGGAATGATGAAAATACTAAATTAAACACACAAAATGGGTTTTTATGCTAATATCAATATAACTCTTATATTTCATCCTTATAGGTGGTCAAGTGGTTCGTCTGCAATCAGTTTAAAACACCTTACGTGAGACACCCTGTATAATCAATCAACTGAGTAAAACTTGTGATAAATATTAAAATATTTCAACTAGTATACCAGTTTTCATTCATTTATGTTCATAATTAAGGGAGACAGAGCATTTAATTATCCTCCATAAGAATAACATGGGGGCTGAGTACGCAGGTTTGCTGCTACGGGAGCCTTTGGCAAAAAAAAATTTCTTTAGCATATATCAATAGACCACAACGAGATGAAGCTGTATACCAAGTTTCATCACTATACGTTCATAAGTAAGCGAGATATAAACATTTTCTTTTCCTCCATAAGAATAACATTAGACAACGTACTGTGTTTAGCACTTTCAATATCTCGGTAACCAATTGACGTAGAGGAATGATGAAAATACTAAATTTTGGTTTTTTTAAGCTGAATCCAATAGTGAAAACTAAAATTTGACTATTTCAAAAATTATGTGTAAAAAATTCAAAAAACCCATTTTTGGGGTACAAAATCCCCCCAAAATACCCTTTCAGATAGAGCGATCTGGCTGGTTTTCGAATTCAAAGTCATAAATGTTACTTTACACGTTTATACCAAGTTTCATCAAAATCGGATCATTTTTACGAGAGTTATCGTACTCACGGACACACATATATATACATTCTATATATATATATACACACACAGTTTTGAACGAATGGTGTTTTTGGAGTCTGCGGACCTCAAAACGAAAAGTTATCATGGTCCCGGGCCTAGGTCTCACCATGCCAACTACGGTAATAGCTTCCCTATAGGGGAAATTCACTAAAATTTACTACCACTCATACTACAGCCGCAAACTTATCTGATATAGGAATGTCGATAATTACTATCTATTTAAATATGATATTAAAGTAAATTTTAACATTTTTTACAAATCAAAAATTTAATAATCCTAATGAAAAGCACATTTTTATGATATATTGGCTTGGACTCCACAAGTTGAATTTTTTATTTTAAAACTAGAGAAGTCGCACATGATCTTTTTGACCAGGTTTAAAAAACTAATTTTTCGTTCAAAATTAAAATTTTACTTTAATTCAGTTGTACAAATATTGTAAGTCTGTACAATTGCTGACCTTTTTAAATGATATTTAGGTACTGAAATACCCGTTTGAAACAAATCTGTTTGTTTATTTATGCATGTAAATTATAATTTAAATTGATCAACAAAGATATAAACATTAAACATTTAAACAAAGATATAAAAATGTTGCATTTTAAAAATATTTGTTAAATAGTATGTAATAAATAAAAATTATGTTAAAGGAAGTGAAACATAAAATTAGTATAAACATGTAAAATATGTATTTTAAATTTTGGAAAACCTGTTTCAGAAATAAACCAAATAACTTTCAAAGATGTATTATAACTAAAAAAAAAAAACTGTGGAAAGTGTGTCACGTTGTTCTTGGAATGATGAACCTGAGGTACAGTTGCGGCTGACTCTGCTGACAGCCACAAAATATACCAACCTGGTCTTTTAGACCGCTATGCGAGCTTTCGCGGGTTTAGTAAAAAATACTACTAAAACATTTAAACTTACGATTTAATGGTTCCTTTCAAAATTACATGTTCCCAACATAATGAAAAATATATAGCTGTATTTTTAACCACTTTTACTTATAATAAATAAGTAATATACATTTTTCTATTTTTAGTTTTCTTGGATGTAGAAACTTGAAAATATATGTTTACTTCTTCAACATGGGGTTAAAATAAAATGTGCAATAATAAAAAGTCAATATTAATAAGTAAACTGCAATACTAGTTGATAGGTTTGAAGTGTACCGGCCGCTCGGCTGTAGTCCCAGTCCTGGCGAAGGTTGTTGAGTTCCTGCCGCAGAGTACCGACTGCCTCCCCCACCGCCCCTCCCCCCCACTCCAGGTCCCTCAGCTCCTGCTGCAGGGCTACCAACTTGGCAATCACTCTCGTCCCTCCCTCACCATCCCTGCACAACACTGTTATGAGTCATGGTGGGACTTGTGTGATCGGGCTGCTAGATGACTAGACTAGGTGTTCCCTTTCATAGTGATATGAAATACTACACTAGCAGAACTGATTCCAAGTAAACTAGATAGTGTTTTAGTATGTTACTGCTGAACTGGTAGTGCCGTAGTTCTAAAGTTTGTGTTTGTAAAATATGGTGGTAGAAAACCAGTACTTTCTCATATGCAAAGCCCTTTTGTGTGAGTGTGATTGTATGAGTATAAACAGCTTTTGTACTATTGAGATCTTGTTATATTTTTATTTTTTAAACACACATTTTATACAGGGTGTCTATAAAAGAACTCCGGGGTTTTAAGACAAAATATTTTAATACAGTAAAAAACGTACATACATGTTTTATACATGATTAGAAAGCTTACATTTTCAAGATTTTTTAACAACTTAGTAAAGTTCAATGTGAGCTCCGTTAGTGGCACGGCACACGTCGAAACGGTATTCTACCTCTTCCCATGTCCTGGCGAGCATGTCTGGGGGAACGGACGCCACGCAATTCACTATTCGTTCCCTGAGATGGCGAACATTTCGAATTTTCTCCGCATACACAAGATTCTTGATATGCCCCCAGAAGAAAAAGTCCAACGTAGTCATATCAGGGCTCCTTGGTGGCCATGGAATAGGTCCTTCCCTTCCAATCCACCTGTTGCCGAAACGATCGTCCAGTGACTCACGCACACGCAAACTGAAGTGTGGCGGCGCCCCATCTTGTTGGAAGTAAACTAAACCTTTCTCCGCCTCAATGTCATTCAACTGAGGATAAACATACTCCTCTAACATGTCACAATAGACATCACCATTGATATTCCTTTCGACAAAAATGAAGGGACCTATGACTCTGTCATGCATAAGAGCACACCAAACATTCACTTTTGGCGTGTCACGTTCGTACTCAATAAACTCATGGGGCGGCTGTAAACCCCAAATTCTGCAATTATGCCTGTTTACAGTTCCGTTCACATGAAAGGTAGCTTCATCGCTAAAAACCACACTTTTTAAAAAATCATTATCTTCATCAATTTTATCCAGCATGGAAACAGAAAAGTTGAATCTCTTAACCTTGTCTGCCGGTTTGATATGGTGTAAAAGTTGAATCTTGTAGGCAGTTAAACGAAGTCTTTTATGAATTACCTTATGGACTGTTGATCTTGGTAACCCCAACTCCAGACTGCGTCTTGTTAACGATTTCTTAGGGCTTCGAGTGCATGAAGCTCGGATTCTGTCCACATTCTCTTGAGACACACGCGGCCTACCCGGCGACTTTTGCTTCAAAACACTTCCTGTTTCCTTGAACGCAGTTAACCACTGACGAATTGTTTTGTCTGTAGGCGGGTCAACACCATAGCTACGTCGAAAGTTTCTTTGTACAGTAACAACAGAATTAGTTTCTATGAGCCAAATAACACATTGAGCCTTTTGTTGAGGCGTCGCCATAGCACGGCAGTCCAGACGACACTGACTGCCTGCCGCAGCCGCTACGTCATTTCAAGGTCAACGCTCCGCAGCGCTGCCAACTGTTGAGAGAAACATTCCCAATTGGTGTGAGTAAAACTCTTTGAGCTGCTTGTTTCAAAGGAATTGATAAAATGTTGCTATCTTTTATAGTTTAAAAAATATTAATTTTTTAAACCCCGGAGTTCTTTTATAGACACCCTGTATATGTTATCTGTTATTGAATTTTCACAATTGAAAGAAATACATTACTATGAGTTTTAAACTCAATGAAGATTTGATACTGTAGAACCATTTGAGTCTTACAACTATTTACTTAGGATTGACTATTGACAAAAAGCTGAAATTTTACCTCCATATTAATAATGTATGTAAACTTATCTCTAATATTATATTGTTTAAACTATGAAGATTGTCACCTTATTGTCAAAAAAGCGTCTCGCTACAAACATACTATCAATTATTGGTTCCTACATTAACATACAATATACTCTAATCTGGGGGAATTCAAATTCAGATTTTTTTTATTACACATTTCTACTACTCAGCATTAGTAACCACCTTTAATAGACAAAAAAATTCTCATGCCAAGAATTTTTTTGAAATTTTGAGATTATGACTGATATGTATTTATATATACAAGACTGTATTATTTGTAAAGATCTATTTGTTACTTTTTGAAACATAAAAATCATCAAATCTTCGATCTAAATATTATATAAAAACATTTAACACTAAATAAATTAGTACAAACCTCTACAAGAACATTTTATGACACTTTTACACATTAAACATTTTCAATTTGCATTGGTTTCAAGTAAAGTTATTAAGATAACTAAAATGAGGTCAGACCGCAGTTGGATGGACTGCAGCAATTGTGTTTGTCTGGCTTGGTTGGTCAGGAGCTGTTGTAGTAGGGAGTCGCAACCACGGTGGTCGTCCGGCATGGTTGTGGTTGTGTAGGGCTCTGTGGATTGGTTGGTCTGTGCTTCCATATCCCCAGGGGACTGGATAGTCGTACCCTGCAGTAACAAGCAGCTTTATATCGGAATAATGTCAAACCCCTGCTAATAATTCCTCAAACCTAATTTATAATTTGATAACTGAATTTACTGAATTGTTACAGAAAATACCTATATAAGCTTAGAAACTAATGAGTTTTTAAGGTTAATAAACATAGACATAATACGTCTCGGATAAAAGTTATCTAACGATTTGCTTGTTAATAATTTTAACACAAAATAGAATTTACAGTAATTGTTGTTTTTAAGCTGTGAAGTGTTGATATATGTGCATTAAAAAGGGTTAGCTTGGCTATACTTGAACTTGATACGGTTTCGATCGTTGAAATCCTTTCCAACGTGATTGTCAGCAACTTTCCACAATACCCTTGTGATTTTAATAATTCCAAATTATTTTGGAATAAAGAAACTACATGACGACGATTAAAAAAGGACTATTTTTTGCTCAAGCATAACTCCCGTAATGACATTCATTTAACACTTTGATTGCGCTTGGGACATGGGGCGTGTTCCCGCCACGCGGCAACTGTTCCGATAGGTGCGGTCACATTTTCAATTCCCGGCTAATGAATGACAAAAACATTGTACGGTGCTATACTGCACTGTAACACAACTGGACATTGTTCTACAAAGCGCCAACAAGTCACAGCTCAATCCAGATAGCAGTAGTCTACCAGGGTTGCCATGTTGCCATATAGAGGGACTAAGTGGGACGAAAACGAATGCGGGGAAGTCTGGTGATGGCCGGGATATTGGGAGAAATTTACTACCCACCTACACCAAAATAAAGCTCGCATTCTGAGCGACACGTGCACAAAATATTGTCCTCCTTCAGCCGAGCCTGAGCTCACACTGAGTCATTGTTGCTAAACGGACTTGGTGGGAAGCCGGCGTCCCACGCGCAGTCAAAGTGTTAAAACAAAATATTATGTTGTTAATGCACAACAAAATTCAATTTATTCTAAAGTAATTTAATCTGTTATTCAGTTTACTGGTTTGTTTTAGTAATAATTGTGCAACTAACATGATCTTTGTTTTATCCTTACATATTTCCAGGGAGATTAAAGGTGGTTCAGTGTCATTAGAAATATTAACCTGAAATTGACCAAAACCTGTTGTTCCTTAAACATTTTCAATTTTTCTTGAACTTCCTTTTTTACCCGAGTAGATACCTCCCTCCCACATCTATAATATTATAAAGAAGAGGTGGTTTCTGTCTGTCTGTCTGTCTGTCTGTCTGTCTGATGTTCCGGGTGAACACAAAAACTACTGAACAGACTGGGCTAAAACTTTACACATAGGTAGATCTTGAACCCATGCAACACATAGGCCTATTCACTTCCTTAAAATCCCCTCGGGCTACGCCCCGTGAACGTCCTAAGTTTCAATGTTTACATTTCAGAAGAAAGTAAACATTCAGAAACTGTAATGCGAGCAGCTGTGGATACTTACATTTGACAGCTTAAAGAGCAGGAGCAGGAGCAAGATCAGCTGTTTCAAGCTAACTAAAATGCAAATTGCATTGACTAAAGAACGGGTAGAGAAAACCCCTATTCGAAAACGGGTACGTCAAGTATATATATATTTATTTCAATACATCGTATAATTAATCTATACAAATAAAATTAGAGTTTTGTCTGTACATTGCTTGGAATTATGAAATTTTTGCATATTTCCACATTTTATACCCTAGGGAAACCAAAACAAGTCTTAACTCAATTTATGTCTGTCTGTCTGTCGGTAACGCTCAAGGATGGGTTTTTGTTTGCTTTTCACGGGAAATCGGGTGCACTGACATTAATGAAACTTTGTTTCTTTGTTCTATATATGCATGAGAAGGTTTTAGAGCACTTTAAACTGGCATACGCCTTTTAACAAAATAATGGCGGCCGCTCAAAAACGTGATTTTGTGCGGTTTTGGTCATGTTTTGTTCGCTTTTCACAGGAAAACGGGTCACCGATTTTTATGCAACTTTTTTCTATGTTCTATATGTGCGTTAGAAGGTTTTAGGCTAATTGGATTGTTTAAATTACCTTAGGACACTGTCCCATAGGGTTTTAAAGATCCTATGCTATTCTTATGGACAAAGCATTTATTTATATTGAACCAGATGATGACATAGTTATTAGTTATTCTACAAACAGGTGTTGTAGTTCTTTTCTAAAACGTTGAGTGAAGATTGGTAATAAATAACATAAGTATACAGAGTGGATATATGATCTAAATCTATATTTGTCAGACTCATGAAAACCAACAACAAAAAGCTGAAATTTTACCTCCATATTAATAATGTATGTAAGCTCAGAAACATGTATGTATAATTATTAAGTCTCAGAAACATCTATCCTTCACTCGGCACAATCGATGAATCATAGGATTTACTGATTGACAGTATATTACACCGAGGTTCATAAACAGTTTAATCTGGAAAGTGCCTGGCTTTGTGATGGTGCCATCCTCACGTCCACCAATGAAAAAGCAACGGAGATCAACGCAAATGTAGGTCTACTCCAAAGGGAGGAAAGAATATATACAATATTTAACACCGTTCATTTAACCATGACCACTGTTAGAACAGTTTCATATATATTGATTTACATTTATTTAAATAAAATCAAGTAGTCATATGTTTTTAAAACATATGATTTTTCCAAGTTTAAATTGTTTATTTACAATTCACTGACATAGTGATCACTTTATCTAAGAAACGACAATGTCTATTGAAGATACAATTTTGGATGGTGGTTCCCCTTATGCTGCAGATTCACAATAAGAATACGTTTAAAAATGTTCTATAGGTCTCTTCGCTAATTTACTTTTATGGCAATTTTATGAGTATTAGTATTTACTGGACCTTTGTATGTTAAATTTCGGTAGGAACACAACTAATTCATCAGAACAAAACGCAAGCCTATTCCTGTTACGAAAATGTTTAAGGGCTTCTGTTTAAGGGCTTTGCCCCCCGGAATTTCAAAATATAATATTTTAACAATTTGCACATACTCTTGGACTAATGGATCTGAAATTCGGTAGGAATGTAGCTGATAGCTTAGTGCAGACATTTACCTACTCCAGACACAAATATACTCAAGGACTCTGGCCCACTGGCCTTTAATATAAGCGTGTTAGTCATAACACACCAACTTCTCAACCAGGAGAGTTGAAATTTGATGCCTTAAAGGGAATAAGAAACAACATCATAGGGAGTCATGGTGTTGTTCTCTGGAGATTTCACACAGACTCTTTGTCGTAAGTGAGGCATGAGTGGACGAGTCTACGGCTCTCTAAAAATATATTTTATGTAGCCGACCACCGAGCGTCTGAACTTAACAGTAAATATGAACATGTATTGTGGAGAAGATTAAGGGGTTGAGCAGTTTTCTTATGCCCTTTTAAAAGTTGAGATTGGACATTGAAAAACATATTAAGTCTCAGAAACATCTATCCTTCACTTGGCACAATCGATGAATCATAGGATTTACTGATTGACAGTATATTACACCGAGGTTCATAAACAGTTTAATCTGGAAAGTGCCTGGCTTTGTGATGGTGCCATCCTCACGTCCACCAATGAAAAAGCAACGGAGATCAACGCAAATGTAGGTCTACTCCAAAGGGAGGAAAGAATATATACAATATTTAACACCGTTCATTTAACCATGACCACTGTTAGAACAGTTTCATATATATTGATTTACATTTATTTAAATAAAATCAAGTAGTCATATGTTTTTAAAACATATGATTTTTCCAAGTTTAAATTGTTTATTTACAATTATAATGAAAACAGGACCTGGCAAAAATGGTGATTTTAAAAGTGGTTTGTCAATATTTTTAAAGCTTAATATTTCGTTACATTACTATTAATTTATTGGAATGTAAAGATTAAATTTATCAAAGTATTTAAAGTGTTAAATTAAACAGGGTTAATATTTATTTGTACTTGAGTTCTTTTATTTCTAAAAGCAAATCGAAAGTGTTACGTGTACCGATTTGGAGTTGCAAAAACCACACCGTTCACTACCCGACAGAGTTCCTCGAATTGGCAACAGTACCCGAACTATCTGCCATAGTATATTTTGCTAACTTTAATTTAATTCTACTTTAAAAGTGTAAAATGTAATTTTAATATTGTAAAATGATGTGGGTCGTTATTTTGTTTAGGTAACCTACCATTTATATACAACCTGTACGAAGGATGGGTACACAGCTACCCACCTGTGTGGGATATATAATTTTGTACTGTAGGGCATTTAAACATTTCATACCATGATTAATCCTCTTTACTTTTACAAATTATTTATTAACAAGAATTCATAAACCATGACATGCGTGTTTAAGTTACAGACTTTATGGCAGTGTTTGTTCATATCGGTGTATATTATAAATTATAACAAAGTTTTGCTTTGATAATGGCAGCTATTTAAAATCTAAATACATAAAAGAGAGTCAGGTTAGTACACATCACGCGGAATATCTCGAGCTTTGGCTTAATCCACTGCCGGAGTGACTGAGATAACCAGCTGGCCTACCGAACATGGAGTACTGATGAACAGTTATTTTGTTTACATAACAACAATATTACGATTAAATGACTGAACAGATGATGGAAATTCAGATGACAAGATTTAGACCGATGTCTAAATCTCGCTCTACTCCAACTGTTTGAACTGAAAACAGTTCCCACAGCTCTAGTTATTCTGCTCCTACTGTATGTTACTTAGTTACACCAAACAGCTGTTATATGGATTATATGTAAACAAACATCAAAGGCATAAACATATGTTCATTGAAAATAACAAATCTACTGGAATGGCAACTCAAACTAAATAGGTGAGTGAGCGTAGCAAACGAGTTCATTCTGGAGGCGAATGAGCGAAGCGAACAAGCTCATCTTGAAAATGAACAAGCATATGACATTAAACAAATTCAATGACATAAGGACAAGACAACGTCTGTCGTGCCAGCTAGTAATAAAGGACATTTTCTTTAACATATCATTCAGTCAAGAATGGAAGGTGCATCAACAACAAATTAGTACTAGTCTTATCAACTAACAGGAAATACAACCAAATACAATAACAAATGCATTACAGAAGATACAGCAATGATTTTAAGAATTCATCGAAGCTAATTACAGCTTTTGATTCATTTACTGCCAGTAGTTAAATCACTATTAAAGAAAATATTTATGAGACAAAAATGTAAGATGGAACCCATACAACAATTATTTCTTAATTTTTTTAATTTAAATCCACCACAAGCATAATTTTAAAGTTAAGGAAAGTCACCAACGGGAAGTTAACTACTAAATGTAAAATTACAAAGTTAACTATTGGTTCATGTTTGGTTTGACATCCTGCGTACATTCATGATTTAATTATAATTATATTTATATTACCGGGATAATTACGATGAATAAAAGCACTTGCCAAGAGATCATTTCTTAACTCAACTGCCAGAATAGAACCAATGAATCAGTAGGTCTGTTTTCTTTATCTCCATTAGTAGTCATTGAGCTCTCAAACTGCTATCAAACTTTTGAAAGAATTACATCCAAATGCCTTTCAAGACTTCAACATTAATTCAGATACTTGGATTTATCTTATAAATACAATAGGGTTTCATAAATGATTAATTATTAGTGGCTTGAAGTCCTAACCTTGCTCCAATACTCTGGCTTGTCTGATTTTCTTTTACTCTTTATATGCTGAGGAAAATAAAACAACATAAATAGGAAAACATGTCAGTTCGTAAACAAAGTAATCACATGTTGCTATATAGATGTTTTAAATTCCCATGCTTTTCTTATGGGAGATGTTTTATGTTATTTATTGTTTGCTGGTAACTTTTTAGAAATACTGCTATTTTCTCCGAGTCCCTGGGATCGAGACCATAGATTAAGCATACTCCTTAGTAGATCACCCATATTAATGGGACAAGCATACACGGTCTGCTTGTACGTCCAAGGCGACGGCAGAGCTAGTTCGGAACGTCTACGTTGCCGCGCTGCCATCGCTATCCTTCCCCTCCCCCCCTTCGACCGCTCGCCCATCCCATCAGCCCCTCCGCTGCCCCCTCTTGATCTCCCATCTCCCAGCTCCCAACACACACACACTGCGCTGGCTGATGGGCTGACTCGCTGGCTGAGGGCACCGAAGACCACAACACAACGTTTTGTCACCACCACCGGCCGTGGCGCGACGCCTCGCCGAGCTGGTCTACGGTCTGAAGCTGATAGACGCATGCGTCTTTCGAACATAACAGTTCTATAGGAATTTCATGATTCATTCTCAATACAACATTATGTTCATAATTAAAAGGTGAAGACTAAGAAAAATATGTTTGAAAATGCAATATATATCAGATTTATGATTAATTATTTAGTTTTCCCAATAAATTTAGGTTAATGACTTTTATTTAGTTTTATTTTTATTTTTTCCGAACCATAAATTTATAAATATTTATAAATAATTTTACTGTTCTTTATTTTTGTACGTATAGTTCATGCAGGTAAAAATGAATTGTAACCGTCTCTATGACATTAAGGATATTAAAACTACAGTACAGTTATTAATTCCAAATTTAAAAAATAAAAAAATTAAAACTAATTTTTGTAACATAACAATTGATATGTATTAACGTATTCACATATTTAAGGGGTTATCTTTATTAGCACTTTTAAGCGTAGCCCTACCGGTAATCCTGAGTTAAAAATGATAAACTTTAAAATCACAACTTCTTATAGGCTGATTTTATTAAATGAGGTGTAGTTGGATTTGTATTAAGAAGTACTTGCCGATTAACATAAGGATTAGTATTAGGTATTGTGTAGGTTGATTTTTTAAGGTATGGTATTTTTAAAGCCCATTTCGTTTTGCGTCCAATAAAACCCTTTACATTAAAATTAGACAAATTAGACTAGACGGCATGAACATGATCCGATGGTTGATTGCCCACATGATTCCCCCCTCACCCCCTTTCGTCCAACACTGTTGCCATACGAATTTCATAAACAGTGATTCCGTCTGCTTGTTTTTTTTTATGTTGTGTACGATAGGAATGGATTTCAAAACAGACGACAGATATACTTTACCATATGTTTTATTAGACCATAGCGATTTGGCAACACTTTATTAACTTCCTCTAGTAGGCCTAAGGTTATAATTTAGGTCAAAGTACAACAACAGTGAGCAAATAGTGGTGTACAGTTCTAATTCACAGGTAAAACCTATATTCTCGTTCTTAATTAGTTTATCTTTAATTATCGGGTTATCTTTACTTTTATAAAGGCATAATGCAAATTTGCCTGTACTTCAATTTCCCCGTTGTTAGCTGCAAAAGTTGTCCATCAACGAACTGTTGATGAACCAGGGTTTTCTACCTTCGTTGCGTAGGTCCTCTGGTTTGCCGGTATTCATATACCACTGTTGGTATCTATCTGGAAATATATCTACCATGCTTTTAAATATATTGATGAGTAAATTACGTTCCAATCCAGTAGACTCCCTCTAGTCCGGCCACTTCGGGACCGGGCCCTCGGCCGGATTACAAAATTGGCTGAACCAGCCGGCGTTTATTGTAAATGTAAAATACCGATCTATAATATAAACATACCAGCTCACAAAAACTTTACTTTTAAGATCGTATAAACAATTGAAAAATACCCCTGTCGCAGCAGGTGCGGATCCATGGGGGGGAAATGAGGGAAATCCCCCTCCCTCACCCTCCAAGGCAAAAGGTTGGAGTTGCGCGCGAACCCTCGCACTAGCACTACGTCTGCCCTGCATGCGTCGTCAGTCAGACTTAAATGCCTGTAAAACTGTACTACAGGGTGTCCACAGACTGTGATTTCCAGGAAAATCGGATAATTATTCGGAATATCTTTTGCTAGGAAAATGCGAGGAATATCCGGGAATTTCGGCGAAAATCGTCGGCCGATCTCATTAATGCGGCTCGGTTGTCGTTTCCAGCCAATAGAACACGTTTTGGTTGTTATTTTCAGCCAATAAGAAACATTGCTGATCGTCATTTTCGGGTAAATGCAACTAAATTCCTGTTTTGACCCAACTCAACTGAAGTGACGCGGAAAAATAGGCGTTCATTAGCGATAGAACGGGGTTGAATCGCCGGTTGTATTCGTAAAAGTATGTTCCGGTTGTCGTTCGGGCCTTTAAAACGCGACACGGCTTTATTTTTTGCTGATAAAATGTGCTCCGATTGCCAATTTTGTATGATTAATCCAATCACGGTTAGATTGCGATTTTAGGCATAGGCTATATTGAGGCTCATTCGTCATTTTCGGCCGATAAAACACGTTGCGGCCATCGATTTCGAACTTTAAAATGCGAGGAACGGTTGTTTTCGGTGAATAGAAAGCTGTGCAGTTGCCAATTTTGTTTTATAAAATTTATGTTTTAGTTAGTAAACCTTGTCTGTAAAACGTAGTCTGGCAGCCTTTATTGCCCGGTAAAATGTGGCCTTAAATTGTATTTAATTTATAGTCGATCTTTTTGTTCTACAAATCGCAGTATAGGTTTTTAGGTCAACTACGGCAGTGTCGTCGGCGGCGCCGTTCTCTCTCACTCCCTCTCTATTTCTCTCTCTCTCACACAAGGACTCCCGCTCTCTCTCGCACACGGATGCCGTTTCCCCTCCTAGCCTGCGACTCGATGTTTCCTCCCATGGCCACAAGCTGCGCCACTGCACCGTTGCCTTCGGCACTGATTCTATGCTAGTACTATAAAATCCCACAAGATCGCGCCACTGTTCACCCGTATTCCTCTGGTAGCTTGTCGATAGAAAATCTACTAAGGAGTATGCTTAATCTATGTCGAGACCTTTAATTTGAGCCGTACCCCATCATCCTGCAATCTGCCAAACTCTGACAATTTTGACTTAAACATTTTGCTTACAGAATTATATATGAAGATTACTATGATTATTTTATAAAAGTCATAAAATCAAATTATATTGATTTTCTTGTAATTTTTGTTGTTTTATCATTGATCACTGTTTGTGATAAAAATGCATTAACAGATTTTTTGTATTTAATCACTCTTTATAAAATAATTATACGTTGATTACCTAAAATACAAGCTATCCAAAAACGGTTTACCCACACTTTTCTGTAGAGTGAGGTTCTTTTGAAGTTCATGTTTTATATTTTACTAAATAATAAATCATTTAAATAAGGATGATTACTACTTGTTATTTTTTATGGCTTCTTAAAATATTAAATTTTTTTAAATCTAATCATGAACAGACGTCAGAGTAGTATATTGTGTTCGATTTTAAATTTTAACAATGCTGATTTGGCTTGGACTGTTGTGTGTGAGGATGGCATTGTAATGCTGAAACGTTCGTAACACCCGCTATAGAGTTGTGAGCTATTTGACAGAAGGCAAATCTAATTCAATCAAAGTAGTGTTTTCCCAGGACAGTTTGAATATAATTATTTGTTTAACCGATCATGGATATTATATATTATATAATATATTCATGTGTTTAACCACACATTCTGCAGATTGTTTTTTTTACACTTGAATATTATTTTAGAATACAATTAAGTTACTTGATTTAAGGTTTAAACTGTGCTTTGGTGTGAAAGGAAATGGTTAAAATGTTAAATTATCTTTATCGGAAATGCAAGATTAAAAGGCGTTTAGAAAAGCATGACTTGATTTCAAGGTTTTTTTATAGTTTCACTCAATCCCCCATCTCTCCTTCTAATCCACCATAAACCACAAATAGTCTGCAATCACCCGCATCACCTGTGCAGGTCAGGGCAGGTTCGGGAAGGTGTACACAGCCGTCAACAACGAGACAGGAGAGCTGATGGCCATGAAGGAGATCGCCCTGCAGCCCAACGACCATCGCACCATCAGGAACGTAGCCACCGAGCTCAAGATCTTTGAGGGTATCCATCATGAAAACCTCGTCAGATACTACGGCATTGAGATACATCGGGTAAGTTGAAGGATTTTGAGTTAACTATTTTTTACTAGTTTAAATTCAACTATTAGAGGAGACCGCATGAAAATGGCCCGATGGTTAGTTGCCCATATGATTTCCCCCTCACACCCTCTCATCCAACGCTGTTGCCATACGAATTTCACAAACAATGATTCAGTCTGCTTGTTTTTTATTGTGTATTGTGTAGCTTGTTTAATTTGTGTACGATAGGAATGATTTCAAAACAGACAACAGATATACTTTACCATATATTTTGTTAGACCAGAGCTATTTGGCAACAATGTATTAACTTCCATTGGACTACTTTGGTGCTACTTACTCTAGTACCTCCTATAGCTACAGATCCACAATCTCAAACCCCTTCCCTTCCCACATATAATGCAACGTAACACTGAATAATACTTCCTTATACTTCCTAATACTTCGTAATACTTCCTTCCCACTCCTAGCATTACGTAATGTTGCTATTTTCTTGTAATAAGCTTAAACCGTGCCAAAAATATGTAAATTAAGTTTAAGGATTACCTATAGAAAACAAAATACCCCCGTAGCAGCAAACCTGCGTACTCAGCGAATTTCCAATGCATACATATGTATCTTAATACCACATAAAGCCACATACCAAGTTTCATCAATATACATTCATAAATAAACGATTTATGACATTTTAATTATTCTCTATAAGAATAACATGGCGGCTGAGTATGCAGGTTTGCTGAAGCAAGGAACACAAAAAATGGGGTTTTATACAAATATCAATATAAATCATGTAGGTAAAGCCACATACCAAATTTCATTAATTTATTTTCATAATGAAGGCAGATAACACGTTACTTATTCTCCATAAGAATAACATGGGGCTGAGTACGCAGGTTTGCTGCTACGGGAGCCTTGGGTAAAAAATTTTTTTTGAGCAAATATCAATGGTCCACAACCAAATGAAGCCGTATACCAAGTTTCATCAGTATACGTTCATAAATAAGCGAGATATAAAATGTTTATTTTCCTCCATAAGAATAACATTAGACAACGTACTGTGTTTAGCACTTTCAATATCTCGGTAACCAATTGACATAGAGAAATGATCAAAATACCAAATTGTGTGTTCTTTTAAGCTGAATCCAATGGTAAAAACTAAAATTTGATTTTTTTTCAAAAAATACCCATAAAAAATTCAAAAAACCCATTTTTGGGGTACAAAACCCCCCCCAAAATACCCCTTCGGATGGTGCGATGTGGCTGGTTTTTGAACTTAAAGTCATAAATGTTGCTTTACACGTTCATACCAAATTTCATCAAAATCGGATAATTTTTACGAGAGTTATCGTGCTCACGGACACACACATATATATATATATATATATATATATACAGTTTCAAACGAATGGTGTTTTTGGGGTCTGGGGACCTCAAAACGAAAAGTTATCATGGTCCCGGGCCTAGGTCTTACCATGCCGACTACGGTAATAGCTTCTTCCCTATAGGGGAAATTCGCTAAAAACCTATTTTATACATAATTAAAAAAATAAACGGACTACATACAAAAATATCTTTTACACGCAAATGGTTATGGGGTCATTAGTATAGTGGTCAAAGCAACAGACTTTAAATTCATAGTAGTGGTACGAAAATTATATCAGTGTTGTTCAACTTGCAATGTTTTAACCTTTGCTTTGCTTCATTCACATTTGTGCAGTTCTTAAAACTTTTATTAAAGAAAATCCTCAGGAAATTCAATATACAGCACAACCAATGTAGGTTTTAAGAGTCTCGAAATTTAAAAAGTGTTAAGTTTGTACAAAATATTTTTTTGAATATTTTTGTTTTTCATTAATGATTGCTGTTGTGTTCAAACCTTTTTAATTATTAATACACTGTACTAAAGTCAGAAATTAACTAATATATTGAAATAATTTAAAAACCAGTTCCAGTTTCACGCTGAAGGGTAAAAGGGAATGATTTGTGACTTGAACTAGTCATGATGATGATGTTGTATGCAGGAGGAGATGCTGATATTCATGGAGCTGTGTACGGAGGGCACGCTGGAGTCACTGGTTGCGGCCACGGAGAGCGGACTGCCTGAGACTCTCATACGGAGGTACACGCTGCAGTTGAGTCAGGCAGTCAGCACACTGCACCAGCACTCCATCGTGCATCGCGACATCAAGAGTGAGTAACTGGACCACGTCGCTGGCTACTACAATGCCAGGAGAATCTTTATTTAGTATCGCCCTCTGAAATTTAGGCAGTATTACTTCATACTTTATATAATTCACATTTTTGGCTTATTTAAATAGTTACATTGTATAACAGACTGGTACTCTGTTTAGCATCTGGTCAGAGCATACACAGAGACAACTTTCACCCTCTACCCAGTGCAAAGCAGCCAGCAATGACTGTCATTGAGAATATTGATTACTGAAGTCTAATTTATGGAGGCTATACGGTATTTTTATTTGTTCGGGAAGTGCAACTTAATACAGTGATGATTAAAAATTTCACATCCATTTTGGCTCATCAAATTAGTACAAATGTTTTTAACTATTCTACGTTATTCAAA